>CM048918.1:16673238-17981481 GCA_026686955.1 Epinephelus cyanopodus | reverse complement strand
CTGTCTGTCAAACCAAAACAAGTCACAGCATCAACTAGGGAGAAGCGAACGGTTTTGACCATGAGCCAGCACACAGCCGGAGAAAGATCAAGTAGGCCACTCGCAATCTGACGCCGGGGATCATTCTTGAACAGAGACAGAGGTTATATGACAGCCTGTTATCTCATGACAGACATTCCACTGCTTAGGTCTTGGGATAACAAATGAGCCGATTCCATTTGCTTAGGAAGGCCATGACTGTTTACCTGCACACTTATATTCCATATTATTCCAACTATAACAATATTCTGAATTTGATACAGGTCATGTAAACAGCATATTCTGAATAATAATATTCTGAATTAAGCCTTATTCCAAATGAAGCACTTCTCGATTAAGACATGTGGAATATGCTAATATTAGGAGCAGTCTTTGGGCATGTATACAGCGCATTGAGAGTATGCATCTCAGCCTGGGGTTTTTTACCCCATTTGCAATACATGGCCTCTTGCCTGTTAATGGTGGGCTCTGTGCATTGTCATGGATACATTGTAAACAAACCACTTCACCGAGAGTTTGCAAGGCAGGGAGAGAGATGTATTCTCCCCTACCAGAAAGCCCAAATCCCTGGTCAGAAGAAGAAACACACCAAGTTTTTATTAAACAGTAACAGGTTTTTGGATGTGCACAAATATCAAAAAAAGAAGCTAAATGGGGCTCAAACACTGGGGTGGAGGGAAGGCCTCTCCACATGGAACCGGCATGTTCTCCCCATGTCAGCGTGGGTTTTCTCTGGGTGCTCCGGCTTCCTCCCACAGTCCAAAGACATGCAGGTTAATTGGTGACTCTCAACACCTACAGGCAGTAGGTGTTAATGTGAGTGTGAATGGTTGTCTGTCTCTATGTGTCAACCCTGCGATAGTCTAGTGACCTATCCAGGGTGCACCTTGCCTCTCGCCCAATGACAGCTGGGCTAGGCTCCAGCACCCACGCGACCCCTAACAGGATAAGCGGTTACAGAAAATGAATGAGAAGCAAGATGGCACAAGCATCTCTTCCATTTTTCCACATTTGGACGTCATGAAGGGCATGTTAGGTTACGTTAATTGAAGTATGAAGGGCTGAATGTACATCATAATACTAGTGGAATATTTATTTGTATTAGCCATGTTAGCAGCCGAGTAGGAACATTATCTTTTTTGGAATAAGGGCACAAACTGTAATATTTTGTGCATGTGAACATAGTCCATGAGATGTGGTGGGAAGCACGAAAAAAATCGAGAAAGTAGATCTTAAGTTGAGTCGTGTTACTCATCTGTTTAAGAAAATTTCCATATGCTAATATAACCTTTTGAAATTGGGTTTTTATTTAGAAAACTAATGAAATGTCGAAGTCAGAACTTGACCTTGGGCTGTCACTGTTTATCAAATCAAACTTTGCAAATTTAATTTAGGAAAATAACAGACAATTGGATATATCACTGGGATATTAATAGTCTACTTCAGTTTTGTAAACACTGGCAAGTTCTGCGAGCTTTTCAAAGCAAATAAAAGAACACCTGAGTTTTCTAAACATGCTAATTACACTTACTTTTGGACTAATGAAGCTGGAGCAAATGTAGACGACACCCTGAAAAGAAATGGCGCTAAAAACTCGGGCACTACTGTTGCGATCATTTCCAGCTAGATTTATCTGTCAGTTTTGGAGTTCTACACAGAATTGTTTGATTTTCCCCAACTATGAGGTAAATTAGTATCTGACTCACAGATACTCTCATCTGACTTGACCCAGTTATTTGGAAAGCACATCAAAGGCAGGGACGTTATTGTAATTGTCTCATTGCAGGGGAAATCTAGGAGCAGTCAACATACAGTGAGGACCCAGTTCAGCTGGCAGATCCTCTGTGTAAAAACAGGTAGGACACCGACTGTATCGTCAGAAGCCGAAGCCAAAACGCTGCTGCATAATTAAAAGACAGGATGAGGAGAAATGTGTCTTAAAATGCGGAATGTGGTATAATTAAGAAAATAAGAGAAGCGGAGGGAGAGAGAGCGAGAGGCTACGGTACATCAGTAATTGAGCGGTTAGAGGGAGGGGAATTGGCTGGGATTCATGAGGGAGGAAATGACACACAAAGAGAACACATCCAGATATGTGATATAACAGTAATGAACAGAGAAGAACAGAAGTGAGCGGAAAAAGGCACAGAAACAGTGAGTGTATATATAAAAGACATGTTTGATATGTCGCAACCTTCCAGGAGTCTTCGTTTGAATATACCGTGTATGTAGATACAACCATAAGCACCACAAAGCCCCTATTACACCTCACCACAACACAACTGCAGGCCTCCAAATATAGCACCAGCATGTGTGATTTCACTTATTCATGCAGGAGAGAGGTGGCTTGTTGATTCATCCTAAGGCGTGACAGTATTCTGGAAGCAATGCTCTCTGACAGAAATACCACTCCAAAAAAAAAAAAAAAAAGCTGCCTTTGACTATCTGTGCCCATTTCTTGGCTTTTAATTGACTCACTGTCACTTCTGTGTGGCTTTAATTAAAACCAAGCAATTAGAAAATTGAAAAGGAGATGAAGAAAGTGGGTGAGCTGGGAAGGGAGACGGCGCACTGGGGGATATGATAATTAAGAGCAGGCACACCACAAAATGCCTCAACACTTGCACCTAGTGTGACTTTCCATTCCCTCTCCTTCTCCGAGTCCCACTCTCCCCACTCAATCACAAAGCTAATATCACCTCTTTCTCCATAAAACCCTTTCTTATTCCAGCTCTTTTATTTTGTCTATTTATTTAGCTTAAAATCCCCCCTGAGCAGTGGTGTGCTCCAATTCTCCAAACCAGCCAGCCTGCATGCTAAACTGAGAGGACTTGAGCAGCCCAAGGCCACACCACCACCTGCATGGATTAGAGGCTCGCTAATCCTCTCGTGTTTGACCTCAAGTCAGACGGAATATGCAGAAAAATTACTGAAAGTCAGCGTGGCATGTTTCTCTATAACAATAGATCTAGGTTAAATGATTTTTTTTTTTTTTGTAGGTGGAGGGAGGGAGGGGCTGGTTAGCGCAGCGTTACTTTTCATGAATCACATTTCCCACAGTACAGAATGCTGACTGTGATGTGCTCTGTCATGCTCATGGCTTGAGATGATTTGCCAGGAAGTGTGAGACTTGTGGAGAGAGATTACTTTTTCAATTAAACCGCCTCCATCACAATATCACATAACAGTGTACTCACCAAAGTAACTGTTACAATCTGGGAACACATGGACAAAGCTATAAAGACACACAGGGCAGAAAACAGACCATTGAAGTGATAGTTCAGGTTTTTGGACATGAAGTGGTGTGAAACGCTGACCATCTGCAGCTCTGATGTGACGGTGTCACTACTGTCAATGAGCCTCCTGCTCTGAGAAATGGCAAGTAGCTTACCGGAGAAAAAGTAGTTCTGAAGATATAAGGGGGACACGTAACCAAAAGGCTTTAAGCTACAAAATGTGTTTTGTTTGACTATTTCAATAATTTTAAAACATCCCCGCATTACATCAGACCTTGCTATCAATTGGGACCTTGAGGCTTGTTTACAGTAGTGACACCGTCACATCAGAGCTATAGATGGTCAGCGTTTCACACCACTTCATGTCCAAAAACCTGAACTATCACTTTAAGCAGGTTGTTAGCAAGCCAACAGTTAAAGGTCCAGTGTGTAGGATTTGGTGGCATCTAGTGGTGACTAAAGGTGAAAGATACACAACGTCAGTTACACAACGTTTAGGAAGCAGCTAGTCAAATATCAGATTTGGCAGCAAAAAGGACCCATAAGAGGTGTTTTGATAATTTGAGTAGTTCGTGCGTAAGTCAAGCCTTGGGAGGTCAAATGAAGTAGAACATGCTGGGTTAGGGTGACCTGACAGGTGGAACAGATGTGTCAATTTTGGCAATAGGGACGGCTGTTTTTTCCAGTTCTGAGAGAGAGACAAAGAGGACAGGAAATATTGGCGCACAAAGTCCGGCTTTAGGAACAAAGGAAATCAGGAGAACTTTGGATTCCCAGGAAGTATGACCCAAGCGTACGCCACACACACACACACACACACACACACACACACACACACACACACACACACACACACACACAAATGAACGAGCAGACGCCAAGTATAAAGGCATTTAAAATGTGATTGTTCAGGGCTGTTGTCCAACTGATTTGTTGTTGATTTGTTCTGCGATTAAAGTAACCCCGTTGGCTGTAACTTTTCTCTGTGGTTCTCCAAGTCTCTTTATTTCAGTGTTTGCTGAAGTTGAGCATTTTCCTTACAGGTGCAGAATTGAAACTTGTGTGAGTAGGAGAACTAAGGTCAACAATGTCAAAACACAAATGGCCATGTTGAGAGAATTTGGTTTGTCTGTTCTGGGCTACTGTAGAGAAAACACGGTGGACTCAAGCGGCAACCTCTGGGGAATGAAGCCAGTGTTCTTTGAGGCTGGCTCCAGTCAGTCCTCACAGACCCTCATGTTCAAATGCAAAACTTTACAGCAGAAATAAACATGTTTGCAGCCTGGTACAAAAACAGTTTTGGTCTCTAATTGACAACTGTAAGGGGGGTGAATTTATATTTAACCCGTTTACCTTTATTAAGGTTTAAAGTTATGCATAATTAAGGGCAGGGCCGCTTTGAGTGACAGGCTGTCTGCTGTTAGTGTCCTTGGATTCTCAGTCAGATCCACCCCTCACTGCCTCTCGCCCAAATATGGTCACTTCTGGCTCAAAAAAAAAACAAGATAGCGACAGCTGAAATGCTGAACTCAAGGCTTCTAAACATGAAACGTCACAGTAGCAGTGTCCACCATTTTTAATCAGTATATGGGCAGGAAAAGGATCCACTATGCATGTAGGTATAAATAGCTCATACGGTTATTGAAACAAAACAATCCTTTTTTAAGGTGATTATAAACTAATAAAAAAAATAGTTATTAATATTATTTACCATTTTGACCTATAGATGCCTCTAAATCCGAGTCACTGGACTTTTAAGCCAGATAGTTTATTTGGAGGGAAAACTGAAAGATGCCCTGGATGTCTGCTGGAAGTGTTTCAGAGGAGAAGCATCTTTAAGAAGTCTATTCATCAGAAATCAGATGTTAGGAGTTGTTTTTCCACCCCGATGAAGCCAAGATATCCAAAAATGTTTGGTGAATAAAGCATGACGCACTGGACAAGAGCTGTGTGACGTGTTTTCATTTTGATGGACTTGCTTTGAAGCTCAACTCTGAATCTGTATACTATAAAATAAGGAATACAGTTGTTTTCCAAACACATTTTTGTGTTTTACAGGTATATTGAATACTCATTTGTAGCAAATTAATAGTCAATGTGGGTACTTTGTGGCAATAACACTTTACAATAAGGTAGTTAGGAAAAAAGTGACCTGACCTGATAATGGGCGAATGATTAATAAGTGGTCCCTGAATAACGGAATCAAGGCCTTAGTAGATAATGATGAGTTACAGGAGAGCAGACTATATTAATGAATCATTATGAAATGATTACTTTATAAATCTGTGAATTGAATTTTATGCTTCAGAGACCTGATCTGGTCCAGCAAGACACCAAGGAAAAGGAAAAGAGTCATGCGTTAGCTGCAGTAGACATTGGGGGGAGTAAAGGCACCATGGATTTTGAGAACAATCCTCATGGCACTGGAAAACTGCACAACTACAGCAAGTATGTTGGGTCAAGATTGGACCGAGACGAAGGTAAGTGTATTTGAATGTTTACCACAAACAGTTTGGGCTGTAATGTTATCACTCGCCATATTTTCCCTTTCCAAATAAGTCTGGCTAATCTGAATATTTGTTTGTCTGACCTCTCATTTTCCTCCTGCCCAGTGAGACTACAGTTTACTAATGCCTTGGGGTTTTCAGATCTCAGTCATTTAATATGATAAGTACAATATTAATAATGGCTACAACTATGAAAGTGAGACCCAGACTGTGTGAAATCTAAATTCCCCTTTAAGACAGCAGCATTTCACTGTTTCATCCTCCAAGCTCACATCCCCGTTGAAATGGCTCTTTGGTCTGCTTTTGTCCTGATCAATGCCTACAATTAACACACGCAATCAATTGAGGAGGCCTGAGGAAAACAGACGTCGTCCTTTGAGTGTGAAGCAGCCGTGGAGCCCATCACTCCTGGAGGGGTCCACGCTCCAGTCAAGAGGCTAATGACACACACAGCACTTTCTCTCCCCACCACAATTAATTACTCCTGTGGTGGATCTGACAGAAGGGAAAGTCCTTTTCACAGCAACGTTTTATTCTGTCCTTTTCAGGGTGGCTGATGAGATGTGCCGCTGTGTGCTCTGCACTGAATGTATTTAATTATCATAATTGTGACATAAAGACAAAAATATCAAATAAAATTAATATATACATTATGTAAATCTGATATAAAACAGAATTTCAACATAGTATACTATATCAGAGAAGAAATGACACCCATCCATCCATTTTCAACCACTTTACTGAAGCCAGGTCAGGGAGGCAGCAGGCTGGGCAAAGTGGTCCAGACTCCCCTCAACCCAGCAAAGCTTTCCAGCTCCTCCTGGGGGATCCTGAGACATTCCCAAGCTAGATGAGACATATAATCCCTCCAGTGTGTTCTGGAACTGAGGCCTCCTGCCAGTTGGACGTGGCTCACCACCCCTAAGGGGAGGTGCCCAGGAGGCATCCTGATCAGATGCCCTAACCACCTCAACTGACCCCTTTCGACATGAAGGCACAGCGGCTCTACTCTGAGCTCCCTCCGGATGTCTGAGCTCGTTACCCTACCTGTAAGGCTGAGCCCAGCCATGCATTGGATGTAATTCATTTCGGCCTCTTGGATCTGCGACCTCATTCTTTTGGACATTACCCATAGCTCAAGACCGTAAATCGGGGATGCAGATTGACCGGTAAATCAAAAGCTTTGCCTTCTGCTCACAACAATCCAGCACAGCACCTGCATCACTGCCATTTCATTCTTCATTCCACCCTAACTCGTGAAAAAGAGCCAAGATACTTGAACTCCATTGCTTGGGGCAGTAACTCACTTCCAACCCAGAGCAGGCAATCTACTGCTTTCCGGCAGAGAACCATGGCCTCAGACTTGGAGGTGCTGGCGCTCAACCCAACCCGTCGGGATGACAGAAATGACGTTAAGACATAAAGAATTCATATTATGAGTTCCCGTTTTTCCCCATTGTAAGGTTAGAAGAAGAACAAGAGTGCTCTTGAACGAAGGAAATTAGGAATCAGTTTAGCTGTAGAGTAGAGTGAAGCATGTTGTGGTACTGTTTTATCTCATAGCCAGCAAATTACAGTGCATTTAGTGTCTTTTGTACCAGGTAACAATAAATTATTGGGTACCTACTGTATATTAGAACAAAAATGCAGGTACACAGCACCACACGACAGGAGGTTACGGAAGAAGGTGGTAACAAGCTTTTGTTTTAATGAGGAACTTAAAAATGAATTACAGTCTAAATAATTTTAATGTTTGAAAACCTTTTTACAGTGGTTATAGAAATATTGTATAATGTTTAGTACTACGAGTTTCTTATAATTTTCTAAAAGAGAGAGAGAGAGAGAGAGAGAGAGAGAGAGAGAAAATACAGTGCATGACTGTAAATTCACTGAAACGTTCCCAATGTAATTTGGTACCAATTATTGGTAAAATACAGTGTACAATTAGGCATTAAAATAAACTGTACAGTTGGTACACTTCCAATTAATAGTTAATGTAACCTAGGCAGCCTTCAGTACACAGCAGGTTTATTAAACATTAAATCATGTGAGATTTGCCCACAGACATGCATTGAATTAAAAGCTTACAATAACAAATGAATAATGAATGAATACTTAGTCAGGTTTAGAGGAAAAGTTCATAATTTGGGGAAATACGCTTTCTATTTTCTTGCTGAAAGTTAGATGAGAACTATGGTACCACGCTCATTCTCATGTTTGTAAGTTAAATATGAAGTTACTGCCAAAAGACAGTTAGCTTAACTTAGCTCATTGACAGGAAACAGGAAAACAGCTCCCTGGGTCTGTCCAAAGGTAACAAAAGCCACCTCGAAAGCTCACTAATTAACACAAAGTGTAAAAAATATATAAATCTTCATTCCGCGGATGTGCACTGACATATTGAGAGATTGTTGCTCTAACCTGAAAGAAGGGTACTGCCCGTATGTTAGCAGACCAAGATTTGTTCATGTGAACACATGATATGAGGCAATATGGTGCGTAATGCAAACATGACATGCCGCACATTGCTTGAAGACATATGAACAGATTTTTATTCAAAGGACATCCCATTGGTTAAACCATCCGTCATCCGTCATCCGGTCTGCAACAACAGTGTCACATGACCACCCACAGGGCATCGCCTTGCGTCACATTCTATCACACTGTTTTTGTTTGTGTACAGTTTGGTCTAACTAATAATTATGGACTACTTGTATTTCTTTCTCACAAAAGCAAGAATAAAACTATTATTTTTCCTCTGGCGGGCAATCAGCCAAGAAGGACGAATAAGCTGTTATTACTTCAGCATGTACTTGTGCATGTCCTTGCTCCAAACTACTGGACATTATGTGTCAAACCATTTCTTGGTCTGAAGCAGTTACCCGGCAACCAGTGGAGACTCCTGAAAATTTAAGTTTTCAACCTGGAAATGCTCAAGTTCATAATTTTCCCCTTAAACTGAGCCGCTCTTTCAAGGTAATTCCTCAAGAAATCACAAAATGCTGAAAAACTCCACACAACTACACTCAAATAATTGTCTCAGAACTTTGTATTTCCCCTGTAATTGGTGCCAAATGTGATCCTTCAAGAAAATTCCTCAAAGGTTATGAAATTCTGGACCCAATAAAGAAACTGATACAGCAGTGTCTTAAGTAATGACATGCATCTTAATGTGCTGATTTTGTTTTATCATTCTATGTTGATATCAGTGAACACTGACATCCTCATGGTTTATACTTTTAGCAAGACTACACGGGTCCTACATTAAGACAGATTTTGTTGCAAGATGTCATAATTTAAATCCATCCCGAGGAGTTCAGGGGAGTTACGGGGCACCAACATACAGCTGATCTCCTTGAGCACTGAGCAAGAGAGGGAAATTACAGCAGTACAGTACATTTTGGGAGTCCATGTCCAGTTATCGCCTAGTTTTTAATTTGAATAAAACTCTGTTCTGATCTACTGACAAAGTGGCTCTCTGGCTCTCTTACCGCTGGGTACAAAGAGAATGAAATATGCTGATGTTGTAGTGATTTTGTCACTCACCTTGAGGCTAGCCAGTGACAGACCCTCACTTACTCCTCTCTGCCTTTCTAAGTACGGAGAAATAACAGAGACTTACCACAGCAGTCAGTGCGCTCCCCTGTGCTTCGGCATGGCGCTGTTTGAAATGCAATGAAGGGCATCAGTTGCAGCTGATGGGCCTGATCACTGGGCCAGCAGTGTCTAATTATCATGTCATATTCTGAACACATTTCAATACCACACTGGCAACACTCCCAAAGCCAATACTTTGAAGCTGTGTACTTATTATGCACAACAATAGAATCAAGTTCAATAATCAAAGAGGGTTTTTTTTCTTTATCTCTTTGTCTTTAAAAACAACTTTGCAATTCACACTGTTTCGAGGATTACAGCAGAATACAACATCAACACTAACGAAGACAACAGAGATAACAAATCAAACAACCTCCTGTGTATCAGCTTAGCCTAATTTACAAAATATTAGTGTAAGAAAAGGAAGTGCAGGAGGTAAACGTCTCCATCTGATGAGGATTTTCTGTTGCCGTTCCTAGATGACACTGTCGCTATAAGTTTTGCCACTCCAACAAAAGAAGACACCACAAGTGTGTCCCCTCACATCCACATGCTCCCACTCAGTGGGAAGATGCTCGGTGTCTGAGGTTGAGTTCAAACTTGTCTCCCTCCCTCGCTCCGTGCTCCTGCCCCGCGGCACAGGCATCACTCAGATAAACACACACCCACGCTGACACGCAGCGCTGCACATTACAATGGTACTCACACAAACATGCTCTTAAAAGCACATATTTTTACATGTGAAGCTCAATCGACGCATATACGCCAGCGTACATGGGTGTATCAGTGCGCCTGTACGGCTTCCAAGTAGGTTTGTACCACCCACGCCAGCACCAGACCCCAGCTGTGTTTACACAAAACAAACCCCGCTGATGATCTCAGAGACCGTGGCCACATGCCAGACTTCTGTGTGTACCAATGCTATATCTGAATTTATACACATGTACAATTCTTCATAGCATGCAAGTGTTGCCGTTTGTATGCAACAAATTAACATATCAGCCAGAAAGTGCAGCCATCAGATATCATGTTACGCTGTTTATCTTTAAAAACAGCTATTTCCAATGTAAAGATTTGTATATTGTTGTGTATTTTGCCCAGATTAGAATTTATGACACGTTTCACTGTTGGATGATACTGTATCTCCACACCTAACAAATGAAGTTTGCCCTAATGCTGTGTTGTTTGTGAACATTTCTTGAAAAGAACAGATCTTTAATGTGAACTGAACCACTTCCTCTAACAATCCATTTATTCTTCAGTTCAGTTGAGCTCTCAGTCAGTTACAAGCGAACGTGCAGGGACTCGGGTTGGGTATTGCTACTCAAGACCTCTAAGGTATCGACTGAAATACAATAGTACCAAAACTTCTCCAGTTAAATGATACCTGAATTTGATCATTGTTGTACCCATATTTTTTGGAAAAAACTTTGCCATTTATATGGTTTTGATGGCAAGTATTCTTTGCAACTCTGGCCCAAACAGTCTGTGGTGTGGTGAGGTTGAGCATGGTACACTTGACAAAGCTGGCCGACACATTCTCACTCCGACCTCGTTGCATATTGACATTTGGGTCATGTGTTGGGTCACATACCACGTGCAGGGTACCCTGGGTGTGTTGTTATAGACATTCTGGGACGCGTGTCAAGTTCTGGTACATGCATTGTCTTCTTTCAAGATACACTTCTGTTTTCACAGGAAAGTTAACATTTACATCATTTCAAAATAAACGCACTACTAAATAAACGCCACATTCAGACTCTCACCGCCTTAACTTTCATCCCTGTCGTGCCGCATTTCCCCCTGATGCCACTGAGCACCGTTAAACTATAATGGCAACCAGTGGCGTTATCATACCGACATTAAAGGATGGCTTTTTCACTGGCTTCTGACGTCGCGAGTCACTGCAGAAGCGCTGGATTGCAATAACTTCGGAGACAGACCAGGCTCAGTTGGCTGTTCAGCGAGCCGAGATGCCACCAAAACATTTTAAAATATAGTTATACTACACATCTGTGGCATTTTATGCTCCCACTCACTGTGAGTGGGTATCGAATGAAAAGGTTATCAGATGAAGAACTCTACTGATATCAGAATCACTGTAAGGATACTGGTATTGGAACTGGTATTGTAATTTTTTAAATGATACCCCACTATAGCAGTGATTGCATGTTCAGTGAGTCATTGACTAAGCATACTAGTAGGGCTGACCCGAATGCCTCAGTGTTTCGATCCTTGTCATGGTAATCAGTGTCCAATCAGTAGTTGAATCTTTTTATTCATTTGTTTGTTTTGTTCTGAAAGAAAATGTCAGACACACATGAGGCCAGTGACTTCACCCAGAATGTATACTGGCTCATTTTAAAGTCTATTTTGATTTTTAATTCTCCAATATAAACCACAACACTAAATCACATACTAAAACTTTAGTAACAGTATTTTAACAAGTCTTCCAAACTTAACAACATGTCAGCCATTGACTTCCAAAATGACACATGAAAAGTTTCTGATCAGACGCCTTAATAAGCAGGATGACATCTGTCAGTCCTCTCCACACCTGACACATCTGTTGATAGGAATAATTCATATGACTACTAACGATTAAAGGTTAGTTAGATAAAGCACAAAAAACTACTTTGTTAAGGTTAGGAAACTAATGCTGACTGTTGATTAAAAAAAAGGATGTGAGTAAATCACTATTAAGCATGTACTGCATACTTTTTTCTGTGTCACTTTGTGTTGATTTTTAATGACTTTGTTTTGCTCAGGGGGGAAACAGCTTTATTTAGTTTATTATCAATTAAGAGATTTGCTGAGAAAACAGAATAAGCTGAATACGCTTACGGGGCAACTAATGTCAAAAGTTGAGTAAGCATGCAGTTAAAACAAAATGTTATATCAAAGTGAAAATTCCTTTGAGATGCTTGTCAGCTTATTTTCATTACTCTTTGAATGTGCCAGACTTTTGCAGGAAGGGAGATGGCAGGCTGCATCAAGACCAGGGTATCCAAAGGATTTTTTGTTCTACAAAATATGCCCATCTCTAGAAAAACAATAAAGAATACAAAAACAAAATACTTGTCTGTGATCCACCGCAGTTGCTATAACAATTCATTTGCTGCTCCCTGACAGTACTTCGATACCATGAGGCTGTTGTGTCACATTCAGTGAGCCGAGGGGAGAAAATGATGGTAAAGGCAGCAAAGACGTCACTTTGTTCACACCATCCAGGCGCCACTGCCTTTCACGTAAAGGGACAGATCTGCATTGATTTTGTGACAAGTGAATCAGGCTCTGCTTTAATTGGATATGTGCATTTGCAGTCCTCCAAGCTAATTGCACAAGGCCATGGCAGCTCAAGACGTGCTGCTGGGACTGGACCAGCGTGACACTCGACAGTTTCGGCCTGGTTTTACAGCCAACAAAGTCTGCTGCTCTGTGCAGAATAATCACTCCAGGTCGGTGGCAGAGGACAAGCCCTGCTTTATCACTGATGTGTCTCTGGTGTGAAGCCAATATCATCCTGGGAGGCAAGTGTTTTGGTCAATAGTTGATGAGTGAAGTCAGAAAAACATCCTTGTTAGAGTAAGTGCTGCTGCAGGTGGTAGTGAGTCGACTGAAGTGGCAGAAATCATCTTTAGGTAAAGATTTCACCCCTGTATGGGCAGATATTGCTAGAAATGAATAAATAATCCTCTCATTAAAGAGCAACACAAGAGCAGCTAAAAATCTTGTGTAGTCCAGGGTGTGTCAGTACACCATGACATCACTGTTGGGTGTTGCCACAGGTGCATTTTCTGCTCTTTATTTGGCCAACATCTTAAGCAACATGGTCTAGGCAACTCAGTAACAGAATCTTGGTTTATATTTGATCAGCGCTGCCTAGTTTTTCCGTTTGATCTCAGTTTTTTCAGCTGCGTTTTCACTGTGCAGGAAACACAGTTCATAAACTCTACAGTTACACATGGCAATAAATAGGTTTCTAAAAACATTGAGGGCAAGAAAAATGCAATACAGTAACATAATTCTGATATATACATATATCTGTATATCAAAGCTGGTTGAAAAATCAGTGAAGGATCCCTTTAAAGCCACAGTGTGTAGGAATTTCTCCCATCTAACGTTGAAATCACATATTGCATTCAAACAGATGTGCACTCTAGCGCCTCACTGTTTCAAACAGGTATTGCAACAACTGTAGCCACTGTGTACCAAAAAGCTATGATAACACTGATGAAACTATGTCATCCGATACTACATGGAGTATTAATTCAGGCTCCTACACAGACACACGCAATGCGAGTTGACAAACCCCCTCCTCACCATGCTGGCTGTGTTTACAACGTAGGACTGTTGGGGCGGATGTAAATTGAAACAGCTGATAGTGGCCAGCAGCACTACTGCCGCATAACAAAGTCCCACTTTTTGAACATAATGCAGGATCATGTATTATGCAGCATCACGGGAGACGGAATCCTTGTTGCCAAGAAAGTGCAAAAGGGAATCAAAAAGGCAGCGTGACGGGCAAATTAAAAAAAAACAAGGGTCAGCACTGGGGTTGCCTTTCCCAGGTGGAGAGAGCTGCTGAAGGAGAAAGGTAATACAATCACAGGCCAGCGCTAACAACTGCTAACAGCGGCTAACAGCCAACAGCGGCGCAGTGATGCGAGGAGAGGGATGAGGCTGTTAGCGACTGGCCGCTAACACGGGCTAACAGCCAACAGCGGCGCTGGCCTGTGATTGCATTAATATCCTCCCTCAGCAGCTCTCTCTACCTGGGAAAGGCTACCTGGATGTGGGCCTTCTTTTTTTTAATTCGCCGGTCACGCTGCCTTTTCTATTCCCTTTTTGCGCTTTCTTGGCGACAAGGATTCCGTCTCCCATGATGCTGCATATGCCTGATCCTGCATTATGCTCAAAGAGTGGGACTTTGTTTCAAATTTGCCAGGGTAGTAGCTAAGCGCCTCTTGCTCCTCTCCTTCGGCTCCTCAGTCACAGTGTTGGCCTGGCTCTCAACGAAAACGCCGAAGGCGGTGCTGTATGTCCTTTGCTGGCGGGTGTATTCTCAAGATAGCGAAGCGTAATGGAACCCCCCAGACGACTTACCCACACAATGTACAAACAAATCCGAAATTCTCCTTTTAAGAGAATAAGTCAGATTATTGGTGGAGGTAATAGTACACCAGTGATGACATATTTATGAATGCAGATATCAATTTTTGCCAATAAACAACTGAAATTTGTTACCCAATGTCCCTTTAACTAGAGAGAAGTGAAACTGTGCTTTTAAGCCTTGTTTTAAGTTCCTCTTTAAAGGAACCCTTTTCTACTTTCTTATTCACTCTTTTTTAATAAAACACATTTATTGTGTCCTTCAGACCTAACAGACAGGCTGGATGCCCTTCCTTCTTCATAAATCATTTCATTCAAAGTGATTTTTTAAATATATAAACTGTGTTTGGTAGATTATTTCTTTGATATAACAATGTTTCTTGGCAATAAATCTTACACTGTTGGAAAACCTGTTTAATTCCCGTTTAAATGGTGCCACATTTGTAAGGAACATGCATTTGTGGGATGAGCAGCAGAGTATGTGGGTTGCACCCAGGGCTGCCACTGACAATTATTTTCATTGTTGACTAATCTGTCCATTATTTCTTCGATTAGTCGACTAATCATTTCATTGAAAAATGTGTTAAAATGTTGAAAAATGGCGGTCTGTCTCACCTAAACCCCAAAATTACATCATCTAATGTTTTGTTTCATATAAAAATTGCCAAAGTATAAGTGGCTGTGTATGGTTCTTCCACATGCTACTGAGGCTCCTGTTTGTTAAATGAATAAATTGTTAACTGCCAGTATGTCTTGGCAATCCACCAAACAGCAAAAAAACTGGCAAATTTTTCATGGCCGCAACCCACACTCATAGCTCTGCTGCTCATCCCACAAACGCATGTTCCTTACAAATGTGGCACCATTTAAAAGGGAAATAAACAGGCTTTCCAACAGTTGAAGATTTATTGCCAAGAAGCATTGTTACAACAGAGAAATAATCTACCAAACACAAATTCTCTTACTTTTTGTGCTTAGTTTATTTTAAAGGTTCTGTGACATTCAGAGCATTAATATTGCAGCAAGCCATCATTTCATACTTAAAGATATAGCTGATTAATTCATCTTCAGTCATCTTCAATGAATGAATGAAGTCACGCTACCTCTGTGTGCACCGAGCCTCTCTGTGGTTTATTGTGGTAGGCGTTTTAGCCATGCATAGCTGATATGGGGACAGTGTCTTCACGGAAGTGTAGCGCCTGCTCTCTGGTTCTCCCCACATTAACACTGTTAGCTCTGTCAGCAACATTGCTAGTGTTAAGCACTGTTTAAGACTTCCAAACCATGTCCAGACAACTCAAACCCTCTGAATTTTGCATAAAGCCCCTTGAAAACATGCACTGCTTTAATCCATATTTGCTGGATAGCAGCTTGTGTCCGCAGACAGATGCTGGCAGAGCACAAGACACAGACCCACTCATTAAACATTGCTCCATATAGAGTAGCTTCACTCGTGGTTAAAAACTCCACAGGGCGCCTTTAAGTCTCCTCTCCTGGGTGTTTAGAGTTGGATCGTAAGCCTCTCCTTACACAGTCCAACCCTACATCGACCTTGCCCATCATGTTTCTCTTGGCTGTGGGGCAACACAGCTGGCCTGCACAGATGTGCATCCAACATGTCAGGGACTTCTGTGTGCTCCCTAAAGTCCATTAGATAATGCAGTAAGTGATATTAGTGCAGGGGAGGAATAGTAACAGCCGTCTGGATTTCTAACACACCTGGCATGCCATAGAAATCATCCACCTCCATCTATCTTTTATGTAGATAAATACTGTACATAATTAGTGCAATTCACTGGAGAAAAATCATACTTTGGAAACTTCTATAGGATTTATTCATCCCTTTTTAATCTTTTTTGGCCACGATTTGTGCTGCTTGTATTGGACTCTATTATGTTATGAAGCGTTTGTGTTGTTTTGTCCATGTTTTTGCATATTAATATATGAAAGGATGCATCTATTCTCCACTGTAATGTTTCTGAGTAATTGAAAGATTGTCTGAAAAACAAGCCAACTTGCCAAGTTTTAACTCTCAGATATGAAGCAAGATAAGGAAGTGATTTGGCATGTGAAATTTAACTGGAGGCAGGGGGTTAACTGGCTGGAAGAAAACCATGTAGGAAAAAAAAAGTCTGACAGTGACAAGTGTGATAAATGTGAAGATAGATGAAAAGATAAATAGAGCACAGAGAAAATGAAAAATGGTAAGGACTTTCATTTTAATTTAATGGCAGGGAATGGCCTGCCATCTTTAGCAATAACATTTTGTCGAGTGTGCCATAAAAATGTAAAAATGTACCCAACAGGGTCTTTTGCCATCTCCTTGGGGGTTTGAGCTAGAGAATCAAGCTCCCACGTCACATCCCCACAGCACTGACAGCAAACGGTGAGGTAGCGTTGTGAGTGCCACTCCGTCACAGGGGACTTGTGGTACCGCTCCTCATGCCAGCGTGCCGTTCTATCCCCACCGCTAAAAATAAGATGTTAAACCCTTCAAAAAAACCTGCCTCCCATCTCACTTGGTTTGCTAAGTCGTCTCAACAGGGAGACTCTAAGAGATTCCATCTATCCCATCAGCTTCAGTGCAACTCTTCTCCAGCCCACAAGCACTAGGGAGGCAACTGTCAGAGTCTAACACACTGAAAACATTTCCTCTGTACAGCTCCACATCAGTCTACATGGAGGGGGTGTGCAGTGGATACATCTTTTCAAGGTCTTTACATGAAGGAAGTTTCCTGATCAAAGAATTTAGAATATTTCGGGCTGACTGTGATGCCATGATTTTGTAAACCCAAACCAAAGAGAACGCAGAGATTCCTTTGAATACAGGTGGTGGGAAAAAGCAGCTTCGGCTCTCTTTGGTGGGTAACAAAACATTTTAGGGCCACCAAGGGGCTCTGTGGCTGCAGATAAACTTGATTTAAAACTTTTACGAGCCATACTTTAAGCATGTAACGCCTACACAGAGTGTCCCTGTGGTTCAAAGTGACAAGTGCCACCCTGGTGTTTACACTCCCCGCCGTCAACACTGCGAAAGAACTACGTAAAAATGGAAACCACCTCTCCTCCTTGTCCGTTCTTCGCATGTGTCCTCTGTAGCCCTCTCTCAGTCAATTAAATTCAAGCTTGTCAGATCAAACAGGCTTCCTCTGCCTTTTCCTCCATCACACGCACACACATAACAACCCCCCACAAGGACACAAGGAAGTGAGGCGATGCCTTTAATTCGCGGTGAGGAGAAGAAAGCTGACATTTGCGGACAAGCGTCGGTTCTGCACAGAGATGTAGTGAGGCACACGCACACTGTCCAGTGCACTCAATTAAGAACATGCTCCGTGAAAGCTTTTGATCCGCTTTTATATGCCGCGGACATGGCTCAGCATTTACTGTGCAACACCCACTAGGCACATGCACACACATACAGTGCATACACCCACCCACGGCTGCAAGAACACGACGCTCACATACTGTAGGCTCACACAGTCGTGTGCTGGAAAAATGAGAATATACTGATCCTTTCAAACGTCATATATGTTACTAAAAGATTGTAACACTGTTACTGTGTCTTGTGCGTACAGGTAATCTGCTCTCTTTCAGGGTCTCCATGGCAGATCCTGAATCCACCCACTCCACAGACTTGATTTACTGACTTGTAGCATTGGGGCAAAAAAAAGGGGGTTTCTCGGTTAGAATAAAAAATGACCAATGAGCCCCACGGGGGACTCAATTGGTAAATCGGCGCCACGGGTGGGACTGACACCGTTGTCAAGCTGTAGTCAGGCATTGGCAAGCAGTGTGTAATAAGAATAATAAGAATAATGGCAAGCGCCATAGACAAGATAGACGCTGCTACAGAGGCTGTTCGAAATTGATGTCCTCTCAATAGCGCCAGACGTTGTAGTTTGTTTTCCTCCAGTAGAAGAAGATATACGTTGGCATGGCTACACATCAGTGTAGACTTAGAATGATGTTAGATTCAGGCACATACATTTGTCTCTCTTGATTGGTGCATGGAAACGGAGCGTAACAAGTTGACAGTTCTGTTTGATATCAGGCGAATGCATGGAAGCTCAGCCGCCATCAGTGTGCGAGTGAGTGTATGTCAATGAATGAGGGGCACACTGTGAGGTGCTTGTCCATAAAGATAGAAAAGTACGATGTAAGACGACCATTTAACATTATGGTTGTTCTTTTCATTATTCTACGACACTTACTTGTTTAAGATGTACATACAACATTTATTGCATGTCCACGTCTTTCCAGTATCCAAATTTCGTGTCTAAGACCAGACTAATAGTTGTAATTTGTGCAAACTGTAAGCCATTAAGATTCCTGATTTGGGGTCTACACTGTCGTGGGTGGATTATGAGACAATGGGCCCCTGGGTACAGACATGTCAGAGGTCCCACAACTTTTCCTACATGACATTAGACACAGACTTTGTGGTACGTGTTAAAGCTACTCTTACCTTTCTTCATTTCACACAGCCCAAATTTGAACATCCACCACTCCCGCCTCCCTCCAAAGTCCCATCCTCCTCCTCCTGCAACTCCACCTCCCTCCAATGGCCCACCCCCTCCTCCATTATGTCCTCATTACGTCTATGATAGACAAGGTGTTGGCAAGGTAACATTAGATACACGGAAGAGGTGAGCGAGTGTAACGAGCGAGTGCGGGACAGACAGGACGCTAGGCCAATCATTGCATTCAGTCCGAATGTAATGATTGGTCGGAGTTTTCTTAGAACCATATCAGAATGGTATAATTTAAAAAGTTTAAAAAGTTTTTATCTCTGGTGGAATTCACTTACATTTTAGTGTGCCGTCAGCTTGTTGATAGCATTTTAACCTAAACAAAGAAAAGCGTAACACATTAAGAAAGGTAAGTGTCGCTTTAATTTGAGTGACATTTTGCAAGTGCAGGTCAGGAGGTGCAGGCCCACAACAACTTTAGGGCCCTGTTTAGTAATCCATCCATGCATACTGTATAAAATTAGCTTGACCTGACTATTGCTTTTGAGAACCTGATGGCCAAATGAGGAAATCTCCTTAGAGTCAGACTACTGCTCATCTGTAGCATCAGAGGAAATAAATTAAAGTAGTACAAGCAAATAATATACAGTATATCACTTATTATTGTAACTGACAAAGTAAAAAATGATGTCTGGAGTTGGGCCAGATGACTCAGGACCTCACCTCGACGCCTTTGTTCAAAACTCGTCTTCATCCCTCAAATGTAACTTAGAATCAAGAAGGCAGTAACTCAAGGAGTCACTGGAGACGCTCAGGATCAGGTGCAAGCAGGCCAGGATTAAGGGGGCAGGGACCCCTGGGCACAAATTCTTGGAGGGCCCCCCAAACACACACACACACACACACACACACACACACAACAAGGTTTTGTATTATGGACTGCTATTTGTTGGAAACACCTGTAACGTATACAGGATCTACACTGACAGGGTACAGCCTATTGTATATGATCACAAAGAAGGACAAAAATCGACACCTGCAGATATCCTCCGTCATACAGGATTTACACATAATTGCAACAACGCTGTCCTCGCCAAACAACAATATCAAGAAATCAGCTTTTATTGTTACTCATTAGCATTTGCAAACACAAACTGCTTCACCTCCACAAGTCCAGATTGTGGATTCAGAATCTTCCATAATTCACACACAAACCCACATACACATACTGTAAATTACCAAATAATAGCCGGGGTGTTTATTTGTTTCAGTCACTTAACAGACCAGGTGTTTATTTGGGACCAGGCGGCAATTTGGGACAGGCGTTTAATTTAATTTTATTAAACCAGAATGACTTTAACTTTTACATGTTTTAAGAGTAAGATTACAGTACTGTTAAACTTTTTTTCTTCTTTTGTCAACACAACACTTTCAGGAAGGTAGACAATATAAGGCCAAATACTGAACAACAATGGCCAGATCCTGTCTGTAGCTATATCAGCAACTTGTTTTCTGAAACACACAGAAAAAAATGTACCAGTACATGAATTTAAAAGAAACATGAAAGAAGGCAACCTGAGTAAGACAACAAGAAAACTGGTTCAACAGCATGTTGTAAAACCAAGTCCATGTCCATCCTCTCACTCATCCTCCTCATCAGCATCCACCTCCTCCTCCTCCTCCTCATCATCATCATCCTCCTCAACTACCAGTTTGTTTTCAGACTCTTCAACCTCATCTTCCTCCTGCTGCTCAGCTTCTCCATCATCCTCCTGCTCTCCCTGTCTGGCCTGAGCCAACATCTCTCTCCCTGCAGCACATGGCTCTCCTTCTTTGAAGCAGTGGATCAAATGGTCCTCACTGCCATCACTTGCCACTGTCAGGCCACACACCTTAAAGCACAATATCGTATTACTCTCTCTCACACCACACACAAACAGACTCTCTCTCTCTCTGTCTCTCTCTCTCTCTCACCCACACACACACACACACACACACACACACACACACAGACACTCTCTCTCTCTCTCTCTTTCATTTACAAACAGAGAAACTCACACACACAATCACCTTAAAGGATTTTTTCACCACCTCCATGTCCAACTCCTCCCAAGCTTTAAGCACCCAGGCAACAAGTAGGCGGCAAGCTGGGGCTCTCATGTTTCCTCCAGCGGTGTAGGTTTTGTCCGCGTCACAGGCCATCCAGCTGTCATATGACTCGTGCAGACTGGCTCTGAATGGCTGATTCCAAACAATGTCAGGTGCCTGGATGTATTTTGTTCATCCTCCCAGTATCACAGCCATAGTTATCTTGTAGCCCCGCTTGAGCTCGTCTTTAGTGGCCTGGCTGATGTGGCATCGGTAGGAATCCCAGACGAGGAGACGAGAGCCAAAGTTGAATTTCCCCACAACTTTCTTCAGCCAATCTGCAGTGAGGTCGTCATTCATCCAGCCGTTTTTAGAGGATGCTATCACCACTCCACCAATACTTTGCATCGCCTTGACTTCCCTGACACCTCCTTTGAAGACCACAAAAGGTTTCAGTTTGGTCCCGTCCACTTTTGCTGCCAGAACAACAGTCAAGTGGCTCTTCTCGTGGCCTGTAGTTTTCAAAGGGACACTGCGGGCCCCGCGTGTCTCTACAGAAGTGGACCCGACCATGTCAAACCACACCGCAGTTTCATCCATAGCTATGATGTCTCTGGCGGCATCTTCTTTGTTTCAATCATCCGGGATGAAAATGTCACAAACTTCACCAGCTTCTCGGTGAATTCTCTGGCATCCTTTTGGGCCATAGTTGTACGTCTTCTGCAAGTGAAGCTGTTGCGGCGGAGGAAACGATTTAGCCATCCAGCACTGGCGGCAAACTCCTCATTTCTGCTGTCACTCACGGTGGCGTACATTTGTTTCGCCATCACCCGGATCATTTTACGGGACACTCTCTCGTGGCGTGCCCGTTTGCCAATAACCCATTCCCGCATGTTTATCTCAAGCTCCTCGGAAGTTTTCTTCCTACCTCCACCAGGCAGCCTGGCCCTTTTGCTGTCCTCCTCGGACAGACGCTGAAGCTCAGTTTTATTTTTTTGCCAATCTCTCACTCTCTTGGGATTGACAGAGAAACGTCTAGCGGCGGCTTCTCCTGAGTTTTCCTCTGCATATTTTATGACAGAAAGTTTGAATTTCACGTCGTACTTTTGGCATGGCGATCATCAATGTGATATTGACAGAAAGCAAGCATCGGCAAACCAGCCTGTTCTGTTTTGCAGGGACTTGGCTTTCCGAGGACATGGATTTTAATCTGGATGGTTTCAACACAATACGCTTTGACAGGGATGAAGGGAAAACACAGAAGTCAATTGGGGGCGGTCTCTGCATGGCTGTCAACAAGAGGTGGGCGTCTAACTTCACAGTGAGGGAGACTGAGAGCTGCAAACATTATGAACTGATGGTTGTTTCATTCAGACCACACTACCTGCCTCGGGAATTCTCCCCGATCACTGTGATTTTAGTTTATGTACCAGGACCTGACTTTACTCTGGCTGCAGAGCACATAGCAGACTGTTATAACAGAGCTGCCAATAGGACTGGTGACCAACCAGTATTTCTACTGGGGGATTTTAATAGATGTGACATCTCCACACAGCTGCCCAATCTGGAGCAATGTCACAATCCCCACAAGGATGCAAAATATACTGGACTTATGCTATGGGAATATACCTGATGCATATAATTCAAAATCCCGTCCTCCTATTGGTCGATCAGATCATAATGTTATTCTGTTATTGCCAAGGTACAGGTTAAAACTCATCAGGGTCTGGAGTGAAGAGGCCACTGAAACACTGAGGGGGTGTTTTGAACTAACTGACTGGGACTTGTTCTTTGAGGATTGTGGTGATGATTATAACACCTTGTCTGATGCTCTGACTGCTTATATTCTATTCTGTGAGGACAATGTCACTCCCACCAAGCAAATAACTCTGCATCCAAATAATAAACAGTGGATTACTAAAGACATGAAAATGGTTCAGAAGAAAAAAGCATTTTTAGAGGGTGATAAGCTTAGGGTGAGGGAGCTGGAGAAAGAGTTTAGGAGGAAGGCCAAAATGGCCAAAATCAACTATAAAGACAAAGTTGAATGGAAACTAACATCTGGAAATGCAAAGAAGGCATGGCAGGGGTTGAACATCATGATGGGAAAAGACCCCAAACCTGCAGGGATCAGTTGTCAGGACCCCGACTCCTTTGCAGAGCAACTCAACACCTTCTTCAGCAGGTTCAATGCATCAGCCAGTGGGACCTCCCCCCCAGCCTGAGCCGATCCCACCTGGCCCTCACCATAGATGAGAAATTGATGACCTCCATTTTTAGCAGAGTGAACCCACATAAAGCCTCGGGCCCTGATAAGCTCAGAGGAAGGGCGCTCAAAACCTGTTCTACTCAGCTAAGCGGGGTCTTCACCAAGTTCTTCCAGCAACTACTGGACTCTGGCTGGGTACATCACCACTGGAAGGAATCCACCATCATCCCAATCCCAAAAAAGTCACATGCTAAGGACCTCAATGATTTTAGACCAGTTGCCCTAACATCTGTGCTATGTAAATGCATGGAGAGAGTTGTGTGCGCCCACCTCTCCAGCATGGTAGCAGAGAGGCTGGTTCCACTCCAGCCCATAAGGCTAAATGTGGAGTGGAGGATGCATGTTTGACCCTTTTGGACACAGTAGGCAAACAGCTGAACTCTGTACATCCCCACACCAGGACCGACACCAAGGCACTGTCTGACTACCATCAGGCAGTCAACAACCTGGTCTGCACTTTTCAGGAAAGCTCCCTTGAGCTCAACATCAGTAAAACCAAGGAGCTGTGCTGTGAGAGCAGAGGAACAATGGACCCACAACAGGCTCCACTTTTTCAGCCCCTCAGCATCAACGGACAGCTGGTGGAACAGGTTGAGTCATTTAAATATCTGGGGACTGAGATTGACACAGCCTTATCATTCAACACACATACAAAACTTTCCCGCATAACAAAACAGGCTGGGAAAATAACTGGATCCCCACAGATCCCCCTCGCAGAACTTTACACCCAGGCAGTTACCAGGAAAGCCACCGCCATCACACAGGACCAAATCCCCTGCACCCATCCTTCCAACTGCTACCATCAGGTCGCCGGTACAAGTCCCACTTTCCCGGAAGAACACATACAAAAAAACTTTTTTTTTCCCACTGCCATCACCACCCTCAACAGTTTAAAATAACAACTGAAGTCCCACCCAGATACACTGCTTTGTCATATATCTTGTATAATGTCTATTGTGTTTTGTGTGTCCTTCTCTATTTTATTGCGGAGCTTGCCAAAGACGAATTTCTGTTACTTGTGACAGACAATAAAGGTTTATCTTATCTTATCTTAAGACAACTAGCAGTATTTTAAGAGACTTGGGACGGACCCATGGTCTAACTTGTCCTTCCAGTATGTCCGAACCTATTTCTTTTAAATATTCAATCACAGTATACCCAATAATGTTACCAGATCAGAGGTGACATATATTCAGTACATGACTAGATATGTGAATGAGTGCATTGGTATATAAATCACAGTATGTGATTAAGTTCTACACAACATAACTGTCATCATTATTGTTAGACAGCAGTTGCAGATTTTAGAAAACACTGCAAGGCTAACCAAAATGCTCTACTAAGTCAAACCAATAAACATGGGTTGTTGGTGGAATTACAGATGTTCAACTTTCCTCTTTTTCTGAGCACTTTTACTTCATCTGCTGATGAAGATCATGTGATAGGACAGCTACTAAATAGACCTTGTGGTGAGATTGTTCTCTCAACTGCAGTTTCTAAATAAACTTTAAACATCAAAAAATGGGAAGAACACTGAAGGGCAAATGCACAGTATGATGAAAACAACAACAAAAGATACATTCACACCAGCCTGAATGTATACAGCAGCCTTGGAAAGTGGCACACGTGTGATAATATATTTACAATCTAAATAAGCTAATGTGCGGATTTACATAAGCTGCATCTATTTAAATATTAATTCTTTAAACATTCATACAACCTTTCCATAAATAATTAGTCATTATTAGTATTCATTTTTATAATTTTCCATCACTGAGAGGGAGCATTTTTAAAAATGCGGAATAAGCCACTGATTAAAGATTTCTATCTATTAACTCCCGATCTTGTTTAGCCTTGTAAATTCTCACAAAGGAATAAACAAGGCACAGCGGAGCTTCCTGTGGGAAGGTCAGGGAAAGGTCAGCATGATTAGAAACACTGCTCATTTGCTTTACTTTTTTCTTTTTAGTTTTTGCGGTAGTTTTATCACTTAATGACTTAACTGCCAGTTTAACAGAGGTATGCACACACAAACACACGCATTAATATTCAACAGACATTCGTTTTCTCTGTTAGGACTCGATGCACTTTGTCCGCCATATACGATACTGTTTTGTTCAAGGCCGTGCAGTGTGTGAATGACTCACAGATCAGCCTGTCTTTCTCTACTTTGTCCATCTGGGACAATGTCATTGCTGGACTACAAAACAGTTAAGTTCAATGTGCTAAGAGAGATTTCTGCACCCACAGAAACATGAACCATAACAGTGATAGAATGAAAATCGTAAAGAAATTGTAATTGTGAGCATAATGATTCATGTGTCATCTTGACAAAGTTGGCAGATGAGATCAGTGGACAGTGAAAAGTTTAATAAAAGCATGATTGCTTAAATTGTTTCTGCCTCCCAAAAAATGATATCCGCTGTGATTCTGTTAGATCAAATTCATGTAGGCCTAGTCTTATACTCTGGCTGTCTTAAATTAGCAAATTAAATAGTGTTGAAGAGGCACACAATGAAATACTGAATAGCTTTAAAAAAGAGCTATGAGTTCTCCTGAATGACCAAGCAAAATTCATATTTGTTTGTAGGAAGCAAGAATTTGACTTTGACATATTGTTCAAGGATAAAGATTCACAAAGGTACACTTTTAGTTTAGTAGTGTTTTGTTTTGTTTTACAGGTAACCTATACGTTGCATTTTGTATTCAGCATAATTTGGAGCAGAGTTTCAGTTGCAGACCCAACTGCAGCACTGAAATATTAAAGGCTGAAGTGGTAGTCATGATTTCATTGAATCTCCACCCCATATAAACATGACTGAACCATGAGTGTTGTGGGTTGTGCTGGACCACTTCAACCCTGCTGAGTGTGGTGCCCTTGGTCCAAGGCTAACCTGTTAAATTAAAAGCACAATTAGTGGGAGAGAGATCCATGGATGATGTGGTTATTTACTATTTTTAATGCTCCCCTGAGTGGATTCTAGATTAAACCCATTAAATACAAAAGGATTCTCGAGAAAATTCTCAATCTCAACCTTACCCTGACAGATCGGACTGGGTTTGGGCCAAAAATGTGTGTTGTTTGGCCAGGTCAGGTAGAGTTCAGGCTGTGGGAAAACAAAAAAAAAAATCATTTTTATTAATTAATGATGAAAAAATATTAAAAAGTGAGCATTCTGCGAGCAGCTCCCTCTTCTTCTTGCCCTGCAGGCAGGGAGACAAGGAGGAGAAGAAGCCAGGCTCAGTGCTGGGCTCTTAGTCCTTCCTCCAGGCCGAAGCAGGGAACTTCTCTGGCTGGGAAATAGTGTGGAGTCAGTGATCCACCAAGCTGATCCATTTTACACCGCAGACATGCACGGCCTGGCTGCCACATGGCCAGTAGAAGCCTGCTAGTGCCTTTTGTGGGGTTGGTGTGGTCCAACTCAGGCTCAGTATTTTATTATGATGATCTCTGATAGGCCGGGTCACCCCTTATAGAATCGTGGAAAGGTTCTGGGTAGAAGTCTGAGAGGGTTCTGGGTGAAACACTACACCATGACTGGTTCTCTGTAAAGCTTCTTATAAGAAGTTTTGGGTGAAACTTGTCATAGATGGTTCTAGGAATAACCCTTCATGTTGGGTGCTCGGTAGAATCATCGGATATCCCTTTCCCACCAAATTAGTTCTTGAACTCATCCTGTTCAGGATTCTTGGATCCTTGGTGCTATCTCGCAGATAGCCTGCATTTTCACCAATTTTGAGTAAAACCATTGTTATCAAAGATGTGTAATTAACGGAAGGTGTTGCATGATGCTCAATGGAAATAAGCAGTAAAAGCACTATCACAGATTACACTGATTACCTGCAAACGTTTGTCCAAGGAAGGACCAACTATTAATGTCACCACTGCACACTTTTATTCGAAAGATTTCTCATTTGAATTCTCCATTGTTGCCATCTTCATCCTTTCTTTCCAATCCGTAGAGTATGACATGCCAGCAGTGGAACCTTTACAAAAGGTTCAACCAGGAACTAAAAAGCCTTCTCCTATGGGACCAAACAGAAGAACCCTATTTGGTTCTAGTTGGTACCTTTATTTCTAAAAGTGTAGTAGCAAAGGCCATCCATCCACAAACGTGTATTTATCAGTACACAAGCTCTCTTTTAGATCGAATAAAAAGTGAATGGTATATCACACAACTTACTAAAACTGCCAAATGAGCGCAGTAAAATAGTCATTATAAATCCAATAAACCTGATGCATATATAAACAACAGAAGTCTCCCTGTAGCTACATCATTTTAAAAACCTTGGATGGTTATGGGGCTGGTATCATCTTTATTTCCTGCTTCAGCCCATACTTCAATGCGCACACAATAACACACCTGGGGGACATCAAGGGACACTTAACTTTATAGCCATAATCGTCCCACTAATGACAGAGATCGGGTCAAATGTCTCTCTGCATCCTCACGCAGCACTTTGCATTTTGTCAGCATGCGTCACTAAAACATACATTTAACATGACAGAGGCCTCCAACTTAGAGGTGAGAGGTTTCAACTCTGCCACTCATAATTCCAAATGTGTCCTGTTTAAGATGTATGGGGTCAAGAGGGAATAATATGCACTAATCGTGATGATAATTTTAATCACATTCACCTCTTAGAATGATGGGACAGGGCTAAAAGTGAAAACATGATGGAGGAGGGCTACACTATAAAGTTATATTTTATTCCTAGTCATGAGCCGTAGCTTATGTTGCATCTTACTTATTATTCCTCTCTCAGAAGGGGCAACAATGTGTAAACAGTGAGTGAAGAGCTCTCCTGTATTCCCAAAGTACAAAAGTGAGAGTCCTCAGTTCTCCTCATGGGCCTTTCTGAAAAACACTGACAGTTTGTGCTGACTTCAGAGGAGCCCACCCCTCCTCTACCTATTTCATGGACTCTTGACATTAGAAATACAAGGATTAACTTTTTTTTCCCCAGAAGCAAGTGGGAATTTGGATAAAAAAAAATAAACAAAAACACATTCTCTGCTCAGCTTCCTGTGACAGAAGACAAAGCGTTTGTTATTTTACATGGGAACTTTTTGTTAAGCCTACTGCTCACCAGTTCAGCTGATTTATTTGTCCATGAGTCAGTAGCGAGGAGTGCTTAGTTTGTAGTTGTGTGTCGTGAATTGTGACTGCAATACATTTCCAAGCACACTGGCAAACGTCTTTCGTTTTGGTGTAATTCCATCAGTGGAAAACTTTGGCTTTCAGTACTCGCAAACATGGTTACTTAGGTTTGTTTACAAAAAAAGTGGCATTAGTATGTGAGGCAAAAGCTGTGTTGGAATCTGCAACAAATTGCAACACTAACATGGTGGAGATATTCAAGTCTTTAAGGCAAACTAATTGCAAACTGTACATAGACATTAATAGAAGCATGTTCATCACAAAGGCAGACAGCATACAGAAGAAAAGAAAACATCTCTGCAAAGTTATGAATTTGCCCTTTGGCTAACTCGAGACAATAGAAGTGTTTTATAGCTGCTCTACTCATTATTTTTCTATCAACAAAAGATCAAAATGTAAAACTTCCACACACCTGAGGATCGACAGGAGGATAGAAGACGACCATGAGCCATTTGTCGTAGAACAAACAACTCCCACACACTGTTACACTTGCAGTAATAGGAATTTATATTATCATCTGTATGGCAGCTTCCCTACTATGTGTATTTTAGCCAGTATAATGTGCATTTGTATATCATATTTGCTGCACATTTGCTATATGCTGTGAACATCCACAACTCCACCTCCCTCCAAAGGCCTACTCCCCCTTCCTCCATTACGTCCTTATAACGTCTATGGCAGACGTAGGCGTTGGCAAGGTAATGTCAGATACACGGAAGATGAGAACGAGTGTAACGTTACAACCAAGACAGTCAAACGCAACCCCTGAGTTTTAAAACTCAACCAGAGTCAGTAATGACTGAGTTTTAGAATAAGGTTACAGTGCTAACGTTAGATAGTAGCGTTAACGTTACTAGTAGGCCTAAGTGGAAACGCACAAGGAAGATAACATAAATGTTTCAGGGGCTATGCTACAGTAGGCTAATGTTAGCCATTAGCAACTGGATGCTGTGTTGTTGTATAACGTTATAGCCTATGTTACATTAGAGGCAAACTAAAAATACCTGTCCAGCAGAAACACTGCGACCATCTCGTCCCTTTTTAGCTCAGGATGAAGCTGCATCAGTCTTGGCCATCGCTCAAAAGCAGAGCCAGTTGCTGGAGCTAAGAGATGAGCACGGAGCTCTGGGCTCATTTATGCTCCCTTTATGTACGAAAATGTATACGTCTGTTTCAAACGATGTTACTGTCACTGCCCGCATACTTTCATGTGCCCTTTACGTTGGCATGGATTTTAACCAATATATCCACCAGGAGGCAGCCCAGAGTCAAAAGTTTATGACAACAACAAACTCAAAAACAAACATGCCGACCGTAGAGGGGATATAGATAATGTACCTCTTGCATAAAAGACAAAAATCGGGGCAGCGTTGTAGGAGGCGGTGGTCAGTGAGGCTGTTAGATACATCGCAACTGGAGAACGGAGAAGGCTTTTCTCTAGTACTACCGATGAGAGAAATTGAATTGTTATTTCTTCTGACAGCAACACTGCCCCCACGGTTCCCAGTGGTACTGCTCCGTTTGGCCCGTATCCGTAAGCTTTATGGAAACGTGCAGAAATACGGACGAAATGAACGCAGAGCACGGACAGAAGGCTCCGTCCGTATCCGGATCTGTATTTAATGTTGAGCATAAATGAGCCTTTACACAAGCGGTTACATCAGTCGGAGGCCTCCACAGAGCAGCCATCTTGGATTTTAAAGTTGGGGTTGGTGAGCTTCCTCCAACTTTTCGAATTGTAGTTTAAATTTCCAATTGGGGCTTAAGAAATTCTGACTTCCCAGTGCAAATGGAGCACACCATTAAAGATCATGGACATGGACAGAAGAACGAATTCCCAGTTCGGGAACAGCAATAACATGCCAGTGTTTACACCTTTGAGATGGTGTGTGAAAAAAATTCAGTTAATGCAGGCCTACATTAAAAGTGAATTCATGTATCAAGTTATTCTCAACAACAGGTAGAATGAAATGCCCCAAAGTAATAAATAAATAAAAAATAAGTAGTTTGGGGTTCTCTTAGCTTTCAGTTTGAAGGCATGATTTCATTGAAGGCATTTAATCAGTCCCCTTACTCTCCATGTGTAACATTGCATCCTCTTCCAAACGCACACGCACATGCACCAAAGTCACTGAAGAATGCCCCAAAATAACCAATGGTTGCAATAATTAGGGGCAGCATTGGCAGAGCTCTTCTAATCCTGTGTGTAAATGATTTTGGTTAATGAGGGAGTGTTTACAGTAACAACACAGATGCAGTCAACCCAATCCAGCCAGCCGGTGGCTGCCAATAAACACAGCCTGGCACCCATTTGCCCATTGATCAGCGGGGCTGGTCAGGGTCACTGTGTGGGAGCGCCATCATAACAAGAGGTTGCCTTCCATGTTGGCTTTGTGATCAAAGAGGAAGAAGGATTACAGAGCATATTAGGGGTGTGGAATTAAATCACAGAAGCTCTGAGCATGTGAAGACAACAAATAGGCCTGTGCATGTGTGTGGTGGTGTTATGAGGAAGATCAACTGCTCTGAAGGGGTAAGCTTTTGTGTCAACTCAATGTTTACATTTTGAATGTTGCGTTCATCGTTCAGCCATTGCTTGGGGCCGTCAAAATGACCTCTGCTCACTTGTTATCTCTGCAGGGACAACTACTTTAAGCCTAATGACCGACTCATAATACATCTTAACTCTGCCACTCCATTTCTACTTATCCCATAGACGACTGAAGTCTTTTCAAGCCATAATCATGTCTAGCTAAATCAATAACTCCTGGTAGAGGAGAGAATATAGGGACTATACTCTCAGTGTCATTCAGGCAGTTTGCCGTATCTGTCACTGTTGTCGGCTATCTAGCTCAGCTCAACTGTCTGCAGCTCGATGTTATCTGGTGTACAAGTACACACGGACACACACAAGCACAACGTGCACAATTATGTCAGCACACTGCTCCATCGCAAAGACCTTTCAAGGCAAAATTCTCCTCAATGTGCTGATTTTAATCACGTAGCAACTTGAATGCTGCTTGCTTTTACTAACTCATTTCACAGCTCCACTGCATAGAAGATACTCTTTTCTAAAATCAACATTCCTCACAAACCAATAAGAGATGTGATTTAAAATGATTTAATCACAGCTACACATGTTGACATTTGTCGTTACGACCGCATTACCCTGGCAAATACAAAATATGTTTGCTTTTCACTCTCATTGAGCAGCGTAGCCTTACAGCTGGAGGTTCAGCTTCTCGTTTCATTTATGCCCGACGCTCCAACTGGCAGGCGGGGAGAACAGCTGACGATAATTGAAACTGTGTCATTAAACAATTTTGATATTTGCAGGAAAGTTGTTTGTTTATCGTGTTTACCGCTGCAGTATTTCGGTGACAGATAATGTGGGTTTTGGCCAGTGTGATGTACAGTATGCCTTAATGGAGGCTGCAAGTGTCTCGCAGAAATAATTGCTTTTTCCTGCATACGCATGAATCTTCGAGGAGAAAAAGAGCTAATCTAATACTCGCTTTATAAGATACAGTTTGTACACAGCCTCTGGTGGTTTTTGTGGAGGCGAGGACACAAACACTTTCTCATCTCCAACCATAAATGCTTTCCTCATATTGTTGAAACAAAAGTCTAAAATGTGCGTAAGTGATTATATCTCAGTAAACATTTAATTGTGATAATAGTTATAAGGCTGCATTCGTTACAGTATGTGGCATCTTGGCTCGCTCATACCTTGTGAGAATAAATTAGGAAAAGAATACTGAAAAGAATATTGCACAGTTAAATAATTGCACCAATTATTGAAAGGTGAAGACACTGTTGCGCAGACTTAGGCCACGATTGCACGGTTGTCCACACCCCACTAGCTCTCTTTAGCTGCATTTTCCAGAAGAAACTGTCATGTGGTTAGGTGGAAAAATTGACGCCCCTGAAGGCTCAGAAAGCCATCATTAAGGATTAGACAGGTTGACAGATATGTCAATATTTGTAAGGCCACTCTCTGTGGCATGTGGGGTTCCCATTTATCCTGAAAGAAGCAATATCACCCCCAAAAGACAAGTTTTTAGTTACAGCTGTACCACTACTGATGCAACTACTGATGTGTCCAGTTAGAATCTGTGTGTTTTTACTGCAGGTTCAAGGCTCCATGTGGCATTTCATCTAGTCACGAATCATTATCAGACTACTTAAGTGAGCAGTCTAGCTACACTGGTACAATGTAATGCCTTGAAATCAGCCCTGAAATTAATCTGTTCTCACACTCCTGACACTAAGAGGAGAATATTAAGCCAACAACACTGTAATTGTTGATGCTGTACTCTGTAGTGATGTTGTGTTGGACTATTAAAATGCATTTAATATTGTCCATTGGCATCTGAAGAAACAAAAGGTGAACAAAACAATGGCAGACTTTTCACTGCTTTTTTCCAACTGGTGTTTAAAGGGTAAGTTCACAGAGTCACAAAAGAGACATATTTTTCCCCACTTACTCCTTGTGGCAATGCAGATAGTTTTCCTTTCATTTGTCAGGGTTTCATGCTATCCACTCCTCAGTATAAAGCCTCACCTCAGAATAATGGGGGTGAATGGGATTCTGTTTGTGCTGCTCAAAAAAATTGATAATGAAATTAAAAAAAAAAAAAAAAAAAAACTCAGCAGCAATGCGTTTCTTCAAAAACAATGGCTGGGTTATTCTGGTTTATCTACAGACCTCGCTGTGAACTGTTTTCGTTTAAACTCTTTTCTCCTGAAAACATAGTTCCCATTATACTGTTCACAGCAAAGTCTGTGGACACACACAAACAATAAAAGCCTGTAGACTGTTTATCTCTAAATTTTCCTTGAAGCAAGACAATGTAATATTAGGGAAAAAAGTAGCACATTCTTCCTTTTACAAATAAAAAGTTGAATTCATAAATAATAAATCACACACAGTCGCTTATGTTGGATAATGTTAGTTAATGTTTGCAGGTACTGACATTCCCTCAGTCAGTTTTTAACTCATCTACATGATTTAGCATGCCGCAGATAAACATTTCAATGGTCTGATCACAAAAACACAATGACAAGTAAACACACTGTATCTTTCCAGGAGCCATGTTTACTACTTATTGCCCCAAAGGCCTTTTTGGAGCAGATGTTTTGAGGAAGAAAAGCACATGTGCAAGTAATAACATAAAAATGGCTGAGTCCCATTAGCTGTCTCATTAAACCACTCCAATGAGCCAGCATATGAAAAACCAGGACTCTACATCTGGCACACCTGGATTAATAATCAAATGTTAGTTACACCGGTGCTATTAGTGAACTACTAATGTCATATACCTGTGCTACTCCCTTAGGTCCTCTGAACAAGTCCTGCTAGTTGTACTACCTACAGTAGTTCAAGACTGAAAACATGAGGGGATTGTGTGTTTGCTGTCCTGAGTCTCAGGCTGAGGAAGTCTCCCCCTGGGAGTCAGGTCAGCAAACTCTCCTGGGCGCCTTCAGTCATGTTTTCGTATGAGTCATGTGGTCTATTTTCTGTAATTGTTTTTGCTTCATAGTGCTATTTTCTTCTGTTGTGATGTTGTTGTGTTGTTCTTCTATCTTTTTTTTAAAAGCACTTTGTAACTGAGGTTTTGAAAGGTGCTGGATGAGTACATTTTTCCTCACTAACTTACCTTTCTTTGACATGTCTGACTGTCTGCTGTGAAGGCAATCTGTTCCCCCTGCTCAGTCAGGGTGCTCGGTGATGATGGCTGAAAAGTAGTGCTTTGTTGTCCTCTCTGGCTGGAACATTCTAGCCTGTACAACCTCAGGTGAGAAGTGTGCTTTGTTGCACCTGAAACCACACCCAGAAGTGTTTCACTGATTCATCAAAATGGGCAGTCTCTGTTTTCCCTGGTGATATCAAAAGTATTTGTGTCTTTCTACTGCAGAGGAAAAAAGTTTGTCACAGAACCCACAAAACCTAGAAAACCTACAACTACCAGAATGCATTGCACTGGACAAATTAACACTTTAGTGTTGGGTAACTTAATGCGAGCTTGGCCATTTTTCCACAGGAAAGAATATGGTGGCCGCCTGGTAACAAATGATCTCAAACAGGCTATCAGTTAGACAGTAAGATAAAATGTCTCTGAAAACATTTTTGGTGAGAAATAGGCAATGTAGTGACAGAATCTTGGTTCATATTTGATCAGCACTGCCTGGTATTACTGTTTGATCTCAGTATTAACAGCCGCCATCTTTAAAATACTGCAAACAGATATATGCTTCTTGTTCACTTATTAACCAGTACACTAAAATATGTTTCTGAAGACATTTTTGTTGAGAAATGGGCAACATGGTAACAGAATCTTGGTTTAGATATGCTCAGCACTTCCTAGCTTTATCATTTGATCGGATTTGGTCTGCATTTGAGCAAGCGAGAGAGGGTGGGTTCCTTTCTTGATCTGCTTCTATGCAAGTTGTGTTTTTGGTGTTGGGCATATGAAAGTCAGGAAGTACAATCTGCAGCTCAAGAAACAGCCGAAGAGACAGTGCTAAGAGAGCGGTAAGAGCTAAGAGATGAGCACGGAGCTCTGGGCGCTGGCAAGTTGGAGGGAGGTTATCCATAGTTTGTTACTCATACGACACACATTGTTATGATACAAAGATGAAAATCAGCAGTATCCCTTTTAAGTAACTCAGTTGAAGAGAATCTCTGAAATGAAGTGAAATTCATTGTAAAAGTTTCAAAACTGTGTTAGAAAAATTCTGGTTATTTGATCAAAAAGTCCATCGCAGAGTTTAGAATTCTGTAGCCAAAGCTAAACCCTGCACTGTTGAGACTTCAAATTGAATGGCTTTTGAACTGAGTCCGTTTTGGATGCATTATGGCACCGTGTTTTGTTCACAAATTCAACTATGGGGCAATTCATATTCCCTACTGCTACTGCTCTAATTCACACATGTCTGGCTTCTTTCCCATGGCAATGGCAGGTGAAGCTTATGGGTATTGTAGTATTTAGAGCCATGCCAAACTGACAAATATTGTATCATCTCCCACTCTGAAAATGATATCATGCCCTTCTCTCTGTTTCTTTTTATTCCTGCCAGTGTGTGATTTCTTATTTACATAAACTCTTGTACTACACTGTTTTTTTTCATAACAGAATAAACAATCTTAAAGAGTCCCCAATGGTCAGAGCACTGCTCCTGGTGACACCAGATCCTGGGCTTATTTCTTTATCAGGACAACTCAGAGTATAGAACATGGCAGGGGACAACAGCCGGCCCTCTGTCTTTATACGCAGTGTAAACCCCAGTCTTAAGGGGCTGTTGTTGATTCCAGAACTGACAGGCATGAAAGAAGGGATTTAGATGTTGACCCAAACATCTCTCCACCTGGCTTTGAAGCCTGCAAGTAAGGCCTCGTATCACATGGTCCCACCACCTTGCTTTGTGCTGTAAAGCTTCCAGCACAGCTCCCAGTCAAAGACACATCTCCTGGGTTCAACTGTGACATATATTTCCTCCTGCTCATCTACTCTTGTTACGTTCCCTGTGTGGCTTGATGGTGCAGCTGTTGATGGGATAAACAGGCCAAATACTGCCCAAAAACATAGACCATTAAATTTCCCCCCTGCGGCTGCCTCGTCACGAAAACTTCAAACACCGGCCAGGAAACACATAGGTCACTGCTTGGCCAAATCAGGACTTCAATTAGGCAAAAACAATGGGTGCTAGTTCAGGCTACTATTGGCTCGAGGAGACATTCCCACCCACACAGCAGCGTTATCTCTCCCACTACAGACATGCATGCATTGCCTAGAGCTCCTCAGAAGACACACAGTTGGCAGTGGACGTTCTTGTTTAATTATAGCTCTTCAGAGTAATGCTGCACATTACCTTAATTTTCCCTCATTAATGACTGTCATAAAGCATCCCTCAGCTTCTCTCTTCCCCAGCTTTCAGTGTGTTGATTTTATTAGACAAACACGAGGCACAATGGCTTGTAAGTAATGATGTGAGAAGATCGCTGCAGGGCATCTGCTGAAGTAAAGCCACGGAGTTGGCAGAGCAGGAGCTGAGGCACCTTGACAGCTAAGTTGTGTTTGTGGCAAAGTATCCTCTCTTTTTTCCGGGATGATAATGTGAGAGTCACTTAAAAGAAGAAGAAGACACTATCATTTAAAAGTCGCACTCCAGGAAAAAAAAAGAACCAAGAGTCACTGGTGCTGCCAAGACTTCCCCACTACTGCCTCTGCTTGTGCTGGTTTGAAGACATTATTGATCACTCAAAGTGACACTAAGCCTTTGACCAAAGAGCTGACAGCACACAGAAATGTTCCCTTATTGTGTTCTTCAACCTGGTTATTTGAGTGATAGCAGGATTTGACAGATTAAAAAAGATTTTCTTTTACAGCTCTAATTGTTATCGTCTGGAAACATGGTCCAGAGTTTCACTTCAGTAACTATAAACACATACATCGTCCCAGTAATAAGCTGAAGACAGCAGCATTTCTGTGGAAATACTTAAAAGTCATGATATGATGGAGCAACACATTTGAAGAACTGCGACAAAAACAGTGAAAATACTTCCAAGGGGATTTTTTTTTCATTTAACTCCAGCCTTCAATCATCATCAGCTTTTTCTTTTTCCATTAAATTCACACGACTGACTAAAGGGGTTCTCCAGATTCAGCCTTGTCTTCAAGGGGTCTGTAAAAAGATGTCAAAATATCATCTCCAGCAGGAAGTGTGTAAAGCTGCCTGTGCAGGCACTCTGTCAGCTCCTGAGACAGCACAGTCGCTCTCCCTGACTTCCCCTTTTTTCATCTTGTTCCAGAAACAGGAGCGGCTTTCACTGACAGTAAGTAAATATAAGCCAATTGCATTTCACTTTGGTTGGAGGGGGGCAACTCAAAGGGCTTTGTGTAAATGGAGTACTGTGCAGATGCAGGAGAAAACTAACTGTCACCACGGTGCATCACCCGGAGCATCAAGGGGGCCGGACTACTGAGATGTATTGTAGCAGGGCTCGAGGCTACGGCCTCCCCTCAAGGGGTGACTCTTCTCCCGGCCTGGCCTACTTGACATGGAGATATAATCTGTATCCCGGGGAGAAACAGAGGCGCAAGCAAATTTTGTTTTCCCAACAAGACCTTGGCATAAATTCAAACAAACATGCTTGAATGCATGAGTTCCACTTGGACTCCCGTTGCACCGAGGAGATAATGCGCAGGTGCTCACTGACGGTAGATATTGAAGTTAGGATAACACGATAACAATTTAAAAAGGGGAAAAAACTGCTCACAGTGAACCTCAACACTGAGGAATACTATAAATTTAGAAACCTTGTGAACTGCACAGAGAGGGAGAGAGAAGTATAGAGGATGGGGAGTCTGTACTAATGGTTTTCTGCCGCTGTGGTGTCCTGGAGGCACGTGCACAAGAACACAAGCAGGCTTAGTACAGGTCACACGCTCAAGCCTTAAGGGAACTCCAGCAGCATTTCTTAACAATTAAAGCCCCACTGCATGAAAAAGTGAAGACAAGAGAGAGGGGGGAAAACAAGAAGGGAGGGAAATAGAGGCACAGAGGCAGCACAAGCAGGGCCCAGTTACATAACTAAAACGCCTGTCCAAATCCCACACCAGAGGGACTATTAAAAATGTCTCTGTATAGAGGCTGGAAAGGAGAGCAAAGCAGAGTGGTGTAAAAGTGGACAGGCAGGGAGGCAGGAAAGGAACTGGATAGAGAGGGTGGATGGAGTGATGCTGCGCAGGATTTCAAGAGCTGAACTGTACAGAATCAGCATCACAATAAATGACCATTTATATCGCTCTCACAGTTCATTCAGGGAGACAGAAATGTTGCCAGAGGGGGAGAAAAATGGACACATGCGTTTGAGATTTTCAGTATGGCAATGGGCTCTGACAGTTTCTCGCCATGTCTCCTCACACTGTCTAATCACTTGTTATCTTGACACTTCAATGAACTCCGAGATGATACCTCTCCTCAGTATTCACTGATGAGCAGCCCTTATTCAAAGCAGTAGGTCATCCAATTAAAGCGAACCTAGACAAGGTCATCCGCACCTGTACATACAGAATAAAGACCAGGGGATCTCAAAGCAGTGGGTGTCAGTTCCTTTGTGAGGTTTACAAAAGAGCAACATGAAACTTCAAAGTTATTTTGATATCGGAAACCATACTAGGAATAGTAATTCCAGTGACGTGCTGAACCTTTGATGTTTTTTTTTTCCTCCTTCAATGTAATGAGAATCTGAAAAATATTCTACCGGCACCGTTCAAACGCCCCTGTGGTGCTGATTCTGTTCCTTTAAGAAAAACCTGACAGCTACAGGGCAAACCCCCACCATCGCCTTTCTTGCATACAGAGAAAAAAGGAAAAGTGGTGGTTTAGGGCTAATGTGAGCAAATGGTTCAGTTTGGCCAAAATAATTATATTTGAATTAGATTAAAATGTTGCTGCTTTAAACACAGGTGCTTTCTAATTTTGCAGAGGAGAGATATAAATAAATGTATGCAGTAATTATGGCATGAGGCTGCATACTCAACACAAACGGCCTGCTTGGAGGATCTTTTAAGAGCAGCCAGGGGAGTCAGTTGCTCAGCAGCAGAGAGCAGATGACAGACAGACTGACACAGAGATTTAATGAAAGAAAAAAAAAAAAAATCAAAAAAAGCACACGTTCCTGACAGAGACTATATATCAGCCTGGCTCATAGAAAAACATAAAATGAACATGAACTCTTAACACATAACGTGGTGGTGCAAAGTCAATGAGGATCTGCTGTCATGATGGAGTAAAAGGTTTTGATATTTGCACTCATGAAGGAAAATCAAAAAAAAAAAATGCTTCTTTGGGGAGCTGTGTTCAGTCTCTTCCTCTTGTGAGCAAAAATTATCTGAAGCTCAATTCTGACGGTGCTCTGCAAATAATTTCCTCATAAATGATAAATATAGCCACTTCTGATCAACCCATAACATCAGGTTTAATTCTGATTAGGTGCCACCCACTCTAGATTAGACCACGCCTACTTAAATTTAACCCAGCCCACTTCAAGTATGGATATGGATTCAGATATTTAGGGTTGTTGAACAGATACGTTAGTGTTTTCGCTCAGCCCAAGGAATTAAGTATGAGACACTTTCTAATCTGCGTAGGGATGGTGAGAGGGTCAAACAAACACAACCTTTGAACCAGGAGACAGCTGTTTGTGGGGTCTGCCCATTGGTCCGACCATATTAAACCCATTGTTCTGAAATCATCATGATGCCCTGTGGTTAAGGTCTGCTTAGGTTTAGACACAAAAACCACTTGGTTAGGGTCAGGAAAAGATCACGGTGTGGGTTAAAATGAAAAAGAAAGTGGCAAACACAAGCCGTGAGCCTGCTCCGCCTCAGGCCTTTCCCAGCTGACCCAGAGCCAGTCGCAGCGCACCATCAAGGCAGAAATACGCCCGCCAGGAGCCGTTCAGCACCGTGGAGAGCTCCCCACACAACCCAGACCCCAGAGTTAATAACAGGAGATTATGGTGTTTCATTCTCTCCTCTCTGACACTTGTATCTCAACCAGTAGCCTACTTTTGTTGTGTTTGCTGATCCTCTGCGGTACACAAATACAGTATAGCCTAGTATAAGCACATATTGGAACAACAGGATGTTGGACTAATGGGCTGTCGGACCAGTGACACGGACCCGTTTATGTCCCCTGTGAAAACAAAAGCCTACGTAGTTGCGTGACTTAATGTAACTACTAAGTTTGTGTCACTTCCATCACGTCTCAGAATCACCCAAAGATTGTGCAACCACTTCTGTGTTTAACTGATTTATTTAGTTGAAAGTAACATTCTTTCATTTGGAGAGTTTCAAATTGCCCATAATGAGCTATGTGACTGTCATGTTTTTCTGTTTTTCATATGTATTGTGAGGAAATATGGTAAATGTAAGCAGCATCTAAGTGGAACCTTTGCCCTGCATTGCCTCAGGTGGGACGTTTTGCCCACACCTCAATGCAGCCTGGATGACAGCCCGAGCATCCATGTCTTGGTTGCTGCTAAATTTTCTGTACTTCACAGATTCGTACTTTGTTTCTGTGGTACCATATTTTGCGGTACCCGAAACCATGATCTTTTCCTAAACGTTACCAAGTATTTTTCTTTCCCGAGCCAGACTGCAAATGTTTCACAACAAAACCAAGACTGCTCCCAAGAGACTTTCCATTAGCAATACTTTTGTGCTGCAGCATGTAATTTTAACACATTTCCAGCCATCCACCACATAATGAGTTAAGAGCTTGTGTCCATTTCATGTATTTCTGTGAGATCATGTTATTTATGCACATACTAATATAAATATTGAGAGTATTGTGCCAAGTTGTGTCACACTACTGTCAAAGTTTTGGCTAACATATTGTATCTATATATTAACATAAGGTTGTATTTCAGACAGCACTCCATTGGACACACCAGAGTTCAGAAGACAAAACCTCAAAGGGCTTTCAAAAAGCCCCCCTGTTGTTGTTCATAGTCTCTATGAGGATGCTGGTGAGTATGACATCATTCCAACCTGCAGGACACTCTGCCTTGTGAAATACTGGAATTTTCTTTGAATGTGAAAACAAAAAATGGCGCCATCCTCAGAGGTGTATAGCCTGAGTCCAGACCATCTCAGTGCCGAAGTGATCTGATGAAATATATCAGAATAACAAACGACAATTGAGTCTAAATACCAGGTTACAAAGGTTACAGATTAAATGAAGACACACTTTTTGCTTGATGGTAAAGCTCTTGTCGTAGGACTAAAGGGGAAAGAAAAGCTAGCTCTGTTTTAACACAAGACCTTTTTACAATGGTGGTAGAGCTGAAACTGTTGTTACATCTATCTTCATTCCTTCCTATAGCAATGTTTGAGGTAAACTAGACTGGGAGCCAAGTTCATATCACCTCAGCACATGAATAAGCTCCACTCACGCACACAGTCAGGATAAAGGTTACCGAATGTTGAATTACAGGACAGAATTTAAACAAGTGAATAAATAAAGAGAACCCCATGTGCATTTCAGTGGAGGGTTGATGGCACAAAGTCAGACAGAGGTAAGTACCGAGCTTTAAAATCACTTTGTCTGGGATAGTGTCTGCCCGAGGGATCAAATCAGCCACATTCCCTGCCCTAAAATATCAAACTATTACACCCTGACCACTTTTCATGCTGTTACCTGATTAGTGTATACGAGAAAATTGCAGCGACCAAAGGTATATAATCTTTAGAGATTGCCACCATGCTTATCATGAGAATTGTACAAAGCAGCTTTCTCCCTAGACTGACATTTCACTGAGAATAGTTGCGAGAGTGAAACAAAACACAGAACTGAAAACAATTCATTGAAATTGAATCAAAGTGAGCGTTTCAGGACTTCTAGCCCTGACAAAGACATGGAGACACTGCAGAGAAAATAACAATACAAACTCACTACATGACCTTATAATCTAGTGCTCAAGAAGACAAACAGAACTTTATCTGTACCCAAATCCAATTAAAGTGGAAACAGGATAGCGGCCGCGAGACACATTTGTATCTACAGATTCAATCTGCGCTGCTTTTCAGAAGCAACAATGGATTATTACTTTATTTGATTGGAACAATTATTGTAACGATCAGCTTTCCACCTGCCAGACATTTTGACTGTCAGTGCAATTTTCCGCACCACATCTGAAGACAGAGCGCAGATCCTACCAGAAACACTTATTTTCTCTCTCACCTGCACAGCTCTTGGCAAGGCCAGTCAGAAGAAAAAAGCTATGCTGCAACAGGTCCCTAGACTAGGGGCTGCGTCATGCCCAAGCACACACACACAAACAAACAAAGTCTCGCACCTGTCCCTTCTTGTGCACATAAGCAAATACCTCTGGCACAGGAAATGCAACGAGACCCATGAATCTTGAGAAATACACAAACAGCTTACTCCCATTCATTACAGCAGCAACCCCGGGGGTCCTCCTCCCGTACATTTGTCTCCGCAGTGTCAAGGCCTGGGCTTCCCCTACGTTCAGCACAGCATAGCATCTCAACCTGCCGGGCTCCACGGGTCCAAAGGAGAAGCAGCAGCAATAAAGCCCAGCAGAACAGACAAGGCCGAAGCTAAGGCACTGCTGGCTGCCTGTGAGAGCACGAACTCTGAATGATTTGCACATATGCTCCTTTAAAAAGATCCTGCAGGACATGAGCGCATTGTCAGTATCCAGGCACTACATAATGTTGAAGACTGGACTGGTGATTATTTTTGACTGGAGCCCTTGGTTATACTGGTTCCACATTCAGATAAGTGCAATATGAGCACATTAGATTTCTGTAATGGCACCATTGCAGGATTTCCATTAATATCTTATTAAGTTTGCATAGGATTAACTTCTCTATCTCCAAAATGACAAAGTATGAGCTTTCAGCAAAAGAGAACACAACCATCCAGTCCAGGAAAATGTTATGTACATGTGCACATTAGTTTATGACATGTATAGAGGATGTTACTGGCATACTCATAAAAAATAATCCTGCAACACTGGCCTATAGGATGTTATCGAGCGGTCAGCTGGCAACACCCTCATACGCTGTATCCTGGTGATGGATTTAAAATGAAACCAAAAGCTTTAAACTTTCAGCACAGCCATTATGCAAAGTGTTGGATGCCAACATGAACGAAGGTTGATCAAAATGAGATGGAAGCAGCTGCTCAGACTCAAGATCAACTAATCAAAAAAGGGATATGAAGCCAAACACGGCTGCGGACCAGGAGCCATCAGGAGTTAGAATGTGCCTTCGGTGCTCAATCTTACGGGCAATTGCATTTAGAATAAAATTGATGTCATTATTTACAGGGCGTGTAAACTTACAACTTACAAATGATATTTTCCCACGCTGGGACGTAAAATGTCAAACCCATTAACACCTCAGTAAAACAGATGAGCAGAGCAACATAGCAATGGCTAAACAGCGTGGCATCTGTTGATACCATCGCAGCAATACGTGTTATTTAGCGAGAGTAGTGTAACCTAGAGCAACAGGGATGCTGTCTTCAAAACAGATGTCCAATCGTGCCATGTTCAGGAGATTGTCTAAATACTCTCGCATAGTACAGGACGTCATGTTGAGGTTACATTTTCTTGAAAATGATTTAAATGTCTGAACTGATCTCTAACCAAAGATGAAGATACAGAGAAAACAGATTTGTGATATCCTGCTTAAAGGGACAGTCCGCCACAGTTGCTGACTGTTGGAGATATCGGCCATAGAGATGTCTGCCTTCATTTGAATATAATGGCAGTGACTTCCATTGTCAGATACTGACGAAAAAGCTGTCCTTTCATATTCGCTTAATTCGCGGCCGGTCACCGTTATTGTGTAACAGCGCACGGCAGCGTCAGGGGGAAACGCGTCGGGACAACAGCACAAATTAACACGTAATTTATAGTTTTGCGCTGAATCAATGTATAGGCTCCATGTCGATTTGGAGCCTACACCGCAGCCTACGCCATAAGGGGGCTAATGTCCAAGTGAGGTGGGTGGGAGACCTTCCCCCCAGAAGCCAAATCCTGTTCTTTTCTCCTAAACCAGAACATGTGTGTTTGTTGTTGAATGGAAAAAAAAGTCAATTTGCGGTGTTGTACTGATTTAGTGCGTTTATTTTGAAAGAACCGTACATTTCCTGTGAAAAAGAAAGTGTATTTTGAAAACCCAGAGGGCAGAAGTTGACACAGCATCCCAGAACGTCAATAGTCATGCCATATCTTGACGTGAAAAGTCCATGACCAAACGTCAATATGTGATGAGGTCAGTATAAGAATGTGTGGGGTGATCCTCACTGATGCAAACGCCTATGACTCTGTGAATAAGTGAGTTTTGGTATTTTGGTTATTCACAGTGAACCTGGGCTTTTGGTGCCCATGTTGGTTGTTGGAAATCCACCTTTGTAGCTGTGGGGGGTTTGTGTTTTTTGTGGCTCCATGGAGGTCAGTATTGGTCTGAACCCTGACCAGGGATCAGCTCACCTTTGGTGACCGTACGAAGAAGCAGTTAATCCTGACAACACAGCTCCAAGGATTGATCTGAAATTGTAGAGAAACCTTGAGAATTAAGATGAATAGACAGAGTATATACAAAGAGTTTACAAGGACTCAGCATGCTACAGACATCAATATTTAATCGTTGATGGATGAGTCACCATTCACAGCTACCCATCAAAGGACAAAATACTAAAGCAAACTAATTTAAAAGTGTGCCCTTTAAAAGTGTGTCACACTGAGCAGGACACAATGCATGATGATGAATTTACAGGTATGTGTTATGCTGTGACAAAAACAAGGTTAGCTTAGCAAATGTCTTTAGAAACATATTTTGGTGCAGCGTTTGGCCATAATATGAGAATCAGAAGAAGTGGGCATTATACTATTTTGGAAGGCTGAAAAAAACTGAGATGAACGGTAAAGCTAAGCAGTGCTGACAAAATATGAATCGAGATTCTGTCACTGCGTTGCCTGTTTCCTGCCTTAAACGTAGACATATTTAAGCTTACCATTTAACTGATGCAGGACAACCACCACCCCACCAAGGTGCTGGAGGCATCAATACATCTTCTGAGCTCTCTGTCTATCAGACCTTCATCAGAGCACACATGAATCAATAACGCACAGGTGGGTAAGAGTAACCAATCCAAGTCTAATCATTAGCAGAATGCAACACACCTGTGTGTGTGGACAGCCTTGGTGGTCGAAGCTCCCCCTCCTGGGAATTGTAGTTTTCAAGTATTGAATGGAATACTGTGAGGCATACAAATGATAGCCATTCTTGTGATAACATAAAATAAAAAATAAAAAAAAGGGGGATGACCACAGTGGATACAGCAAGCACCATACAATAGTACTAAACAATTTCATCACATAGCAAATGGGGCCTTGAGAGGGATCAGACTGCAGCCATTAGTAATCAAGGTTGCCGAGAACTGTCTCTGTACAAAAGCAGAATAAAAGGGCATGAAGGGGTTTCAGACTGGAACCACCATGAACCTTAGACTCCACATTCTATAAGAAATGAAGAGCAGAAAACATCTCGGATTACAACCTAGCATCAATGAAGTCTGTAGGCTGAAGTACATCTGGAGTGCCAATTCAAAAAAGCTCCCTTCGGCATAATCTTTCTTTCCATATCTCCCCCTGTTGGCAGCTCAGTGTGCTCAATGCCATGGAATCGTGAAGAGGAGATAGGGTGTGAAAAGTCATTGAGGATGGTTCACATCACTGCGTCTGATTGAGCTCGTGTGCTCACTAATCCTTGTTTCAGGGTGTGTGTCGCTTTACCTATATAAATCCTATCACATAGGCATTTTAATAAATAAATCACATTCTCTGTGCTGCATATAATAAAGCGTTTGCCTGATCTTAGACGTCTAAGAAAAGGAGTCTTCCATGTGTTGTGACACTGGGCACATTTCCCATAGGCATAATTGCCATTTTGTAAAAGAGCTGAAGAGCCTGTCTTGGACCTGCTTCGGCCCGCGCCAGCTTGTTATTTGAATTAGGACAAAAGGCTTTTCAAAGGAAGCTGGGACACACTCCTCGACCCCATGGCAGCTATGGGGTATGACACATGCACAATGTACCTGGAGCTGCGATGTTGGAGGATTTCAGCGGACAGTGCTGGAAACAAAGGGAAGGTGTCCACCCGGGTGCACTTTGGGTGCGGTCTTTTTAGCCTCCATGGGCCCTCGCCTGACTCAACTTTTTGGGTATGCTTGAATGGATGTCAGCGGATATACAATAGAACATTTTTAGAAATAAGGCATTTGTTTTTGGTCTTTAATTTAGGTTCTAGTCAGTAATTGCAAAATTGTAATTCCCACCCATATCGTTCTGCATATATTTTAACTTTGGACGCCCCAGTGAACCAAATCAATCATCCCCCATGTTCTGAGCCTTTTAGAAAGTGCAGACCAGATTGCCAGTGTGGCACAATGCATTCTGGTAGCTGTAGGTTTTCTACCTTTTGAGTAAAAGTGAATGCCATAGCTCTTTTTCCTCTTTTTTCTCTGGTCATGTAGCACCAATTTCAAAAGTATTTGCATCATTCTATTGCACTGACATCCTAGTTTTATGAGAAGACTATTTTCTGAGCCATGAAACATTTCTTTAATTAATGGGTGAGTCATCATTCACAAGGTTGTCAGATGTTATTTTACTATCATGAAGTATGTTATGGCAAAGAAACAGTGAGATGTCAAAATAGAATTAGCTGACCTTCAGAAAAATAAAGAACAAAACAAAGTAATTGTGTCGCACTGATTAGATGCATAATGTTTATTAACTAATTTACAGATGTGTTACACAATGACAAAAACAAGTTCACCCAGCGCATCATTAAGACTGACTTCAGGGAATCTAAAAAGAAAAGGGCAACTCTGCTGGATCTCTGCTCATAGCACACAAGTGAAGAGAATATATTTCATGTGTTTACAACTGTCAGAAATTCAATAATGGAAAAATATCATAGTGCCATTATCCCTTGGATTGCTTTTAGTTGTTGACATCCAGCACAGTTTTTCTTTTTCTTTAATATCTGACAACCATCAATTATTAAGACATTTGCTTGCAACTTGCATCAGAATTGGTTTTATTGAACATAAGTTTACATTTTCAGTGTGCTGTAGATGGTGATGAGATGAAAACAAATCCGTGACCCCAGCAGAGTGGCACCTCAGATTATAATCACGTTGTGTGACAATTCCATTTAGGCATGCTCGTCTACTGCTAATAAAAACAGCAAGGGCAAACTATTCCCGAGCAACAGGCGCAATTCAGTCCAGTTAGTGAGCCAATCTCATTCCAACAGGCAGGAAAATCAATTATAAATGCATTACAATTTAATTTTTCACTTAACTAGAAGCGTGTAATCATCTTAATCAAAATTACAAAACAGGTGTGAGAATTGGATTATCAAGTGACTTTGCTTGAGTTGAGGCTTGATTCGTAGTTACGGTTTCCTGTTGTAGGAGCTGATGGGATGTCGGATGTAAATAAAGGCAGAGAAGTGATATTTACCCCAGCAGAAGTGCAGCCTTTTTCCCCATCAGCAGTGTGTCATGGAATAAAATGTTTCAGTTCAGATGGTTAAAGAGCCACCAGGTCCTATCAGGCCCTTTCTGCCACTGCTGTGTGATGAACTGGGTGTTTTCAGACAGGAATATGGTGAGGTATCACTGGCATGCTTCGACACCACCCACCACAATAACTGTATTGTGGCATTATAAAAGATCTAAGATGTATCGCAACATCTAGGATGACGTAGAGGAAGCACATTAATAGTTAAAATAACCAAACAGCTCCTGCTGTGAGATATAGGGAGGCGATCACAGGCAAACTCGCATCAATATCTCCAAGCGTAGCTGGCGAAATAAAATAAATAAGTCAAAGTTACCTTTCCTTACCATTTAAAGACAGGTTTAATCCATCTCAGCACACTACAGGCAACAGATGCAGCACTCAGCAGAAACGAGATGTTATCTTAAGAGAAATGGGGAGGTGCAGCCTCACTGATGTTCTGCTTTAATACAACATGAAAGTCAGGTTTGCGGGGGAATCTGTTGCACATCTGAGCAAAACCTGAGGAGATAGAGGGCATTGTGTGGCAGCCCTTGAATAAATCCCCTACATATAGCGCAACTCATAAAAAAAAAAGGGGAAATGTTTTCGTTTACTTGTAACAGGCACAGGTTAGGCTCAGGTGCCGTTAGGGATAGCTGTGTTAGCTCAATATATTAACACATCACTGTTAGGAATTTCAATTAATAAGAAGAACAAAGTACCCATTGTAAAACAGACAACAGTGTGATCACAAACATCTTTATTCTTACAATTATCACAGAAAAACTGAATTGCAGAACACATGAAACAGTTCCAGGCAATGAAAACACCTTTTATCTACTTAAACAGACTGCAGTACATTTCCCATTAGGTCTGCACTGTGCATGTGTATATGTGCTTATGTTTGCAAGTATGTGAGGGACGAAGCAAAAAAGAGAGTGGGAGAGTAAACGGTCTTATCAGGGATGTGCAGGTCCAGCCCAGCCGTTTTGAGTGCACGTCAGAAAGTGAAAAGAGTGCTAGCTACTGTACTGGGCTTCTGCTTAAAGCAGCCACCACCCCCGCATGACCGCAGTACAGGAACAACTGGCTGACTTGAAACAGAAACAGTGATGATTTCTTTTGTGGTTTACTGACCCACTCTCTGCTCTGCTTCCCCCAAATAACATCAAGAGAGAAGAAAAAAAAAATCTGTGTCCACTATGTTCACCAACGAAAAAAGACTCAGACCTCCAACATAATTTCACGAGGAAAGAACAGTTACAAGTACAAGAGTCCGAGGGTAACTGATTTACAGGGATATTATTATTCACAGGAAAGTAAAAAACAAACACAAACACAAAAGCTTTGTAAGCTAAACTTTGTCATATATTTAGAGCTGTTTGTTGACTGTACAGAAACAAAGGAAAACTTGCCAAAGAAAGCAAAATCCATATACTTGGCATAGATGTTAAGTTCTTACACAGCAGCCAGTTTCCTTATGTTCATGATCAACCTCTTGCTGTAGTCCTTATGGTCAACAGGTTTCACTGCCATCACTGTGGCCTTGATCCTGGATTCATCCTGTCACACACACACACACAAAAAAACACATTTATGACTTATAATACTTGCTTAGAAATTACAGTGTACCAATTTCAGCATGTCATCGCTGGACCAAACAAAGCTAAAGTAGTTTAGGAGGAACCCAACATCAATCCCACTCCCACTGTACACGTTTGGTTGATCTTGCTTTAAACAGTTTGACTAGCATTTCTAAAGTGAAATACAAGAGGCCAGCTCTAACTGACTCTGGGTGAGCTTCAGCGCTGCATTTCAAAGCTCTATCCATTTAGAGGGGGTGAAATTTTACTGTTTTGTGATGTAAATATCTTCTACTTCATTTTCTGTTGGCTTTGCTGACCGACAGACAGTTAGCCATGCTAACATGTGGAAACATAGTGCTCATCGCCCAACCCCGTGTTCTCCATTGATTAGCTATCGTTAGCATTTGCCATTCTGCACCACAATCCACCAAGGTTGGGTGAGACCGAGCTAGCACCACCACTTACTGACAAATACCGCTCCTAACCAGGACAGTGTTGCTGCAGAAACATGGTGACCTATGGGTCTTCCCCAGGTCACCCAGGTAAGTAAGCAGCTTCGTTTTTAGCTGCAAAACCCCTTTTATATTATCATCTACCATATGTTAGCACCACTGGCCGTGCCAACACTGAGAACGGACGGTGCTAACAGAGCTAACAGTTATCGAAACTACTGCTGCTTACTCACTGGGGCGATGAGGATGGTGGTATTAGCGGTATGTGACAAAAGAGTAGAGCCGCTAACTAGTTCCAACCAGATTCAGGTGGTGTGCAATGCAGTAAACTCAAGAGAAAAGAAACGAACCAATACACAGACGAGTCAAAAATATTCTCTGTGGTCAACCACTGACATCCCCAGTACACACAATACCGTGTAGTGAAATCATGTTTGCATATCATGTTAATACAGGTGTTTTTTCCAGCATTTATACTGTGTAAAATTACTTATTAATTTAGATTTTGAATCATAGACACGACTTCAAGGTCTATTGCATGTATTGAGACACCATCCATCTGCACATCTACTGCAAACATGCTATATATAGACATCTTCCCTTCCCTCATGACAAACTGGGTTAATGTGACACGTTTGGTCTGGGCGTCTGAATTGTGTTGGCATTCAGATGAATGTTTCACAAAAAAAAGAGGCAGCTTTTAAAGCCATAACCACCTCCACAGCTGTCTAGACATGGGAAGGTCATTTCTACCAGGGCCATTATTCTCTGCATTTAAACAGAGGTTACACTCATTTCGTCACCATTAATCCTCTGCAGCTGAAGTGGGTGAAATGTAAATCATCTTCCTTTGGACTAGAGCCCACAGTTTCTCAGAACAGACCGTTATAAATCTCGCTGCTTGTTTTGTGTGATGCAAGAGAAATATGGGCACATTATATACAAAAATATAAAATAATGGAAAACTTCATCATTATAGTTTGACATTTAGTAGAATGAACTGTCATGCTACACATCAATAGAGATAAATGAATGTGATAATAAAACTCTGGAAATGCATTGTACTAAACGAGTATGTCACTTCTGGCTTCTATCTTGGCATGTGTTAGGAAACGGGTGCAACATGAGACATGACATTTGTTGTGCAGTAGAAGGAATCGTATCAATCCAGATGGACAGAAAAATTTTTGAGAATTATGGAAATATTTTCACAGCATTGATTAAAGGTACCCTGTAACACTGAATATAAACAGGAACTTTGTTTACAAGGAAAACTCCACAGGGGCACCTTAAAGTGTTGTTAAACGACCGTCTGGGTCTCTTAAAGGTCACCAGGGACTTTCAAGAAGAGATGCTAAGCTCTGTGCCTTGAATGCAATCATCAATGCTGAATACTAAAATGTAGTATCTTTAAAGGTTATATGAGACTTTTAGTATTAGTACAGCAGCAAACAACTGTTTACTATGTAAAGATATAGTGAAGTAATAGTGTCCTGAGCAGACAATTAAGTCACACTCCCTCTGTGTGTGTGTGTGTTTTGTAATCCTGAGCTTCTCTGTTCTTTGTTTTGGTGGCTGGCCTGCTACATGTGCATTATAGTGCATGTGAGTCACTGTCTGTGTAACCCACTCACGAGCTAATTGCCTCCACTCTGCACTGCACTCATACAGCGGTTACCACTGACAAGTGTAATGCTCACCCTCCAGTTTCACCCAGACGTTAACACTGTTAGCTCTGTCAGTTTTGTTGCCATTGTTAGAACTTTGAGCACTGTTAGCACTGTTTGCTTGGCTAGCTACCATTATTTAGGCCCAGCCACCACCATGTTTGCTTATGACAGATGTGAAAACTGTGTGCAGGCAAGACATTTAAAAGGTCTTTAAATCTTTAAAAGGTTCAGTGTGTAGGATTTAGGGGCCTATCTTGGCAGAAATGGTATATAATATTCATTAGTTTTTATTTGTGTATCATCACCTAAAACTAAACATCCTTGTGTTTACATTACCTTAGACTGACCTGTTTATATCTTTGTATCTACACATATGTCGTTCCACACACTCGGCACACACAAGATATTCCAAGTTTTGCAACCGCACCATCAGATTCCACGAAATCCTACACACTAGACCTTTAAAGGTGAAGCCCTAGTGAATACCTGCACATCAATGTCTGGCCAGCCACTTTTCTACATCCGTCAGATTTGTGATTGAAACATGATGTTAATCAAAGCATATCTGCCCCTTGATTTTGTTTAAACAAGTTTAATTAATGAGTCCAACAGAAGTGCATAGCTCTCTCTGCTTAAAAACACACATTTATTCTCCCTTCTGACCAGTGTTGCAGCCTTGAAATTTAATACTGGCTCTATGGAAATAAAACATCTCCTGGAATTTTCAAATCCCAAACCAAATGACATTTAATATGATAAATGTCACTGCAATGGCACATTTAAATTGTTTATATTATTTCCAGAGCAGGTTTTTGTTTGATTTGATAAACAATAATACAATAACAGCAGGGTCTTTCTTCCTCCACTGACTGACAATGACCTTGTGCTTAGCTTAAAGAAAAAGCTGAATTCTGAACAAGGCATTATAACAGTGTTTTGGTGATATCCTACATCCACCATACACACTGACAGCAATGTTAGAACTATGGGTGCAGTTGATGAGTGGGTGAATAAGATGAGGTGTGTGTGAATATGTTAGCAGCCAGCATCACACAGCCAAGTTGGGTGTTGATCCACACTTGGACAACCTGTGCTGGCCTTCCTACAGCCACCGCTGTGAGTGTGTATACACATGAGCGCGAGAGGAGCAACACACACATAAATTTGTTCCATGGTGACCTTTTTCTAACAGCTCTAAACTTGCCAGGGACACTTAAGGCAAACAGTAGCCAAGGAAGTAACCACTTCATACTTTCAAAACAAAACATTTTATTCCCTATACTGCCGATAAACAAGTGCAGCAGGGATGAAGAGCTGACTGAAAACTGGCACAGGCACTCACACACCAGCACCTGAAAATGCCTCAACCAGCTTTTTTCTACCCAGCCCCGGACAACTGGTCAAGTGCAGTTGATATTTGGTGGAAAAGAAAAACAGTACGAGTGTAGGACTGCACTGTCGCCCCAGAATAATGTACCAGATTACATCATGTGATTGGTGAGACAGGATTTATAAGGGTGAAATGAGAAAATATCAGCTGACTCTGATTTGAGGGCCTGCAGTGGTCAAGACTGGGCCAATGCTGCCATGAAAAGCCTTAAATGTTCAATATCGGCTTTTTCATTAGTGTCATCCTTTTGAGACACTTAAATCAGTTACAATGTCTAGACACAGCCTACAGGGACAATAGGACCTTAATAACAGCAAAGCAGTTTTTGATATCATAGCCGCGAGCGCACATTCGTGCTGTCAAGCAAGTTAAAGATTTAAGACTGTCAAGGAGTCGAGTACTGAGTGGTAATATTTAAAAGATTGCTTTCTGACAGTGGCAACACATGTATATTATAAAATCATTCATCTGACATTTTAAGTTATAACACAATCATCTAAACAGAATATCAAATTGATAAATATTTGAACCCCAGAGTACTAATTTGATATTGATTCGTGTGAAAATAATTACATGATGCATCAGGCTTGTTTTGATAGATACACTGTGATTAATCAGAGTGTTTTCGTTTAATAGCAAGAAAACTATATCAAGTGGCAAAGCTTTTGGTTCTCAGTGGCATCCCACATTTATCCTTAAAAGGCTTTATGCTCATGAATTTGAGAACTCTGATGCGAGAATGACATTAATTGGACTTGAATGTAGTTTTGATCCTTAATGGAATGCTAGGCTCCTTCAACAGTGTCTTGGTTTTCCTTATTAAGGAAATCAATCTCATCTGAGTTTTTGTTCAGTGTGATGTCGAGCAACAACTGATAGAGTATACTAACAGTTTTATTTGACTTTTATACTAAGATCCACTATATCTTGGTCATTCATTGTAACAATTGCAGTCGTTAACAAGTTGTTAGCTACAGCAACATTTTCACCGCTCTACCTTGCTGTTGAACAGCCCTTGCCACCAGGAAACTGAAGCAGCTATCTCAACTGAGCCCCTTTTACACTGCCAGATTTTCTGTGAACGTTGGGCCGTTTTGCCAGCAAGCTAGACACAGAGCCGGACTGGCGAGTTGATCCGAGGTGCCCAATTTTCTGCCTCGTAGGGTAGACATATTGGCAGAACCATTTTAGTTTAAACAGACGAGGCGGCCTTCTGAAACAGGAGGGGCTGTTGAAGACTTGTGGGAGGAGCTGTTGATGACGCCGCACGTGCGACCCACTGGCGGTGGATAAACAGGAAACAACTGATAGCAGGAATTAGCGAGCAGCTAGTACTAGTAGCAAGAGGGAAACACAAACCTGACAGTTCACATATCTCTGACACTGAAATCACCTGCCAGTTGTTGACCTGGAAGTGACTGTTGCTGTTGGCATGACATCACGGTGATTCCATCTATTCTTAGCTATAGGTGATATATTGTATAGGGCTGCAACTTACGATCATTTTCACTGCTGACTAATCTATTTAAGATTAATCATTTCGTCATTAAAATGTCATGTTTTGTCTGACCTACAGTCCAAAACCCAGACATGTACAATGAGATAAAACGGGTGAAAATGCAGCACTATGTCACCTTTACAGCTTGAACAAGGCAAATATTTGTTAATTTGCTATATTCTTCTGAGCAACTAACCTTGTTTCAGCTGGATATGTATGCACAAGCCTAAAAATCTGATGTCCAGTTTCCCAACATGAGCCAGGGAGATCTTCAAATGTTCTGACAGACCTTGTTCCAGAGTTTCAGACGAAACTTAAGTCTCACTATGAGTCAACAGAGTGTATGGGGTGTCATTAACTTGCTTTGTCCAACATCAAGCACACACAACATTGTGCCCATGACAACATGTGAGAGCACAGCACAATGGCTGGCTTGTAGCACTGAGAAGGAGAAAATAAACTGAAAGGGGGTTGCAGGTGTCTCTGTTGAAAGAATATGGGGTCTGGAGGCAGCAGCCAATACATGCTTGTAGCAGTGCCATTGGCAGTTAGGAGGCTGCGCTGAATGTGACAGACACAGTGGCCTCTTCTGTGGGCTGAAGGCGGATGCAGCCTCTGGCTCGACTCCAGACTTCCTGCTCAGAGTCCCAGCCCAATCAATTCTTTTATGTGCTTCCCTCAAAACAAACCTCTATCTGTGTGGCCTACAGGAAATAGTGGCCGCGACTAATCTGTGCGTGCACCCTTCACAAAGCCACTGAAAATGAGCAGCATTCTCGGACAAACACTTAAGAGTGTTTTTAGAGATGGCTCTGCAAGTCAAAATGAAAGCAGGGTAGTTGTGTTAATGAATAGGAAAACTATCAAGGAAGAAAAACATAAACAGCTTAAACATAAAGGATCTGTTTCCGTGCTATGCATTTTCAGCTTACAAAGGAACGATGGTGGTTCTGGGGTTTGATGCGGTTTTGTTTGTTTCCCTCCCAGTCACAGTAATGGGCACATTTTCTATTTTGTTACAGCAATACGTTTGTCTACAAACAATGCTATGATGGCAACAAACCGCTTGGCATTTTATCAGACTAATTACCGTTCCTCTATCACTTACGTTATATGTTTCTAGCTTCACTCTGCTTTGGAAGACAAAAGTGTTGAAGTTGGCTTGTTGGAAGACCTCGTCGAAGGCGGCTTCGTTCTGAAAATGAGAAACATTTGATTGGCTCTATTTCAATAGGTACGCACATTGGTTTAATCAAAAGTTGGTTTCATCACAGTTTCAAGTGCAAAATAAAGTAAGTGTCTGATAACTGAACAGTGAAAAACAACTCCAATTTTCTAATTGTGCCTGGAAGAAAGAAAGCTCAGTAGGTTTCTTTAACACAGGTTTGTCTACACAGGTGTGTGTGTGTGTGTGTGTGTGTGTGTGTGTGTGTGTGTGTGTGTGTGTGTGAGTATGCATTCTTGGCAGTAACAAAGCCTGAGGTTTAGCTTGTGCCCTCGCCATTTCCTGAGGCCAGTATTATATTCAGGAAGGGAAGTCTCACCGAGTCCTTGAGCTGCCCCAGGTAAGCTGCATTCTGGCCCAGGATGGCCTCTGCACTCTCCTGGAAGCAAGTCACCCACTGGTTGTCTGCGTAATCTGCAATGTTGGCCTGTCAAATTATAACGAAAACAAAGGGGAAATAAATGGGTAGAACAGTTAGATGTATATACACAAGTATAGATCAGTGTACTCCTGTTTAAATGTTGTCTTTGCAAGATGCTTAATGTGATATGTTAACCTAACACATCTCCCTGCTCTTAAGAGATCATTACTTCCTCTAATTAGCCTATATCCTGCTGGCAAGCCTGGCAATGCAAGCAGAGTCACTGTGTTCTCGTGATACATACAGGGAAGGCAAATTCACAGCTTATACTACAGCTTGTGAAGAATAACAATATGTCGACTGGTGAGTGGTACAAAACAAAAAATGCCTATTTCAGATGCCTGACTGCAATTGCTCTGTTGCTGACTAAGTGAGCTTTTGTGTTTAATGGTATTTGTTCTTTCCAAATAATGTTTGTGTTGCAAACAAGCTGACAAAAAAAATGGGCACGTATTTGCGTTCCTCCCTAAACTTTCTCTAAAATGACTTAAAGCACAGTATTGATAGCTGCAGTAATTATCCCGACATAGCTCTGATTTAAAGACGAGTGTAAAATCTAAAATTAGTCCTCATTACCATGTGTCACAGAAACAGCAGAGTTGGCTTGAAATGTCTCTAAATTTAACTGCAAAGAGCAGATCGGGGAAATGCTGAACCAAAGGGGACGGGCCATAAGGGGAGAGGGGGGCTTGAGCCCGGGAGACAGAATAAGGACAGCTAGTTGAGGAAAAGAAAGACGGGGCTATGTGAAGGACTAGGAGGATGATGCGCATAGCCTCAGCAGAGGCATCTGCTTAAGACTTAGCAGGAAGAACAGGCGTTTCAGATATGTGTATTAGCATATATGCTTGTGTGTGAGTGCATGTGTGCCACAGCTGAAAAGAATCAGAAGTTTTTGGGCAGCCGGCGCTGAGTCACTTACAGAAAGAATGAGGCGGTACTTGAAGTTGGGGAACTCTTTGTCACACTTTTCGCAGCGGAACATGCCATTCTGTTGGTCGACCACTTTTTTGTTGCAGTCTTGGCTGGGACAGGCCTGGTAAAGGCAGTTTTCCTTGCGCAGGTACACTATGGTAGCTGTGCAGGTGTAGTAGTCTGCCTAAAAAGGGAATATAAACAAACAAATATTCATGTAAACAAAAGTTCAGTGCTGCATAATGTTACTGGAATGTGTTTCTTACTCGATGTCTTCCCCCTCTCTCCGACCTTTGTGTTTTGTATGTTAAATATGTTGATGGTTGAAAACCAGGAATAAAACAGCATGAAATTAACATTAAGATGACATTTTAAGGAGCATATAGCGGTGAATGTGAACAGTCAGGAAGCAACATTTGTGTAGCAGTAGCCCAAGTTACACTCTCAGCCAGAATCCTAATGGCTCTGACACAAATGCAAACTATTGAGATAGTGTTTGTGGCGAGGAGGCAAACTTTTAAACCTGCTGCACATAAACAGCCTTTAGAAAACATTCCTGGTCGGCACAGAAAACAATCGACTGAACAACACGAATTTCATATTGGATTGGTGGATGAATACTGGAGCAGCTTTGGATGTGCTGTAATGACGGGGTGAAAAGTTTCAGCATGTTTGCAGCTGAGTCACATTACCTCTCTCCCTCTGGAATAGTTTTCCTAATGCAGCCCAGCCCTTCTGCACACGACACATAGCTGTTGCTCCCTAACAGCTAATTGTTTTGGACAGTGTCTCCCCCTCCCACTAACCTCAGCATTGGCTGTGACAACAGAGAGGAGACGAGGCCTCTGCTGCTTTTGATAAAAGGCTAAAGGTGCCTGTTCGGGGTCAAGGAGCAGGGCAACAGGCCTGCCAGCTTGGTGCCATAATATCTAAATACATTAAACAATCATTAATGCCACTATGTAAATGCAATTATGTTTACTGTGAAGAGATGCTTTAGGCCACAGTCACCTATAATTAGTTCCTCCAAGGACTGAAAAAAGAAAACTGGTATATTTTGAAAAATTATAAAACATCATTAAAACATTTCCATGACCTGGACATCCTGCAAAAGATTTCTTTGCTGAGTGCTGCACTCCCTGAGCTCTATAGAACTTTCTACTTATGTCTCTAACATTTGGTAAACAAATAAACAAGAAAAAACATGTATTCAAAATAGAACATCTCCTGAAAGTGCAATGAAATTGAATTCTTTCCTCTTCTCCAAACACTGACCACTGCATTAGTATGCCAAAGACATTCAACCCCCATTAACTTCCAAAACAGGACAATTGATATTCCATGTCATTTTGGATAAACAAAAGGCCTTTAAGAGGGTGGTAAGTGACAGCAACAAAATAAGAGAAAATCATCCTGTTCCAACACCAGGAGCCGCTGGCTATGCTTTTTTAATTACTGTTTTGATTTACAAAAAACAACCCAGACATCAACCTCTGCTGCTTTTCCCAAAGAGGTGCAATTAATCAAGTAAATACCTCTTCAATTAGTGTGTGACTGACCGGGGCTGCCACAGTGGGAAGATGACAGAAGACCTTGTTTCTCGCCACTGTCATAGGCCTTTACAAATGCGGTGTCAAGACAACAAGAGGAGGGTGACCACTTACTGTCAGAAAGGGCACAGGAGCAATGTGGAAACTTGAGATTATGACACAAAGACTTTGTGACAGGCACAATTAATTGCAACAGACTTTGGCTGGGGGAGGGAGGGGGGGTCTTGAGAGGTCTGACCCCCATGCCCCTGCGTATGGGATGTCTCAGAGGGGTTGAGGACGGCCTTGGCTCAGCTCCTTTGTCAGTACTGGGCCTCATCACACGCCATGCTGAGGTGGAGCAAGAGCCTCTATAGCCCAGGGTCAAACCTTTCCTCCTGAACAGTGGGGAGCTAATGCCAGGAGAAGCCCTCCACCTGACAGGGGGCTAATGGTTACAGTCAGGATTTGGGGTTAGAAAAAAAAATAGATGGGGCTGCTTAAGCTGCATTGTAGGCCTCTTGATGATAGAATAGCTGAAGTGGCTTTACTAAAAGAGGCATAAGGTGGAGCAATAAGCCATTTACAATCTGTGACTAGGAACCCTGCGCTTGTGGCCGTAGAGGGGGAATTATGAGGGCACCACAAGTAGGACAGGTTCACTCACAGCCTCCGGCAGCACACAAACACGTGCAGTTTCACCACTGCATACAAATCATTCACCAAAACATATTTCTCACTTAACTGAGATAAACAACTAACTGCTGCTTTGGCTTAATCCATGTATTTTTGTATTTCTCTGTTTTCTAAGGAATTAATACTTTGAGCCTCCAAACAGACAATAGAGCAAAACTGTTCTTCTTGAGTCTCTTGGTGCCCTATCATTACCGATTGCATCTATTAATTGTCCTATAGGCTTAATGTGATATTTTCATCATACTGTGATGATTACTAATGCGCAGAGCATGTTAAACGATGTTAAATTACAAAAGTTAAGATCTCTGCACAGGTCACATTATCTGCTCTGCACAATTTATACACTTCTGTGAGCACAATTTCCCTCAACAGTAAAAATGAAAAAAGGGGGAAATTAAAGAACACATATTACTTTACTTATCTCAGGGCAGTAATTTCATTACAGAGGGCAAGGAAAAGAGCTTATGTAATCTTAGTAATCAATACCGGAGATAAATGTGGCTTTCAGCGTGAACATACACTAAGACTGCGAGAGGACACCCGTGATACAGTGGGATTAATGAGCAGAAGATCAGGATCCGATTTTTAAGCACACATACCTGGTGGTGCAGTGATTTTATGAGTCAGTGATTATGAAGATTCATCACGCTGACTCTCAGCTAAAAGCACCTCTGCAAAAGCAGAGCTACGAGTGACAAGGTTACACTGCAGCGACACTATACAGACATGCAATGTGTACCGTGGGTTTTAAATAACAAATGCAGCTTGACTGTGAGCACTTTCATATTTGTTGTTTGGGATTCAACGCCGGTCTTTCAGTTTGTCCTTGAATATCTTCAAAGAATCATCCTTGAATAACAATGTGTCTAGGGTTACCATATCTGGAATGTTTGAGTGCATCAAGGCAAAGCCAAGCACGTGTGTACCTTGTCTCCGTGTCCCAGGTGCTCCGTCTTAACGTCAGACAGAGTCTTCCAGTTGATGAGTCCTCCCCCGCTGCCTCTCACCTCTGTCAGGGACTGTCCATCCATGGCGTGGCCCTCCTTGTCATACCTATGTGAAAGGGAATAAATACCAGTTTAAAGGTATACTATGCAAGATTGTCACTAACTGTTGGTAAACACACTCGCAAGTGAAAGTGAAGGTAAAAGCCAACCTTAGGTTGACTCGCGCCTGCCATTTCACCTCACTATATTTGCATTTTTTCATCGTGTGTCTCCTGGGTGCCTGCTGCTTACGGTCTTGCACCTGGTTGCTACCTTTTTATATAGCCCAGACCTCATCTGAGTGCTTTGGGGGAACACGCGCATAAATGTCCTGACCTAAACACAGAAACCCATAAAAAAAGGGAGAAAATACAGGCAGAAGGCAGAGTCTCTGCAGAAACATACACCGCTACATACTTCCAGATGGTCATAAGTGATGATTGATAGGGATTACGCCGGCGTGAATCTTTGTTGTTTTTCATTAAAATCCTGCTATGCGTCTGTTTTATCACCAAATTTATATATATTACAAAAGTTTAGGGAAGCTGTACTTCCACCTGAGATCCATAGTGTTGGTATGCTGAGGCCTGCTTTTGGATTGCAGCTTTATCCATTTTAATACATCCAAACCAAAGCAGGAGACACACTACTCTGCTGTTCACATTGCTGTCAACAGATTGCAGGCTGTCCATTTAACAGTTAGCTTAAAAAAAAAAAAAAAAAATCTTGTTCTAGACAGAGCATCCATTTGTGTTTGTCAAAGCAAGGATGGCTCAGCTGAGCGCAAGGCAGGCTGAGAGGCTTGTGAAATGAATCAACAGCAGAGGGACAGATGAGCTAGCCAGGGTCAGGGCTGTTACGGTGATATCAGAAACCCATTTTCATCCAATGTTCCCAGTAATTCAGAGAAGACAACAGGAAGAAGAAGAGGGAAGGCAGGGTAGGAGGAGAAGAAAGATGGGTGGAAGTAACATGCAGTTGTGGAGGGAAAAATAACAGTTTAAATGGTCACAGAGATCAATAGAGCTTACTAATCTGTTGGCCACAAGGCAGAGTGGCGCACAATGGGGAGGTCGGGTTGTAAATACGGCGAGAGCATGCCTTGCTCCTGGAGGCATGACTAATTGAAAATATCCCCATTAACGCTTCAGACTGTGGCCAGAGCAACGCAGAGGCTGCCAATTTCCCACACCTATTGACAAATGTGAGCAATTCTTTACGGTGGCACCACATTTCTCACTAGTGTACCTGCACTGCTTTGCTTTAATTGTGCCTGCACCCAGTTAGAAACTTGTGAAAGATATGGCGACAAACAAAACTGGACAAAATGGTGATAACATTTACTGTCACTGCTCAACATCTCTGCAAAGACAGATGATATACAGAAGAGACAAATGTGGTGACAACATAGCCAAGGTGATTAAAAATCCATTACACTTTAAAAAAGGTGAGACTGCAGACTAGTAAGTCTTCACAGTTACATGGCTGCGGACATGTGGTTTGACAGGTACCAAAAAGGATTGTAAAAGACTCCACAAGATACCACCGTGACAGCATCCAGTTTTAAAGCTGCTGCTGTTTTTATCATAGAGGCGGCGAGGAGCACAGGAAACAAAAATGGCACGGTAGACAGTGATCATGATGAAGGAGAGAAAAAGAGGACAAATTAGACCTGGCAGAAAATGTGCAACAGTCAACTCGAAACAGGAAGATCCCAGTTTAGAGCAGCAAAGCTTCAGTGAGACAAACTATCTGCAGGAACACTGAGATAGATGACTGGAGGTTGGCATGTTGACATGCATGTGCATGCCATAGACATGTACCAATGTCAGTGTGTCAATGAACAAGGACATAATAGGAGCAGAGACATGTCAGAGGGAAGAGGCATGAGGGGATGATGGGAAAGTCTCCATAAGCAGAGTCCTCCGCTCCAGGCTAAGAGTCTAATGCCTGGGCTGCGAGTGGCAAACATGCCACAAACACAATGACTATGTGTTGTGTGTGACATGGTGTTAGCCACGTCATCTGAAGTGAGTGACATGTAGTTAAACGTTGAGCTACCGGTAACATAGAGAAACACTTCTCTACTACTACTGTTGCACTGCTGAACTTAGGAAGAAAACATTTCCTAGCATTTCCAGTTAACTAAGGTCCGTAATAGACTTGCCGCTTGATTGAACATACGTGTACACAATGCGCCGTGTCTGTGTATATACTTCCTGCAGCACTACGCACAATACTGGCGGTCTCCACTTGGGGCAGACAACAGAAATAAAACCCGGAAATCGGGTAGTGCATGCCCGGTGTTTCAGACAAACCTGGATGCCCTTGATATGCTTGATGAGGAAGAGGAATGATGTCACTATGTATGTCTGTGATCACACATAGCAGCCATGATGCGGTCACGTTCGTGCTGTTTGCAGAAAGTTAATTACTGGCCTAAGAATCCAAAAACTGAGAACTTTTGAAGTTCAGGGGGACCATGTTTAACAGCAAAACTACATTAAAATATCCATTTACAAACTAATGGGTGATGCAGTTGTTGATTGTTAAGTACTGAGCATGCAACTGAATACCATTAAACTGGGATTTCAATGCACAAGTTGTGTAAGTGATTGTACACAGATGTTGTAATATAGTTTCCCTGTTGTTAAAAGTGGTCCCCATTGACTTCAATCCATCAACATTTGACATTTTTGGATTCTTTGTTCACCTGAGGCATGCCAGAAAAACACTTTCTACAGAAATTCAATGCAACACTGGGTAAGTAATTGATGTACAAATGGTCTCTGGGGGGTTGGGAGAATTACTTTAAATGAAACCACACACATAGTTTAATTCAAACGTAGATGAATGTTTATTCTGCTTTATTCCTATTTTGGCAAAATGTCCTCCTCCTCCTCATAATGGACAGATCACACAGGCTGCAACTGCATTACCATTTGTGTAAGAACACCGCAGAATAAAAGAGCGAGAATACAGCTATCTAACTTACATGTCATTCCTGCACCCCAGGACAGTTGTGCATGCATTGGTAGACTGACTCTCACCGCTGTGTCACAATAGTTGAATTTTAATGAGTTTGTCCTATACAGAGCTGCACAGTAAGTATATCATGGAAAAACAGAACAGAAAGTTATTGCTAGGCTGGAGCATTTTTTTCTAGTAAAACACAATTTAAATGTGCAGTAAGGCAAACTGAAAACTCTACTAACCTGCTATTTTTGCTGTGTTTTAATTTCTGTATGAACAAAGGGTATCATAATGGACAAGTTATTAATTTCTCCAAGACAGAATGACAGTTCACATCATTGTAAACGTTTTCTAAGTTCTTCAACCCAAAATGTCGTTTCCATTGAATTATTTTGAGTAAGAAAAATACTATGCCTACTCTATGCCTGGTTTGTATGTGCAGCAATAATAATATAGTCGACTAATCATTTCATCGAAAAATGTGTTAAAATGTTGAAAAATGTCGGTCTGTCTCACTCAAACCCCAAAATTATGTCATCTAATGTCTTGTTTCATACTCACGCCAAAGGGTTTAGTTCACTGTCACAAGAGAGTGTGTAAAGCTGTCAATATCTGAACATAAGAAGCTGCAGTAAGAGTGTTTTGAGGTACTTTTACAGTACTATGAAAAATGACTCAAACGATTACTCGACTACTAAAATAGTCACCGGTTATTTTAATAGTCGATTAGTCATCGATTAGTCGACCAATCGTGGCAGCCCTAGTCTGCCACTATCAATCATTTTCTGAAACCTAAAAATATTCAGTTGACTATCATACATGACAAAGAAATCAACTAATTCTCACATCTAAGAAGCTGCAACCAGCAACTAATTTTGCACATTTGCTCTGTTAACACTTAGTACAACATAATGTATTGTAAGCTAGTGCTTATTAAATAACAGCTCTGTATGCCACTGAGCAGATCCAATGAAGTGTATGAATTGGAGTGTCCTGGTTCAAGGCTACTTTGACAAAAGTGACTGAAACAAGCCACAATAAAACCAAAAGAGGAATGCTTTGCTTTGTGAGACACTATCAAATTTGGTTTGAAACATTCAGTCAGTCAGCTACTAATTCAATTCAGCTAATAACTCAACACCAGTAATTCAGCGAGTAATTCTGCAGCTTTTTCTTAAATCAATAAAGCACAGAAAAACATTTGGGTAAAATAACAAGTCAATTAAATACTGAGGGATCGTGTTCGCTAAACTACTGCGTTGGAGCTTGTTTGCTCCTGGGCTGACATAATTACTGCCACAACTATATGCTGTGGCCTGTACATGTGGAAATACTGGAGTCATGATAAGGATGACACGGAAAATGTCAGCTTGGACTTGTATGACTAAATGAGTCCATGGTGAACGTCTGCGGTTGACAGGGAATAAACATGACAAAAGGTAGTAAACAGAAAAGTGGCAGGATGGAAAAAGGCAGCCTGACCATCTCTAAATGTGCTGTTGCCACCTAATGGACAACTGCATTTTCACAGTTAGATGGATGAAAGGGTGAATATGAAGTCAGATTTTTACACTAATTCTCACTAGGAGAATGTTAGTGTAGGTTTAATTTCAAGTTGGCTGCCCATGTCAATAAATCTCAAAAAGAAGGTGAGGGCACACAGCAGGTGCACACTAACTACGCACTAAGACCCAAGATTAACCCAAGATCAAGATAATTAGTGCAGCATTTTTATTTATAAGCACACTGGAAAGTGCTGAGCGGCACAACTAATACTCTGCATCAGTTCGAGTCAATAGCCCACCAAGGATAGACTATTCATTTGAGGAAGTCCCAAAGGTCTGCGCAAAAACACAATCAAATTAAGACGCCTCTGCATGAGTAAAACAATGATGTTTCAGCAGCCTTGGCTGTACAGTAAAGGCATATCTTTGTTTGGCGGAGGGAGCTTTAGGTTCTTCTGGGCAAGATTAAAAAATAATCATCAAAAGATTCATTCAGGGTTTAATTGATTTGCTCCCTTGTTCTGTTTTCTATAATTCACATCTTGGTTTACAGAACAATTAGGGGACACACTTGTTGACGGCTTCCATCCTGAGACCCAGACTTATCAACAGCACAACAAAACACACATTATGTATTAAACAGCTGGCAGTCTTCCAGTAAACACACACACTAACAATTTCCATTGTCATCATCTTTAGATATAATCTCTGTGATGCAGCCTTAAAACAAAAAGATAAATAACTAAAGCGGCCATTCTCTCCATCCTCTTCACAGCATGAGGCTGGCTGGGACACGGCCCTCAGACATGCTGCATAACGATCTCGTCCTCGCCATGGCTTTCACTTGGAAGGAAGCCAAACCTGACTCATTACTCTCGATCCAAGTCAATCCATCTGTGACTTTTAAACTGTTCATTAGTGGATGGCTGCAAACCTGCAGGAACCCATTGTCCAAAGAGGACCCACACGGGCAAACTCCTCTTCTGCACTGGATAAAGCAACAGAGGAATTTAAGGATCATTATCTCTGGCTGTCCAAGTGAGAAGTGACAGGAGAACGTGGGGAACAACCTTCCGTCATTAAACAGTAGAGAGCACAGGAAGTATTAAAAGCCCATGCTCCAGCAGGGATGAGGAAATGTGATTTAGGACTTAATGGTGTTCAGGTAAAAGAAAGCAGAAGACCCGGGAGTGGTCCTGATAATAGAAGACTTTCAATCATGACGCACATATAAAAAACCCATCACAGAAAGCAGCAGTTCACAGTAGTTGGCATTCTGAGAAATAAAATAAAATAAGAAAATGTATTCAGAGAAGCCGGAAGCTGGTGCTAAAAGAATCAAGAAATTACCGTATGAGCTGAGACACTGATGAAAGAGGCACATTTGAGCATATACTATAATTTGCCTCTTTCTCACCTGCAAAGCAGAGTCACGTTTCACTGCTCTGATTATGCAGATCAGCTCCTCTGAACATGTATAAATACTTGCAGGCAAATTTGTCAAAGCAGAAAAAGAGGCTGCACTGGACTGGTCACAAAATAAACTTGAAGTGTTTACCGTCTTTTATTCCTCAGTGCAGAGTGGTCGCTGGCATTGGGAGGTAAATAAATGAAACTCTTTAGATGGAATCGATTAGATCTCCACTCACAAATACAGACATTTGCTTTCATGTCAGAGAGGAGGGGCAGGTCTCGCCTGTTTAAGTAGGATCTGTATGAACAGATCAGTCACTGTGTCACAGTGCTGGAGCGAGGTTACGTATCAACCCCTGCTGCGGTCCAAGAGTGCACTGCCTCATCTGTCAATCATCTGCCAACCTGTCCCAATAAACCTTGTCATCACACACTGACAGGATGATGCCTTTGTTTGAAAAATGATTACACAAATAACAGAAATGCGTTTTACCTCTGGCAAAATGCATTCACACAGTGCATGATTATTTTTGGTCATGTTGAACACCAAGGAGAGGTGATAATTTAGAAAATGAGGAATCAAAGAAGTAGCATGTGAGCCCAAATAAAAGATGAAAGCGTGAGTCTTAAATGTTTCTATTATTTTGCAGAAAAGCCAACAGAAAATCTTCAAGGGATAGAGTCACAAGCCTTTATCATGTCTGTGTATGATCCTACAACTCTGCATTCGGCTGTAATATTTCTAATAAAATCAAATATGGTGCACATACACGCAACTACATATACACAGATAAGAACTCTGATTTTAAAGACATCTTTTAAAGATATCTTGTCTAATTTCCACATAATCCTGTGTTTCCAAGTGAACACAGATACTACACAACAGTGTACACACTACACAACCACACCAAAACACACACCAAGGCAAAAGAAATGCTACAATCACCATAATCACACAGAAATTAGTCTGGATTTCATTTCATCTGGAAAGGCGATTAGAGGAGTAAAAAACGCATTTCCACAGATTAAGTATGATTTCCATTTATATGTAATGCTTCATTGAAGCAACCCCCCACATTGCGGCTAATGGGGGAAAACTAATCTTGACAATGAGAATCAGAGCATGCACTCTCACAACCATTTAAATCCTTCGAGTTCTTCAATTTCAACAGTAATGCTTGCATGCAAGGAGTTATCTCACTGCGGGTGAAATAAATAAGAATAAGCCTCCTGGCCTGAAATGTACACCACGTTTTATACCTGCTTTGAGCCCATTTTGTCGTGAGCATACAATTGCTAGAACACATGAGCAATTTTCTGAACTGCATTATCAAGGATCCTCAGGCACACTTACCAGCCTCTGAGCTTATATGCCTCAGGGATGTCTGGGTTGATCATCAGGGTGCTGCTGAAAGATGCAGAGAGGGACCGGCCTCCATAGTCTGAAAGCTTCGCCCCTTTAATGGCTAAAATGGGTTGTCCAGAGCCTTCAAACTTTTCAGCCTACATAAAACGAGAGATATGGAGAAAAGGGCACTCATTAAAACTTTGTTTTTACTTGCTGTCTGGATTGAATTCATTCTGTTCAGGGTTCAGACAGACAATACTAAATGAAATTCAATGGCTTCCAAGTACTTTTTCAGCACCATTCTTTTATTTTCAAGGACTAAACTCAAAGAAAATGGCTCATTTCCCGATATAACTTTTTATTACATGGATAAATTATGTGATCCATGTCTCTCTTTTAAGTGAAGGGTTACTGATTGCACTCTTCTTAGCCCTAACTGTTGAAAATCCACTTTTAGTTTTTAGCTGAACCATTTAATCAGTGCAACATTGAAGAGAGAGGAAAACAAATCACAACGAAGTTGAGTCTAGTCGTGTTAGGTTCTGCAATGCCAATATAGGTCTAATGTTTTTAGTGGGGTTTTAAGAGTGAAGTAAAGTGAAAATAAAGCTATGCTGTCGGGTGGAAAATCATCAAAGCAAAACAGAGCAAGAGTGTGTCATGAGACTGGGACGCGTTAAAACTTAAAAAAAAAAAAAAAAAAAGAAAGCTGAGCAAATTAATTGTCATGAATTGATGAACAAAACTTTGGTCAAAATAATAGACAGCATTATGTGGTTCATATGAATTTCAAGGAGTTTTTAGAACTTTGCTAGGGGCTATTTTTTTTTAACTTCAAGGACCTTGTGCAAACCCTGTCTGTTTCTTGGTTTATCAAGTGATGTGTTAGTACAACATGTAAATGTACTCTGTACAACAAGATTCAGAATCTACAGAATCTAGCAATGCTGTGACGCTCTACTGTAAAGCCGTTCACAATGACATACAGACATACTGATGATTAGCAGGTATGTTTAACATATTCACTATATCAGTTTAGCATGTTAGGATTTGCTAATTAGCGCACTACAGGCTGATGGAAATGTCATTTAGTAGTGCAAGTATTTGGTGATAAACCAAAGAATTTGATAAACTGAAATTCTGACCTTATGGCGAGGGAAAAGGAAAAGTTAAGGGATCACCAAGGTAAATACACTTTATCCAGAGGGGAACATAAATGTCTGTGCCAAATGTCATGGCAGTCCATCCAATAGTTGTTGAGATATTTCACTGACTCTAGAGGCAAAGTCAAAGGAAAGCTAAATTCTGTAGGAGTCATCATTTGGGGACCATTCATCTTAATCCATCCAACAGATATTGACATATTTCAGTCTGAAGCAAAGAGGTGAACAGATGGAGCGAGCAAATGACAGACCAACATTTTCATCCCTAGAGCTTCACCACTATGAACTATGAACACATTTCTTAGTAGTTCAGTTACAAAATTACTGTCAGACTGTTATAAAAATATGTTTATTGGATTTTCAGATTTGTAGGTTTTCAGTGCTCGTTGCTGTAATAACCTGTGGACACCAACTAAGAAAAAGCAATGACAGAGAGGAGAGGGCAACAGTAAAGCCTTCAGAGGTGGAGGAAAAAAATCTCCACTACTTGCTTTTTGGCATTCCCATTGTTCTTTATAAACTATACATCTTGTGTACCTCAGCAGGTCCCTGTGGAAAAGGGCTATCTGTCGAACAAACAAACAGGGAACACTGTGCTTCCTGTCAGGAGGAAAGAAATGGTGGCAAACTCAGCACAGTCCCTCTGAGCCACAGGTAAAAATCAACTACAGGAGCGGGGTTGCTTCATCACCCTGTGACAGGGAATTCAGTCAAGAATTCAACCTCATCTGCCTCTGTTAAACACATAAGTAAATGTCTCTTTGCTGAACAGTGATCAGCAAATGCTTTCAGCAACCTTTCTTACCAAAGACTTTAACCACTTTTACATTGCCCATTCAAGGCGGGAATATTGCACCGTTATGCCACCCCACAATTATGTGTATATGGTATGATAGTGGACAGTCGGGACAAAGTTGTCTCTGAGCAAGGAATGGAGGTAATAACAGACCCAAAACGAGATCTGTGTAAAATATAAAGCCAGGAAGACGTGACCATGGGTGGATTGGGTGTGACGTTTTGATTACATATTATGTTGCCGACCCACCGCGTGACATATAAAGCAGCTGTTAGCAGTTAACTCAAACAGTAGCTGTAAACTATAACTGAAAGTCCCCAAAGCAGGACTACATCAGGCGCCACATAATAGAGAAGGTCAATGTTTGTGAAAGACATGTAACACCATTGTTGTTGTTTAGAAAGCTCTGCCAACGAATGTGTTATATGTCACACTAGAGGCCAAAACTGTTAGAGAGAAATAGAAATCAAAAGAACTTGTGTTGCATGTCATGCCCATCACGCTTCTTACATTTACAGCATCACACAGCAAGGTGATGCCGCTGTTGTTTGGTTGTGTAAAAATTATAAGACATGAAAAGCAGACTTTATATTGGTGTAATAGCGCAGAGGGTGTAATCTCACCAAAAACTGAACATTACAAGCTTCATATTAGGCAGAAGTGGTGAAGAAATTTCCCCTGCGCTGATTACCGGCTCCATACCACTGCCACTTTGTGTTGGTTTTAGCAAATTATCTAATTTATCCTGATTTTAAAGCTTTGTAAATAAGCATTATTGTTAGTCTATTAGGTATATCAAATTTCCAGCTGTGGGACAAATAAAGCATTATCTTATTTGTAATGTTGCTTTTAAATGACAAAAATTACAGATTTAAAACAAACTGAATAATTGAAAACGTGACCATAGCGGTGTTGGCGGTTGCTTGTTATCCTCTGAGTTTCAATAGCGCAGTATTGTAATATTTCGGTTATTGCAACAGTCCTAGCTTCACAATAGTAGCATTTAATGCAGGCTTCTTGTAGTGCAGGTGCTCATATCAATGTGATCACCCCTTGAATGTGTGACCCAGCTTTAGTAAAAGGAAATGGCTACTTTAGTATGTTAGTGGTGGTACTAGTTCTCGAGTCTCGCGCAAGTTGGCATGTAAACACAGCATGCCTGCAGGGCAGGCTAACTGACCACGGTGAGAAATTATGCTATAAAAATCAACTAAATTGTCTTTTCAAGTCAGTTTTGCATGCTGCGACTTCAGGGCACTTGGATTATGGAGTTTTATTACATTTTCAAAATGTGGGTTCCATGCACTGCAAGTGTAGCTGTTACGGCTAGCCATTATCCTCCGATACCCCGAACGAGTTTTGTGGATTAAAAAACTACACTGGACTTCTTGTCTGCATGAAGATCACTAAGTACTGTCCGTATTTTCATTCTAAAGTGGCCATTTCCTTTAAGCTTCATTCACTTAAATAGCTGTTCTCAGATGATAATTTGAGCCACAACAAGCATGTCTATGTTTATAAGTTTGGTATTAATTTTAACTACCAATTTAAAAAGCTCCAGAAACAACACCTCTACACTCTTACACATGATACTCTCTACCTAATGTCTTTACTCACTTCCTCTCCCCACAGTGTCACAGTCACCATCTTCCCAGACATGTCCATCAGGCTGATGGTCCTCTTGGACACTTCTCTGTTGGACTTGGTAGTGAGGCGGGTCACTTCTTCCACACTTTTACACACTCCAATCACATCTGGAACAGAAGACATGAATCAGTGGATTACCAGCAGACACTGGGGCTGTTTTTCTATTCCCGACCTGACGCAGTTTCCAGACTGCATCATTTACTGCTTAAAGAGAAGATGATGACCACATAGGTTTAGTTTTCCAACAAATCCTCCCGATTGTTCACAAATATACATATCATAAATATTGATTGCGGCATTTTACGCTGGCAGGTCACTCAAGGCCCCGTGGTTTCTGGCACAAATTGGCTCATGGGGAATAAGTGATTCATTCATTTCAAATCAGGCATGAGGTCACTGGCCTGTGTACCAGGCACTTACATCCATAATGTAGGAGAGAATCCCCAAAATAGGCTTTAATTGTTTCCTCCTATGCACTTCATCAAGCATACTTTGTTGACTAATGCAATCAAGCATGATAGATGCCGAGCCATTTATTTGTAAAGGTGCAAGAGTGGCATCGCAACCATTACACATCATCTATAAACCCCCACTGAGTAAAAGGATTTTAAATGTATTAACAGAACGTAACGCTTGATTTGATTTTTGAGAAATTACTCAAACAGCAGTACAAGCCGCAGTCTTCATTATAAGAATTACAAGCAGACTCCTTATTATTACTTCATTTTACCTGTGACAGCAGGTTCTCATTTTCTCATCGGCTCTGCCATGAGCCCAAAGTCAATCTGCACTACAGGCTATTACTGTCACCAGTATTATTAATACCACTTTTATCTCTCCGCTCGTATACTGTAATTACTGTAACCTCACAGCATATCCGGCTCTACTTCTGCTACAAACTCTTTCCTCCTCTTATGATAGCTTATTATTGGGTGCTTGGAAACACCTAAGTAGAAGGTGGGCTCTGAGATTTGGTTGGTTGGTTGTGCTTTTTGCAATAAACAGGGCTTAAGAGAATTATGATGTGTTTAGGCCTCACACAGCCCAAGCCCTCCATTAAGGAAAACAATGTACACTTAAACACCAGGAATCATAGAGGACACAAGCTTAAACCACCTATAGTTTGGTGCACAGCACATTACACAACTCAGCCCTCTGCACATAGTTTTAGGCCACTAAATAAATAAGGCAACATCAAAACTAATGTCTCATAAAATGGGCAAAATGTGGCCAGCGTTCAATCAGAAAAAACTGCTGATACTAGACAGATCATCCCACTACAACAATGCAGCAGAGGAACAAACGGAGCCCCCAGCTCTGCCTTGAAAGGGTTTACACGGCCTGATTCTGAGTAATAGATCTGAGACTGTGTGTAGTGGGGCTCTACAGGCTTCTAAATAGCAGAAGTCTAAATCAGTCTCAAATCCTGTTTTGGTCTAACTAGCTGCTTGTATACAATATTTTACCCTGTAAGATAATACTTTGTTTAGGAGGTGGGGCCGATTGAGAGGAATAAATGGAGCTTCGACTGAAAGGAAAAATCTTATCTAAGGCCCATTAAACAAAATACTTTGAGCCGGCTACAGAGACTACAAAACAAATAGGCATGAACAGATCCAGTGTTTATATTCTGCCACCATACATTTCAACCTGTTAGGACCGTAGACTAGATTTATTTAGCATCTTATATACCGGTAGTCTGCCTTTCGATGTTTTATTCAGCCGTTGTCTTTGTTACAACATTGTACTTTGAGGATATAATGCTGACAGTTTCACTCATTTATTCCATTCACTGTCTCACTCTAAGCACCTCTAATAATTGCCAGAAGTCTGCAACCTGAACAAAACGACCAGTTCATACCAATTATTACCGATACATTTCTGTAACTTTCCCATGCATTGGAGACAAATTTTCATGGCCATACATTATTTGAAACATCTGTGTGTAATGTTACATGCAAAATAAGAATAAAAGTCCATACCATGACTTCATTTTTTAAATAAGGCCCAGTCTTACAGCACATGCACTGTAAATGAGCACCTGCGTTCCCCACATGCAAATCTCAGAGCTATCTGGTTGTTGGGGCAACCATGACCTGAAAAGCTGGCTTGTGTCGTCACGTGATTTGTAGGAATAACATTCGTGAGAATTCGCTAATTGGCCAAAATTTACTGCCGTTAGCTCCTTTAACATGGCTAGCTAGCACTGCCGATCACATGGTTGAAATGTCAAGTGTTTGACTACAAGGTTCACATTGTGCACGTCCTGGGTCATGGTCTATCTTGTGTCTTGTACTTGTCAAGTGTAGATAGACATTAATACATCTGCACTTTCCTGGCACTGCACGAATTTACATCTCGACTACATAGAAGCTGCCACTCAGGTCGGCGTCTAACGTGACCGAAACATAGAAAAGCATCATGTTCGATGACGTGACTGATGTGCCAGAACATAAACACATACATACTGCATATATACACTCTATTATACAGGCATGTGTATAGCTAATTGCCCTGACTTTTCAAAAAAACTTTCTGGGTTTATTAATTTCTCCAGGCCTGGAAATTGCTATTTACAAATTCAATGACATTTCCACAGCCCTTAAAAAAAACTTGAACTATCGGGAGACTCATTTTCTGATAAAAACATCAGGGTAGAGCAGAACAGTATGTCATATCTTTGTATACATTGTTAGGGCTGCAGGCTGCTCACTGTGTTCATCTCAAAATACAGGCTGGAAAAATACTGATGGGGTATAGCTGTCTGGGGGATTAATGACACAGGTAGGCTTCAGAAATGCCTGTGTGGATCATTACTGGTGTCTCTTACCAACGATGGCATCTTTATCTCTGTTCTCCAGGTCACCGATAGACACAAAATCACACTGCACCATGGGAACTTCACAGCTGTCTTCACAGGGGATGATGCTCGACTCTCCATTGAGAGTCATCTCATAGTCATTCTTCACTGATGTATACTGCTTGTTGGCGATCTTCAGGGAGCCCTTGGAGACGTAGTAGACCTGGCCCATACACATGGATGAACCACATGTTAATCAGAGATCTGGGGAGCATTTCACCTGACTGAATGGTGCAAACAAGATACGACTTCAGACAGTCGGGGGGATCAACAAAGGCTGGCAGATGAGCATAAGCCGCTTATTGTATGGGTACAGTGAAGCCAGATGACTCATTCATAGTCTCTGTGGTTTTAACTCACAAAGTACTGGCAGCTGTTGATAGCACAGTCTGCGGCCAAATCCGACTTTAACGGCACAGTGAAAGACAGTTTTGACAGATAATTAGCACATACTGAATCATTATCTGGAGGAACGTCTCACCTTGCCAACTTCAATAAGGCTGAAGAACTTGTCCACCTCTTGGTTGAAACCAGTCACTCGTATCTCTCCCTGTAACAAAACAGACAGTCTGGTTATTATATTAAAAGTGGGTCTGGGACAGCACAGGATTTTCAACTCATGATACCTTGTTGTTTATTTACATAGCATAAAAATTAACACTGAGATCACAATAACACTCACACTCTCATCCACAAGCTCCATGGAGAAGAGTTTGCCATCACCACGAGAGTTGCTCCATGTACGGATGCCACTCTTATTGGTTACACGGGCGCGGACAGTCCACCTAACGGAAATGGAAAGGTTATTTCTGACAAATGACAGGTCTAAAAGTAAGAGACTCAGAAAACAGTTCAAATTGAACACAAACACTGTCTGAAAAAATAGTGTGTACAAGAGCCATTTGAAATAAATCCCATTTTTCATGCTGCTGAAAATTGTGGCACTTTACACTGCGCTTTATGAACATTACCTGATTAAACACGACAACTCACTTAATTAACATTACCAAATAACATTTATTTAAAAACTAGGATTACCACCAGTCAAGTTTCTATTACAGTTTATACCCAAGTCTGTGAGAACATGGATGCATCACATCCATTGTCCCCCAAACAGCACAGAAGATCTATACAATCAGTTTCCAGGTGGACACCTGAGATGAGTGTCAGCAAGTTAGTATCCAACCAAATCTTTCTTCTTCTGCTTCTGAGATATGACATCGAATAATGGCCAGAAAAGTATTTTATGCAAAATACTATGATGTCACAGTGATGCTGACCTTGGACCTTTAGAATATAAAATGTCATCACTTCATTATTTTATCCTTTTAGTTTTAAGTTAGTCAAAATTAGCATATGAATTCTTGAGTTATGGCCAAAAACACATAAAACGCATAATTCTGAACAGTGTATTCTTCAGTCCAAGTGGACACGTGTCAAATTTAAAGTGTTCTTGAAATTTCATGTTCACAAGAATGAGACATTTGCAAGGTCACACTGACCTTGACCTTTGATCACCAAAATCTACTCAGTTCAATGAGTCAAGTCAAGTCAACCTTTGTGCCACATCATAAGAAATTACCTCAGGGTCTTCTTGAGATACCATGTTCACAAGAATCAAACAGATGAGGTCACACTGACCTTGACCTTTGACCACGGCATTTTCATTGGGTGAATGCGATCTCATAAAATAATAATTTTATTAACGGTTTGACCATCTGGTATCTCTAGTGCCTACTAGTGACAGTAGCAACGTTTAATTGACAAAGTGACGAATCTTGCATTCTCCATCATTTATGTCATTATTGGTGATGTTTCAAGAACCTCATTGACCTAGAATGTAACTGTACTTATGCATGTTTTTATTTATTAATTCACAGTCCATTTGTCCACACACAGGAGAGCCTGATGGATACTGCATTTTTGAGGCCAATACTAATATTCATATTTGACAGTTTTAAAAATCAAATAATGATATCAGCTGATAGTAGTTTGCTGTATATTTTATACAATAGCTTTCTTTCCACATAAACAACCATTTTTAAGGCCTCCCATTTTTCCTTTATTTTTTTAAGGAACAGTGACTGAAATCTGCCCAGAGCAGGACCATTTGCATTTTGCAGGACATTTTAGGGTTGAAAAATAAAGTTGTAGTGCTCACTAGTGGACAAACTATGTCGACAACTTTGGCATTTATGCTCTGCAATCTCTTACCAACTAACATATACACCAACACCAACATGTCTGCCTTAAGGTAATATCAGCTGACATTACAGGTTATTTTATAGAGTCTGGCTCTAAACAGATAATGCAAAAATATATTTCCACTGCTCCTCCCAATAAAATAATATCCAAGGCAGCACAACAAACTAAAGATTCAAAACGGGTTGGCTCAGCACTTCTTGGACAGTTTTGAAAAAATAAACTTTCACATAAGATTAGGGAGCAGGACTACTGTATAGAATTGTATTAAATTATTGTTTTGCGCCAACCTTGACTTTATATCTTTATTACATGCAACACCACATGGTCTGGCTCTTATGAGATTTCTATTTAATTTATTTACAGTTTTAATTTATTATAAATGTATGTAGTGATGTGTTGTGACTGTCCCAAACATATCTAATATACCTGCTTTTTGTCATGATGTGACATTTCCCAGTGACTGGGAACTATACTCACTTGGACTGGTAGGGGTTGAGGCTGGCGATGGGCACAATTTTGGAGCTGCCCCCTGGAGTGCTGGGCATAGCAGATGGGTTTTTTTTCCCAAAGTCTCTATTGAAACCCTTTTTCACTGTTGGAGGAATGAAGAGAGAAATAAATGATCCATGAAGAGCAGTGATGGAGAGAAGTCAAGAGTGAGGCACATGCATTATTCATCAGAGAGGAATTACAAAAATCCAATTTCTTTGGATTGCAACTGCTTGATCACTGTAGTTATCTCACTTCATGAGGGAAGTTTCATCAAAGAAAAGCCTAATGACTTAAAGTAAATTTACCACCGCTGGCTCTGGAGTCGAGCGAGAGGATAGACTCCAACAGGAAACAAATCTCGTCAAGCCAAGTTGGTGGAGATGTGTGATCCAGCATTTTGGTGAGAAGGATGATTCACATTTCACAGAATCAGGGCAGAGTGTGAAATGCTATAACAAACTGGAGCTGCTCTTCCCCAGGAGAGCGCAGCTGCCTGACTTTGAGATTTTCCGTTTGAACAGGCGCTGCACATTTGATTTGTGTGCGTCTCACGCGGAGGATTAGAGTTCAAAGTGTCCACTTAAGTCCTCCCACTTTGCCAACCACTGCACTTCTGGTAATTAAGCCCCCAGATCAACCAGCACACACAGAGAAATGAACAATGACTGTGCTGATGAGGAGGGTGCTTGCCACAACCTCAATTCCCACACGGCAGATTAGAGGGATGAATACCTGCTATGACACACACTAGAAGACAGCAAAACCCCTCTGACAGTCGGATTGCAAATCTCTCCTGGTCAGAGTTATTCGTGATGCTGCGATCTACTGCTTATCATTGACATGAACAAAGGTGAAGAACAAATGTTTGTTCATGGGGTTAAAATACACTCTCCAGGTAGTCTGTGTTTCTATGCATTTGCTTGTTTGTGTATTCCATTGTGCATTCAAAAACAGATAAACACAGTGATTGACAGGCATAGGCAGAGACAGCTACCCATCGACACAGGCTCATAGTCGTTCAAGTTTATGCTACCAAGCATTCACATGAAAAGGGGAACCTCTGGAGAATTGCGAATTGTGTCAATAACACAGTGAAAAAACTCTTGAGAAAGCTAAAAATGAAAATGTTTCTCAACGGGGCTGTCAAAATTACTTGTGTCCTGTAAATCTGTGGGTCACCCAAATTATAGAGAGCAGCAGAGAAATGCTGACATCTGGTGGTTACATGAACTATTTGTGCACATTTTTCCACTAAATGAAATGTCTACACAAGTTCAGCCATTTTAAAGTCTGCATGAAAGGAAAAAAAATGAATTTTCCAGTTTTAATTCTGTGTGCTTTCTGGTTCAAAATTCTGATGACTCATCCTGCATTCAGAGGCATTTACAAAATTTCATCAAATCAAATCAACTTTGGGTGATTAACAAGCCACACCAGTCATATAAAACCACACTTCACCATGTGTGTTGGTTGTGGTAGCTAACAAAACATTACGGTGAGAGACAGAGAGAGATGAGTGTTTGGGTATCTGTGGGCAAATCATTTGTTTTCATTTCCAAAACAACATGGCTAAGGCCTACCTCATGCACCTCTTCCTCATTCTCCTCCTGATCTAACAGCAAGGGAAGTGTGCATGGAGCAGCAGACTCCGCTAATTTAAATCCCTCCTGTAACTGTTCACCACTCAAATATTTTTTTTTTCCACTGTGACTTCAATTCCTGTTAAATCTAAAACTTGCGCTCACCCTCATTTGTATTTTGCTGCTGTAGTGGAGGGCGGATCTCAGGGACTGGTGCAGACTGTGGGGCCTTGACTTGACCTGCAGAGAAGATTTGACATCAGTATCATCCTGCAGTGACACTTTGAACCATATATAAGACGAATGTATATGCAAGTGTTGTCACAGTACTGAAATTTCTAACATCGATGCAATACCTTGAAAAATATAATTACTCTTTTAGATACCATGGGAAACAAATTGACATTGAGGGTATACAATTTAAACATTTTCATTCAAAGATAAATAAAACCATGCTACAACATGATGTCAACTACAACTTTTCTTTTCTTGGTTAGTAGCAGAGAACAGCATAACAGTGGTAAATATTAACACTAAGAGGGCAAGAAAGTCTGGCTGGTACCACTGTACTGACATGGTTTCAAATATTAAGAATCAATATATATTGATAAATCAATATTTTTGACAACACTAATATATAAACATACATCTCACTCCATAAACACATTCAGTGAGCATTGCTTCAAGACAAATATGATTTTTCAGTAAGCAGCAAACATTACGAAATGTGTTTTGGAGGCTTACCATCAGTGTAAGGAGTAGGGTCACCTATTCTTCCAGCAACTTCCTCAGCAGGCTTAACGACTTCTATTTCCAAAATGATTACCACTCGTCTGTAATGAGACATCACAGTTAACAGCAGAATACAGCACTGTATCCATTCATTGTGGAGGATAATTACTAAATGCGCTCACTATAGTCAACACAATTATGCAGGTAATTGCCAAAGTCTCGATATGAAGATGAGAAATGTGTAAAAAACTGCATACCGTTTATCCTTCAGTATGTTTGTCACATGCTTCTTCAGAATGCAGATGCAGTTTGGGGCCAGTTGGTTTTCTTCAGCCATGTAGTTCAGCTGTGTTGAGAGCATAAAGGCTGCAAAGGTGTAGAAAAGTGACAAAATGAGACAGGCAGCTCAGGTTCATTCAGCTAAAGGGCTCTTGAAAATAACTGCTCCTAAACAGCTGTAGTCTTCAGCCCCACTGCACATTTAGTGTCTAATAAATATTTTAAATAGCAGCCACATTCACATTTTAATGAGATAATATTAATTAAGGTAATCTAACAAACAGAGGAATCTGAGGAAGATGGTTTACTGTCTGAGTACTGGCATCCACATTAATATAAAACTGAATCTAAATATCAGTCACAACAATTAACAATAATTTGCAATAACTTGCTTTGTAAATCACATCGTCTGTCATGGAGCCAAATCTGTTTTCCTGTATTAATGCGGTAGCTGTGTTGGAGGGAAATAAGTACTCCGCTATGTATCAAGAGAAATCATAACAAAAATAAACAAACGTACAGGACAGTGTGTGCACGCCATCGCTCATCATCACCCGAAAGCGAGCTGGACCATTTCCTCCATCAATCTTCCGAATGTTCTGAAAGGTGATATAAGTCAAACTGTAAAAGCAATCATTTAGTTTAGACTTGACGACTGGTGCATTCAAGACTTAAAGTGCATATCAGTCAGTTCCTTTGCCAGCCCCTTGTCTTTCTTTTGTACATGAAACTCTTTACTTCTCATAAAGTGAGCTGCATCATGTCTGGACTTGTTCCCTGAAGTGTCCATTGTTGTTGAGACCCACTGCACTGTGTGCAAATACTTCAAATACTGTAGTATTTATGAAATGTGTGTCATGTGAAATGTAACATTAGTGTCATACAAGTGTCCAGCTTTGGTTCACAGAACGCTTCCTACATCTGGGTAAGAGGTGGAGACAATGGGGACATGTGTGTTTGAGGTGTCAGTCTTAGCTTTATAAACTGTCACTACACACAGGATGGATTAAGTCAGTGGGTCAGCAGGGATGTAGAGGTGAAGCAGCAATGTTAAGGAAAGATTTCATGCTACTGGTTCTTTGTTACTCACCACACACTGCAGCACTGCGTCATTGCCACCGGTGCCATTTGACAGAGCCTGGAAACACAAATAGCTAGCTTAATTACTGCGTTTATGCTAACTAGCTTTTGTCAAGTTTTATATTTGACCACGTTAAAAGGTAAGTTAACAACTTTGAGGGGGAAACCCTTTCTATCTTTCAAAGACAATTCAATGTTATTAACCTAACATTTGAGTTCAATTTCTACTCTGACAACAGCGAAGTAGCTACATTTTGTCAGTTGAGCTAACTAATGCTAACGTTCTTATTTTGACCCTCTGCCGTTGCTTCAATTACAAACTGTAAAGTTAATGTTACATCAGCGGCAAACAAGTGGCTACTAGCTTCTCCAGCTGAACAAAGACTGACCTTTCTCCTTCTGAAATTCATATTTTAGCGTCACAGTTATACTGAAAATATTGTCCTTACCACTATGGCGCCCTCTGACAGCTTTGCCATGTCTGCGAGGAGGTGATTTAGCCACGAAAAGACGACTTTAATACAAAATGTGAGACAGCCAGCTCCGCGCGTCCACCACTGACAGTACTCCGGGAGTTGTGTCGCTGGCGCCAACAGCTTGTACAAACGCGCGAAGCGTCGTATTTGCCGCTACAGTTTCCGGTTCCGGCCACAGATCTGACGTCAGTTTGCAGCCAGTCAGCACCGTGACTGTGTCGCCTAGGAAACGCCGTGAAACTGACCGGAGATCAGTTGCGTCAATCTCAGCGCCAAGCATGGCGTGACGTCAGGCGCTTAGTACGATGCGTTTAGAGCCAGAGGAAAATGGGAGATTTCACATTCCGCTATAACTCACATCTTCGAAAGGATGTAAACAAAAAGTTAGACCGCCGTATTTTGGAAATTACTTTGTGATACTTTTTAAATGATCGTATGTTTTTGTTAATGAGATCATCACACTAGTATAAGAACAATTCCTTCATAGATAGATTTGATCTTAAAAATATATATGTGCAGGAAGTAACCTTTTCCCTTAATTATTAATTAATTTCCTGTGTAAATACGATATTAGATGTAGAGGACAAATTGATAACAACACATTAAAAAATAATGAAATGATATGAATAATGAAATATGTATATGAAGTACCAGCGATTCCCATACTTTTATTGCAGTCAATTAATGTTGCACCACAGACAGTAGGACAAAACAAGTGGGATGGCACCAGGTTTTTTTCCAAATTACAGGTAACTCCATCAACTAATCACTGGGATTTAGATATTTAGGTATGTTAAATTGTCCTCTATGTATAATCTCTCCTTAGTTTCAGCAAGCTTCAGATTACATCAGCAGTTTTTTTAATTTAAGAAGACAATAAAACTCATAACCTTGACATGTTGTGATTCAAATCAATTCAGTTTATTAGTCCATTGGGTGCAATCTCGAAAAATTCAACTACATACAAAAGTAAAGCTGTGTCATTGGCCTTACATTTCATACCTTGAAAATTTAAAGTGTTAGTAAATATAATCTTGAGAGTTGCTTGACCAGTTCATCTAATACAGCAAAACTGTAATTTGTTAAAGAAATATTTGTTTTTTACATGGAATACTGAGCTCCTCAGTGTGTCTTTTCTTGATTGAAATAAAGACACAAATGAAGCATCTGTTCTCACACATACATTTGATCCAGCTAAGAAATATTGTACATTTAATCTGTACAATTGTAGAGATCTTGGTCTGGGTTTTCCGTGGGACAGCAGTGCAGGTATTAGTCCCTACTTAGGTGGGCCTCCAAATGTGCCAAGCTGATTCTTATCAATTGAGAATCCCACTTTATCTTTGCTTCCAAGTCCTCCTCTCTGCAAGATAGGAGCTCCAGGATTTGGGTTGTTAATGACACCCATGAAAATCGGCACTTGAGTCTTATCATCCATAAGGGCAAAGAAGAAAGGTTGGCTGAGGTGGAATACAGGGTTGGATGCCCGTGAGATGACCACAGTGGTGGCTGCAGCAGCCTCCGCACCCTCCTCATTTATCTCCATGGTGGACTTGTGCATCACACTGGAGACCAGCAGGGGGCCGTCTGCTATCTCAGCCAGGTTGGGACTGGAAAACATCCCTCCGAGGCCTAAAACAGAGCAGGGGGACAGGGTCAATTCAAGTCTGTCTGTAGCATGCTCAAAAAAGACCATGAGATATTATGAAGTCTTACCTAATTTGGTAAAAACATCCTGCAGTTCTTGACCATACTCCAACTTAAATTTGGGGACTTTAACTTGAACAGCCCTCTCCTTTGGCAGACGGTGATACAGGTCCGAGATATTCAGCTTTGCGGAAAGTGAAGACAAATTCACCTGGCCAGACATGGGCATGACTACCAACAAGTTCATGGACTTCTGGAATGGGAAGCTCGCTACCTGCACAGGAAGACGAAACGGTGTTGTAATGAAATGGAGCTTATGTCAGGTATTTTTTTGTCAGTGTATAGTGATGACACTGTATTTTACCTGAGCCTCCAGTTCGTTATCAGTAAATAAACTCAAGGGATGTTTGGCATCCTCCATCATTTCAACATCAACCATGCGCTTGTCGTCAAGGTAGAACACACCTCTTGAGGTAAAGCGCGGGTCAAATCGACTTTTCCACTCTCCTGCAGGTAATATGGGGTCTGAGTTTTAGTCGACAGCACTATTCAAACATTCAGTAGCTAATGAAAAAGAAAATTTGCAAACACAGGAGATTTCATTGGTTTCCATTGGGATCTTGGGGAATAAGTATTCTCAGCAAATTTTATTTAGAAAAGAGACTAATTCTATGAAGATGGTAACATTTTACCCTTGAAGTGGACGGCATTAATGAGCATGAGGAGCACATTCGGCGGCAAAGCAGACAGGAAGTCAGTCATCTTTCCGTTTGTTGCATTCTCTACCCAGGCGTTTATCTGTTGCAGGCTTTCCAGGACTGCTGGCTCTGAGTCATATAACCGCTGAGATTCATGGACAAAGTCTGGCTTTGGCTCAAAACCTAAAACAAATAATAAACACACACTCGTTCAACTCTATTTCTCTCAAACCTGCTCTTTTAGGTCAGCAGAATTTAGTGAGAAAAGTGATGAGATATAAGTGTTTTCTGTGTGGTCTAAACTTTTAGTGTAGTTGAAAGTTATATGCTGGGAAGTAACCTTGGCGCAGGAAGATACGAGTGGCAGTTTGCAGGTCATTGTTTCTGAGCTGCTCTAAGACATTGTGCAGAGACTCGTGGTAACAGGGGAGCGTGTTTTCATGGAGGTGATGCATCAGCAGCTCCTCTGTCTCATTTACTGCACCTGTAAAGGGAGAGGGATGCAATAATTGGATGAGAGCGGCAGCAGTCTCCAGACAACTATAAACTTGGGCAAATTGTTGACACAATTCATCAAATGTGGTAATTGCATGTTTGTGAAGAGCAAGCTGTTTAGATCCAATGTGTCATATAAATGCTGCATCAGGACATGCATACCTAAAGCCAGTTGGGAGAGTGCTAATGATATGCTGAAAGGAGATATGATGACATTTGGCTGCTCTGGCGTTGACTCCAGGTTCTGCAGCAGCTGCACACCCAGTTTCTGAATGGCTGCAGCGACTGCTTCCCTGGACTGTAGGCTTTGGGCGGCAGACGGACAAACTTCATCTTGCTCTTCCTCCGATGAGCTCCCATTGGGCCTACTAGTTATGCTTGTTGCAGTTACTGGTGCTTCTGTCGTATTAGCACTTCCTGGTTGTGCTGTACTTTCATTTTTTACTTTCTAAAGGCAAGAATGTGAGAAAAAGTTAAGTACAAGGACGTTTTCCAAATTGTGACACAAGCACAAGGAGAGATAAAAAAAACTTCCAAACTCTGTTTTGCGTCTAACCTCTATGGGATGGCTGGGCATCAAAGGAATGAGAGGCACCAAAGGGATGGATTCATTTTCTTCCACCTCAACACTCTGATGAGAAGAAAGGTATTATAAAACAATCTATACAATCAGCAAAGATTATAGTTATTTAGCATGATCTTAAAAGTGATTTATGAGGAATTTCAGTGCTTTACAGTGACTCCTTGGCTGCAGAGACAGATCAACAGGAGTGTCAGAGGAAGGTCCATGTCCTTAGAATGTAACTGGAAATGAGAGAAATTATGTTTGCTGAAAAAAAACATACAAAATAAGAAATATATACCTGTCATAGTCAAATCTCTTGAACCACAATACTCACCTTTTGTTTATAGTTTCTCTGCTGTATTGTCGGCAGGTCTCAAAAGCTTTGGTACTACTTAGTCGCCCTCTTTTTAAGGAGCCCAGGTCATCTAGAAATATGCCTAAGACATGGGAGAACACACAAAATATTTTGTTGACCTTGCACCAAGATTTCCACACAATGGGCGTCACGCAGCAACATTCTTTTAAAATTCTCACATATCACAGAACAGAGAGGAAGATAAGTTGCACCAAAGTTGGAAGGTTCTTAACAATCCAAATCAGCTCTTACTCAGATATGCTGAATGATGACACTTTATATCAATAAATCCTTAACAAAGTAAACATGACTGTCCACTGGTGCACTGGTATTACAGGAAACATTTGTGATGATGTAAATGCCATGTGAGCAGCAGTGGTGGAAGAAACAGTCAGACCTAAGTAGAAGTAGCAAGATCACACTTTAAAAATACTGTTAATAGTAAAAGTCCTGAATTGAAAATTAGGTATGTTAGTACCATTAAACGTTAAAGTGATCAATGCAAAATAACATAAATAAATTTAATATGGTTGAATAATTAAACTTATTAACAGGAAAAGCAGTAGGTCCATATAATTTAGAAGCTGGAACCATGAAATATTTTCCCATTGAAAATAACAAACAATTATCAAAATAGTTGTCAGTTCATTTTGTTCAATGCTTTGTGTGCAAAACTCTTCATTTGTAAAATAACTAGTAACTTAAGTTATCAAATGATTGCAGTGGAGTAAAATGTATAATATGTCTGTAGTGTAGTGAAGTAGAATCACAAAGGGGTATGTGATTCAAATACTTAGGTAAAGTATAAGTAACTGTAATTTGCACTTAGTGCTTAGTTACATTCAAGAGGGAAGCATAGTAACTGAAATGAAAATGGTTATAAAAGCAGTGCTCTTTTGTCTCATCAAGTAGATCTGTGTGATCTCTGTGTGAGGCCTGGCGACCAATGCATCTACGAGCAAAATGTAAGCTGTTCAGAATAATCAAATCATTATAATAACTCGAAAACATAGTCTTAATATGATTATATGATTTTCATGCATTTTTTTTTGCTACAATTTAAAACTTGTAAATATTTTGTCTTATCTAAGAGAAGAGCAAAATAAGAAAACATTTGAGAATTCCAGGAATCAATGGGTATTAACAAAATAAGAACAAATTGTGGATACGGACAAAAAATAAGGGAAGTTTGTTCGTATGTCCCTTCCTGCACGAGGCCCAGGAAAAAGCAAAGTATGTGCTTTCAGCAGATACTGAGGCAGTCTTAAACAACATCCTAATATTGCAAATTTATTGTTCAATTAAACATTGCTATAGGTCTATATGCACTTTGAGGGAACAAAATCAGAAAAAGCATTTTGAGTTTAAGTGCAACGTGTTGTCATCAAGGATTTCTGTGTTCAAATCAACATAAAGTTTCCAAATATAAAAGACAAAATACAGTTTAAGAAGTGTGAAGTATTAGCTGGTGGGGCCATAGCCCCCTATGCAGACCTTACAGACATGAAAAATCCATGAATAACTGACTAGCATTTTGCATATTCCACCAAGTATTCAAATATACCATAGTAACCTAATACATTTATTAAAATAAATTTGATCTTACCTTAAGGTTAAATTAGAAAAAACTTGATGCCTTGTCCAAAAAGGGAGCGACTAAGTGACTGTGGATGGCAGAATTCCTGACAGTAAAAGATTGGCACTTGCTCAGCTAACAGTTAAACATCAACTTACATTGATTGGGGCCTCATTTAAGCCACTATTTGTTTGTAAATGTAGCTACTGACAATCACCTGGGGTTGAATATTTAAGACTGAGCAACTTTGCATGTCAATGAGCAGGTAATAATATCATGACACACCAAAATCTTTACCAGCAAACAGGACAGATTAATTGCAAAAGTGTGGATAATCCAACTGTGTGCGGGCAAACAAACACAACCTGCTGATACCAGTTACACATATGATGTCGGTGAACACAAGCCCACACTTCCCAGAAACCCCTGGCTTTGATATATTACCAACTTCGCAGAACGGACGTGACCGTTCTTTGAGGTCTAGAAACTGTTGTGACCAATAATTACTCAACAGAAGGGACAAATTAAGAAAAAAAGAGAAAATCAGTGTATTTGGTCGTATTTCACCACTAAGCAAAAGTGATATCTTCTTGATCACATGACAGCCGTCTGCAAACACAAGAAGGGACTTTGTCCAATCTGAGCTCTACTGACTCAGCCAAGATCAGAAAGCAAAGCTATGACTCATGATGGATCCAGGTGTATCACGCAGAAGTGGAACACAAACAAAAGACATGGACGCAAATCTTTTTTTTTTATTAATTAGTTAATAAATAAGCGTTTCAAGGACTTTTCTTAAAATGTTCAGAGATCAATTGTCACCATCATCAATATGCAACTACAAATTTTCTTGTCAAAACAAAGTTTTATGTTTATTGAGCTTTCACTCCGGGTTTACAAAAACACAAAATATCAAAAGGTGTAGTACACTTGTCAGAGCATTTTGAGCTTTGGGCAAATGATTACAAAAGTAGGCAAACTGTGTTTTACAACATGACAGTGATAAAAATCATACAAAGGGGAGAGCTTTGATCGTTGGATGCTAATGAGCTTGGAAAACTCTGATAGATTCATTAAGAGTTTTGCAGAAACTGGGTTGAGTTTAAGGTAGAAAACTCTCTGCTGTATATTCATGTGCACAATACGGAGCAAGTTAAACCACATCTTTTTATTGATTTATAACCTTTTTCAACATATTCATATGCAGTTACATATAAATGTTAAAATACAAAACTGTTTATCTTGGCATTGACTGTTCCTATGTTAGCTTTTGTACTCAGAAATTAGAAAGTGGTGAGTCTGACAGACTGGCATACCCAGTCAAAGTGGCATCTGCCTAGATACACTCCCAGTGTAATGCTGCTACAGGTTCTGACTGATAAATCAAGAATCTCTAAACACGGTTTAAAAATCCCAAAGCAACTTCAAGTAATTTATTAGTGGATAAAAACATTCAGTCTTTAAAATCTGAGTGAGAATCTAAATGTTACAATTCAGGCCATACTTGTGCAGGAGAATAAAGGCTGTGCATCAGTAACTTTAGTATGTGACAATTGAAGCGCCTCCACTCTGAGAGGATGCACCAAGACTGTCGACAAAACAGCGAGTGTACTTTTACTGTTCATGATGTATAAACAATCTACTGTGCAACGATTCTTATGAAACACAGAGTAACGCAAACACAAACAAATGATTTGATCTACAAATACTGCATAGTTTAATCAGTGCATTTGGACACGCATGTATTCTAACATCGAGGGAAATGAAAGTTGAGGTCAATGTTTTTTTGGTGTTGTTATGCATCTATTTGGAAAGTGTAAACACTACATAAGAACCGTGTTTGGTTCCACCTTCCTGAGCACGTCTTCTGATTCATTCTTTTGAACAGAATAACTGACCTTGTCCAAAGAATAAATGACCTTGTTAAGGTAAGAATTTCCCATATACTATCTATACATCTATAGGCTTTTTAAAAAATCATGGGATTTACTTTACAAGATGAGTGTGAACTGCGGGGCACACATTTCTTGCTCATCAAATTCAGTGCCAACAGCCAGAGTGACAAGGTTAGGTAGGCATGAAGCTTATACAGTGCCTTTACTGGCGTTGCTTCGTTCAAAAAGCAATTTAGAGAAACTGCCCTACCAGTACAATTGACCTCAAGCACAGGAGAAGGGACAGAAAGAGCTCAGACACCTGGTGTCTTGAGATATAAGACACTTCCAAGGTCAACGGACTGAGTGTTTAGAGCAGCTAAAAGCCATTGATTTTCCCTAAGCTAGTAACCGGATGGCCCCGTTCTCAGAGCCCAGCAGCAGGAGCCTTTTGGTGGGCAAGACTGCCAGGCTGGTCAGAGTGCCACGGAAGTTCTCTGAGCTTAGCTTCGTGCTGCTAACAGGACTCAGGGAGATATCTGCCATGGAGTAAACCCCAATCTTGTTAGCCACTGTTCCGGTCACAATCTCTGAACCATAAAGGTCAAAGGCGTGGATGGGGTCTGACTGCGACTTGTACTGCCGGAGAGGCTTGTGCTCCAGATCTTTCCACACAGAGAGTGTGTAGTCAGTGGAGGAGCTGATGACCAAGTTTCCTTCGGCAGCCTGAAAAGTAAAATGCAAGAAAAGAAGTCACTGACTGTTCATTCCATATCGAATAATTACAGCCAGTCCAAGTTCATCCTTTCTCAAGGCTTGTGATTAAACACCAAGCAATGTGATTAAAATTTCCTCAAAAATACCCTAAAACTAAAAAAAATATGAGAAATAAGTGAACTAAACAGGATACTTTTAAAGGTCCGGTGTGTAGGATTTAGTGGCATCTAGCGGTGAAGCTGCAGAACTACAACTTCTCACATGTGTCAAGGTTGTGGGACAAGCTTTTGCAACCTTTTTGACCAAAAATTAAAATTCTGTCTGGAGCCGCCACCGCACCATCAAGTCTACATTAGCTTTACTAATAGGTCTAAATGAGCTTTCATTAGTATGTTTTACCACAAGTTGGCTATTCTGCAGTAGGCTATTTAGAATTATTTGGAATTCTGACTTTGCAGAGTTGGTGGTGAAAGCAAATTATTCTGTCCATGTAGTATTAGTTTCTTTATTTTCCTCCAAGACTTTTACATTTTGGATTTTGAATCCATAGCTATCCTGACAAGGGAAAATTTGGAAGAAAAGGTCGCACGCCATAGATGAATGACACAGTTGACCAAATATTTGAACATTTTTTAAATTTGGTGCATAGGTCCTAATTTCTTTCGGGGTACAGCAATGAAAAATGAAAATTAAAATGTTAAAAAATAACATCAATTTCCATATGATTTTTTTTTGTCAAAGCCACAAGGAGTAGATAAAAAGGCTGAACCGAAGCATGTGGCTCCAGAGCCACAGATTGCCTACCCTGGTGTATGAGAACTACAGTGGCTGATGCAAAACCAAACCAATGTTTGGTTTGTCCCCTTTGGGCTACTGTGGAACAACATGGCAGACTCATGGTATGTAAATATCAACAGCTCAATCTAAGGTAACAAAACCACAACTATTCTTATTCTTGTGTGATTATAAACTAATGAAAACATAGTTATGAGTATTATATACCATTTCCACCAATAGATGCCCGAATTATCTACACACTAAACCTTTAACGATAAGTGAAACAGGACTGTGTGGCAAACATTCAGACAGATAAATCAGGCAAACAGGTTACTTACTTTCATTTTTTACATATATTGTCTACAGTTACAGACTGCCTTCCACTCTAAAGCACATAGCCTGAAATTTGAAGTAAAATATAAAAAACATTTGACTATACTGACTAAACATTTGACTGTATCCACAAACTCAGAGTCTTCAGTTGGGAGTTCACTTCACTTCAACTTTATTACAAATATATTACTTTTTTCAAATAAGATAAAGAATTTATTTGTTTTTAATTTCCCAGTTAAGTATGAAAACAGCCACTGGTTGACACACGTAAGAATTGAGGGGGAAGTCTGAGTAATACAGATGTGCCAATGAGAACCACTGTGGTCCTTCTAATGAGTAACCTGTGTCCATATTTGCCTAAACTTGTGCCTTTAAAACTAGAGATACAATCCTTGACCTAATTTGGGGTTAAATAAAGTTTGCTCATCCTTGCGCTCTGTTGACAACAGATTTGCTGGGTACAACTTTCACCATCTCTGCACCTCTTAGTATCTCTCCAATAGCTTTGGGGAATGTCAAAATAAAAGCCAATTGGCTGGTTGAGTATTTATCATCCAAGAGTACAGCCACAACTTCTAGCTTGAGTAACAGGCTCTTTCAAGTATTGTTTGGAGACAGTGCTGATGTCATTGAATAGCTCAGGTTTTTACACGTGGTACTAAATTAAGTTTAAATTAACACTACACCTATTAAGGAACAGACTGAATGAAACTCAAAACAACAATGTTCATCTTTCTAACAACTGTAAACTGCTTTGCATTTCATAAAACGCTTGTTTACATTTTTATCAGGGTCCGGCAATGTGAGGTCTGCAAACTATCACTTAATATTCTTCACCAAGCTCTCAAACTACATAAAAACAGGTTAAGCATCAAAGTAAAACTATTCTAGAACTCATGTAAACAACCCACCAAGAGGTTAAGGTTAGACATACGGATGTAAGGTGGGTCATTCAGAGAAAGAGTCAACACAGGTAACAAGTGGCGTACTTCCGCTGCGTGGGTTGTGATTTCTACAGCTGTGGTCACCAAAAGTTTCCACTCTTTGACATTTACACTCATTTGTGTTTATTGTGAAATAAAGAACAAATAAACAGAAAGAAATTACCCTCCTAACAGTAAAGGCCTATAGCCCAACCCCAAACACATACGATCTTTCTGTTATTTCAGAAATTAATCCACAAAGTAATGGAGTCATGTTGGAGAAACTGTCCATTTGTGTTTGGCAACAAGTTCATCTAGCAGGACACAAAGTTTGACTACAGCATAGAGAGCAACCGCCCATTATGTGACACACTGCATGGCCCGCCTCCCCCAGCCCACGTCTTAAGTCAACAATTTGGGGACTGTTTCAAACTCTACTTTTTGGTGGATTTAGAGACAATGTTTAAGGTGTTGGCAGCCAAACTGCAAACTGTTTAATGCTAGACATTTTCTCTTCAATACACTTAAATTTGGTTTTGTCTTACTTTCCTTTCTTCCTTCCTTTTTCTTTAAGGTCTATTGGGCATCTAACATTTTTTATACTGTTCTGAAAGCACTCATTTACTTATGCATTCAACAAATCTATAGAAACTAGTAATAACTACTCCAGTCCATCATTGCTATAATTTGAAAACGTGAAATGCATTTGAATAATGTTCCAGAATAGTTGATATAACTATCTCAAATGAATCCTAAAATAAAAAATGCTCTTGAGGGGTGCCATATGGTCTACAGGTTTGTCCAACGTCCCTGATCAAGTAGGGCCAGGAAATGTTTGTTGCATGTCGTCCCTCACCTCTTGCCTCTATTTCTTGTCTCCACTTTACTGTCTGCTATTTGAATAAAGTCAAAGATGCCCCCAAAATGATTAATTTCATACATAACTGTTGGTGTCAACAGCCAAACCTTCATGGAATCTGTTTTACTGTCGCTGGTAGATCATCTTCCAGTAGCCAAGAAGCCACATACTGAACACCACCAACTACAGACTAAGATGTTACCCAGAGGCAGCCCTATTCAGTTATACAGACATCCACACATGCACATAAACGTGCTCCAAGTATACCTTCATTTGGAGGATATCTCCCTCATGAGCCGGCCAGCCCTTCAGAACAAGTCCAGTGCGTGCGTCGAGCAGAACAATGAAGCCAGACGAGAAACCCGCAGCCACAGTGCGCCCTGAAGGGCTCACTGCCAGGTAGCGGATGAGCCCAGCACTCACATTGTTGTATGCCAGACGAAATTCATGCTGGGGACACAGGGGAAGATTTGTCATTGTCAAATCTGAAATAACTCTATAGCAGAGAAGTGGATAAAGAAATGCTACCATTTTGAAAACACATTGATAATGGGTGGATACTGTATGGCAGAATGAGCTTGCTAAGTGAAATTGCTACCTGCAATCCAGGTTTGCGAGGATCGATGAAGCGGAGAATAGAATCTGCACTGCCAAACACAACACTGCAGTGTGGTGCTGGCATGGTAGTGACAGCTGTAATGGGATTCTTTCCGTCCACAGCTTCATACGAGCGGATCTGCTTGCCTAAGGACAACAGAGAGAGTGTAGTTAAACAGAATAGTACACTTGTTTCGTTGCACCCATCGTGTCCTCTAACCACATGAAGCACCCTCTATGTTTTACATGCGCAGTTCTAATCATGAGCAGAAATGCATTGTCTCTCTTACCTGTGTACTGGTCCCACAGGTGCACAGTACCATCGCAGCTGACTACCTCCTGTGAAGCCTCTAGCTGTCCGACATAGAAGATTGACTTTCGATGGTCATTATACGTCAGCTTGGGCTCCACCTCCTGCGTTCCATCACCATGGTTATAAAGGGGCCAGAGCTTTACAGTCTTGTCTTTACTGCCAGAGAGGAAGTAATCCTCTCCGGCCAGGGGGGCCAAACACTTCGTGGTGCCTGAGTGACCCAGGAAGCTCTGCAGCCGGATCTGGTGGAAGTGGAAATGTGGATCTTGCTGGTTGAGGCCAATCTCATACTGCCAGTAGGCCAGCCAGTTCCCCTGCAGGGAGCGGCCACTGCGAGGGAGCTCCTGCTTCAGAGCGCTGTCCTCTGGGGTGGGGCCTGTCACCCAGGAGGAGGAAAAGGAAGCTGTGCCAACTGATGAAGTGGTGAAGGTGGACGCAGTGGTGATGGGGGTGGTATGGCTGGAGCGTCCCCAAGAGTTACCCAAGCCCAGGCTGGTGCTACCATCGTAATCAGCGTCCCGGGACACTTGGATACGGTTTCCTACCAGGTGGCTCCCAAATGTGCCCGACTCAGGGAGGGAGTCTCCCAGTGAGGTGGAACTAGTTGAGGGTGCAGGGAATGGGCTGCAACCCACGCGTCTGCCAAAACCAGAGGAAAGACCCATGGAGGACGCAGGCAGCTCCACCCTTGACGCTGTTGCGAGATTCGTCTCTGGATTCCCCTGACGCAAACTCTGATGGTAGGACTGGGCCAACTGCCAGACCAGCTCATGGTTGGGAACCAGTTTCCGAATTGCCACATCACCTACAGAAATCACAATACAGCACTGATTTATACCACTTAAGTGTAAAAATATTTTTTTAATTAATCACAAAGCACACTGCCTTCTTCCTGCTGGATAGGGTTTTTTGAATTTGGCACAGAATGAGGCATTTCTTACCTATGAGGCAGTAGAAGGGGATATAGGAGGCATGGGCCATCTCAGGGTTAAATACAGTCTGTAGCTCCTCCAGTACTGCCAACTCATAGGTCACATTAGACTCTTCAGGCGTGCAGACATCCACAACCGTGACTTCTCCAACTACTCTGCGAGGGGCGCTGTCCAGCTACAGTGTAAGAGAGACAGTATTTCCAATTCTGTTTTCAAAAGACATAAGTGTAACTACATTATGAAACCTCTAAATTATGTGATGTAACAAGAAAAACCATCCTGCCACGCTCACAAATGCATGTACTCCCTTTCTCTCCCTGTCTGTCAGACAGTTTGTATTCCAAGTTTCTGCCTCGTTTATATTTTCATCCATATTTTCATCTGCCTCTCTGTCTGTTTTTTGTGAAGCTCCTCGTGACAGATCTGCTTGTTGAAAGCATTCTAGAAATAAACCTGACATCCCGCTTGTCAGTCTTTATGTGTTGTGTGTGTGCATACCTGGGGCTGCAGAGAATGCAGCAGAGAGAAAACAGCAAAGAACCGACGCAGAGTGTCAGCCATATGCTGCTGCACCATCTCCCTCCCGATGCGCAGACAGATGAGAGCCATCAGGCTGAGTGTCTTGAGACAGACGGCAGTGCGTGTCTGCACCCCGCTGGGGAACCTGAGTACAGCAGAATGTGTACAACCAAGCAGAGTATGAATGACATATCTATCGTGGCATGTTTTCTGATTATATTCTATTTCAACACCAAAATGTAAATTGCATTGCACTTCAAAATAACTAACATTTCTTTGAATAAAAAGCACATCAATGTCTGCAATATTTTACAATGACTTTGCCATGCTGTTTAAATAATTGAACACTACCATCAACTGCATTTAGAGTATGTGCTGGTTGTATGTGTGTTATTTACCCCATACGGGGGGTGGTGAGCAAGTCCAATAGCGGCAGGAGCACATCCTGGTTGATCTTCATAAGCATGTCCATTAGAGTGGTATCAGAGAGAAAGACAATGATCTTCTGTGTAAGTGCAACAGCTCCAAGCAGACTTGCCTCCTTACGTGTGTTAAGACGCTGCGAGGAAGGTGGAGAAACCTGGAAACATACACATTTGCAAAATCAAAGCACATTTTGTTAATGTTCTGGTTTAAGATCCGGCTTTATAGGCCAATGGAGGTTTGATGTGTGTTAACGCATTCTCCTTACCAGGTATCCTATATAAGGCAGGTACTGGTAAGTGAGCACAGGTTCTCCATAAAGTTGAGCTATGTAGATGAGACAGTCCAACACGGGCCCTGCTGTCTCGTCACCAACCACAGGTTTCTTCTCATACACGCTGCCCATGCCCACACTCTCCAGAGTGCACTCTTCAGATGCAACAGAAACAAACTGGTGTTTCTCAAGACCTAGAGGCAAAGAACATGAAGAAGAAAAGGGGTGAAGAAAACACAAGCTGTAAGACATGACAATGGTTAACTGCAAATTACTGTATAAATGCATAATTAAGGCAATGAATCTTTTTTTATGTCCAAAATTTACATACCAATGTAACAATTTGTGAGCAATCGCAGCAAATTTCTGGCTACATATCGAGATGTCACTGTTGGTCCAAGTTTTGCTGACAGCCATCGTACTGTTTTGCAGACTGTATCTGTGTGTGAAGACAAAACGACCATTAGATATTATCAGTTAATAAAGAAATAATTTACATAAACCTCAATCAGTCACTCACCTAGAAGGATCTTTTGCTCTTTCTCCCCAAACTCTTCAGATGGATCATGGTCATCCTCCTCCTGCTCTCCCACAATGCCTTTCTCAGTCTCTTCCATAGCCATTCCATTCACAAATTCACCCTCCAGAGTGGCTACTGTTGCTCCTGAAGCTTCTGTGCAACCAGAGAGAGTGAGCTCCAGGTTGGCAACAGCTGTGTCGCCTGTCCCATCTTTACCTTCATTAGTCTCAGTTACCTCCTCTTCCTCCAGCTCTCCCCCCTCCTCACCCTCACTAGCGTGTTTCAGGTCCTGGCTGCTGTCAGCTGATTTGAGACTGGCTCGATCCCGCATTGAGTCTCCATCACCGAGTGACAGCTCGCTTGTGCTGCTTTTGTCACTGAGTTTTCCCACACTTAGAGACTCCTGGTCTTGATCCTTGGCTGCAGAGTTCTGGCTTGGCTGTTTCCCAGCTCCACTGTTGACATAGAAGCCATTTTGAAAGTCCTCTGCCTCTGAGAGAAACACTTGGTCGTTGAGACTGATGCCAGAGGAATAATCGACCATCCCTGCCTCTCCAACCACCCCGACTCCTCCACTGGCACCACTGCCACCTCCCATATTCCCGCTGACAGACCCAGACGATGACCGCACCTCGCCACACTGAAAGTCCTCTTCCTCTTCCTCCCCTAGATTACATGTGCCTCCCCTCAGCCCTTTGCAAGCTTCCGCGCCAGAGCCTGAGTTGTAGCTTTCAAATCCAGTGATGACCTGCAGTACATGGGGGAGGAGGCTGGACAGAAAGGCCTGCAGGCCAAGTCTCACAATCAGCTGCAGAATGAAACAGTCAGTGTAGAGATAGAAACGTCCTCGCAGGCAGTGAGGGTTTTCATAAACATTGATCAGTGGCTTCAGTAAGTACTTGTTTGCATTTCTGGGACCCAGTACTCTAGAGATGGGCTCGAAAAGGTACCAGGCAGCATAGACGGCAGTGGACTCTTCAAGCATGAGAGCTAGAATGAAGGGCAAGAGGATTTCAAGACCCTCAGCTGTGACATTACCCCGCAACAGTGTCTCAAGCTGCTGCCACAGGTGAAAGACAACATCTCTTCCTTGAAGACTACACGCGGTCTCCATTTTGGCATGGTAGGAAAAGATAAAGTCGTGAAGTGCTGCAAAATAGGAAGGGAAAGGAAAGGGAGTGATGATTGGGTTCAGTAGCTGGCAGGGGTTTGGGGGAGGGAGACCATCACAGATAGGTTCATATTTGAAAAGGAGTGGACGTGGGCAATCTGGTACTTCTCTATGTGCTATTCCAGAGTGCTTTTCTATCAGCAGCAGTGTCTCAAGAGCATGATGCAAAGACAGTGGCACATCACGGAGGCTGGCAGAGCATAGCTTCATAACAGCTTGGAAACGCTGTCTCAGGGGGGTGCCTGGTTTCAGTCCTCTCAGTTTAGAGGGATAGAATATCTCAGCAATGAGAACACCAAGGGCCTGCATGTCTCTTTGGTAGAGCTGTGTAAGAGAGGGTAGAGATTCAATTATGACACCGTCTCTCTTGCAGTCAGTGGATCCTGCAGGATGACATACTTCAGCATGCAGACTCTTCACCAGGAAATTGTTCAACTTCTCCAGCTCTTCCAAAGGCTGCAATGGGTTAAAGCCTTCAGGGAGGACAATCTTGATTTCCTCTGCATTGGTGGCAGTCACACTCCCCTCACCATGTTTTTTGTTCGTTGACCCACCTCTTTGTAACATGGCACTGCGCAAACCGGGGCCTAAGCCGCTTGTGAAATCACCAGGGAATGAACTCGGGGACTGGGATACAATAAGTGCCGTGTGCTCTCCTCCCATCTTTCCTCCCACTGTACTGATGCTTGGCAGTGGCACAGAGCAGGATACAGAACTAGATGAGCCAGCAGATGCTAATGAGTCCAGAGCTTCCATACCTTGTTCAAGCTCTTCATCTCTGTCTACCATGGTCCAGCTGCTTGACTCACACCCCGTGGACTCTGGCACCATTCCATCCACGGTGTCAGCCACGGTGTCGATTTGAGGGATGTGTAGAGAAGGCACATTTAGAGCAGCAAGGCCAAGGAGAGGAGGTTCTGGTGGGGCGTACTGGGAAGGAGATAAGCGTGGCGGGTGGGGCTGGTCAAACAGCTGAACTACACCGTAGGTAGTCAGATTGGTGTGGTTGTCCACTAGGTGCAGGCACACGTTTTTGGCCTTCACAGCTTCTTTACCAGACAGCTTATAGCCAAATGTGAGATCTATCCAATGATGCAAGTACTGGGACACCTCTCTGCTCTCCAGAAGGCGCCGATGGACCTCAATAAACTCCTCACACGACTTGCACCAGGAAGGCACATCCAGGTCTGGCATGTCAGGGTGGATTGAGCGGAAAATGGAGGGGTCTGTGTAGAACTCTGGAATGCACTCATCAGGGGTCCAGCTCTGCATGCGCTCCATACTGGCTGGGTATTCATTAGGCTCCCACTGGGACCTAACATGGCTGCACAACACTGACTTGGGTGTCTGCCGGGCTTTGTAGACATAGTAGGTAATGTCTGAGAGTACATCAGATATGTGATGAGGTACGTGGAGATGGTCCGACTGTCCAGCACCGCCAGCACCTACAGAGCCACCGAGGTCTCCGCCTACACCGCTTCCACCTACCCCATTACCCACTGCAGCAGCCAAAGCCTCTTTGGTCATCTCATATGTGAAGTCCAGCTGCTTATCTCCTTTGTTGAGCCTAAACTTTGACCTCCTTAGGTCCCGGAATTTTCCAAATGGCACAGTGAAATCCACAACCCAAGGCAGCACTGGGTGATAATTGGGGTCTCCTTCTCGCCGTCCTGCCAACCTGTTCAGTTCCATCAGGTAGCGGAAGTTACTGACTCTTCCGTGGACCCAGTCCAGAACCAACTTCTTGAGCTCATGAAAGCAGTCTTTGCAAAGTCTTTTGTTCTCTTGGCTAACGCATGAATCGTTCCTTGGGAGGACACTTTTTGGCACTTGTCTGCCAGTAACATCACAATTTGCATCCCCTTCCATCCCCAGTTCCTCATAGTGAGCTAGGTTGACCTTGAGACGACTGCAGAGCTGTTCATCTACTGCTATGTCTTGCAGGGAGAGCTCTCCACAAGACAGACCTGCTGCATGACATCCCTGCAGGGCTATTAGTAACTGGTACAGAATGAACAACACTTTGGCATGGCTGTTAGCGAGCTTGGCGGGGCTGAAGGACACAATATCATTGAGTGAATACTGAGTATAAGGTAGAATCACGTAGAGCATCTCAGCAGTCTCAAGCAGACACTCTGCAGGCAGAACATTAGGACACAGATGGTCTGACTGGGACTTGGAAAAGGAAGATGAAGTGGATGGCAAGTAGTTTTCTTTCTCCTTCTCTCTGGCTGGAGAAAGGGATGGTGACACTCTGTCAGATGAGATGAATGTGGAATTGAAGAGCTTCTGCAACGCATGACGCACTGCATCTACAGCTGCAACATGCATCTGCTCACTGGCTCCTGCATATGACTGCACGAGTTTGTAATGAGCATCACGCCACAGATTCCTGAAAAAGGGAAAAAAGACAGAGCTGATACATTACTATCTTAAATACGTTCTACTCAAAGACTGCATTTATTTTCCTGCATTAAAATATTTTTAAGTAATACATAAATCTCACACAATTCAAAATTGTGGCAAACATTTAATGGACATCTATGCTGAAAATGCAATTAACAGGGCAATTTTGACTTTCCGACATAAGGAAACTTCCAAAAGCTGCAAGCACGAGTTAACAGCTAATGTCATTAAGAGTGCCCAATTAAGCTGATTAAGTGAGTCAGAAACCCTTTCCTAACCACAGCAGGTAGCCATATAACTGATGAAAAGCTCATTTAGATACAAAAACAACACACACAAACACTTCAGGAATCCACAGAGTGAAGTGATATTAGGGCTGCGATTTACAATAGTTTTAATTACGGATTAATCTCACCTTTTTTTGTTTTGTTTTTTGATTAATCACAAGTCACTATGTTTTCAAAGCCCATGTCTTCAAACCTTTTTTGAATTTTTGCCTGACCAACAGCCCAAAACCCAAAGACAGTAAATGGATACATTTTAAATACGTTTTAATAACCTAAACTGGACAAAAGAAGTAAAGAAGCATGTTTGATAGATAAATGACTTTAACAAGTGATCAGTTTTACAAACTGTTGCAGATCAAAGAGCTGTAGATTAACTTACCGATTAATTAATGAAATGATTGTTTAAGCTGTCATTAATATCACAGAAAAGCTTTTATAAGTTCATTGGACTGAAGTACTTGATGTTTAAAAGAACAGTCAATCGTCATGTGAAAGACAAATGTCCCTGAAAGGGAGATTTTTATTTTTACTTTTCGTGCAGAAATGGATAAAGATATATATGAGATAAGAGACAGACAATATATAGAATAACAGAATTTCAAACAGTACCTGACATTATGTTGTGACACACACTGCATGGATTTGACATACGAATCCTGTGACATGAATTCCATTTGTTGATGGCATGGATCTCTGGCCAATCTGTAGCTTAGCTTGCTTTTCCTCAGACCCTGAATGCACACTCGTGTCCAGCCAGGAGGCAACTTTGCCTGGGAACACTGCAGGTAGGTGCGAACTTCTGCCTCACTGATGCTGTCAAAGCGGGCACATCGCATGATCCTCTTCTCCCTCAGGGCGATCACCCAGCGTGTAGGGACAAGTGCTATGAGCTCCCTGGAACGGGGACCTGGGCCTTGCTGCCGCCGGTCAACCCCCAAGTCTTTCTCAACCGCATGCATCAGCTGATCCATGATGAGTCTGCAATGCTCGCTAAGAGTCGCACAATGTCCCGCTGTGTACACCTTGCTGTCTCCCACAAGGACGACTTTCAGACATTCATTGAAGAAGAAATCAAAGTCATCAAGGGCAGAGCTAATGTCCTCCTCTTCCTGTCCCTCTGAGGAGATAATTGACAAGCATAATGGATAATTAGATAAGCAACTGCATCGTGTGTGGTTTGCTGTAATGAGACACTAATTGTTTTCCAGAGAGGAGAAAAGCAGGTTTCTGGTATGGAAGTGTGATATGATAATGGTTAATGCACACGATTACTTCTCCTTCTCCAAGTCCCTGAAGTTGGAGCTCGAGCTCTGCTCACATGACTGTCTCCTGCTTCCGCCCCATAAACACATCCATTCCACCTTAGTGACAAGTTTGCTAAAAAGACTCAAGTTTAGGGATTTAAACTGTAACTTTAAAAAAATTCCTCGGTGCCACTTACCAAATGTACAACTCACTTTACTTACGACAAGCTCCCAAAATGTTAACATAGTAACAGAAGCTGAAAGTTTGAGTGGATTCGTTTAACGTTAGCTAGGCTGCTAGCTGTCTGGCAGAGATACAGCCGAAATAAAATATAAAACCCAACTTCAACAGCGACTAGAAATATTTTAAGTTTCAAGCAACATTTGTATATGTGATTTAGCTAATGACAACGTGTTTTACGTTATAAATATAACGGGAGCTTTAATTAGCTTTAAGAAGACCATAGAGGAAGTAACGTCAACTTAACGCTAACAGTTAGCATAACAAAGTAGCTAACGTTAAGATACCTCCCTCAAGCAGGCAAAATGCCTTCAAATAGTTAATAACATCACTGACACAATGCTAAACAAGAGCAGCTGAACTGTTTAAATGTCACTCCGCTGTAATTACAAAACAACAGCCCTCAGTGTTCAATGTTTTGCTCACCTCTCAGCACCAATAGCAGCTGACAGCTAGTTAGCGCTAAGCTAACGGTGCGCCGCCGGTTTCACGCATGATGAGTTTGTACAGTAACTTCATGAAACCAGGACACGCAGCGGGGCGACGTTTACTTCCTCCATGTTTCCTGCTGTGTATCGATGCGTGTCAGCGGACAGACGACAGTCAGTCAGCCGATGATGTTTTGTTCAGTGCTAGTTGGAGCCATGTTTAAGAGGCGACACCTCACGTGACATAACACCAGCCCCATCTCATGTGATTGCTGCTGCTGCCCTGAAGCTGCGCCACCATAGGGCCCACTTCTTCTTCTTCGGGGCATAAAGGCAGCTGGCATCCTTACTGCCGCATCACTGCCATCTTCTGGAGTTAGTTTACTCATGAAGTGTCCGGTTTGTCAGATTCTGTAACCATCAGCCGTGTTCAGTTTAAGAAGCTGCTAATCAAATGTCTCCTACCTTGTCCTCTTCCATCACATTCCAGTTTGCTCTTTAATCCTGCTCATGTTAGCCCCTAATCATATCATTTCCTCAACCATGTCCCTTCTCTCAAATATATAGCCTGTTCCCTCTGACTAGCAAGCATGTGTTTTAAAGTTTCTGGTACCTGACAGTGTACACAAAGACAGCTTGGATGCTTCCCCACAGTCTGAGGAGTTGTTTTAGATGACTGCATTGTATATTTATCCTGGTTATTTTCAGATCCTCTTTTCTATTTCCTCTCTTCCTCACAATTTCCATTGAATTTTGAAATGACGTAAATTTATGTCCTCCTCGTATCTCTCTAGGGTCACCTTGATGAAGCGACAACCAAGGTGGAAGAATAGAGGTGTCTGTTGTTAATCCTGTGATGTGCGGGTGACTATAAAAATGCTCGAATCCTGGAGATATATCTCGCTGAGCTAATGTAGTGAATGAAATGTAGCCGCAACTCTACATTTTGCTTGCAGTTTCCGGGCCTTTAAAGTCCCTGGAAATGATCTTATACTCATCTTAATCTAGACTAATTTTAGGAGCCAGCCCATTATAGATTCCTAGATTGGCAGTGTCTCAAGATTGCAGACTTTCTACTGTGTTAAGTTTGAATAAATATTTCCATCTAATATCTGTCAGGGATGTACTGAGAGTCATCTCCACAAGGTGGCATTATGTCCAGATTCTCACAGTGTCCTCCAGCAGTCTTGTGCAGACCTGTACAGTATGTGTATATGTTTAGTCATCTGATCCTCTTATATTTTGTTTTTTTGTGACTTAATCTTTTGAAATGTCTCAATAAATTACTGAGTCAGGCCCTCTGTCAACCATTTTGTTGTTTCGTTGTTAGCTAAATGTGATCAGTGTTGGACAAGTGCAACACTGAAATCAGGATTTCTATCAAGTTATATCAGTCTGACTGTTTGCAACAGTTTGAAGTCATCAGAGACGGAACAGAATTCATTTCTGTCTGTGGTCCATTTATTATAATAGAGAGCCAAACACAAGAAAAAGACACAAATTATTGTTTACAGAAAATATTATGATCATATGTATGTTTGAATATGTTTTCTACGATGGTCAGGAATACGCTTCAAGGTGGATTTACTTCATGTTGCCATTGCAAACTTGAAATGGATGCTATGTAATAAATGTAAACCTCTGAAAAATATTGACGCATGCCTCTCAGTGTGCAGTGATCTACTTCTGTTTTTGTTGCTGCATGAGTCCTGGTGTTGTCGGCACCTGAGAGGGCACGCTTGTGAAGGCTTTGCATGTGGCAGTCCTACTTCGTTTATTAAGTTAAGAATGTATATTTTTAATGTTTCTGAAAGCATATTATGGCTTGAAATGGAAAATAGCAAGCAAAACTGATTAAATAGAAAGCACAACTGATGAAGCAAAGGGACAGAATTAAGTCAATTACTGTCAGAAGTCAACAAAAGGACTGTCCACATTATAATAAATTTTGTATGATTTCACAGCTGGTAAAAATGAGTCTATAAGCATGGATGTTGAAATCCCACACTGGGTTGTAGATTCACAATTACAGGGACACAAATTGAAAGCTTCTCTCATCCCAGCATACTGCCCATGCAACATAATTACTGTCAGCACTTTTACAGAGCAGATACAGCCAAAGAACATGACATTCCCTGGCTCAGCATTCGGTGTCCTTCTCTGAGCACCACTCTTAGTACTTTTATAGTGCTGCCAGGCGAAATGAGTTTCATATCCCAAAGAAATGTTGCTTTTGGGTTGATGCATTCAGAGCACATGGCCTGAGCTGACATAAGAAGGGGGTGGACACGAGGAAGCATACTCTGTACATTATGTCAAAGTACATTACGTAACACTGAAGTAAATACTATGTGTAATTTTGTATTGTAGCCTGTCACATCATGCGAAATACTATAACTGTCATCTTATAAAGTCACTAGAAGGGAAATGTGACTCTCTACAGGCTGAGATAATAATCTGAGATAACCTTTGATGCCCTTTAAAACTGGAAAAACTCAAACCTGCATTGAGTTCAAACTAAAACTACGGATGTTTTTATAGAAAACATTATTTCACATTTGTAAAAAGTGAAATATTTGCCGTAATACAGAGAGATTTTTATATTTTCTGTTGGTCAGTTGGTCAAAGTTGGTGGAAGGTCGGGTGGAGAATTAGTGTTTGATTCAGACAGTGTCATCAGATAGTTGTTCCAAAAGCACTTTATGTCACCCCCTATAACACAATAGCTTTTTCTCATCTCCACATACAAATTACATTTTTGGTACAAATCCATTCAGATCACTTTTTTTTCTTATAACAGGTGCCAAGTTATTGCAGGTACAGCCAGTTTGACATAAGACAGCAACATTGTTCGGCCACATCTCAGTAGTCTTGGTTTGTAGGTTTTCTTTTCAGTTGTGTACCGAAAATAAAATAAAAAACAACTGAGAGACAAAGTTACATTTAAAGCTCGATAGTTGTGCGACTTGCACAATACAGAAACCCACATTGCTGTCATGTTAAATGTTGAAATACTGCATGCAGACTGCCGATAAGCAAACATATTTGTGTTTGTTGGAATATGTTTGAGGCTTTCCTCTGGCATGAGAGGGAAAAACAGTAATTGTTGATGAACATATTGTCACCAAATACACACATATCACCCAAGTCATTGTTTGTTCATTAGTTCAAGTCATTCATCTGGGCATACGTGTACCCTGTGGGTTTGTTATAGAACTTCTAAACAATCAAAGAAGTAGATACATTGATTAATGAAGTCAATCTCACCTGCTTAAAATCAAATATTTCTGAGGAAGTGGTGGGCATTTTGCAGATATGCCTAAGTAGTTCTCCCATTTTCCAGTTTGTTAATATTGTGACAATGCCTTTTGCAGTTTAGTGGTCTTTTTTTAAATTCTGATTGAAACTAAGAAAAAAACACTTCACGGTAATAGTTTATGTTTTCTGAGAGCTACAGGTATTTAAAAGCTGACTGCAACTTAGTGCACAGAAAACAAGCAATCTGGAATGGTCTGATCTGATCTTCTTTTATTTTGTTGGCTCCAGCTTTAGCTCAATCTTGACTTTATGGATGTTTTGCCTCTTTTTGTTGTTGTTTTGCATCTCTTCGTAGACATCACGCCACTCTCTGTGGTTTTGTGTCTCTCTGTAGTTGCTATGTGGTGTTTTTGTTTCTTTGAGTGTCTTCCTGGTCAGTATGTGTGCCTTCAAGTGACATGTTTGCAGGTGAAGGCCAGGAGGGCCCCTGACATTTGGGCCCCTGGGCCTGTGCCTGCTCATTCAGTAATCCAGCCATGATGTTGATACAGCGTGGTGTTGTCATGTGGGCATAACTGATCAAGAACATTAAAATCAGGATTTCTACCACATCATGTTAAATATGCACTACCCATAACATTTCAATGAAGTCTCTGGAAACCGTCTTGTGTCATTAAGGTAACATGAATTATCAAGAATCAAGAATTATTACATCTAGCTACCATGCTTGACATGATCTAAGTACTTTTATTTTATAAAGATATATTTTAGTTTTGAAGGATTTTTGTTATTTTTCCACCCAAATTATATCCTGACTGTTTAAAGCATAGAATCTAGACAGAATCTACAGAAAAGTTAAATGAATTAATAAAATTACTTAAAAGCAATAATAATCAGACACAGGCCTTCTCAATGCTTATCAGTTTCTTGGGTGTGTAGGCTATCACTGACTGTGGTGATCTAGATTTATGACTTCTAGCCCACCAAATATTTGTAATTTCCTAATAATAAGGCAGTGTTATGATGCAGATTACTGCAATTGACACCTCTACTGCTGTTCTAATGAAATACAGTAATAAGGTGGAGCAGCAATGATTCCAATAACCACATATCCTGTGTAGTCATATTTATGTGTAATTTTATTGCATCACTGCTGAGGGAGAAAAACTGCTGAGACAGCTCCTCCTGACACGGTGATCTGCATGTTTTGTTCTTTTCAGATTAAATGTTACTTGACATCACTGTACAGGTCAGCCTGTGATGGTGTCTGCTCTGATGCAAAGGCTGCAAATAGGCCATTCATTTTATCTTCTTGAAACGTGACTACGTGACCACTCACCATGGAGTTCAATCACAGTGACAGTCCTCTCCAAGAAGTTAATGAAGTAATGGCTTCAGCTCAAAGGCACCTGTAAATGTGCAAGGATGTCAAGATCCTCAACTTTCTTTCAGCAGTTTAAACAGTTTGCTGAATATGTGGAGGGACCTTTAAGTTGATTCTGAGAATAATCCATCAGTCAGTTCTTTTGTTTTGGTGTGAGCACCCAGGCACATCCTTCCCTCTCTCTCTCACGAACACACACACACACACACACACACACACACACACACACACACACACTCACTTCATTGTGATTCGCTTCTCTCTCGCCCTCTCCTTTCTATGCCGTGGGACTGCCCCCCTCCTCCCCCTCTCTTCTGCGCCTCAAAAGCGCGAGCCATGGTGCGAAAGCCCTCTTCTCCTCAGTTTTCCTTCAGGATGGCATTCTTCAAATATCTTCGCTCTGTTAAGAATGAGATTATCCTCTTCTCAACTCCATTTCTCCTCCTTCCTCTACCTTTAGTGATCGGGACATCGGTATGTAACTGATTTGAATAAACCAATTGATGAAATTAAAAGTGAGAGAAATCTGGCAACTCTTGGTCACGTTATAAAATAACTGACGCGTTGAATCTGTAACTTTGCAAAATATGCTCCACTCAGAATTTCTGCAATTGTATTTTTTAACAGATAGTTTAATGAGGGAAACATTTTACTTTGTGTGCATCCAGTTTTAACACATGAATGGACTTTATTCAACCGTGAATCCGGCACACCACAGACGTTTCTTTGCGTAAAAGTGCCGTTTACAAGAATGAATTTAGTTCCCTCCTGCACCTGTTGATGCGGCTCACAAGTGCAACAGCGCGCTTGAGGCAAATTGCATGAGAACTGTCCCGTGTTGCGTGAGGCTGGAGCCTCTGAGGTCTTGTTATTTTAACTCCTTGTTGTTAACATGACGGGTCATGTCCAGCGTGGGAACACGGAGTCAAAGGGCTCCGTCCACGTTGCTACCGCTACATGTGACATGGAGACGTGCACATAGAGTGTGAGCATGTTATGATAGAGAGACGCTTCAGCGCAAAGCAGCCATGAACAATGGCTTACATGGCAAAGGAGGGTGATGTGAAATCTCAACCCTGATGTGAAAGTTTGGTTGGTTGGTTTTATAATCAACCTAATTAATGAGAATATCTGAAACAGTCTTAGTAACACAGCTGCATGGCAATAAATCCAGACAACTTAATGTCTGGTGTAATAGCCCAATAATATGAGGGGTGTTTGTTCCCAGATTATGATCTAGACAAATGTACACACATGTGACCATAAACAATAGACCAATAACAATTATCTGTACCCTTTGAACCATCATATCATCCTATTAAAAATTATGTAACAGCCTACTCATTGATTACTGCAGCTGTTTTTGACCTTACAAGGTCTTTGTGTTTGTGCACTTTTACCAGTATGTCTTTATATGTTTTTACGCAGGAGGCAGAATGCGCCTATGTGATAGTCCTGATGGCGGTTTACTGGTGCACAGAAGTCCTACCACTGGCTATAACAGCTCTGCTCCCAGCCCTCCTTTTCCCTCTTTTTGGCATCATGCAATCCAAAGATGTAAGTAAAATAAGTGCAGCAGTGATTTGCTCAGCAGGCATGAAACTCTGTTCCCACACGTCGTACTCTGTGTCACCCAGGTGTGTATGCAGTACCTGAAGGACACAAACCTGTTGTTTGTGGGGGGCCTGATGGTTGCAGTAGCCGTGGAGCACTGGAATCTCCACAAGCGCATCGCCTTGAGGGTGCTGCTCTTTGTTGGTGTGCGCCCAGCACTGTGAGTGGCTCACATCACACAGCAGGATCTCTGTTTGGCTTGTCGTCTTTAAGAGCCATTTCCGAAGCATATCTAATCAGCTATGATATCAAGACACCTGACATAGATAAGGAAACTTTGTTCAAGTTGTTTATTGCCATCATATAAGTTTTACTCTCTGTGTTATCGATCGTTTTAAAACAGGGCCCCTCTTCCGATCCAAGGCCACTGACGGTATATTTCTTTTTTTTTATCTACCTGACAGTTTGATGTTGGGTTTCATGGGTGTGACAGCCTTCTTGTCCATGTGGATCAGTAACACGGCTACCACAGCCATGATGGTGCCTATCGTCCAAGCAGTGCTGCAGCAGCTCAACAACAGTGAGGCAGAGAAACCTCAGATCCTCAGCTCAGAGGAGCAGATCCAGACATCAGAGACTGACAGCAAACAGGCTCCACAGACAGAGAAACAGGCTGACGGACAAGGTGAGCCACGGTCATCCTCAATTACAGTGTTCTGTCTGGCCAAGCAAAATGTCTCACAGACGAACTATGTTGCCAGTAGCTTTTTTCATCCTTTGCTTTTTGTTTTAAGGCCCAGTGGTGGTGACTTTTTTGGATGCTGCAGCAGAGGCTGCCATGCGCAAGGACGCAGCAGAAAAGAGGAGAATGTGTAAAGGGATGACCCTGTGTGTTTGTTATGCTGCCAGCATTGGAGGCACGGCCACGCTGACAGGAACCGGTCCAAATTTGGTGCTCAAGGGCCAGATGAACCAGTGAGTGTTTTCTCAAAACACTTTTTAGTTATGTTCCATTACTTTCAGTATTGCTTTATACAAAATGTATTTCCTTTGTCCTTTTCCTTAGACTCTTTCCTCAAAACGGAGATGTAATTAACTTTGCCTCCTGGTTCGGCTTTGCCTTCCCCAACATGATCATCATGCTCACATTGGCCTGGCTTTGGCTGCAGTTTGTCTTCATGGGATTCAAGTAAGTTTTGGTGATGGTTAAAGCCTAATTACAGTGACAGAGACTTGAATCAACATCAAGAGACTTTTCCCGCATCAGGAGTGTAAAGGTCACATGAAGATTTTTTTTCTCCCATGTGATCTTTCTAGCTTTAAGAAGACATGGGGCTGTGGGGCATCGAAGACAGAGAAGGAGATTGCCGCTTATAATGTGATCCGTGAGGAGCATAGTCAGCTGGGGCCCATGTCCTTTGGAGAGATAAGTGTCCTGGGTCTCTTCACTCTGCTGGTGGTGTTGTGGTTCACAAGGGATCCAGGCTTTGTCCACGGCTGGGCGACAGATATCTTCAACTCCAAAGCAGAGTTTGTATACAGTTTTACACCAAACTTTCACTCCTACATTAATCTAGGGTGCGACTTGTGAAATTTGCTTTGCAGACATTTTCATTCTCTCACCACTCCTCTTCTCAGGTATGTGACAGATGCCACAGTGGCAATCTTCATTGCCGTCCTTCTCTTTGTTCTGCCCTCTAAACCCCCACGGTTCTGTTCGTGTAGGAGTCAAAGTTTTGACACAGGTGAGAAATCACTCTGGAAGAATAAAGATTACTTGTCTTACAGTTATATCAGAGTTTGGAGAGCTGGAGACTGTGCAGTGATTGAATACTGACATTGAATTTATTGGTTCTGTAGTACCCCATCAAACTGCTGGCCCAACTCCACCTCTGCTCACCTGGAAAGTTGCCCAAAAGAAGATGCCATGGGGCATTGTGCTTCTCCTTGGCGGAGGTTTCGCGCTGGCCAAGGGCAGTGAAGTAAGCAGCAATGACAGTCAAAATGTTAATTGGAAATTGGACCAAGAGCTTAGACACAACGTGGCAAGAAGGGAGTGTGGTGGTGCTTTCATGGTTGGCTTAATTTAAAGATGTAAAAAGGTTTTTTAATGAAATCAAAACCCCTTTTTATAATATGTATTGTTGAGTTTTTTTTTAGTCATTCAGCATATTTACATTCTGTAATTACCTCTCTGTATAGTTTTTTAATTGATGGTGGCGGAGTCAGCCATTCCCACATTGGATTTAAATTGCCTTCCTATGCACAGGGAATTCACAAGAAACAGTGCAGCATGTAATCCAGTGTTACTGTTTTTATTTTTATCTAGTGTTACTGTTTTTATTTTTGTCTAAATGAGCTCCATTATTTATGGTTTGCTCTCCTAGCGCAGTCTCAGAGCTGTTTTATTTTACGGCTGTGCAAACTGAACGTTTTCTACTGCTGCTAGATCAAATGTTTCCATGAATGTATTGTTTTTGTTTTATTTATTTTTGCACATTTATGCTGCAAATACACCCGAGCAAGATTTCAAAGGATGCTGCATATGATGCACAAATGTGAATTAGCATCTACTCACAGTAAATAAGCAAATGGTGATTCAGCTGTACAGATAAACACTGTTTGCATTTCCAGAAAAGACTTTAACCCCGTATATATTTATGTTATATATATCTCTTTAGGAATCAGGACTCTCAAAGTGGATGGGAGATCAAATGACTCCTCTGCAAAACATCCCTCCCTGGGCAATTGCTATCATCTTATGCCTGCTGATTGCCACCTTCACAGAGTGCACCAGTAATGTGGCCACTGCGACGCTCTTCCTACCTGTCTTAGCCTCGATGGTAAGTTCTTAGAGAGAAAGTGTGGGAAAAAAGCAGTAGCAGAGGCAGGATCTCAGGCAGCAGGAGAGACAATAATGTTTAGCCGTAGTGATTTAGTGAGGTGAAGTGCTAGATAGTGTAATTTCTTTTCAACCCATTTCCCCAATTGGAGTCCAGCAATAAACTAGTGGGAGCCAGCCTATTTTCCTTGTTGGTTGGTTACCCATCTAGTTGGCCATTCAGGCTGAATGTGTTGGGTCCCCTTTCCCGGGCCCCTCCTCCCATTAATAACCTGCCAAACGCACCAATTCAACCCAGTGCCTTGTAAAGCTGCCCACCCCGCTGCTACTGAAGAATGGCATTACTGTGCCTGCTAGCTGAGCACTCGAGAGAACGCCAAGGCTGAGTTGCCAAAGACAGTGCCAGTGTGGTATTCAGATAGATATTTATTGAGGGAGAAGACAAGTGGGTGCACGGGGGTGTCCAACCCTTGTGTGAAAATAGAGATAGACAGAAAAAAGCAAAAGAAAAAAGCATCTGATCAGTTACAGACAGCTGGAAGTGAGGAGATGACACCCTGTGGCAGTCATGGCTTGTGGTATGTCACTTTCTGTGTCATCCTGTCAAGTGAATCTTTATTATCTGATTTAAACAAAGGCATCAGACAAGACAAAACACTGTCATCGTGGGGACCTGATATACAGCCTATAGTTTAAAGAAGACTAACTAAAGTTTAAGGTTTTCACCCTTTGTTTATTTTGAGAACCAGAAATTACTGTGCACTTGTAAGCTACTGTGCTGCGGGACATGTAATTCAGGAGCGAATTCCACAGAGTAATGTTTTCTGCATCTTAGCAGTCTGCCATTATAGCTACATATGTAGAACTTTTTCTATTTTAGATTTTGTGACTCAGCTCCAAGTTTGCAGGAATTACATCCTAATTACACCCACCTAATGAGAGTTCTCACTCCGCACAGAATTGCACACATTTCACTCTGACATATGAGTCAGTGATTACGGCTGCAGAAAAATAGCCAGATGGAGGAGTGGTGGATTTTGTGATGAAAGCTCTGTTCATCCCTGTCTCTGACTGTTGAGGCTTTCTGTGTGATTATTGCAGTCTCAGTCCATTGGAATCAATCCACTGTACGTCATGGTGCCTTGTACGTTGAGTGCCTCTTTCGCCTTCATGCTGCCTGTTGCTACGCCTCCAAATGCCATAGTCTTCTCTTATGGGTACCTTAAGGTTGCTGACATGGTGAGTATAACAGCGGTTTGTTGTGCTTGTACAGGAAATTATATGTTGAACATGCAAAGTTGTCACTTTAGGGCCACTATACTGTGAGGGTAGCAAAAACAGAGGCACTGACTGTATGTACGGGAGCTTAGCCTGTGTGTTTATGTGGCGGCTCATGCTATGACCAATCTTAGAGCTCACAGGGAACTCCAGTCCTTTCAGACCATTACTGCCCCAGACACACTGAACTGACATCAAAGAACTATTGGCAATGAAGGCCAACAGCTGCATCGAGTAACATCACCTGTGTCTCGGCCAAAAAGTTGCACTTGAACACATCGTGTAAGCTAAAACCATTAGCCAGCTAGCGCATATGTCCTGCACCTGCATGAGAGGAAATACCTTTCCGTACCAGCAGGCGGCTGTGATCTGTATTTGGTATTCAAAAAGAGAAACCGGAAGACCGTCAGAACTGATTCAAGATGCTAGTTAGCCAGTCAGCACATTAACACCACACACTGTTGTTGAAAGAACACATTTCACTTACCTTGCGCTGGCAAACAATAACACATACAGTTATGCATTGCTTCTGCTAAAGATCTCAATGACTAAAAAAATAGCTACCTAATATAAAATGTTTATTTTGTTCCTTTGTCTATGTTTTGACTTAAGTCATTTGTTTGCTTTCCGCACCTATTGTCTCTTGTTGTGCTCTGAGCTGAACCACCAAGCAGAGTGATGTTATTCACCAATGGGCTCCACTGTCTCTGATGCCAATTCAGCATGCTCAGTTGGCTTAAAATAAAGCTGATAAGAGCCAACCAGGGCCAACTAGTGCCAACAGTGGGGGACACACTGCAGACACAAGAGCTGCAGATGCTCACTGACAGCCCAACATTGACCAATGGTCAGCTTGGTGTGACAGGGCCCTACAAAGATTCATAAGGATATACCGTTTTGTTTTGTTTTTTAGCTTAAGCTGATGCAATGTCAGTTTACTTTGGCACGTCTTAATGTTAGTTTGTGATGTCGAATTGCTGTGCTTTGTATCCAAACACATCTTAATGTCTTGAAGGTGAAGTGCGCTACCTTAACTTACTTAACTTCTCATTGTGATGACAAGAAATAGTCTGGCACATGACCCCCCCCCCCAATAAAAGACTGCAACATGATGTTTTTACACTTAGTTCTTTGACACAGATGATTGACAAGACACAGCGTACTGAAGTTAAGTAGTGAGGTTTAAAGGTGCTGGTAGGTGGATTCTCTTACTTTTAGACGGTGCTAGGCTAGCTGTTTCCCCCTGCTTCCAGTCTTTATGCTAAGCTACGCTACGTCTAACTCTCACCAAGAAAGTAAATAAGCATATTTATTTATTTATTTTTTTTATTTTTTTTTTACAAAATGTCTGTCTATTGCTTTAAATGACTACATGCTCTTCGTCTTCTTCATCAGGCCAAGACAGGAATAGTCATGAACATCATTGGCATCCTTTGCATCACACTGGCCATCAACAGCTGGGGCAAGGCAATGTTTGACCTGGACTCTTTCCCCACCTGGGCCAATGTCACCGGGGTGTGAGCCTAGGTCTGCCATAGCACATGAAGCACACACACCCTGTCTTCCCTATCCACAGGTGCCAGACAAAGACCTCTGGTCAGAGCATCAGCACAGGACCACACGGTGGACCGCACGCATCCCATTGCTGTTAGAATACAACGCCCTCAAGGCTTGTTTTCATTGACACTTGAGTCTTGCTTGTGAAAGAAAGTGGTGTTGAATATGATAAGAAATGGAAGAAGCAGTGGTTGAAGAATGAACTTAAAACCTTTTATATTTACATTGCATCATAGTGAAGTTACATTTTAAAGAACCCTCCCATGCTCATATATATATAGTATAGTATAGTGTAGTATCACATCAATCATGTACTGTAAGTATTTATATTCTCAGATAGAGATTTTATGATCTTCCTAAGCAGCCAAACACCATACAATTATTTGTTTTGTTGCAAGAAATCAAAGAAATGTTTTACATAGTCACATGTAGCCTCGTCTTAATTGCTGTAAGCCTTATGGTATAATTTAAGAACGTAACTTTGCACATTTATGCAAGAACTGCACTTAAGTACAATTTTAAGGTACTTGTAATTTATTTAAGGATTTACATTTTAAGTCACTTCTGCTTTTACTTCACCACATTTCAGAGGGAAATATTGTCCTTTTTTACTTTTTTGACTTTACTATATTTATCTGATAGCTGTAATTACTAGTAACTTTTTATGTTAAGATAATAACAAATATGATTGTAGATTAGCAAACATGTAAAATATAAATAAGCCTCATCTCAACCAGAACATTCTGCTTACGTGTTAATACATTAGCCATAATAATCCAATAATATTTCATAAAACACAGACAAAGGCAAGTCAGCTGCCTAATGAATCATTTTAGTATTAATACATTTTTGTTTCAAATGCTGTACTTTCACTTAAAGATCCAGTGTGTATGAATTAGGGACATCCGTTGGCAAAAATAGTATCTAATATTCATAACAATGTTTTCATCAGCACTAAGCCTAACCCTAAGATTAGTGTTTTCGTTACCTCAGAATGAGCTGTTTATATCTACATACAGAGTGGGTCTCTTCCACTGAGTCCACCATGTTATTCTACAGTAACCTAAAATGAACAAATAAAACACTAACTATAGATAGGGCCATTCACGTTTTAACGTTCTCATGTTTTTGTATTTGCGTGTTTTCGTGTCGGCCACCATGGTTCTTCTACACCAGGGGTCGGCAAACCTTTTGATATGAAGTGCCATTTTTTAATCTTCTTCTTAATCAGTGTGTCATATTGAGATGATGTCAATCCTTCGTTCCTCAAAATGCTCCAGAAAAAGTTTGTCTATGTCCTCACCTTTTGTTGTTTGAAGAATTGGTTTCAAGCAGAGTAGCTCCTCCCTTACAGTTAAATCAAAGTATCTTACTTTGACCGCCAAATGTGGTATCAGACTTTTTTTGTGGGTCTGTGAATGCAGCACGAGAGTTATTTTTTTTCCTCAGCAGCAGTTTATGGAGATTGAGTCACAGGGTGGATGATTGATCAATCAATCCAATCCGAGCTGGTCAGATCAGCTCAATGGATGGTGAGTCAAAACGTACCCAGTTCAATGAACCGTTAAATTTTAATTTCGCTGCACCTGGTGTTTTGCTGCTCCATCTGTGCCCAGAGTTTACATGTAATGAATAACCAAATAATAGGCTATATGTATTCCAACAGCACTGATATTGAACACTCCAGCTCCAAAATAGGAATCAATATGTGGCTACAGATGTTGTTATCCTGGCGGGCCATGACAAATAAATGATTGTGTGGGAAAATCTGTACTTAAACTGTTCAAAAAAACTCTCTTGTACAGCCTACTTATTGCTAGCATGCCATTAGTTTATGAAGTTTCCGTTCTGTACTCTCACCACTAGATGTCACAAAATCCCACACCCTGGACCTTTAAGTAAAATACTGAATGCAAGACTTGTGATTGACTTTTTTACAGTGTGGTGTTGCTACTTCTATTTGTCCTTGTTAACAAGGTCAAAAAAATCGAAATCTTTCTTCGACCACTGCTATCTAACACTGTTGTTTTGCAAGCACATCTCTCTAAATTGATTTCAGTCAGTAAACACTGTTAGTTCAGTTTGGCATTTTGATATTTATAGATAATGGGCTATTATGTACAGTATAGCAGAGACTTGACAATAGGTGAACATGTTGTTTTGACCCCTGCATTGATCTATGTATCAGCATGTATGGTGGTTTGTTATAGCTCCAACATCAGATGAACTTTGAAACGTCTCATCACTGCAACGCAAGAACCTATATGTGCCTTCTACAAAAAACTGTACTGTAAACACGTTCATATTTTGATCAATACAGTATGTATTGACATTGTGAAATGTCTCCCTGCAATAATACATGGATTTTAATGACTTGCAATAAAGTGGTATTAATGTAATGTATGATCAGTTTTAATTCTTTTGTACCTGGAAAATGATGACGCAAGTATCTTCTCCGCCAGAGTGGCCGAAGGGCTGAAGGAAACAATACTTCATTGGTGAAAAACTATGAAAATAAAGGATATGAGTTTCAGTATGGCGAGTTTTATTATTTCTTGTTTGTGTCATTGCCTTGATATGCTGCGTTTTAAAGAAACAGTGCATAGGATTTAGTGGCATCCAGCTGTGAGGGCTGCAAATTATAAACACGCTGAAACTTCTAGGCACTAAATCAAGTGGACCACTTCAAAAAATGTCTGAACCCAAATGAAAGGAGGCTGGAGCACAGCATAAAATTGCAGAGCTTTTAATAAGGTGCAAAGACTGACGTTTCAACGCTACTGCGTCTTCTTCAGAGTCAAAACAATGCTGAAATATGCTGAAACTTCTCCCATAGCATGAACTCCAGGTTAGGATTCCTTCAATGTATGTTGCTCAGGAGGTTTTTACCAGGAGCAGCAGAGGTCTCCTCCTCTCTAAAACAAACTGACCTGGTAATTTGAACCAATAAAAACACAGAATGAAGCACTTTCACATCACAAATGAGTGTTTCTCTGATGGTGTTCAGGTCATCAGAGATGATGTGCTGCTAATGTGTGCTCACCTTTTTTCTTTGATAGCTTAAAATTCAGATGCTGTCAAGGTTTTTATCAGGAGCCGAAGTATCCACAGATGTCTCTTCCTCTACCAACAAAACGGACCTGGTGATTTAAGATGACAAATACACAGAATAAAGCAGTTTCAAGTTACAAATTAGTGTTTTTCCAATGCTGTTTTGCATGTTGGAGATAGGCAGCTAGCCCAGCACCTGCTAATGGTGCTAACCTTTTTTTTCCTCTGATAATTTAAGATCCAGACGCTCAAGAGGTTTTTATTGGGAGCCTAATTATCCATAGAGATCTCTTCTTCTCAAAAACAAACAGAGCTGGTGATTTAAACAGCTTAAAACAGCTTCATGTTAGGAAAAATTTGTGTTTTTCCAATAGGAGACACGAAAACACAAAAACACATAAATGCAAAAAGCAAATGGCGCTCCCGAGCCACTATTTGGTTTGTCTGTTTCTGCCAGTGTATCCCTTAAATCCTACACACTGTACCTTTAAAACACTGAATGAACAAAACACCTACTGACTAATTCATTTGTTTTTCATATACAGTGTTTTTTTAATGAATAAGACATGATATGGTCACGGGCACAATATTTTTGAATTCTACAAAAACACTTTAAATTTAAGCTACTCATTTCACAGCGAGATCCCAACAGTTTCCAGTAATGGCCTCGTGTCGACTTTTAAACAGTAAGAGGACTGGGTGTAAAGGAAGCTCAGTCTTAGCTGTAAAAACAGCATTGTCATCTCTCAGTGTCACCCAAAACAAAATGATCCCACTTTCATCATCGGTCGGCTCTTTCCCAACTCCCATGACTATTACCTGTGTTTTGAAGTGCACATGTGTTTCTTTGCCTCTTGCTTAGTGACCTCTTGTCTCGTGCATAAAGCTTATATAATCCTGTAAACACAGTGTGGAAAGCCACAGTAATCCTGGACTGAAAGGCCACACCTAATGTATGCAGGCAAGAGCTCTGTGTCATTGTCCTTCTGCCGAGACATTGCGTGAGTTAAGGGTCAAGGCAGTCATATGGTCCAGCATTGTCTTATGTCATAAACATTATGAGCTCAAAGAAGAAATTTCATGTCTCCATTTAAAGACCCTAGAACACTTCATTCCAGCCCTATCCCAAAGGGCATCTGTCGTCATTTTGAGAATTATGTTTTACAGCAAGACAAGAGACCGTCAATCATATGACTGCACACATATGGCAGTAAACATCACCACATCATGTTGGTGGTATCGTGTGACAGAGGAAAACATGTAAGACGGCAGCAAAGGTAGCAGAGAGAAATAAATGAAAGGATCCCATCAAGGTTTTGACCTCATTCCTGTTGGACAATTAAAACGTTAGACGGTTTGAAAGTGGCTAACAAGCAGTTGGGTGCATAGAGCCGTTCAGATCACTATGATCTTGGGTCCCACTCTGGGAGAAAGACTTAAAATTACAGTGCCTTTCTCTCCCTTTACTGCCTCTCAGCCACCCACTCATTATCCAATTGAAACACATCCTCATGTATCATAGCCTCCATTATTGGCTATATATACATGTAAGGCTTCAGTGGGGAACCCTGCACGTTGTTCTCTTCACTGCGGTGTCATGCACACACCCAAGACCTCTGGTAACCCCCAAAACACATTTCTATTAACTTGTTATAAACTAAGCCCTCTGGTCGCTTAGTCAGCAAGTAGAGAGCTTAATGAGTTACTGCCAGACATACACTGTTGTTGTCTGGGATCAAAGTTACTTTTCCAGGCACACACATTTTGTAACTTGTCCACCTGATGCATTTGAGAGTCTTCTGTGGATGGGAAGGGTTTCTTAAAGCCACACTGGCTTCCAACCTTCTCTGTATCAGTTACACATGAGGACAATATGCAGCCTGTTTGATACAATCGATCCTTCCCTTACACAAAAAGACTTGTGTACTGAGATGGTTTCAGTTGTATCCAATTAAACTGGGCACAAGAGTCAGGGCAGGAGCTAAGAGATCCAGAGCAGAGGGTCAGGACAGAGGGTCTTTCTTTGCGCTCTTGAGGCCAGGGGTCGTCAATGTTTTTTGCAGGCCAAGGACCCCTCGGCTAGAAAAAGAGAGCAGGGACCCCCCACTTTATATATTGGGTTGCGTTTGAGATATTTTCAGGTCTTCTCTCCTTCAGCAGCAGTTCTAGCATGGCTCGGTGAGTTAGACTCACTGCCTGCAATTTCGCTGGTGGTTTCTGAGTTGGACAGTGTGTCAGAGTGTCTTGCTCAAAAAGTCACAAAAAAATCTATTGTGGCTCACAAGAATGTCTGTACACTTGGAATAATAGTACAGCTAGTTATGTTTCAATAGTGAGTAACCATAATGAACTGATCGGTAAAGATTCTCAGTCATCCAGGTCATGGTAATCGTAAGTACTTTATTGTAGGCAACTGGACTTGCTTGCGTTTCTTGAAGACATTTCGCCTCTCATCCAAGAAGCTTCTTCAGTTTGAAATGACGGGTACGAAGTTGCAGGCTATAAATCCTGTGTGGGTGGGAACCCTTACAGAGTCAGTAATGAACTAGCGATTTAGCATTAGCTAACTTACATGATTGCACATTTGCACAGTTAATTTATGTAATGCATTTTTTTTAAAATAAATAGGCTAATTTATCTTTGCTAGCATGTTCGTGTTAGTGTATATTTCCATAAATGAAAAAAAAAAAAAAAATGAAAACCTAAATCACATTTTTAAACAGTAACAGTAATTTGGTGCCCCCTCCTGCAGTAACTCTAACAACCCCCTAAGGGTCGCGAACCCGCTGTTGAAGACAGGCTTTCGGCCAAAGTACATTCATACTGACCAGGTTAATAAACTACTTACACCTCTTATATATCTAGCTCTCTAGATAGATGGATACATAGATAGATCTGTTACTTCTCAAAATTTATATACTTTTATCCCTTAAAATTATAGTTTAGATATTTTGCAGTCACTGTGACCTGTAAATACATATTATTTTCTTCTTTATAGGCTTATGTGTTATGTTTTACTTAGCACTGTTTTATGTCTTATTTCCATTTTTTACTCGCATGTTTTCTTTTTTTATATATTTAATGAGCATTGTTGGAGGGAGCCTGATATTTAAGATTTTCATTGCCAGCAACTGCTTCTCTGTAATTGTTGTTCTTATGACAATAAAGAACTTGAAACTCCTATGCCTTAACAATATATCATTTCAGCTTACACAAAACTGTGCAAATTCCTGAATTTATCTGTGTTTATTGACATTAAAGGACCCAACCATTCATATGGAGCCATGTCATATTCCAGCACAGGAAGGAATATGAGGAGGGGGAGGAGTTGGGTTTTAAGGAACATGTCCATCAAAGATATTTTTTCCTTGAAGCCATTGTTTTTTTTTAATTCTTCACAATGGAAGCGCTGAGTATTAATGCTACACAAGCAGCGTGACAAGGCGTTGAGCATTTATTCTGCTGCACATTTGGCTTTTTTTGTATGAGCGGCAAGAGTCGACAAACATTCAACTTTTCCTTAAAGCGCTGCGCTCGTCACTGTCACTTTTTACTTAGTCATCCAATCACAGTGGAGGAGGGGCGAGACAAATACCACAAAGACCAACTGTCACATCCTACCTTTAAGTCCTGAATACCAACAAAAAAAAGAAATATGTTCATTTACATTGTATTAAGATATGTTTCCTCTCATAAACCCACACAGACTGGTGAATCTTTATCCAGAGCAAGTATTCTACTGTACCTTGCATCGCCATTTTTCTTCAGTAGATATTCTGTATAGAAACCAGACACAACCAAAGTGTCTCAGCTGAAAAAAAAAAACGTTGTGCCTGCAAAGTGCACTCAAGAAGCCCCAGCTGGACATTTCCCACAGAGCGCCTGGCGTTTTCAGCAGGGAAAAAAAGAAAAAAACGCTTCAGTGGGCCACTTAATAGGCCCCTTAGCAGATCAATCCAGCCTTGCATAAATAATTTTCATGTTTATTATATCATTAAGTGACAGGTCAAGACATCTGTAGACTGGTGGCACTATCATCCAGGAGGACTGAGTTCATGACATAATCTTTCAAAGTCGCTTCATGTTTGTTGGTTTTTCTGTTTTTTTTCTTAAGGACTCTTGCCAGAAAATGCGCTCAGAGCCATTTCACCTTTGGGAACATTCTCCACTTATACACTTGTTTTGTATATACCACACACATGCTCAAAAACAGGGTAAAGGATGACTCACTGGACTGTTTGACCACAGTTCATGTGTTCTTTGCACCGCTTTACTCCACAAAAAGGCATTTTTAGGTGTAATAAGAGACTAAAGCAGTGCAACCCTACTATTGTGTCCGTCTCTCTGAAGTTCTCAGTAGACTGTTTTGACTGCCCGCTCAATTGAGCCCCAGATTGACATTTACAGTCGGCTGATTCAAAGTTTCCTATCTGTTTTTCTCTTCCATGTCAAAACAAAGGACATTCGGTTACCAGAGAGCGTGCGCTTCCATCCCAAAGTGCCTCGCTGTAATGTCTTTCCTTCAGACCTACAGGACAGAATCACCTGATGCTGATTGTTCAATGTAACAAACAAACTGCAGTTTTTCTCTCTTACAGCTTGTTGCGAAAGAGATCTTTGTGATAATTTTCAAGTCCCATTAGCCAGAATAAATGACTGAGCCCAGCCACCACATGACATTGTGGTGAAGTTACAGTATTTGTTATTGGGATCTCACCTGTGTGAAACCACTTTCCCTTTAATGTACTTTGTTCCATTAGTTTACGTTACCTGAGAAAGTCTGTGACTAAAAATTTGGACTTGAACTTGTCCTCCTACAAGAGATATAAAAACTTTAAAGTAATCTTTGAAAGATTCAAAATGACACTTTCATTCTCATTTTGTGTTTACTTGTGTGATTTCCTTTTAATATATATTTAATGAGCATTGTTAAGGGGGAGCCTCAGAAACAAGATTTTCGCTACCAACAACAGCCTCTGTAATTGTTGTCATGTCAAATTAAAGTACTTTAAACCTTTATTTGGCAGAAGCTTGTCCTACGCTTACGGTGAGCTCTACTTAATTAGCACTCCTGAGATAGATAATGGGGTTTTTTAATGGCATACGAATCTTAAATTCATTAGATTCTACTTTTAAAGACTACCCTGAACAACCTCTTGATTACTAATATAACTGAAGTGAGGGAAGCAGCGATTTAAATGACCTCTATCTCAATTTACCAACTTCTCAATTTAAGGGTACATTACGAGACTCATTGTCTTTGCAAATAGCAACAAGTAATTGAATACATCTTTAATTAAAGAAATTTACATTACACAAACAATAGGACTTTAGATTGTTAACTGAAGTGCATTTATAGGCAGTCATTTAGGGGTCATTTAATGGACCTTGTTCTTAATGGGTCTAATAATGGCAGCAACTTATTATTAACCTTGTAAACCATTAACGAAGGTAAACAAATTATTAATTACCAGTGCGTCATGAATTCATGACTTTTCCTAAAAGAATACAAAAAGTTGGGCTACGACATTTTATATGACAAATTAGTTGAGAATAATGTATTAATTATGATTTAATAATAATAATTAAAAAGAGGGAAATAAGGACATTTAAAGATAATGTGTTTCGGTGGTGATGTAGCGGAGATTAAACCATCTCTTCTGTATAAAGCCTTATTGCTTAATTATTCATGTTATTTGATTAAGGATGTGATATGTTGATATAAAGACCTTGAGATGCACTGACACATCTTTGAGAGGAGCTACTGTGTGACGCGTTTGCATGTTTTATAGGGAAATAGCTCCATCTGTTGGCACATTGCAGCACTAACAGCAACATCTCAAGTACAGGGATTATTAAATGACATAATAATACAGTTTTTATCAGTGTGTGTGGGAAGACTTGACACGTTTCAAATTAAAAGGAAAGACAAGAGAGCTAGAGTTATTCCTTGTTTTCAAAACTGTGTGAGAATAAAATATAGTCGCGTTAATATGTCACCAGGTGTCTCCTCACGTGTTGATCTATAGACAGTTGCTGAAACTTTATAAAATGTGGCTGCTTTCTTTGGAACAAGTTTTCTGAGCAAATAAAGATACTGGTTCACGGAGAAACTGAAACTGCAAGTGAACACATTTGTCCCTATGTCTGAGGTTGAAAGGTGGAGAAATTATGGAAGGCGGAATCACATTTTTAAGACCGCACTGCCTCACACCGTAATGTGACCTGACCGCCTGGTGACTCACAGGAAGTGGTTTCCTCCGCGTGCCTCATAAGAGAAGCTTACAACACATTGCATAAGAACACACACTGACGGCTGACGGGGAGCCTTGACCGAGCAGCAACACTCAGCGGAGCCCAGAGTTGTAACTGTACCTACTGAATCATGGAGAGCAACACACACAGCTCATCTGTTTCCTCATGGAGAGAATGTTCTGTCATACAGAGGATCCGCATGTTGGTCCCTGTTGGGTTCAAGGCAGAAATAATAGAGCTGTGTAAACTGGCCGGACCAGTGGTGAGTATAAGGGCCTATTTTAAATATACTGTCTGTGTCCTGTCAGTGTTGATCTGAATGATTATCCAAATGATATAGGTTAAAGTACATTTAATAACTACACTGTTATTGACGATTGTAGAATTTAGTGTGTGGGGTGGGCCAGGCTGAAATAATATAAGTTCTAAATAGGCTAAATATAGAAGTCAATTTCTGAAAATAAATAGATAGATAATAATAATAATGATGACGATGACGATAATAATGATAATAATAATAATAATAATAATAATAATAATAATAAATCCTGTAAGTCATTAAAAAGGAGACATTTATTCGAAATACTGATTTACCATGTCAATATAATCAATTAGTACCCTAAAATTTTATTTTATCAAAAATAACTTGTATCTTAATATAATCAGTTAGTACCTCAAAATTATTGAGAAACTTGTAGGTCTAGGTATCTTTGGATAATTCGTAATTCGTTTCTAATTGACAAATGAAAAAACCGTTATTTTTTATATTTGTTTGAAAACGAAGAACAGAAAAACCCGTTTTTGATGTCAGAATCAAAAAACGAAAAACCAATCAAAACCGAGCCGTTTTTCGTTATTGAATATTCCTTTTCTCCTTATTCGTTTTGGAATGAAGAATGAAACAACCATAGACTGTATAAAATAAGGAAACAATTCATGGAGTCACATGTTTTGTTTTTTTTTGTTTCTCAATTTAAAACCAAAAACGAAAAACGGAATCACGTGGTCTAATTTGTTTTTCGTTTGTAAAGGGAAAAAAATGGAAATCAAAACTCAAACAGGCCAATTATGGTTTTTGCAAATTCTTTTTAGTGTCTTTCTGTCAGAGGAAAGTCAAGAGGTAAAAGTAAACGTGACCCGGAAATAGATAGGCATACATCTAACAAAATAAAAGCCCAGATCTGTCTGTCTGTCTATCTATCTATCTGTCTGTCTATAGGAGTCTATGTTAACACTAGTTGACTGCGTTTAATAATAGATATTAGCTATATTTTTTAAGATAAGTCAGTGATTATTTGAGAAAAGTTTCTTTATTTGTTGAGATATGAAGTCATTATTTTGAGTCATTATTCAGAGATAGCAAATCATTATTTTAGGATACTAATGTTTAAAAAGTTTCTCGTGATTCTGATGTACTTAACCATTATTTTTGAGAAAGCTTCTGATTATTTAGAGATACCAAGTCTTTATTTTGAGAAAGTTGCTTTATTTTTTGGGATACAAAGTCATTTTTAGGAAAAAAATCCAATTATGATAACATAAGGAATCCTGTTTTCCCTATCCACTTTTCATTAATTGATATTTTTCTCATCAGATATTGGCCCAGTCCATGACTTTTGCAGTGAGTTTTGTCAGCACTGTATTCTGTGGCCATCTGGGGAAGACAGAGCTGGCAGGGGTGTCTTTGGCCATAGCAGTAAGTACAGTAGAATAATGTTCTTACAGTGAAAGTAACAGAATTTAATCCACCAACGTTTGTGTTATATCCTCAGGTTATTAATGTTACAGGTGTATCTATTGGAGCTGGTTTGGCTTCAGCATGTGATACTCTGATTTCTCAGGTATGAGCCTTAGTCTGTCAATATATTACTATTTTTCATCAGGTATGACAAATGAGAATGAAAAAATGCTCTTTGGTTTTAGACCTTTGGGGGCCGCAACCTGCTGAGAGTCGGGGTCATTCTGCAGCGGGCGATCCTCATTTTGTTACTGGCATGTTTCCCCTGTTGGGCAATCCTTGCAAACACAGAGCTCATTCTGTTGGCTGTCAGACAGAATCCAGAGGTGGCCAGGTAAGCCGTGCCAAAACCCACAGATCATCTTCTGCTGCATTCTTTCATTTATATTTGTTGTTAAGAAGAATATGTACTTGCATCTCAGAGCATACTTCTTGTTGATATTGACTGAAAATCTCTCTCCAGGTTATCTCAGGTGTACGTAAATATCTTTATGCCTGCACTGCCTGTGAGTACTACAAACCTCTCAGTGTGAAACTCATCTTCCTTTTACAGTAAAAGCCTTGGTGTTTTCTGTGCGGGGTTCACTTGCTACGCTTTGCCAAGTGCATGCTGGGATGAGGTGTTATGAGTAGGAATAAGCTGTTCTAAAAGATGATATATTGATATCTGTTGTGCAATTCAGGGATGTTTTTCTTCTTTTCTATCTAGGCTACATTCATGTTTTCATTACAAACAAGATATCTGCAAAACCAGGTGAGATCCTTTAATATTCAACATTAAGGAACAGGACAGGACTATTATTTGTTTATTTACAGCATTGGTGGAAAACCCTAAAAGATCTTCTGTTGTCATCTTTGGGCTCTAACTTTGCCTGTTGTGTCTAATAAGAATAATATGCATCTCTTTCAGGGCATCATATGGCCACAGGTAATCACTGGCATTGTGGTCAATATTTTTAACGCTCTCATCAACTACATCTTGCTTTACGCATTAAAACTGGGAGTAGAGTAAGTATCGCCTAATCACTCTTATAGTAATATCAGTATTGCTTTTATCACACGACCAGTCCCATGCAACAGAATATTCCTTACAGGGGTTCTGCTGTCGCCAACACCCTCTCCCAGTTCTCCATGGTTGGGATCCTCTATGCATATATCCGGTGGAAAGGCCTTCATAAGGCCACCTGGGGAGGTGAGTACCATATTTGCAGGAGGATAGAGATCCAGCCTATAACTGGAGGCTCCAATTGTTCCCCTAAAGCATATGTTAATTAGATTTTGTAGTGATGAAGAAAGTTCAGAGTAGGAGGACTGTGGTTTAAGAAAGTAATAAAGCTGTAAGCTCAGGAGAAATTTAATGTGTGGAGAGTTTAAACTTAGTTATGTATAAGCAAATGCACGAGTAGTGCTCCCAGACTATTTAGATGTTTTGTTTTGATTATTTGAATTATTTTTTAAAAAAAGGCACTTACATGGTTTCAATGACAATGCACAGGCACAATTAAAAGAGCAGTAAGGATGACACAATAAGTCACAGGACTTATTTCATTGCAGTTGCCCGAAGAAAATGTTGCCATTGTTTGTTTGGTAGTATATGAGCTGATTTTGTCATAGGGAGGTGGAAGGGATGGTGAATGGTGTCACAACAAGGCCAGATGCCTGTCAAGCTGCAGACCACTGTTGAAGACCAACAAACAACAAGTGATTTAATGAGTCATTACATTGTTTCCAGCAGCTTTTTAGGCACCAAATGTGGGTGTTTGTAGCAACTTGACGCTGCAGCATTAGTAGCATATAAAGCACAAAGGGGTGTCTGTCACCCCTCACTCTGACATCTCTCCACTTTGTGCATGTATAGGTCCTGTGCATGAGTGCGTCTTTCGGACATACACAACAAAATTATTAATAAAGTAAATTATTAATAAAGTATATAAAATTAAAAATTAAATTAAATTACTGAGAGCAAGCAAGCCAAAGAGGCTATATAGCTATTTGTGATAAGCTAACATGTAATCAGTTGTGTTAAAGGCGTTCAGGAAAACATAACACCCGTCTTAAGAGACAACTGTTCATTCAAGGGATTCAAGAATTTTATAGTAGGCCTGGATTTCAAAATAAATCATGAGCCTGAACACGAATACCTATCTGATCTGATATATTCCCAGGAGAGCTCCTCGGAGTAGGTACAAATCTGATTGTTGAGAAAAAGACACTGACATAATCTAACCATTTTTTGTACATGTGAGTAATTAAATGTTCATTGTTTGTCCACACAGGCTGGTCTAAACAGTGCATGCTGGACTGGGGCTCGTACCTCCGCTTGGCCATCCCCGGCATGGTCATGTTGTGTGTTGAGTGGTGGACGTATGAAGTTGGAGGATTTCTGGCAGGTAATGTCACGGGGCACTTTGGGGTTTCACAAGCATCTTTGTAAAGTTGGTTTGAAATCTAAATGCTGTTTGTCACTGACAGGTCTGATCAGTGAGGTGGAGCTTGGAGCTCAAGCAGTTGTGTACGAACTGGCAAATGTTGCATACATGGTAATCTTACCTCTACCAAACACTAAATATGTATCAAATTGTTATGGTTTGAAATGAATCACATATTTGTACACGCAGAGTAACAAAATGTTAATATGCTATTTTTATTGTTTTAGTTCCCTATGGGTTTCAGTATAGCAGGCAATGTACGAGTTGGAAATGCCCTGGGAGCTGGAAACACAGAGGAAGCTAAGCTGTCTGCTAAACTGACAATGTTCTGCTCAGGTCTGTGTGCTCTTTAACACCATGTCTAAGCTATGTGTTAATATCATAATGAAATGACATTTGAAGTCAAGATGATTCTAGAATCCCTGAATAAAGCAGTTTCATGTTACAAATCAGTGTTTCTCTGCCGCTGTTTGGCTCATTAGAGTCGGGCCGCTAGCCCAGCACCTGCTAATGTGGGCTAACTTTTTGTCTCTGATAACTTCACATCGAGACGTTCAGGCGGTTTTTACCAGAAGCTGAATTATTCGCAGAAATTTCTTCTGCTGTAAAACAAACCAACACGGTGATTTAAACCAGCAGAAACACAGAATAAAGCAATTTCACGTTTAAAAAGTTGTGTTTTTTCTACGCTCTTGTCTCGGAGAGGCTGCTAACTACAGTGGCTGCTAACAACACAAAAATATGAAAACACAAATGGCCATATCTACAGCCCAGGGGCGATTGCTCTGAGACAAGGGAGGCTGAACTTACCCTAAAATTTCATAGAAGAAATGGTCAAATATGCACTATTGAATTTACATTAAAATAAGAATTTACATTGCATTAAACGTGCGCTAGGATGCATTTAACATCATGACTATGATGTTCAAACGTCAGCTGTTTATCACCAGTTTTCTAACATGACCTCCCTGTCATACATTCTCGTGTCAACATGGTGGACGCAGAGCGAGATGGTCATTGGATAAATGCGACAAAATCGTCACTTCCAGGGAGGCTCAGCTTTCCTGGGACGTAATGGAGCGGTAGGCGGGAGAAGACGCTCAGTGTATGCATGATGATTGGAGGAATTGTTTGAAAGGCTGAACCCCTTTGTGATTGACAGCGCTTTGGAAATACACACCGGCATTGTCGCAGTATTTCGAGCTCAGTCCCATACGGATATTTGCGAGTGGAGTCTTCTGACAGAGTGCTGTCCGGAGTGCCGTCCACAGTGTGGGTCAATGGCACGAGTGTGGTTGAAAAACGGCTTCAATTAAATGTTCCTTTTATAAGTTACTGCCATACTACAATATGACAAATTTTACGATGTAAAGTTAAAGTGAGCTTCCTCTTTTTGAAAGACCAGCAGCCGCCACTGCAGTGTTTGGTTTGTGTTTTTTTGGCTGTTGTATTAACATAATGATGCAAAATGGGGATCTCTGCAGACTAGGACCCACTCCATATGTAGATGTGAGGTATCCATTGCACACTACAGAATACACTTAGTATATTCCATTTCTGCCAATATATCCCCCTAAAACAGACTCACCGGATCTTTAAACTAGAAAATAAATCAACAATCATGGAGCTCAAAGTTGGTGACATCTGGAACTTGCGAACTGTGATGACAGATTCCAAGACAAGAAGTTATTTAAGGAGGTTTTCTCTGTTTGATAAAAGACTTAAACTATTGATCGATTGTCAAAATAATTCATTCTCCATTGATTGACTAATCAATTATCATCTAGGCCTAATTGTTTCAGCCCCAGTTTGTTCAATTGCTGTTATATATTTCTAATTTCACCCTAGAAATTACTACTGAAGTAGCTTAGTTTTTACTGAGAAGAAACTGAATGATGCAACCAGTGGAAATAAAGTCTGTCACTCTTTACAACAGGGTCAGTCTCTGTATGTTTGGCAGTTGTCATTGGGAGCCTGAAGGACTATATCTCTTATGTCTTTACATATGACGAGTGAGTATATCTTTAACATATGTTTTTTTTATAACCAGTGTATTTATTATCTTTGTATGAAAAAAAGAAAAGAAAAACAGGGTGTGTTATGTTAACATTTGCTGAGTCATTTATCAAGTCTGCTTGAGATAGCTGCTCCCTCCAATGACCTTTCACCGTGACGTCATTTATTACCTAAACACAGTGAGCCTTGCTGACAGCATGTTGTAAATATTAACTTGAGGTCAATGTTGTGCTCTGCATTGCTATAGACAATGTTAATTTGTCTTCAGTCAGCAATACTAGGATAATATAATGTGTATCACAGGGGTAAAATATAATACAGATATCTCACGACTGTCATTTTCCACCTCCTTTACACTGTAAATTATGAGTCTGTCTTCTTTCAGAGAAATCAGGGAGAGGGCAGCAGATGTAATGGCTTTATATGCTCCATTCATGCTCCTAGACGCTATATCAGTAAGTATCTCTAAAATAACGCCCAGACATGGTCGCATGACACACACACGTACAAGTATTAGCCTATTGCATTTGCAAAAATGTATCAAACTTTTTGTCCAGTCTAACTGCCTCGTTATTGTGTTTGCATGACTAGTGTGCTTCAGGAGGCATTATAAGAGGAGCAGGTAAACAGAGGATTGGAGCTGTTTGCTACTTTTTGGGATATTATGGAGTTGGTTTTCCCATTGGAGTGTCGCTGATGTTTGCAGCCAAATTAGGAATCAAGGGTAAGATTTACAGCATGGTTTGTAGATGCTCTTTTTTGCCACATTTATGCCTAACTGGAAATTTTTAAGTTTTGTCCCCAGAGTCTGTTTTGAGCAAGAGATCCACCAGGGCATCAACATCTATAAAGCTAAGACGTAAAACTCTTTATCTCCCTCAGGTCTGTGGATAGGCCTGTTTACCTGTGTGGCTCTGCAGTGCACATTCCTGATTACCTACCTTGTGAGAATGAACTGGAAAAAAGCTACAATCGAGGTTAGTATTCAGAGGTGAATCTTCCCACTCTATATGGCCTAAGGCGACTTCTTTATGAATAAACGTTCACACATTGTTTTTCTTCCAGGCTCAAATCAGAGCGGGAGTGCGTGGGAGGTCCGCAGACACAAGTAAGAGACATTTTTGTAGAAACTAAAGCTGTTTCTTTTACTAATATTGATTATTTATCAGAAATGCATTTACAGAACATTCGCAGGATTGAGCTTCAGGTCATTTTTGATCATAGGAGTAAAAGATTGACCACAAATGAGGATTTTCCTTCAAAGCAAGCGCAAATATTGGCTCATTTTACTTGGATGACACTCACACAATCCGTACCAGATATTTGTTTTATCTGAGTATTCAGCCCACTCTCACTCCAAAGTCGTCAAAATCCGTCTCTTGGGCAGTGACTTGCACTCGGACACTGACAAAAAAAAGCTGTCCTTTATCATCAGCATGACACATGGCTGGTCGCTGTTATAGTTCTACAATACTTGGCAGCGTCAGGGGAAAATGTGGCAGGACAAGAACAAAGGTTAAAAAAGTCCAAGTAGTGCAGGTGGGAGGGGCAGTGGATGGGTCCATAAACTCCATAAACATGGACTTTCACCCTGTAGACCAGCGTTCGTGTCCCCTAATATTACTATAAAACCAAGCAAGCTAAGTTCTGGTTTCACTTGGGCTCTCTATTAATGCATATAACTAAAAATAAGCATAGTTTAATGTGAATAACTCTTTTTTCCAGAAATGTCAGATAGAAACTTTAATTCTAAAGTAACAATATAATAATTTTCAGTGAAAACATTACAATCATATTTTTTCTGTCCAGGTCCCCAACCTGATGATCAGGGCCAAACAGACATCCAGGACCTGGTTGACACTGAGGCGGCAACAGCAGTAAGAACAGTGGGAGAGGAGCTCTCATACAGTACTCTGTTTCTGCGTAGGGGCCTGGCTCTGGCTGGCATGCTATTCATCCTGGCTGCTGGAATTATTATAAACCTGCTTATCATGAACTTAGATACATGAACATGAGCAAAGTCTACTGTATTCAGTGAAATAATACTTTTGCCACTGGAACATGATGTGATGCAGACATCTGCAGGAATGGGTGTCAGAACATGAAAAACAAAGGCACACGTGCAGATAGGCAGAAAGTAGGCAGAGCACAGAGAGGGAAATGGTGTATGATCAATGAATTAATCCACTGAAGCCAAATATTACTGTCAAACATTAATTTGCAAGATTTTTCAGTGAATCTGCCAATGTATGGCTCACAACCACATTCTGTCAAAGATAATGAGTCAAACTGAAGACAACCTTTGTATTTAACACATTAAACAGAAGCATTGTGGTTTTGGACTGTCAAGGTCAATCTGACTCTTCCTTTGGGACCAGCACAGTGGAGAGAATCTGATCAGGCGTATGTGATCCAGTCCAGAGTAAAATTGGTCTCTGACGGCAGAGTCTGCGGAAAGGGCACAAGGAAGTGCACACTTGCTCCCACAGCCAGAAGCGCAGCAAACATAGTGAGGTTGTGCCTGATGATCAGCTGGGTCGTGGAGAGACGACCTCCCTTCACATACTGGACTGCATGTCCATTCTTCTGTGTGTCTCTTTGTTCCCATCATGGCACTCTGTGTAGCCATCCGCTGACTTGGGAGAGAGATGTTGCCCATTACTTTATTTTGTTGAGTTTGGAGAGCAAGCAAAAGCTTTAAACAGAAATATGAATGTCAGTTGATTAAAATACCTTTAGATCAGCAGGCCACTTACATTTCCATTACTGGCTGTCTGATCAGCAGTGTTGTCAGCTGTAGCATCTGACTGGGCCGCTGTGCTCAGTAACGTCATGGGAGTGGTTTTCTGTGCTCGGTTTACAGCCTGTAAACAAATACGAACAAAAACCAAGTAAAGTGCACTCAGTAGAGCGCACATCTCCGCCAGGCGGTTGCCCTGGCTGGTCGTGGCCACTCTAGACAATTCTTATAATTCAAACAGATGCACCATTTAACTATTACACCTGCTTACTTACTTACTTACTTATAGTAGAAGTACAAATTTAAGTAAGTCTACATTATACAGGCAGGCAAAACACTCTACTTCTGAAATACACCTGGTGTAATATGATGCTGTGCAGTAGACTGAACAAAACTGGATCACAGCAGCGGCCAGTGTAACTTTCCATTCTGGCTCCCTTACAGTGAAAATGGTGTCAGAGTTATCAGAAAATAGGGTTGGCCGTTTTTGAGCCATAACAAAAGCAAAAATGTGGCCTGCAATAGATGGTAAGGTTTCTTGTTGTTAGCCAATGATGTCTGGCAGAGATAATAACCAACTTCCAATTTTTTAAAAATATTTTTGCATGCGACAAGTAGCTTTAAAAAACACAATTTACACCAGAAAGTCCAAATTCTGAGGCCCTGTTCAACGTACCTCCTCTGTTATTCTCTCCCAGTTCAGCTTGAAGATGACAATGATGTAGAAGGTGGATTGTAAAATGACACAAACAAGCAGTCCCAGCCAAAAACCTACGGAGAGAGACAATATAGTTATGTAAGTGCACTGCAGGATTCATTTGAAAAAATCTATTTGTAAAAGAAAAATAAAAGGTCACCTCATATAATTACCTAAAACTCTCAGTATTGCAACAAAAATTAAAGTAACGCTCAGTGAAAGTCCTATGCAGTAGTATCCAAGCCTGTGCACACACACTAGAATGTAAAGTGACAAATCTCTGATTATTACACAGTTGTAGTCCACTGGCCACCATGTGCCAACTTCTAGATACTTCAACATCTGCCATGCTAGATGAATAAATGAAACTGTTGGACTCACCACAAGGGCATCAAAGAACTGAAGGAAACAGTAAGCATTCATCAAGTGTGCGACCAGACCTATGATCTTCCTGAAATAAGGTTTTATGATTAACATGTTTTTTTTTTCAGACCAGCCTGCAGGGGGAGAGAGAAACTTATTTTTGTAAAAACTTGAACAAAGATGGAGATGCAGATGAACAAAGTGGTCCATGACTAAATATAAAGTTGCCTCACCTCCCCATGTTGTGACATGGAGTTTCCTCCATCAGATGTAAGCAAACAGAAAGGCACAGATGTAAATGTGAGACAGCGTGTTGGCTGCTGCAGATCCACTTTATGCACACAGACACGCTGACATCAGTGCGCGCAATAGTTTTAATCAGAGTACACAAACATGGGCAATGTGATTACCACTACTCATACATATCTCCTCAGAAATTATATTACAATATTGTTTAAGAAGATTCACAACATTTGTATACACTGAAATAAGATACAGGACGGCACCAATTCAAAGAACTGGACTTGGGTTTACAACAAATATGCACCTGGTTTTGCAGGTAAGACACCTGGAGACGTTGCAGAAACATTACCTACAGAGAAAGTTGATTTTAATTAAGTGTTTATAAATATTTAGCAGCTCATTGAGCCGAAAAACAAAATAACAACAGAAAATAACAGAAAAACATGTTGAATTTTCATTGAAAGGTGAGAGAAAAGGTATGACTCACTGGCACTGCAGGAAGGAAGGCTGTGATATACTGCTGGGCTATTCTGAAATCAAGACAATGTATTCAATTCAAATTAAGGACAAACAAGCACTTATCAGTTGAACATCATCCAACCTTATTTATTTTATGGCCACTCAGAAGCAGGATGTGTGAAAGATTTACTTATTAAAGGCCCTCTTAGTCTTCCTAAGCTTGAAAAGTTTTTGTGACATACAGCAAACATCTCCTCACGATCCGCTAGCTACATGTCCTCTGAATATGCTGTGAAAAAGTACCGTCTCTGTAGGCAGCCCAGGCTCCGCAAATGGCCAACAGAGAATTGTTTTCCAACTCTGCAGCCCTAGAGAGCTTTTTTGCCTTATTTTAGCACACTCTTCTGGTTTTTATACCCCTCATGTCTCAGTGCTATTGTCAGTTATGTACAGTGTGGTAGCAACAGCAGGCAGATGGGTTTATATTCACCCTGATAAACCCACTGTACTCTTCATTTCCAGAACCAAATGTATAACAAAGTTCGTGAGTAGCTGCCGAAGCAACATGTTCCCATTCCCAACTCATGTCAATCCCAATAAATAAGAAAGCAGTCAGGTTGGGGTGGGAGTTTGATTGCAAAACACAGGACTTTTCCACTGGACTTGCCCCAGGACACTGATGTTCAGAACCATGTAAACTTTAGGTCATTTTAAAGTATGTCATCACCATGTTTCTTTCCCTAAACCTAACCACAGTTGCTTTACTTGCCTGCGATATTCGCAGGATATCATACAAACCACTGTATAAGGGCATGTTGAACATGACATTCTAGGTACCACTCTAATGTCAGTTTTGGACATGTCAGTTTCTGCTCGTTTCATGTATACAGTGTCTTTTCAAAATTAACTTCCTTAGGCATAGGCACAGGTTTGTGAGGTTTAGATAAAAGATCAAGGTTTGGCTTAAAATGACAGTGACTTTTAGTTTTACACAGGACACAAACAGCTGTCTTCTGGGTTAAAGTCCTGTGTTTGATTGACCCCTCCATCATCAGACTTGCCCACATCACTTATAATGTTATCAACAGTATCGCTATATGTTTGGTGCTGGTAGTTACCTGGCCACCTCAGGGTCCTGGCCTATGCATAACAGGATGGCCTGGGCATTAATGAGCAGAGCCCAGCAGGGCAGACAGAACAACAGCAGGATGATGATGCCCCGCTGAAGGATCACTCCCACCCGCAGCAGGTTCTTACCACCGAATGTCTGCACAACATAATTTACATTTTAGAAAGACGGCCAGAAACAAACAGGAGGAGAATATAAGTATTTCCAGTGATTTATATCATCATATCAAAATGGATTTTCCACACCTGAGACACCAAAGTGTCACATGCCAGTCCCAAACCATATCCTGTTGCTGCAGTGGTAACATTGATGGTCTGAAAATATTATGAAACATACTTAAATGAGTCTGACGTACACTTGAGGACACTGATGTAACCAGTCTTTCTATGACTCATGACAGTAAATGTGCTGCATGTGCTACATATTGATTAAATCTTTAGGCTTGTGAGACAATTGTAAAAACTATCTTGGTGAGTTTATAGTTGTAATAATTCATTTTCTCCCATGAAATTACATTCCACATCATTTCCTCATGCTAGCCTCCACAAGTCTGTGGAGCATACAGCTCACCACTTACAGCAGAAGCTAATCCATAGCCAGCCATCACTTCATTTCCCAGACGCCCACAGAACATTGTGACCACGAATGGAAGCAGGTAATTGAGGATTCGAGAGAGCAGCTGCAAAGACAAACATCAGCAATGGAACACTTGATACAGCTACAAGCTCGCAGATGATACATTGCAAATTACAGTAAACACAAGTTGCTTGTAATTAACATAACGCTTAGACTGTGTCTTTGCACATAATCATACTGTCATCACTTTGACAGGTTGCAGCCACTGTTTCAAATCTGCCAAATTCTGTTCTAGTTTTATCCATAAATAAATGGAAGCTCTATTCCTTCTGCCAGACCCTTTTCTCACCATATTTGGGTTACCTGTGACCTCTGTCATTGATAATCACACTGCTCAGGCTCTCTCTCTTTGTACTCTGCTAGCAAAACGCCTCATTTTACAACATTGGAAGTCACAGTCCAGCCCCTCTTTCCACTGATGGCTGATGGAGCTTGGCAACGTGATTCATATGGAAGGGTTTCGATATAAATTTGCCAACAAAAAAAACATCTTCCTAAAAATCTGGAAACCATTTCTTGAAAAATGGTCTACAACCCAGCAAAAGGGAATTGACTCATAGCTTATGCTCTTGACGTTATGTGATAAGGGCCTATCCATGGTGCATCACACCCTCTTTTTTGTAACATTTTGGTTGCCAAGAGGTGTATCTTGTAGTTCTTGTTTTTTTTCTTTCTTCTTTTCAACCTTATATACTAATTTTAACTCGTGTTATTTCCACGTATACTTATTCCACTTCATCTATTCATTTTTTGTATTGTTGTCACTTTCTTCTTTTCTGTATTTGTCTCTACTGGACATTACCTTATTTTCTCATTGTGTCGTTTAGATGTTGATACTGTTTCTGCAATTTGCACATTATATGTCCAAAAAAGCAAACAAACAATAAGAGACTTGAAAATAACAAACAAACTTGTGTATTGCATCTGGTGACCGGAGACCTTGGACCCAAGAGAGTTCAGTTATTTATTACAGAAGCTTACAGAGTAACAAAACAGACAAATACAGGGTTACAGGAGCTTACAGAGTAACATAACACACAAAGGTAAAAACCAGAAAGCAAATCTGACAGGCAGACATAACCGCAAAGAGTGAGGGAATCACAAGTTTGAGAATCAGGCAGAAGGTCAGGCAGACAGGTAAAGGTTACAGGTAACAGGATCAGCAGCTCATAAGGAAACCATGCAACAAAGCAACATTACACATTTTTAAACTGGCCAGGAGTGAGAGAAAAAGGGCTGATTATTTAATCATTCATTGATGACCAAAGTGGGAACAGGTTAACAGGTTGTTACAGGGCAGGAGAGGATGACTGGATGTGGGACAGAGGTAACTGGGACAGGAGAAACAGCCTGGGGACATCTGCTGGACTGGGAGAGAATGGAAATGACTGGGTTTAAGAAAGTGGGAATGTGGCTGAAGTGACAGTTTTTATTCTTCATTCAGTAATAGTAGTTAAGAAAAAAAATTGTGCAAGATATCAACAGTGATTTAAAATTTAGTATTGCGTAAGTAAATATTCTAACATAGTTTGATTTGATTGACAGTGTATACATAAATAATTTTGTATTCTGTTCGTGTTGATGACTGAATAAGCTGCTCGTATTATTTTTGAGTATTAATGTTCTGAAGTCATGGATGTATTAGTCAAGGGGCCTACGGGTTACATGCCAAGGGGCCCAAAGTGTCCGGGACCCCCGTGGCCTTCACCTGCAAAATGTCAATCTCAGAGACGTAGCGACCTGGATGAGACTTAAAATGACCACAAAGAGACACATAAAGGCTACAAAGAGACTCTAAGGTACTGCAAAAAGACACACAATGACCTCAAAAAGACATAAAACCACACACAAACACAAAACAAGTATGACGGCTACAAAGCTCATGAGTAAAGTGAATGCGCACTCTTTGCAGTGCTTCAGGCCTATTTTTCATCCACTCTTCATCCCAGAACTCTGACATGATGCTTTTATAACACTTATTTATATTCAACAAAATAGAACATCTTTTCACATTTTACAACCGCTATTATGTTTTTTTGTTCAATAAAATGAGAGTTGCACTGACAAATGCTCTGAAGAGCCGTTAAAAATATTCTCCCCTTGAAGAAAACAGAGCTGCATTACAGGTCAGCACGACACAAGCCTAGATAAGAAAAAAAGCAGATGACATCTAAAAATTTAAATCGTCTATAAGTCAATTTGCCACTGCTTTGGACACTGTCAAACATAATGTGTCCATCGAATCTAAAATTAAATGTTTTTATTGATATTGAGCACAAAACATATTATTGTGATTAAGGATCTCAAGGTTATCCTTCTACTGGGAGCAGCACAGTGGTGAAAATGTGATCAGTAAGAGTGGAAGAGGAGCTGTCATTCATACAGTACTCTGGTTCTGCGTAGGGGCCTGGCTCTGGCTGGCATGCTATTCATCCTGGCTGCTGGAATTATTATAAACCTGCTTATCATGAACTTGGATACATGAACATGAGCAAAGTCTACTGTATTCAGTGTATTCATTGTATTTAACATATTAAACAGAAGCATTGTGGTTTTGGACTGTCAAGGTCAATCTGACTCTTCCTTTGGGACCAGCGCAGTGGAGAGAATCTGATCAGGCGTATATGTCGTATTGATCCAGTCCAAAGTAAAATTGGTCTCTGACGGCAGGGTCTGCGGCAAGGGCACGAGGAAGTGCACACTTGCTCCCACAGCCAGAAGCGTAACTGCGGCAAACATAGTGAGGCCCCTTCTGATGATCAGCTGGGTCGTAGAGAGACGACCTCCCTTCACATGCTGGGCTGCATGTCCATCCTTTGTCTCTCTGTTCCCATCATGGCACTCTGTGCTCACAGACATGTAACCATCCACTGACTTGGGAGAAAGATTATTATTATTATTAATATTATTACCCTATTATTTTTGTTGAGTCATATGGAGATCAAGCAGCAGTCAAATAGTAAAAACTTGACAGAGAAATATGAATGTCAATTGATTACAAGAAAGACATAACGATTTAGAAGTGTAGCTGGCTACTTACATTTCTATTACTGGTGGTCTGGTCAGCAGTGTTGTCAGCCACAGAGTCTGACCGGGCAGCTGTGCTTAATAATGTTATGAGAGTGATTTTCTTAGCTCGGTTTACAGCCTGCAAACAAATACAAACAAAAACCAGAGATGCACCATTTAACTACATGAAGCTCAGCATAAGTTCAATCAGGAAGATTTTCTCTGTGCTCATCCGTTCACATTTCTCTCCATCCCAATCTCACTACTCTCTCAAATCAGCTGACTATGGGCATTCACTCTTTGAATTATCCAATCAAACTTTGCCACGATCTCTCTCAGCTAATCAGGATGCCACTGCAAAATTTTAAATCTGCTCTCTTTTCTGCTGCTGTCAGCCATCACTGCGCCGGGCGCCTGATCAAGGCAGCCCCCTCACTCTGACATCTCTCCACTTTGTGCATGTAGAGGTCCTGTTTGTGCATGTGTGTGTCTCTTTCGGACCTGTGTGTAATTGACAGCAAGAGTGAAAAAATGAATTTCTCCTCAGGGGGATTAGTAAAGTATATAAAAACAAAAAACAAACCACATCGCTGGTCTCACCATCGTCTTGTACACCTTTCCTTTTAATCTTGCTGATACTCTTCTATCACACATCACACCTGACACTTTTCTCAACCCGTTCCAACCTGCTTGCAGACATTTCTTCACCTCTTTTCCACACTCTGGAAACTGTTGAACCTAAGTACTTAAAATCCTCCACCTTCGTTATTTCTACTCCTTGTAATCTCACAGTTTCACGTGGGTCCATCTCATTCACACACATGTATTCAGTCTTGCTATGACTAACCTTCATTCCCCTCCTTTCCAGGACATACCTCCACCTCTCTAGATTTTCCTCCACCTGCTCCTACTACAGATCACAATGTCAGCTGCAAACATCATAGTCCATGGAGATTCCTGTCTAACCTCATCTGTCAACCTGTCAATCACCATAGCAAACAAGAAGGGGCTCAGAGCTGATCCACTTCCACCTTAAAGCTATAGTCACTTAAAGCTATAGTCACTAACTTCTGTCGCTGGGGGGCGACAGAAGTTATGCACTATAGTATAGTGCATAACTTCTGTCGCCCCCCAGCGGATAATGTGTCATTAGAACTAATAAGCCGGTGGCACTTCCGTGTACACAGAGTTAAGCCTGATTTATGGTGCTGCTTTGAATCAACGACGTCGCTACGTCGTAGGGTATGTGGCTACAAAAATGTAACTACACGTCGAGGCGATTCAGACCCAGCGCAGACCGGCAGGGCTGTAATTGGTTTGTGTGGTAGCAACGCATTTCCGGTTCCGTATTTCCAGATTCCGCCATCTCTAAACATCTTGTTGTTGAGCATGGATGCGATGTAGATGTTGCAGTATTAACATATTGTCTTCGACATCCAGCAACTCCAACTCCAGCAAAATTCTCTCTCTCTCGGTCGCCATTGTTCACTGTGACCAGAAAAGCCAGAAGCTAAACAAAGAATCAACTAGAGGCGACGATAACCACTCAGGAAAGGAAAGCAGCCCCCTACTGCTCTGGCGGTGAATTGCACTGCGACCAAGTTCGAAGTTCGAAGGGTTCATGACGGCGTCACAGCAACGACGTAGCGACGTCGTTGATTCAACGCAGGACCGTAAATCAGGCTTAACACATGGCAGTCACCACACACCATGTACACAGAGTAACACTCGCTTCACACCGTGTACACAATGCTAGACAACGTGGCAAACACCAGGCTGTTAACATTACATTACGTTCATAGCACCATTTCCAAGAAAATAATAAAGTACTAGGTCCAGTACATGTAACAGCAACACATACTACTCGTAATTATAAACCAAGTCACTTACTTATCCAACAGCAGCAAGGCGACATCCGTGTCTGCCCTCAGCCCAATTTCTTCCTTCAGGGCTCTCCACTGAGAAAAAGCGACGCCAATACAAATCCTTGTTTGCCTTCTCCGTCGGTCACTTTCCTTCTTTGCTAATAGACCTTCGGCCGAACGTCCAGGCTTTGTCTTACTGGTAGGATCCACTTCTGAATCGTGTCTCGGCTGCTTCTCCGCCATGTTGCTTTCTCTTTCTACCTGCGCTCTACCTCTTGCAATGACACTCGCCACTCTTCCTCCCCCTCCCTTCTTGTTGTGAGGAAGCATTGTGCATCAGCGTGGGAATGTTGCAGGTCGACATGCAAACTAAAAATGATATATATTGAAAATACCGCAAGATGTTAGAGGTGCCGATCGGCTTAATCAGCATTGTGTCATCTCCTCTAGTAGTGGCTTGGGTGAAACGGACATACGGACATGTAGAAGTTACACACTATAGCTTTAAACTCCTCCGTCACACCTACAGCACACTTCACCACTGTCTGACAGCTCTCATGCATGTGCTGCACCACTCTACTTCTCTGTCACTACAGACTTCCTCATACAATACCACAGCTCCTCTCTTGGCACCCTGTCATATGCTTTCTCTAGATCTACAAAGACACAAATAGCTTTAAAAAACACAATTTATATCAGAAAGTCCAAATTCTGAGGCCCTGTTCAGCGTACCTCCTCTGTTATTCTCTCCCAGTTCAGCTTGAAGATGACAATGATGTAGAAGGTGGATTGTAAAATCACACAAACAAGCAGTCCCAGCCAAAAACCTACGGAGAGAGACAATATAGTTATGTAAGTGCACTGCAGGATTCATTTGAAAAAAATCTATTTGTAAAAGAAAAATAAAAGGTCACCTCATATAATTACCTAAAACTCTTAGTTTTGCAACAAAAATTAAAGTAACGCTCAGTGAAAGTCCTATGCAGTAGTATCCAATGAAATTGGCCACAGCAGGTATCTTCTGTTTGCCTGTGCCCAAGAAGATGCCTGTGCACACACACTAGAATGCAGAGAGACAAATCTCTGATTATTACACAGTTGTAGTCCACTGGCCACCATGTGCCAACTTCTAGATACTTCAACATCTGCTGTGCTAGATGAATAAATGAAACTGTTGGACTCACCACAAGGGCATCAAAGAATTGAAGGAAACAGTAAGCATTCATCAAGTGTGCGACCAGACCTATGATCTTCCTGAAATAAGGTATTTATGATTAACGTGTATTCTTATTTTTCTAGGCAAATTTGTATGTTGCAAAAGCACTTTAAAAAAAATCAAAGAGTATTAATTCTGGAAATGTGAGTGTGACGGCAGAAACTCACTCATCAGAGGTGAAGATGAAGCCAATCACTGATTTAGTAGAGCCGAGTACAAGACCTTCAACAACTGCAATGCTACCTGCAAAAGAGGAGGTGGGGAAATGTTGAAGAAATCCAACATCAAAAACTGATTTGTTAACAACAACTGAACATGTTTATAACTGACCTGCAAGAGCGAATGACATCTTGGTGGTGAGAAGCGCCCTGGCAGTGTCTCCTGCACCGAGAGCATTTCCCACTCTGGCACACGCCGCAGCTTGAATACCGAGGGGGAACTATGGATTCATCATTTTGCAAAAAAATATGAAAAAATACATTAAAAGAAGTATGAACAGTGAACAGTTTCTCCTGAGAGTATTTAAAAGCTAAACCATAACTTTTACTTGTGGAAGTTAATTTGTATTCGCTTATTCTCTCAGGGGGTCACGGGGGGACTGGAGCTTAGAGTCCTCGGTTAACCTGACATGTTCAGAGAATACTAAAAGTGAGAACATAATGCTGTGACTGGTAGTTAGTACCATGTAGGTTATGAATGCCACCATTATCACAGCATGTTGGGCTGCCAGCTCATCTTCACTCAGCATTCCTGATCATCAGAGACAGAGAAGAATAGTCATGACTCAGAGTTTGTGTATGTGTCTGGTTTGTTAAAATGAAATGTCTTACCAATAGAGCTGCAATGATTAATCAAATAGTTGTCAAATATCAGTTCAGTCAGAAACACTTTTGTCACAGAAACCTTTATTTCCATTCGCAGTATTATATTTGGCTCAGTATTATATTTGGCGCAGTATAATATTTGGCGCTATGGCTCTGTTCTGGGGCCCCTCTGCCTTCTACGTGTCTATGTGGAAAGCCTAAGGCAGAGAGAGCACACCTGTCTGCCCTTCCATGTGCAAATGAGGAAAGCCTGAGGCAGAGAGGCAAAGACAGCAGCAGCAGCAGCAGCAGCAAAGACCCTCCAGGAACAGAACAGAACAGCATCAATGACAAACAGAAATGACACTGATAGTCTGATACAGCATGAAAAGGAGGAGCTGGGGTGGAGGTGGATTGCAAAGCGGCTTGCAGAGGAAGCTGCAACAGTAGGCAGGCCAAAGCAGTTTAAACAGGGTGCCCTGAATGAGATTTGCCAATTGGTTGCATAGAAAAGAATCATGTGATCTATCAGCTGACTCCCCTCAGCAGTCAGCTGCTCCATCAGTTGACTGGGCTGTTTGAGATCAGCTGATGTAGCTGGGATGAGAGAAGAGCTTGACATCATGTCCTGCCTGAACTAATGCTATGCTCAATTTCTTGGCCCCAGATTCACTCTCATTTGCCATTTCACCTTGCTATACCTGCTTTTTATCCATTTCTTCTTTTTTTTTATTTTAGTGCTTTGTCTCTTGGCTGTCTGCTGCTTAAAGTCAGGCACCTGGTTTCTACCTTTTCAAAAAGGCCTAAACTGAATTAAACATTGGGGAGGCTACACCAACATAAATGTCCTGATGACACAAAATATGCAAAAAAAGAGAAAAGGCAGAGGGCAGTCTTTGCAAAAGAAACAAAAAAACAAAACACACTTTCAGTGGGCCATAAGTGATGAAAGGGATTGCTTCTGTATGAGTCTATACATTGTGTTTTTTTGTTTTGTTTTGTTTTTTTAGGAAAATCCTGCATAGTATATTTTTAAATTAATGCCTGGCTACTGACAATCAGTTATAGTTTTAAGGTTTGTTTGGTCTTTTTAAAAAGAAAAGTTTTTTTTTTCTTACTCCTCTATGACAGTAAACTGAATTCAAAACATTTGAGGATGTTGTCTTTGGTTTTGGGAAACACTGAATTTTTTACTATTGTCAAATACTTTATAGAATAAACAGCTAATCACTTCATCGGAAAATAATCATTAGTTGCAGCCCTACTTACCAATATCTAGTACTTGGATTACCTGCAAAGAATCCCCCGAACTCATAAACCCACCACTCAAAGCACTTCATTAATGTACTGGGAATGGCCAGTTTCATGTAGGAGCCCCACTCCTGCAGTGATTCTACAGACCAGCCTGCAGGGGGAGAGAGAAACTTATTTTTGGAAAAACTTGGCAGATGAACAAGGTGGTCCATGAGATCACAAGATCACCACAAATATCTGCTAAATATAAAGTTGCCTCACCTCCCCATGTTGTGACATGGAGTTTCCTCCACCAGATGTAAGCAAACAGAAAGACACAGATGTAAATGTGAGACAGCGCGTTGGCTGCTGCAGATCCACTGTATGCACACAGACACGCTGACATCAGTGCGTGCAATAGTTTTAATCAGATTCAGAAATCTCTATAGTGCATGTGCGAGTACACGTACCTAATACCAAGATCCAGCCAGTATAGAAAGATGTAGTTTGTCACCACATTCGCTATGTTTGCCATGGCAGCAGTGTACATTTGTGGCAGTATTATACCCTGAGTACACAAACACGGGCAATGTGATTACCACTACTCATACATATCTCCTCAGAAATTATATTACAATATTGTTTAATAAGATTCACAACATTTGTATACACTGAAATAAGATACAGGACGGCACCAATTCAAAGAACTAGACTTGGGTTTACGACAAATATGCACCTGGTTTTGCAGGTAAGACACCTGGAGATGTTGCAGAAACATTACCTACAGAGAAAGTTGATTTTAATTAAGTGTTTATAAATATTTAGCAGCTCATTGAGCAGAAACACAAAATAACAACAGAAAATAACAGAAAAACATGTTAAATTTTCATTGAAAGGTGAGAGAAAAGGTATGACTCACTGGCACTGCAGGAAGGAAGGCTGTGATATACTGCTGGGCTATTCTGAAATCAAGACAATGTATTCAATTCAAATTAAGGACAAACAAGCACTTATCAGTTGAACGTCATCCAACCTTATTTATTTTTATGGCCACTCAGGAGCAGGATGTGTGAAAGATTTACTGATTAATGAGAAACTCAAGTTAAAGCTGCATTCATCATTTTTTTCTTTAAATGCAAAATGGACCAACTGACTACAAATAACATGAAGTTGCTGGTAGTGAAGAACCCACAGAGAATTATTTTCCAACTCTGCAGCCCTAGAGAGCTTTTTTGCCTTATTTTAGCACACTCTTCTGGTTTTTATACCCCTCATGTCTCAATGCTATTGTCAGTTATGTTCACCCTGATAAACCCACTGCACTCTTCATTTCCAGAACCAAATGTATAACAAAGTTCGTGAGTGGCTGCTGACGAAGCACATTCTCATTCCCAACTCACGTCAATACCAAAAGAAAAAGGAAGCAGTCAGGTTGGGGTGGTAGTTTGGTTGCAAAACACAGGATTTTCCCCTTGGATTTACCCCAGGAGACTGATGTTCAGAACCATGTCAACTTTCAGTCATTTTAAGGTACATCATCACCATGTTTCTTTCCCTGAACCTAACCACAGTTACTCTACTTGCCTCAGGCTAACCTCTGTAACTTTACTAACTTTACAAGTATAGAACATTATGTGAAATACTGTTAAATGGTCAGTGTCTAGGATTTAGGTGGATCTGTTGGCAGAAACTGAATATAATATTCAAAATGATGTTTTCTTTCTTTGTTCTTCTCTTGTGTATAATCACCTGAAAATAATATTCATTGGCTTTTCATTACCTTTGAATGAGCTATAGTAATATCTACATCAGGAGTGTGTCCTCTTTCCATGGAGTCTGCCATGTTTCTATGGAAGCCCAAAACAGACAAACCAAACACTGTATTTTTACGTTACCTAAAGGCCACTGCTGATTCTCTACATGCTAAGAGCAAGATGCCACTAAATCCCACACACTCCACTCCTAAGTAACGTTACGTCATTTGTTGGGAGCCAATTCACATGATATCATACAAATCACTGTGTAAAGGAACGTTGAACCATGACGTTGTAGCTACCACTCTGATGTCAGTTTAGGACATGTCAGTTTCTGCTCTTTAAATGCAAACAGTGTCTTTTCAAAATAAACTTCAATAGGCATAGATCAAGGTTTGGCTTAAAATGACATAGACTGTTGGTTGTACACAGGACACAAACAGCTGTCTTCTGGGTTAAAGTCCTGTGTTTGATTGACCCCTCCGCCATCAGACTTGCCCACATCACTTATTGTGTTATCAACAGTATCGCTATATGTTTGGTGCTGGTAGTTACCTGGCCACCTCAGGGTCCTGGCCTATGCATAACAGGATGGCCTGGGCATTAATGAGCAGAGCCCAGCAGGGCAGACAGAACAACAGCAGGATGATGATGCCCCGCTGAAGGATCACTCCCACCCGCAGCAGGTTCTTACCACCGAATGTCTGCACAACATAATTTACATTTTAGAAAGACGGCCAGAAACAAACAGGAGGAGAATATAAGTATTTCCAGTGATTTATATCATCATATCAAAATGGATTTTCCACACCTGAGACACCAAAGTGTCACATGCCAGTCCCAAACCATATCCTGTTGCTGCAGTGGTAACATTGATGGTCTGAAAATATTATGAAACATACTTAAATGAGTCTGACGTACACTTGAGGACTTGATGTAACCAGTCTTTCTATGACTCATGACAGTAAATGTGCTGCATGTGCTACATATTGATTAAATCTTTAGGCTTGTGAGACAATTGTAAAAACTATCTTGGTGAGTTTATAGTTGTAATAATTCATTTTCTCCCATGAAATTACATCTCCACATCATTTCCTCATGCTAGCCTCCACAAGTCTGTGGAGCATACAGCTCACCACTTACAGCAGAAGCTAATCCATAGCCAGCCATCACTTCATTTCCCAGACGCCCACAGAACATTGTGACCACGAATGGAAGCAGGTAATTGAGGATTCGAGAGAGCAGCTGCAAAGACAAACATCAGCAATGGAACACTTGATACAGCTACAAGCTCGCAGATGATACATTGCAAATTACAGTAAACACAAGTTGCTTGTAATTAACATAACGCTTAGACTGTGTCTTTGCACATAATCATACTGTCATCACTTTGACAGGTTGCAGCCACTGTTTCAAATCTGCCAAATTCTGTTCTAGTTTTATCCATAAATAAATGGAAGCTCTATTCCTTCTGCCAGACCCTTTCTCACCATATTTGGGTTACCTGTGACCTCGTCATTGATAATCACACTGCTCAGGCTCTCTCTCTTTGTACTCTGCTAGCAAAACGCCTCATTTTACAACATTGGAAGTCACAGTCCAGCCCCTCTTTCCACTGATGGCTGATGGAGCTTGGCAACGTGATTCATATGGAAGGGTTTCGATATAAATTTGCCAACAAAAAAAACATCTTCCTAAAAATCTGGAAACCATTTCTTGAAAAATGGTCTACAACCCAGCAAAAGGGAATTGACTCATAGCTTATGCTCTTGACGTTATGTGATAAGGGCCTATCCATGGTGCATCACACCCTCTTTTTTGTAACATTTTGGTTGCCAAGAGGTGTATCTTGTAGTTCTTGTTTTTTTTTCTTTCTTCTTTTCAACTCTTATATACTAATTTTAACTCGTGTTATTTCCACGTATACTTATTCCACTTCATCTATTCATTTTTTGTATTGTTGTCACTTTCTTCTTTTCTGTATTTGTCTCTACTGGACATTACCTTATTTTCTCATTGTGTCATTTAGATGTTGATGCTGTTTCTGCAATTTGCACATTATATGTCCAAAAAAGCAAACAAACAATAAGAGACTTGAAAATAACAAACAAACTTGTGTATTGCATCTGGTGACCGGAGACCTTGGACCCAAGAGAGTTCAGTTATTTATTACAGAAGCTTACAGAGTAACAAAACAGACAAATACAGGGTTACAGGAGCTTACAGAGTAACATAACACACAAAGGTAAAAACCAGAAAGCAAATCTGACAGGCAGACATAACCGCAAAGAGTGAGGGAATCACAAGTTTGAGAATCAGGCAGAAGGTCAGGCAGACAGGTAAAGGTTACAGGTAACAGGATCAGTGGCTCATAAGGAAACCATGCAACAAAGCAACATTACACATTTTTAAACTGGCCAGGAGTGAGAGAAAAAGGGCTGATTATTTAATCATTCATTGATGACCAAAGTGGGAACAGGTTAACAGGTTGTTACAGGGCAGGAGAGGATGACTGGATGTGGGACAGAGGTAACTGGGACAGGAGAAACAGCCTGGGGACATCTGCTGGACTGGGAGAGAATGGAAATGACTGGGTTTAAGAAAGTGGGAATGTGGCTGAAGTGACAGTTTTTATTCTTCATTCAGTAATAGTAGTTAAGAAAAAAAATTGTGCAAGATATCAACAGTGATTTAAAATTTAGTATTGCGTAAGTAAATATTCTAACATAGTTTCATTTGATTGACAGTGTATACATAAATAATTTTGTATTCTGTTCGTGTTGATGACTGAATAAGCTGCTCGTATTATTTTTGAGTATTAATGTTCTGAAGTCATGGATGTATTAGTCAAGGGGCCTACGGGTTACATGCCAAGGGGCCCAAAGTGTCCGGGACCCCCGTGGCCTTCACCTGCAAAATGTCAATCTCAGAGACGTAGCGACCTGGATGAGACTTAAAATGACCACAAAGAGACACATAAAGGCTACAAAGAGACTCTAAGGTACTGCAAAAAGACACACAATGACCTCAAAAAGACATAAAACCACACACAAACACAAAACAAGTATGACGGCTACAAAGCTCATGAGTAAAGTGAATGCGCACTCTTTGCAGTGCTTCAGGCCTATTTTTCATCCACTCTTCATCCCAGAACTCTGACATGATGCTTTTATAAACACTTATTTATATTCAACAAAATAGAACATCTTTTTCACATTTTACAACCGCTATTATGTTTTTTTGTTCAATAAAATGAGAGTTGCACTGACAAATGCTCTGAAGAGCCGTTAAAAATATTCTCCCCTTGAAGAAAACAGAGCTGCATTACAGGTCAGCACGACACAAGCCTAGATAAGAAAAAAAGCAGATGACATCTAAAAAATTTAAATCGTCTATAAGTCAATTGCCACTGCTTTGGACACTGTCAAACATAATGTGTCCATCGAATCTAAAATTAAATGTTTTTATTGATATTGAGCACAAAACATATTATTGTGATTAAGGATCTCAAGGTTATCCTTCTACTGGGAGCAGCACAGTGGTGAAAATGTGATCAGTAAGAGTGGAAGAGGAGCTGTCATTCATACAGTACTCTGGTTCTGCGTAGGGGCCTGGCTCTGGCTGGCATGCTATTCATCCTGGCTGCTGGAATTATTATAAACCTGCTTATCATGAACTTGGATACATGAACATGAGCAAAGTCTACTGTATTCAGTGTATTCATTGTATTTAACATATTAAACAGAAGCATTGTGGTTTTGGACTGTCAAGGTCAATCTGACTCTTCCTTTGGGACCAGCGCAGTGGAGAGAATCTGATCAGGCGTATATGTCGTATTGATCCAGTCCAAAGTAAAATTGGTCTCTGACGGCAGGGTCTGCGGCAAGGGCACGAGGAAGTGCACACTTGCTCCCACAGCCAGAAGCGTAACTGCGGCAAACATAGTGAGGCCCCTTCTGATGATCAGCTGGGTCGTAGAGAGACGACCTCCCTTCACATGCTGGGCTGCATGTCCATCCTTTGTCTCTCTGTTCCCATCATGGCACTCTGTGCTCACAGACATGTAACCATCCACTGACTTGGGAGAAAGATTATTATTATTATTAATATTATTACCCTATTATTTTTGTTGAGTCATATGGAGATCAAGCAGCAGTCAAATAGTAAAAACTTGACAGAGAAATATGAATGTCAATTGATTACAAGAAAGACATAACGATTAAGTGTAGCTGGCTACTTACATTTCTATTACTGGTGGTCTGGTCAGCAGTGTTGTCAGCCACAGAGTCTGACCGGGCAGCTGTGCTTAATAATGTTATGAGAGTGATTTTCTTAGCTCGGTTTACAGCCTGCAAACAAATACAAACAAAAACCAGAGATGCACCATTTAACTACATGAAGCTCAGCATAAGTTCAATCAGGAAGATTTTCTCTGTGCTCATCCGTTCACATTTCTCTCCATCCAATCTCACTACTCTCTCAAATCAGCTGACTATGGGCGTTCACTCTTTGAATTATCCAATCAAACTTTGCCACGATCTCTCTCAGCTAATCAGGATGCCACTGCAAAATTTTAAATCTGCTCTCTTTTCTGCTGCTGTCAGCCATCACTGCGCCGGGCGCCTGATCAAGGCAGCCCCCTCACTCTGACATCTCTCCACTTTGTGCATGTAGAGGTCCTGTTTGTGCATGTGTGTGTCTCTTTCGGACCTGTGTGTAATTGACAGCAAGAGTGAAAAAATGAATTTCTCCTCAGGGGGATTAGTAAAGTATATAAAAACAAAAAACAAACCACATCGCTGGTCTCACCATCGTCTTGTACACCTTTCCTTTTAATCTTGCTGATACTCTTCTATCACACATCACACCTGACACTTTTCTCAACCCGTTCCAACCTGCTTGCAGACATTTCTTCACCTCTTTTCCACACTCTGGAACTGTTGAACCTAAGTACTTAAAATCCTCCACCTTCGTTATTTCTACTCCTTGTAATCTCACAGTTTCACGTGGGTCCATCTCATTCACACACATGTATTCAGTCTTGCTATGACTAACCTTCATTCCCCTCCTTTCCAGGACATACCTCCACCTCTCTAGATTTTCCTCCACCTGCTCCTACTACAGATCACAATGTCAGCTGCAAACATCATAGTCCATGGAGATTCCTGTCTAACCTCATCTGTCAACCTGTCAATCACCATAGCAAACAAGAAGGGGCTCAGAGCTGATCCCACTTCCACCTTAAAGCTATAGTCACTTAAAGCTATAGTCACTAACTTCTGTCGCTGGGGGGCGACAGAAGTTATGCACTATAGTATAGTGCATAACTTCTGTCGCCCCCCAGCGGATAATGTGTCATTAGAACTAATAAGCCGGTGGCACTTCCGTGTACACAGAGTTAAGCCTGATTTATGGTGCTGCTTTGAATCAACGACGTCGCTACGTCGTAGGGTATGTGGCTACAAAAATGTAACTACACGTCGAGGCGATTCAGACCCAGCGCAGACCGGCAGGGCTGTAATTGGTTTGTGTGGTAGCAACGCATTTCCGGTTCCGTATTTCCAGATTCCGCCATCTCTAAACATCTTGTTGTTGAGCATGGATGCGATGTAGATGTTGCAGTATTAACATATTGTCTTCGACATCCAGCAACTCCAACTCCAGCAAAATTCTCTCTCTCTCGGTCGCCATTGTTCACTGTGACCAGAAAAGCCAGAAGCTAAACAAAGAATCAACTAGAGGCGACGATAACCACTCAGGAAAGGAAAGCAGCCCCCTACTGCTCTGGCGGTGAATTGCACTGCGACCAAGTTCGAAGTTCGAAGGGTTCATGACGGCGTCACAGCAACGACGTAGCGACGTCGTTGATTCAACGCAGGACCGTAAATCAGGCTTAACACATGGCAGTCACCACACACCATGTACACAGAGTAACACTCGCTTCACACCGTGTACACAATGCTAGACAACGTGGCAAACACCAGGCTGTTAACATTACATTACGTTCATAGCACCATTTCCAAGAAAATAAAGTACTAGGTCCAGTACATGTAACAGCAACACATACTACTCGTAATTATAAACCAAGTCACTTACTTATCCAACAGCAGCAAGGCGACATCCGTGTCTGCCCTCAGCCCAATTTCTTCCTTCAGGGCTCTCCACTGAGAAAAAGCGACGCCAATACAAATCCTTGTTTGCCTTCTCCGTCGGTCACTTTCCTTCTTTGCTAATAGACCTTCGGCCGAACGTCCAGGCTTTGTCTTACTGGTAGGATCCACTTCTGAATCGTGTCTCGGCTGCTTCTCCGCCATGTTGCTTTCTCTTTCTACCTGCGCTCTACCTCTTGCAATGACACTCGCCACTCTTCCTCCCCCTCCCTTCTTGTTGTGAGGAAGCATTGTGCATCAGCGCGGGAATGTTGCAGGTCGACATGCAAACTAAAAATGATATATATTGAAAATACCGCAAGATGTTAGAGGTGCCGATCGGCTTAATCAGCATTGTGTCATCTCCTCTAGTAGTGGCTTGGGTGAAACGGACATACGGACATGTAGAAGTTACACACTATAGCTTTAAACTCCTCCGTCACACCTACAGCACACTTCACCACTGTCTGACAGCTCTCATGCATGTGCTGCACCACTCTACTTCTCTGTCACTACAGACTTCCTCATACAATACCACAGCTCCTCTCTTGGCACCCTGTCATATGCTTTCTCTAGATCTACAAAGACACAAATAGCTTTAAAAAACACAATTTATATCAGAAAGTCCAAATTCTGAGGCCCTGTTCAGCGTACCTCCTCTGTTATTCTCTCCCAGTTCAGCTTGAAGATGACAATGATGTAGAAGGTGGATTGTAAAATCACACAAACAAGCAGTCCCAGCCAAAAACCTACGGAGAGAGACAATATAGTTATGTAAGTGCACTGCAGGATTCATTTGAAAAAAATCTATTTGTAAAAGAAAAATAAAAGGTCACCTCATATAATTACCTAAAACTCTTAGTTTTGCAACAAAAATTAAAGTAACGCTCAGTGAAAGTCCTATGCAGTAGTATCCAATGAAATTGGCCACAGCAGGTATCTTCTGTTTGCCTGTGCCCAAGAAGATGCCTGTGCACACACACTAGAATGCAGAGAGACAAATCTCTGATTATTACACAGTTGTAGTCCACTGGCCACCATGTGCCAACTTCTAGATACTTCAACATCTGCTGTGCTAGATGAATAAATGAAACTGTTGGACTCACCACAAGGGCATCAAAGAATTGAAGGAAACAGTAAGCATTCATCAAGTGTGCGACCAGACCTATGATCTTCCTGAAATAAGGTATTATGATTAACGTGTATTCTTATTTTTCTAGGCAAATCTTTGTATGTAGCAAAAGCACTTTAAAAAAAATCAAAGAGTATTAATTCTGGAAATGTGAGTGTGACTGCAGAAACTCACTCATCAGAGGTGAAGATGAAGCCAATCACTGATTTAGTAGAGCCGAGTACAAGACCTTCAACAACTGCAATGCTACCTGCAAAAGAGGAGGTGGGGAAATGTTGAAGAAATCCAACATCAAAAACTGATTTGTTAACAACAACTGAACATGTTTATAACTGACCTGCAAGAGCGAATGACATCTTGGTGGTGAGAAGCGCCCTGGCAGTGTCTCCTACACCGAGAGCATTTCCCACTCTGGCACACGCCGCAGCTTGAATACCGAGGGGGAACTATGGATTCATCATTTTGCAAAAAAATGAAAAAATACATTAAAAGAAGTATGAACAGTGAACAGTTTCTCCTGAGAGTATTTAAAAGCTAAACCATAACTTTTACTTGTGGAAGTTAATTTGTATTCGCTTATTCTCTCAGGGGGTCACGGGGGGACTGGAGCTTAGAGTCCTCGGTTAACCTGACATGTTCAGAGAATACTAAAAGTGAGAACATAATGCTGTGACTGGTAGTTAGTACCATGTAGGTTATGAATGCCACCATTATCACAGCATGTTGGGCTGCCAGCTCATCTTCACTCAGCATTCCTGATCATCAGAGACAGAGAAGAATAGTCATGACTCAGAGTTTGTGCATGTGTCTGGTTTGTTAAAATGAAATGTCTTACCAATAGAGCTGCAATGATTAATCAAATAGTTGTCAAATATCAGTTCAGTCAGAAACACTTTTGTCACAGAAACCTTTATTTCCATTCGCAGTATTATATTTGGCTCAGTATTATATTTGGCGCAGTATAATATTTGGCGCTATGGCTCTGTTCTGGGGCCCCTCTGCCTTCTACGTGTCTATGTGGAAAGCCTAAGGCAGAGAGAGCACACCTGTCTGCCCTTCCATGTGCAAATGAGGAAAGCCTGAGGCAGAGAGGCAAAGACAGCAGCAGCAGCAGCAGCAAAGACCCTCCAGGAACAGAACAGAACAGCATCAATGACAAACAGAAATGACACTGATAGTCTGATACAGCATGAAAAGGAGGAGCTGGGGTGGAGGTGGATTGCAAAGCGGCTTGCAGAGGAAGCTGCAACAGTAGGCAGGCCAAAGCAGTTTAAACAGGGTGCCCTGAATGAGATTTGCCAATTGGTTGCATAGAAAGGAATCATGTGATCTATCAGCTGACTCCCCTCAGCAGTCAGCTGCTCCATCAGTTGACTGGGCTGTTTGAGATCAGCTGATGTAGCTGGGATGAGAGAAGAGCTTGACATCATGTCCTGCCTGAACTAATGCTATGCTCAATTTCTTGGCCCCAGATTCACTCTCATTTGCCATTTCACCTTGCTATACCTGCTTTTTATCCATTTCTTCTTTTTTTTTATTTTAGTGCTTTGTCTCTTGGCTGTCTGCTGCTTAAAGTCAGGCACCTGGTTTCTACCTTTTCAAAAAGGCCTAAACTGAATTAAACATTGGGGAGGCTACACCAACATAAATGTCCTGATGACACAAAATAATGCAAAAAAAGAGAAAAGGCAGAGGGCAGAGTCTTTGCAAAAGAAACAAAAAAACAAAACACACTTTCAGTGGGCCATAAGTGATGAAAGGGATTGCTTCTGTATGAGTCTATACATTGTGTTTTTTTGTTTTGTTTTGTTTTTTTAGGAAAATCCTGCATAGTATATTTTTAAATTAATGCCTGGCTACTGACAATCAGTTATAGTTTAAGGTTTGTTTGGTCTTTTTAAAAAGAAAAGTTTTTTTTTTCTTACTCCTCTATGACAGTAAACTGAATTCAAAACATTTGAGGATGTTGTCTTTGGTTTTGGGAAACACTGAATTTTTTACTATTGTCAAATACTTTATAGAATAAACAGCTAATCACTTCATCGGAAAATAATCATTAGTTGCAGCCCTACTTACCAATATCTAGTACTTGGATTACCTGCAAAGAATCCCCCAAACTCATAAACCCACCACTCAAAGCACTTCATTAATGTACTGGGAATGGCCAGTTTCATGTAGGAGCCCCACTCCTGCAGTGATTCTACAGACCAGCCTGCAGGGGGAGAGAGAAACTTATTTTTGGAAAAACTTGGCAGATGAACAAGGTGGTCCATGAGATCACAAGATCACCACAAATATCTGCTAAATATAAAGTTGCCTCACCTCCCCATGTTGTGACATGGAGTTTTCCTCCACCAGATGTAAGCAAACAGAAAGACACAGATGTAAATGTGAGACAGCGCGTTGGCTGCTGCAGATCCACTGTATGCACACAGACACGCTGACATCAGTGCGTGCAATAGTTTTTAATCAGATTCAGAAATCTCTATAGTGCATGTGCGAGTACACGTACCTAATACCAAGATCCAGCCAGTATAGAAAGATATAGTTTGTCACCACATTCGCTATGTTTGCCATGGCAGCAGTGTACATTTGTGGCAGTATTATACCCTGAGTACACAAACACGGGCAATGTGATTACCACTACTCATACATATCTCCTCAGAAATTATATTACAATATTGTTTAATAAGATTCACAACATTTGTATACACTGAAATAAGATACAGGACGGCACCAATTCAAAGAACTAGACTTGGGTTTACGACAAATATGCACCTGGTTTTGCAGGTAAGACACCTGGAGATGTTGCAGAAACATTACCTACAGAGGAAGTTGATTTTAATAAAGTGTTTATAAATATTTAGCAGCTCATTGAGCAGAAACACAAAATAACAACAGAAAATAACAGAAAAACATGTTGAATTTTCATTGAAAGGTGAGAGAAAAGGTATGACTCACTGGCACTGCAGGAAGGAAGGCTGTGATATACTGCTGGGCTATTCTGAAATCAAGACAATGTATTCAATTCAAATTAAGGACAAACAAGCACTTATCAGTTGAACGTCATCCAACCTTATTTATTTTTATGGCCTCTCAGAAGCAGGATGTGTGAAAGATTTACTGATCAATGAGAAACTCAAGTTAAAGCTGCATTCATCAATTTTTTCTTTAAATCCAAATTGGACCAACTGACTACGAATAACATGAAGTTGCTGGTAGTGAAGAACCCACAGAGAATTTTTTTTCCAACTCTGCAGCCCTAGAGAGCTTTTTTTGCCTTATTTTAGCACACTCTTCTGGTTTTTATACCCCTCATGTCTCAATGCTATTGTCAGTTATGTTCACCCTGATAAACCCACTGCACTCTTCATTTCCAGAACCAAATGTATAACAAAGTTCGTGAGTGGCTCTCTCATTCCCAACTCACGTCAATCCCAAAAGAAAAAGGAAGCAGTCAGGTTGGGGTGGTAGTTTGGTTGCAAAACACAGGATTTTCCCCTTGGATTTACCCCAGGAGACTGATGTTCAGAACCACGTCAACTTTCAGTCATTTTAAGGTAAGTCATCACCATGTTTCTTTCCCTAAACCTAACCACAGTTACTCTACTTGCCTCAGGCTAACCTCTGTAACTTTACTAACTTTACAAGTATATAACATTATGTGAAATACTGTTAAATGGTCAGTGTCTAGGATTTAGGTGGATCTGTTGGCATAAACTGAATATAATATTCAAAATGATGTTTTCTTTCTTTCTTCTTCTCTTGTGTATAATCACCTGAAAATAATATTCATTGGCTTTTCATTACCTTTGAATGAGCTATAGTAATATCTATATCAGGAGTGTGTCCTCTTTCCATGGAGTCTGCCATGTTTCTATGGAAGCCCAAAACAGACAAACCAAACACTGTATTTTTACTTTACCTAAAGGCCACTGTTAATTCTCTACATGCTAAGAGCAGGGTAACACCTTGCTCACCACAAGATGCCACTAAATCCCACACACTCCACTCCTAAGTAACGTTACGTCATTTGTTGGGAGCTAATTCACATGATATCATACAAACCACTGTGTAAAGGAACGTTGAACCATGACGTTGTAGCTACCGCTCCGATGTCAGTTTAGGATGTGTCAGTTTCTGCTCTTTAAATGCAAACAGTGTCTTTTCAAAATAAACTTCAATAGGCATAGATCAAGGTTTGGCTTAAAATGACATAGACTGTTGGTTGTACACAGGACACAAACAGCTGTCTTCTGGGTTAAAGTCCTGTGTTTGATTGACACCCTCCGCCATCAGACTTGCCCACATCACTTATTGTGTTATCAACAGTATCGCTATATGTTTGGTGCTGGTAGTTACCTGGCCACCTCAGGGTCCTGGCCTATGCATAACAGGATGGCCTGGGCATTAATGAGCAGAGCCCAGCAGGGCAGACAGAACAACAGCAGGATGATGATGCCCCGCTGAAGGATCACTCCCACCCGCAGCAGGTTCTTACCACCGAATGTCTGCACAACATAATTTACATTTTAGAAAGAGGGCCAGAAACAAACAGGAGGAGAATATAATTATTTCCAGTGATTTATATCATCATATCAAAATGGATTTTCCACACCTGAGACACCAAAGTATCACATGCCAGTCCCAAACCATATCCTGTTGCTGCAGTGGTAACATTGATGGTCTGAAAATATTATGAAACATACTTAAATGAGTCTGACGTACACTTGAGGACACTGATGTAACCAGTCTTTCTATGACTCATGACAGTAAATGTGCTGCATGTGCTACATATTGATTAAATCTTTAGGCTTGTGAGACAATTGTAAAAACTATCTTGGTGAGTTTATAGTTGTAGTAATTCATTTTCTCCCTTGAAATTACATTTCCACGTCATTTCCTCATGCTAGCCTCCACAAGTCTGTGGAGCATACAGCTCATCACTTACAGCAGAAGCTAATCCATAGCCAGCCATCACTTCATTTCCCAGACGCCCACAGAACATTGTGACCACGAATGGAAGCAGGTAATTGAGGATTCGAGAGAGCAGCTGCAAAGACAAACATCAGCAATGGTGCACTTGATACAGCTACAAGCTCGCAGATGATACATTGCAAATTACAGTAAACACAAGTTGCTTGTAATTAACATAACGCTTAGACTGTGTCTTTGCAAATAATCACACTGTCATCACTTTGACATGTTGCAGCCACTGTTTCAAATCTGCCAAATTCTGCTTCGTCATTTCTCTCATCTATTGATTTCTGCTTCTAAGTCTCAGACAAAAAAATCTGTTACCTGACATCTCAACCTTTCTTTGGCACAAGAAAAAAACTGTCATCAATCATCTGTTGTATACGCAAGCTTTTCAGCAAGGACAGCCCTAGTCCTCACAGTCCCTTACAGACAGAGCAGGGTACGTAAGCAGTGGCAGTCCTTACCAGAGGCCCTGTCATCCTCAGGATGTGGTACAGTTCCTCTCTGTGGGCCAGGGGAACCCTGTGGCGCATCCACCTGCAGCAGAAGAGCTTGTCACTGGCTGCCTCCATGTCTGCAGGACGTGATACTAATGCAGGTTTTTCTGCTGGAGTGTCCGTCGTTTCTCTCATGGTCTTGTCTTAGTTGCTCTTCAGGATGTTGGAAAGTACAAAAAGATCTTTGCTGTGGTCACAGCTGTCTTGGAATTAAGCCAAGGCCGGCTGAAATAACACAGATTTAGGAAAAAAAGCCTACAATCACAACAAAGACTAAGATGAATACTGTTTTGATCTTGAGTCTTGAAAATCATGCCATTGGGATTTCTTAAGAGTCTTAAGTACCATAATATCTTCACACTATCCAAGCTAACCACCACATTCTGGTCAGTGATTTAAGGATCACATTTTCCATCATTCCAAAGTTAAAACATTTGGCAGACTAGACTATGGGCATTGATTACGACAACGTAATAATTAACCCCTTTCACATGTTACAAATTGGCTAGAAATAAAAACAGGAAAAAAAGTTTGGGTTTAAAGATTGATGATCATAAAAGTACAATACATTTATCAAATGGATAAATTGTTTTTGAGACTGTGTATTGTTAAAAATCAGATAAAAAGGGTGACTGCACTTGAACATGAATATACTGCAGCAGGACAAAAAAGACTAAGGGATCCACTCAGCCCTTTATGTACATGGTTTGTCTTGACCTGGGTTTTACCATCAATGCTCTATTTTTGAAATACAACTGAGGACTATAAGGAGCTATAATTTACTTAGTGGCCCTAATTTAATACCCCACACCATATAATTAGCATTTTCCCTGTACTCTATTTCACTTTTCCACCAGCCAGTTTTGGTGCATGACAATAGCAGGACTTTTCATTGATCACACGTATAACAAAAATTGACAAAGCAACTCTTAAGACACAGTAAACCCACTCTTATTATGTACAGTATGAACTTGTGTATTGCTCCTGGTGACCTGAGACCTTGGACCTACGCGGGAGTTTAATTATCTATTGTCAGGAGCTTACAGAGTAACAAAACAGGCAAAGGTCAAAACCAGAAAGCAAATCTGACAGGCAGACATAGCCACAAAATGTTAGTGAATCATAAGTTTGAGAATCAGGCAGAAGGTCAGGCAGATAGGTTACAGGTTACAGGTAACAGGATCAGTGGCTCATAAGGAAACAATGCAGCAAAGCAACATTACACATTTTTAAACTGGCCAGGAGTGAGAGAAAAAGGGCTGATTATTTCATCATTCATTGATGACCAAAGTGGGAACAGGTTAACAGGTTGTTACAGGGCAGGAGAGGATGACTGGATGTGGGAGAGAGGTAACTGGGACAGGAGAAACAGCCTGAGGACATCTGCTGGACTAGAAGAGAATGGAAATGACTGGGTTTAAGAAAGTGGGAATGTGGCTGAAGTGACAGTTTTTATTCTTCATTCAATAATAGCTGTTAAGTTTAAAGAAAAAAGATTTTGTGGGAGATATCAGTAATATAACAGTGATTTAAAATGTATCAGTGCATAAGTAAATATTCTAACATATTTTGATTGACGATGTATACATAAATAATTTTGTTTTATCTTCATGTTGATGACTGCATAATCTGTTAGCATTATTTTTAACTTCTTTGCATATTAATGTAGTAAAGTTATGGATGTATTTTTGAATGGCCTTCCAGGTACATGCCAAGTGCCCCCTTGGTCTTCACCTGCAGACTGACCACAAAGAGACACATAGAGGCTACAAAGAGATTTGAAGGTACTGCAAAGAGACACAAAATAACTTCAAATAGGGGCCAAACAACGACAAAGAGATACTAACAACCAAAAAAGACACACAATGACCTCAAAAATAAACAAAATGACTGCAAAAAGACATAAAACCACACACACACACACACACACACACACACACACACACACACACACACACACACGCAACAGACAAAAGCAAAACAGCTACAAAGCCCATGAGTAAACTGAATGCGTACTACTCACAGTGTTTGAGGCATATTTCCTTCCACTCTTCACTCAGAACTCTGACATGAAGCTATTCAGATTTATCGTATTTACAACCATCTTAAGTAACGTAAGTATTTAAAACTAAGATGTAAACACTTATATGCTAGCTATGAAAAGATAGCACACCTTGTCTTCTTTTATTCTCAAGGACAAACATCCACTGAATGCAATAGCACAAAAGACATCACCCCACAAAACTACATCACTTTTTCTAATTCAACAAAATAGAACATCTTTTCACATTTCTACAACCACCAGTGTTTTTTTGTTCCATAAAATAAGACTTGCACTTACAAATGCTCTGAAGAGCCATTAAAAACTAAAAATTAAAATTGTCTATAGCCAAAGAATAATGTTATCTCTTAAAGCAAAACATGAGTTCAACCAATCATCCACTCATATTCTTATCAATCTGCCACTGCTTTGGGCACTGTTTGTAAAAGGCATTGAGTCCTTCAGAATGTTAAATGCAATGTTTGACACAATTTTGTGATTAAGGATCTCAAGGTTATCTTTCTACTGGGAGCAGCACAGTGGTGAAAATTTGATCAGGAGTATATGTCGTATTGATCCAGTCCAAAGTTAAGTTGGCCTCTGATGGCACGATCTCTGGCAAGGGCACAAGGAAGTGCACACTTGCTCCCACAACCAGAAGTCCGACTGCTGCAAATATAGTGAGGCCCCTCCTGAGGATCAGCTGGGTCATGGAGAGGTGACGTCCCTTCCCATGCTGGACCATATGTTCACCCTGTGTCTCTTTGTTTCCATCATCGCACTCCGTGCTCACAGACATGTAGCCATCCACTGACTTGGGAGGGGGAAAAAAAGCATTATTTCACTTTATTTTGTCGCGTTGTGTCGAGAACAAATGGGGTTAAACTTCAAGGACAATATGTCAGATATTTAGTTCCTTGGTCTCAAGTGTCGTGTAGAAAATAATACATAGAAAACAAAATAAAAAAAATCCACTGTTGATAGTGTGAAACTAGCTATGAAAAGCCATTAAGGCTGTTAGCGTGAAGAATAACAGGCCACTTACGTTCTCATTACTCGCAGTCTGTTCATCTGACAGGGCAGCTGTGTATGTCACGTGTGTCTTTTTCTGGGCTCGTTTCACAGCCTGCAAACAAGCAGATACAAAAACCCAACTGCCAGTTTCTCCTTATTCATACACTTAACAAGTTATTGAAAATAGCCATGCATGTATCAATCTCAGCAGCTGCAGTGTTGCTCCTAAGGGGTGGCCAGGGGGGACCATGGCCACCCTGATAAAATTGCTTCCCCCGGTGAAAATAATTGGAGGCCGTCATTGCAGTCTGTGGGGTTGTGACATGCCTTTTTAAGCTAGCACAAAGGTAGTGGTATTTTGTAAAACTAAACAACCCAAGGCATCTTCTGGCACCAACATGTTGGCATGGCTTTTTGGAAAGGTTGCTAAATAACGCAGCAAATTTAGTCTAAACTTTAGTGAGGGAACTGCTGACATGGCCATTTTCAAAGGGGTTCCTTGAACTCCGACCTCAAGATACCAGAATGAAAATGGGTCCTCTGGGTACCTACAAGTCTCCCCTACACTCAAGAAGGCTTGTTCCCAGTAAATGTTTTGTCCCTTATACTAAATGTACTCCTACAATCTAAAGCTGTGTATTTGTTTTTTAAACCTTCTATATTGGCATGGTTTTCAACCTATAGGTACAGCATAAGCTACTTCCTGAAATTCAGTTATGGCTTTTGGTTTTGGTTTGTCACCCCAAGATTTTCAGTGGCCCAATCTCGCCACCTCTATGAAATGAATTATCGGGGGCGCCACTGACCAGCTGATGCTTGAGAAGTAAAACAAATTCTGTCAGTGTATATAAACAGCTGTGGCCCTGCATGATCCTGACTGTTAGTTTAGCCAGCAGCATACCTCCTCTGTCATTCTCTTCCAATCGAGTTTGAAGAAGATGATGATGATGTAGAAGGTGGATTGTAAGACGACACAAATGAGCAATCCCAGCCAAAAACCTGCAGAGAATAAGACACATTAGTCCATCAAGGGCACAGCAGGCGTCACTAAACTGTTGTTGCTATGCAGCCATTCATTTGTCTGTGACAGTAACAAAAGGTGGACATGGACTTATATAATTACCTAAAACTCTCAATTTTGCAGCAAACATTAAAGTAACGCTCAGTGAAAGTCCTATGCAGTAGTATCCAATGAAATTGGCCACAGCAGGTATCTTCTGTTTGCCTGTGCCCAAGAAGATGCCTGTGCACACACACTGAGATGGAAAAGAACAAATTTCATATTTGACATTTATGACTTGATTTTGGCATCATACTGCAAATACATTTTTCTGGCAGGTTCACTCACCACAAGGCCGTCAAAAAATTGAAGGAAAACGTAAGCATTCATCAAGTGGGAAACCAGACCAACAATTTTCCTGAAATGATAAAGATTGTGTCTTTGTGTGAAGCAGTTGTATTCAAACAACTATAACATGCAGTGAAATGTGGGTGTAGTTGCAGAGACTCACTCATCAGAGGTGAAGATGAGGCCAATCACTGATTTAGTTCCGCCGAGTACAAGACCTTCAACAATTGCAAAGCCACCTGAAAAAGAGGAGCTGTGAAAATGTTGAGGAAGTCAAACACCAAATGTTGATTCTCTAATATAACAACAGGACACTTTTTTAAACTGGGAGTTTGCATGTTCTCCCCGTGTCAGCATGGGTTTTCTCCAGGTTCTCTGGCTTCCTCCCACAGTCCAAAGACCTGCAGGACAGGTTAACCGGTGACTCTAAATTTTCCGTATGTGTGAATGTGAGTGTGAATGGTTGTCTGTCTCTATGTGCGAAATATCAGCTGAGATCAGCTCCAGTCCTTGAGGACCCTTAAGAGGATAAGCAGTCACAGAAAATGGATGGATGTTTATAACTGACCTGCAAGAGCGAATGACATCTTGGTGGTGAGAAGCGCCCTGGCAGTGTCTCCTGCACCGAGAGCATTTCCCACTCTGGCACACGCTGCAGCTTGAATACCGAGGGGGAACTATGGATTCATCATTTTGCAAAAAAAAAAAAGAAAAACATACATTCAGGATCCAGAAATGATGAACACTTACATACAAAGGAGTTTAAAAGCTAAATTACAACTTCAATTTGTTATTTTTAACTTATCCAAATCTGAGACATGTTTGAGAACATTCGTAGTTAGTACCATGTAGGTTATGAATGCCACCATTATCACAGCATGTTGGGCTGCCAGCTCATCTTCACTCAGCATTCCTGATCATCAGAGACAGAGAAGAATAGTCATGACTCAGAGTTTATATCACATGCTTGATTAATAAGATCAACAAGCTCAGACGGGCATAAATGACATAGCTCTTCACTGCACAGTGTTTAGGTCCATAAGAATAGGCTCCATGTAATTGTGAGAATATTTGGTTACCTGCAAAGAATCCCCCAAACTCATAAACCCACCACTCGAAACATGTCATCAATGTACTGGGGATGGCCAGTTTCATGTAGGAGCCCCACTCCTGCAGTGATTCTACAGACCAGCCTGCAGGGGGAGAGAGAAACTTATTTTTGTGGAGGGGAGAAGATGGAGGCCGAACAGAGTGATGCGTAAAAGCATAGCATGAAAATGAAATCCCTCACCTCCCCATGTTGTTACATGAAGCTTCTTCCACCGGATGTAAGCAAACAGAAAAGTGCAAATGTAAATCCAAGACAGCGTATTGGCTGCTGCAGATCCACTGTAAGACATGCACACAAACATGTTGATACCAATGTGTATGAAGGCTCAAGTGCGATTTAAAATCATATACTGACATAAGTGAATACACCTACCTAACACCAAGATCCAGCCAGTAGAGAAAGATGTAGTTTGTCACTACGTTTGCTATGTTTGCCATGGCAGCAGTGTACATTTGTGGCAGTATTATACCCTGAGTACACAAACACCAGATGATGCGATGAGTACAACTTATGCCTCTCCCCTCAGTAATTACATTCATTATGACAAACATGTTTTGATTTGCTGGAATAAAAGAACTGTGTACAAGACATTAATGCACCTGGTTCTGCAGGTAAGACACCTGAAGATTATAAAGAAACATTGCCTAAAAGACAAAAATAGATTACTTGACATAAAGGGGAATGATGATTTCTCTGTAAATAAGTTAAAATGTATTGGACTTGACCGTGAAGGTGAGAGAAAAGTCAGTCACAACTTACTGGTACGGCTGGAAGGAAGGCTGTTATATACAGCTGTGCTATTCTGAAATCAAAAAGCTGTATTTAGATCCAAAGAAATGATTATTTAATTTAGGCCAACGATGTTTGATGTCATTCCTTTAGGGTCATTTATCTCCACTGTCACTCAAAAATATATCTATTGCAAAAAAAAAAAAAAAGTTTTATACAATAATAAGAAGAAGTTACTGTACAAAGACTTAGCAGCCCCGAAAAGGCGGTGTGACTCTAGTGATACAAACTTTACACAGAGGCAGTAGAGGTCAATTGAATAATATTTCCAATAAAGATTATTTGTTTATGCTGAATCTGCTTGGTGAATCTGTGCAGACCTGGTTTGATTTTATTGCAGAGGTGCTGGTTAATGTTGTGAGTGTGAGTTTGGTGCTGGTAGTTACCTGGCCACCTCAGGGTCCTGGCCCATACATAACAGGATGGCCTCAGCATTAATGAGCAGAGCCCAGCAGGGCAGACAGAACAACAGCAGGATGATGATGCCCCGCTGAAGGATCACTCCCACCCGCAGCAGGTTCTTACCACCGAATGTCTGCACAATAGCACAAAGCATGTTAATCATTTTTAGAAAGGTGAAACTGAGAATGAGGGCAAAATTGCATAGAGCAAACCTGAGACACCAGAGTATCACATGCCAGGCCCAGACCACCTCCTGTTGCTGCAGTGGTAACATTAATGACCTGAAGTGAATATGAAACATACTTAAATGAGTGTGACGTACACTTGAGGACACTGATGTAACCAATATTTCTGTGACTCACAACAGTAAATGTGCTACATATTGATTAAATCTTCAGGCTTGTGAGACAATTGTAAAAACTATCTTGGTGAGTTTATAGTTGTAATAATTCATTTTCTCCCATGAAATTACATTTCCACGTCATTTCCTCATGCTAGCCTCCGCAAGTCTGTGGAGCATACAGCTCACCACTTACAGCAGAAGCTAATCCATAGCCAGCCATCACTTCATTTCCCAGACGCCCACAGAACATTGTGACCACGAATGGAAGCAGGTAATTGAGGATTCGAGAGAGCAGCTGCAAAGACAAACATCAACAGTGGAACACTTGATACAGCTACAAGCTTGATACATTGCAAATTACAGTAAACACAAGTTGCTTTTAATTAGCACGGCTCTCTTTGCAAATGTGCCCCCATACTGTCATCAGTCTGACAGGTTGCAGCTACTGTTTGAAACCTGGCCCTCAGCACTGCTTCGGGTTGACTGATTTGCGCTTCAGTCTCAGACACAAAGTCACTTTTTTTTCCTGATGTTTCAAAGTAATCGCTCTCATTAATTTTCTGTTGTATAAATAAGCTTATTTCAAAAGACAGTCTCAATCCACACAGTCCCTTACAGACAGAGCAGGGTGAAGCAGTGGCAGTCCTTACCAGAGGCCCTGTCATCCTCAGGATGTGGTACAGTTCCTCTCTGTGGGCCAGGGGAACCCTGTGGCGCATCCACCTGCAGCAGAAGAGCTTGTCACTGGCTGCCTCCATGTCTGCAGGATGAGTTTCTAATGCAGGTTTCTCCACTGCAGTCTTGGTCCTTTCTATCATGCTCTCCAGTAACTGAATCCACCACTGTTGTGTTAAGCATTTCATCACCTTAAAAAGTTACTGATTGTTTTAGTTTAAGGATTTCAAGTTAGACAACAAAAAATCTATGCAGAACAGGTAACATGGTACAGAGGTCATCTAATGAGTCACTCCCCATGTTTTCTAGGTGGATACCAGAGATGGACCGAAATGACATTTACAATTTAATTTAAAATTCAAATGCAGTTAAAATATAATTTAGTGTTTCACTACAGTCACTTAATGGCTGATTATACAGTCAATAGATGCCATTGTGAGCGGCATTTTAAATAACCACAGCTTTTCTTCGCTCTACCTCTGTGTTGTCAGATATGATATGTGAACAGACAGAGAGTGTGAAGTCATGATTATTCATGACCATCTTTTGCATATTTATGATTGCGCAGCTTTCCTATGTAGAAGTGAAATCAGTCTCCATCAGTTCAGACTGACATGTTCATTACAGTTAATTGTTTAGGGATATAAAACATTAACATGTCATATAGTTCAGTGTCCTACTGGATAGCAGCAAAGGTTAACCAGTCAGTGCTCTGGCAACATCTAAAATGAGATGCAGCACTCTGCCGCTATCAGGCAGAAAACCCATTCAACTAGCCATCTGTAGCGCAGTGATAGCATGTGTCAGTGCAAGTAACATTCCTGTTTCATGGATAGAAAACATATTTGCACCCAAGGCATGTGATGCCTCAAAAGCTGGCGTATAAATAAGTGTAGAAATAAGATCACACACTCAGATATTGGTTGATTTAAAGATTTATTCTCAGGCTTTCCAAAAGTGTTTCCTCAGAAATCTCTGTTTACTGTGGACCAAATGTTATTTCAGTGCTAAGCTTGAAGTGATTTTTTTTTTTTTTTGTGAATTCAGCTTTGCTCATAGACAAGGAGGCAATGATCTGTGCGACGCATCCATTATTCCCACTGGAGAGAGCATAAGTTTTGCACAGAAATAGAAATACAGTTTCCATAAACTCCAAGTGGGTCACTCTGATTGCTTCTCTCATTGAAAACCCAACCTACGGATGAAGCCTTCCACTGGAGAAATGGCATGTCCACTTGGTGTACAATGTTCCACTTACAGCCAGTACTAACACAGAGTCACACAATGTGCTTGTGTCATTGCCCACTCTGGAGTGACACACAGTCTGAATCAATAGACTCAGGCCCTTGGACTTATTTTACCTGTCAGCAGCAGCTACAACTCTATGTTATTTATTATTTATGTTTTCAGCTATACAATTTGTAAAACTGACCTGAAGCCCTCTAAAGCCTTGTGCAACATTTATATATTGAATTCATACCTATCTACTCTTGCATTTATATTTTACACACTCGTCATATGATGGACGTTTGCACATTATTATATTTCTTGTGCACATTTTTGTACATATATTTTATATATTTCTTTAAAAACAACATATCTCTTCTCATATTTTTATGTTTTCTTATGTTTTTTTCTTGTATCATTTTTATCTATATCTATATATTGTCTTATCTGTTGTAGCTTAATGCACATTTCTTTCTTGGATACGTCTTATTCTTATTTCCCTATGTCTCTGTAGTATAAGAGCAACTGTAATGTCCCTCCAGTTTACCCCCAGGGATCAATACAATTTTCTGAATATGATTTTTTTTTTTTTTTTTTTTTGTAATAGTCTTCATAGAAAAACCAATCTGTGGGAAAGCTGAAATCCATGCTATGGACTAACATCTCACAGTCACAAAGACTAGTATTTGAACTCTGTGTGCAAGACTCAAGTTCTCTCTGAAAACCAAGTATGAAATGGAGTTCTGGCCTCAAAATAGAGTGCAAACTGTGAAAGGATTTTTCCTCACACTTCACTTAGAAGATGCTTAGGATTGGCTGATCCAGTCTCCACACCCTGGAGAGGATGAAGCAGGTAGCGTACAGTATGTACCGTAGCTTTTGCCTAAAAGATAACACTCTGAAGTGAGGGTGTTGTGCACATTAAGGCTGTGATAACACTGTGTGAGACAATAAAGTACAATAAAATGTAATTATATGCACACATAATTAAATGAGTGGGAGCTCATGCACTTTTATTGTCCTAAAAAATGACATTAGAACGGTTTTGCAAGACAGGGATCAGTGTCTTGATAACCCCGAGATCAAATAGCTTTGAAGGCTAAAACAAACAGAACTGACTGTATTGAAAATGAGAATCAGATCATTAGTATCTGATTTATTGATCTCACCATGTCAGATAAGGTGAGTGAACTTTAGCTGTAAATGTGTCTATGATAAAAGGAAAAAAAGTGTCATTCCTGTTCACTCTGTGCTTCCACTTGGAGACTCAGTCTCTGAGGCAATGAGCTCCCCTAAGTGTGACAACCCAAAGCCCTCTTGGCTTTATGTTGGCTAAATCAATCAGCCTGTTGGAATAACTGCCACAGATGCCATGTGCTGCAGTGCCAGTGATTTGTATCTGTCACTTGTTATTTTCCCTAACACTGCTCTTGCTTTTGTGTTTTCTAAGTTCAGTTGGCACCTCAAGTCTCTGCCTCCCTGTCTCAGCCTGTCTGTGGTGCTGCCTCTGGTCTGTTTCTTCTTCCATGCTTTCTTTTCACTCTATTTTCTCCCTCTTTCCATGTTTCCGACTAGACTTTGATTATTGGTCACTGATGCTCTGTGGGATTTGTGTGTCAGAAAATTTGTAGAAGCAACACCAATTTTTAAAACCATCCAAAATTATTTACAGATGGTTAAGTAAATATTTTTGCAAAGCAAGGTTAGCTTTGGCTTTTACCCCAAACCTTTTAAAATGTTGTAAAGATTTATAAACTTAGGATACAATTACACTTAACAAAAAATTACTTTAATTAGTTTGATGAAGTAATAAATTACAAATTGCATATTTTGACGTGCCTCTTCTGTTAATATGAAGATACATTAGCATCTGTGGGGAGACATCAAAAATTTTTTCTAAGATTTAAAGGACCACTGTGTAGGGTTTTGAATGAATGGGAAATAACATAATACATGTTTTTTTCTTTAGTGTATAATTATCTAAAAATAAGAATCATTGTGTTTTCTTTTATCCAGAATGAGTCATTCATATCTACATTGGACGCTTGCCCTCGTCTACATAGATTACCACGCTGTGCAAGCTACTTGGAAAATGTAGTAAGCTAAGCTACCAGTTATCCTGCATCAAAATAAAGTTTCACCACACTGAAGCTATCCCCAGAGAAATATAGCACGCTAAGCTATGATAAAATGGCAAAAGTAGCCTGTGACTTGCAAAACTACTTTTAGTTTTTTGACTTAATGTCTAATCAGCACTTTCTCAGTGACAAGAAAAACTGTCAGCCAAACAAATAGGCAGTTGAGAAAATGTTCTGTTGAAGAGTTTATTATGAAATAACAGAATTTGAACATGTCCGCCAATAACATGACATCATCAGTCAGCCTATTGCTCTCTTTCAGTGGGCTATCTGACTATGTCAGTAATTCAAAAACAGACTCTCACAATATATTTTTCATCCATTAAAACTACAATAAATAAAAGACAGTAATATAAACAATAAAAATAACAGACCTAAATTTAAACATTTCTTTTTTGGGGGACATTAGAACATGAACATGTCCTGCAGATAACATGTGACACCAATATGTCACCATCTCTCTCTTCTATTCCTTCTCAATACTGTTCTCTGTCTCTCTAGCTCTCTGCAAATACTGTCTATGGGCAAGATACATGAGAGACACGTCAAGAAGTGCAATGTAGCCAGTCAAAGGCAGAGTAGGGCAGACTGTGCTAAGAAAAGCCAATAGCAAAGCAGAAAGCAGAATAAACTGAGGGTTATTATGTGATGTCTTGCAGAAGTGCCTCCCTCGTCCTCATGCCTCAGTGTGGCACTGGCGTCAGTCACAATACTTATCCTCACTTTTTTTATCCTTATATTTATCCAGACCTCTGCAGAAAAAGTCAGCTACACTTCAGAGCTTTCCTGGGAAACATAGCTTGTAACTTGTGTGGACTACTGCGCTACTTGGAAGGTAGTGACGTTACCACCACGTTACTGAGAAATGTAGTTAAGTTAATAACGTTGCTACTTGTAGTGATGTTTCTGCCCAATACTGCCGCCATGTTTATGCAGTAGCCCAGAAAGGACAAACCAAACAATAACTTTGGAGAGTGACATTTGCGTTTTCTTGTTTTTTAATGTTTCAGTCGGTTGTAATTTGCAGTCCTCACCACTAGATGCCACTAAATCTCCTTCATGAAATCTTACGCACTGCTCCTTTAACACTCATTTTTTGTTTTACAAGATTTTGTCTGGATCTGTTTCACCACCGTCCACAAGCTTCTCCATTTCCTTTGTGCATGCACTGTGGGAGAATAGTGTGCATCAACAGCACACACAGAAAATGTACCACACTTAGTATGCACTGTGTCTGCTTTGAGTATCCTGTACTTTCTTTTGTCCCTTTCCTTGCGTGAACAAAATACAAAACCTGCTCAAAAGCTGTGTGTAGTAATGATGGACACAGTGACAATCCTGCCATTGGTATTACAATATTCTGCTGATCTGCAGGTGGCTGTAATGTGGCATGAAAGGCAGCAATGCACAAACAAAAACAGTGGAGAAGGAGACTGCGAGCACATTTCAGTATGTTGGAAAAAACTGCTCTGCCAATGTTTCCTGTGGAAGGAAATGCATTCAACATACAATGTGTTTGGTGTGACACATTGAATGTTGACATACCTTTTGTTTGTTTACCAAAAAAACCTTCCACAGGGTGGACCTTTAAGGAGGTCAAGATAATTCAGTTGCTAGTTTGTGTGAAAAGCATGCCGTTTTTTGAGCGTGCTGTGCTGTGCCCCATTTTTGTTTGTGCCTGTTTGTATTTTCTGTGGACACCAGCAGCTGGTGAGCTGTGTTGTCTCCACCTGAACACAGCCAAAACCAAGGAGATGGTGGTGTATTTCAGAATAAAGAAGTCACCCCATCCACCAGTCTACAGGGGGAGGATATTGAGGTGGTGCACACCTACAAATATCTGGGGGTCCTCCTGGATAATAAACTGGACTGGTCTTCTAACACTGACGCCCTCTACAGCATGGGGCAGAGCCGCCTGTTCTTCCTGCAGACACTGAGGTCCTTTGATGTGTGTGTGGAGATTTTGACCATGTTCTATCACACAGTGGTGGCCAGCGGACTTCCCTATGCTGCTGTGTGTTTGGGAGGCAGCTTGACCGACAAAAACACCAAGGGTTCGGACAGGTTGGTTAAAAAGCTGGCTCAGTGCTCGGCAGGAAACTGGACCCACTAAGAACTGTGGTGGAGAGGGACACACTCAACAAGCTGGAAGCTATAATGGACAATAGCAGACACCCTCTCCACAGCCTCCTGGAGTGACAGAGGAGCAGCTGCAGCAGTCGGCTCATCTCACTGCATTGCAGAACAGAGCGTTTCAGAAGATCCTTTGTCCTCACCGCAGTAAGACTGTTTAATACATCCTGAATCTAGTCACACACACACTTACACACAGCACATTAGTCACAACTGGCTGGAGTGTCTGTGGGTGTGTGTGTCTGTGTGTCTGTTCCACGTTTTTCTCCTCACTGACTTGGTCAATCCATGTGAAATTTGGCACAGTGGTAGAGGGTCATGGGAGGATGCAAATGAAGCAATATTACATCAATTGGCCAAAGGGGTCGCTATAGCGAGCATGCCCCATATGTCATAGTGACATGAAACTTTGCACAGAGATGTCTCTCCTCATGAGGAACAAATTTGCCTCAAGAACCCATAACTTCCAGTTGTATAGATTTTCTGCCATTTTGAATTTTTTGAAAAACACTTAAAATCGATCTCTTCCTAGTAAGTTGGACCGATCTGCATGAAACTCTGTGAACATAATCTAGGGACCAATATCTAAAGTTCCCTCTTGGCAAAAGTTGGGAAACTTACTAAAACTGAGCTTCTATAAGGCAATGAATATTGCGAAGGGCGTGACTCATCATGTAAAGGTGTATAACATCTCAAGGGTTTCACCATCACCACGCAACTTTGTAGGCATATGACCACACATAATCTGAGGGGACCCCTCCATTATTGACCCCATCAAACAAAATGGGGGCACTAGAGAGCTAATTTCTTATCTAGGGCTTACCGCCATATTGATTTTTACTAAACTTGGTAGATATGTAGAACAGGACGCCTCAAGGTGACTGGAGAAATTTAACTCTGGGTATGATTAATTTTTAGTAAGTCATGGTATGGTATGCTGTACATAATCATTGAAAGTGTCAGTGTGTCATTCTGTCAGTCAGTCATTCTGTCTGTCCCACGTTTTTCGACTCACTGACGCGGTCAGTTTTTGTGAAACTGCACATAGGCATTGAGGATTGGCATGATAGTCTCATGAGCCATCTGCAGAGAGAACAGACTCATTCATGTTAAAAGAAGATGTCCACAAGACATAGAATAGTCTCTTTCTTCACCCCCCTTCTGGAGCAAGATTTGGCTCTTCATCAACTAAACAAAGTTATACAGTCCAAATCAAAGATGCTTTCTAAACTCAACCAGTTCGTTTCAAAGTTAAAAATTAATCTGCCAAGTTTATGGGCTTATCTTGGCTGAACATTACTTGAGCTGCAGCATCTCTTTTTAATCCTACTTCTTCCTAAAAAGATGTTTTACTTGGAAAACTGTGCACAGCTCGGCTGCCTGTGGTTTCCAGGTGGATGAAAGGATCAAGAGCCAAATCTTTCTTTGACAATTTATTCCACTGATGATATGAATGTGAATGAATTACACCTCTGAGGAGGCACACACTGTTTTTTCATTTGGTTCTCCTTCAAGTATTCACTTTCATTTTGTCTTTCACAACGCTGCAAGTGAAACAGATCTTGCGTTAATGAGCGTCTGAGTGCTCTGGATGGATAGCTTAAATAAAAGATGCCCCTGCTGAGCCTCTTTGGTTTGAAATAAAATACCAAAGCAGAGAGAAACACATAAATTAAAACAGTAAAAGTAACCCAATCATACAGCAGAATCCCATGTTTTAGAATTGTGAGACATCTTGCTTGCAGGTGCCAAACATACAAAACAAATGGCGCTACTTGTTTAGCTTGTTTCCATTGTGTTACATAAAACATCCCTAAAACAAGGAGCGTAAAAGGCTCATCCCCTCCTGGAGCAGTCAGAACATTAAGTTCAGTTAAATATTGATGACTTCTTTGGTTAATGATGGCAGTGAAAGATGTTCGCGGTGCTATGAAGGGACACAGCCTGTCACATCTGATGCCACTCTGAGCAGTGATATGTGGCTCCGGCATCTGACCCTGTCCTCCTGGGGGCATTTTAGATAATTGCTTTCTCAAATGCAATCTCCAGATTGTTTTGTACTTCTTAAAATATTCCAGGGCAGCGGGGGTTTCTAAATTCTTTATAATTTCTTGCGACCTAGAAGTGAGTTTAAAGGCTGTGATGCAGGCTAATATAACAAGATTTTGTATGCATCCAAGCAACCAAGCTTCCAGCTAGTGCAGTGCCCTCCAGCATTACTCTGAGACCTACTTTTAATCTTGCCGCAGCACATCCCTTTGGTCATTTTCTAAACTTTCATCAAACAGCTAAACCATTTATTCCAGTGTCACCACAGCTGCAGACAACTGAGGTCAAAGCATAAACTACATTAAGTCTCATAACCAACCTTGTGACAAATATAAAGCTGCAGCAGCTACTTAAAGCTATCTGACAGGAAAATGGATTCAAACGACCATGTCAAGAATGTGAAATGAGACAGATTTAAATACATTAAGATGTAATATTAAACCAGGCTTGACCCAAACAGTAGCGTGCTGCCATGCCGGCTTGCCAGAGGTGCAAAAGTTTATCTCTGTCTCTCCTCGCTGACCTCAGGAATGTGCTTTGGTTAAGAATGTGTGCAGTGTTATTTACACTATCTAAAGCTACTCCTGCTGTATAGAAACCAGGCGGCCTGGCTCCAAGATTTATCTCTCTATATATCTTTTCCTCTCTGTCTCTGGGCTGTTCTGGACTGTTGATCTATTCAGATTTTAATGCATTCCTCATCACTGCCCTGGCATCCACATATCACCTGCCAGATCACAGGACAAATTAAACCCCAGTCTGCTGTTTTGGAATAACAATTAGGCTGATTCAGTGGTGCTGCTGCCAAGCAGAGCTGGGGGTCAGGCTAAGTGTTAAGTTGCTGCTAGGTAACTGACTTGTTTTGTGTTGCAAAGCATAAACTGAATGCACTCAGGTACGTAAGGATGGTCGTTCTAATGCAAGCATTACCTGCTACTGTTTGAAGATCTTATTCTACAGGTGTCATGTTAAATAGACAGCAGTTTATCCAATGCAGCATATGTCATTAGAAAGTCTGTGCTCCTTGGGATATCTTTTAGTAACACTACTGTAGCTGCAGCACATTATAATTTGCATGACTGTACCCTGCGGCTGCAGCATCATCTACTCACAAAGACAAAAACCCTGCAACAACAGCCCACATTGATTCACAGGTCAGGTCCATTAATCTTTAAAAAGATTCAGACCTTGTGACCTAAAAAAAGCCTCACATATCCAGAAGCGTTATGAAAGCAAGTATCCAAGCCGAACCTTGCTATCAGGATTAGACCCTGATCCTCTCCTTAAGTTGTGTTAAATTCACCCAAAATGTCTATCCAAGGCATACCCAGAGTAAAGTGAAAGTCGGTATCATTCTAAGTGATTCTGTCATTGAGTTATTTAAGTTTCAACACAATCAAATAAAAGGTTTTTTTTACCTTGGCCTGAATATTTTCTCAAAAAAAGTGCTGCAGGAGACTGGGAGGTATTAGCTGGAAAACACAATGGGGCCATATCTTGAAAGCCTCAATCTAGTCCAAATTCAAAGAAGATAACAATATTACAGATTTCATTTTCCACACTATAAGGCTCGTTCTCGACTCCACCCTTGCTGATAGCCGGCACCAAGCTTCCTGCACGCAGGCACCTAGCTTTGCATGTGCAAGAGCGAGCCTTTTGTCAGGTGTGGTGAGTGCTGTGGCAAATGCTCATGTTTAAATTGGGTAGAAGCATATGTGGTCACATTGTTCTGGAGAACAAACAATTCATCATGGACTAAAAACTTGATTATATTTGGAGAGAGGAGGCTTTGGACTGTTCGTGGGGAGTGTTTCAGGATAAGTGGAAGTAGATTACAGGCCTTGAGGAATACTGCAACTGATTTGTCAATAAACCGATGCCCGACTCTGTATCCAGATGATCTGTATCAGTCTGGTTCACACAACTAGCTGAGGCTGGTTAGAATTCAGGTTAAAACAAGTAGACGAATAAATCTCTACAACAGATGTGGATATAAACAGCAGTGTCTCTATGTATTGTGCATGATCGTGTATGCAACGACATTTGTACGGTATATTTAGACATACATGTTCAGTATGTGAGCAATGGATCTATTCAGAACTCATGCAGTGTTGATATATATTAGCGATGGCCGGACTGATTCTTTTTACAGAATCTGCTCCTTTGAGTTGATGCATGTAAATAAATCAAACCTTTCAAGTTTTGATACTTCTTGCAAAATATGGTGTCAGCATCTCCGTGCACTCTGTTATAGCACATGCACGTCTGACAACTAGTGCTGCCCGCCCCACAAAACTTCAATGCATTACCAGTCATCATGCATAAGTTTACATTCATAAAATATTCATTTTATTGCACCAATTCAGCAACAAGAAGGCTTTTAAAAGGGAACCCATTATGCTCTTTAATGGTGACATTACTGTAACAGTATGTGTTGTACATGAATATTTCTGACAAATGTGGAACGTCTACTGCACGGCACTATTTCAAAGCTTTAGTGTGCATGCATTAAGTGTGCGTATGTGCCACCAGTAACCCAACAAAAATTAGTACAAATAATAACCCGACAATTGATGCCATGAAATGACTTTCTATTTACAAAATCGCTCTCATGTTCCCTAATGGCTCCTGTAATTGGTATATGTGCGCAGTCATTTGCACATTTGACCAAGGGGAATCCTGCGAAGGAATTATACCACATTTCATATGCAAGTAAACGCCACATTGATTATTAATATAGTGAACAATTAATGTGTGTTGTTTCCATAGAGGGTTTCTTTTATAGCCAGCATGCACAACTAGCCAGGGAGCACTACAAACATATTCAGTAGCTGAGAGAGAGCAAGAGCAACCTTGCAAATAGCACAGCATAAGGTGTTCTTACCCAGATTTTCTGTACCACCAACTAAATGCAAGTACGTTGTCAAAAACACACAAAGCAGTGCACACGGTTTGCGCTGCTGTAAGTGCATGCCTTTGCCAGGTAGCATTGCTGATGTAGCCTACAGCTCCACAAGTTAACATATGGAATATATTCCCTTAGCTGAGAATCTGTAACGCTCATAGACAGAAAGCTAACAGATCTATTGGGTCTCTAAATACTCTCTGTCTCCAAAGAGCGCCTTGCACGATGCTAGCACCCAAATTAACTGGGTTCTCTATGAAAGGTGATGCCATTTCCAAAGAAGCTGATGAGTGAAAGTGTTGCACCATTATTGCCACTTGTTTGCTGCATGAGTTGCCATGGCGACCTAGCTAGATTAAAATAGAGCCAGCTGCTTAAGATGGAAAACTCTGGCTTTAGACTCAACACGCCTCGCTAAGCCACTAATCCTTCTTCCTGGTAGAAGGCTCAGGATACACTGGCCACAAACTGACAATGAACAAAGGGAACACAGGTACATATAGACAGAGTACTAATCACAAGAACAAGACACAGCTGAAGTAGACAGGCACAGACAAAAGGAGAGAAACGCAAGGATTGGTTAACAAGGGCGGCATGACAGTATGGTAGGTAACACTAGGGAGGAGCTCACAAGACTAATATAAGACAGGTGTGCAGGGAAAACAACATGTACTGTAAGGACTAACATGACTGATACAAAGCAGAAGTGTGAGAAAACAGGGGAAACAGACAGAGAAACAAGACATGACACATGAGGAGAGCGACCTTTTCTTTGGAGTTCTGTTGCCTGTTTCCTGTAGCTACCTGATTTTGGGGCTTCACCCTGTCAGATTTTTTTCTGTGCATTCATCTTACTGCCTCATCTGTCTGCGTTTGGGTCCAATGCTGCTGGCTTCACTTCAAAGTGTGACAGTTTTTGGCCTTTGCTATTATGAAGGGACAAAGAGTTTCAAAATCCCAGATGAAGGCCATGCACTTCAACACGCTGGTTAAATAAAGAGCAGACTCTCCAGGAAGCAGTTACTGGAGCACCTAGTTGATTAGTGAAGGAGCGACAGTACACTCTTACTAAAGTGTTACCAAGGAAAATTACCTTGATTCAAGATATTGATCAGTTCAAGTAATTTATGGGGGAAAAAACGAATAACTACGGGAGACTTTTGAAAAGGTTCAACTTAAACACTGATTTCTTCCACACAAATGAGCATAACGACGGAGTGAATAGAGACACAAATAAGGGCTGTGAGCTAGAAACGGTTGCTAAGTTTTAATCACTTAAATCGCAGCTTTCACTGTGGCTGCCTTCAACTATCTTTCATGTGAATCTTGCAGTATAAGAAACCAGCAGTCCTCCCTTTAGCAGGGGAGCAATTTCTTTGCCTGTTTTCCCAGACCATATGTTACTAATGATGTTAAAATGTGGCTCTGAGGATCACAGCTCCAACTCATTATAGTGGATGCCTGGGGCAAGAATAAAACTCTTTACCCAGATCCAAGATAGAGGTCATTGTCCCCGTCACCTTCACTGTGATCAAGGCAGTTCATCAATTTGATAAAAATAGTCATATTTTCAGGATTTGTTCAGTGAACTTTAAAATGAGGGACATATCTTGGGAAAATGTAGACAGTTTAACCAGCTGCAGGCTGATGAATACGGATGAATACCCAACATGCCTCTGGCACTAATGTATTTTACATAATGATCTGCCTCAACTCAACCTTTTGAAAATGCTGGAAAACATTTGATTGAATAGCTAAAGCTTGTTTCCAGTGAATTACTAGGTTGGGTTATTGCATTATAGTATAAATTGGTTTCCCCATGTAATATTGATGATCCCCGACCTTCCTGCATAAACAGTCAATTTGGTTAATATTTTGTTTTCTGACTAACTACCTACAAAACAAATGCTATACATTATATTTAGTGCTAATGTGCACATGTATCATAACATGCTAAATGTAGATGGCAAACATAGTCAACATTATACCTACTAAATATCAGCATGTTAACATTCTGACATTAGCATTTATTCCAAGCAGAGGAGAGAGTGAAAGGTTGTAATTCTTTTTACATTTTTGTCTGTATTTTGAAGCTCTTTTTCAAATACACTCAAGAAATGACACAAACTAGTGTGTGCTATTAAATGGTGCAGCTGTAATCTCTGTGAAGGCCCTGACACTCCAAGCTAGCAGCTGACTGTAGGTCAATGTTGAGCTGTCAGTGAATCGGTTACCAAAGCTTTGCAGTACTGTTGGCCCTTGGTTCACCTTTTTTTTCTCTATTCAGTAATCAGCATTGCAGATGACAGAGCCTGTCGGTGAATAAAACCAGTTCAGCTCAGCACATGACATGAACAAAAACGGAAGAAAGGAAAGCAAAGAAACATCTAAAGACAAGAGGGAGTGAGATCAAAAATAAACTTGTAATATAAGGATTTTTTTGTCATTGAGCTCTTAAGTATGGAAGTGTATTGCATTCACTTGAAAAATAAAAAAAGCCCTGGTTTTCTGAGTAATATTTTCTGTTCTTTGGGGTATTTTTTTCTGGGTTTTTTTTTTTTTTTTGTGGTCATTTTTTCTGTTTTTTGTGGTCATATTTTTTTTCCTGAACAAGGAGACAATACTTCAAAATCTCGCGAGGAGCTCCCACCTGGCACCTGCAAGTGACCCCTGCATCCATGGCGACTCCTGCTCATGGATGTATTTTGCATCCGTGCTCCTGCTCCTAGACAATTCCAACCACGGGATCAATAAGGGAAAGATACATAATTAGTTACATTACAGTTATGTTTTCGTATGTAACAGGTTAGATTAGTAACAGGTTGTAACAGCGTTACTGAAATCATGCCCATACACATTTGTCAGCTTTTTGTCAGCTTTTTTTAAAGTATCTCGTCTCCTCGTTCAGGAAAAAAAATACCCAGAAAAACAGAAAAAAAATTACCATGAAAAAAAGAAAATATTACTCAGAGGAACAGAAAATATTACTCAGAAAAACAGGGAAAAAATTACTCAGAAAAACAGAAAATATTACTCAGAAAAACAGAAAAAAATTCATCAAAAAACAGAAAAAATTAAAATTAAATTATATAAATGACTCCAAAACAACCAGAAAAAATACCCAGAAAAACAGGGCTTTTTTAAATTTGTCATGTGAATGCAATACGCTTCCATACTTACGCAACAAAAACGGTTCGTAATTGTTTTGTATTATCGTTTGATGGGACATAAATATGTGTCAGGGGTTGAGTGCAGACCCAAATACAGCACACTGAGGCATGCAGACAGTTGGTATTGACTTTTATTGCTCATACAGATATGCAAAAGTTCAGGGGTCTTTGAGTTCAGCTTGCTTGTAGGGAGGGAGTGAGTGAGGGAGTGTGGCGAGAGCAGGCAGGCAATACTTGAGAGCAGTCCGAGATCTGTGGACTGTACCGTGAGTAAGGCTTGTAGTGGAGTGAAGTCTAATGTAGCTAGCCAAACCAGGAGAACTGAGGTAAGCAGGTTTGGTGTTGCGCCAAACAGACGGGAACCAGGAAGGGAGCAGGCAGGAATTGGAGACAGAAGGCTGAGGTAATTATCCAGGCACAGACAAAAGAGGCAGGTCAGGAGCAAGCAGGGTGAGCGCTGGAATGTCTTGTATGTAGTCAAAGAACAATCTGGCAAAGAGTGTGAGTGTGTGTGTGTGTGTGTGTGTGTGTGTGTGAGTGAGTGAGTGAGTGAGTGAGTGAGTGAGTGAGTGTGTGTGTGTGTGTGTGTGTGTGTGTGTGTGAGGCTTATATACCCAGCTGATTGACTGATGAGCTGCAGCTGTGGAGGCAGGTGAGAGGAGCTGTCTTGATGAGGGGGGCATGGCTGGCTAGCAGGGTGCAGGTGAATGGAAATTTACCAAGGGCAGGTGAGGGAGAGAAGCAGACTGTGACAATATCCTTTGTTCTTTCAAAATCCATTTGTGTTGAGTGAATGAGTATCTTGAATTCATCCTGTCGGTCTTCCGGTTTCCAACTTTGAATGACAAATACCGACTACCGCCGCCTGCTGGTATGGAGAGTTACTTCCTCTAACATAGGTGCAGAACGTACGTGCTAGTTGGCTGTTGGCTGTAGTCTTTGTAGTGAGTTCAGGTGCAACTTTTTGGCTGAGACACAGGCAATGTGACGACGGTCTTTCTCATCACTAATGGCAAACATTACAATTCACCCCATAGTAAAATGTAACATTATGAAAATGAGGATTACAAGAAAAACTTAAGATGTTTAAAGCTCTTTATTTAATATTCTAATTACTACTAGGTCTCTTTGTCACCTTCTACCTATGCCAATCCTGCCAATGCCGATATGCAGTTTCACATAGACTGGCCACCTCAGTGAGTAGAAAAACGTGGGACGGACAGAATGACACACTGACAGTTTCTGTGATTATGTACAACATACCATACCATGACTTAGTCAAAAAATTAGAAAAAACCCCAAAACATTCAGCCACAGGGGGAGCCACAGCAATTGGACACATTTTAGCCATTTTTAAGCATTTTTCTGTTGTTATAGCGCCACCCAGTTGCCAATTAGTGTTAAATTTTTCCAGTCACCTTGACACGTCCTGTTCTACATATCTACCAAGTTTAGTAAAAATTGATATGGCGCTTAGGCCTAGATAAGAAATAAGCTGTCTAGCGCCCCCATTTTGTTTGATGGGGTCAATAATGGAGGGGTCCCCTCAGATTATGTGTGGTCATATGCCTACAAAGTTGCGTGGTGATGGGTGAAACCCTTGAGATGTTATACACCTTTATGTGATGAGCCACGCCCTCCGCAATGTTCATTTATAGACTCACAGAGATGCTAACATGGCTGCAGACATGCAGACTCTTTTCAGCAGAAGTTCTTCTCTGTTAGCCCGAAAGTTTATTCTTGACCTTGGAAACAGCAGTCAGCAAAATAATCTCCACACTATGAAATGGTCTTATGGTGAGATTATGTTGTCAGTTGTTTGCAAGGTCAAAAATAAACAGTATTAAGGAAAAAAGCAATCCAGATTTGTGCATGGCTGAAACCAGCAGCTCCTTCTACCAACACTGCAGTCTGTGGTGAAGCACTAGGCTGGGAATGGATGAGTGATTTTATTTCTAGTAATCAGCACTGGCTTGTAGCCATTTATTGGCTAAGCAGAAGTGCTGCTCTGATGATTGCGTGAGGCAGAATAAGACCACCGCTACTGTAAAAGCCAGTCTTCGTAATGTCTGTAATCAGTGCTAAATTAAGGCAGCAGTGAGGTCAGATAGTTTAGTGAGTGGCGGAAAAAAAGGCAAGGTGGATTGAGGTTTGGCTGTAACCCTGTCAGCTTTACAAAATCCAAATTATAGCTGCTACGCAGCAATGGTCGGGTCGGGCAATTCTAGGCAAAATCAGGCAATTCTGAGCAACACACACACTAAAACAAAGCATATCACAACATAGAAATTTTGGATGAGTGGCTGAAGTGATCAGACTCATAATATACAAAGGAAAGAAAAAACTCAAGAACAAGAAAGTAAGAATAACATTAACTGCTAGCAATTATGAACAAACTGGCCTGATCTAGCTTAAAGCTAAACATTATCCATGGTGACAAAGATGAAAACATTTTTTAAAATGTAAAAGTAGCTATTGGATAGACTTTGCATATTGACTGATAGCTAAGCCAAATAAACAAGGAAAAGAGACAAGGGATAACAGGGAAAAGTGTTGATAAAGAATATTTATCTCTCCGCGAAACTGCCAGGATCATAATTATATTAACCTTAGTGGTCTCTAATCCACATAGCATGATGCATGAACATAGGACTTTCACATTAGAATGTCCGTTCTGCCTTAGCTGAGGCTTGAACTCACTGAGGTCTGACTGAGGTCCATCTTCTATCTCACTGAGCTAATTGGCAAGTGACAATTCATGTGTGGCTTCACAAATTGACAGCCAAGCATCAGGGTGCCAGACAGTAGCCATCCATGCCATGGATGGCTGCTGTCAAAAGCAAATTTGCTGCCAAAAGCAAATTTCAAAGTGAAAGCCCCAAAGCTGTAGCACATATGGTTGAATTGTTATGAATTTTCAAAATTTTGAACTTTAGAGGCTTGCTGCAGCGCCACCATCAGGACTATTGGCCTGTTTTTGCAGCTGAGGCAATCTGGCATGGGAGTGGACCTTTGTGCAAAGTTTGGTGATATTTTGCACATGGGAAGCAGGATTTCCTCGGAAGAAGAAGAAGAAGAAGAAGAAGAACATGCAGCAAAACAATAGGGTCCTGGCAGCTTAGCCCCTAATAAGAGGATCCTGTAGTCAATTGTGATGCCTCGACAGTAAAACTCTGACCTTGAGGTAAATAAAATAAGGCTTATGGCAGATGATTCAGCTTCCGTCTCTGGAGATGGAATAATAACACACACCCCTGGAGCAAAACTAAATTCTTCAACTGTGAAATATCTTTATTTATGTAATCATGAAATATGGACTGAGTCCAATAAACACAGCAACATGTTCATCATCACAGGAGATCTGTACAAAACGATAAACTTTGTATCAGTGAAACCAGGTGTTTAATCCTCAGTGGTCAAAAGGCCAGTGTCAAATACTCATAAGACCAAAAATAAACCCACAAAAATAATTTAAATTGTTTGTTTTCTTCCCCAAAAGAGGCTAACACGCTATGTTCGTTAACTTGCTAATGTTTACTTCACAAATCTTGTTAATAAATGGCAAATTAGGTCAATACCCAATAGTTAAGTCATGATTTGGTGAATACTAATCATTTGACAACATTAATTAGCACTGAGTGAGCAGTTAAATATATTAATTTGAGGACATTAATTGTGTAACACTTAAATATACAGTATTTCTACATTGTATGATTTTCTTTTTTCTGTGATATTTGGATTATTCGCCTTTAGTATCTAAGATTAAAGTAAAAATGGAATTTGATTAGTTTCCATTGAACATCTGAGGTAAAAGTAAGAGGTAATGTACAATCTTTATTGATAATGCCCTGTCTCATTTACAATATTTATACCATTAAAAACTCAGTTATTTACAACCCTGATTCAGAAACGGTTGGGATGCTGTGTAAAACATACAAAAAAGGAATGTAATGATTTGCAAATCCTTTTTGACATTATGCATGGAAAATAAGCACGTCAATATTTTTTTCATTAATCATGTTTCCCATGCAGCTATTCACATGAAATTTAGACCAGACATTGGTATTAACTAAATAAAACTACACTGATAAAGAAATCATAACATTTTAATGTATAAAAGTTGTGTGCAATAGAGTGGACTGACACTAGATAAAAGTAATGAACACATTTGCAATGCCATTTTGAAGATGCTGCCTCTATGAGGAAATTAGATTTTGGCTCATTCTTCCTCACAGACAGTCTTTAAATCTTGAAGATTTCAAGAGGGCTGGATGTGAAACTTGTGATAAAAAAATCACTTTCAAAACTTCAACATGCATTCTGAGTGTTTAAAAAAAAAGTGTTGTAACACAGTAGTAAACATGTCCCTGTCCCAGCCTTTTTGGAGCATCTTGCAGGCATCATAATCAGAATAAGTATATGTACTAAAAACAATTAAGTTGATCACTTTAAACACGAAATATCTCGTCTTTGTGCTGTGTTTGAATGTATGTCAAAAGGAATTGCAAATCATTGCATTCTGTTTTTATTTACATTTCACACACAGCGTCCCAACTAATTTGTAATCGGGGTTGTATTATAAAGTTACTGATTTGCAGTTTACTCAACAAAAGGTGGTTGAATTTCTGTCCATTAATCATCATTCACCCCTTATTTACAAATAACAACTTAATTATCAAAGAGTACCACAAACATGACAAACTGAAACCCATTACTTAACAATATCAAATAATTAACATGCACAGAACAATCACCATTTAACCATTAGATCATTATTTGCCATTTACTAACATTGTTACACCAAAATGCTGCCCAGCATATATAGTTCACTCCTCCAGTGCATCGTCATGGCAGAAAAATATCACTATGTGTTTTATACAGACTTACGGAGTCACTTTGATTATTGTGTATACATTGATGAGAGTGATCATTTTGTTGATTGGATAACAATATTTTAGTATTAACAACCTAAATGCAAAATGAGATGGAGTTAAGTATTTCCGTACTGTTTCTACAATATCATACAATTACCAAGTAATGCTAATCGGTGCACTGCAATTACAGGGGCGTCACTACAGGGAGTCATACATACTTAGTAGTAATCAAATAGCTAATTACTGCACCACCTATGGTGTGGAGGCGGTGAAAGAAAAGAAAAGACAAGACAGCTCCCTCCTGGCTAGCATGTCCCACTCAGCCATGCAGGTTTTAAGTTAAATCAAGATACCCTTAGAACTCAGATGCCCTTTTTCTTCCATAGCAGGTATAAAACCCTCAACTAAGTAATCCTCTGACACACTACTTCAATCCAAACCTATAAAACACACGCTCAGTCCTAAAAAGCCGGTATTAGTGAGCTCAGTGAGAACATGGGGGTATGTTAACACTGGCCTCCCTGTGTCCTCTGATTCCTCTGCAGAGGCATGGACCTGTCATAGCTGTCTTTATGTTCACAGTAAATACAACTCTACAACAAACAACTAGACACTCAGTCACACACGCACACACACACATATACAGTATCTGGAACATTTCAAAGCAAAATATCACCAAGATAAAATGCACTTTGTCATGAAGTAACAGTAAAACTCAATACTTTGGTCAACCAAATCAAATAGTTTTGTATCTCTACACAACATCAAATACGATTTAAGGCAAAAATCAACCATTCAACAAGTCAAACAACAAGAGGTTCAAAAACATACATTGAAAATATTTCTATTTACAATATTTCCTCATAGAAAAATATGTTTGACTTGCACAGAGTTTTAAACATGGCCACAGTAAGACTAAATTCAACCTCGAGTGCACAAGACTGTCAGATCAGATTTTATCACACACCCACTGGTTCCAGTGCAGCTGTTGTAAAAGGATGCAAGGGCATCCTAGTGAATTTCAACTGGCATGGGGTGTATTGTATGATAACCTGCAAGCTACTGCAACTACCAAGCAATTAAACTAATGCTTCTAATAATGATATAACCACTGTCTTTTTTTATTATGTAGATAAACAACTTCTGGTTACTTTTTACATCTGTGTCAATCAATCTGTAAACATTTTTTGGTCAAACCAACACTTTCCAACAAACTATTTATGTTTAATCCTCCAGTAGTTACAGTAACCAACAGGCAGCGACAGTGCACAATCTGAAGGAGAAACAAAATCTACAAGTACAATAAAATACAAATACAATTCTTGTTTTTGAAGCGAGTACAGCAGCTAAATCGGGAACCACTGCGGTGTACTTCGATAGTGCAAATGCAACCTCAGGGGCAGAGCCGAGCGGCTGTGGACCTGGTCTGAGGTCAAAAGGCCTGTTCTGCCAGACTGCTTAAATGGATGGAGGGGTGTAGTAAGCCAGCCACAACGCAAGGGAGACATCTAACAGTGGGAGTGAAATGGAGGCAGAGGCTGGCGTTTGGCGAGGTCGGCTCATTTGGGCGCCAGATCGTAGAGCTCATGTACAGCTTGAACCTAAATGTCACAGTGCGTCTGTGTCCCCAGGCCCACACAGAGATGAGTGTTGAGTATTTACATTGGTAGAGGGTTAGTGCAGGAGTCAGTCAACGTGACCACCTGTCAGCACAGCAGTCTGAATGCTTCTGGTGATCTGCTGCAAAGTGTCAACAGGGTCAAAGTCACCACAGTCGTCACATTTTTCATCCTCTCAAGTGTGTGTATGTGCATGAATATGTGTGTATATCCGCGATGTGAAGTACATTCTTTTGATTTTACAATTAGACACAATTTTAGCTCGACACAGACATTCACAAAAATCACTGCCATCCTCCGGCAACTGCTTAAAATGTTCAGGCACAAAGACTAAATCCACCACGAAAAACAAGGGTCGAACAGGTGGAGAAGTGTAGAGGGCCAAGCAGGAGGTAAAGCTGAGCTGTGAGGGACACCAGCAGGGGATCCAATGTACATGTAGAGTAGGTAGAGGTGACACTGTCAAATGAAACAGGAAAATTGCATGTTTTGTATCAGCATATCTGTCTTCCATAATTGCACTGACAATATTTCCAAATCTAAAAAAGATCGGATTTCAAGCGAGGTAGGACATTGCAGTAGATCATCAGTACTTGCATAATCATAATCACAGGCAAATTTACATTCGGTCCTCCTAGGACTCTGCTGCAGCTAATAATAGCATCTCGTACTCAGGTTGCTACAGGAATATAAAGTAAGACTGTTACTTTACTGCTTGGCTTCTTTCACTGTTCCTGTCTGTTTTTTTTATCTTCTTTCCTTTGTGCTCTTCGACATCAGTTCATTGATAAAAAAATAATAATGCATCCGCTACTACAAGTGTAAAGACTGTTCTCTATTGTATCAAGACAATCTCCCCACCCAGTAGTTATATAATAACTATGGGAATTACCCCCATCTAGGGTAATCAACGTGGAATACTGACACACCACTTTCCATGGCCAGCATGCGCCAGGCTATAAAAGCCTCACCTTGTGCATGCACCCACTGATTCATTGATTTCCACCTGTCGGAGTTGACGTGAGAGCAGAAAGAAAAGAGAGGAGTTTAGTATTGTGTCCACTTATGTTCGTTTAGGTTGGAGAGCTGGCCTTCACGGGTCCCTCTCGAGGATAGCAAAACGCTGTTTCTTCTTTTTGACAATAAGGAATGTAGCAGTTGAGAGCGATGCCATATTCATGTATTGCTGCTGTCTGTTTACACACGGTTGAGGCACAGCAGCTCTCTCGACCTGACTTAGTCGGGGGGCAGCAGGCTGCCTGCCAGCCTGCCTGCCTGGGTTGTTTCAACAATGACCCAGGGGTATCGTTTACTGTTCCGAAGCGCTCCTCCTCTGATGAGGGTGGCTGCATTTTCCATTATCGCAGACCACAAGCACAGGGAGGTCTTGCACTCGCAAATTTTCACTTTCATGGCGAAGTCAGCTAGTAGGGAAGTGAAGGAAGATCAGCAGGCAGGGCTTAATTCCTGCTATTTTCTTGTTCCGAAGCGGGATGGGACACTCAGGCCTGTCTTAGAGCTCAGGGGGCTGAACTAGTTCCTCAGGCCCCTGAAGTGCAAAATGCTGACGGTGTCCAGGGTCAAGCAAGCTGTCCGGGTAGGTGACTGGTTTGCAACCGTCAACCTAAAGGACACCGATTTTCAAATCGCAATCTGGGAGGGTCACCGGAGGTTTCTCAGGTTTGCCTTTGCAAGAAAAACCTTCAAACTCTGTGTCCTCCCCTTCTGCATCTCACTGGCACCCCACACCTTCACCAGGTACATGGATGCAGTCTTGGGGCCTCTGTAGCAGCACGCTCTCAGGATACTGAACTATTTAGACAACTGGCTAATATGTGCACAGACAGATTCTGCACATGATGCGTCTCTGCTGTTGGATCACATTCAGGGTCTTGGGCTGCAGTCTCCAGCCTGCACAGGCCACCCAGTTTATAGGCATGTGGCTGGATGCCAGAGCTGGGTTGGTGATTTTGTCACAGGAGAGGCAGGTTTCAATCAGGACCTGTCTCTCTCATTTTCGGCTGGGCACACTCCAAGAGGGCAATGGCACCAGTGGGGTCTGGAGCGCTTGCTCTTTGCATCACGGTGCACAACTAACTGGATCGATGCACTGACATCTGCAGCCCCATAGGTGCTCCGGTACCTGCAGGGGCTGCTTGAGGTGGTAAAATCACCTTCAACCCTTAGAGGCATGGTGGCAGCGACAGTATCAAGGCTGCTTATACAGGCGATTATAGGCTTGCAGGTTGTGACTGCAGCCTCATCTCTCAGTTCCTGAAGGGTGCGCAGAGGCTTGCACTGTGCACCAGGAGGCTGGCCATACCATCATGAGACCTGGGTCAGATGTTAGTTGCCCTGCAGCAGGAACCTTTTGAGCCTCTAGAGTCAGTTAGCATTAAGTTGCTGTCTCTTTAAGTGTTTTTTTCTCTTGGCAGTGACATCAGTCTGGCACCTGGGCCTCGGTACAGTAGCACACAGCATTTTGTTTTGTTTTCATATATACACACCTATTGGATATTTTCTGTTGTTAATGCATCTGGTGGCAGAGATGTCTCACTGGAGCACTTCTGGACCTGCATCTGCTCTGTCTCCTGGGGCCCCTCATGGTGTGTCTTAAAGGGTTCCCATAGTTATGATATAGTGTGGGGAGAAAAATTCGATACGATGGAAAATGTTTGGTTACATTGTAACCTTGGATCTCTGAGTGAGGAGATTATTTCCCCAGGCTCAATGCCGCTTGATACCCATTCCAATCAATGTCAATTAATGGGTGCATGCGCAAGGAAGGGCTTTCATAGCCTGCTGCATGCCGACCGCGTAAAGTGGTGTGTCTTAAAGATTATTAATTTTCCACGTCGATTACCCCAGATGGGAATAACTCCCATAGTTACGATATAACTACTGGGTGGGGAGATAATCTCCTCACTCAGAGAACCAAGGTTACAATGTAACCGAACGTTATGTATCAGATACATCAAAGAACATAATCTAATAAAGGTGGACATTTATTGACTTTGCCGTAGCTCGACAGTAGCAAAGCAAAATCAATCTGTGTGTATGTCAAAGCTTTACAAGCCTCGAGCTCTTAAAGGCTCTCAAACGCAGTGAAATAAAAGGTGAAAGGCTGCATTATTCTACACTAACTGATTCTGAAGTGGGAAACAATAACAGCATGACTTCTCAGGTGTTGCAGCAATTCAAGGAAATGGATTCTTACAATGTTTACTAAGTTGATGCTTTTAAGTAATGCTTATCACAGGCAGTCTGAGAAAGCCTGTGCATGATTAATGATAACAGTGAATCAGGAGACTAATTGATTTTGTTCCAATAAAAATTGCGGGACTGATGCATCTCATTACTCTGCTCTGGTATTTTATATGTTGTAAATAAATCTATTTTTAAATAAAGGGGCACATAGAGGTTAGATTACCCATCATGAGATGCTCTCCTGAGTCTCTGAAAATAGTCGGATAATGTATTTTGTGGCTCTAGGGGAAAGCTTTCTAAAATCTGAAAAAAGTCTGCTGTTTTGGAGCTTGACCCATAGCGACTAAAATGCAGGATACCTTAGCATCTGCTGCTTCGATTTTGACCATTTTTCTATAAATCTGTCTCTTACTTCCCCCAACTCGAAGTCACCCAACTTAATGAAAGTGCAACACTAATCTTTCCCTGTATATGTGTTTATTTGTTTGTTTTGTTTTTTAATTTATTAATTTTATTTTTATATACTTTATTAATTGAATTTCCCCTCAGGGAGATTAATAAAGTATATACAATAAAAATTAAGTAAATTAAAATATATATATCTATATATATATATAGATATATATATATATATGTGTATATTTATATATGTATCTGTAATGCACACCATCACCATCCTGCAAATTTTATTTACAAAACTAAATAATGTGCCTCATTTTGAAACAGCCCATCGGAGCCTCACACTTCTCTGTCTGTCTGTCTGTCTGTTGCAGACCTACAACAATTGTGAAGGACAACATGTTGATTCTGAGATAATGATCAGACTGAAGTCCAGAGATGCAAGAAACAAATTATCTGTCATGTTGTGTAGAAGCAAATAGTTCATCCAGATTATCTAGACAAATAAAAGTGAAAGCAAGCACATCTTAAACGTCAGTAATAAATCTGTCTGTGCACACAACTACAGCAGTCCATAAGGTCAAAGGTGAATAGTGACCTAAGTCTGATCTTAATTGACTGACTACAATGTTTACAACAGATATTTAAGGTAACACTTTTCTGTTTACGTATCTTTTTTCAGCCTGAAGCATGTATATGCTTGTCTGACTGTTTCTTTTTACCTCTTGGGAATACAAAAGTATCATTATTATTAAGTACAGTCCAAAAACTACAAAAATACGACACACTGTTAGAAAATGCATCTAGTTACTTCCTATACTTTTTGTTTTATTAGGGAAATATGTTTTGGGACTGCGCTCTTGATGCTACCTTTTGGAAATCTGTTAAATTCCACTTTATCAGATCTGACTGGGTTGAGCTACAATCCAAATTGATCTCTCTGTCTTCTGAATGACAATTTATCCTTTACTCTAACCAGTATCTTATCTAGGTTGTTGCTTGCTGCCTTCACAGCCGCAAAAAGACAAGTATGAAGTAGACTCCGATTCTCTCTTTGCAGTCATACTGGATTCTGGACTTAAAGACTTGGTAGTACAAAAGCTACAATGAATAGAGCACGCCTAAGGGCATGGATGGATATGATAGCTGTCCTTGATAATCTGTAGACTTGGATGCTTTAACCCCTTCTTTGTTGTTGTTCTTTTCTGGTCATTGTATTTGTCAATATGTGCTTAAAGCACAATAAATGCACGCACACACACACACACACACACACACACACACACAGACAAAAGACAGAAGTTGTTATAACCTGAAATATACCATATCTAAAGAATAAGATGTCACCTTGGCCCTGGACACTAAGACCCCTTTGCTCTCCTCCTCTTCTATCCTCCCACAATACTTTCATCTCTTTGTTGACGTCAGGGAGTGGTGTCGCCACGATGTATGGAGGGCCGTCCCCATGGACCTTGTCCTCCACCTCCTCCTCCTCCACCCCCTCCTCCACCACCTCCTCCTCCTCCTCCTCCTCCCACGTGGTCCTTATCTGACTCTGGTTGGCTCTGGGCTCGCTCAGGCTTGGGATTGGGCGTGCACGGTGGGTCGGGCTGTTGCACAGACATGGTCCTGCGCAGATGGGTGCGCTTACACAGGAAGTCAGGCTTCGCTGAGAGACCGAAGGAGCCCTTCCTTAGGACCATACGAACCGAAGGGGATTTCTTGGGTCTAGCTCTGTGCCCAAACTGAAGGGTGGAGAGGTGTGCTGCGTAGCCCTCGCTCAGGAACTGCATATAACCAACAGAGAGAGGGTTAGAAAAAAAGAGAGAAAGGGGTAAGAAGATTAAAGTAAATGAGAAAAACCTTTCAAGTGAAATAGGCACAGAGAAACACCACGAAAAGATTCTTGAGAAAGAGGTGAAAGACACAAATTGAACTACCTGGCACTGATTTTGGTATTTCTTTGAAGGTCTGCCGACGATATAAATCTGCGAGGGGCAGAGGCCGAGCATGTTGTAAACAGAGATGTCCTTCATGGAACCGTAAGCAGAGTTGATCTTAATGTGACACTAGGGAGAGAGGAGATAATCAGTCAGAGATGTGTGTGGCAGGATACAACACTGTGGACTTGCAAAGGAGTGTTGCAGAGGAGAGAAATGGAGATAACTGTAGGGTGCAGAACAAAATGTTTCACATGCAGTGCAAAAAAACCCCAAGTGCCCAGTTAATGTCAGTTAATGATGGTTTGTCTCGTACATCTTGTATGAGGTTCTTGAGGAAGATGGTCTTCTGCCGCAGGGGATCATGAACCAGGCCTTCAGAGAAGAAGATCATCCCATGGGGAAAATTGTGTTGCGAGAGCCAGGATACAACGCGCTGCTTCTGCATGTCAGGGCGGCCTGTGATGTAGATGATCAGATATCCAAGGTCCTGCCAATGCCTGCATGTTAATACACAACATCAAACACACATCAGAGTCTTTAATTTTGATCATAATAGAAAGGATGCGCTTAAATGCTTTAAATGTGTGCCAATTCATCTGAACATGTGCGTCAGTCTTTGAGGAGAGGAATTTCATTTACACAGGCGCACACTCTCACACACACACACACACACACAGAGGCTATTTCTAGTTACCTGACGACATCGACAGCTCCGGGGCGGACCTTGGGGTCACTGCCCATGATTGACACACTAGCAGCGAAAGAGCCATCGATGCTGAAGACGACACACTCCATGCCCCGTGGCAACACAGTCAGGTAGGCCTCTGCGCTTGTTTGATCGCCCCTTGAGATAGAAAAAGGGAGAGAAACCGCATTTGCTACACGTTTGTCACTCCCTTCAAAGCCCTCTATACTGCGCTCTCTATCTAGAAGCTCACACACCAATACAAGGCACAAATATAGGGCTTAACTCTATGATTCTCTATTTTCTTTCTATCTTGTTTGATTATGTACCACTCTGTAAGTGGCCTGGATGCTTACTTGACCACCATTTTAATAGGATAGACTCCCAGGCCGAGCTTCTTGCTCTTGGGTATAGTGTATGTGACTCTGCCGCTGCTGTTGGTCACCTCTGTGTCAAAGTGCACCCAGCGGCCAGACTGAGGTTGTGTCATTAGCAAGATGTCCACCTAAGAGAGGCAGAGTGGGTCAGTAGGTTGAAGGATAAGGTCAGTCTTTAATACACTAATGTAATGTATATCTGTAGTAACAATCATGTCGCTCCTTTTCACCTTTTCTCCAGTCAGAGTAACCATGTCCAAGGGGCCGTACATGAAGCGACCAACCAGAGTTTGAGGCCCATCCTCGGTGGCAATGATGTCATTCACCCTGTGGTTGGCAGTGACGTTCTACAATCGATAACAAGAAAGAGCACAGAACACAGTTCAGTCACGACACTGTGGTCAAGGTTTTCCCTTTGCTGCTGCTCATGTAAAGCTTTAACACAAAGCTTTGTGTTTACTGACGAAGACTGTCAGATACAGCTCTGAATAAACGGACTTTCAGTTGAGATTTTTTTCCCCCTCAACCATTAAAGGGATAGTTTGGCTGCTAGTCTACAGCTTAGTCCAAACTTAACTTTGAAAACATGTCAGTCACACAGTAACAAACATCTCACATGTTCTGTTAAGTAAAACAACTGATTTTGTCGAAGGAGTCTGGTGCCTTTAAAGAAAGCAGAGATATCAGCCTCAATTCCCGTTCAAAAGGGCTGTCCAATGGCAAAGTAAAGCAGTGAAAAACCTATAAAACCCTACCCAGTGCTACCTGCCTGAAATATCAGCAAACCACACTCAAAATTAGCGACTAATTTATGAATATATTGGAGCATTTGCATCTAAAGGGCCAGATGTTCCCTGCAGGAGTTGATGGAGAGTAGAAAAAAAAAAAAAACTTAAAAGAGAATTAATATTGGACTTACATATTCCAGGTGGCCAGAAACACAACTATGAATGAAGCTGATGTTGCTCCATATCAAATTATTGTGTATATAGACAACTGTTACAAGTGCTCACAAGTTAACCACACAACTTTAAGGTGATAGCATGTATATGCTGTGTTTACAGCTTGTGTCTGCCAAGTGGCCAAATATTTACTTTATAAAGGGTCTAAAGAACCATTCATAATTCACACAGAAGTAAATGTAACAGAGCAAGAGGCTGAGGAAGTGACGAGCATTACACTGGTAAAAGCATTTGATAGGGACAACCTAAAAAGTGAATGTAAACAATCAGACAGTGTGTAGAACATACAAAATGTCCTCTGTGCCTGCCTGAACTACAGTGTAGTCCCATTAAAATCACAGCTGGTGTTTGTCCTTGTATGACCTGTTTTTGCAAGCTCTTACAACATACAGCACTGGCTGAAGTGTCGCCTGCTTTGATGTGTTGCATATCCAGATTTCAGTGCCCAGCCAAATGTTTCTGGTGTATTCACTGTGGGACCTTCCAGGAGTGTTACCTCTCTACATTAAGCGTCCTTGTCTTGTTCTTTTCTCCACATTCAGTGAGTACCTCCAACTGAGCTGGCGGAGAAACACTAATCCCTAAATCTCTTCTTGCTGAGTCGGTTGCATTTTAATAGCATATTATAAGCACACTAATGTAAAATTCTCACACTCTGTTGTGGGCCACCATGACAGAAATTTAAATTCTCCTTCCCACTCCTCTGCCATTTCTGTAACCTTTACTTTATCCTGGAGAATGCTGCTTGGCACACATGCCCTTTTTCAACACCCTGCTTTTCTCCTAAATAGTTAGACAACTCGAAAAGTGTTTTCTTTTTTTTCCTCTTTTTTTTTCTCCTGGAGGTGGTGTGATAAAAGATAATGTTTCCTTCACAAGCTTGTGAGGGATTTATGCTCAAGTAGAGATAAAATGTTTGCTTTTTAAAATATGAAATACAAGCTCATATAAACATGCTATAACAGAAGAACCTGCGTCATGTGTAAACAAAAGCAACAGCAATAGATGTGATTGGTTGATTAAGTCTCTGTTGCAGTGATTTTTATCAGGAGCGAGAGGCTGTTATGACATTTTGTTTACGTGAAAACACACATCTGTTTATTGACAGCACTCAGTGAAAGATAATGGAGCATCGGCAAATTTTAATAAATATCGCTAAGTGCTGATGCGATCAAGCGTGTTGTGGTTGTATTTTTTTTGTTTCACCACACTGGTTAATGATAATTGATCTAGAGGATGTGACATCTAACAAGGAAGTTCAACATTTCCAGCTGTTATTCTGCATTAGCTTTGTCAACAATTAATTATTTGCCAGCACGAGGTCCTACTGATCCAGCGATGGCAAGCATGCAGAGTAAGGGCCCCATGCATGCACACCTGGGCACACACACACACACACACAGCATACAATACATAAAACATCACAGCTGCTGTGTGACATGAGGAGGCCTGACACTGGTCAATGTCTAGCTAAATTTCCTCGACACAGTTCACTAGGTACTCACTGTGTGATCATATGTGAAACCTACATGTGCCTCAGTACCACCATCCACTTACTGAGTACGTGAAGAAGAGATGGGTTAGAGAGTCACACCCCTCCTGTGAAAGAGCAGCATGTACAAGAAATAAAAGCCACACTCGTGGTCCTTTCCAGCTGTGACAAACACCTCTTGCTAAGTCAAGGAAGATCAGAAATAGATGCCAAGTCTCTCTGAATAGCATCATTCTGCAGCAGATTCAGCACGGAGCAGCTCCAAATCTCCATATGGTGGATCATATTCCGGACGTGGCAACTTTTTTCAGAGCTGCTTTCTTTGAGCACTTACATTAGAAACACATCACTGGGCCAAGGTGAGGCATGAACAAGATGACACTGAAACAAGAAGACCTTCACAGGCTCAAATATAGATATGTTGCCATGGTGCTCTGGTTGCATAGTTCTATTTTTAGCCTTGTGAAAAGCAAGCAATCACTAAATTCTTGTCTTTAGGAAATGGCAGATAAAAGGAGCACTTGATGGATAGCAATGTGACCTTGATTGTTCCACTCTGCAGGGCTCAGAAGCCTCAAGTAACTGTGTGTGTCTGCCTGCTGCAGTACGTCAAGGTGAAAGTGTGGGAGCATTTAATTTTTTTTCAGGTTATGTTATAAACAGTTCACAGAGTCCTCAGCGCTAAAGCACTACAACCTCAGCAGTTAGTGATGACTGTATTTTTAGTCTGAATGAATGCAAAACCATTGCAGCAGAAGAACAAAATCTGCTCTGTGTGTGTGTGTGTGTGTGTGGGTGAGTGTATTTCTGAGAATGAGAGGCACCTTGGAGACAATATTCCAGGTTGTGTAATATCTGGTGTCTAAGCCAAAGTGCTTTGTTGAAAAATGCATGAATTTGTTCCCATAAAGTTTAAAAATGAGTTTCTGAAAGTTAACTGAGTAGCCATGAATTCACATTTCTGTCAGCAGAGTGAACTGGGGCAAAAGTATATTTATACAAAGTAAACCAACAAATAATTAATTACCCTCAGTTTGACATGTGTCCTCCTTCTGAGCCATTTTTCCCGTGGGCTGGAGGGCGAGAACGGCGCAGAATCCAAATTGTCTGCCTCATGGGTCTTCACACAGTCACATCGCATGAGCTGTTAATAAACACATGTGTACATAAGAGCAGGCAGTTCCACACACAAGCCTTTGAAACCGTAACACAGTCTCACCAGTGTGCTTCCTGCACACTGATGCAGTGAAGAGTAATACATCGAATTAAAATGGGAGGAGGCTCTGTCCGTCCTTAAATATTCTCTCTGGTAAATTGGTGCCCTGCAAATGGCGTTGTCATGTTACATATTTAATGTTAAGTTATGCAGCTTAAGTTTAGACAAGGTCAGGTATGTAGGTTAGGTTTAGGAAAAGAAAATGGTTGGCTGATGATGTCCTGACCTTAAAATAACTCACACTTCCTTGGCAAATGTATTGTGTTTGTTTAATCCATCCACCACCCCAACCTGCCTTCTGATGCAAACTTTTGCTCTTTATACTACTTCCTTCTGTACTCCCGTCAGAGCCTTAGTCATGTGATTGAAGCCTTCCCAATTACATCGGTTACACACAAATGGCTCCTGATTATGTGGGTCATATACAAATTGTAGTGCTTTACTATTCGTAAGTAGCCTATATGTACGAACAGCTTGAACTGTTACACCGCCGAACAGCATGCTGGGTACACCTTTTGTTCCGTCACTCGCTAAAAGACATTCAATAACAGGTGAAGAAAGAGAGACCAATTTCAAGCATCAGCGATGTAACTTTCTGAATGAACGCTTTTGTTCCCGGGAATAGCTGGTCCCATATACGTAGCTAGCTGTTACCAAATGACATACATTTTAGCATTGTTAGGAGAAGCAACTCTGTCATGGCAGGTTTATTGCTCAGGACACAAGGATGCAGTGTAGAGTGTGAAGTTGTTTGAATAAGCTTCAGGCAGTGACACCGGAGCAGACCTAGATGAACCATTAGCCCTGAAAATAAATCTGGAGTTATGTTTAGGGATGATAAATCACAAGTTCTAATGGAAAGCTTTTGTGACAAGAGCAGATTAAGAGCGAAGGGGTGATTTGGAGTACTTCATTAAAGCTATCGTGCACACCTTAAAAGAAGCCATGCGTGTAATTCCTGACTCTTGGACGTAGAAAGGCTCCATGTTTCATGACATCTTATAACATCCTCTTACTGAGGCTGGACTGTGAGAAGAGTAAATGATTCATCTTTAACAAATTATTTTCTGTGCAGCCCTTAAATTCCATGACGATCCTTTAATATGACTCGGCATCGAGTGGAGTCGAAAACCACTGAACCAAAATAATGATCTTTGAGTTTATTAGCTTCCTGATGGTGTCGATAGCACTTCTTTTTTGTCTGATGTGCTCTCCATATTCCCCTCACGTATCCTCACAAAGAAGACATGCTGCGGCAGACAGTGGCAGGGTGAAAAAAAAAAGTTCTTTTTTTTCTTCTCCTCTCTCCGGGAGCTCTGCTTTCTAATGACCAAGTTCAGAGACGGTGTTTCCAAGGGCTTTTATTAAGACATGACGTGATACTCTTGTATTATTCTGTTATTATTTTTGTCCTGCTCTTCCTTGTTGTCTGAGCATTTGAGAAACATGCGTGTAATTACCACAGATGCACAAAGGCGCAATCACTCAGTACATTAATGGGCAGCTCAGTAGGTGAAGCAATAACTGCCACAGCTCACAATTTAAGTCCAACTCAGACATAATGTATATGCACTGGTGGCACTATATGAGACTCTTCTGATCAAAGGTTGGGTCCCCTCAACTAAAGAGGTGATGACAGAGAAATGGAAATGCCTGAATGCTTAACTGAAGCCAAGAACACTTTTTCCAGACCTTTAAAATCTTAACCGACCATAAAAAGATTTAGCACCACACTTAATTTCTGATTTTTGCGGATTCTAGTCATGCCCTTCTACATTTATGTGTAGACCAGACCAAATCGCAAAATCCTGGTCTGATCTGTTACACTGCATAATCAAAGAGGTCGGATAAAATGGCTACCACTTGTCTGAGGCTCAGTTGTGGGGTGTAAGATGAATTCTTAACATCAACACAAAGGTTAAAGTGTGCTAGTGATCCATCCCTTTGTAGACCACCTAACAATTCCCACAATTTTGGCCATTACTTGTCAAGGCTAAACCCATGCAAAAATAGACCCTAATATCAATGGTCCCAAATCTGGTGGTCCTGACCCACACTGGGGTTCACCAAAGATTCAAGAGGTGTTGTGAGACCTTCTTCATTAAAGGAAAAAAAAAAACTTTTAAAAGTTGTACAGTTGACCTGTAGCTCAGCATTTCATTAATTTCTGTGAAAAGAACTAAATTGATTTCTTTGTTTAAAGAAATCTCAAGGGAGAAGGGAACTGTAAAGACCTGAACACAAACTATACTGACAGAGTCTTTACTCTCTGTGTAACAGCCTAATCTTCCATTAAAAAGTCAAAGTTAAACAACTAAGGAGCCAGCAGAACAATAGTAAAGTGTCAGGGAGAGGAAAACATTGAATCTTTTTTTTTTTTTTTTTTTTTTTTTTTTAAAAAAAGAAGATATGACATATCCATAAAATATGTTACTCAGTCAAGGATAGTCACTTTACTCAATGACAGAAAAGGGGAGACAACTGCTTCATTTCATGTAGTGCCTTCTAAGCTGTAAATCCACATCATGACTCAGCACTGGATTCTTGCTCAGCATACTGTGAGATGTCTTGAAACGACATTTATGGTTACAATGCTTGGGTAAATCTATATATAGATTGCTCATTTGTTATTGCTGGCTCAGTCCACAGTTAGATGCCATAAAGGGGTGTTGATGACATTCTTGGCTTGCAGCCAGACTTCTGGTTATAACATATTCAAGGTGTCATCTGTGCAGAAGGAGCCCTCAAGCAGCTTAGCAGCGGCGTCTATGCTGTGTTGTTGTGAAGCAAGAAGACACCATTACACAGAAGCAGCTGTTCTACAAGTGACAGAATTAAAAAACAGCAATAAGCCAATGCCTTAAACTATGAGTACAACCTGAGAAGTCACTCAGGATGCAGCATCTAAAACATGGTATATGTTAAGATACAAAAACACTGGGATTTATTTAGACTTTCTTGAAGCCCTTGTTGGTTCAAGTCTCACTTATAAGCAATTATGTATCACAAGAAACTAAAATGGCATGTGGAGTTCTTCAAGGGTCAATACTAGGACCCCTTTCAGTCAACCACAACATGCTGCCATTAACTGGATTTTGGATTACTTTTAGATTTGCAAAACAAATTTCCATTCTGACACATATTTTTATACTATGACTTTTACCTCTGTTTGTCTTTTGTTGTTTTGCTTATGAGTTATATACAACACTTGATGTGCTCATGTGCTATAATGTGCAAATGTAACTGACAAAACGCTGAAAAAAATGTCTTAAAATGTGCAAGTGTACATTATGAATTCATAGTGGGTCTGTGGATTCTGGTAACTACCTGCACCACTATGTGTTACGGCTGTATGTGTTCTCTGTGCTGTAGCTCTCTCCAGGTGTGCTGCATTGCCTAACAAGGTACATTGCCCGGTGAGGTTTACCTGGCATGGGAGGTAGGTGCTTAAGAGCTCCTGTGCCAACAGCAGAGGAGCTCCTCTGGTGTGGGGACTGCTGCTTCCCACCCTTGGATTTTATTTTTTGTTGAAGTTTCTAAAACTAAACTGTTTATATATTAAAGCAACAAAAAATAGACTATACTGTTTCCAACCGCCTCTGTCCAATGCCTCCACTTTCTACCTCCTACAGCTTTCTTACAGCTTTTATAATATACAGAATCACACAGTTTAAAATACTTCACACTGCATCTCACTAAGAGCCACAATGATGATGCAGTGACAGCAAGTGTATCCCTGCTGCTCCCATTTGGTTAAAACGACAGTAAACATACCCTGAGGCCATGGACTTGGAACAAGCCACTAATGTAACATCAAAGAAGAAATGCTGCATATGCAAAGTTATGGCCTTATCAAGAGACTGGAGATGTGCTATATTTTGTTACTTTGTTTCATCTATTCCCAAAGCAGCGTTCCAAGAGAACCTCTCCACATTTGATTTGAGTTCAGTCTTTTAAGATACCAGCCAGCAATTTCAGAAACTTATATTCACAAAGATTCTACTCTCCCTGCAAAGGGCTTTGTCTTCTAGACGAAGCAATCTGTGAAACTTGCTGGGGAAAAATCTGTCAATAAGGCTTTCCCACCTGCCGGAGAACAAAAGCTGCTACGTCAGTGGACTCCCAGTAGGAGGCGTGAAAAAGGTGAGGCAGAGCCACTGTTGGGAAGGCAGTCAGGACATCAGGGCAGTACAAAGCATAATCCAGCCTCTTTGAGCCCCACCAGCCGCTGGAAACTGAAACACACAGATGTATGCAAGCTTAGAAGTGGATATCAGAGGTCAGCCTATGAGCTGTGAAACCGCATGAACCTGAATTCATCTACAGGAGATAATTGAACCAATGAAGCAGAAAAGTGTAGCTCCTCAGCCTCTCTCCTTTCCTCCCACTCACTGTTCGCGATGGTGTTTCCCAGCTGGGCCATGGAGCAAATCGACATTTCACTTTCCACGCTGGTCACACTGGCTCTACGACCTCCCTCTTCTCCTCCTCCTTCAGTCTTCGTCTCAGAGGACATCAGTGAAGCCGGACCTCCAGGGGTTTGCTCACCTTCCAAAAACACGTCTGAATGGCCTTGGATACTCTCGGCTAGAGAGGATGAGAAGCGGAGTGAAAGAGGAAGAAGACAAGGACAAACAGAGAGGGAAGGGGAAAGGAAATGCTTTGATCACACAACAATTGACTGGCCTCAATCTTTGAGTCAATGCAGTTATTTTTCCTTAAACGACAGCCTGTTGCTGTGCATTGACTTGTTCTGTCTTTTATCAAGGCAAACCAAAGAAAAGCAATGACAGAAACTGTGTCTACTGCTTATGGGGTTAAATCCAATTGTATTGACTTTGGAGGACCCAAAAAGCATCTTGCTCTTGGCTTCTGCTAACAAGTAGGATGATAATGTCTGGTTAGAGTCTTCTCTGCCACCAGCACGTCTCTACACAGCTCTTTCTTATTTGTTTGGAGAAAACACTGAATAATAGGAGAATGAAAATTTTCCCTGGAGACCTGGTTTGACCAGAGATGGTGGATCTACTTGTTATTCCCCGAGACGCAGAGCCTAGAAGAAGAATACTTCATCAATAATCTAATCGTTAGAGAGACAAGTGTCTACCAGCTTGGTTCAATAACACATTTATCTTAAACCCTACACTACATCCTGGAGACAAAAGGAGACTCACACTGAATGTCTTCAACTTACACCAAACACCATTGCCTCACATAGCTGAACAACAGGAAGCTCAACAACACAATGCAGGCATGTCTCTCTCTTTCTTCGAGGACCCTCCAACACTGTTTTCTCTTCTTGGCTGTGTTATGAAACTCAAAATGTTTTTCCAGCCAGACTCCAGAGAGTACTCATTATCCTTTTACCCAGGCCTCGCATTGAGCTGCGGATCTATTATGACACTGGATATGACTTGACTCACATCCGTCTGAGCCTCTACTTCGCCTCTACACAACATGCTACAGTTGCTATGGCGGTTCTCCCTACAGGCAACATGTAACCACGTCTGGTCCTGGCAATGCAGTTCACCTTCATGTGTTTATCAGTGAATGATCGTCAGTGTCAGACCATCCTGGAGCTTTGTGGATATGGTGGAGTAGAGTGTGTGTGGAGGGCTTTAGAGCAAAAGCCATCTGGGAGGCAGAAGTAAAAAAGAGAAAGACAAAAAAGGGCGATGAAATTTTCAAATTTGCACATCCATATTCTTGTCCTAGTTTGTTATAAATAAAATAAATACAAAAGATAGCAATAATCTTTTTTTTATGTGTGTGTGTCAGTGGTGTCTTAAGATGTGATAGAGTGGAGCTGGGCCAGGGAGCAGTGCACCCGAGGAGAGCGGCGATAAAATGAAAGCAAGTATCTTTCAGAACACACCATGTCTTGGTTTGAGAGGATCTTGCTGCATCTCTGGATAGGACAGATTCTCCTGACAGTTTCCTCTGACACTATTTTCTGTGTTTAAATCACTTCCATTCACACCATACACAAACACTTGCATTACAGACGTTGCCTCCACAGTGGGCGATGCGTGTGCCTGCCTGCATTCAATATTTGTAACTGGGAATGAGTTTGAATGTGCATGTATCAAATTATCACCCAGAATAGTCTGTTTTTTGCGCCATGGAGAAGCCAGTTATTGGCAGGTTAACCCTTTCGACGCTGCCTGCTGGAGTGGTTATAAATAAACCACCAGATCCAGCCACGTGTTGCCTGTTTGGTCTGTGAAGGATCAGAGCAGCAGTGGAATACAGATTAAAAGCCTTTCCCTCAGACGAGGAACAGTCAGGTGTGGTTGATAACTCTGGACGGTTACAATGATGAAGATGATGAAATCTGACAGACACAGTGTTTGTATCAGTAATGCTAGATTACATTGTTTTCTGTATAATGTGTCTGCCTTTGAGAGGCAGGAAATATTTTGTTGGTTGGGAAGATATGGAATTGTTTAATTTTCAATTATTTAAACCAGGTCAAAAACGTGGCTTTGTGTCTGGCATTGGTTAAATACAAGGAATAACACTGCAGCATTTCTTTACTTCGGCTCATACAACTTGGGTTTCTCCCAGTATTAGATACAGACAAAGGCAGTTTTTACATTAATACTCCTTGGTGCCTTTATTAAGACAGCACGCAGCTGAATTACAAATGTTAGAATAGCCAGAGAGACTTTTCGTTCTCTCACAGGCTGCATCACAGATGGATTTTTAAAGTTAGTGAAGCCTGAACAACCATCATGAGCACGAGGGATCCTTACCCCTCTTGCTCTCTTCTCACTGTGAATCCACTGATACATTTTCACATCAGTTTCAGAGAGCGAATTCCGCTACCTGTTTTATAATATCTGACAGTGCACCAGTATTGAGTGACAGGACGGGAAGTTGGATGGATTTGTTCGTGAAGGAGGCATGAATGAACAATGGGGCCAAAGACAGAAGAAGTGACAGAAGGAAAGGTTTTTCAATCACTTTGACTTGTCAAGGAAAAACCTAGCTGCTGTTAGTGAAATACCCAAGGTATGAAAGGAATTTCATGTGATATTAAAGTGTGGCTGAAAAAATAGTCAATCAATATTTACACTGCGAGAATGCAAAAACATCGGCCAGCTGTGGTAGGATTTGCTGTTTTATATCACTACACTGAATACTTTGAGGGTTTTTTTTAATTGCTGGTTTAACAAACCTATTTTACGTAGAGATGCAATGATTTGTTAAATAATCAGTTGATTAACAGAAAATGAATCTGCAATAATCTGGTAATTGATTTATTGTATTGAGTAATTTTTTAAGAGAAATGGAAAACATGTGATGGTTCCAGCTTCACATACGAGAACACTTACTGTCTTCTCTTGTCTTAACAAAACTGTAAACTTTGTACCTTTGGGTTTGAGGTGTTGGTTGCACAAAAACAGAAAACGACATCACTTTGGGCTGTGGGTAATTGTGTTGCACCTCTTTCACAATGGTGTTATTTCTACACCAAACAATGAATCAAAAAAATAAACTGCAGATTAGCTGTTTGTAGTTTGTTAGTAAGTAAGAAATAGTGCTTCCATTAGGGACCATGTTCACTAAAGTGCTTTCCTGAGGCTAGTGTATTTTTTAAATTGTTTGCGATGGTAGTGCCACGTATTTATGCTGTGCTCCAAACACCAGCAGCTTGACAAGGGGCCAAGGGTCTATTCTGAGGTGAGCGCTGCACGTTTGGTGTTTTTTTTTTTGTGGTTGGCAAAAGATAAAAATGTTCAGCTTTGGGTAAAGTGCTGTGGTTGTCACTTTCCAATCACAGTGGAGGAGGGGTGGGACAAATAGACGACCACAAACACCAGCTGTTACATCTTACATGTACAATTACTAAACAACAAAATCAATGTAGGATGTGTGTCAATTCACTATAAACTAAGCACAAAAAGTAGGGAAAATTGTCTTTGGTAGATTATTTCTTTGTTGTAACAATAAGTCTGGCAATCTGGCAATAAATCTTATATAGTTGGAAAGCCTGTTTATTTCCCTTTTTAATGGTGCCACATTTGTAAGGGACATGAATTTGTGGGATGAGCAACAGAGCTGAGTATGTGGGTTGCACCCATGAATATCTTGCCAAGCCTTCTCTTCCAATGCCAAGCTTCTGGTACCCCAAGGTACTTGTGAGCATGGGCCCTGCTACGTGGTCAACTGGTGTCTGCTCCAAGAATCAGCATGCCACCGACTGATCTCGATAGGGCCCGTGTGATAGGACAATGTCAAGATGGTGTTCCACAAAACCAAGTCGTGGCATTATTTGGAGTGAGCCCTAGTACCATCTGCAAACTGAAGGCCAAGTTCCATATTACGGGGGATGTCAGAGACATGAAGTGGGCGTCCCAAGAAGACCATTTCCTCATCCTGTCAGCACTTAGGAACCGTAGGCAGTCTTCTACAGATTTGCAGTCCAGGTCTGCAGGACGATATGATGGCTCTTTGCTCAGACTTTTCTTCAGACTCCAATCATCCAATCCACCAAATAACACAAAACAAGAGTCAACAGCAATTACAAAAAAGCACGGTCACAACCCACATACTCAGCTCTGCTGCTCATCCCACAAATGCATGTTCCTTACAAATGTGGCACCATTAAAAGTATAAAAGTATAAAATTTATTGTCAGGAAACATTGTTACAACAAAGATATAATCTACCAAACACACTTTTTGTTCTTTCTTTCCTCTCATGAGCCCACATACACAGGCGAGTCTATCCTCTCTCCCTACGTGCTTTAGCCTTCCCTTCATCCAGAGCAAGTACTCACAAGTACAAGCACTACCTTGGCTTGCGCCAACATTTTTACATTTGCAGATATTCTGTGACATTATTTGCAGTTATTTGAAATCTGACTGTATCCCTTAATTTTGATTCATTTGGATGTGACTGGCAGAGAATATTTTGGTTGCAGGCTCGTTTTTATAGATGCCTTGGGACAGAAAGAAATGAGTGTACAGTATACAAAGTGCTACTTCTCTTGACTAGGTATTTCATGTTGAAGTAAAAATCTTTGAATTCTTATGGGTTTTGGGGTTGTGAATTGAGTGGATTTTTACAAGACGAGGCAGGTTTTCAGAAATTACTCGGTTGGAAACTGACGGTGAAAGATTGGCATCCACAACAGAATACAGATTAAGTACCACTCTCTCCCCCTCTGTTTCTGTGGATTTGGACAGGATCAGATGTGGTTAATGACTGCACACAAAAAAAAGAAAAAAAATCCCCCCATTTGGACTGTTTTGACAACGGAACGTCACACAAAAACCAATATATTCTCTCATTAAAATGTTGTTTCTAACTAGAGACAAGGTCATTGTATGTTCTGTGTACTGTTTGCAGTGATTTCTGCAATTATGCCTCCCCTGAGGCACATACATGTCCCTACACACACACACACACACACACACTACTGTACAGTGTATTATCAATAATGAGCCCTGCCCAACACCTCTAAGAGGGGTCTTTCAGTTGCTTTCAGTCTGGAACATTAGCACCAATGTCTTTCTTTCACAGCACAATAAGCAGAGAGAGGCAGAGAGGGAGGGAGAGAGATTGTTCTGACAGAGGAGGGTCCACTGACTGTGACGCATTTTCTGAAACACACACACACACACACACACACACACAATTTCAAAAGCCGTGTGATGGAGAAGAAGCAGAGGAAAAGAGAGGAGCAACAAAAAGCTGCCAGGGCGAGCAGGAAAGCTGGGCCTACATGGTGAGAAAGACGAGCACAAGCATGCAAGTGTGTTTAATGAGAGAAGAAAAGCTCAGAAGTTAAATAAAATACACTGTATGCACTCCAAACCCCTTTTAAACAAACAGAGAGATGAGATTTACGCACAAAGCAGTAGAGAGTGAAACAGCTGATGACACGAGTAAAAGTAAGAACAATCAAAGAATGCATTTGGTGAGGGAGGATGATTGCACTCTGGCCTTGTAACGTCTTTGTGACTAAAAGAGACGGAGAAAGACTTTTAACTCAGTTCCCTCCCCTCCAGTCCTCGCCCCACTCTCAGCCTACGCACAAACTAGCATCCTATTAGGGAACAATTTCATGGTGAGCAAAGGATACACCACCATCTTTACATTAGAGCACTGTTAGCCACGTGATCAATGCTGATAGGAATTACCATAATTCCATGTGCTGTCGTGGGTGATCGTATTTCCCATTGAACACACAGCTGGAAATCAATAGTAGGAGAGCTCGTCCTCTCTATATTAGCAGCATTCATCATAATAAGATCCACTGTTGACGGGTGTTGATGTCAAAGTCATACCCACAGGAGCTTGATTTGATTGGCTTTCCATGCCTTCATAAACCCTAATTACCATTTTACAGAGCAGGCAATGGGTGATGTGTGCCACTGTTTCTCCTGTGTGTCTGTGTCTGCCCGCGTGCACCTGTCTATGGTTTTTAATTTAACACATAATTTGACAGCATCCAAGCCCGATCAATGAAACGGCGATGCAGGCCCATAATTAAAACTCGGTATAGCTGCAAGCCTACGCTGTGTGTCTGCCTTTACACTCCATCACCTTTATCTGCACCACCGGTTCTCAAAGGCGTCAAGCATCCCGCTTGGGGACTGGCTGAACATGATTAAATTAATAAATCACAGCTTGGGCATCCAGTTTACAGAGGTAAAAACACTGCGTTATTTAATATCGTGTGTCATTTTTTGAACACAGGTCACATAAAAGTGAAACACACTCAGCAAACAAATCCAGATTGTGAAGAACAGCGCAATGGTTTCAAGTAAGTGATGAGTTAGTTACTTAGTGAAGCTCGTTTCAGTCGTGGAATATGTAACATTACTGGCATAATCTGTCCGTAGAGGTAATGGCTGCTGGCATTCAAACATAGTTTCCATTACGCAAATGTCCATTACTGTCCGTTTCTATTATGCGATCTCCACTACAACTTCACATTAGAGTCCTGCGTGGGACTGTTTTATTATTACAGCTCCTGATTGCTCCCACTGGATTTTTGGCCATTACTTCCCGCTCCTGCAGTGTGTGTGTCCTACTCCCACCTGTTCTGAATTTTGCATGTCTGCTCCCGCCCACACCCGCAGCCTGAGGGGCTCATCATGGCCACCAAACGACTGTCAGTTACGTTTGGCTGAATTTAATGTGAATACATATGTAATTATTGCAACCCTTATCGGCACAAATGCAAATGTTTGTCACATTCTGTGCTATTGTTTCAGGTAAATAACACTCCAGATATGGTTATTGTTGCTTCTTCTATTATCTTTCATGGAATGGACAAAGCAGTTTCAACAACTGACTTCCTGATTTCCCTCCAACTGACTGTTGTATTCCAACAGGTAATGGGAACTGCAGTTTATTTTTTAACCACCCCCTCCAACCTGCAGCAAAGTTAAAACTATCTGCTCCTGTGTGATATGTGTTGAGTCCTGCAGGACCCTAATCCCAGTTTTTTTGAATAGATTTTATTCACTTAGTACAAATACAGGATGATTATGTGGAAAACATAATGTTTACAGTGATCTCAAACGTCCAGTGTGTTGTATTTAGAGACAACTACTGGCAGAAATGACAAATAATATCCATAGCTATGTTATCATTAGATTATAATCACCTAAAAAAAAAGATTGTTGTGTTTTCCTTACCTTATAAAGAGCTGTGTATATCTACATATGGAGCAGGTCCTCTTTCACAGAGCACTCCATATTGTTCTACAGTAGCCCAGAACTGACAACCAAACACTGGCTCTAGACAGAGTCCAATCGAGTTACATAATCATAATTACTTCAATTTTTTTATGTAGAACTGCCACACCATTTACATAACAAAGATGTCTGAATGGGGCTTAATTTAATTAGCCAGCACTGTTTTAAACAATCTGTTTCTGCTTTTATCCTACTTAAGAATATACTGTATTGCAGGGGACCCAGTAAGAGGCATACTTGAAAGCAAACTGGGAATATCGCCATATCACTGCGACAAATGACGATTTAAAGAATGTGCTTCGAGTTATACATATTTCTAATGCATGTTAAGTAAAAGGGTTTTGAATTTCTTAAAGCCGTGCATCAAACCACAAAGCCCTTATCTTCTGATCTGAGCTCATGCTTGCAGGCTGTTAGCTTGAGAGATCAGTCCTTGCCCTACTTTCTTTCAGTGAGGTAGGTGGATAAAGGACCAGGGGAACCAGGCAATGCGTCATCACTGCAGTTTAGAACGAGTCTCTATGTCCCAAAAGAGGGCTAAAACATGCTTCAAATAAATCAGTGGCTCATTAAGGACTCAGTCTCTACAACCAGGCCCTCTGGGGGGCTTACAGCAGTGCTGTGCCATATCTAGAAGACTAATATCTCACATACTGTGTCTGATCCTCAGAGAACAGTGGCGGGCTAAAGGTACTGCACCACAAGAAAATGAAGTATAATTACTACAAACTTCCAGCCTGAGGGCAGGATTTAGCTCTGCTTCTGCAGGGCAAGCTCACACAAACTGGATTGAGGCTCCTTGTGCACATGTGCGTCTGTGAAAATTCACATTACTGTGTCATAGAATCTCTGTGCCCCTTTAATCGAGTCTCACTAACATAATTCCTCAAAGATTTCACACCAGCTTTGAAATGCAAAATCCAAAAGGTCATTAATATGGCGATACAGTTATACCAGAAAATAGATTAACCAGTGAAATATACAACAGGTGCTACCCTCGAGTCCCCCGACTCATAAATTGATTTCCAGGGTCAAATCACACATCTTACCTATGAGCATTGTGCGTCCGTCTCCCAGAGGGTAGCGCTGGTAGCGCGGCACAGCAAAGGGTGGCAACTTGTGGAAGAGCGGCTGCAACAGCGGCTCCAGTCTGGAGGCTGAAGGGTCCGAAGGGTAAAACAGGTTGAAAATCTGAGAGCAGGCTGGATGTAGCTGGCTCACTGAGGGTCACAAACACAATGGACAGGCAAATCCATTAGAGACATTGTGAAGCAGACAAATGAAGTGCAGCTGTGCCCATGAGCATTTTGGAAATGCCACAGGTAGAACTACAAAACTCTAGATGACAATAACCTTTAATTTAGCATTTTCTAACTGTTTGTGTAAGTGCTCGCCTGGGAGTGGAGCAGGCAAGGGTGTAACTTTGGATTGAGAAGTGGAGGGGGCGCAATAACACAAGGGGGTGTCCCCCATAAGTTTTTTTTTCATCAGTAATTATCTATTTATTCATTTTTTATCAGGAATACATCTAAAAAATACCTTTCTTGTAGTGCAGGGGTAAAATCCAGGTAAAAATCTGTTTAAATGAATCTGATCCTTTAACAAGTTGTTCATTATTCTTACTGAAAAACTGATTGAATGACAATCCAGCTGTGTCATTTCACTGTAGTCCCATTTCAATCAATGAATGAATCAATCAAACTTTATTTGTATAGCACCTCTTACACCGGTTAGCGCAGGCAAGTGCTCCAGGGGTAAGTGCACATTAATAATAACAGCACAAATGGAAAGTAAAATAACTGGAGACAAGCTGTTGTTATCTGTGAGTGCTTGTGCACATACTGCACTCACACTCAGGCGTGGATATGAGCTGCATTCTCTAATATAGTGTATGCTACGTATGTGTTTCGAGTCTTACCCTGGACGGCAGGCAGCACAGTGCGTCTCATGGCCAGCACAAGGCCTAACGGGCAACCCAGCAGGAAGCAGTCTGACACTTCAAAGTCAAATCGACCAGGATTCAACACCAGGCTGGTGCCACTGCCACCACGCAGCTCCACACCCTCCTTCATCAAACTGGGGAATAGACATAGACAGGAGAAAGGCGAGTGAGGATTTTGTGAAAGTGGTTTATTCAGCAATAACGTAGTGATGATTGGGTCATTGTAAGCATTCAAGTGCATACATGAGACTGATATGCTGCAGGTTTGCTTTGAAAGTTTTTCATATTGTTCATCACAAAAGCTGTTTTTATGAAGAATGAGGAACGAGTGAAAGCCATGACATGTGGCTTCAGTTCAGACAGTTTTCGGGTGTCATTATTCCTTTCAACAGGGGTAATCTAATTTTTCAAATGTCAGTAATGTGCAAACTGAAGTTGGAAAGGCAAAAGTCTTGGTCTTGACAGAGATGAGTCAGTGTAGCTTTTGCTTTGTCCTGATTCAACCGTAGGCTGGATAGTTTTAACATTCTGGGGTCGTTGTCAGCACTGTGCCTTTATGACTCAGCCTGTGCAGCTCTTCACTCAGCCTTCACAAGCTGCATCACGCTTACAGCTGTTTGAACAGCGTAGCCCGTCTCAGCCATGACGAGATCTCTCTGCTCTCTAGCGAGCCAACATTTCCCCATTAAGTCGTGCATGGGGAGAAAGGATTAGCCGACAGTTTCCAGTCTTTAAAAGCCAAATCAATAGTGCTTTGATTGACTTCTGCTTCCATTTTGGTTTTTGTCTTCACTCTCATAATGCGTCCATTCCTACCATGCTGTTAAGAAACTGTCAGTCTGTCTGTTTATCTCTCAAAATTAATTACTGATGCAAAATGCTGTAATTGTCACCGTCACGGCTGTGCCCCTGTTGTTTCTTTCCCACTTCCCCAGGGTCTCCTATGCACCATTCTCTGCGTGGTATATAGGGTTTGTATCATTCTTGCTCTCCCAGCTTGTGAATCCCTATTCAACGAGCGCACCTACCATCAATCAGCTCATCATCCCTCTTGACCCACGGCTCACCACACACCTAGTCACATTCAGCTCAATGCCTCTTGTGCAAATCAACCCCAGCTGTCTCAACTACTCTGGTGGAGACTTGTTTCAAGCCTCGCTAGTCCAGGTAATTCTGGGAACTGTGAGGACATTAGGCTCGTTTGAGATTAACTGCGCCTCGCCCGGAAAGTGAACGAGATCAGGCTGCTGCAGGAGGTGGTGACAAAAAGCCACAGTCAATTCACACAGTTTCCTGACAGTTTCCAGCAGCCTTCAGTCTGCGCAGGAAGTCACAGAAACACAGTATCCTGTTAGATCTGATTCCAATTTATTAAAATGTTATCAGACCCATTTATCTGCTTGTTCACAGTCTCCAATTGTTTTAGTTATGACAGAGGAGCCTATTAAAATGTTATACAAGCAATCTGTAATTTCTGTTCATGTTTCAGCCTCTACTTTACATGACTTGTCGTGTACATCAGCATCACATCAATTTGCAGAGCAGATCTGTCCCCCTCAAACTACATAAATAAATTAAAAACATTAATAAACACAGAGGAGAGAAATGCAAGACAACAGCTTTCATGAAAAATCAGTCAAATATAATCAGGGCTTCACATCTGTACGGGTGTTATTTTAAGAATCCTCACATCCCACTTAACACAAGCCTTTATACAATAGACTCTGACTACTACTAAATGTCACCATCAGCCACACAACATGTTTTCTGTTAGGAGAATAAACTTTCAAATCAAATGAAAATCTCTCCAATTAAACAAAAATAAAAAGTTAATACAAAACGTCATGTGGTTGAGCGAGAGCCAGGTGTTTCCCATCATCAGACTCTTCTCCTTTTCACTCACTCATTCCCTGTTGACTTGCGATAAACCTCCTTAAACTTCATCATCACAGCACTCATGGGTAATCATGACACCCTGCAAACTCAGAGAAAAGTATTGGTAGTGTCTGAGTGGCTGGAGAGACAGGAACCACTGGGTAATTACTCATTACATGAAAGGTACATGCAAAGTAGTGATGTGCATGGTGTCCCATATGGACATGTCATACAAAGTCAATCAATCATTTTAACCTTGCTGACATGTCCATGTGGTGTATTTTATGTGCTACAAGATATATAATGGGCGAAATAAGGAGTCAACGTCATTGCTGAGCATTTTAGCCACACAAACCTGTTTTCATCAACTTGCAGGGTATCAGAGGAGAAGCCGGGCTATGTATTGTTGTTTCTGCAAGTTTAGTGAGTTTAGTTTTCACTTCAACTTGTCAGAGCTGACGATCAGGAGCAAGGTTTATCTAACATTAGCAACTCATTTTCCGCCGTTTTTATATGCAATCAAGCCAGAGGCTCATGTCACTTGTTGCTGTTCACAATCAGAGATTTGTGTGTTTGATGAGCAGAGGTGAAGGTGAGCAGGTGCACTCCAGCTGCAGGCAAACGGCTGAGGGGTGGGACTTATCTGCATATTCATAGATTCACACATACAAAATGCAGCAAAGATGTAGAGTTATATCTAACATGTTCTGAGGCATGAAGGGACCTCTACACTTTTAAATATGTGATGCTAATGAACAGAGATGAGTTCTTATGAGTTTAATCGATGCCTGCAGAGGAACTTTAAATTCATTTCAACAAAAATCCATGCTCAGAGCAAGTGCACTTTTCATTCAGTGGTGTATAAATTACCGGTTGGTGTAGAAAGTGAAGTCTTATTTTTGCTGCCTGGATGGGCTAAACTTTTTGCAGCTAAAGCATGTGTCATTTAATTGCACATTGTTACCAGTATGTTAAATTATTATGACAAATATTCAGTGGTGGGTAGAGAACTGAAAATGCATACTAGTAAATCACATTCACTCCCATAATAGTGACTAAAGTAAAAGTAAAAAAAAAGTACCTTAAAGCACAAGTACTTACCATTAATATTCTTTATACCAGTGGTTCCCAACTGGTGAGTCACAGTCCAAAAGTGGATAATGGGTCCATTCTGAATGGACTGCAAGTGACTCATTAATGTGTCAAGTCTGTAAAGAGCATACTTTGAAGTACAGTGCATTTCCAGCACAGAGCTTTTATTTTGAAGTGCTGTTTCCTGCTGTAAAGTGAGTGAATAATTGGCAGCTTCTCAACAGAGACAGCAAACTAGCTCGATGACACAACCAAACGAAAGTATGACACTGAATAGAGACTCGAGAACTAGCACCACCACTAGCCATCAGCTACTTCATATACTATGAAGTAGAGCTACAGTTCATAAAAAAAGAACCTAAAAAGTACTTGTTCTTTAGAAAAACATTTTTTAGCCCATGTGCATTCCTTGTAATGAGTTTCTGCCCATCTGCAAATATTATAGTGGCTCACTATTATTGAGTAAATGCTTGATGTGTTTTAATGAGGGATAACGGCCAATAAACACATAGCATGTAACAAAATACTCAGCCCATTATTGCCACAGCAAATAGATCTGTGGCTGATGCCTACCTATTAAAGTATTGCAGATAGATTTCCTTGTGGCCATTAGACATGCACAAAGCCTTTTAGGAGCTCTAACTGCACACAATCTTTTTTTCTAATCACTTTAGACTAAATAGATGTCTGAATTTTGTCAGTTATGTCCATTTAGATGTTCGTTTTTTCTCCGAAGTTAGTTTTATTACCATCTGTTTGAATATCAATAAAACTGGTCAGGACACATCACTAACAAAGATAGATTGGAGAAAGACAAGGTAAATGTAAGAAACGTCAGCCCCACTGCTTGCTGCACTGAGCACACTCTCCTGGGTTCTCTTAGGTGTTGTGACAATTTGCACACGATCTCACAGCCAACAGGGTAGTTGGAGCCAATGCAGAGCAATGTGTTTGTGAAAAGGAGTTGATGCTGCTGTAGACAGATATGCAGGAGGTCATTCTGATAGATGATGTGTGTAAAAAATGAATTCTAATAAGCCCTCTTGTTGACTGGGAATATCCACTGGGAGATGCAGGGGAAAAGAGCAATCCAGGAGCAGAGGCAACCCTTCATACAGCAACATCTGGTATTAATCAGGAGTGTAACAAGAAGTGAAAGGTGAGAGGTGCAACCCCACGAACACTATGTATCATAACTGTGAATAGATGGGATCCTCTCTGCAGTGACTGTGTTAGTGTGATGGTGTAAGCCTGGTGAAGCCTGTGATTTGGAATGGGAACACTGGTTGCTTGAAGTGCATCAACATGACAGTCGGACCCCCTCCAGCCACCCAGACCCAGCTGAAATCACCCACAGTGCTTGGTCTCCCACACAAACCGGCTGGCACAGGCACAAACAGGCTATTTATAGTCCAGCAGAGGCAGGTAGGCACGCAGGGCAGTCAAGCTGCTAATATTGATAAAGAGCAGGGGCGAGACAGGGTGATACATTCCAGGAAAACGTGAATGAGGGCCGCAGTGAAACATCTGGGTTATCGTATGAACCCTTTACACACTCTTCGGTGATTGACAAATGCTATTTGACAGAAATGGATTGGAAATTTATGATTGTACTGATAAAGGCGAGTTAGGCATTGGAGTCTTCCTTGCTTTGTCAAAGGCTTTTGACATGATTGATTTTGGAATTCTTTTAAATAAGCTTCAATATTATGGTGTCAGAGGTACTACACTCAGTTGGTTTCGTAGCTACATGTTTGGGAGGAAACAATATGTCTCTATATCAAATCACAAATCTGAGAATATAAATAGAATATGGTGTCCCCCCAGGGATCTATCCTGGGACCACTCCTCTTTATTTTATATATAAATGATTTTATAGATTGTTCTAACATTCTACACAAAGTTCTGTTCGCAGATGATACTAATTTATTTTTATCACACAAGAACATAAATGATCTGCAAAAGAATTCAATGATGAATTGATCAAGGTTGATACATGGTTAAAATGCAATAAATTATCTCTAAATATAAACAAGGCAAACTTTATAATTTTCCGATCAAACAGAAATCGGAGCAACCTTGAACTTATTGATATTTAAATAAATGACAGTCCTATTGAGAGAGTGAAGACCACTAGATTCCTGGGAGTTTATATGAATGAGTTCGTAAATTTCAGGGGCCATATTGATGTATTAACTAAGAAATTATGAAAAAATGTTGGATCATTTTTTAAGTTGAGGCATTTCTTACCTGGTGAAGCACTTGTAACATTATATCAGCCATTATTTGAGCCTGATCTTAATCATTGCAATATTATTTGGAGCAATACATTCCCAGACACCTAGGAAAATTAATAATTCTGCAGAAGAAAATCATTCATGCCATGTCTTGATCTAAATTTGATGCTCCTTTTGACCCACTCTTTCATCGTTATGGCCTTCTGAAAATTACTGAACTTAATACTTTTCATAAAGCTTGTACTATGTTTTGTGTTGTTAATAAGCTCAACGAAAGACTTTGTGACCTGATTCCAATTTTCTTTTCTCCGCATTCATATCAGACTAGGAAGAAGCATTTTATTAGGGGAAAAAACGGAAACTCAAATGTACCACCCTCAGTATTGTTTGTAAAGGTCCACAGGTATGGAACAATCTTGATAAAGACTTGCAAATGTCCCCATCTATACTTGTTTTTAAAAATAGACTAAGGAGGCATCTGTTGTTGAAATACTCTCAGTCTTGATTTTGATTGGGGGGGGGGGGATTGTTATTGTTACATGTATTTATTTTGTGCCTGGGCCCCTCTTAAAAAGCTTTTTAAGCTTCCTAGGGAGTCCCATTTCACATAAGTAAGTATGTATGTTGTACATGATTTTAACTGATGTGTGAATAAAAGAAAGTGTTTGTGTGCACTACATTTTGGTTTGGGCCAAATTGTGCAAATTTAAATGCTGGAAATCATATACGTATGAGCCGTGACATTGTGTTCATTTTTGACTTGCACAAAACACTGAATCCATTTTGCTCTGGTTTATTTCTAGATTTACCATTAGTAAAAACTTTTGCTGTACATGGGAGGCTACGTTTGTACAAGCAACTGTTTGATGCAGTGCACAGTTTGTGTATGTCTCTCCTTTCTGCACCCATTGTTGTAAAAAAAAAAAAAAAAAGCAGTTTGATTTTGATTATAGGCGTTTTTCTTTGCGTTTGCGTGTATTGTGTGTGAATGAATGTGTGTGTTCATGTATTTTTAGCTATGTGTACAATGAAAAGAAAAGCAGTTGGTTTTTGCACCAAAGTCACACAAGGTCGCTTTCTTTAAGGAGAATAAATAAAAAACATGGCATGCATTTTGCCTTTGAACGCCTTTTGAAATCCTTTTGACATTTCTAGTCTGATCGGAGTTTACTGGAGCTTTTTCTTACTCACAGTACTGTAAATTCTAACCATTACTATAGAAAGAAATATGCAGGTTTTTCAAGTGGCAAATACGGGTATATTGCAAAGGATAAAGTTGTATTTGTAATTCTATGTCATTCATGACACTCATATATAAGGTGATATACGAAATTTGATACAACAGTTAGTTCTGACCAAGCAATCTGATTGGACAAGAGGCATTCCAAGAGTCCTGATATACAGTATAACAGCAGAGACTTTTAACTATGCATGTATCACTCCGCTTTACAGGTGTTCTGAGCTGTTGATTATGGTAACCGTTAATTAGCCTACATTAAGGATCGTCGTAGCAAACTTTGCACCGCTAAGAGGAACATATTTCTACAAATAACATTAGAGTGAAATAAAGAATCGTCATCAGAAAAGGATGGAGGACGCACAATAAATGGAAACATACAGATAAATGTACATGATACAGAGTAGCTGGCCTGTGGTAACATGTAGATGCACAAAGTAGCACACAAGTATGCAGGAATGTTTGTGTGTTGCCTGGCAACAGTCCAGTCCCAGTCCAGCTGCAAAACTATTTGTGCTGGTGGAGCCAAATAAATTGTTCAATGAACATGTAAATCATAACCTGTTGCCACTTTTTACTATTAATAAATGGCACATGTAGAACTGTTGTATAAAAGAAATATCACACTCAAGGTTGTGCTGTGCACAGCGGCACTCCCTCTCGTGTCTTTTTGCTTAAACATAGAAAATCAATTCAGAAATTTTTAACTGCTTAAAAAACAGAGATGAATGTCTGTTTTTGGCTAATCAAGTAAATGCCTGAAAAATTCAAGTACTTCACAGTAATGATGCAAATTCCTATAGAACATAACCATTAATCATAAACAATGAATTCCACTTATTGATTTTTCAACCTTTAATGGCCTGATACATCCAGAGATAGCAACTGGATGGATACTTTGATTTAAACAGCATGCCAAGGTTTTTGTTGCTACAGTCAACTAAATATATTGCCTTACAGTATATGTTGTCATATCATAAAATCCTTGTGTAGGGGTATATTCATGTGTGCTGCCTCACCTGGAAAAAAAGCTGTGCTGGCCTGTGGACGAGGTGTCTCCATCATATGAGTCACTCTGCTTACGGCTGAGCGGCAGCCCGCTCTGGCTGTGTCCTTCATTGGGGGCAGAGATATCGATGTTGCTCTTACTGAGCCTCTTGCTAGAACTAAGACCGAGGCTGGACTCCCCGAGCAGGCCTGAGTTATCCTGAGAGAAAAGAGGACAGTGTGGAACATACTGTTAAGCCTCAAAGCAGTGAAGGCACCAGAAAATAAAACCTTATGCAACAGGAGCTGATGGGTGTTCCCAGGTGTGCACCGGAAAAAACATACCTGTGAAGAAGTGAATCTTTTAAGGTGTGAGGGGATTTGCACGGCAAACGGGAGGGGAGGAGTGTGAGGGAGCAACAGACAGACATTTAGCAGGAGCAAAATCAAATTATAAGCTGCTTCAAGAGGGCAATCCAGCAGCCATTATGATGAATATGCTACATGTATGTCACAGTAAAAGCTAAAAATGGTGCCTGGAAAAACTCAGATGCCCATCAGATTACCCACTGAAACTGAATGGTGATCAACACACACAATTTTTATTTACACCTTTCATGTATGAGACTTCTGAAAACACAGTGCCAAGGACATTGCCTCTGGTGTTCAGTGACATTTCTAAAGGCTGTCTTGATAGAAGTGTTATGCTGAAAAACTGACAGGAAATAGATGAGCAGAGGTGACTGCTGTGTTTTGATAGCCTCTGTTCGTTCACTAGTGCAGACTAGTGGTGCCACATAGACACGCTTTTGACATTTAGCTCCGCTAATGATGACAGGGCACAATAAAATAAGCATAATTTTGATTAGTTGCAGTGATCTCTTCATCATGTATCAACTGCAAAATTTTCCTTCACTATAGTCTCCTGAACCCAGTACAGGTCTATGCATCACTATCATCCTCATCCAACCCAAGAATATGTTGCATTTGCACGTTGTTATGTAGCAGATACGTTAAAACGTTTCAACAATGTTGTGGTTAACATGTGATTATGTTTAGGCACAAAAAACAAGTGGTTATGGTTAGGAAGACATTATGTTTTGACTTAAGAGAGCCGGTTTTAGGGGCACAATAGCTGCACGAAAAGCAGCTAAAACAAAACAACTGCTTTTTGTGCCACTGTCCTAGCAGGAAATGCAATGATGTCTCTGTAAAAAACAACTGCTTTTCATGGCACTATCTCTGCTGACAGGTTGCTACAAAACATCCACATATGGAGCCTAAAAAGTAGCTGGAGAAACACAGACGGGTCACTACAAAACGATGATGTTAGAGCCTAAAATTCCACTGGAAACAAAAGAGACGGGTTGCTCCAAAACACCTTTTTTGGAACCTCAAAAGCTGATGGAAAACAGATTGATAATTACAAAACAATGACATTAGGAGCCTGAAAAGCCTATGGAAAAACACAGAGGGGTCTTACAAAATACCCATGTTTGGAGCCTGAAAAGCCAATGGAAAAACATTAGACAGGTTGCTACAAAACATCCACATACTGAGCCTAAAAAGCAGCTGGAGAAACACAGATGTGTCGCTCCAAAATGATGACGTTAGGAGCCTGAAAAGCAAATGGAAAAAACATAGACAAGTTGCTACAAAAAACCCATGTTCAGAGCTTAAAAAGCTGATAGAAACAATGAGCAATGACTCGCTAAAACACGACCAGTGCTGCTGTCTATTGGTCTTGACCAGTAGCCTGCAGCTTGGCAGGCAATTCCCCAAGATAACACACCATCCACTACCCCCTCCACCTCTTGATGATAAAGTCAGCTTATATACTACATCACTTTAGAAACGCTGATATGATATGAATGTGCAAATGTTTTATACATGGAAGGGGCTGCATCAGCATAATATCCTCGCTGTAACAGTGAGCTCCTACCTTCAGGCTCTCAGTGCTGTTGTTCCTGCTGCTGTTGTTGGGGCTGCCAGGCCTCTGGTGGTTACTGAAGCACAAAGCGTCGAAGCACAGCACACCTCCCACACAGTCGCCCATCAGGCATACCTACTCGGGAGAATATATAATTTAGACAGCCTCCACATATGGTGCACTCAGTCCGTGAAGGACTTTGCAAGAGAACAATTTGAGAGATGATGAAGAAATGACATATTTCACAGGGCAGGAAGGCATGACACTCACTGTCTCCCAGTTCAATAGCACACAGTATGTACAATATACTAACTATCTTAGGAGAAAAGGTTTTCTAGGTGTGATGCAATGTGTTAATCAGTATATGAGAAAAGAAAAGAATGTCTTTCTAAAAATGTAATTCTTATTTTTTGTTGTCCTATGCAGTATCGTCCCAGGAGTTGTCATCACCATTCGCAATTTACTGAGCTGTCAGCAGCTCCTCCATTTCCCATGCGCATTGTGGGACATCAACAGCACACTCACATATCAAGCCTTCTTTTTTTCCCACCATGTTCACAACATATCATTCAGACTGTAATTACAAGTAGCCACGTGGGAAAACAGTTCACGTATGGCCTCTGTGAATTTCTGACAGTTGCATCTCTCACTTGGTGGAAAGAACTACAGAGGGATCATTTCAGGGAACTAAAATGGGTTTTAGTCAGAATAATGAAAGGTTTTTCAGTTCTTCCAATTCTGCCAACATTGGCATTGACTTCATGAGCGTGTATGCTTTTTAAAATTATCCTTACATGTGTCACTTTTGCAGTGAAAATGCTCAAAACACAACTCTTTGCTTTTTTATTTAAGTGGCGTGTCAATCGATATGACTGCGACTGCAACAGCAGCCAATAAATAATTACAAATCACAAGTGTTGGAGTGAAAATTCCCTCAGCTGATTATGTTAAAGGTAATTACACATTGACAGATTTGTGGAGGAAATACTGCGGAGTAATTAGAGGACAAGGGTTGACTTTAATCGTCTTAATGAGCAAACCAAGTTGTTGAAATGAACTGGGAAGGGGAAGAATTACACATATCTACATTATATAGCAGCACATAAAGTAAGTACATCAAGTATCGACCTATCACAACACACAAAGAGCCAATCAAGAATAAAAGGCATTGGTGTTTATTGTGATAAACTGTTGGGGATATTAACTTGTTGATTGGCTCATCAGGATTATATTGACCAGTATGTCTCAATAATGTGCTTTTAAGCCTGAGAATCTGAGAGGGTTTCATTCAAACAAGCTGCAGCTGAACTGCAGCAGCTGATATAATAAAAAAAATATATGAAGCAAAGGAAAAACAACAATTATTTGTTGGAAACTGCCATTAAAGTTGACAAGCCTTTTAAAATACATGCAGTAGAACTAATGTTATTATTACTTATAAAGCCAACAGAAGTTTTGTCCAACATTCCTAACCTAATGCTGTGAAACTACCCTCACTTATGAAAAGCCTTCTCATTACCTCTCTAGAAAATACATCTTGTTTCCAAGAGTGTACTAGTTGTTATGCACGAGAGTGAAAAGTGGTCCGCTTAAACAACAGACATCTGGAGCGCTCTGAGGGCCTGAGCACTAACAGATTACACCGCCCACTCAAAAGCAATCTGTACTTCCTTTGACAATCATTGACTTCTATTAAAGTGCCTAGAGCTCATTATTCAATGATGAGAAACTTGAGTGAACGAGTTCTCCGCTCCTCTCCAACCACGAGAATTTTAATACAGACCTGACCCGAGAATCCCTGGCCGTCCTCTGACTGCAGGAAGTTGCGGTAGACCTGGTTGGCTCGGGCGATCACGGTCGCCACGGCATCCTGGTAGCGAGGTGAGACGATAGCGAGGAGGGGGAGAGCAGCAAGGGGCAGGTGGTCCACGCTACTGGACACACAGCTCTCGTCATAGCTGTATGGGTTCAGACTGGAGAGGAAGAAGAGGGGGATGAAAGGGTGACAAGGGAGGTACCGTATGAAAAACCACAACAGAATGATTAATCAATTAACGTCTGAAGAAAGTCTTTGAACTTTGAAAAATAGCACTAATGCACAGTAATTTCCATTTAAATTAATATAATGTTCATTGACTTTGGTTCATGATGTTGACGATCAAAGTAAATCAAATAAAGTAGATAAACAAAAGTAAATAAAATCAGTGATTTGAGGTAAGGCTTTCCCACAATGCCAGTGTGTGTGTGTGTGTGTGTGCGTGTGTGTGTGTGTGTGTGTGTGTGTGTACAAACAAGATAAGAAGAAAAGGGATGTTATCTTAAGGAATAAAACAGAGGCCAATCTGCGGAGGTAACAACAATGAGATCAGAGTCTTTTTGTCTTTACTGCTTTGAAGACATTAATGGATGTGTGTGTATTTGCTTGTGTGTGTCACAATGACAGTGCAGATGCAGCTTGAGCAGGACACTTCATGTAGCATGGGGAATCAGTAAAAGATGGCGTTGCCCTGCACTCTCTCCTTGAGCCGCAGTGTCAACCCTGTCATCATCCATCAGATGCTCTGCTTACAGGAAGAAGCAGCAAAGCCACATCAAGGCTGAAATATGTCAGAAACCATGGACACCTCACTGCACAAAGGGGCACAACCTTTCTGAAGAAATAAGGGCAGACAGTTCTCATGTAGTGCTGGTGAAAAATTTTATACAATGCAACATCTTGCGAGGGACAATACTGCTTAGATTACAAGACCAATAATAATTCCATCTAATTCATTTAATCATTAGATAAATAGATAAGTGATCTATTTAACCTGGCTTACCACCTAAACTGAAAGTAAGTAAAGGAAATGGCAGCCTGGCCATGAAAACACCAAAACCAACAATTTGAAATCTGTCTCTCAATAGTTTAAAACTCCCATAATAACTGTGTGGCACCATGCCCATTCGCTCCTACTGACATGTAAAGTCGCTTTTATTTATAGCCTTAAATCGGCCTTTCTCACAGTCGACATTTGGACTTGTCATAGTAGGGAAAACGCAGGTGTCACTAATAACACTAACAATGGCGCTGTTCTACTCAGATGATCCAGTGAAGAGTGACGGTGACCAGGGGAAAAAATAGCTGCTAAATGGTATTCAGCCATCGTTAATTTCATTATTCACACCTGTGCTTTTCTACTATGACAAGTCAAAATGTCTTTCATGAAAAAGGCCTGTCACATCCACAGAGGGCTTCCCCATCTGTGCAACCCCCTCTGTGCCCAGATCCTTAAATTGGAATAAGGACAAAAAAGGACACAAACTGACTTTGATTATTTTGTTCCAATTTTGTTCTGCTGGGAAACCTTTGGTTCTGGCATTCATGTGGATACCACCTGACATGTTCCACCCACTCAAACACTGTCGCAGACCAAGTATCTCCCCGAATGGCAACAGTACTCCCCAATGGCAGTGGCCCCCAGCCGCACACCACACTGCAAAAACTGTTTAGAAATGGCCTGTGGACCGTGACAAGAAGCTCAAGGTGTCAACCTGGCTTCTAAACAGGCAAAACAGGCAGAAGTAGCAAAGATTTTTAGCAGATTAATAATTATTTTTTTGCCCTTGAATGGGATGTAGTGATGATTATTAATAAAAAAAAATCACCAGCCAAGTAAAACAAAAAGTACTTAAGAATCTGAGGCATTGAAGCTCATTAGCTAATGAGGAACACCTAGGCCCAGGGGTCTCGTTATCTTCAGTTAAGTTACTGTCTCCGCACACTTTCCACTTCCAGCAAACCCCTGGTAAATCTTGGAGGTACAGTAGCCAAAAAGATACAGCCTGGAAATAAAACAGTTTTGGAAATGTCTGAGGGTGTATGTTATATCTTTGTCTTAGTCTTAGTCCTTGTTTAAAATCATATACTATCACAGCCATCTACACATAAGGTTAATTAAAGTGTATACAACAGTGAACACTTGAATTAACCTGTTTTATGCCCTGTGTTTTGTTGTATGGGACGGTATAATGACAATAAGGTTGAACTGAATCTAAACACATTCTGGGCCACTCTATCTCAGCTCAAAGAGATTACATTAATTCAATCTTTTTATCAAAGCTAAGTAAGCAAATAAGGAAATGTCCCAAAATGGGTTAGACGTGCTTGTTGTTCTGCTAATTTGATGAGCATGATTTATTGGTGTGTCCATTAACAGCAAGCACGCCTATTGTGCCTCTGGGTATTTAAGTAGTTCCTTTAATTAGAGGCAAACATTGTGTTGCCATGGCCACAATACCCCCTGCAAGAAAATGAAAATGTTTCATCTAGTCTCTGAACAATTGAGAGCATCTTAATGTTCTTTCACTGACTGTGAATGTCCCGTTGTATATTCAAATCAAGCCATTTACTTGATTGCTTACACTGATTGCTTGACTGCGTAAATCTTCTCATTATATTCCTATTTTCAGGACCAAATGACTTCTAATTATCCAGATTAAACTTTGCAAGTTTGAGAACTTTTTCTAAAAAAAAAATCTTTTATCTATTACTGTATTATTATCTTCTTTCTGGCTACAGCCATGAGTCTGCACGGCCACATACAGCAGTTTACAGCAGCCACAGCCAATTTCTGCTGCAATTACAAAATACCATGCTGCAGGCTTTGTGAAACCTGTTGGGAAGACGAGAGACAGTTGATGCGATTGTTGTGCTTCCAGCAACACAGTGTTCACCAGTGTGTCTATGACACCTACAGTGAATTAAGCCACCTCCACAATCCCCACTGCCAACACAAGAGCAACCAGTGACAGATCTGTGTTGAGGGTGATTATTTACATCAGCCACCGCAGTCAATGGATTAAAAGCTTTCTAAGTAAACCTTTTCAGTTTGACAGAAATATGTGAAAATCTAATTGGAAAACGTATTATCCACACAGTGGTTGGTAAACCTTAGAGCTGTGTATACATGGTTTCAGGTTACAACCATACTAAAAAATAACCACAGAGCACAACTGTAGTTTGTATCTTTGACCTGCTCTGAGCAGGTGAGTGCTGCAAGCAAAAGCACCGGCGATACTGAAGTTGCTCTGTGCCCTTGATTGCTGTTGACATGCCCCCCCTGCTACGCCTCCTCCCCGTATTGGGCAAAGTCAAGTTCACAGCAAGTCACCAAAATATCAAGTGGGTGCAGGTGAGAAAAAAAGTGTGTGTGAGACCAACAGAAACGCCGTCTCGCCAGCCACAGCTGCCATGTTCCACGAGGTGTCAGAAAAACAAAGTTTGCAGAATCTCCCCTTAGAGGGATAGTGGGGAATTATATAGAGGAAGAAAAAAAGAATGTTTTTTGCTTTTCTAGGTCTATATACAGTCTAAAGGTGGTGGTAAATAGACTGTTTAGCTACATCTGTGCATGTCTATGTGGTAAAGTAGCACCTCCTCTCAAAATTAAGAAACTGCCTGTGACATGACCTGTCTGATTGTTTTAATGTACAAATTGTAATTTGCATATTTTTTTGGAGTGGCTGCTTTTATGACAATCACTTCAAATCACTTATTTAAAGTGTGTATTTCAGTAAAAATAGCCTCTATTTTCCAAGTATATTCAAGTACATTTAGTGACTAAGCAAAAACTAAATGTTGACTGAATTTTAGAGAAGCTGCTGTGATATCCAGCCATTGACTAACCTTGAGTAACCTCCTTAAAAACTCTTCAAATAAAAAACACCCACATGTCTGTGCCTGGTCAGGGTCAAAAATAGCCCACACAACAGTTTACTTCTACTTGTATGTGAGATGATAGGATGAAAATAACCTGGGCTACTTGACCACAGGTTGAAGTGAACCAGTCAAGTTGCAGTTACAGTTTGCATCCATGTCTCTACAGATTCCTATTTAGTCATGACAGCTAACATTGAGGGCTTTACAACATATGAAACCATCTGTCGTTGAACCCTTTCACAGGGAAAAAATAGAAAAAGACACAATGTGCATGTATTCTGCTGCGAAAAAGCTACATATTCTAAATCAAGGATACCACACAGACATCTTCCCCCTGCACAGAAGATCTATACAATCAGCAAAGTTTCAAGATGGAAGCCCAAGACTAGTGTCACCAATTCAGTATCTGACCACTTGTCTCTCCTTCTGTTCCTGAATTATGACACTGAGTAATGGCCGGGAAAATGTTTCTGCAGAACAATATGATGTCAGAGTGAAGGTAACTTTTTACCTTTTGAATATAAAATGTCATCACTTCATCTTTTTATCCTATTAGATAATTTATCGTGAAATGTCATAATTAGCATAGGAATTCTTGAGTTATGGCAAGTGGATGTTTGTACCAAATTTGAAGGAAGGAAAGATGTTCTTGAGATACCACATTCACATGAATGAGAGGATGGACAACCTCAAAACATAACAAAAATAAGTAAATATAAAAATGTCACTGAGGTGAACAAGCATCAACTGACCCTTCACTACATACTGCCCTGTTAACACAAACTGGCCAATCATAGTTTAGCATCAGCCAGCTCTGCCTAGGGTCCAACAACAACAGGGCTGTGTTCCATACACTATGTAATTGTTTCAGATGTCCTTCATTTCAAGGCTGGTTTTGTGGATTTTGAGCTCAACACTGTGTCTGGGGCACGTATAATGCCCCAGGCAGAACATTACCTGGAGAGGTTGGAAGGATATATAACCAAAATTAAACATTAGCTAACTAGCTAGCTCCTGAAGATATAGCCTGCTGAATCTTTGCTACCCTTACGTAATTGTATGCTTCCCTGCTCTACAGGAACCAGTGATGGGAAACAGGAAAACTTGGCTGATATTAAACTGGCTGTGTGTCACTGCAGAGCGTGCAGATGAATGGTGTTTGGCTTCCCTCAGAGCTCCCCAGCTGTTCGCCAGAGGCTGGCGGCACGGCGGGGAGGCAAACTCCGTTTATCAGCGCACGCTGCAATGACACATGGCCTGTTAAAAATACGCAAAGTTTTCCCTCATTTTCATTGTCTTCTGTCTCGATCGCCAGTGATGTGTTGGTTCGCTTTCACATTAAGCTTTGGCTTCTAACTATCCTTATTTTTAGACCAGTTTTTTTTGCTGCTGAGTGAGTTTGACATCCTTGATATTACCCTCAAATGCATATTGTAAACCCATCTGGCTGCTTCTCTCTCAAGAACTCTACGTATTACTGTGATAATGCCTACTCCAATTAGAAGAATAATCATATTAATCTAGTATGATACTTTGCCTTAATGACATTAATTGTTATAATTAAATGATCATGTAAATTTAGGAGTGAAATAGGGAAACAACCAAAAGAAAAGCAGATTTTTGAGATGTCTAAGGAGGTGCAAACCACTTCCCTACTTTGAGTCACAGATATTGACACAAACAAAACAGCAGTCAACCTGTCGGATTAAGCCTGTGTACTGTATTAACGCTGCTCCTGGGGGCCAGCTTTCTGAAACAGATTGTATGTTTTGAGCTGCTTCCATGCAGCATGGTCAGAAAACAGGAAGAAGGAAAAACCTCTGTTATATATTCTGTTTGACTGGAATAGCACTGCACACAGATATCTGCATAACAACAGTGTCACTCCTTCTACGGAAGCTGTTGTGGGAAAAATTCACTTCTGCCATTTCAATCAAAGAGATGCTGATGTATTGCTCCAGGACGAAGACTTGCTGTGCAACAAAACACCATCAGGTCTGCCAATAATTTAAGCCATTTGTTTATCAGGTGCCTGCTTATTGAATTTTAGGAACTGAAATGAGAAATCCCAACCTCCCAGCTGGGTGCCACTGAGGGTTTAGTCCAAGCTTTGTAGTCATTGATCTTATTAGAGTCTTGTTAACAACTGCTGCTCTAACACACTCCCAAAAACACACACATGCCTCTAAGAACTAAAAAGAGAAGCTCAAATTAATATTCCAAGCACAGCTTTACCTCTGAGCAGGGTTCACAAGTCACAGGACGGGAACAGAAGTTTAACACCTGCTGCATCGCTCAACAAATGTCAGGTGAGACACTCATTATTTGTGTTGCATAATTACTTGATTATGCAAGCACTTGTTAGTATTATTAAGACGGCGCAGGCACTGTTTTACATGCGAAAGAGTGCACATTAATGATTTGTCTGTTTGTTCTTCAGTGTGAGTCAGTTTGAAGATGTGACGTCCTCGAGGGCTGCAGGTTACTCTCTGCACAGAATCGATGGTCCTTAATTAATTTGAGACGATCATTAAAATCTTGGTCTATACAAACATGTGCTTTGGAAGAGGCTGCTCCACCAAACCATCCAAGTCCCATCTGCAGTTAATGGCTATAATTAATCTTAATAATCTTAACTCTAATATCCTCTAAAATGCTGGTGATCGATATCGTCACGGCTGTAGTACCAGTCATACAGTTTTGATGGAGCAAGACTGTAAAGTGGGGTATTTTCTGTCAGAAACAGATGGTGCTGTATAGCTCGGATATGATTGTACATTTAAAATGAATTGAGAGCATATGTTCATCCGAAATGTCATCTAACAGGCTATGGGAGCCATAAGCTTGACATCCATATGTAGAGCCTGCTACTTGGGAGGCGTTTTGTTCCTCAAAAGAGGCCTGAATGGCAGAGGAGTGTGCCTCATGTCGCAATGATGAGTCTGCCCCCGTTATTTCAGTATGTGAGTCACTCGCTCATGAGCGGCAGCATTTACCCTGTTCACATCTCTCTGCTCTCATTAGTAAAATGCAAGCGATATTAACTGACAATATATCGAGGTCATATTGAGGTGTCACTGAAGTGCACGTCTTTAAAGTCTCATTTAAATAACAGAAAAAAAGCCTTAAAAAAAGCCCCATTTGTTGCTTTGTTAGCCACCACAGCTGCCTTCAGATCGCATGCAAGGTTATACTTCATCTTCAAACCGATGGAGCTTCTCAGTTTATTGCTTTTTCAGTGTGTTAACTTCTTGAGAAACACTGTCAGAGACTCACTCAATGATGCCTAAAGGCAGGGTGATTACCATACGATTCTATACCGAGAGATGTACAGAACCACTCCTCAAGGTTTCATGGTAATGTGATGATGAAGAGATCCATCATTAACAGTGCGGAGAAGATAAGGCAGAGTGAGCCGATTAAACCTCAAATCAGCCTCATCTCACGCAGCATAACCTTGAGACAGACTATTACGCTGCCCTAACAGCCTCTTGCCTCTCGCAACATAACGTCAAACTGAAAACTCTGAAGTCTGTCACATTCCTGCTTAATTGCTCTTCCAGTGTTTTTTAATGGCTGGCTTAGCGCTGCACGTTTGCACAATTAACATGAACAGCAGTGGGCCTCTGCCTCAGTCTTCTTAATTAGGGAGAGGGCACAGAAATAGTATTGGCACCTCCCCAGCTGCTGATGGCCACAATAATGAGTCTCTATCTCCCTGAACGAGGTCACTATTTGTGCACACTAACAATAGGACTTCCTTCTCCACCTCCTTCTTTCCCCGATAGAAAACTGATCCTGTACAATGGCAATGAATCTACAGAGATAGGATTCCATTTAATTTCTCTCTCCCGCTGCTCAGATGAAGTTTTCAGTAGTTGAAATGTTTGTTTCTCTTCATACTGTGACAGAGGCGGCGTGTTGGCTGCGAGAGCAAATCAATTTGGGAGCCTTTTCACTGTCGCTGTTAATTGGACGCACTCCAACTGTTTTTGTGTGGGATGTATTTGTGCGAGTGTGTTTATGGATTACACGTGTGTTGCCTTGACACCCAGCTCCTAGCTGACATTGTCAGGTACGTTCATTAGCAGGTAGAGCTAAAAATGAACGCGCAGAGGCCCCCCGAGCACAGCAGGCCTTTCACACTCATGGCAACAAGGACAACACAAGCTGAACAACAAGCTCATTCTCTCTGAGGACATCTTACAGTACATAAGGAATCATGAAGCACTGAGGCAAAAGTGGTTTGTTTATGTGAAACTTTGTCTTGGAGGCGCTAAGAGGGTTTGTCACCTCCATTCAGGGGTGCGATTTTCAGCCAGGCTGTTACCCAGAATGAGAGTAAATTACCCACACATCAGCCATCCATTCCCGTGGGGCTGCCTATTCCTCTGTTTATGTAATAAATGAGGCTCCGCACACCCACAAGTCCAACACTGTCATTAGAGCAAACACCGTTAACTGACAAAACTGTAGTTGAATAAGTGTTGTGTTTGCTGCTGCGTGGGCGTGTATGAATGCCTACTGACTGCACATATTGTGTGAGCGTGTTGAGGACCTGGAGCCATCTGGGCATAAATAAGTTTTGTTTGATTTTACTGAAGAAGTAAAACACAGATTTTCAGGAGATTTTAGCAGACTCTTAATGATCTGAATTGCAGTTCTACATTCTAGATCTCAATTACTATAGAAAATATGTCTAGACTGATGGATATTAGCTCACTGCAGATATAGTAAATACAGACAGATGACAAGTTACAGAAAATGCTTTCTAAAAAATAATTAAGTATCCAGTGAGGTGTTGGGCCACCACATGCCACCAATCAATGGCGCTGCCTGTGACAAGTTGGAACAGCTGTATGGATGGCAACACGATACTGCAAAGATCGCTACTGCGCAGACACTGGCTCCAAATATCATCACCAGCACAAGATGGTAGCTGCTGTAATCTGGTTATTTTGGCTTCACTTTGAACAATGGGAGTAAGCGGAATGTCCATCTTTATATACACTACAGACTGTAGTTTCATCACAGGATAAAGATGATCACTCAGAGCAACTTTGTATTGATTTGCAGGGACCCGTCCCTTTAAGGGGACAGGTGGACTGAAACCATGTACTCAAAATACCCCCCACAGCAAAATAGAGTCACTGTAGGGGTCAAGTGTTTATGTCTGTACCATTCCCTTGGTGTTCGCCACACATGCGCTCACCCACATGTTGAGAATATGGTGAAGGATAGCTCAACTGAAATATTACCTCTTTTCACATCTCTAGACCAGTGCCCATATTTTTTTTTGCACCACCGTACTCTGAAACTTTGTGATGAGGGGCTCACTGTACTCCCACTCCAATATCCCTCTCTATGTAACTGTTAACAAACTGTTCTTGCTGACAAAGTCTAAACACTTCCCACATTGACATTCTCAGTCGCCTAGGGAAGAGTTGCTCCTCTGCTTTTACATATCTCACTTTAATTTGTGACCTGTATATACAGTAAATTTGAGCTGTAAATGTCAGCAGATAAGTAAAAAGAAATTTTAGTATGAAAATGCCAAACTTGGTTTGAGGTCATTTAGAAACAGTGTAAACAATTGTAATTGGATTTTTGACAGTATACTATGCAGGATTTCCCTGCATACATGAGTACTTAAACATGAGAAATCCTTCTCAATCATTATTTTTGACCCACTAGAAGTGTGTGGCTGTGTATTTATCTGAGAAGACTCTTCCCTCTGCCTGTATTCTCTTTTTTTGTTGGTTAGTTTATGAGGTTCCTGAGAACAGTGCTCAAGACTCTTTAAAAAAGTAGAGACCAGGTACCAGATCATAAACAGCATAGCGGACACAACGCCAAAACAAACCCTGCACATGTAGCGAGGCGATATGGCAAACAGACAAAGCTGGTTACAAAATGAGAGTAAATCTGGGGTTGGCTTTACTTTCACTTTCGCTGGTAACACTGTACAAACAGCAGCCGACAATACCTGCATAATATACCTTTAAACTCCAAAATATCAATATCTCTATTGACCTCAGAAATCCAGTACCAAGTGGAATAAAACAGAAATACAAAATCATTAAGAAATTAAAAAAAAAAAAAAAGCTATGACAGAGTGGATTAAAACATTCAAAGATACATGACTACACAAAAGAAGAGACAATTTTCAGTCAGACACATTTATGTCAAGGAATTACCAGTCCTACAGCACCAAATGGTTAAACAGCCCTCCTTGTAAGGCACTGAGCTTTGAGGAAAGTCTCTACTACCTTCTTTATCAACAAATACATGAATATTAGGTCCTCATAAAGTCAACAATACCCAAAGCTTCTTGACACATGTCACCACGCTCATTACGTTGAAGACGTCTACATAATTGGAATTATGATAACAGGCATTCTGCTGTTTGGAGTTAGCAGCTTCCTGATCTATCGCAAAGTTCAGAAGACGTTGGCAGAGAAGCTGCCCGTTATGACTGAGGGAATGTGTAGGGCTGTCAACACTCAGACTCAAACGATACGTGAGTTCAATCGCAAGCTGGATGCGATTCCTAAACTCCTTCGCAAGATGGATGCCAACTTGGAGAAGTTGTCAGCCCGGCTCGGCTGAAACTGGCCACCAATTTGGACATATTGGAAGCAAGCCACCGGGAGACTCAGAGAGACTCAAAGGCAGACGAAAAAATTGCAGTGTCGGCCTGACCCAAAACAATTGCTGTCTTCATTGGCTCCCCGAGATAACCAGCTCTCCCAAGGCCGTTTACCTCTCCACTCTCCTGGATGTTATGCAGACAAGATGCTCCGGCCACATCTCCCCCCCACCACCCCCTCCTCCTGTGAACTTTGTTTCTGGATCAGAACTCTCCGAGGTCGTCTCAACGGCAACGGCCGTGTCTTCGTCATCAGTTTTCAGACGGCAGAGACAATGGGTTGGGACTGAGTGGAGATGAAGTACATGGACTTACACATACACACACATGAAGACACATATAACACGCACACTCCCTCCAGCTCAACGCCTTCTTCGTCGTTCCCTTCGTCGCAATGTAGCATGGGAGGGTGATACGATGCGCCCAAATGTGGCTGCGTGCGCGCCCCCCAGCGTCTATGCTGCGACACCTCCCCTCCACAACACCTCCCCCCCTTCCCACATGTGCAAGTCTTCGAGTTTTGTTGTAATGTCTTATTATGTGCCTATGTGCTGAGGGAGGTGTTTTTTTTCCTATTCCCACACTGTGCTCCCCTGGGAGGGGCGGGCTTTCAATATTTGTAGTATTTTTTTTTTTTTGTATGTTTGTAATTTGTAAAGCGCCTTGGGGTTGCATTTTTTGATGTATGAAAGGCGCTATATAAGTAAAGTTTGATTGATTGATTGATTATGTCTGGAGAAAAGCAACATTATCATCACATTTGCTCCCCAATCTGCACATCCTGCCTGCTGTAGCTCGTTTACTGCTTCTGTTTGTGCCCATGTGTTGCACTATGTTTTTTTTTTTGTAATCAATTTCATCCTCCACTCGCAATTTAATTTATTTTCTCTCTGCATCGTTTATTTTTATGGTTGTCATCTTATTTAAACATAAAATTTATTTTCCACTCTACATGCAAATTACTGGGTTGTAAAGCAAGGGTTGTATCGGGTTGATATCATTGGTTCAGGGACATAAATGTTGGCCACTATGGCATAAGAACCATAAGAACAAAGAAAGAGTTCAAGACAATTGATTGCTACGTTAATCCTACAAAATGAATTCTGAAAATATCAAAATGCACCCTAAGTTGAATTTTGAGGTAATTACAACTGAGGCCATGGTCATAAAATCCTGTTTTTGTTTTTTCTTTTTTCTGAAGAAAAATAAAGTCTACTAATGTACAAAAAAGACCTCCGACAGGAAAATAATTCTTAACATGACAATTAAGGACCAAATAAATACTGTGGATTTTTTTTCATTTCCAAATATTTTGTGTTTGTGTATTTAAATTATTTATTTATTTTTCTTTTTATTTCACCATCTTACTTAATCATTCATCTTTTTCCTAATGAGACAGCTTTGGTCCTTTGTGACAGAGCCTTTTAATATAAATTGGTCTCTTTTCATTGTGTGTGTGTGTGTGTGTGTGTGTGTGCGCGCGCGCATGTGTTAGATTGTCCAAACACAAAAAAACAGGCAATCGAAAACATGCCGCAATAACTCAGTTCCACTCGACTCCCGTGGGAAGTTGTTGTTCTTAATATTTCATCGCTGGATGTGGTTAAAGCTAAGTGGACGTCAAGCTGCCGAGCAGCTAGAGAACTCAAATCTCTTTACACTCGTCTTGCTTCCAGTCACTACCGCGCTCCTGCTAGTGTCAATCAAAAAACTAGACTGAAGCCTCGACTTGACTGCCAAAGATGTTCTCTCAGCCACGATGATTAGTGACAACTCAGACAAAAACATCCGAGGCATATAATTGGAGTGCAGCAAAAACTAAGTGACACTGTCAAAGATAAAGCTGGTGACCACTGGGACATGTGACATTAAATGTGAAATGAAATCATTAGTCACGCCTAAGCAGCTCTCTGCAGGCAGCAGATGAGACTAAAAAAAAGAGGAAACACATGAACTTAGACCTGTTTTTACTTCCTGCATCTAAGACATATCTTCCAGCAAGGAAAAAGACCCGAGAGTTTTAATGGAGATAATACTGTATAATTTATCACAAGGGAGGACTCATCTACTGACTGCTGTTCATCTCTCAGGTACCACCATCCACAATTAACTCCCACACCGATACCACAAATGAAACCTGAATACAAATTAACAGTAGCTAATGAGACAAACAGATCATTGCACACATTCCTTGAAGAGGCCTCGGGACCAGTGGAAACTGTATAATGTCTTTTAGTTGTTCATTTTGTCTACTAAGGAGCCACCTCCCGGACTTCAAGGGAGAATTAACAATTTAAAACAACAGCATTTAAAAAGGTTAAAGATAAATATTCCACATGGCCATGTGCTTGCAGCAGCTGAGAAATGTCATCAGCATACTAATTAACATTGCACTGTGTGAACCCGGGTCTGTGGTCAATGTATTTTCTCAATTAACTTTCATCACGTTTACCACCGAGGCATTTTTCCCTAGTATGCTAATTCTTGCAGTCATGCATTCATACTGAGCAGATTCCTCAAATACCTCCTTAAACAGTGAAGTCTTGTGTGGTCCGTTCACTACTGCTTAATAGTAATTAAGGCTGTCAGTCAAACCAGTGAGAATATTGCTCGAATACAAAAACACAACAGGAGCCTGAAAACTCATAAAAACAAATTAAGGGAAGCGGTGGTGGCTTAATACCAGGTTTAACGAATCAATTAGCATGAATCACGCCATGTTATACATCTCAGGCGGATCTGATCACTATCTGACGTCAAAGAAGCAGATGGCTTGAGACACGATAGGCTTTTCTCACAGCAGACATTTTGAAATGTTATGGCAGGAAAAGCACAGGTGTTACTAATTACATTACTGCATCATATTCAATTGTCCCAGTAAGCCATGACAGTGAGTGAGCTGCACAATAACAGGTCCCTAAAACTGATGCAGCTAAATGGAATGCAGCCACCATTAATTTACTTCACATCTGTGTTTTTCTTACTCTGACACATAAAACTCTCTTATGTGAAAAAAAGTGTATGCAGCATAGAGACAGTTGTGGCAGAGCTCTGAAGTGGCCTTCGCATTTGTTATTTCATTAGGGCTTTACAGTAACTACATGTATATACACACTAATATTCCATTGTCATAACGAATATGACAGTATTTCAAATTTGAGGTCAGGTAAACGGCATTTTCTGTATAGATACTGTGAATTAGGCCGTATTCCAGATGCAGCATTTTCCGATTTAAAGGCCCAGCGTGTGGGATTTAATGGCATCTAGTGGTGAAGTTGCAGAGCTGCCAACCTGCCAATCAGGACGTGCCTACCCGAATACATGCAGATTCCACAATGCTGTTCACTATCTTGTTCTCCTTAGATTTGCCCACTGATCAATTTTATACACTGATGTAGCTGCTGCCTAAGGAACCTCATCAGTGCCTCGGCACAGCTGTTGAAAGACGGAAGCCCCGGTTGCAGATATGGTGGATTTTCTCACGGTGCAGGATCTTTCCTATATCACTCAGTGGAACTGCCTTATTAACTGCGCAGCATGTATTCGGGTAGGTACGTTTTGACAGCCTACGTTTATTGTCGTATAACATTTGTTTGTTTTGTGTTTAGCACCCCCCGCTGACTATTTATGGTATGACATTAGAGTAAAGGCACTTAAGAAACTGACTCTTACTTGTTTGAATTGGTTTAAACAAACATGTGACCTACAGTAGGTCATGGTTCATTTCGGCCATCTTTGTTTTTGCTAATGTACGCTGGAGAGGCTCTGTTGTACATTGCCTTTAGAATATAACTCCATCTGTTTGTGTAAAGCCTTGTGGAAGCATTGTTTGCAAGTGAACTATTCATTTATACAATGTGACTACCATGTGATTATTGATGTTTAGAACATGGCACTCTTAAATACTTGATTCTGATTGGTCAATCAACAAAATTCTGCGGCGTTTATTTCTTGAGGTACCACCGCTGCTCTGCTGCTCCATTGCTAGAGACGCCATAACAACAACGACCATAGACTGAGGAGCATCAAAATCAGTTAATGATAGTCCACACAGCTCTCCCAAGCTGCCCTGGAGAGCAGGGAGATCATGTCGGTCACTGGCCATAAATGTGAGGGCAGCCTTCACAGCTACTGGGCTACTTTGTAATCCTTTGTGTATATATACATATATCTATATTGCTGTCATTTCAGTTTCACAAAAAAGTCTGTGATGAGAGAAACATGATGTCTCAAGACATGCAAGAAAAGAGAGGTCAACTTTACTCTTTCGCCTGAGTCATCATTCAAGCCTCTTAGACTTTCTGTCTAGCCATCTGTCTATGTGTGTACATCAGACACGCATACAGAGAGACAGAACATTCATGCAAAGTTCAGTGGGCAAATGCTTGCACATAATTGGGAAAGAGTGTTACCTGTACCTGAGTGTTGGCCTGTGCTAATGGAAATGGAGTCACGATATCTTAACCTTTGTTACCAAACAAATTCAGTCACAGTATATCCACCTACCCAGATTTCCATGTAGCAAATGTGGGAGGCACCTATACAGGTGGGTTGCAAATGAAAGGAAATCACCATTATCCTTCGTATTCCTATCTCCATGATTCTTCCACTTACAATGTGAATTACAGCGAATAATTCACTGTGATACTGTGAATAATGGGCACAACAACCACATTTTCCTTTCAATAACCAGTGTCGAGTTGGCAGTATGCAACAGGTGTCTTTTTTGGAAAATAAATTATGTGGGAACACAATCTGTCACACAATAAATTGGATAATATAATCAGCATCCTCTGATACCAAGAGATGGGAGGACAACCTGGGCTAAGAATAAGGTGGATAATGTGTCTTAGTAAGGTTTTGGGCCATGACGAGCTTCAAGAATAGCTGTGATTTTTCAAGTCATTGGAACTATACTGCAGGGAAGAAGATTTCCCCTTGTTTGGTGTTTTGATGATGCTGGTCCAAAATTTCGTACAGGTGTTCAATTTGGATGAGATATTATGACCATGAAGCTCATATTATTAACTCAAAAAGCATTCAGTGACCCCCTCTCCAGCTATTTACTGAGGTTCTTTCTTTGATTTGTCACCAGTGTGTGTGTTGCCAAAAAGCAAACATTTATTAAACTGCCTGGATATTATCCGGACGTGAGACACTAGGAATGACAAGTGTACACAATAAGACTCCTTGTTCTGGCAACAACACTCACTTGGACACCAGGGAGAAGGCTTCAGCGCACACTGCCGGACATGGCACCAGTTTGATCTTCACATGTTCGGTGGCGGCGGCCTGGAAATGCGCCCGCGTCACTTTCTCCAGCACAGAGGCCAGGGTGGCCACATCGCCAGCCTTTGTGCTTGGATCTCCAGCTGCTGTGTCCAAGATGTTTCCCCCGTGCACCACCAGCAGCAGCACATGCGTCTTACATTTCCTCTGCAAAAAGGTTCAGATAGAGTTAAAAGGAAAACTTAAAAGGAAGGAAAGAACAGAGGCAGCATTTTGTAAAAAGCAGTGGGGCCACATAGCAAGAAAAATAACCAGGTTCTTAGATGTGTTCTTGGCTGCTGGTGAATATACTGAGTGGCTGTTTGCAATGATCCTACCTCTGCATCCTCCAGTCCTTCAATGCTGCTCTGAGGGGCACAGTGTGGACCACCCAGCTGGTAGAGACCCTCTGTATGAGCAAAGTGTAGAAAGTGGCAGGAAGGAAAGAGAGAAAGGGAGAAGAATAAAGAGAGAGAAAGGGGGAAAGAAAGGGTCACTGCAGGAGCCACTTCACCCAGATGCACCCATAACAGAAGCATAAATGGATATTGATCTGTGAATATGGTCAATATTACTGATGCCTCTCCATCTCTCTTCATTCGTCCTCCAAACTGTGTGATGGGTCTATGTACCCTTAGGCTCAAATGGCATAACCATAGCATTCAGAAGTCAGTAGTGACAGTAAAGAGTAGGAGAGCTCTTGTTTCTCTGCTGCACTATCCACAGCCATCGTATGTAATTGAATTCTGTCTTCTCTGATGCAGAAGCTACAATGGACTTCTTTTCCAGAGACAAAAGACAAATGAATGGGGCCATTTTTTATCCCGACTGTGACGACTAGAAGAACCTCTCCCTCTCTGTGTGTGGTGCAGCATTTCATGGGAACCTGGCCAAACTCATTACCCTCTCCGGAAGCCCCTGCACGCTGTGTCATCTTATTCCCGAGCTCTCTCCTGTCTCTCTTTCTATTTTCTCTCTCCGGGCTCAAGGCACGGCCCTGTGTTTTGCTTGCTAGTTGTTTATTTGGCTTCCTCGTCTGGGACCGACTGTCATGGGAGGCTCTCACAGACTCGCACACTGTCATCTCCCTTCTACTCTGTTCCGAGCCCACAGCCTGCCTCCGCCTGTCTGCTTAGAACAGCTCAGCACACACAAGGGACCGAGCACACTGCACTATTTTGGTCACAAAGTAACAGGAAATCAATGGAGGGAGGTTGTTGTTGTTTTTTTTTTTTTTTTCTGAAAGATGGAGGTGGGGCAGAAAAGTTCCTCCAAAAACCTTGTAAAGTATTATAGAGTGCAAACTGTGCTGTGGGATTTGACAGCGAGCAGAGAAACTGTGAGGCTAGACTATTATTGATTTGAGTCACACTTCTAAAATCTGACATTTGTTCTGATATTTAATATTTCAAAACATCTACATTTTGCCAGGCGTAAAACAAACATATAACAATGATTTGAGTCTCTCACAGTATATTGCTATAATCACAATATTTAGAGTATCAACTGATACTAAACATCATTGTGCACTGAAAAAACTATTTCAGTGGGCAGAGGATAGTTTAAGTCGAGACCAATCTTCAAGAAACAGCAATCTGATCATTTTCACACCAACAAATCCCCTGAGACAGTGTGGTATGCATGAAACTTGACAGAAACCTAGACAAATACAGTTGTTTTTGGTACGTTAGAACAGTGCCTTAAAGCAGAGGACAGATTTAAGTTTCATTACAAGTTTCACACTTTACAATTCCTGTGGCTGACCGTGTGAAATATGAGTTTTCAGGTTTGGGGGGCAGGCATTCTCGGAACCCATCGGCTGTATTCGGCATCCGGCAGATGGCGATACAGCCTCTGGGGGCAGACTCCTGATTTTTTGGCATTCCGGTTTGATTTGGGCGGAGGAGGCGAATCTCCATTTCTGACTTCCGTTTATACGTAAATATGCTGAACCATTGCAATGGATTCAGAGTTTGCAGTGACGCCAGTTATGTTCCGCCTCGTTAGTTCACCACACAGACTGTTTACTACAGTTAATTTACACTCTCTACTCGTACTGTTACGATACACAGCTGGTTAAAAAATGACAAGGAATCCCTTTAAGAGCAATAAAAAGGTGCACAACTGTTCTATTACCAAATACACAAGGTAAGACAATAATAACAGTAATCAAGCACATAGTCACTCACACACAGCTGATATAAAAAGCCTCGCATCTCACACATAGCATTGTACTAGAAAACGTAGTGGCTGCCAATCTGCAGCAAACAGCTGCGTTCAGCAGATTGTATGAACGACAGTCAGAGGAAATAGCAGAGCTTTGCTCACCTCATCATTTGTGAGAGTAGCACACATGCTGGGATGCTTGTGAATCCAACGATAAGTGAGACGTGTCTGATATTGGAAGAAAGTGACAAAATCAGATTTCTGTTGGCGAGGCTCAGTAGTATAAACCGGCTTCCGGTGGTTACAAGGCCAATTTCTTTTCCCTGCAGCAGGTTTGTGCTACTGCAAGAGCAAAGACAATTCTAGCAATCTGTCTGCTTTGCTGTTTTCATTTTTTGTGCTTCCTCTCAGAGGTCTGAGACCTTCCAGTCAATATGTTCTTTACGAAGCTTAGTGGTATTTAGCAGCTCTCTATCGGTGCTCATTCTCTTCCCACAAATGAGCTGACCCAGAAAGCACCCTGTGAAAAGTTAACAATACCATAGCTCGGCAGCTCTGTGGCCATTTCCAGTGACTTAAGCCCAGTCAGGCACATACTCACTGCAGGTACACACAGTGCATCTGTTATCATACTGCAGTCTGAGATATTAACTTATCTACGAGAGAGAGGAAGAGAAAATTGACCTCTGAGAGAGGGTTGTGAAGATGAAAGGGCTCTGCAGAGAAGTCTACTAGAGCTGAATGAAAGAGGATGAAATATTGATCTATTGATCCATGTTTGGATCCCTCTTGTATGTCATTCTGTCTGTGCAACTATGATATAAAATGTAATTTCCACATAAACCTTAAGAGTTGTCTCTTTTGTTGCCAGCATGCGGTTTTTGTTTTCTGTTTGTCAGCCTCTGAATCGTTCTCCCTCTCTGGTCTCGACCACTTCTATCACCATCACACATTTATCACCTTTGATTGAGCAGTTGGGAGAAAAACAACAGCAGGGGGATGAGAGTGAGAGCAGAAAGACTGCATTCATCATCAGGAAGATTGGCTTCCAGATTACGGATTTATATCTTCTCAGGCAGTATGAAAATGGCAAAATGCCCTCAAAGTTTCCTGCCTGCTGAAGTGTGAATTGACTCATTAGAGAGCTACAGTATCACAGTGAATTATCTATGTTCCTGGGAAGATGTGCACAGAGAACAGCAGCCTTAGCTTCTTCCTGAAAATTATTTTCGCCTCTAAATCTTTTGCTCAATGCAACAAGTTAAAGAATCATGAGAGGAAACTTGTGATGCAGAACAAAGCCTCTGATTACATTTGTGGGAACTGATTATGAACACCTTCTAGTACATGGGTCTGGGACAATAATCAACTGCATGCCATTACAAATATATAATTGGTGGGAATCGCAATCATAGTGTTATTGCATCCTTATTAAAGTGACCTGCTCTGGTCATGGGGTGGTGAAGCACCTTTTGGCCTCTTTGGCACTTTTAATTAAGATGAAAACATCAGAAAAATGAGGAAAGCTTGAGCCATTAAAGCTCTGTTTGGTATACACTAACTACTGAGAAAGATACTGGGATCTTAAGCAGCTTGACTCTCCATTATGTTCACCAGCTAGTTGGTAACTTTGTTACTGCTGGGCAGGTAGTGCCTACTCAATTTATCAGGGCTTTTAATCCTGAAAACAGCTGCCTGCTGCTGCTGGAGGCAGTGCTGAAACAAAACAAAACAGTGTGCTGAAAGAGGCTAAAATGCTCATAGAACATGCTTTTATGTTGTTTAATTCAAAGCAACTGTGAGATTCCCTCCATGGGCTTGTGATAGGTTGAACGACAAAACACTGGTGTAGAGGTTTAGTTACAAGATACCACCCAGTGTTGTAGTCATGACCAAAACCAGAGTGTATCAAGACTGAGACAAGACCAAGACTCCGATTCAAGACAGAACAGTTTGAGTCCCACAACACACACTTAAAACACGGAACATGCAAACCTACTCAAACTGATCTGACACATCCACATGCCCATACAGACACCCAAAAAAACTAATGAAGATTCACCCCATTTACATCTTTCATTTCCATACTGTTTATATGTGTCTATGTATAAGTGTACCATGAAATAGGCCTTGATAAAATAATCAAAGGGCGTTGATGGGTTGAATTTTATGTGTGGGAACTGTTCATTGTTTTCAAACACTCCTCTTTTGTGCAGGCAATTAAGTGATGCCCTCATAGTTGTGGTCCTGCTGAACTTGAAATAAAATCCAGAGTATTTGTCCGAGACCGAGACAAGGCTGAGTAAAAATGCAACCCTTCTTACATCCAACATTTTCATGCCAAGGACTAACTGATGGGCGAAAAAACTTTTTCTAAGATATTTTTGTGGAATATTTCTCTTTATTTGACAAAGGCCCCCAGTCTGAAAAAAAGTCTTTTTTGATAAAAAAAATAAGAGAGAAGAAATAATTTCATATTCAGGTGAGATGCTTGGGAAAATTATTTAGAAAGGGGAAGGGGAAGAAGTCGTGTTATCACTATGTAGTGAATGGAAAGTATGTGCTCTTTGGTAGCAAAAGATTAGGGTGCTCATTTGGAGGTATGCTGTCTCTTGACTAGTTGAACAGCACCCTCTGACCCCTGGCACAGTGCAGGCATGCTAACGCGCTCAGCCTGCCATCTGTTCACTGCTGGTGGATTTAGGGAACGTGGTTGCCCTACTGTGACCAGACCTCAAGAGACGCCAACAGCTCCACTGCATGGCAAACCTGCTGACCTCTCCCCACCACCACCACACACACACACACACACACACACACACACACACACACACACTACAGCACATAAACTGACTCAAAGACACATACATTCAGACACATGCACACACAGTCTGTTCCTAAAAGATCCCAGCTGTTTCCTGTCTATATGCTCTGACTGCTGTACTACAACAAACACTCCCACACACACTAACACACACACACACACACATAGGCCTTCAGTAGGCAGACATAAGGTGGCTTACTGAGACTCACTGAGCTCAGAACCTGTATGTAGAGACGTGCTGATCTGACATTCACTGCCTGCATCTGTCTAAAAACACATCGAGAAATGTAACCTGAAATGTCACGTGAATAATTGATAGAAGTGCTAGTAACAGCTGTCTGAAGACATTTTACACTAAAAGGAGTGAGAAAAAAACATAAAGTAAGAATGTGAAGAAGCCAGTATGATTGTTTTAATCAATGTTGGAGCCTTGGCCACCTTTATAAAGTACTTGCAGGTATCATGACAAAGTTGTACTGGCAACAGGTGCGAAAAGCTCGTGCCACAACAACAAACATTTCTGGAAGCAACGTGAAAGTATCAGAAACTTTCTTAGACTGTGGACTGTGTAGAATTTAGGGGCATCTGCGGCAGAAATGGAATATAATATTCAGAACTATGTTTTCATGGGTGTAAAATCACTTGAAAATAAGAATTGTGTTTCATTACCTAAGAATGAGCTGTATATATCTACAAACAGAGCGTGTGGCAAATTTGCATTTCCTTGGACAGTGAAGGTATGACCTGCCCTACTCTCCTGATTGTCCTTCCCGGAAAACGTGTGTTTTTTTGTGATTGCTGCGGGCAAAAATCCTTGATTATGCAGCACGTTTTCTTAAAAAATGCAATGGAATATGCAGGATATTTATGCAATTTTATGAAATTGTGGGAACTTGCAAAAATTGTGGGAACTTGCAAAAACTGCAATTTGATGAAAAAGAGAGAAAAAAGTGATTCCCCCAACACCCTGTTCTCACTACTACCTTAATGTAAAGAGCCATTTCTAATTACTTCCTATGATAAGCAAGCACACTACATCACAGAAAGTGCAGGGAATAAGTTCTCATCTTGTTTTATTTCAGACCTTGATAAACACATGGCTCACACTTACTAAACATTGCTGAGTCAAACAAGTTCTGTAGCTTTACAAAAAGAATATGCTACAACTTCTGTAAAAATGAATAAATAAAATATATATTGTCATTAAGGCTATGGAGAGAGATCCATTCTTGCGCACCCGCTGGTCAAGCGCTTTTTGAAAGGAATCAGACGACAGAGACCCGTCACGCGCTCTTTGGCCCCGCAGTGGGATTTACCCCTGGTGTTACGCACTCTGGGAGAACCTCACAAATCTCTCTAAAACTACTGTCATTAAAGACAGCACTTCTCTTGGCCCTGACTTCGGCTAAAAGAGTAAGCGATTTATGTGCGCTTTCAGTCCCCCCCGTCTTGTCTCATTATCAGAGATGATGGGAGCGCAGCTACTCTGAGGCCGAATCCCACACTCTTACCTAAAATCATAAGAGCTCTTTTAGATTGAGAGTTACTTCACTGGAAGGTTTCTTCCCTCCTCCCCACAGGAATGAGAGAGAAGAAACATCACACCGACTCTGCCCAGTGCGCGCTCTGTCTCATTACGTGACGCGCACAGCAAGCCTCAGACAGACACAACAGCTGTTCCCTCCAATTAATATTTCAACTTTCTGCTAAGATATATGTGACTTTTTTGCAAAATCGGCGATTTATGCGTGAAAGTGCGGCATCTTTGAAAAAATATGTAGACTTTGACTGATTATGCATTGAATTATGCGATCGCAGTAAGGTTGATTTGGGTTAGGGTAAGAATGTCAGGGTGAGCCAATCAGAGGTAGAATTCGGCAGAGTAGAACAGGTAATGCCTTCGCTATACTGGGAAATGCAGATTCATAAGTGGCAACTCTTCTACAGAGTCTCCCATGATGATTCGTGATTCGTGTTTTGGCCTCTTTGCTTTGGACACCTTCTCCTACACACTTACCACACAGGACAAGATTCAGTTCTGCAGCCTCAGCACTAGATGCCACGAAATCCCACATACTGGACCTTTAAGCAAACTGCATATAAAGGGCATGTTCACGGTTTTGATTAAGGAGGAAAACATCAGTATTGGATTGGTATCAGCACAGGAAAATACTGATGTTTTGGTGGCCAGTTTAGAAAAGGAAAATTGAGTCCATTGTATTTATAACACCCAAGGTCACATTTGTTTCAGAGGGCTTTACAATTTGTAAAACATATCAACTATATCCTTAGACCCTTCTTATTGTATGGAAAACTACACAACCTCTTTTAATACATAAAAAGGGAAGAAACCTCATGAAGCGTGATGGAGGAGGAGTCCTTTTTCCGGGTGGTGCAGATAATAAGTAGGTGTCTTTGTACAGAGTGGGCAAAAGTAGCTGTAGTAGAATTATGATATGAAAAAAAAAGACTTAATTACAGTAAATGCAGCACATAACTTAAAATACTACAGTAGGTAATTACTAATTAACAAGTCAAAGAGTTTAAGTGATCCATTTCTACCTGTAAGTGCTACACTGACAGCGCTCTGGTTATAAACACAAATAACACTAACGCTCGATCAACATTTCGAAAGGGTCAAGGAAAGTGTTAACCCTCAGCGGGAGACAGCTATGTGGAGCTGAGAGATGTGGCGTACCGCACGGGTTTGTTCTTTTCATTTAATACACCCGTTCTCCCTCCTCCTCCTCCTCCTCTCTCTTCCTCTCCCCTCCTCCTCCTCCTCCTCCTCCTCTCTCTTCCTCTCCCCTCCTCCTCCCCTCCTCCTCTCCTCACCACCCCTCTCTGGAGCTCCAGGCAGCAACAGTGTCGATAAGGTGTGATTATCTGCTCTCCATGTGGGATCACACAGCATTTCTTACTTAATATCCTGCCAAACAAACGTGCACATATGCACACACATGCAGACTTGCACACATGTAATAGACATGTACATACACAGAGCAACAGAAATACAAGCACGCAGGAGAAAAACCAACAACAAAGGCAGAATTACAGCCAAAGTGCTTTAAAAATTAGAGATGAGGCAGAAGTGTACCCCTGACATGGAGTCCTTAGATTCACTTGTCATCATTATCTCACCTCTCCCTCCTTTTTGTTTGCTTGCCTGCCATTGTAATTCTGCAGAGAAATGACTGTTGTTTTTGCAGCTTTGAAGCCTCTCTGAGTAGTTTTTGTTTTCAAGAGAAAGACAAAAAGGAGAAACATTAATTTAATGGGAATTAAAGTGAGAGGGTGATTGTGTCTGTGCAAGGACTGTGAGCTAAAAATGACCATGGGAAGGCGGTAGACAGAATACAGATGAGTCTTAGACCTTAAATTTATGTTTACTGTCACTCTCGTTCCCTCTCTGCATGTGTTTCTGAAAGGAACTGCAGGGTGCATGCAGAACAGAAAGCTGTGGTGCTCCATAGAAAATGGAGAATCACTCTTGCATTCAATACAATAGATTTCTCTGTGGGTCACTGTGTGGAATGATATTTTCACCATATTATGTATGGTCTGTGTTGGGTTGTTGGCCAAGACATATCACTTAGTCATCTCCTCATGCTTTCACTGACGTAGCCATCTTAGCTGATGTTATCCCAGTTTGGCAGAACACACCAAGAAAGCAGCCAAGAGAGAATCAGTGGTTTTTGTCTGTAATTTTTTGAAAAAGTTTTTTTTTATTTTTATATAACACTGCTATTTCGGGTTGGAATACATTACATAGCATCAGTGTGTGTATAAAGCGTGAAAAAGATGGCAATGAAAAGAGCACAGCATAAATATACCGATAAGAGTGTTTGCATAGGGAACAGATGGAGCCTGAAAGACCTGGAGCAGTCGTGATGATCACAGGACGTCACTGAGAAGAGATGAAGATGAATACTACAGCGGAAAATAAGAGCCAACTGTGCTCCAGGAATTCCTCTCTGTCACCGAGGTTTCTATCAATTTTGCCTCTGTTGGAAGTGTTTACAGTCGCCCGTGGCTTGTGGAGAAATGAATGTAGGAAATAGAGAGGGGGAAATAAAAGAAATGCAATGGGAGGGGAGTGTAGCAGCGAAGAGGCTGAGGGGAACGGATGGTTAGAGAAGCTGAGGAGAGCAAAAGAGGGAATAAAGGAATAATGGACAGCAAAGGGGGAGAGGTTATAAACCCAGAGACACATTTGAGGAACCGACAAATAGATGGAGATGAAAGGGTGGTTGCTGTCGCGCTCAACTCTGAGTGGTCCAGCTGCATCATTAAGGTTTTCTTTTCACCTTTTACTATGAACCACTAACAATACATCATAAGCAATGCACGCCCCCAGGGATGATGCCATGGGGCCCAAAAAAGATTATTTCCCATAGACTTGCACTGTGAAAGAGACATCTGCAAATCAGTGGATACATGTTCTTTTAATTTACAACTCCCACGAAATGACTCGTTTTAATATCAGGATGTAATCTATTTGATCCAATAACATTTCCAAAGTCTAGAACAGGCACACGATTATGTCATATTTATGGGGCTAAACCAGATGTTAGCTGCTGAACCACACTTGGCCACCTTAAGTCTCAAGTGCGCTACAATGCAGAAGATCCAGGTAATTTCATACCACCAGTGTTTAGTTTCTAGCCACCCAAAAAGAATCAATATAAGCAGCGGCGGGCTGGCCATAGGGAGGTTTGGGAGTATTCCCGAACGGCCGGTCTGTTCCAGGCTGAACCTGCCACGAATATGCTTTTCGTAGGCGGAATCCGGGAAAAATTCGCAAAAGTCCCACCCTCAAGCGCTAGGATTGAACAGGCAGCCAGTCAGTCAAACTCACAACCCAGCCAGAGCTACGTCATCATGCCTTCAGTCATATTTTCTCTACAGCCAGTCTGCCGCTGTTACTTAGAAATGAAAATGTATGTCAACTTCGCCCTCACGCACCAAACAGCTGTAACGAAATTGTGGGGCTAGATTAGAAAGTTTGCCTTTGTAATCTTGGATATTTCTATAAAAGAGAAATGTTGATTCATTTGTTTGCTCTTTTGTTTGATCACTAGGCTGTGTTGATAGGCCTACATTGTAAATAGTTCATCGTTCTTCTTAATTACGCCATTACTATAATTCCATTATGTAGAGATTATTTATATATTGAATAATTACTTGCAATTACTATAATTCCATTATGTAGAATTTTTTTTATATATTTAATAATTACTTGCAATTACTATAATTCCATGATGTAGAATTTTTTTATATATTGAATAATTACTTGCATTACTATAATTCCATTATGTAGAAATTATTTAGGCTATATATATGTTGAATAATTACTTGCATTACTATAATTCCATTATATAGAAATTATATATATATATAGCAGCTCCAAGACTAAACATCATAAATTTGTCAACATAATGAATAACACACACATGCGAATCAGAGAAATTCGTTCAACTAACGTTAGTATAATAATAAATATAAATTACAATATGGGTTATTCTTCCTCCTCCTTCCCTGCGATGAAGTGTGAGCCGTCATGGAAATACGAGCGAGCGATGCAGTCACGTGACGGACCCGCGGGTTCGGGCCGAAAAAATACGCAAATGATCCGGGCCGGGTCGGGCCTCAGGCAGATCAGTAATCTGCTTTATCAATTAAAAACGAAATCCATACTGGCTGACCAGAAAAACGCACAAATTTCTTTATTGCAAAAGAAAACATAGCCTATTTCAAGAGAGAGTCTATATTCAAAGTTAAAAAGATAATATTGGAATATATATAGGCTATACAGCTGTTTTTCTGTTCTGTTTCTACATTAATATATAGCCATTTTTACCAGCTCAAGAAAAATACATTAAAGTGAGTAATTCATTTACAGTGTGTGTGTGTGTTATGTTGATTTTTATATTGTATTTGTGTTGCTGTTATTCTTATTATTAGCTGACAAGGCCAGTGTCAGTCTTGGAGTTGATGCAGAGGGACAGGATAATGACAGTCATAGGAGTGAGGAGGAGGAAGAGACAGATGAGGAGGGAAAGGAGAAGAAGGAGGAAGGGGAGGAGGTGGAGGAGGAAGGGGAGGAGGAGGACGAAGAGGAGGAGGAGGTGGAGGAGGAAAGTGGAGCAGGAAAACAGATCCAGGAACAGGTGCAGTGTGCAGTACACTGTACTGACTGACTAATCTGTGTGTGTTGTGTTTAATATCATTAGATTGTTTTTATACTGCAAATAAAGTATTCGTGTTAAAATTACGGTTCCACTTGCGTCCGTTGTGCGATCAGAAAAAAGGCCTGTCCAAATCAAGCTCCCGGGGTGAATTTCAACCCCAGCCCGCCCCTGAATGTAAGTTTAAGTGAACAATCCTTTCTGTCAGGGAACTTAAGGCGTTATCTCTAAGCCACCAGACTAGTCAGTACATACATCAGTACATAAAATTTGCATTGCAGAAACGTCAGATTGGTCGAACCACCGTGTTTAACGATATGCCTGTTACATTAATGGCTGAAAATGACAACAGAGATGAACAAGTTTGCCAGTTTCCCTTACACTGCTATTGAAATCAATTGCTATTTGTCAACCTACAAATGATTGTTGCTGATAGAGTGACATCACAATGATTCGGCCTATCATGTCCTTTCTCTAATTACTGTTATGGTTGCTGCACATCACACTCGTAGCTTCACTGATGTTGGTTCACCCTGACTGCGATCATCACATCATTGTCAGCAGCAGGCAGCTGTGTTTGGCTAAACAGCTCTATAAACCCACTGAACCCAACCTATCCTGCACCAAACAATAGATAGACAGAGTTAGTGGTTAGCAGGGGAGCATGGAGCGTTTAGCAGCTTTAGAGACACATACTGATGAAGACCTAAAACAGAGCTGGCAGGAGAGCAAATATTATATATCACGACTCCAAAAGAATACCAATGTTTATCCATGTCTGCAGGATGTGTAAATAAGCATCTGTTCCCGTGGTCAACTTTATGAGGTAATAATATGTCAATGGTATGTTTACAGCTTGTTGTGCTGCCCCCAAGTGGCCAAAAATTCAATCAATGAAGGTTTAAAATATTGTGGCAACATACTGGATGTCGAGAGTGGGATTTTTGCAGTTAAAAAGGAAATTTCTCCTGTGGGGAAACTATGTTATATCATTTTTAAATTTCCCTCAAGTATACCCGTGTCACTGAGTGCCCCTGTGGGTTAGATGTCAGTGATGAACCCTAACATCCAGTTCGGATCCGCCCCCAAACTTTTATTGAATCTCTCCCTCCCTCATCTCCTGTGTCCTCCCCGCCAGTATCTAATAAAAGCATGAAATACACAAAACATAAATTTAAAAGGCATATCTGACATGTTTTTACAGCAGTATTACTTGCTGGTCGGCATATTCACTGATACTGAGACACTGATGTATCTGTGGTGCCATGAAATCGTGCAATTTCCTGGTCAGACTTGTTGAGAACACAAGTATATCACATGAGACTGTTAATATTCCACTTTCTTCACCTTATTAGAGGATATGTACACCTCCGTATTCCCATATGACCTCCGCCAGTTTTGTTGCTGCAGCTATTGTTGGAGCTGCTTTGAGATCCGTTTCGCTCAGCTAAATTTATGTCTTTGATATTCCTGTGCCCCCACGAGTGTAGAATGTAAACAAACAACCAGAGAACCGCGGCAGGCAGTTGCACAGCAGCACTGTGTTTGGGAGTGTTTCTATTTTGGGTAAGTTTGACAGAAGGAGAACGCAATTACCATTACATAGCCAGTTCCAGCAAAAGTCTGTGTACTGGATCCAGCAGACCAGTATTTTCCTTCGATGTCAGGGAGTCTTGAGTGGAACAAGACATCACAGAGTTGAATTCAGGGTCTGATAATAGGTTTTCTGAAAAACAAATCTATGCGATATTACCAGTGTTTGCACACAAGCTTTGCCATTTCAATAGTGTGATTAAAAAGGAAAGCACCTGCTATATGAGACACGGCTTCACATTGATTCTATTAGAGTAGGAGCATGTAATCTTTGCCGCCCCTTCTATTTTGTGAAGAAGATTGGCTGGCATGCTCATACTGACTTCATACATTATACAACAATAAAGACAGACGGTCACATTGGGTGTCAGACTTAACATGCTGAGGGCACATACAATTTTACAGGACAGACATTGTATGACTGCGTAATGATGTCTCTGTTCAGCGTCTCTCGCTACGGGTAGACACCAGATTCACACCCCTGCAGACACCATATGCATCACACATAATCCATTTAAGGTAACATATCCCCAGTCGTTTATGGAAGGGCTGTTTATTAATGGGCACTGAGTGTGTTTAACTTCTTATGTGTGTACCAGCTCCAACACCAGACACCCTGTCAGTAATGGACAAATGGAAGAAGGCCCTCATTTTTTGTGAGTTGACTTCTCTGATGCAAGAGCCAAGACATTTACAGTAACTGGCGTCAGTGGGAACAGCGAGCTATCAGCCTCATAAACCTCCTGTCCTATGCGATCCAAAACTCTCTTTAGTCACCTTGCTGTGTGAGTTATTTAATGTTCCTTTACACAAACATTACACTGTTGATATGGTGAACTTGTGTGCAGACAGCAGCCTGTTTAGTAGCAGGCACAAAGCAACATTCATTTGGAGTCATATTTGTGTCCACCTGCTCTGCTTTGGGTTTTTGGAGCTTTTAAGCTGCCTTAATTGGAATACTCACATGCCATATTGAAAGAGTTGTTATTCCGCTAAACAGGTCATCAGTGATTCAAATATGAGGGATGCCACAGACCTCATGCTGTGCAAAAAGGGATAATGAAGGTCACACAAAGCTCAGTAGCCAAAATGATACAACAAACCTACAAGCGACTGCCAGGAGGTATCTCCCAACTGTGGCTCTGCAACAAAACACTGTCAAAGGGAACATTGCAACAACTTTGGAAGACACCCACTTGATATGTGCAACTCTTTCAGCATACAAATGGCATGTGAGTGATGTGCTGGAGAACAAGGCTGGCAAGACTCTTTATTCTGAATAAAAGGATCTGTTTGTTGTTGATTTGTGTCGTGATCATGTGTCTCTGTTTGTTTTCAGTTTCATCCTGAAGCTCCATTTCTCATGTGTCGTGCCTTCGTTTTACTTCCTGTCTTTGGGTGATTGTTTACCCCACCGGGATGAGTGTCACCTCCCATGCTGTCACCTGTCCCTGGTTTGTTTTCTGGAGCCAGCTTTTCCCATCAAAGCTTGCTTTTTGTTCATCTAACCTTGATGTCTGGAGTCCTGCATTTGTGTCCTCCGTTGAACTGAAACCAGCTGACAATTTGGGGATTTGCTAACCAAAACAATTACAGTAGAAAATCACTTGACTTGTGTGTTGAACGTCTTTTCAAAGCTTTTCATTTCAACAAATGGGGCCGCTCTTCAGATTTTGTTCAAGAAAAACTGTTATGTCCCTTGTGACAGGAACTGGTGCTGTTCTGGAGCTCTGCAATGACTCTAACTTTGTACTGCTGCTGCAGGGGAGCCCTTCACAGGTCGTTACTGGTTTTCGTGAGTGGCCTGCTGATGGGATGTGTGGGGGGTGTCACATATTCACAGTTCACCAAGTTCTTTAGTAACTACCACATGACTCAGCATGGCATCCCTGCAGGAGCGGTTTCTTTCATCTCTGCAAGACCGGACTATACTCCCACTGAAATGCAGTGATTAAAAGCATCCACTCTTGTGTGTCAAACCTCAGAGCTGACCTTTTACGACGAGAGCCAGTCCATTTAGTGAGTAAACAAAACCCAAAGCAAGTGGCATGCTATCAGCACAGGATGAACAAAGGAGCTGTAAAGCACAGTTTGTATTGAATTCATGTTATTATCATTGATTTTGCTCTGTGTGGCTCAACTGTTTCTTTTCTACCCTCCAATCTAATGCCACACAGTTTTTTATCACCTGTTGCATGTTGTAATAGGGGCGCGAAAGTTAAAAAAAAAAAAAGAAAGTAATAAAAATCTTTATTTACATATGTTAATAGGTGGCAGCACAACTTCAAATTCACATACTGCGTCAGAACCATAATGGTGAGTGACAAAAGGCTATGACACATTAATGTCAATTTACTCCTGAGAACTGTAATCAAATTTTCCCTTACATGAAACCCTCCTCGCTGTGGGAGTTTCCACTCTTCCATTAAAAATCACTCATCTACATAAATCTGATTGATGATCTTCAAAGGCAACAACCAAAATCTTCTTATTATGTCTGAAAAACAACATGCTGCTAAACCCCTGGGTGATATGTTATTCTGTTACTGTGGTTGGATAATCACACCAGAGACTTTGGTAAATGAATCTAATCAAATTAGTTTCTCACAGGAAGAATTCAGCATGAGAATCACTTGATTTAAAGCCTGTGTTGAGGACTGATATGAAAACCTGGTGAAATATGATATCCCTCCTACCAGCACTGTTTGTGTCACAAATATTTCTGCCACTCTGTAAAGGGCATGGCATCTGTGTATTTCATTGTGTCGAATGATTCTATGTACGTTCTTTAATTTACTGAGTTATGGAGAAGCTGATTCTCTAAGATCAAGAAATCTGGGGCTGAGGCACAAATAAAGGAAAAGCAGTTGCCATGTTAGTCCTCAGGATCTTGAAGTGAGAGTATCGAGGAAGGGTATACATACGACCAGAACAAAAAAATAATCTCTTAAATCAAAGGAAGTTCTGTTCATTGAGCACGGAGGAATATGTTCTAGTATTTACTTACTGTGCCTCATTAACTCCGAGGAACAGATTGGACAAGACGAGAGAGCAAAAGCATCAACACGTATCTGTGCTCAACCCATTTGTAGTCTGGTCAGGTTTTGTATGAAATTTCATGGTAGCCTGAAATAGAAGTGAAAAAAAACCCTCTTTGCTTGGAAATAGTGACTTTTATTCAAAGTGATGCTTAAGATGTGCATAAATACACAGTGAGAGAGCAGAGGACAGAGGACAGACGTGTTTCGAGCTCAGTGCTCTTTTCAGGCATCACTAAGCACAGAGAAGGAGCACTGAGCCTCCCATATCTGCATGTTAGATCTAAGCCAACATTATGTTTATCTTCTGCTCACCATGTGTTTCTGCTTATTTATGCTCATCTAAAGCCTCAACCACAAAATGTTCACCCCCGAGCAAGGACCATCCAATCTTTTTCACTTTCGATTACTCACTGAACATGTGGAGATATTTTTCCCAGTGGCTGGTAGACCGAGCCATCGCTAAAATGCCTGTAAGTATTAGATACAAACATTAGGAGGCCAGAAACACATCTCCAGGGAAGCCCATTTCACTCTGTTTCTGCTGGATATGCTGCCTCCAGAAAGACAACAGGCTTGTTCCCACTGGACAAAAACCCCTACTAACATCTGCTAACATCCGGTATTTGTATTTGATGGGAAAGGCCACAATCCACATTCACTCCTGGGACACATGACTCTGCATTTTAGCCCCTTTGGCGGTGCGATATGCCACAAAATACTGTCCAACCAGCACTTGGACATTGGTAAAAATTTAGTCTGCATTGAGTTTGAGAAAGAGACAAAATAAGAACCCTGAGAGATATAAAAAAAGAAGTAACCACTGTACCATTTTCACTTGCCTCCATGCTGCTTTCTGCTGTTAACTAACCTGTTTTCTGGTTAAAAACTGGTGTACACACGCTAATTTTGTTAGAATAGTGGTACAACACCATGTCATGTTTTCTATGGATACTGGCTCAACTTTCATCCGAAACATGCGCTGTTAGACAGTCAAATACATGTAAATGTCCCTAACTTTGATTGTAGCATTGTGTTATGTCCTACTTTAGTTTGCAAGAAACGAGACATATTGCTAACGTGAAGTTGTAAATTCCTCAAAGAATAATAACTGTTTTTTTATTTGCTGGGTCTTCAACTTGGACTTGTTTGGAATGCATTTTCTCACTGACACCCTGCAGTCGTAAACACACACAGCCTCTTGCAGTGTTTATCTAGGGGGCTATTTTTGGCCGGCACGCAGTTTGAAGTCAGCAGGTTTTTTCTTGTCCCCATTACACCTGGACAAGATGAAATCAGGGCCATTTATTTGGACTCTGTCTGCCCCCTATAGGTCAAATATGACTTAATGCAGCTTTAAATAGAAGCTGCAATTCATCTACAGTCTTAACAACCATTATCATCATTCAGTGACTCATGAGTTTGATTATAAATTTGCAAGTGTGTGTGTACGTGCATGTGCGTGCGTGTGTGTGTGTGTGTGTGTGTGTGTGTGTGTGTGTGTGTGTGTGTGTGTGTGTGTGTGTGTGTGCGTGTGTGTGTGTGTGTGTGTGTGTGTACCATGAGACTGGTCCTCCATGTGTCCCAGAGTTTCAATCTGCTCCACCAGGTCATTTGAGTTCCACTGACTCATGCCCAGCAGAATGGCGCTCTTCCCCTCCATAACATCTGCTGGGACACACACACACACACACACACACACACACACACAAAGACGAGTAAGACAGTGCAGCACAGACAAAATCCCATTCCTGTCTCTGCATATCAATAACATGGAAACTCAGTGGGCCTCATTCACCAGTATCTTCCTGTTTCCTTTCCTAAATTTGTTCAAGAAGAAAGGTCCGGCAGAACTGTTCTCACCTGTGGCCTTATACTGATGAATCCCATTGTCCTTGTTAATTGAAAGCGCCTGCCAGTTGATTCTAATTAGCATAGGTTAACGTCCCGCCAATCCCCATAAAAGGGTATGAGACTGTAGGGCCGTGTGCACACACAGAAATTGAAAAGAAAAGTTAAGAGAATTAGGTAAAAAAATGCCCCAATTAAAGACCAAAGAAGGTGAAGCACCATACTCCAAACATAACAAAAAACTTCAATCATGCCAAAGTGGAGGTACCTCTGCGGGAAGTGAAGGCAGAACAAGCTGTCATATTTAATAGTGTCAGTAGTGGATATAAAGTAACACGCTGTGGATGCTGTTCCCAAAGAAGGGCACACAGCTGATGAAGTAAAAGAAAAAAAAGGTTTGATCTTAAATCTGAAGCCATCAATATATATATACATAAAATGCCACACACAGAAGAGAGTTCCTGACCACCGGAGGGGGACAGGCTTGCCCTCGTCACTCTCTGCAAATAGATCTACACATGCCAAGAAGATTTGTTCCCACCTCGGGGCACAGTCTGGAACATCTGTGCCAAATAAGAAAACACTGGTGAATGTCAGAATCTTCGTGAAAACAGCGTAAATAGGCTTTAAGAAGAATCCTTTTTTTAAGAACGGGTGGCGAATGAGGCCCACTGTTCTTGAAATAAACCTGATCAAAGCTACACCTGTGTTTTCATTTATTTTGCCAGACTTAAAGGGATAGTGCACCCAAAAATGAAAAGTCAGCCATTATCTACTCACCCATATGCCGAGAGAGGCTCAGGTGAAGTTTTTAGAGTCCTCACATCACTTGCGGAGATCCCAGGGGAGAGGGGGTAGCAACACAACTCCACCTAATGGAGGCTTACAGCGCCCCAGATTCAAACGCCCAGAAACACATCACTGAAACCACAAAATATCTCCATACTGCTTGTCTGTAGTGATCCAAGTGTCCTGAAGCCCCGACATAAAAAGTAGTTTGATAAAACATAATTTGAACTCTGTTTTTAGCCTCATTGTAGCCTGTAGCTCTAACTGCCACTCTGGGCACCGCACTCACGTGTGCACGCTCGAGACCAGCGAAAGCGTGAACACACATGAACGCGGTGCCCATGTCTCATGGTCTCACGCAAGTACTCATGAGATATTTTGTGGTTTCAATTATGTGATTTTGGACGTTTGAATCTGGGGCGCCGTAAGCCTCCATTAGGTGGAGTTGTGTTGCTACCCACTCTCCCGGACTAACTAACCGGACTAACACAGTTCTGATTTGTGCCAGTTGGGCCTGGTTTCCGCTCCATTTAATTCTGGCTTACCAAACATGCTGCTTGTGCCAACCTGAATAAACAGCTTAATGTGCAGCAAGTATACAAAACAACAACCACATGACGTCCTACAACATGGCAACCAACAGAGTCTGGTAACCACGAATCTTGTCATTACTGAATACAAATGAAAAAGCTGTTGTGCTGCCTAGTAAGCTCTTCAAAGATAAAACTGTGACTTTGGCCTGCCTGATGTGGACACAGATTAATTACACCCTAAAGACAGTGGTGTAACATGTTTAAGCTGCCTACCAGATATTTATTTGTATTCTGTGCTCCATGGCAAGTGTTATGACACCCTCAGCCACACTACTGGCTGCTGTTTGATGATTAGCTGATAAAGATTCAGTGTCATACGTGCTGCATCATGTGCTGCCTGCGCTGCATTTAAAGGCATCCTATGGAGTTTCCTTGTAAACAAACACTGTTGTGTTTACATTCACTGTTCCTTGCAAAAACGCAGCCGGTGTAACCCTGAGACCAGACAAAGCTGGTTTATTTATTAAATATAATGAAAGCTGCAGTCTTTCCGTCCATGCTTACATCAGCTGACAATCTATCTATTTCTTCCCAAAGTGATACATTCATTGGTGCTTTACTGCCATCGGCTATGGAGTGTGAAACCACGTGTCCTCGTCCATGTGATAGTGGAGAATGAGACACAAGCACCTCAGGCCACTAGTGGTCGAAAAACCCACACCACTAAACTTATTGTCACAGCTCTGGCCATCTGCACTGTAATTGCTGATATCTCTGAACTTGGCAACATTGCTAAAACAAATGTTCTACAGGGCAATAAACATGAACAGAATGTACAAACAGGTCGTAAACAAAATCCCAGGTTTGTCAAATTTATTTGGGAGAGAAAGAGAGGTTAAATCATTGCCAAGACTGTCCACCCAACACATCAAATACTGATGCTTGGTCAGTGGCCCTACATGTTAAACTATGACATACAAGGTACCCCTTCAATGTCAGTTTTGGACACTTAGAGATGGCAATTTTTTTTTTTAAATAAACCTAAATGTAGATTAAAAAAGAAGGGCCTGTGTCCACATAGCGTACTTCTTCAGCAGATTAGCAGTAGCGGGGAACTGGGGAGTGATTCATCCCAGCTCTAGATGTGCTCTGCAAGAGTATGTTTCTATGACAACAATATCTTCGCACTAATTTTCACTAGGTAGCTAATGTAACGTAACATTACACAGTCAACATCTAGTTTACAAAGCAAACACGGATAAAAGCTCAACAATAACATTCAGTCTGCTCTCAGAAAATAAGCTTTTTTGTCTTTGTTGTGACAGACCATAGTCTAGCTAAAGAAGCAGCAGTGACATCACCAGCGGCTTTCTGAAAACAATTTTATAACTGGACGGCTCGGAGTGGCCACATAAAAAAGTCAGAGCGCTCTGAAAAAGGTGCTGGACACAGTATATTTTCTCTAGGCAGCCTCATGTAGCCACTTATGCTCTTCGTCTCATGGGGAACATTGAAAAAAGACTCTGGGGCTGAGAAAAAAAACTCTATGTGGACACAGGCCCTTAGGTTTATAAAGTAAACATAATTGTTTGGCTTAAAATTAGTGTGTTCCTTACTAACTGTTGTGACTATCGGAAACCAAAAATTTAATTAGTCACCTGCGATGGCTCAGGAATGCTCTTAACACGTACTCCAGTCCATTAAATTAAACTGTCCACCAAACCAAATTATGTTGCCCGGTAGAAAACAAAATGCTGACATACGGTAAGAACCGTGTGCTTCCACCACCGCTCTGCTCTGACTGCTGATAATCAACAAACCCTTTAACACCTGTGAATGTGCAGCTGCAAATTACCTGTGTGATTAACTAAAAATAGCATCAGAGTGAGACCTCCCTCCTCTAGTGGTAAAAAACAAACTAAACACATACACATAAACAATTAAACTGTGAAACGGCTCCTACACTAACATATTGTAACGTCATGTGACATGCATCACATACGTCACATGACATTTGTCACTAGTGTTGTACGCTACACATATTAGCACCCTACACCATTGTTAAAATAACTCGATTGACTTTTGGTCTCACGTGGGACACAAACAGTTTACTGCCGGGTTTAAGTCTTGAGTTTGTTTGACCTATATTTGCCCCTTCCTGCCTGTCCTATGACAACTTTCTTACTACGGCAGTTGCTTGAACCATCAGAAAAAGCCACTGTCTAGTATATCTCATACCACCAAAGACACCGAGGGCCCCTGACCCAGTGTCGGTATTTGTAAGTTGGGAGTAAGACCAGGTTGCCTAGTTTTAGAGATATATTCCGAGATCTTTGGTGAGTACGGGGCTACAATTGCTACGAAAATAAAAGCCAAGACAAAGAAAAACATATTTTTTCCTTCAGCATGTTTTTCTGCCCTTCCAATACACCAACAGGGCCAAATGAAATTAAGCCATTAGGGTTAGGTGATTTCATGTAATTCCCAGCAGAGCTCCACCTAAATTATGCCTCACCGGAGGTTTAAAGAGTCATCAAAACTGACAACATTAGTGTTGGCAGCCCTTTAAAACATGGACTCACTACATTATCATGGTGTTTGCTGGGGTCTATTGTATGTCAGCCAAGAAGACATGCTCGGTATTCTGTTTGGTTCAGCATGACCAAAATGGTTGTCTGCTCAGCACAGACATTCATCCAAGACAGTCTGACACAGGATGAGTCACACAGGAAGAAACCCCACTATCTGACAGACTTCTCTCTTCTCTCACACATTCCTGCCTAGGAGCTCTGACGCGGGTCTGCACCGCCTGTCCATTTGGATCACACAGCGAGCGGTCTACCGGTCACAGTTTGTCTTTCGCTATCTACTCTGACTCCCTCTCCCCTTTGGTGCCCTCTCCTCCCTCTGGTCAGACAACACCGAGCCGAATGTAATAATGCAGGGACACAGCACACACACTCGCAGATTCAAACGTACACTGACGAGCACAAAGGAGCTGTAGAGGAGCAAGAAAGAGACACGCAGAGGGATGCATATTGGATCTGAACAAAGCTTTGCAGGATGTAAGAAGGCCGGTATTTGGGCAGGAGGAGAATGCAAAGCAGGCTTTACACCCTGAGGTTAAAAGCAGGTTACTGAATCATCTCCTGGAGAGAGAGCTGAGCAGAGACGCTCGCAGCCAAACCGGCTGGCTCCCCTGAGAAGCAAAATGTGTTTGAGCTGAATAACAAAAACTACCTACACTAAAAACAAGGTGCAGCACAAACAAATGAAAAGCACACATAATAAAGAGAATAAGGCCAACTGATTTAAGCTAGCACATCTCCTGCTTTTGGAAAACTGTACAACAGAAAAGCAAAACCCGATTTAAACAACACCCTGGAAGAGAAATAGAAGTGTGAGATCGGCTCGCAGCCGACACCCTCCAGGGACAGAAAAGAGATTTAGAAACATCCTTCATCCTGTCGGCTCACAGTGTGCAAGTGTCAGAGTGGAAGAGAGAGGAAAAGATGCCGCAATTGTTAAGCGATGGGGAAACGGCCTCAGGTGACCTCTACCACTTCAATATTTTCTTTTAGCGTCCCATTCCCAATTTCTTGATCTCATTGTCATGCATTAGTTGCAGCAGTGGAATTACCTAAATACTACTTCTGGCTTTATTTTGGTCTCTTTCAACTCCTGATGACGCAGTGTGAAAATGAGATTGCTTAGAGGATTATCCCACAAAATGGCATGAACAGGCTGTCAGGTAAGTAGGCTACTGAAGACGGATGGCACTGAAACACCAAGAGAGCTCACAAGTGAACAATATATGCGTAATCGGATATATAAGACCGAGGAATAAAATGTATGAAAGACATGTAGTTATGATTTAATTTTTAAGTGATACTCTGAAGTGCAACCTCTGAGAGAGATTATCATGGCTGTAAACTTGTGGTCTTTTTATATATTTTGCCTTATTTTACAAAGTATAAATGCAAAAACACAAGCTTTATTTGAACATAAATTCATATGTTTAAATTTGAAAACCCTTGAAAACACCTTTTCCCTTGTATGTTGGCTCAATACAAACTATAATAGCTTGTCTTCTCTGTATATGCTTTTGCTCACGGTAGAGTTTGGTCCTATGGGGCACTTGGCGACACATTTTTGCAAAAGCAATTCTTTTTTAGAGTTTGCTCCAGCAAGCCGCAGCACTTTATGTACTGTATGTATATTTTTATAGCTCATTTTATGTCCCTCTATATGGCCTACATAATTCTACATACGTCAGCTGTTTGCTTTGTATTGTTTTAATAAAACGTTAATATCCATGGCTATTCTTATATCTCTTTTTATACTTCTAATAATCTCTGTCTTCTCCTTGTGCGCAGCAAATTACGTGAAACAGGTTGCTGTGCAGCAACAGTTTCACTAAAATCAAACACTGCAGCAGCTGATTTCATTGATCAACACAGCTACAGTCAGAGACAGAGATGTAATCAGTGAAATCACCACCTGCAGGGTCTGGTTCAGAATGAAAAATGAGTGGTTTTCAGTGCTACATGTCTCAAATCCACTGCAGCAGATGTCTTTCTCTGTGTTAGCCAAATAGCCGGCTAGAACATCTTTACATGCTGTAATGCTCAAAAAACAACTTATTTCCCTCATACTGTTTGGCTGGAACATCTGTATTCATCCTCTGTCTGAAATGCTCTGTTTTAGTGCCCGTCTCTTAAAAAAGCTCAGCCTGCTCTAACTGGTCAGTGTTTCCTGAACCCCCATATCACAGCATCTCTGCACAGTCACTGCAGGCTGAGAATGACTGTGACGGAAAAATGTGGCACTTTTTACCACAAACAATCACCAATAAAAGCTTCTCACCAGAACCGGACATGTTCCAGCAGGAATATGATCTGACACCAGGGAGAAATTAACAACATCAGCAGCCAAGACTACATGTTTCCCTAACACGTTGTCATCCCAAGTTGTCACTTATCTGCACTTTGTCAGTGGCCTTTCATGTCTACATAATATGCATCTGTGCATCTGCTGTTGATGTTCCAGGACATTGGCACCAGCACCATGGTTATGTTTAGAAAAAAATCATCATGGTTTGGCCCTACATCCAAACAGGAAGTGAACACTTTGCTCCGTGGTTTGTTGGATCCATACACTACCCCCTGCCACCTACTGCTATCTGCCACAACAGGTGGCAACCAGCCAACTTGCAGTATATGATAACACTGCAAAAGGTTACAAACAGCCGCATTACATACAGTACTGTGAAAGGTGACTTTGGCATCAGGTGTCTGATGTCAAATTCACTGACAAAGCAGTGGTGTTCGACAACTTTGGAATCAGAACAAACTGATTTCCTTAGTGTTAGCATGTAGCTACATGTAGCAGTGTACTCGCAGCCGGGAATGACTATAACAGAGAATAGCAGGACTCTCTTCTGCAAATAAAACCCCAATAAAAGCTTCTAAAAACAACCAGGCATGTTTTAGCAGAAATATGACCTGAAATCGAGTAGAAATTTACAAAACCTGCTACCAAGTTTACATGTTTTCCTGACGTTAGCATTTAGCCTCACGTAGTGGTGTCCTTGCAGCCGGGACAGAGAATAGCGACACTTTTTACCAGGAAAATTCACCAATAAAAGCTTCTTAACACAACTGGCTGCCAAGATTACATGTTTCCCTAACATTACCATGTAGCTTCATTAAACAGTAATGTAAGCACTTCCTGTAGCATGACAGGAGCTGAGGACCATACAAAGAAATCCAGCACCATGATGCCATACTGTAGCCAAAGTTAAAAAAACCAAAAAAAAAAACCCAATTGGAAACCAAGTGCTCAGATTAGTAGGAAACCTAAGGCTTTTGCTAACAGGCATTGCTGGGCCTACTTATAGGTTTACTTCATTATTTGAAACTTTGGCCACGTTTAATATGAACATTCTTCATTGTAACACTATGACACTCAAGGGTAATAAGTCCCCTTTAGTCATTCTTCTGCCTGATTTGATTGCCAAGTAAACTGTTAATTAAATCCCCGTTTCACTGAGGAGGACATGGATTTTGAACTTTACTACCAGAATGTGAAAGCTGCATAATTCTTTCTGGTTAAAAAAACAACACTTACATAAGGAGTCCGAGATCTGGGTCTCTGCCAAAATGTAATTAACTGTTCTTGGGTCAGTGATTTTACAAATGAAATCCATTAAATACATTAAATCCACATCTGCTCATAACTTCTTTAGACAACTTTTTAAAAGGATATGAAAATAGAGCAGAAGAAGTGAAGACACTGGGAGGTTGAGTAATACACTGGCTGATGAGCCTCATTCTGAGAAATGTAACAGAAAAAATATGTAAACAAGAATTTATCTTTCATTTACTCTTTCTCAGAGCCGCTCCTGTCTCATAGATGAAAGATTAAAGTGAGTGAAGACAGGTGGGGGGGAACAGAGTGGATTACTTTACAGACACACTGTTTTACCAACAGCTCAGACAAACAAAATCAAGCGGGAATGAGATGTGTGTGAGTGTGTCTGTGGGCTCTTGTATTTCTATCACTGTGAGGACCAGCTTTAGTTTTAGATCCAAAGAGCGATGACCTTCTTTTATAAGTACGTTTTAACAATTCCTCAGGCTGTTGGAGGATTAGGACTTGGTTTGAAAGTTAAGGTTAGGACTCTGGAAAAGTACTGTGTCAGTGAAGTGCAGAAGACGTCTCGTGCTGCTTCCACATCTTGTGACTGTGTTGTTTTTGTATTTGAGGGATAAAATTTTGTAATGTACCAGATGCAGCTCAAAGTGTGTCTGTGCAGTTAAGCTTGTTAATAGTTTTATTCAAAATATATCAGCATTTACATAAAGATATCTAAGAGTATGTAGAACTGATGGGCTGACCCAAATGTTTTGAAGCTTCAAAGCTTCAATCTTTGCCACGGTAATCGACGTCCATATTAGTATCTGAATGCTTCATGTTTGTTTTGTTTTTTAACAGTGAACTGGTGGAGGAAACTGAAAGGAGGAGGCCAGTGTCCTCAGCGCAGTCACTGACACCCCTGTCTCAAGCACTTAACTTGGCTCTCTGACAAGGAAAAGGAGACAAATTGCAGACAGTTATCATGACAGTTATGAATCTTGCAGTCTCATCGTACAACAGCTGTGACAGAAGTGAGGGCATGTCAAAGACACATCAGAGATGGCCTCATGTCAGCATATTCATGAATGAGTAAGCTATTGACATCCCAACCTTGAAATGTGCACAATTAGGGAAATAAGTCACTCATAACCATCATTTGCTATATTTTTTATTTATTTATTTATTCTACAAATTGCAGCCCCAAGAGGCACAAGCCAGTGTTCCCATTGGGCCGGTCCCAAGCCCACATAAATGCGAGGGTTGTGTCAGGAAGGGCAAACGACGTAAAAAACCTATGCCAAGTCAAACATGCGTATCACGAATATGACTTCCATACTGGATCAGTCGACCGCCACCGGTGCTGTTGACCTACAGGGTGCCAGTGGAAATTGGACTACTGTTAGTCGAAAAAGGAGAGGAGCAAGGCATGTCCATAGACAGAGAGAGAAGAGGAAAGGAAAGCGTCTAGAACTAAGCGTAGGGCTCTGGATTATGACAGGGAAAGCTAGAGAGTTGGCTGACATGATGCAGAGGAGGAAGGTGGATAAACTGTGTGTTCAGGAGACCAGGTGGAAAGGTAGCAAGGCTAGAAGCTTAGGAGCAGGGTTCAAGCTGTTTAATCATGGTGTGGATGGGAGGAGAAATGGAGTAGGAGTTATCATGAAGGAGGTGTTTGTTAGGAATGTTCTGGAGGTGAAAAGAGTGTCAGACAGGGTGATGAGTCTGAAGCTAGAAACTGAAGGTGTGACGTTCAGTGTTGTTATGCCCTGCAGGTAGGATGTGGGTTAGAAGAGAATGAGAAATTCTGGAGTGAGTTAGATGAAGTGATGCAGAACATCCCTGGAGGCGAGAGAGTGGACATGTCGGAGCAGGGAACAAAGATGATTAGGAAGTGATGGACAGGTTTGGTATCCAGGATAGGAACGCAGAAGGACAGATCGTGGCAGACTTTGCAAAAAGGATGGAAATGGCTGTAGTGAATACTTTCTTCCAGAAGAGGCAGAAACATAGGGCGACTTATAAGAGCAGAGGTAGGAGCACACAGGTGGATTACAACTTGTGTAGACGATGTTATCTGAAGGAGATCAGTGACTGCAAAGTTGTGGTAGGTGAGAGTGTAGCCAGACAGCATAGGATGGTAGTGTGTAGGATGACTCTGGTAGTGAGGAAGAGGAAGAGGACAAAGGCAGAGCAGAGGACAAAGTGGTGGAAGATGAAAAGGGAGAAGGATTGCATGGTTTTCAGGCTCTGGGTGGCCAGGAGATGCTCCCAAATGACTGGACAACTACAGCTAATGTTATCAGAGAGACAGGTAGGAGAGTACTTGGTGTGTCATCTGGAAGGAAAGGAGATAAGGAGAGCTGGTGGTGGAATGAGGAAGTGCAGGAGCATATACAGGGAAAGAGAAAGAGGTTAGCTAAGAAGAAGTGGGACACTGAGAGAACTGAAAAGAGCAGACAGGAGTACAGGGAGATTCAGCATAAGGTGAAGGCAGAGGTGGCAAAGGCCAAACAAAGGGCATACGCCAACTTGTATGATAGGTTGGACAGTAAGGAGGGAGAGACTGATTTATTTAGGTTGGCAAGGCAGAGAGATAGAGACGGGAAGGACGTGCAGCGGGTTAGGGTGATCAAGGATAGAGATGGGAGTGTACTGACAGGTACCACAAGATGGAAAGGGTACTCTGAAGAGTTGATGAATGAGGAAAATGAGACAGAACAAAGAGTAGAAGAGGTGACCAGTGTGGAGAAGGAAGTAGCAAAGATTAGTAAGAATGAAGTGAGGAGGGCATTGAAGAGGATGAAGAGTGGAAAGGCACTTGGTCCTGATGACATATCTGTGGAGGTATGGAAGGATCTAGGAGAGGTGACAGTAGAGTTTTTGACTAGGTTTTTTCAACAAGGTCTTAGAGAGTGAGAGGATATCTGAGGAATAGAGAAGTGTGCTGGTGCTGATTTTTAAGAACAAGGGAGACATGCAGAGGCAGCTACAAAGGGATAAAGTTGATGAGCCATACAAAGAAGCTATGGGAAAGAGTAGTGGAAGCTAGACTAAGAACAGAAGTGAGCATCTGTGAGCAGCAGCATGGTTTCATGCCAAGAAAAAGTACTACATATGCAGTATTTGCTTTGGGGATGTTGATGGAGAAATATAGAGACATCAAAGGGAACTGCATTGTGTCTTTGTAGATCTGGAGAGAGCATATGACAGAGTGCCTAGAGAGGAGCTGTGGTATTGTATGAGGAAGTCTGTAGTGGCAGAAAAGTATGTTAAGAGTGATGCAGGACATGTATGAGAGCTGTTTTACAGTGGTGAGGTGTACTGTAGGTGTGACAGAGGCATTCAAGGTGGAAGTGGGGCTGCATCAAGGATCAGCTCTGAGCCCCTTCTTGTTTGCTATGGCGACTGACAGGTTGACAGATGAGGTTAGACAGGAATCTCCATGGACTATGATGTTTGCAGATGACATTGTGATCTGTGGTGAGAGCAAGGAGCAGGTGGAGGAAAATCGAGAGAGGTGGACGTATGCACTGGAAAGGAAAGGGATTAACGTTAGTCGTAGCAAGACTGAATACATGTGTGTGAATGAGAAGGAAGGAAGGAAACTGTGAGGTTACAAGGAGCAGAAATAACGAAGGTGGAGGATTTTAAGTACTTAGGTTCAACAGCTCAGCGCAACAGAGAGTGTGGAAAAGAGGTGAAGAAATGTCTGCAAGCAGGTTGGAACGGGTGGAGAAAAGTGTCAGGTGTGATGTGTGATAGAAGAGTATCAGCAAGATTAAAAGGAAAGGTGTACAAGACGATGGTGAGACCAGCGATGTGGTTTGGTTTAGAGACAGTGGCACTGAGGAAAAGACGGGAGGCAGAGCTGGAGGTAGCAGAGATGAAGTTGTTGAGATTCTCTTTGGGAGTGACGAGGATGGATAGGATCAGGAATGAGGGTATCAGAGGGACAGCTCATGTTCGCTGTTTTGGAGATAAAGTCGGAGAGGCCAGACGGAGATGGTTTGGACATGTTCAGAGGAGGGATAGTGAATATATCGGTAGAAGGATGCTGAGGTTGGAACTGCCAGGCAAAAGGCCTAGAGGAAGACCAAAGAGGAGATTTATGGATGTAGTGAAAGAGGACATGAGGTCAGTTGGTGTGAGAGAAGAGGATGTAGAGGATAGGGTTAGATGGAGGCAGATGATTCACTGTGGCAACCCCTTAAGGGAACAGCCAAAAGAAGAAGATATGAAATGTTTACGGGCTGCCACCCTCTATAATGGCAGTGGCTTGAGATTTCTATGTTGTAAAATAATTGTGAAGCTGAGCAAGAGCAGTGTGCTGAATTTTCTGTTCAAAGACTCAAGTGATATTTTCCAATGCACCTGCTGTACACCTGAGACAGTTGGATGTGCAAATACCTTTCCCCAAACTATGCTGTAAAATAAAATAGTTACTGAATATTGAAATGGGTCGTATTGCGCTTTTACGATGGTCCCTAAGTATCGCTATCGTAACAGGTGTGTTGGACAGACATTCAGTTTGTTGCCCTCTCAACTCCATCATCATTTTTGATTACTGAGTTGACTACAACTGTGAAATGTCTTCCTAAATTAGCTCTCAAACGTATCCAAAATCTGGGAGAAACTGAGGCTTTGATAAGGAGCTATTGGATATAATAACCACAAAAAATGGTGAATATCAAATGTGTCTTAAGATGCGCAGTGTTGACATGCTAATATTTATGCCATCCACATTTTTAAGACATTAGTATTTCCCAATGCCTCACACAGAGAAGGAAGTTAAAGCAGAATTATTGCAATAGCAATATCATTCACTTCATCGTCTTATCTTGTGTTTTAGCAACAATTGTGAGATCAGGATCTCATAATTACAAGATCAAGGTGTCAATTTTTTTTTATTCAGTAAATACAATGCACCTCCGTAACTCGCTACATCTGAATCCCTGAAATATTTGCCGTTGCCCCCAGAAGCTTATCCTTGTCAGATTAATAGTCGATGGGTTCTGAATTGTACTGATTGCACAGACATGAGAGTCATATTTTTCTTCTCATCTAACTCTGGGCAAAAAAGCGGGTAAACGTTGTTGTTGTTTTGTTTTTTTACAAAATATCAAATTACTCCTTTAAGGCAGGCGTTACTGTGTCATGGTGTCACATTAAATATCATTACAGATTTGCAAATACTCTTTTTGTGCAAAAGAGACATTGTGCAAAAGAGACTGAGGCAAAACACAGTCATCCCAGTTTCCATCCACAAACTGTGTGGAGTGGAATACAACAACATCATAAGCCAGCAGCCTTGTAATAAATAGATGCCCTACTTGCATATAAACATAGTTCACCTCCAGTGGCAATTTATAACGGCATTAAACTGTGGGAGCAGCCAACACCATGAATTTCCTTTCAGGCTCAGCCTGTCAATTCCCCTCATTATTTAAATTCATGTCATCAAATAACAAATCTGGATTAACACACAGCAAATTTGTCAACACCGCACATCAATAAACAATGTGACAACTGAGTTGGCATTCGCTTGAGCAGCCTGAAGGCACATTAAGTCCTGATGAAAAATGAGACTTTTCACCCTCATGCACAAATCCATGTAATTTTACATGCGTGAGGGGTAAACGCAGGTTGAGCGATGCTGGGGGCTGTGAGGTGGAGGTGGAAACCAGCGGTATGCTGAGTATAAGAGAGGTATGAGCTCTCATTTTTATTAATACATGTACAGGGAAGTGGTGGGCCCACTGGAATTTATCAGATCCTTCAGATGGAGTAAAAAGAGGAAGTGAAAGCAATCCTGCATAAATACCCACACTGCTGCTGCTCACCACTGTCAGGAGCAGCCGTGAAAGAGCCGAAACCCTCTATTAAATGATCCATTACACCTATAAAGATATATTGTGTATGAGATTACACAGTATGGAGCACATTTTGCACTCAAAAAATGCAAGAAAATATAATATAGGTACAGTGTGTAGGATTTAGGGGCTATAATTTCAGAAATGGAATAAAATATTATGAGTCTGTTTTCTTTGCTGGTCAATCACCTGAAAATAGTAATCAATATGTTTTCGGTACATTAGAATGATCATTTATATCTACATAGGGGCCAGGTCATTGTCCACAGAGATCGCCATGTTGCAATGCCTTGTTTCTACAGTAGCCCAGAATGGACAAAAAAAAAAAAACACTGGTTATAGATAGAGCCCTTAGCATTTTTGTATCAGCCACCAAGGTTAGTAGCCCCTGTGAGCCCCGATTTCTTAACATGAAACTGCTTTGTTCTGTGTTTTTACCACTTTAAATCACCGGGTCCATTTGATTTAAAGGAGGGAGGAGACCTCTGCAGATAATTCTACTCCTGCACATCTGGATCTGAACAGTGTCAGAGAAACACAGATTTTTAATGTGAAACTATTTGTTTTCCTCTCCGGATAATTCAGCTCACGGTAAAAACCTCCTGAACAATGAACACTGAAGGAATCGTAACCAGGAGAAGTTTCAGCTGGTTGCGATCTGCAATCCCGACCATGTGGTGCCTCTGAATCCCCCTAAATCTTATACACTGTTCCTTTAATTGGCTAATTTAACACACTGAAACAATTTATCCCCAGAATGTATTCAACTAACAGGCTTGAATCATCAGAAAATCCAATTCTATTAAGTTTTTTAATCAAGTTTTCAAACAGAAACACAGAAGGCCTCAGAATTCTAAACGCTATCTTCACAACTCACAAACAAACAAAACTGACAGCATTATCCATGGCCCATAACAAAGCCAATTTTTCTCTGGCTGAAGCATCTTGTTAAACAAATATTTAAAATGCAGTCTTCGATCCCACTGAGCTTTTTCAGCAAACAGATGAAGATGCGATGGTGCTGTTGGCAAAGTGAAGACTTGAAATGTGAACAGAATACTGAGAAGAGCCTGTGATGTTAAAGCGTGCACAAATTATTCAGGAAAAGGTCCCTTTGTAGAGTAACGACATCAAAGAAAATAAATGCATGGCGCTCTTCACGGTAAGTGGTTAAAAAAGCTTTATTCCATCAGCTTGGTCAAAGTAAAACATATGATGCTCCACTGTGTTTCTGCATGTGGCTTCTTCACTGAGCACAAAGCTTTTCTGAGTGAACTGTACAAATTTTAAGCTTTTTCTAAAAAAAAAAGAGCTTTGGATTTTGCTTTTCTTCTTTTAATGTGAGCGTCAGATGTCTTCTCTGTTCTTTCATTCGAACAGTCGCATTTGAGAGCTTCAGTATCTGGATTACAGATAAACTGGAGCTTTACCCACCACCAGTGGAAAATGAACATTTTATACTTGATAACAGAGGTGACGGTGGAGGTGGACGGGTCATGAAGCAACTCAATATCTTCGCTTTGATCTTTCTGTGTGTTTCTACGTCAGTGTGGGAGTCTGTTCTGACAGCAGTCGGTGTTTCACTTCTGTTTTCATCATCACTGCAGGCAAGTCAGAGGGGGCTGCGACGAGGTGACAAACTGATCTTGAGTGTGCGAAATGCTGCGTGTGTGTGTGTGGATTTGCTAGGGGCAGCTGTGCGGATGTCAGAGGAGTTGATCAACAGAGATGACAGCATCAAACTATCTAGCCAGCATCTGTGTCGCCTCCACACCATGTCATACAAACTCTGGCTGACACACAACAACAGCATCAGCTGACAGACCGTTAAGCTCAGTCTCAGTCCCCATTAGAAACAACACACAGATGTCCATGGATTTCATATCTGCTTCTCTGTTATGAAATACTTTCATTGTTGATATTGTGCCATCTAAATATTTGTTCGGTGCTGTATGGGAAACTGTCAGGAGCTTAAAGCTGGCATCTAATGCTGGCTTAGATTTGTTTCTTTTTTATGTTGCTTTCTTTATAGCTCAAGTTAATTTTACTTGTAAAACTCAAAATCATCAATCAGAAATCTGACTTGGCAAAATCTACAGCATAACACCCTCTATGAGTAGACTCTATATTCAGATAAGAAAATACAACAAAAAATAAGTACATAAACCTTTACTTTTTAAAATGATTTTCTATCTACATAATACTTTTGCACATGTTACACTGTGTCTTTTATTTAGGGAAAGTTTGAGACATATGAGAATTCAGTACCTTAACTCAGGTATTGTATCAGCACTAGAGAACTTTTTTTTTTTTTTAAATCACCTAACTTTGCAGCTGATGCAGGTGTGACTGTCACTGTATTTGATATTTAATGGTAAATGCTTTACAATCAATAGCTAAAGTTTAAAAGACTTAAAGTCACTGACCCACAGCAGACCCTTGGCATCTCTCCTAATGACACTCTGGCAGAACTGTACTACATCTACTTTCACTTTTGGGAAGAAGAAGTGAGATCAGGTGACAGACTTGCCCAAACTTCTGTGGTCATAAAACAACTCCTTGGTTGCTTTGGCGTAAAGGGTAGCATTGGTACATTTCAACCTGGCCACTATTCTCCCATGTTTTTGTGTCAATTGACTAATAGGAGCAACAATTTTAGAAATTGGTCTGGTATTGAGAAAAAGTGCTGTATTTGGCAAAATGAGCTGCCATGTAACCACTCAGGGGAATAGTGTGCCATCGATGTAAAAGTAAAGGTGCTTGTTTTTGCCACTGAAAGGCTCAGATTGTTATTATAAGTGTCTGACAACATTATGGAATATAATAGAATAGAATAGAATAAAAGAGAATAGAATAAATCTTTATTGTCCACCAGGGGTGGAAAATTGGCTTCGGCTCACCACCACTGAAGGTACACAGCACTAGAAAGTCGACAGCGCCATGCAAACAGACAACATTTCATAAGCACAATAAAAACACAATAAAGCACATAAGATAAAATAAATAAGCAGTAGAGCAGTTCAAGTCAATATCTGAGGATTGGTCACTTTGTTGAGTTAAGAATGCTGATGGCACTTGGAATAAAGGACTTTTTAAAAACACTTTTGGCCAGAGGGACGCTGTATTGCCTCCCAGATTTCAGAAGCTTAAACTGATTGGAGCGAGGATGGGAGCTATCTGCCAGGATCCTCCAAGCTGTCCTCCTTGTCCTTTCAATGTAAAAGTGGGTCAGAGATTTTTGGGGTTTTCCCACAATTTTGCTTGCCATGGACACAGTCCTATTTTGTTTATTCTTGCACTTGTGACCAAACCAAGTACAAAGATGGAATGTTCAAACACTCACAATATGCGCAGTATTTACAAGTCCTAAAATCTGTGGACTAACACCAAGACAGCCCAGTCTTCTAAGGAGACTGAGTCGCTGTGAATATTTCTTAAAGATATAATCTGTGTTTTCAGAGAAGTTCATCTGGCAGTCAAGAACTGTACCAAGATATTTAAAGGTTTCCACAGTTTCAACAAGTTGGCCATCCCCACAGAGAAATAAAACTTGATCTGGTCTGTTGTTGTTGTATTCCTGTAATAACTCAACTGACAAGAATTCAGAGGGAGACTTCTCCTTGTGGGAGACTTGGTTAAACACAATAGCAAACAGACTGGCTCAAGTGAAAGGTAAATAAAAAAGTTATATTTCTTCTTCAGACAGTTATAATAACACCCCGAGCATGTCAGTGGCAAAACAAGCACTTTAATTGGACATACATTGATAGTACGTGGTTACATTGTAGCCCATTCTGCCAGCCTCGCTCAATACTGGACCAGTTTCAAAAATTGTTTTTCCAATTAGTCACTTGGACACAAAAACATGGGAAAATAGGGTACAGGTTGAAAAATACCAAAATTCCCCTTTAATGTTTCGGATCCTGCTGCAGGATCAATGCATAATTGTAAATACTCTTGTTAAATTTCTTATATTTTCACATATCTTTCCACATCTCTTGAACCATTTGGTAAGTGTCTCCTTTGAAATCCAATCATTATAGAAAATGCAGACAGTGTCAAATATTTGTGGCTTGTACTTGAGGATGCACTTCAACTTATGGACAAACTGGCCAAGTGCATTGGAATGTCTCATAAAAATGACATACAGAGCCATTTCTAAACACCCCAAATTCTAGGCTGCAGGACGAGCAACCTCGAGATGCCTCATCTAGTTTTCAAGAGGCTCCTGTCAAGTGATTACATTAAACAGAAATAATCTATACAGGAGCATTGCATGAGCAAGAAAAATGGTCCCAAAAACTAAAACACACACACACGCACACAGCAACAATGTCAGGGCTTATCTGTTTAGCAGAAAACTGAGCAAATCCCTGAAAGTCTTCATATATTTTCATGGTTTCTCTGGGTCCACTGGGTTACACAGTGCGGATGAAAGCATTCATCATAACCACATAAACAAAACTCCCCCAAGCATATTGTGACGCTTTGAGTGGTAGGCCCATAATATGACAAACACCCCCTCAGTCACTCTTCAATGTAATTCCTTCAGTTTCTCTCTGCTTTTCTATAAAAAGCTGAAATTGCTTTCGGCTAAAGAAAACATACATCCAGCCTGGCAGAAATAAAGTGTCTGTACCAGACCAGCAGCATGCAGCTAACATTGAGAGCCACAGTCTTGCAGTTAGCAAGTGACTGTACTCACTGTAGTCACTCTACGACCTTGTTTTGGTTTCCCTTTAAAGGAATGTATCCTTCATACTGAGCATATGTTTATGTTTGGAACAACTTGCTCTGTTGCCTTTCCTGCAGGACTGAGCTTCACTCACCACCCCCCTCCAGCTCAAACAATGAAGCCACATAGCAACCATAAGAAAAAATAAGGTAAAACAGCTCTTCCTGTCTTTTTTATTATTATTATTATTAGTAGTAGTATTATTAGTATTATTAAATCAAACTAGCTTTGTTGTATTTCATCTTCCAGTCACTCCTTCTATAATGGAGCATCTCTGTTGAACAGCTATGTTTTCATGCAAGTTGAAAGGGTACTGCAAGGTTTTTTACGACCTGAGACCTGCCACAGAGTCCCACATGCATCAGTAAATGATAGCAAAATGAGATGTGATATGTCCGGTCCCTGAAGAACAAGCTGTGTAGAGATGGATATAAAACAGCCTGAAATAAAAGACGGGAGCAAACAACCGAGTGGTACTTTCACCATGGCCACATGGGCTGTGTACGCAATCGCATACTAACGTAGAGCGTAGGCCTACTACATACACAATCTGCACTGCTTAGTGCCTGACACTTGGAAATTACAATGTAGCCTTTTATAACAGTGTGAATGATATCTAACAGATTAGCACCCCATGAATGACATCACATACTTACGGCGAAGTTACGTAGATTAGGTTCAGGAAAATTATCATGGTAATGATGTTCAGTTGGTTTCTCGTGGTACCGAACATCAATCTCCTGGAGGAAAAGTCCTGTCAGTTCACCTATCCACCAACCCAACCTGCCTCTTCACATAGACACTGGGGTCTTAATACTACTTCCTTCTTTACTTTCATCAGTGCATTTGTCATGTGATCGCAGCCTCCCTGATTCCATGGGATATACACAAATCACTGGCTCATGATTATATGGGTTTTACAGTAATTGCAATTGCTGCATTACTTTCATAGGTATAAATACAAGCAGTGCATGAAAACAGCCTGGGAAATAATAAATTCTCAGCATGAATCCTAACCCGCCCCCACCCACCACCACCACACACACACACAAACTAAAAAAGCTAGATCTGTTCGTTGAGATTATGGGGGTTTCCATTTGTTTATTCAATATGAAGCTACAGCCAGCAGCCAGTTAGCATAGCTTAGCATAAAGACTGGAAACAGGGGGAAACAGCCTGGCTCTGTCCAAAGTAACAAAATCCACCTACCAGCATCCTGAAGCTCACTAATAGACATGTCATACAAAAACCATGTGAAATCAACAATTTATGCATTTATCATGCTACTGTGCCCTGACTATTAAGTGGAGGAGCGTGTTGACTTCCTGGGGTCTCTGCTGGTTGTAACTCCGCTCCTGTTCTACACTTCAGTTTTGTGTGGATCAAACAAATGAAATACAACATGGTAAGTCATAAGCTTAGAGGTGCTGGCTGATGGATCTTTTGGATGGAATTTGTTTCTGCCAGTTTTCAGTCTTTATGCTGACTTTAGATAACCAGCTGCTGGCTGTACAAACATGAGTGTTAGCAATCTTCTCATCTAGCGGCCCAGACGCACCATATCGAGATCACAGAACTAGACTGTTGTGTCGCCTCACGTCGTCTGTGTTTTGGCCCAAAAAATGCACTTGAACACACCACAAAGACCACAGGCAGCGGCCCACTAGCATGTATGATCTGTGCCTGTCTGAGAGGAAATAACTTCATACCAGCAGGCAGCTGTAGTCTGGATTCATCATTCAAAAAGGGAAACTAGAAAACTGACAGGACGGATTCAAGACGCTAGTTAGCCAGTTAGCACAACCCAGTGTTGAAAGAACAAGGGATATTCATTGTGCACTAGTGAACAATAACTCAAACAATTATGAACCGTTACTGCTAAAAAGCTCAATGGCAAAAGATATTATCTTACCTAATATAACACGTTTATTTTAACCTCATGTCCTATTCTCTTTAAAAGTTTGTTTGCTTTCCTCAGTTTCTCCTCTCGACACTGAGCTGAACTGCCAATCACAGTGATTTCTCTCACAGACAGACTCCATCATCTCCAATGTGGATTCAAAATGCTGAAGCAGCGGACAAAAAGCCGACAAGGGCCGACAGTAGGAGCCGCACCACAAAAACTAGGTCGGCAGATGCCCACCGATGGCCTGACATTGACCAACAGCAAATGAGCAAGCTTTCAAAAATATCAAACTATTCCATTTTTTAAATTTTGAACTAAATTAAATGAAATACAAGCAGACACACAACAAAAATCCGATAATTTATTTTGCTTTTTTTTGGCACAAAATGCACCAGTGTGCAGCCTCTCCCCATGCTGTTTAATTAAAAGAGGATCTCTGTCCCTTCACACTCAGTAAAGATATCTCACAGCTGAGAGTAGAATCTCATGCAGCAGATGTGTAAGCGAGCATGATGGGGTACATCTGCTCACATACAACACATGCACGTTATCTTGTCCCCTGGTGATTCCTCGCAACTGATAGGCGCCTTGACACCGGTGTCGCAAAATGAATTTCAGGCAACGCACAGCTCTGCTTGGCAACAGCTGTGATGAGGATAAATATTTCATGTTTTTTGGGAGTCTGTGCAGTGAACGTGCCTTTTTTGGCAAACAGATTATGCAAGGGAAAGGGAGTGAAGGGAAATCAAAATTAGGGAGGGAAGCGAATGAAAGATTGAGACAGGAAGAGTGAGATGAGACAAACAAATGTGCGAGAGAATGACAAAGGAGAATGAAAAACATATTCATCACACTTCCAAAGACAAAGCATGTGACTTCATATGGCAGCACTTAAAATTTCCTGTGGAAATGTGCAAAAGAGGATATGGAGCAGAGCGGACAGGCTCTAATCTGTTCCCACTGAACCTCATTTCCAGCATGTTTTTATGTGATAGGAACAAATGTTGGACACCAGAACTCTCAACACACCTCTGGCTATTGACTGGCTTAATGTAAAATGAGAACATGTTACAATAATAACACATAATTGATTAGTATCTCTACCATCAAGTCTCTCGGGGGATAAGCACTTGTAGTGGGTAATTGGTGCGATAAATATTCCACTTATTCGCTGATTAACTCCCTCTGGGACTGTGAAAAGGCTAGTAGTCGCATATCTTCTCGAGTGTGTCTATTTCTGGTCAGTCTGACATCTTGAATAAATTTACATGAATCTTTAGCGGTAAGGTGGACAGTGAATTTGGTATTAAGCAATTACAAATGATGAAAGTTGATACAGGATCCATTTGTTACCTACTGTTCTGAAACCAGACTCTCTCCTGAAGTCAGATTTTACCCAATTTAGTCATACCAGCAACGCTCACAGACTAACATTTAGCAATACCACCAAACCCCACATCAGAACATACAGAAATTGCAGGAAAATTGCTCTGGATTTGGTGGTTTGTTCAGTACAGTTGTCCTACATTCCCCCTGCTTAAAAAAACACAGAGACTAACAGCACTTTTTCAGTACAAAAACATTACAAGCTGTAACCTGAACTTTTGTGAGGCTCTTCCATTTTTACTGAGATGATGAGCTGACTAATCAGTTGGTCAACTCGCAAAAAAAAGTCTGCAACTCTTTTGATAATGACAGGAAGAAGAAGAAGAAGAATACTTTTATGTACATGTAGCACAATTTATGCATAAAGTGCAACACAAAGTGCTGAACATAAAGGACAATCAAAATATTTGTAATTAAAAAAGAAAAACATCAAATAATCATTTAAGTCATATCTCTAACTAAAATGCTGAATAATCCCTATTTGCTGCTTTTCTTCTTCCTAAGCCCAGTATACACTGTGTGATTTTGGGCTGTCCCTGATGAAAGATGATCAACGTCAAAGAAATGCGGTGATATCTTTGGTTGTGGCTCTAAAATGGTGGTCCTACGTTGCACAGTGAGAGAGGTTCAAGGATGGCTGTTGTCACGGCTGTCATGGTTGTCACGGTCTTGCGAGACAGAGGCAGCCTGGGATGAAATTCTGACAGTGTCATATATTTGGGATGACCTTCTCACTGTGTGACTGCTGTTACGACCTACATCTACTAACCAGCCAGCTGAAATGCAGCATGAAATGACACACTGGCACTAAACCAAAACAACAGGCACATAGCAGCTCGCCATGGAGGCAAAGAGGAAATCCTTGTGGAGTTGTGGCAGCAGAAGTCTTGCCTGTATGATGTGTCCTACAGCTCTTACCATGATCGGGTAAAGAAGGACAAAGCATGGAAGGAAGTAGCTGCGGTAGAACCTAGCGGCTCGCAAACACACACACAAATCGCAGTATATAGCGCCCACAAAACTTTAATGTGAACCTCTATGTTGTGCTTCACAGTCGGAGAGGCATCCTTTGCACTCAATATGGGATTTTTTCCAGGTAAGACATGTTGGATATGACAGTAATATTTAGGTTTTAGGAGCATTCTGTGGACATGTATATGTATACAGCGTATTGGAATATGTGTCTCAGCTGTAGGTTTTTTCCACAGATTGCCGCACATGGCCTCTTGCTTGTTTACAGTCAGCTCTGCGGGTTGTCATGGATGCGTTACACACACATCAACTCACCAACAGTTTGCGAGGCTTTGCATGCCCAAAAGAAAAGCCCATATTTCTAGTTGAAGATGAAACACACCTATTCTTAAACATTGTTGAAGACTTGGCTATCAACAGGTTTTTGGACATGTGCAAATTTTGCAACGCAGACCTTTTCAAGAAGGTGTTCAAAGGAATGAAATAGAAAGGCTGCGTGAATGGCTGCATGTTAACAGGAGTATTAGTGAAATATTCCTTTTTATTAGTATTGTAAATAGTTTGGTAGAATAACTATAATTATAGATACAGTTAAGCTACATTTGAGAAATCTGCTTGTTCTTGACCACTTAACCACTGACTAGTGATTACTAGTGGGTTTGTTGCTGTCTGCTTGGTCAATCACAATCTGTAGCACTGTTGGCAACCTCCGAGAGTATCTTATCACCCTCTCAGCAGTGCCAAAATGGAGATTAAGAAACTTGGAAACAGGAGCAGAACCCATGACGATCACTACATGTTACATTACATTGAGTTCCAGTGGGGGAAAGAGGGCTGTAAAAGTCAAAAGCATGCACACTTGATGGAAAAGGGTCTGGTAAAATGCTCATACAGAAGTCCAGACCATTTCTGAGACTATTACTGTTGGAAAGACAGAGAAACTGCAAGGTGAAGACAGGATAAATTGGAGAAATGAAATGTAATACTAACCTCTGGCATCAAAGAACTCCTCATCTGAGCTGTCGACTGATTCTTGAGCAATGTTCTGCAGACACCAATGAGAGGCGCTGTGCTTTCGTGGTCCTGCAGGTTAGAACAAGAAAATAAGACCAAAAAAAATCTGATTTTAGATGGGAAGAATGACAGGCAGGGTCATGCCATTAATCACAGAACTCGAGGACAGACAAATCTGACAATTCTTTAGCCTTTCGGTTGATAGCTCTAAAAATTCATAGTGAAAAGCAAAGCGTAAATGCCCCATGTGGGGATGGATGGCCTTTTGAGTGCCACAGCAGGTGAAAAGATCCAAATGGACTTTCCTTTGAGCAGTGTCATAGCACACAAGTGTCTCAGCAAGGAAGCCAGGCAGTGTTTTTATGACCTTCTGATACAAGAGCAGGGATAAAAAGGGATTTAGAGCACTTTCCATTTGTTGACAATATTCACCCTCAAGTACCCAGATACAAAACCATTGCAAACAACAGAGTAGAGCAAATGAATTCTCAAAAATCTTTGAAGCAGAAAGTGGCTGTAACAGAGTCAGGAGAAACTGACAAAACACAAAGCCCACTCTGCTGAGGTTTGTTTATATTAACTAAATACTGATGCTGTAGTTAAATATCAGATTAAATACAACAATTCTGCTGAACTGTGTCAGGGTTAAAATGTTGTTCAGTAAAAGTAATTACACACCAGGCTTAAAAGCAGTTTTTTACTCTTTTAATGCAATTTGTGCAATTCTTCTTCTTTGGGACAGCAATTTTGTTAAGCCTCCAGTAACTCCTCCTCTATGCACTGCTGCACTGTGATGATTTATTGAACCTGGGTCAAATGTTGAAGTTTGTTTTCCCATAGTCTGGATCCATTGCAGCGTTCCTGACTTTACAGTAAAGACGCAATTCATCAAAGGTTTCATTATGAAATAATTCACGCAAGGCTTATGAATATGGTGAAAACTGCTACATCATACCTCATATAAATCATGGAAACTAGCCCGTGTTTAATAAAAAAACCCAAATCACACCATTCAAATCCACTACATTTACCTGCTTGCTATTGGATACAAGATACTCCAAGAAACAATTTCTTCTGATGTATACTGTACACCTGCGTGCATGCAACAGAGAGACAGTTTGCTTAATATTTAAAAATTATAAAATGATTTTCCCTGTGCTGGAGGAGACATTGAAAAGGTTCCACCCATCACTTTTTAAAAAGTGATCAGTCTTTGCATGCCTCCTCTTGGTCAGTCTCCAAGATTATGACTCTGCTTATCACAGCTATGCAGATGACACGCAAATCTATCTACAATCTCACCAAATGACTGTGGTCCTTAAGACTTGCTTTGTTTATGCCTTGAGAACGTAAATCATTAAATACAACAAAATTTCCTTCAACTGAAAAAAGACAAGTCTGAAATTATTCTCTTTGGAAACCAAAATGGAAGGGTAACGTTTAAGCCCAGCTCAGACCCAAGATCCAAAATGAGACAAGCTGAAACAGGCAACTCCTTGCAATGCGTTCTAAACCTGCAGGTTCACACCAATGTAACTAGATGAGATGGTGTATCATCTCTATGCAACAATCTCTGTGCTTCTGTCCTGGTTTCCAGCTTTTCAGGCCTATTTTGTGGCTGAATATAATTTGTAGCTTCTTAACATATGAATGAGGATAATGATAGTGAGATACTGGCTACAGTTGCATTTGTAGGAGTGATGAAACAATCAAAAACAAAAACAGAACGAGCATCAGATGGACTGTTTTCATAATAAATACGCCTAAATAATATATAGAGCCAGCGTCAATTAATCAGTTAATGAGAATGCATGTGTGTGTGGGGGCGGGCATAAGCACAGACAGTGAGCAGTAGCAGTGACCCACCGTCCGACACCAGCACGCTGTGTGGATGGAATCAGAGGGCTCGGCAGGGATGGAGCACCTGCCGCAGCAAGCGAACATGTCATCTTTGGTCATTTTGACTTGACCTGTGGACTTCACTACAAGCGACCAACCGGCTGTAGAAACAGGTGACATGCTTTGTGTTTTAAAACCAGCCACTGGGGATTTGACCAGCTGGGCTGCAGGTGACACCATCAGCCGGCCTGTGTCAAGCTCAGCCCGGCCAGTTCACACCACTGCAACTCTTCTCTGCAAAGTTCTAAAACGGTGTCGTCTCGTTTGCACATCATTTGTCTGAACTGGGCTTTAGTGCTTATTTTAATTCCAGAGGACAAAAAAAAAACACATCAAAAACCTTGGTGTAATCATTGATGATGATTTTAATGTCAGTGGCCACATTAAAGCTGTGACAACATTCACATTCTGGCATCTCAGAAACATAGCTAAAGTGAGAAATGTTGTGTCCAAGCAAGACTTAGAAAAGCTCATTCATGCTTTTATTCCTTGTAGGGTGGACTATGCTAATGCAGTCTTCACTGGCCTATTAGACAGTCACACTGATTCCTAATGCTGCTGCAAGAATACTGACAAATACCAAGAAGAGGGAACACATGTCACCAATTCTAAGACTGGTTTCAGTTAAGTATAAAAATGACTTCAAGGCCCTGCTTATTGTCTAGGAGCCAGGAAGGTCTCTCAGACCTGCAGGGACTGGTCTGTCTTGATGATGATGCCCAGAGTTCAATCCCAATGTAATGAAATGGCTTTTCCGCATTTCAAATTAATATCACTAACAAAATCTTCCCCAGAGGTTTTACAATAAAATGTGTATGTTGTTGATTCTCTCCAGCAATGTTGCAATTGGGAACAATTTCCCTGTAATGACAGCACAACACTGGCAACACTTGTATTCCACTGCAGCTGCTTAACTACATCAATTCATTATTCCTGTTTAAATATTTCTCACACATGCCAACCATGTTTGCGCCACAAGGTGGAGGAGAAACATGTAACATCACTGTGTAAACAGCCTTTATATCATTTTACATTGCTGTCAGGAAACCATTAAGAATCTTAAGGGCAGTGACATCCTCCCCCGATGTTTGCAGCTGACATCCTGTTAATGTGTCATTTAGAAATAAAGAAAAACTCTTGTGACCACTTTATGAGCACTTAAACCCTTGATATAAATAGTCAATATGCCAGCCAAGTTAGGAATAAGCTGAAGCTCTCTCTGCAACCTTTAACTTGCAGCAGAAACTCTGCCCTTCAGCAAATCGCTCTCCAGGATCCCTGAACCTCCGCAGAGCCTTTAACCCTGTCATCTTGGCTATACTGGACGATGCGTGAGGAGGCTCAGGCGAGGATTAATTCAATCCTTGTGCGAGAATTTACTGTGCATCAACAGCAGCAGCGCCACTGAACAGCCGAAGCAACATTTTCCCTGCACCTTACACATCCATTTCTTATATACCACCCCAGCATCCTAATTTGTGTCAGCTAAACCACCGTGTACACACAAGACAATTTGGCCTAATTACACTCTCTGCTCTCACGGTAAAATAAATAATCACTGCACAAAACATCGAGATAATTACTATTTTCCAGAAAACACTCTCCTCCTACTTAAACAAAATGGCAACAGGAGCTATAAATACATCTGAAATCCTCAGCAAACTCTTGACCTGGATGACGGTACAGTAACTACCACAGGTGAGGACTGCACGTTATTTTGTTATGTTGTAAGTGCGTCGGTGGTGTTGGAGTGATCTCAAACAAGCTGCCTGTGGTACTCATCCAGCTGCTCATTTATGTTTCATGCTTTCAAGTGAAGACATTAATACACACTCAGCATGAAGTACACAATGAGGAAACATTATCCTACAAATAGCATGCACGGCTGTCTCTCACACAGTCGTACAAAACACAATGGACATGCTGGTCATGCTTTTTTTTTCTTACATTGGGCAACTTGTAAACCTCAACAATAATATAGTATTAAATGACAATGGCCTTGGAAGTAATGCTGGGTTATTGCTACTGTAGGCTGTAAGCTATTTAGCTGGAAATACTCATGTTTGCAAGAAGTGAAACACAAACTTGTGCGGCTGCAAATTTCTGCTTTGTATTCCGCATCTGATATCGGACCTGTCACTCTCCTCTGTGCTTTCTACTTGACTGTCTGAGGATTTGAGAGCGTCATCCTGAGGAGGCATGGACGAGCAGCAGCTTTACCAGATGGGAAATGTTAAATTATAGTACCAGAGGCTCAAAATTGTCATATTTTAAGGAAATAATAGTAGTACATGAGTCATAACCAAGAAAACAACTAGGAGTAAATGTGTAATTTTTCAAAATACTTATTTGAACAATTTTCTGGCATGGCAACAAAACTACCCACAGCATTGTTCTTTTTGAAGCAAGCTCACATAGTTATGATGCACTGAAGGCGGTATGTGTCTAAAAGGCCATCACATTTATCACAGCCTACACCAGCCATGATTTGCTGGAAAGAAGTCACTTGAGAAGACATGCGTAAACAGATTAAGTATCCATCAGGGTTCCTGTGGATCCTTAAAAACTATTAAGAGGTATTTAATTAATTAATCTAAAATAAGGCCTTAATTTATATTTCAATTTCTTATATCGATCTTTGAAAAGTCTTAAAAATGCTAAAATGTGGGAAGTATGATTTTATGAATTGTTTTTTTTCTGACATTACATTGTAAAATCTCAAAATAATTAGTCATATGTATTTATTATTATTTTGAAAATGTTCCCAGATGCCTCTTACTGTAATGTCATGTAGATCAGGATAGTGGAACCAAAAACAATCATGTGTCTGGAGCAGAGGATCCACTGTCACTGTGCCCCGGAGAATATGAGGAAGTGAAAATTTGAATGCAAACTGACTACTTAACTTTTAGATTTCATGGCCTGGCTGAAACTGGTACAAAGCAATGCATTCACCCACCCAGTGTTTGCAAACTTTAGATTCTGTGTACCATAGTGCATTGAGATTTATTACCAACTGTAAGCCACTAACTCATCACTGTATCCTGTATGCTCATGTTGGCTGGCTCTTCTTACAGTTTCTTAGACTTTTCCATTGGTGCTCTCTTGTTTACTTGTTTATTCTTGGCCTACTTCCAGCATAATTATGTGTAGACATTAAGCAAAAAATTGAAAATGGCTATGCTCTCTGTTCACAAAATATGTGTTTATTGTCTGAATCAAAGGTACATACAGAGTTTGGCAACCGAGCATTTATGTATACAGCTCCTTATATGTGGAATCTTCTGCAGAGGGAGTTGTACTCATTGGTTCCTCTCGGCAGGATTTTTGTACACAGTCTTCTATATGCCGATGTCACAGCGTGTCTTAGCTTGTAATCATGTGTAAGCTGCCGTTTAAAGGTTCATTTCTAGTATGTTAACATACTTTTTGGCGTTTCTTCGTAGTAATCTTATTTTGTGTTTTATATTGCTTGTTTTTGAGCTGTATAGTTTTATTCTGTATTTTTGTTCTTTGTTGTCTGTCTGTAACTTATGATGCTGCCTGTCTTGGTTGGGACACTCTTGAAATAGAAATTTTTTCTGGTAACATAAAGGTTAAATAAATTCAAGGCTCATTGTATTTTATGCAAAAAGATTTTCAAATTCACGATGGGAATCAAGGCATCAGAATCCCACATGCAGAGTGAGAAACACACCAGAAACACAACAAAAACAAACAAACAGCAGCTATTTCCCAGTTCTGTTCTGCCCTCGTCTCTATCATAAGACAAAAAACTGTTTACGGTTACAATAAACAGTTGGACAAAATTTTCCCTTACCCTAAAGATGTCAGGGTTTTTTTTTTTGGCTTTTTTACAAGTGGCATGAAAGAAATCTTAAGAAGTCTTAAATTTAAATTGCATTACGCTGTAGGAACCCTGAACCATATATTGCTATCCTGATCATGTCAGGAAATGAATTAAAATGAGACATTGCAGACTAAAACCAATACTAATTTTAAGTGTGATGAAATGGTGAAATTATCTTGCATGATGACACTTTTGGCATTACAGCGTATAGTGGACAAAACTGATTGCCCAAATATGATATCTCAAGTATCACTGACAATGCTGACAGGCAGAGGGGTCCCTGTGTGCCACAGTGTTGAGAGCTCTTGTGCAGAGAAAGCATACATCGACTGCGGAAGAGGAGCTGATGGAGCGCACAGCATGAGCACAGGAAAAGAACTACTTTGAAAAATAAAAACACTCCTGCTTCAGCTGTCCCAAGCCAACTGCTGCCCTAAACAACTACCAGACAGCTTTCCCCACCATTGATTTGTTGAGTGGGTACACTGCCAGTCACCTTATGAGACCCTTCAAGTAATCTTTAAGTACTGTTCTTATCTAATTCAACCACTGCTGGAACCGTGTGCTGTGGATGTTTGTGCAGTCAGTTTACTCCGGGCGCCGTACATGTGCTTTGACTGTCTTAGAAGGTTTAAGAAATGGAACCAATTGCTTGTGTGGCTGAAGCCTTACACCGGAGCACCTATCACCAAGCGATGCCTCCCCCACTGGGTAATGGAAATGATTGCTGTGGCTCCCTGCAGAGCATTACAGAACACTATATTTCCACAGATACTGAGTGAATGCTTGCAAGAAGGACAGATTATGATCAGACAACCAGCAGGAGTGCAAATCTGACAGTCCTGCTTGAAGCCAGGAGAAGAGACCAGAACAATTTGTCAATAGTGAGAATACGTCCCCATTTTTTACATCTACTAGACAATGACTGCGAATTGTCATGTTGATTCAGTTGGTGAGAGGAGAGGGTGCCTTTGTGTATGTATCTCACTCTTTATGAGAACAAGGCTTATGGTTTGGTTTTTACTACGCAGCATAGTGGGAATCAGTATTGGTGTAATTGGCTTGTTGTCCAAAGTAATTTAGGTGTGATTGGTTTAGTAATGTACATGGTGTTTAATAATTAACAACACTATCAAAATGAAAGCTCGGAGTAAAAGGCTGAACCTGAATGTGACGTGCTTGTTTTAAAACAAACTGGAAGAAATTACACTGTGTCAATAAATATTCTACAAAGTCACACTTACAAATTATCATGTCAAAACACTATGTGCATGTTAATATTGGATGTGCAGGATAAGATCTCAAGCCAATGCAAAGAACCGGACGACTACGAGTTCACAACCATACTAGCAGCTCTTTGAGGCTGTACTTTTGCTTTGAACTGTAGGCTAACGCCAGTATGTTAACACGCTCAAAATAAGCACTAGCATGCTGATGTTAGGCAGGTTCACTGTTTGTTTTGTTCGACATCTTGGTTTTGCGCATTAGCACACGCTAACATTTGCTACTTAGCAATGGATGGTAGTGACGAGAATAGCCTTCATTTTTTCAGACAATTTAAAGCTCAAATGTGTTGGAATTAGTGCCATCTAGCGGTGAGGTTGAAGAACTGAAACTTCTCCCATGTGCCAAGCATGTCGGAGAACTATGATGACCAACTCAGAAACTCCAATGGCCCAGTCTAGAGTGAGTGTTTGATTTGTCCATTCTGGGCTACTGCAGAAACATGGCGGACTCCATGAAGTAGGACCCACTCCATATGTAGATAGCAACGGCTCATTCTACGGAAGCGAAAACACAATGATTTTTAGTTCCAAGCTGTTATAAACTAATCAAAGCACATTTATGGATATAATGTTACATTCCTGCCAATAGATCCTAAATCCTACACGCTGGACCTTTAAGTTCTGGAATTGAAAGTCACATCTTTAAACCTTACACTTATTGTTTTAGTCCACAAACACATTAGACATATTAATCTTGTTTGAGTGAGTTTGACTAATTCTAATCTAAAAGAAAAGGCACTGAAAAAATGTCTCGAACTGACAGTTTGCATGCTATTATTAAAAACAAAGCAGTGTGTGGTCTGATGAAAGAATTTAATACTCCCAGACATGACCATTTAGGACTGTATTCCTCAAAACAATGGTTATACAGTAATTATGTTGAACAATTGGACTTTGGCTAATGTGAAGCATCAATATTTGTTTGTGTTTTCATGCACTTTGGTATAATTACACACCGAGACATAAAATGGAGCTTTCCCACTCATAACAAGTATTAGTGTGGTCAAGTTTCATGCTTTTTCAACCCTCAGTGATATAATCTGTCAGGGAAATGTTTTGTGCTGCATTAACAAGAACAATAATTAGCAAAGTATCAACAAGAATACCAGTCTGTAATTTATAAAATAGATGTTAGGATGTTCCAGTCCTTCTCACTTATGAGACATGATTAAATTCAGTTTCACAGTGTTCAACAGAATCACCTACCATAAACAGCGTTTGGTGATTCATCAGCTACTTTGATCAAATTGCTTTGGTGTGCAAAATTAAAGCATGCAAAACCATAACAAATTGTCTTTTGAACCTAAATGTGCAACTAAACTAACAAGGAATGAGCCCTGCACTGTGTTAAAAACATAAATAAATAAATAAAAATCTGTGTGCAAGTATCTAAAAAGCTTTACCTCAGAGCAAGACAACACAAGGTTGCTTGTGATTCATCTCATCCTTCTTTCATCTCTTTCTTTCCATTATCCACTTCCAGCAGTGTTTACACAGAGGCCTGCAGCCGGTTGAAACGCTGGGCTGACAGCATCCATTACTGGAGCAGCTCCATCACAATCACAGGTTATACCCCCTCTATCTGTCCTTCGCATACAGGTATGAATCCCCAACTTTAACACACACACACACACACACACACACACACACACACACACACACACACACACAAATACAGCTGCAGTGCTTCACATGTGTGAGGTGGTAGTGTTGAGATTTAATTTGTCAGAGCACACTGGGTCAAATGTTTGACTTTTAATGTAGGAGTAGGATGGATGGCTGAGTTTAAAGAATTTTCTTTGTCTACTGCAATAGACTGTGAGCGTAGTCCAGATAAATGCTATTTGGTAAAAAGGCATACTTCAGGCAAAGAACCTTTTTGCTATATAATGTACTGTGTACATAGGTATCTTTTTAATTTGAAGGAGCAGTGCATAGGATTAAATAGAATCTGGCAATGTGGACTGTAGATTGCAAACATCTGAAACTTCTCTCGTGTGCCAAGCATGAACTCCCAGTTTGGATTCCTTCAGTGTTCAATGCTCAGGAGGTTTTTATCATGAGCCGAATTTTCTGCAGAGGTCAGTCCCTGGCCCAGCACCTACTAATGTGTGCTTATATTTCACTCTGATAACTTTAGATACAGGCGTTTAGAAGGCTTTTACCAAGAGTTGAATTATCTGCAGAGGTCTCTTCCTCTCCAAAACAAACCAATGATTTAAACTGATAAAAAGTTTCCAGTGATTTAAACTGATAAAAACACTGAATAAAGCAGTTTCATGTTAAAATACAGTGTTTTTCCAGTGCTGTTTGGCTCTTTGTGGAGGGGCTGCTAACTATGGCGACCAACATGAAAATATGAATGGCCCTATCTAGAACCAGTGTTTGGTTTGTCAGTCCTGGGCTACTGTAGAAACATAGTGGTGCAACATGGTGGACTCTGTGGATGAGGACCTCCTCCCTAAGTAGCTGGAAAGGCTCATTTTAAGGCAAGGATAATACAACAATTCTTAGGCCATGTCCACACGGAGATGAAATTAGGTGTATCTGCAAAGATTTTTATCTTATAGACCTTTCGTAAACACGGAACCAGCGTTTTAGGAGCCCATATATGCCAACTTTTTAAACCAGGTCCCAGAATGAAAAAATCTGAAGATGCCACCTTCACGTTTCGGTATTTACAACACAGTATGCCTCTTTTCTGAAACAATGACGCCATAACCCCACCTCTCCCTTAACCTGCATGCACTAGTCAACATTCTCCTGCGGTTTGGTAGTTTTGTAATCAAGTGTGACCCTAAGTAGCAGCTCTACCTCGTCATCAGTCCATACAAAGTGGGCTCCTCTGGCATTTGTATTTTCCGCCATCTTGTTCTTCATGTTTGCATCGCACAAGCTTTATGCGCAGCGTTGCAGCGCCACTTACAGTCCTTGCATATATACTACAGCGTTTTCAGTGGCTTCATGTTTACGTACACATATCGTGAGACGATTCCATGTTTATGTAAAACTTTTAAAAAACGAAATCGGTTCCGTCTTCGTGTGGATATGGCTTTATTTTCAGGTAACTATTCACTAAAGATAACATACTGATTATATACCATTTCTGCCAGTATGTCACCTTGAATCCTACACACTTCACTTTTACAGCTCTAGTCTAAAGTACACCTACATTCAGGACTCACCAGGCTTAGTTCCTTTGAATAGTTAACATGTAGGTGTGGAGGCTTTTGAGTTGTGTAAAGGCAGCTTTGACAAAACTGTGCTGAGTTACAGTGAAAAATACTTTACCAAAACTTCCCTGGTCTTGTATTACAAACACACAGTCCTCCCAGCTGCTGTTAGAAGAATCTATGTTTATTACTTTTTAGGTTATTGTATGGAAATCTGTCAGATTTAGTTATTTTCTTAGCTTGCTCACAAATAATTCTGATGTTAGCATCCACACACGGGGGGGGGGGGGGCTAGGTTTGTCGAGTGGTGTGATGAGCACCTGCAAATTAATGTTGGGAAAACTGTAGAGATTGTAGTGGATCCAAGTCCATAGGAGACCACACTGCAACCTCCATACATAACCAAACAATTCAGCAAGTCGTCTCCTATAAATATCTAGAAGTACAGATGTACAAGCTTGTAAAATTGTATCTGATCATGACCATATGCTGAATCCTGAATATGAGTTATTGCATCTGGGTAGAAGGTACAGAGCACCACGCTGCAGGTATAACAGGTACAAGAACTCAATTATTCCACTGTCAATTAAGTTGATTAATGTGGAGTGTGTATGACCTATATATTATATATCATGTATTTAATTTAATGCTCCGAGGCTAACTGGGTGACTATGTGTTGTTGTGTATGTTGATTGTATGTATGTGTATGCTGACCCCTAGCTCCAAGACAAATTTCTCTAAGGAGACCAATAAATGAACTGAACTGAACAGTGTTCTACCATATATTATATTTTCATTGGTAAAGTTGATAAAAGGGTCTCGTCTTGGTCTTCCATTTTTCCAGTCAATATCCATCTATACCTGTGGTGATGATTTGCTGCAAGTGTTTCTGTATTTATGAATGAAAAAGCAAAATTGAGTTTTTTAAAAAGTGAATATAAACATCTTTTATCCTGTCGGGCTCAGACGATATTTCACAGTGGGAGAAAAGCTCCCTCTCTGACTCGGGTTATTCTCCTGAGATAAACCCTATAATTTATTCATCCATCTGGGATTTTCCATTGATTCTGCGTGTAATTTGCACAGGACGAGATACATATGATTTACGAAAAATTCAGTTCTGACATATTAACCTGTAGGGCTGTAATATAAAGGGAAATTTTTCTATTGGAAGGCAGCTGTTGAAGATGCCGGCAAGTTATGGATTCAGGTTGGTAACTCTGGGAGATGAGTAAGAAATAGCACAACTGCAGCTCCTGAAAGATTTATAATTGAACTCATTCATCTTTCTATCTTCCCTATTACATATATTTCCCTCAACTACTCTGATAAAAATCGTATTAGGGAGATATCTTTGAATCTTGGACTGCACATCTGCCTGCAGCTGTGAGGAGAATGAGTATTCAAACCACACTTTTATGTATAGTATATGCTAAAGTGTTGAATGTTATGGAGCATTAAAAGCAATGGTATGACAGTGAACAAACTACACAGGTAAAAAAAAGATTATCTAAAGGTGTTCCTGTAATGCTTAAGGTTTCTACAGGGGCTGCCAATTCACTTATACTGGGTCTGATCATTTAGGGGTTCATCATGCAGCTGGCTATAATTGCCGTTGCATTCATCTTGTAGGAAGCTTTCACAGAAGGGTGTCATTTCTAAAAATCTCACGGGATATATGCATGAGCATTTTCTTTATAATTGTTCTTGTAGCTCAAGTGGCGTAAAAATAGTTGTAAGTGTGGCAAATCCTGAAACAAAACGGATTATAAATCCCCTGGAGTGGAAACAATAAAGTCAAGAGCAACTACCTTAAAGATGTACTGAAGCACAGTGTGACATTGGGCCATTCAACAAATAACTGCTGCATCTCCCCAACACTCCACACATTTCTGATGCCAAATCTGTTTTTACTTTGCATTTTGTCACAGTTTGCTTTTATCAATAGACCAAATTTTCCATTTACGACTGAGAACATCTATTGATCACATGTTGGCTTCTTTTTAGCAACATCCAAAACTCAGAGATTTTGAAACAAATGTGGGGGAAAAAGCCACACTGTGGTTCAGTTCTGGATAGGCTGTTTCTTTGCTTTTCTGTTGCTAGAACCACAGTTTTGGTCCCTGTTTACTTCCTGTCAGCAATTACATTAACAAACATTCCAACAGGAAACCCAATTTATAATTTTCATGCTGTCAGGTTTGAAACAGTGTTTAGGCTCATGAAGATAGACAGGCTTGAATTTTTAAATTGACATGTGATTTATTCACATGAATTATTCGTGTGTGATGTGAGGAGACCTGAAGCCAAGCATAAAACCTTTTTTGGAAATATATTAAAATTTCTGGCATTTTCACTCCAGTCTCTTTCTACACAAATTGAAAGTGCTCTAAAAAAGGATGAAAATGCACTAACAGGCGTGGCAAATGAGAAAATTAATTTCTAACACTTTCAGAATTCACCGACGCCATTAGCAGAGCAATGTCACAGAACACAGAGGGCATATTTTGTTGTTTAACTTTGAGGACTTTGTAGTACCATGATAATATAATGTTAGAATGTTACAATATTGTGTGGTAATGCAGAGAAGTGGAACACATTTTCAGTATGCTATATGTACCATGTGTTTGGCATACCATGAAATACTATGGGTGCTTTTTCTTCTTACTTTTGGTATGAACTGCAGCGGCCCTTAAAAAGTACGTACCGTGGCATGCAGTATGCACTAAATCAGTACAAACTACTTTCTCACAACATTAGGCACCGAACTCTGACCCTCTTGCTGTTTTATCTGATACCTTGAAGATAAACAAACTCCACTCACCGAGTTCTCCAGAGACGGAGATCAATGCAGAGAGATCTGCTGTTGTTACTTTGCGATGAGTGTAGTTTAACTTTAAAGTTATAACTGCACAGATTGTAGATTCTAACATATTATATTTGCAACAGTGAAATTACATCTGCAGTTCTCTGTCATTGTTACTGTGTTATTGTTTTAATATGTATGATTAGTTTGTTTACTTAAACGATCAGTGTTTCTTGAATGTGCTGTCATCCAGCATTGAAACTTCTGACAGCTGTCAATCTGCTGTCAAGCCATCATCTGTTTGCGGCTCAGTCAATGTGACATGTCATACACTATGCAGACGCTTGTGGGTCAGAATAGCCAGAAAAGCATGCTGGCTTGCATATAGCAAAATCAGATTGGACTGTAGTAGAACATCCTGGTATTTTCTGCACACTGCATTTGACATACTATGTATTGGGACATACTAAATCTTGTTCTGGCATACTATGTAGTACGGTGGTACAGGTATCGGAACACACAGTATATATCAATATCAATCAGTAATCACCAAGCTAAAATTCTTAACTTGTCCATGTTGTTTTCCAGCCTGCTCGCACCGGAAAAAAAAGGAACACATAGGTCGACCATGCAACCAGCTTATTCCGACCAATACTTACATTTAATGTAAAGCGTAGCCCTCTGGTGACTGTCGTAATTATGAACATGACCAGAGGAGGAAGTGACATGACATAGCATATAAAGTGATTAAGTCTGCATAATGTACAATTATTAAAGAAGCCCGTTCAGAGCGGGCACAGTGGGCAGTGGACAACCTACTGGTGTTTGCATCCCATAGTTAATACTGACTTTGTATGCAAGTGCTAAACATCAAAGTTTGGGGAGCAGAACTGCGAGACAGCATTCTGTTTTCTCACCAGCTCACTGCTGTTTTTCTTCCTCTCCACCCTTAAAAAACTGGACTTAACAGGTAAAAGTGTCAGAATAAAGGGCAATGAGTTGGCTGTAACGAAAGCCCAGTTACGGAACAACAGATTCATTTCAGCCAGAAAAACAGCTCACTGTTGCCAACTTGGTCCTCCTGCCATCAGATTAATATTCTTTTAATGTGTATGCGAGATGAAAGTATTCCAATTTTTTAATGTGAAATAGCTTCAACATGAGCTTGAAAAAGGTACTCATAAGATGCCCTGGGTTTTGAGGATAATGAGCAAGCCCTCAGCCTTGAGAACAACCCCAAAGGAGAAATCTGCTTTTGATCAGTTGCTACCATCCTAAAGGAATTTCTTCTTGCCGGAACCTTATCTCTCATTGCCCTCTCTCCTTTCCAACCCAGATGGTCTGAAAACTCAGTGAGTGCCAATCTCTTCATTTTGTAATTAGCAGCATTTCATATTCAAGGAACTCAAAGCAACCAACAGCACCCAAAAGAGCTTCCAGGTCATAAGCAATGGCAGCGGCTGTTGTCACGCAGAGAGGAAGTGGAGGATGATGACGCAAACCACTTCTGAGTGAATACTGGACTAACCACAACATCAGAGTGTGATATCAACCACGTCAAGAGGAAATCCAATAATGTTTTTGTCCTGAGCTTGGAGAGAGAAGGAAATGAGAAGTGCCTCTACCCCCCCTGTTTTTAACATGCAACAGTGCAGATGGAAATCACAGGGACCTGACTAGACGTGTACAGAAATCCACAAAGAGAAAATGAAATAGACTCACTTTGATTCTATGTCTCTTCATGCCACAGTGAACATCCCGTGGTTCCCAGAAGATAAACAATAATGAAATGTCTGCCCGGTCCTCTGTGAGCTGGAAATAGCTATTAATAGCCTGTCCTGTAATTTAATTAAACCTCATTTCAGCACAAAGTCAAAATCAATCCTTACAGCCAATGAGAGACATTGGGAAGATTGATCTCTTCTCAAAAATGTTGGATCGTTCACAGATTCACCTTCCAGACACTTTCCTCCTGGATGCTATTTATCTGCACTGCAGATCAGTGCTTGCATCTACTGCTAATGGACTGCTGTGCCATTACAGGTGATAAGCACCGTTACTAAGCCTGCACTTGTGTCTATGCAACAATGGCCACATATAGGACTGTTCGTCCAGCCTGAGGATGACTGCATGTAAAGGGGCTACATTATTAACTCCATGCTCTTATGGTTTTTAATTGGATACGCACTAGATGAAAAGGCAATTACTTCATTACAGCATGCTGATGACGAGATCACAAACTATATATTAGCTGCAGCTGCATCCTAAATATAACTTTCTTACATCACTGAAATATCACTATGAGCTTCTGAGTTTGAGGAAACAAGTTGGCTTGAATGCTAGAATGGATGGTTTTCCAATAAATTAATAATTTCTTCTTGCCACAAGCACCTAAAAACACCAAAGAGCAAAGTAGTCCCTGCACTGTACTGCAGTATCAGGCAACAATAACATAACTCTGAGAAAAACATACTGTTTCTTCCAGGGGCGGAGCAGGGGGTGGATTCTGGGGCTCAAGCTTAGGGATGCACCGATCCGATACCTGGATCGAATATCGGCTCTGATATCATCAAGATAGATGGACAGGATATCGGAAAATGCAACCTATACCTGAGGCGATCCTTTCCCTTTAAATCTATTGTGACGCAAGCTACGTCATATGTCATGGAGCGAAGGAGAGAATCTGCTGTGTGGAGGTATTTCAACTGCTGCTGAAATTGTTTATTTTTGTTAAAAATAAATAGTTCATCATTGCACTAATCTGTTTCATCTTGTTTCATTTTATCTTAGGAAAGAACTGTGTAGTCATCAATGCCTGATGCCTCTAGTCTTTTCTGTTCTACATGTAAAGGCATATAGCTTTTTAGGTCAACCATGGTATCAGATCGGTATCGACTGACACTCAAAGCCACAGCAACGGGATCGGTATCGATACTGAAAAAGCTGGATCGTTGCATCTCTACTTAAGCCCCAAATGTTTTCTCAAAAGCCCCGAATCTATACTATTCACTAACACAGGGATACTCAACTTGCTTTACCCAGGGGCCACTTTTACAAAATAACAGGAGTCCAGGGACCAGTTTCTAGGTATTGACGAAATTAGGGGCTAAGCCCGCACCTATCGGGGGCTCGGGAGATCCTCCCCTGACACTTTTTTCCTTAAACAAGCTCTATCTTGATGCTTTCTGAGGCACTCCAACACCTTATTAACATACAAAACACAAAAAAAATCCCAGTGTGGATCAATTTATTTTCATTGTGAATTGGAAAATGGTTGGCGGGCCACCTGTCACCCTACTGCAGGGCACATTTGGCCTGCAGGTTGTAAGTTGAGTATCACTGCTGTAAAGAAATGTATTATAGTTGCAGAAATGTTATTCTGTTGGACTAATATTCAGTTTAGAGTATTGAAGATCACATTTATTTGGCAATTTTGAGATCCTTGATTTGCAGTTTGAGCAGCCCCCGGCAGATTTGTCAGCTAAACATTCATTCTGTGAACTTCACTCCAGCAGAGTATACGCCAAGCCTGATTATGTAATGCAACTTAAAAATTGTAACATCAGACAATTTTTGCCTACTTTAAGATGGCAAGAGTGAAACTTAGTCATCCTCAACATTTGTTGTGTTGTTGTTTCAGAATGATGAAGACAGTTGGAGAACAATTACACACAAAAGAGGATGCAGGCTTTATGGGATGATTTTTTTTCTTTGGTAACTATCATTTTTTTCCTAAATGACGTGCAGATTTTAGGCCTTCTATTACCTAACATGGCTTGAAAAATAGGGCATATACATGGGGGAAAAAAAGTCTCCCCTGGGAAGCTTGCTCCCAAACCCCCTTGGTTTGGGTTAAGCACTGAATGTTTACAACATCTGGCTCCACCACTGGTTCACTGAACCTACAGCATGTCAAAGAAGTGTCAAACAGCTGATCTATACAACATATCAAATTAAATTGAAATTAGTGTCTGCCTGGAAAAAAACACACTATGGACAGATTGGACTGTTTTCACTATTTAAGCTTTGATTATCCACCTCCACCAGCTCATAAGTAAAGTAAATATTCCAAGATGTCTGCCAGGGCTAATTGCTTATTTTGATTTTGGTGCTAGGCTGGTGGTGTACAGTGGGTTTATCCCTCTGTCAAACTCTACAGTTTTCCAGTTTACCATCACATAAGGCAAAGAAATGTGGCAAATGTTCACACTTTTGAAGCTGAAACCACCAAGTATTTTAGCATTGTTGACAATTTAACTGGATGCAATCTGACAGGTGCTTCCAATCAACCAAGCAATGTAAATTAGCCACACGCAAAATGACATAAACCTACTTTAAACATTTACTCCACACTAGAAGATTTTGCTAATAGCATTAAAGAGCCGAGTAAGCGCACAGTTAAAAAGCCTATTTAGAGTCTGAGAGCTTCTTCATAGTCAGATATATAAAGTGATTCACTAACGGTGAGATAGAAAAGGCTGTCTGTGCCTTTCACTCTGTATTCAGACACCAGTGTGACGTCAAGACATTTGGCCGTGACAAACAACAAGACTTGTGCCCTGCTCCAGGTGAGACGGTCCCCTGCCATCGCCTTGTCTCCGACCTCAAATAGCAGTGCGCCAGCTGCTGCGTGCTCTGTGAAGAGCTGCTCCCGGACACAGGCCCTGTGTGCTTCCCCATGACAAGTACCTATTAAATTTAAATTAGCACTGTTTTGTATGATCAAATAAAATAACAGAGGTCATGGGCTGAATGCATTAGCCCACACCTCTGTAGAATTCAGAGAACACTGTGGTGCTGCTTGTTGAGCAGGCTGTCTGGGGACCATTTGCCAGGATGACGACCCAACACACACCAACCGTCCAGGTATAATAAAGTATGTAAAGTATTAATCATGTCTCAAACTATGCGATCGGAACTAGGTTTGGTCAATCACTGACAGCATCAAATGAAACCATTTTTGAAGTGCCAGCACTGTATTTTAAGAAGCAAAACGTCAGATTCAACATACAAAAACGGCCAAATAGTTTCACTGTTCACCTTTACAGAGAGACGGCAGCAGGGAGAAAAGGAGAGAGGCTGTTCATCAGCATCCTTCAACTCTATTTTTAGCTTGACGCTGAATCTCAGCAAAGCAGCAGGTAGGCTACCCATTTATTTTATTTGGACGGCAAATGAAAAAAACACCCCTTAGTCCAGACTGATCCAATTTCGTCAAATACGGGGAATACAAAATGTTCAGAGGTGCTATACCTCACACTGAGTACTAGAATAGTTCATGGAGTCTGAGGGAGGACAAGCCGTAATAGTCAGACTCTAAGAGTGAGTGCTGTCTTTTAATGAGATGCTGTACTGTCTGATTTGTATTGTCATGTGTTGCTATTGTTATGTTATGTGGTTGTGGACTGCTTGGCTTATTGCGGCTGCAAGCCTCATTTCCCCCAGTGGGACGAAAAAGCTGGACCGAACTGAACTGAGGGTCATTAGGAAACCAAAAGTTCTTAAAGACATTTGGCAGCACAAGACCTGTTTGGCTTCCAGCCACAGGTCATGCAGTGTGGTGGAAGGAGCCTGAAGGAGAGAGAAACAGCTGTGTAACTAAAGAGACTATGGTTAGAACTCCCGTACCAGCAGGTTAAATCGTGGGCACCACCTGCTCAGTGCCAATGAAAAGACTGAGATGTCCACAGTGTCAAAACAATTTAAAATGCTGTCCAGATACTGGCACTAGATGAAACACTGAGGGAAGTGACGACAATTCATCATAAGGGGGACATGACTGTGTGCACCGAATTAAATGGCAAGCCATCTGTCAAGACACTTCATTCCACAAATATCAACCTCGTGATGGGGCAAGAGGGAAGGTCCAGGGCACACCACAGTGATTAAAGGGACAGTTCACCCCAAAATCAAAAATACATTCTTTCCTCTTTCCTGTAGTGCTATTTATCAATCCAGGTTGTTCTACTGGTCTGAGCACAACTGAGCCCGCTAATGTTGCTAAATCTCTAATCCATGAGTAGATGCACTCTTCCCTCTGCACAGTGACACAGTTGGTTGGTGTAGTTGGGTAGAAAGAAAATAGTTCCTACGTGAAACTACGCACAACAACGTCTGTGCGTTATCTTGAGTAACGACGTCATGATTTCTGGTAAGAGACTTTGCTGTTCAGTTTTGTATTTTTTGGAGCTTTGAGCACCACAAGCCAAGTCCTGTCTAGTTTTATTATATTGGAGAAAAGGCAGACATCTCTCCCGCCAATATCTCCAATACTCACCAACTCACTCCAAAACAATCCAGATTGATTAATAGCACTACAGATAAGCGGAAATATAACTGTAATTGATTTTTGGATGACCTTTCCCTTTAAGATTCATCTTCATTCTTGACTTCATACTGGTCCATTGAGAGATTTCACACTATAAATTAAAATATTGACCTTGTGGTAGATGATAATTAAGGGCTCGAGAAAGTTATTAGGATTCAACATCTGGGGACCATGAATGTCTGTACATGGCAATCCATCCAATAATTGGTGGACCAACCAAAGGACTGACCAACACTGCCATCCCTGCAGCCATGCCGCTAACATGACTAAAAAAACTGCCAACGTTTGAGTCACACCTGCTTTACTGACTGAAGCTTTACTCAGCACAGTCCGCCTAATTCCTAAGTCATTATTAGTCTATTATCTTTCAATATTTGGATGATTAAAACTGCTGCTCTTTTCTGTTTTAATAGGCAGTCAGTGAATCTGGGCACAATGCCTTTGTTTCTGCAGAAGCTGTGAAAAGGCACTGCAAACTGTAAAGCCTAAATAGTCCATAAATGTTGGTTGCCATACTTTACAGCATGCCTGTATTATCCTTGCCTTTTATTTCACTGCCCCTAACCTTGATAACAGTGTGGATTTAACTCTCAAGTGAGCCAAGAGAGAAAATTTAAATTAGAATTAAGAAGTGTAAAATCCCTTGCAGCCCTCTTGTAATTGAAAATGACAAAGATAAGATCTGCGTTTGTAAGTGAAAGTCATGAAATTAAAAAGTCTGCCCTGTCCATACAAGCAAGACTTTGAAGAACAATGTTTCCATGAGAACTGCTCCACTTTACAAGTCATACCGTGAACTGAGGTCAAGCAACATTTAATGAAAACAGATACACTGCATGCTTGAGAGATAAATGCACTACCAGTAAACCCACACAGTGCACATTGCTTTCAATCTGTCACCAGCCTGCTGGAGCATCACAGGGTTCACATGATTTTATAGAGCCGGGTGAAATAATGTGAGGCCTCGCAGTGTAGTTTCCATTAGCGAGTGAATTTTACGGTGAGGCCTCATGCAATATAATTAAGATTAACTGGAGAAGACATCCAGCTGCAGCTGGTGAGAAAAAATAAACTTTTCCATGCATTTAAAGAATCTAATTTGTCTTGTGAGATTGTCTTCTAAAAATAGTACTATTTGCTTGATCTCTAGAGTTGAACAAACTCTTCGTGACCTTGGAGGCTGCAGCCGACATAATTATGTACCAAAAAATGGGACACAAAAAATGAACAAACAAACTCTTTATAAACTGTGATCCAAACATGTGTACCTCAGTTTGAGAATGAAAATGATCTTCAGCATCTTATGTTTGTATTTATTCCCTTTCATATTTGTAGGTTGTGTCTAGATGTCTAGTGTTGTTTGTGCCTAAATCTAACCAGACCTCAACCACAGCGTTGTCACATCATAAAACTGTAAGACAAGACTATTTCCAAGCAGCTTGCAAGTTTCACAAATCTAGGGCAACCATCTAGCCATGACCATGTTTGTATCACGAGCAGGGCCTTTTATTAACCCTTTTGTAGGCTTATGACTCTGCTGTGCTGCCAGTCTTTGCTCATATCATTGCAAATGTTTCTTAGAAAGAAAAGTGTTGCACTTGCATTTAAAAAAGAAGAAGATCAGAATCAATAAAGCAGAATCAGAGAGAAGCTCACTTCCTCCTCACTCCATATCTACAGCCCTGACCAAAGCTGACTCAAGTGACATCGCTCAAGCCAATTAAGCAGATCTCACACAGCTCCCTCTGAAACCACAAAGTTCTTCCCACAACTTTTTCACATGCTCCTGTAAAATATGTACAATAACGCAGAAACCTAGATTATTATCCGCTGTGAGGGTCCAAAGGACAGAGAGATGTCGTATGCTGTAAAGCCCTGTGAGGCAAACTGTGATTTGTGATATTGGGCTTTATAAATAGAACTGATTGATTGATTGATTGATTGATTGATTATTGCAACTTGATTTCAGGTGGTACTGAGAGAAAAATGTGGTGTCTTTGGTTGGAATAATTCACTCAATGAAAGCAGCATATAATAGCTGCAATGGCGTGTGAGAACTAGAAGATCTGTGTAGCGGAGATGTATTAGGTTAAAGCAACTCCTGATTTCAGCCCAGCACTTGATTCAAATCAGCTTGCTGTCTTCAGTGAAATATTTTATTCCTGTTATTTTCAGAGACTTTCCACTTTGTATGTCACTGCAACCTCATACCGCGTGAAGATGTTACTTTAAATCTCAGGCTGCAATTAAAGCCCAAACCACACTGAATAAAATCCCTTCTCTATTGTGACACGTTATGCCACTACTGAGACTATAATGATCTGATATTTTATTGATCCCTGCAGGGAAATTCTCTTTCTGCTCTCGCCTCGCAGAAAAGGTCAGAGCACAAACGCCACATAGCCTACTGAACAGCAAGCCACAAGCTGGAAGAGATTCACTAACTTGCTCAGAGGCTCTTCAGCAAGGCAGAGATGCATGACGACACGAGGAAATAAACCCTGGACCTCCGGCTGAAGAAGCGCCTCACCGGTCACAATGCCACCCTGCTGCCAGCATGATTATTGGATTTTACATTAACTTGACACTGGAACCTGTGAGAATTTAGGTCCATAAGTAAAAAAAAACAGTCTAAAAATAAAATTAAAGGCAATAAAAATGAAGAAACAGAGCTTTCAGGAGTCTCATACACTGTGGAAACTGTGAAAGTCGCCATGATGCTGGTGCATAGAAAAGATAATGAGCAATCCAAACAATTGTGGATGGATTACTGAGCGAGCCTGCTGGGCACAGGGGCCCCAAAGTGTCGGGGGGCTCCTTGGCTTTCACTTGCAGAATGGTCAAATGAACACATACTGACCAGGAAGAGACTCAAAATGACCACAAAGAGATGCAAAGGAACCCACCCAACTACAAAAAGACACAAAACAGCCTCAAGTAAACACAAATTACCCCAAAGACACACTAAACAACCACAAGGAGACACAAAATGACTACATAGGCTACACAAAGCCAGAGAAAGATGCACGATAACTACAAAGAGCCACTGCAAAGTCTGTGTGTCTTGCTCCTATGCAGGGGAGGAGGTGGGGCCCTTTCATTTCTGTGCCCAGGGGCCAAATGTCGCATAATCCACCCATGCAAACAATATGAAAAAAAAAAACAACATTCACTGTCCAGCCAAAGAAAGCACTGCATTTTTTGGACAATTTAAAAAAAAAAAAAAAAAAAAGCCACAATGCAAACAGGTGCCATTTTTCGAGCGGCAAAATAATCTCTCCAATGTGCAACAATAAACCTTTTATGCTACAGAAATGTCACTACCCCTGAGGCGTGTTGATGCCATCCTGTCAACACAGACTGCCCCACATACCTCATATCCAATTTTACAATCAAATGAGCCATGGAAAACAGCCTGCTATTATTAGCAACACTCTGAACTCCCAGGTATTATTCTTTTCTAACTTCTACTAGTTTAACCTTGCCCAGGCTATCTGGAATAAAGAACAGATTACAGTGTCCTGCATCAGATTCTGAGTTGTAGCCTAAGTTCTTTTTTTAAATGCATGCTCACATCCTGAATTTTAATTGCTGTTGCCAAAAATAGTATCATCCCCATATTTAGAGCGTCACACATACAGTAGTTGGAAGCAGACACAGGTGACCACAGGTCTGTGTGCAGGTCACTAACAGTTCACCTCTCCACATTTGATTTTTCTATTTAGGCTATTTGACCCCTGCAGCGTCACACGATCTGACAGGTCACACCAGACAGACTGGATCACAGACAAATATAAGGAGAGCCCGGGCTGCACAGGTCTCTTTGACACACAGTTGTCCGTTTGAGACCGTCGCACATTCCTACAGATTACCTCCATCCATGCAGCAGCAGCAGCAGCAGCAGCAGGCGGCTGTGCGCGCCAGCATCCAGCAGCCAGCACGAGACGCGGGTGTCTACCTGTTAGCACGCGACCATGCCCGCGGTGTCCCCTTACCTTTTCCTCTCGTCTCCTTTGACATAGTGTCCTCTCCCGTGTGTCTCCGTGTCTGCGGTCACTCGGTAAAGCCGTCACGTTATTCTGCGCGGCAACGTGTCGTCGGATAGTTAATTAAACAGCGGCTCCTCCACCGTCCCTCTCCAGCCTGCTGCACCTTGACGCCTGCCAGACTGAAGCAGGCACGGGAAGCTACAGCTGCCGTGTCGGTCTCATCTCACTGTGTGGAGAGAGAGACAGAAAGAGAGAGAGGGGGAAGCAAAAATAAATAAATAAAATAAAATAAAAAATCTGCAGCTGTGTTCTCATTCACCTGTGTCAGGTCCCCTCAGAGCACCGACCCGCCCATGCCGCATACATACTTTGGGTATTTGTTGTGTCTGTGCAGACTTGGCTCACATGTCATGCCCACCCAGCTCTCTCTCTCTCTCTCTCTCTCTCTCTCTCTCTCTCTCTCTCTCTCTCTCTCTCTCTCTCCTCTCCGCCGCTAACATCAGCCAGAGATCCTCCGAACAAGACTCGGCCTGCAGCTCGACTGCCTCCAGCGGTGCGCGCACGTCCGCGGCTGCGGCTGCTGAAGGGCGTCCGTCCTCTCCTCCGTCACCGTTATGCGAGTTTCCAAAATGCTCACAAGAAGTATCCCATGAAGAAAAGGGGAAACAAACAGCTCCTTCATGCATCAAAACCACAGCAAAAGCTTTAATGTGGAAGCTATTGTCATCGGCACGACACATTTATTTAGCCCAAATCCATCGGATCTATCACAGCAGTATGAGTCATGCAGAGAAATATTACAGAATATTAAATATAAAGTGAGTAAAAGTCATTGGAATGTGGCACAAGTAGCCCATGCTGTATCTCCTCCCAAGGGTGTGGCTGTTATGTGCACTAAGCCAATTAAAAGAAGATGGGGTGAGAAGACTGACAAGCAGAAGGACAGTACATCACATCAGTGTATATTACAGGAATAACACAGAACATTAAATACAGAGGAGGTTGAAATTATATTGAGTGCCACATCAAGCTTTTATGCCATTGTATATGTCCAAAAGGAAAGGTTTCATTATGCCATTGGAGGGGATAGATGTGAAGTAGAGGGTTTCGGGGTCCTCTGACTGAATATTTTGAGCGCCACATATTTAATTTCCTGGATTCTGGTGAATTTGTATGCACTGCTTTATGCATTCAATATCAATTTCTAGTGCAAATGTCTGTAATTTGTCAAAATAAAAGTCCTCTGTGTGCGTGTGTGTGCTGCATCTAAATATGCTCTTAATATTGTCCCCGTGCCCCCCTGAAATCTACGCCTATGTATCTTCCCCTCTGTGAGGTGTGCCTGCACATATCTAAAAAGAGGATGAAGAGGAGGTGAGGTTTAAGGATGAAGAGCAGCAGGACAATAAATCACTGCAAACTATGATGAAGGGGGATTGAGAACCAAGACCCTGGTCAGCCATCCATCACTGCAGCAGCAGGTGCCACACAGGTCACGTAGGGGCAGCCACCCGGGCAGGAGAGAGAATCAAGAAGTGCCTCAAAATAAAACCAAACCTACCAAAATAAAGCGCCCTGCACAGGCACTAAGTCTGATTTCTTTTCTCCTCTGTTTGCTCTCTAGGGATAAAAAAAGTAATGAAGCATATGAATCATGTTCCCTCAGCTTTAAATCCTTTAAATCCAGTTGTGAGATCTGGTCTAATCTGACGGATGCTTTACCTAATGGGTGCCTCTAATTCATTTTAAGCTTATCTTGACCTGCACTACTGTAATACTTGACCTGAATTGCTGCAAAAAAGGTTTTCTCACACAGCGATGATGGCACACGCCACACTATGCAGTGGGTGAAGCTGTTATGATGTAACACCTGCTGCTTTCATCCCTCCACCGACCACACGCACAAGGTCACACAGAAGAATGGTCTGGTGGCAGTGTTATTTGGCAGCCACGTCCACACAAATGCATATTGATAGAGGAAAACGCCTGTGGCCAAACCACCGCCCTGGAATCTGAGAGCCACACACGCCACAGTACCAAACTCTACTAGGATACATATGTGCAGCCAGTTTATCATAAAAGCCAATGGCAATAGGCAATACATTTCTGGTCCTGAACACTCAGCTCAGATCGCACCAAGAAAAACTAAAAGCCTCAAGGCCAGGAAGCCAACAAGACAGATGGCACTGATTACACCAAATGGCTGCACTGACGGGATTCAAGTGAAAAAACTAAAAGGCTAATTGAATTAAGCGAATTTCTTTTGTAAGAAGAATTCCCTCCATGCCACTGAGGACATAACTTGAATTCTACATGGCATCCGCATCAACCGACATCAAAGAGGGAAAGAATACTAAAAAATACATTTAAATAATCCGGGTAATTGATGATTCAGTGCAAACTTCCAGGCAGCTGTTATTAATTGCAGCATTATACTTTGACAAAACAAAGTGCAGGCACACAGTAAGGTGTTTATGGTGGCAGATAACCACCACAGGGCTTTCTGGAAAATAAAGATCTGTTTCAGCATCGTAAGGCTTTGTGGGAGTCATTAAAGAGTCCCAAAATACAATGCTTGGCAGTCAGCAAACCTGAGTTTAGCACTTGAGGTGGAGATTTGTTGTTCTTTCCTGCTTGAGAAAAAGACTCAGCAACTCAGTGGGCGTCGAAAGAAAAACTCTATGATTTCAGCACTTTAAAAATATGATGATTTATACTAAAATATTCTTGAGCCTCTGTGTAACAGTGACTCTGCGACAAGGTGGAGTAGTAGACGGGCACTTCACATTCACAGATTGTTGAGTGAAATCTGTGCTGAGATTACTGCTCCTAGTGTTTAAGAAATTTGGCTGTTGCAACCTTTTTGTCCTTGCTATCAAACTATAAACCTTTATAAAGACTATAACAAGTTATGTTGGTTTGCTGGTATGAATATGATTGTGAGGAAATGCTCAATGTATGAAATGAGGCATCTTTCCTCAGGGTAACTGGGTGGTGAACTCTGACCTCAGTGTATCCTTAGCCTTAGCACACTGTCTCATTTGCCCTGCACTTCACATTTGCACTTATGACATCTGAATATCTGTCTCTTTTTCACAAACACTTCTTAAACTTTAAATTGACTTTTCACCCTTCATACTTCTTATTCCTAATCCTTTGCACTTGTCTTTGGCAGGGCGTCAGAAGTATGTCTCTGCTCATATTATTTATGTCACAAATACTCCATTGAATTCTTTAACATAAAGATTCGTAGTTCAATTTTAAACATTTGTTCATAATGCACATATAAAGTAAATAAGTATGTTTACTCTTGTACTTGACTTAAGTATTTATGTTTTATGCTACTTTATTGACTCCACTATATGTTATTTATTTCACAGCCTCAGTTAATGGTTACTTTCAGGTCAAGCTTTGATGTACAAAAAAATGCAGCTTCAAAAATGCGATGCACTGTTATTTATATCCATCCATCCATTTTCTAACCTCTTATCCTCTTGAGAGTTGCAGGGGGGGCTGGAGCCTATCCCAGCTGACACTGGGCGAGAGGCAGGGTACACCCTGGACAGCATGCCAGACTATCGCAGGGCTGACACTTCAAGACAGACAACCATTCACACCTACGGACAATTTCGAGTCACCAATTAACCTGCATGGGACTGTGGGAGGAAGCCGGAGTACCCAGAGAAAACCCATGCTGACAGGGAACATGCAACAAGAACATGCAAACTCTGCACAGAGGGGCTCCCACACCTGGGATCGAACCAGGAACTCTCTTGCTGTGAGGCGACAGTGCTAACCACCACATCACCATGCCGTTATTTATATACAAAGTTATTCAAATTAGATATACCCAACCAGCTGCTGACATGTTAATGCATCAGTAATAACAATATATGAAACACCCTGAAAGTGCAGACAAGTGATTCTTTCATAATTTATTCTGCTCATATTAAGTTTTACCTAAATACCTTTTTTTTTAACATTTAAATGCACTTATAATTGAGTGTTTTTATATTGTGGTTCGCTACTTGCACTGACAAATACAAGTCTTTAATTCAAATGTTATGTTTTATTAAATGTCCTTGGCTGTGTCCATGGCTGATCATTGTGCATCAATCACTAACCATTAGAAAAACAACAGAGCTTTACTTGAGTAGACAGAAGTTGGCTTTGGTTTAGGAGCTCACTGCTCACTGTAATGATTGCTGAAAAGCAGAAAGTTGAAAAAGTTGATGAGTGATATGCTCGTGGGAAAAAAAAGGTCACGCCTCTGCTCCTCCTGCTGATGTGTTATTCTCTGTGTCAGAGTCTATTCTCTACTGTATCTTACACTGTAGGATGAAAGTAATAAAAAAAATTCTACATAACTCTATTGTATCCACTCTGCTTCAGACTCACATCTGCTTCAAAGGTGACAGATATTCTTTTCAGTCTCACAACCCGTCGGAGTGATTTCAGCTGGCTATCTGCAGGGACTCTGCGTTGTTGCTTGTGTCATAACTGGCTGCTGGATCTGGGAATGCTAATTATCCCCCAAAAGTAAAGCTGTGACTGAAGTAATGATGCAAACAGTCAAAAGCTGCCCAGCAGTAGCAGGTGTTTCATGAGATCCAAGACTGTTAATGAGGACTCGCAATAATTTGAGTGAAAGGAAATTTCACAGTGTAAAATGCAAACAATGCCATAATTTACTCAGTGAAAGCAAAACAGAGAACAGCAAAGATGAGTAATAAGATTTCATATCCATCTAGTTTAGCTACTGAGCATCAGCTGAGAATGTTGCATAAGCGACCCAGATGTCACAAAGCAGCCTTGATCTACCTGCACGGCACAGTGCCCCTTCTCAATGCTTCATGAATATATTGCAGCCAACTGTGTCCTCACCAACTCTGAAATGAGCTCTGATGATGAGTCAGTGCTGGCCAACGGCAAGGTCAAACCTCTCTGACCATTTCAAATTATAATAATATGCAAACCAGAGCTAACTGTGAGCTATGCACAGTAACATCTGTTTGTGAATGTTCATACTTATGTGACAGATGTTCGCTGTACATAAAGATATGTAAAAGTAAATAAAGTAGGAGGCTGATTATCTGGCTTGCTGACAACTCAGTCTCACAGTCGAATGCTAAGCGGTGCCCGCTGAGGCAGCAGAAATGAAAATATATTATCTTTTAAATGTCTCCCCGGCAGTAACGTTTGAAATTTCCGAGCCATAACCGTGAAAAATAATTTGAAATGAGCTCTTGAAAATGAACAGAATGATTTCATGTGCTTAACGTTTCCCATTCGCCAATGTCAGAATAACCTCAGTTCTGCACGTCAGTGTAAAGACAGCAACACTCCCCTCGCTTTTAGCCATCTCCATTTGTCCTGGATCGAAATGAAGAAACCGAGCTCAAGCCTGTGAAAGCCTGCACGTATTCAGACGCCCACACAGAAGACAGCCTGGGAGAAAATAGAGGCAGTTGATTCAATGTGAGCTAATTCATTCAGTCACTGTATGTCCCCTGTCAAGGCTGGTCCCCACAGGCCAATGCAACATCTGGATGTGTCCCCTCTGCTCTGTCTGCACAGCTTTCATGTTGCTCTCAAGGGATTCAGACATTTTCTTGGTCTGCCGAAGTCTGTCTTGTTTATTTTGCATTCAGAATTGACACTTTTGACCATTATTATACAAGATTCAAGTCGGTTGGTAGCAACACTATGTACACTTTGATGCGCTCTGTGGGAGAAAAAAAAATAAAATAAATAATTACACCCCTAAAAAGAATGTCCACGTCACTCTCTCTTCTACTGTACTTGATCTCGTCACAGTGGTCATAACCTCCTGTGATAACACACATACCAGTGAGGGGAAATAAAGCCTTTGCTGCATTTAGACCCTTTATTTACACATTATATGCAAAAGAGAAAATCAAGTCACAGTAGATTAAACACATGATGCCCTGAGCTTCCAACGTTATTTTGGTGGAGACCGTATGCAATTAATTTATTTCCATATTCCAACGAGAGAATAGAAAGTGTGAGTAATCCTCAGGGAGATTTAAACCAAGTGCAAGGGGAGGGTGGTAATCTTATAATCCTCTGTAATGTCGTAATGGTCTCTCCAAGCTTATCTAAACTAAACTAAACTAACTTTCCCAGCAGAATTCAATCACAGATACAGATGGACCGTAAAGAGTAATGTGACTAATGCTCCCTGTGCAATTCTGCAATCTCATCTGCTGCAGCTCCATTAAAAAAATATCTGCAATCCCAATTAAATATAGATCTTTGTAAATAAACAACATGAGTACAGACGTGTAAGAGTTTCATTCCAAAATGAAACCCATCCTTTGTACTTAAAGTCTGTAGATGCAGATTTTCTGCTAAAATAAATACACAATATTTGGAAGAAACTGTTACGTCCATGACGCTGTAACACCCTATTGGCCGACCAAAGCTGCAGCTGAAGCAGGAGGTGACTCGACTGGCTGAAGAAACTCTGAGGTGAAGACGGCCTCGGCGTACTCCTCCACAACATCCTGAAACTCTGCTGCCACGTCAGCCAGGGCCTCTGACAGCAAATCATCTGCCAGGCTGTGGGACGAGAGAGAACAGACATTAATATCCTTAAAACCCAGTTGCAAAGACATGAGAGCCAGTCTCTTTTGAAAGTTATAAAGACATCAATAACTTTAATGTGATAGAAAAGTCAGAATCTAACATCTGACAAATCACATTCTGCATCACAATAAATGCAAATGATATCTTAATGAAATTCATGTGACCACTGTTAGGGCTTCATAGAGGTCAAAAGAATGTAGTTAAATTATTCCCAAATATTCTTTATTGTTCCTGCCATAAATTTGAGAGTAGACCTTTTAAGATTGCTGAATAAAAGTCAAGGGACTTAGACAAAATAATATATGTACATCACTTAAAAAGGGGCGAGTAAGCTGACATCCTAAGATTTCAAAGAAAATGTAAAACATCAGCCTCGTTTCATTATCTTCCAAAATGCAGGAGGTGTGATCAAAGCAGATTTTTTTTCCTAACCAGTGTGTCTACTAACATTCACAGCTGGACATGAAAAAACTCCTCGCCTTGAAAGACATAAAATGAAGGGAAATAACTCAAAAGACTGGTGCAGCACCAGGCTACATTCCAGTGTTTTGATCATTATCTGGGTCATCACACACACGCACACACACAAGCAGGGATAAGTGCAAGTGGTGTACACTCTTGGATCTCCCTTACAGCGCCCCAAAAACGTCAAATCATTAGATTGTCAGTGCAACAAAACAATCAGAGTAATTGTGTCTTGTTGATCTACCTGTACCTTTGAAGAGTCAATACATGAATACTTTGCTTTAGGAGATATTTCTAACACTACAATGCTAAAAGACATGCTCACCTTTCTGAATGACTCTATATTCTGTATGTTAACCAATCCAAATACGATGAAATCCCACCACAAATGAAAATGAGCCCTAAGTAAATATGCACTAGAACAAGACTCACATTAATGGATGAAAAAATATGAAATTGTCTTGCAATGTATTTCAATAATCATCGGTCCGACAATATGAAAATGTATTTAAGAATTCAGACGAAGCTTTCAGTAGCTTGAAATATGTGTGTTTCCTGTGTTTTGTCTTTGCTAAAGTTTTGCTATTTTGCAATCAGTGTGTTAGCAGACAGAGTGAAAGGGGGGAGGAGAGGGGTGTTAGGCGCCACTAGGCGGCTCATTACTATCTCATCACGCAGACAGGTTTCTGCACTGTGTCAGAATAGCAGGGGGTGTAGATGTCTATATGGATGTGTTCTCTTTTGAGAAACATTGAGGTAATTGGATGGCTTCTCCCAACACAATATCCTTATTTTAACTCCATATTCAAAAAAGCACAGCTCAATCTCTTGAAAACTTGGGTCCATTGATGTGGGACTGGTAACAAGCCACTGGCACAAGCAGCCAGATCCCACGGGTGGGACTGGGCAACAGTTTTTCAGCTCTGAATTTATGGGAAAAAAAAACAACTTACTGAGCTGTACACAACACCACACATCTCTGTGACACAGAGGGGAAAAAAGATTTTAAAAAATGTATCTTGTAGAAGTTTAGAGCTGATATATCAAACACAACATGGACTCAGTACATCTGCAAAGATCAGATGCAGTCTTCTGCACTCTGCATTGCAGCAGCTTAAAAATTCTGTTAAGTATGCAAATGTGTGAATGGGAGTGAAGAACAACAGCGAACACCAGGGACACACTATGCAAACCATAAAGTGCATGATCCTTTCAGAGCGAGCCCTTCAGAGTCCACATCGTGTCTGCCAAACATGTCCAGGGACAAAACAGAGAGCAGGAAGGACAAATCTTGTTCCTATGTGGCTCTGGTGACAAAAACTGAGCATGTGACACTGCTAAAATGTAGTAGAGACATTTGTATAAAACCTCAAAGACACAAAAAGATTACTGAATTAGTTATAGACAGTTTAACCACAGATTCTGACACCCAGAGGGGGATCTAGAAACCTTCACTGTTAGAATTTTACCCGTCTGCGATTGCCCAGGGGTTGAAGCTGCCGACAGCCTCATGAGCCACAACACACAGGTAGGCCTCGTAGTCTTCGCAGTACCGCCGGATGTTTCTCAGCATGCTGCCAGGTACAGAGATAACAGTCCCCTTGCTCCTCTCCACTGGGCCTGGGAACACGGTGCTGTGTCGGGGCTGCGCTTCATCTTGGGATGCCTCCTCTGTCAGGCTGTTCTCAGAGAGGACGCTGTGTCTGAGGAAACACAAGAGGATGCTCATGAGGCGAGGCATGCAGGGGGATTTTCCTTGACACCTTTTTATTACCTAGAGCATTCTCATCATATGAGCTGGGTGAAGGGCTTCTGAGGGCTGTGGAGAGGATGCGAACTCACTTATTGACAAGAGTGTCAGAATAGAGTGCGGCGCTGTGATTGACCAGAAACACTTGCTGTTATAAGGCTGAGAATGATGAATTTAGGAGAGGTGTCAGAGCGCAGGCCAGCTCTCCCGTCAGCTCCTTGCTCAGAGTGAGTAGGGGCTCAGCTGGGCATTGCCATGGTCTGGCTTTATAATCCTCTCTGCTTGGACAAATCAGCCTGGCTGTTGCGACGGCGCTCTCGGTGCTATATTTAGTGTTGCACCAGTTCCCAAAGCAAAGTGCCTCTCTATTGTGCTCCCCGGCCTCAGCTGAACCTGTTTCTGTTTTGAATGTGGGGGCCGCAAACTGTGGGGTGGCCATAAATATCAAAGTGTCAGCACAGTCAGCTCTGCTTCCAGTCTGAAATGGGTCGATTTACTGTCTGATGGGCATCTCAGGACCAACGTGCCGAAAGCAACAATACAGCGCCCTGTAAATTCACTTCCTATTTATAGAGTCAGAACAGCACCCATGCTTTTTGTACCATATAAAAAAAACCCCACATGAATCAGCCTGCTATTCCTGTTAACAAACACCATTCAGACAAATCTACAAGATCGACCTTGAATACATATCTATGAAAAGGGGATGTAAAGAATAACAATAATTATCACTGCAGTGTCACGTGCAGTTGTTTGCCTCCACGAGCCAGTCGAGTTTCAGTTACCATCCATGTCTTTCCAGACTCATATGTGCCCATGACAATTGACAAAGCTTCAAATTTGGACACAAAAAAGCCACAAATTCTAAAACATGGATGCTTCAGACACATGTTTGACCCGGCAGCACAGAAGACCTACACAATCAGCACAGTTTCAAGGTGGACACCCAAGATTAGTGTCACCAATCTGACCAAATGGCTCTCCTTCTGTTCCTGAGTCATGGTGTTGAATAATGGCCAGAAACAGGTTATTGCAAAATATGATGATGTCACAGAGAAGTTGACCTTTGACCTTTTCGATATTAAATGTCATCACTTAATCATTTTTATCCTATTAGACATTGTGTAAAATTTTGTCATAATGAATGGATAAATTCTTGAGTTCTGTCCAAAACGTGTTCAGAAGTCACAGCAGCCTTGACCTCTGTGCACCAAATTCTAATAAGTTCATCCTTGTGTCCCAAGTAGAAATTTGTGCCAAATTGGAGAACATTTCCTCAAGCTGTTCTTGAGACATCGTGTTCATGAACATAAGACAGATGAGGTCACAGTGACCTTGACCTTTGACGACTAAAATCTAGTTTATCTCTGAGTACAATTGGTTGTTGTGAAGAAGAATCTGAAAACATCCCCTCAAAGTGTTCTTGCGATATCTGGTTCACAATAGTGGGACAGATGGACAACTCTAAAACATAATGCGTCTGACCTTAGCAATCAAAATTACTAGCTAATGTTAAGACTATGAAAGTGTTAATGGTACCTTTTCTCTTTATTCTGTCCTATAAAGCTAAATAAGAGTGCTACAGGACAAGAGGCAACTGCATACGACATCTGTAGTGACATTTCCTTAAACCTGTGTGTCCACGAGGGTGTGTGTGTTTCTGTGTGGGCTGTGTTTGACAGGGGAGCACAAATTAGATGCTGAATCGCCAAAAAAAACATGCTCTTACCATCACATCCACCCACCTACAACTTGGCCCGCACAAACCAAAACAGATAAACATCTTTAGCTACTAGCAAGATCACCTAAAGGGACTTTTAAGCCCAGTTTAAAAAAAAAAAAAAAAAAAGCCTCAGCCATGTATTGCCTGGGAAACAGGGGACCTGGCAAAGGACAGTGCCATATGCGATACATCAAAAGGGACGCAGGCTGTGCTGAAGCAGAGTTGGACAAAGACGAATGTGACTCAGACAGAGTACAAGGCGATTCAAGCCAGATTCACAGAAGCCCTGGTGAGCTTTTGAGAACAGCAGGAAGGAAACAGGTGGAAGATGAATAGTGTGGAGGAAATCTGTATAGAGTGTATATTTTCTTACTTATTCAGTAATGCACTACTGAGACATCTTTCATATTCCAGAAACAATCTCTTGTGTTTGACTCAAATCAGGTGGGACTGCAGTGAATGTAAGGTCACAACTGGAAGCGGAGGCAGAGCTACCAAGAAGCCATTTACTGTGCAACACAGCTTTCCGCTTGTTTGAAATATCTTGCCTGAGAGGACAACTGCGGCTGTAAACAAAGGGCCGGTGGAGTGAGAGAGCAGATAAAAAAAAATACATAAAAGGTTCAGAATATTGCTGAGTGGGGCTTTCATCTTTTCATTGATTTGTTTGACCTGCTGATGCAGCTGCAGTTGGTCAGTCAACATTAGCCGAGAGGAGGAAGGAAAGTCGGGGTCTGTGTCTGGGTTCTTCACCATGGATACGTAAATCTTATCTGCCGCTCTGCTGATGTTTCCAAAGATGAAATCTCTCACTCTGTTGTCCCTGAGGTCGCTTGATAGCCCTCACACAAGCACAGAGACAGCCGTGGTAAAGAAAGAATAGATGCTGTTTGGGAAATACTCTTTAGGAGGACAGTGCCAGTGTTATGTCTCATGATAGATGATGGAAGTGTTGAAATATTTATGTAATGTAAACAACTACCTTCCCACAAAATGGTGAAGTTAACTCTCAACTCTCAACAAGCCCTAGTGTTGTAAGTCATGACTTATAAGTAACCACTCGTCTCAGCAGAGACTGAAAGAACAGCCTGCCATAAACAATAAACTGAAATCCACTTTCCCAGCTGGAACCGGATGTCAAGATAACATCAGAAAGACGTTGGACTCTAATATAAGACAGAAGGTTAAATTTTGGTTTGAATGAAAATCTGGTTTGACAATATTTTAAATGTCTAACAATGTCAGAATTTCCCGTTGTGTGGACATTGACATTATGACATTTACAGACATTAGGTTTTGTTCTCAAGACCTTACAACTAAATGTTGTCTCTCTACGTCAAGATGACGTTGGCTTGACGCATTTGGAAGACTTGGGATTTTGGTTACTTAAAACACAACTTGAAACTGACAAAATATCAACGTAATCTGTCATCAGTATACTACGCCAAACCGATGTTGGTGTGAGACGTTGTCCTGACATTGACATGTGGTCACCCAATGTCACAACCTAAATATAACCAAATATCCCCCATCTTTCTCCAAATCAGCTGAGAATAATTCCATTTAATAAAATGCATTCCCTCATGAGTCCTGCATGCCTTTATAACAGCACGTATGACTAAAAAAAAATCAGAAAGCAATAACCGCTAACAGTCCTCCAGTATCAAACAAAACAACCAAAGCCTCAAAAGAATGTCTGCTGTCAGTTTTTTTCCTCGGTGTGTTTAAATGCGTGTGTGGTATGATGTTGCACGCATGACTGTTTTCCTGCTGACGGCAGCGACTGATGTGTCCCTCTGTGCTGAGAAATGCGAGTTATAAACAGTCAATCAGAGCTGAGACAACACACGATGTGCTCTTCACACATTTTGCCGTTCCAAAGCCCCAAAATTAAACCTCACCATTCTGCCACACTGAACACTGGAAGAGTCAACACCGACAGAGGATTTATGCAATCCCACACCAACACAAAAACAAACAGCATTTTCAGGCTATTCCCCTCCATGGGAGCTGATGCAAATCTGAATACAGATTTGAGGATTTTTCACACATTTACAAATCTGATTACGCACACACAGATTCTTTACACACATTTGCAGATTCCAGTACACATTCACAAATCTTTGTGCCCATTTTAGAGATTCTTTAACAAATCTAAAATCTGATTCTGCACACATGTATTGGGATGCAGTTACACACATTTGTAAATACTTTTGCTACAATAATGGCTCCATGCATGTGCTCCTTTAAGCTGCGCTGCTGATTTAAAAGCAACATGAAAGGAGAATCATATCAGATCATCAATAATTCTCCATTATGCTCAGAATACTTTATGCTGATACTGTGCCAAAGTATTAATTATCTGAACTGTTGGCAGGTTTGCAAATATCTAGACTGACCTGAAGCTGGCTGCAGTTTCAAACACCTACTGGGACTTAAGTGTTTGCCACAATAACAGTTTTCATTATCTGGAGAGTTACTTCCGTTAATGAGGTCAGCGTGTTGACTTTGGCATCAAGCTTAGGCTGTATCATTAAATCGAGCTTGTTTTCTTGGACATTAATGCAGCTCATTTCCTCAGGCTGCAAATGAAAAAATAAAACCAACAGTCAAATGTTGTTTCACAGTTATCTTAAGGATCACTGTGAGACTCAGAACCTATTACTTCCTGTTAAAGACCAACACATTCTGACAACACCAACAAAAGCTGAATTCAACATGCAGACTGCAACAAGTTTAGGTGAGGCTGGCTCTAAAGACCTGTTCACGCCTGGTATAAACATGAGTCCTGAGTGACCGCATCACAAGTGGGCAGCTTTAAATACCGTTGTGAATGCACCCAACGCGTTCTCAATGCACTCTCACTAGACTTGCACCGATTTATCGGCAGTGGTCGGAATCGGGCCGGTTTTCAGTAATCGGCCGTGATCTGTAACCGGCCGGTCAGTTTAAAATATGCCGATTTAAAACGGCCGTCAAATTTCTGCTGCGCCGCATGATTGACATCGTGCATCATTAGCAGCGCACACACACGAGCAACTCACGGCTTGGGTGATGTGAGGAAGTGAAACACGGGCGGCTTCTCACCTTAATCATTCACGCACACACATCAAAAGAGAGAAGGAGAAAGTTGTTAACTGTCTGTGTTTAACTTAACTGCGGAGCTCTCACGGCTGCACTGTGCCGCTTGAAACTGACGAGATGCCTGCCAAAGATGCGCATGTCCGCGCAATTACTGGCGGGCGTACCCCAAAGACCTGTGTGAATTTTCCACAGGAGACATTTTTACTTTTTTGTCTATTCACAAAATTACCCACAAATGCTCTACACCAAGAATTATTATTTCATTTATCCATGTTTTTACTTATGTATGCCTTTTTTACTTATTTATTTTAATACTGTGCCTGAAGTAATATTTCAGCAAAAAGGAAAATATTTCTTAACCTATGTCATTGTTTTGTTTTGTTTTTTTGTTTGTTTGAAAAGCTGGTTGTATCTTGGTTAAAATGTTCTAATAAAGGAAAGATATAAAATATTGCAATATCTTGTGTGCTGTAAAGTGGTTTGAAAAAAATGAAATAGGAATCAGCCATCGAAAAACTCGGAAATCGGTATCGGCCAAAAAATTGTAATCGGTGCAAGTCTTATCCTGACAATCGATCACTCAGATGACAGATTCTCTCAGCAGTGTGTACATTAATGGGTCCTGGACCACACTGAAGGTTACGTTATTCAGCTGACGTACCCCCCAAATAAGCAAATTCTTCCTGCCGTAACACAGGTTAGACGCAGCCCTGAAGGCCTCTAGAACCGTTCTCCTCTTGGCAAACGTTCAGTTCAATGTCTGTTAACAGGGCAGCAAACTAGACTGTGTCATTAAACCTGATAAAACTGTCAGTTAATGTTAGCTGTGTGATGCTAACAGTTAGCCCTGTAACTGTGTGTGTAGTTGGACTCCAATAAACTGTTCCTGGTGCAGAGCTCACACTTCCTTTGAAATAGGTTCCCAATGATGATAAATTAAATGATGTGTTAATTTGCATATAGAGCCAGGAACTAAGAGCCAATCACAAGTGGTCACGTGAGACAGATGTGGAGACGCATTCGGTCACCCCAAATGCATGTTAATGCTAGGTGTAACTAGGCTCCCATTGCTCATGTGGTTCATGGTGTAACATAATATGTGTTTTTATTATGGTCTTCCTGGTGCAACGGGCTGCAGGGTTTTGTAATAAAACCTTTTGTTTACTTCATCTCATCTATCATGTGTTGTGAAATGTGTCACCGGGGTCACTTTAGAGCCTGCAACACTGCAGCACAGGTCAGTTTACGGAGCAACTTCTCGACCCCCAAAGACAGCTTGATGAAACAATGTGCCTACTGAACACAATTTCCCTTTCTAGCTCACATCAAATGACTCCCTACTTCCAACTTTATTACTTCTAAAGGGAGCAAGCACTTTGGAAAAAGACCTCTTGTCTGTCTACAATAACTTTCATCTTGTACCTCATTGTAGGGTATAAAAGTACTTAGCAGCCAGCAGGTAACCACTAAACTGGCTGGGTGTTCATTTAGAGCAGGAAAAGGTGACTAATGTGGTCAATGTATTAGAATCGATGGTTATTATTTTTCCAATGATAAAAGTACAATCCAGCAAACTTGGAGCCACATAATATTATTTCATACACATAACCACCATCAAGACAAACAAAGTTGCATCGACATATTGACTGGGACATTTTAGCAATCTCCCTATCTGGCTGTTTAATTGAGATATGTTGAGGAACAGTGAAAGGAAAAGAAGCTCTGTGATGCCATGATGCGTGAGTCAGCAGACAGCAAAGCTACCCACTCTCAATGCTGCCGAATTTGCCTGTCACCATCAATGTTTACTAAGGAACTGTGTTTGTCATTGCACTAACAGAAAACCAATAGTCATTACTCCAACGACAGACAAGAAATCTCAGAGGCTCCAATTAAAAACATCAACCAATAGATTACCTTTATAGAGAATACATAATGTATATGGCACTTCTTGTAAAAAACAATAATAAACTGATGTTGTCTTGTGTTCTATATTTGTAATTAATTTAGGTCAATTTGCAGAGATTTGTTTTTCACTTGACATCAAAGATCCTTTTTCTACTGATCAATGTCAAAAAATGCTAATTACATAGACTGTGATTCAATGTGTTAAAAAAGGAGAGATGAAAAGGTCTAGCAGGGTGCCAATGCTTTTTAAAAGGTATTGTAATTTGGACTGAGGGTAAAAGCGATGCAGGCAAGTCTGTCTCTGTTTTATGCCACAGGGATTCACAGAGTTTCAGAACAAATGAGCTGGCAGTTCTCAAATGTGTCCCTCTGTTCAGAAGCTGCAAGGCTGGAAGGTCTGAAGAAAGAACAAGTCATGATAAAACACAACACATCCTCAAAAAGACTAGACACTAAATAACTGACTTCCAAACACCCGTGTTGGCCAAAAAATAGGGCTATTACTTGATGGATGTGCTGCAAAGACACTGTCTAAGATGAGTCACAGTGGATCTTGGGGCAAAGTTTCCAACGAGGGAAGTGAACCCGAGGCACTCTGCGTTCATCTGACTTTAATTTGCTAATGCTGCTGCTGCTTGAATTTGTTAGAAGCAGCATCCTGCTGGCTTGTCTGTGTCAACAATTTCTAGTCCTTCCGCTCCTTTTTCTCCTCCTTCCAAGTTCCTTATTAACTTAAGCAGAGGAGCAGCTGCAGCCAAAGCCCTGGGCAGTGGAGGGTCTCTCTGTGGAGTCTGCTGCCAGAGACAGGAATAGACTCTGCCCTGGGTGCGGTAGCCACCAAGTGAGTTTTTGTGGGATGAGTAAGGCCTCCCAGTGGGAGAGTGATTACAGGGCAACAGTACGTCATGTGGGAAAAAAAACATTAACTGTCCATCTTTGGAAATAAATTAACCACATTACTTTTCATCACAATTCTAGAGGGCCAACCAAACCATTAACAAATGACTTCCTGTGGATGATGCTGCTGGTGCTTAAATTTCATAGTACATGCACAGAGAAGTTTTAAACTGTAATTAGATTTTTTTTTTATTTCATAAAAAGTCCATAAAAAGTTATTTAGACTCTCCAAGCAATTGAAACCCAACATTTCAATATGTCTATTTTTAAAAAAAAAAACCATAGGATTATATCATAATATCATATAAGCATCAGTATTGTGTTGGAGCTGAAATTACCTAAAAGGGGACCCTTTAATTTCAGCTCAAGAGATCGTGAAAGAAGTTAAATAGGTCAAACCTGATACTGCACCCCAGTTAATATTCTGGGAGCACTCCAAAATTTCCCGACTGCCTCTTTAAGATGAATAAAACGGCAAGGAAGGGAAGTCATCAACAAAAGATGAGAAGTACAAATTCTGTGAGCGTAAAAAATGTGTAAAGGATGTAGTAACCCACCCAGTCTCCACAGGTTTCTCTAGGACAATGTCAGCTGCAGAGCTCTGCCTCAGCACTGGCCTTGTGAGCCTAATTGGCTGAGGAGAGGCTGGCCCGGAGCCCGCGGCATGGCACTGGGGTCCTGGGAACAACAGAGAGAAAGGGGAGGATGGGGTGGCGGTGGTGTGTGTCGAGAGGGATGGGTGGAGCAGGGGACAGACAAAAAGACAAGATGAAAAACAAGCAGAGCGTAGACTCAGAAGGACAAGTATTCACCTCCTCTCGTCAGTTGTAGCTGTGTCTCCACCTACAGGAGACAGCAGTGCAATACCTTCTCTACATGCAGTTAGAGAGGATAAACAGGAGTGCATTTGTTGTTTCTCTTTTTACCTGCTGCTCCTGGTCGGTCCCAGTAAAGAGGGTCTGAGTAGGTGATAGAAGCAAACCGTCTCCTCACTTCCTCCTGATCTCTCTGCTCACACACACACACACACACACACACACACACACACACACACACACACAAACACATTTTTGAATAAAAAAGACAGTCTCAGTAAACAACACCAGACCAAAGCTGTCACAGGGGCTTTCTATAAATAACAGCCCGATCACTGGTGACCTTTCGGGGTCCACGCTGACCTTCTGCTGATGGGCCTTTCTGCAGAGCAGCTCTCACCTGTATCTCCTCCATACGAAGCAGCATACTCTCCAGGGTGGGGGCCTCCAGCCTACACTGAGCAATGCCCTCCAGCTGTCTGTCTGCCTCAGCCGCCCACGCCGCCCGAGCAGTGTCCTCCAGCAGATCTTCGAGGAGCGCCTCACTCAGCTGCTCAGCACTTTCTGCTGCCTGTGGAGGACAGCATTCACAAAAAAACATGAACAGATACAAGCTTAAAATTGGGCTGAATTGTTCAGTTGTGGTTATTTAATTGTGGCCATGAGACCAAATTCAAACTTAATTCAACAGCAAGGCCTATTTTCCCCTCTCCCCCTGTGAATTACTGGCAACAGCAGTGCAGCTCACCCTCTCTGCAGCCTGCTCAGACAGCCGATTCCTCAGCGAGGAGCTGATCCTGTTCCCGGACTCACCAATCTGCTGAGGTAAACAGACAAAAACAAACTCAGTCCCACCCATCCACAGACAGCAACATTTACTTCCTCTTAGTTGAAAAAAACAACATGGATACTAAAAAAAGTCATATTTTATTTGACTTTTGGTAAATCCAAAACTGAACACGTGCTCATTTTTTATTTTTTTTATTTTAACAAATAAGATGTATTGATTGTTTCCCTCTTCTACAATGGAGGTAAAATCTGGCACCACCCAGGCAAAATATAAGCCCCCCCCCCACCTGTGCTTCATCCAGAGGGGGCTGAAATCTCTCTCTGGCCTCCTGCTCAGCTCTCTCAGCCCATCGGGTTGGCGAGACAACTTCTGACCTGTAAACCAAAACACACCCACACTATAAGCTGTCACAGAAGACGTTCTATTAATATAAACACATTTAAATTGAATTCACAGGCCTGATTAGAATCTACACAAAACAGCATTTGTCAGACTCCGTGTTTGCCTAAATATTTAAATTTATTGTGATTAAACAAGGTCAAAACTATAAACTCATCAGCACTCTGCATGGAGGCAAACCTTGTAAACGCTGTAGTGTGTTTATCGTGGAGGCCAATTAATTTATTCGCAGAGCCCAACACACTACTCACAATGACTCCATCTAAGGTCAGTTCAGTGCATATTAACTGGAAGGAGATTAATTTGACAAATGTGACATGAGCATTATATTTTAGAAATAGTCTGTACTCGTGTAGTTGTCTACTGTGCATTACTTATCGCCTGTGGAGCAGGTGGAGCAACCGACTCCTGGCTCATCACTCATCACAATAACATATGATTACTCTCTGAATTCAGCCCCATGCCATGAAGATTACTGAACTATTCTTTACTTCTTAAAAAGTTCAGTCCCATTATAGACATATTTAACAATATTTGGTGCATAGTTTGTTGTTTGAGTTCATGGATTAATTGTATTTGTGGCAGGTTGAACAGTCATCATCAGAACAGGCCCATTTGTCGCAGCAGATATTTCACCACATCAGCAAGAAATGCTGAGGTGGAACGAAGATGTTGCACTTCCAGTCAAGTGTCCCAAATACCCACTATGCAAAAAATCATTGGAGCCCTCGCACTTGTCAAGTTCAGGCCTGTTGCTTGTGTTGGTGTGTGCGCGAGGAAACAGAAGCATGAAGGTCAAACCTTAATGTAACTAAAGCTTCACGGACCAAATGTTAACTACCACCCATGCACTGCTCACGGCACACGGTGTTTTGCCGCTGGCCTTGTAGAATTAAACCGTCCAGTGCTGATGGGATGTTGATGCAATTATGACCTGCATTATTTTCTGTTCTTTTGTTTGTAGGTAATTATTTCCATGCTGTAATTCCCAATGTTACTGTTTATTTAATAGTGAGGCCTGTTACATTGAGCTCTGTGTGGCAGATTAATATTTAGATTACTGTCTCGACTTGGCTGTGAGACTTGTGTTTTTTTAAGTGGCATTACTGGTGGGAAATGTTTCTTATTAAGTAATCTAACAGACTGATGTTTATGCAGGATATAGAACACCTCTAAGTATATATTATTATTATTATAAACAGTGTAATGTGTATTGTACGGTGACTGATAAAGCTCTACCCCTCTTGTGCCAATATTACTATGATCCTGTCCATATGAAAGAGGCACTGTGGAGTTTTCTTGTGAATTTCTTATGTTGCAATTTGGGTACAGATGTCATCAACAAAGTATCTGCTTGGGTTGCCTGGATTGATATCAGATGCAACATTATGGCCTGAATTTCTTCTGTACCTTAATGTCTTAATGCGTTCAGTCTCTTCTTTGCTCAGCTGGTTGAGCTCTTTCAGTCTCTGCATCGCTGTCTTATCCAGCCAGGCGGTCCTGCACCAAGCCAGTAATCATCAAATGAAACAAAACGCAAGATCAATTAAACATTTCACATAAATACCTTATAATCCCCATCTCTAAAATCAGGCTGATGCTAGCCCCTGATTAATTGGAAAGCACAATTGTAGTAATTAAGATTTGATTAAACAGAGACATATGTGGAACACTCAATCAATGAGGTGCTTATAACCGCCGAAAACAGGCCAACTATTAATCATTCACAAAGAGAAATGGCCTCAATCCAGCAGCCACCTAGATTAATTTATTGGGAAGAATTAATGTTGAATTAGAACCAGAGTATTGCCTGTGGCTCTCTGAAAGTGTGGGGTCTGACACATAGGTTAGAAATAACTCACTGAATACAAAAGAAGGACTCATTAAGATCCCATTCATTTTGCTTTTTCTTCTTGCTAGAACAGACAGACTGTTGCAAGTATGCCTATGTAAAGTATAAAAAAATATTATCTGATAAACAGAAGAGATTCAAATCTGGATATACCGTAAATCATAGGAGATTCACCTTAATGCTTCATTCTGCGCTTGTTTCTTCCTTTCTGAGCTCAACCCCGACTGTGCTCCCAAACCACCGGCCACCCTCTGCCTCGGAGGGCTGGGCGACGGCTTCACGGGAGAGAAGAGACATCGAGGCTCTGGTCTTCTCCTTTGAGGGGATCTGTTAAGATAATAGCGGACGGATGAAAGCAAACACTGGCACAGACGTATATACACTATACTAAGATGGGTCAAAAGAATGATAACTGAAAGATGGTGTGTGGGAATTGAGTAGGAGGAATGTGGAGAAAAAGAATCACTGAAAGTTAAAGAGAAGACAATTTACACAAACAACCTGCAACAGATATATATAGGCCTCCCATACACACATTCTCCATGTCACATTTTTTTAAGATAGCTACCATTCCTGAGAGAACGGACATGCTGTAAACTTGGTATAAAGGATAGCTGAATTATGAGTGTGCTACGGCTGATGGTATGTTTTTTTGTGCTGTGTTTTAACATTATTATTGTGGGGCTACAAATTTGGCAAAGCCTATAATTACACAGTGAATGCAAGCTATTAGTCCAGCAGGTAATTATGCTATTTTTCCGATGCCGCCTGCTCACGTCCACCATCTGAATGAAAAAAGAACGGCTTATTAGTGAGGTCTCTCCTGGCATTATTATTATTATATTTTTAATTGTTAATGTCAAGAGCGCGTTTATTAATTCGTGCATTAATGAGCAGGTGATTCACACTGTATGAAAACTGTTGCCTTGACATTTAAGTGTCCAACTTTACAGTACAAAACAGTGTAACCTTTGTTATGTAATGGCTTCAACCATCCAGTGTGCACTGTGAGTCAAAACACTGGTGAGCAATAATAGGCTTTGATTTTCAAAAATTGAATGTGTCATCGGCTGTACAGACAGATAAAAGGCTCACCGCTGTGGAGGAGGAGAGTGAGGAGATGTAGGTATCCAGGGCACAGAGGGCTCTTTCTGGGGGAGCTGGTTCACTCTGAGCTGAGAGGAGACTGTGGGTTGCTGGAAACCTGCTGGTCTCTGGTTACGCTACAGCAAAAAATATAAAATATATGTTTAGATTGTTTACGTGATCATCACATTGTTTAAATCTTTGTGACCTCTGCCACACCCTTGTACCCCTTTTACATAGTCCGTAGAAAAAAATGGACGTAGCTACCGTGACGTCACCCATTGGTTTGTGGGCTGCTACTTCGGCATTTTGGCTGTCACCATCTTGGTTTTTTGGAGCCAGAAGTGATCATATTTGGATAAGAGGGTGGAGCTGTGGATGAGTGAGGGGTGGATCTGATGTGTAGACTGTAGACGCCTCACAGATAACCTCTCACCCAAGCAGCCCCGCCCTTAAATATACATAACTTTAAACCTTTATAAAATTAAAACAGATGAGTTATATAAGAAAACATCATCCCTTGTATAGTCGTCATGACGGGGGAAATTAGCTATAAAGACCAAAACCATTTTATGTACCAAAATATAAAAATGTTAATTTCTGTTGTAAAGTTGGACAATTTAACATGGGGATCGACAGGGACTGACTCGCATCCGAGGAACTGCATTTTTTGGCACTTGAGCGCTGGCTTCATTTTGTAGCCCCGTATGAATAAAGCATTTTCTGTGTGTTACAACATATGTAATTAAGTATTGTATAAGCACCTTCATTATGATGTTTGCCCTGCTTCTCTCAGGGCGTTGAACCCCTCTTTCTCTGCAGTTGGTGTTTGGCTGAGGTCGTCCCTGCAGCTCTCTCTCCCTCTGGGTGAGGCTCTCCAGGCCGGCCCTGAGCACCTCTTTTCGGTTCATGAGCTGGTGAAAAGTAGTTTTGGGCCTCTGTGAAGCTGTTCTCTTACCTGCTGACACAAATAAAATAATGAAACATGTGACTTTTTTATCTTAAATTAATGAATCCTATGTACACAGAAATTAAGGAATAGCTCTGGTGCTTCAGGACTATTTAACATGAGTAAATCAGTGTGAAACCTGGAGGCTAAGGCATGATGCAACACATCACCTCCAATTAGACAATTAGCTAACACTCTTGACAACCACTTGGGTCCCTAAGCTCATTGTAGGTGTTTGTGTCATCTCTTCCACAGGATGCCTCTCAGCCAAATAGGAGCCAGCAGGCGTTAACTGCTCATAAGACTAAGCAGTGGGAGACTGTGGGCCAGAGTTCTGCACTTCAGTTCCTGTTTTCCCTATCACTTCTTCATGGCTCCTTATCAATTTTCAGCCTGGTGCAGCCATTTAGGCACAGTAGGAGGCCCAAACACAACTGCACAAAAGCCCTTAGGTGCCTCCCAGCTACGCTGGAGACTTAACGGTTTGTCCTTTGTCAAAAAGCTTACATACAATTTACTCTCCGTGCAATTTCAAATGCTTGAGCAGCAGGTAGGCCATTGCCTTTAGCGGGAAAGTATGAAGGAAAATACTGCATTTATATGAGATTCATGAGGTGTGAAACTGTTTTGATGAATACTGATGCTTATAGTACAAGGAAAACTGAGTATACAATTATTCATGAAGTTACACATGTACAAATGTCTTACTAAAAACAAATAAAGGTGTTTTAATCCAGACAAAAGAAACGCTTACCACCACGGGCACCTCTTTTGGGGTTTCCTGGTTTGCGAGGCCCTCGAGCAGTTGAGGCGCCGGGACCCTTGGGTGCACTAATAGGTGACATGCTGCGATGAGGAGACCACCTGTGTGGAGGACATGCTGGGGCCTGCATCTTTTTGAGTAGCTCTTGTTTACTGAGGGCAGAATCCAAAGTCTAAAAGGAACACAGTGATGAGACCTTAAAATCTTGAGATTTTCTTACTCACAAAAACAAAAATGAACTTATCAATCCCTCCATAAAACAAGATGCATATGTAAACACTGCATAACATAACAAAGACAATCATTTGGATAAGATGAATTATAAACCAAGAGCCATGTGCAGCCATAAAGTATGAGGATGAAATGACATGAATGACCATGAGCGCTGACTCAGCTTTAATTTGTGTGTTTACATCAACATCAGGTTAATGGTGTAAGAACTACAGACCTTCCTATACATTATCTCATCTTCTGGAGGAGAGAGTAACTAGAAAGGTCAACTTAGACATAAATTAAGTCATCTTATTTTTAAAAGCTGCTCAACTACAGCCATTAGTCTATAACCTACAAATAATGGTAAACACTTGAAACTGGGGAGCTATAAAAGAGCCCTACATACGATACTAACCATATTACTGTCTAAACACTTTCTGATTGTTACTTTATGCTCCTTACCTCTAGTTTCTGCAGGATGTTGAGAGCCGTCTCGGGCACAGCTGAACCCTGATCTACTTCAACCTTGGCTGAGCACAAAGAGAGCTGGCGAATCAGCTGGCCTAGCTCTTTGTAATACGGGGGTACCTTGCCATGAGATAGATCTGAAAGCTGGTGGATAACAACCTGTAAGGCCCTGAGAGTCCCACGGTGGGCAGCTGCAAGCCTGTTTATTGCCATGGACTGGAAGAAGAACAGACATGAAATCAGTTTACCACCAAATAAAACAGATAATAATTTTGCTTAGCTGGCAAAACTTTAAGAAAACTCAATTTAGTATACTAATTGAAAGAATTATTGAATGTGGTGTCATGTGCCAGTAACTGAAAATTACGGTTATAACAAACAGCAATATCTTGTGTTTAATGCCTGTTATAGGAAGCATAGCATAGCACTAAGCAATGTGACAATGCTGCAGACATACCTTTTTGGTGTCCCACATTTTCTGGCTTTTTAGTTTCTCTATATCCTCTTGTATCTCTTTCACCTATTAAATAACAATTTAGGAGAGCAGTGTTCACAGATGAAAAGCAAATTATAAAGTCAGCGATGGTTTATGTGGTTGAGATTTAAATACCTGTTGTTGGAGAACATAGATGACACGTGCTGAGCGGGCTGCCTGTTTGTCTCGGCGCATCTCCAACCGGTTTTGCTCTTCAGGATCCAGTGGCTCCTCTATTTTCTCTCCTGTTGTTTAAATCCCATTCTTTGTTATTGTTCATGATTACACATGCAATTTATAACTGTATGAAAAGTGTACTGATTGTGATATATTGTAAGACATGAGCATAAAGTAACAAGCTGTTTTTGTGGATTACCTCTGTTGGCTAGCTCTTCTACTTTCTTAATATACACCTCCAGCTCATTTTGTAGCTTGCAGATCTCCTGGCTTAAGGGAGCCTGTTTGCCTCCTTCAGACTGCTTTAGGCCACGATCTCTGGTTGGGGGTGACTGGCCAATCCGAGGCATGGGAGAAATAGGACGCTTATGGGGTGTGTGGACCGACCTTTTGGCTCCAGGTCGGGTTGCTTTTACTTTTGGACTGGAGGTCTTTTCCTTGGTCTTATTTGGAGAGGCTGCAAGCTCCTATAGAGAGAGAAAAATACTTATTTTACTGAATAAAGCAGAAGTCATTGCTTGACTCAGACATAAACCACTGAACCATTAGTTATAAAACTTGCACCATTAATCTGCATCGGTTACCTGAAGCAACTCTACATCACTTGTTTCAAGGAGGGAGGCCTCTTGAGAGGGTTTGGCAGGGGATTTTGTCAGTGACTCAAGTCGTCTTCGTCTCAGATCTCGCTTGGCCAGCTGAACTGCAGCCCACAGTCTCTCCTCAGAGAGGGTGGTGAAGCTGATGGAGCTTCTGGTGCTGTCCACTTTCTCATTCTCCTCTGGCAGTGGGAGCAGCCTCTCTATCACAATGGGGGCTGGCGGGCGTACATAAGTGGCACGGTTGCTGATACTTGCAGGGACGGCTTCATTGAACAATAGCTGTGGTGTGTAAGATATCAATCAGTCTTAACAGTCTTCTGTGTTATATAAACAGCCATTGTGGTATCAAAGCCAAATTTTGTTTGTTTTGTCCAATATCTCAATTTACAGATTTCACTTCAATCACTTCATTTGAACCCAGTTGCAAAGTTGTATGGTATATTTAGTTAAATCCAGTGCGATCTAAAACAACGGCCCCACAACAAATTCTGTCTTCATTAAGTGTTTTGTTTAAAATGTTTTTTTGGTATCATTTTCGATCGAAACACAAAAATGTCAAATCAATGGGGCAATCCTGCTTTCATCATCTCAGAATCACTTCAGAGATCGGACCATTTCTTACCACCAAAAATCTGGAAACTGTAGACTACCGTAATTCCTTGCTCTCTGACATCAACAGAAAAAAAATTCCTCTCCCGCCTTCCGTTCATCATTTTCACTTGGGCTAGAAAACATGACCACATGTCACCAATCCTGGCTTCCTCACACTGCAGACCTGTTGCTTTAAAGGTATTATTGAGCACTTCCAAAGCCCAGAGAGTCCTGTATCAAGTTAGTTATCTGATTTGATAATGCCCTACATCCCTTCTTGCACCCCGAAGTCCTCAAATTCAATTCAATGCAGTTCAGTCTAAGTTAATTTATCCAAAAGGAAAGTCTTGTGCCAGAGAATGCTTCAAATTACAGTAACACTAAGAAGAGTAACCATAATTTAACGTTTCCCAACCAGTAACAACGAGACAACAAGCAGAATTCCGGGTCAGGGTCACTCACTGAGCTTTTAGAGCAATATAGTATTAAATATGTGGCAAAACATACAAATACTAAAAATGAGCTAAAATAGTGGAAAAAACAGACTAATGTCCATCCGTCCATCCATCCATCCATTCGTCCGCTTATCTGAGGGGAGGCAGCAGGCCGAGCAAAGCGCCCCAAACATCCCTCTCCCCAGCAACACTTTCCAGCTCCTCCTGGGGGACCCCAAGGAGTTCCCAGGCCAGATGAGATATGTAATTCCTCCATCAGGTTGTGGGTCTGCCCCGGGTTCTCCTACCAATGGGATGTGCTCGAAACACCTCCAGTGGGAGGCGCCCAGGAGGCATCCTGATCACATGCCCTAACCACCTCAACTGACCCCTTTTGACCTCTTACAGACTAATGTGTCACTCCTTATTGTTCTCAGGTCCAGATTGATTCACAAAGGTGATAGATCCTTTGCGGTCAGAACTCTGAGACTTTGAATAATCTACTTGAGGAGATCAAAGCTGCAAACTCTATCTCATCTTTTATATCACTTTAAAAAAACAACAACACTTTTGTAGAATAGTTTTTCTGCGATTTTACTTGTTTTATGACATTTGAACTCGTCTCACCCTGTTTTTACTATGTACATGTTTGTCTCTTAATTAATTTAATTATCTCAATGTGTTCTGTTTTTATTGTGAGGCACTTTGTAACTACTTTTGAAAGGTGCTATATATATATATATATATATATATATATATATATATAAATTCTATTATTCTTATTAGTAACTTATCTAGTTTATCGTCAGTAATCTAGATGGACAAAAATATTTGAAACACCCCAAACCACAGTCCCCTGAATGATCATAAAATGTTAACTAAAATCAGCATATCTCTAGAAATGTTTCATGAAGGTAACGTTTTATTGCAAGACTATCGTTAATCTATCAGGCTGAATTGGCATTAACTAGCTACACTAAATAAACTGGCAACTGAGTGTACATGCGCACAGGTATCATAAGCTATCTAGCATGTATGTAGACCCTGTAGCACAGGTGAATACAGCAGGTTTAAGACACTACTTCCATTGTTGTTTACCTTGGTGTGGGACATCCCTGTAGTTAAACCGCTGTGGACGTTTCGAGTTGAATCTAAAGCAACCCAGTCTTTCCCTTGACTTTGCTGTAGCACGGATGTGTGGGCAGACATTACAGGAACAGCAACTACCAAATTCAGTCACAATAGCAAACAATTATTGATGCATAGCGCAGATAATAACGAGTTAGCATTAGCAAGCTAACTGCGCTTTTGAATTGAAGTTTGCAAACATCAAGTTAATCCCGACATAATCCAGTCGACCATGGCCTGCAACGACTTTTGTTCTGTTCGTATCGAAATTATTAATTAGTTACGCACGTAGCGTGGCCAAAAGACTGTTAATTAAAGTACAGCACATGGTTAACGATTTAATTTTTAGTCCAAGCTTGGCAAATATTTGAATCGCCGCCATGACAACAACAGAACGCCGCTAGACGGAAGTAGTTTTCACCAAGTACGGATCGTCAAAGAAATCAAACATCAGTACAACAGCGTTTTCTATGTAAATGTTAAACATTAACAAAAACCCCTTCTGTATGATGTTAGCAAAGTTTGAATTCAATGAGTGAATATTGTGTGACAGGATTATTCATATACAGTGACAATCCTCTGAGAAAGGAGAAGTTAAAAATTCTTAATAAGCAGTTTCAGGTACGCTTTCACTTTAAGAACCTTTGCACAGGCCGGAAGTGGTAGTGTCACATTTTGAGTATTTCTACCAGGTCCACTGTGCAGAGCAGCAGTATTTCAGATAACACTTGTTAGTGCCTTATAGTCTAATAGTTTTAGGTAGTGCATTTTAACACTTGGTCTAAACGATGGCTCATTACGAAGAAGTAAACGTGCGCGGTTATGATGAATTCTGTCAGGCTGTGTCTGAGAGGAAAGGGAAGGATATTTTTGCTTATTTCTCTGGGGATAAAGACGGCTCAGGAAAGAGCTGGTGTCCAGACTGTGTGACAGGTAACATCAGATATTTACAACCACGAATTACTGTGTATAATATAGCCAATAGACTTGATTAAAATGTAGGGCCATGTGACCGTGTGTTGCAAACTTTTCATTGCTCTGGCAGTAAGATAGTAGTAGAGAAGTGTTTTGCTTTTCATGGGTCTTTATTTGTTTCATATGTGGTGCATTGTCATTCAATCACATTAAACAGTTACTCTTCTTCCCTTTTAGCGGAGCCAATTGTCAGAGGACAGATGAGTCATCTTCCTGAGGGCTCTGTTTTCATCTACTGTCAAGTTGGAGAAAGGGCCTTGTCAGTATTTCCCTCTGCTTTATTTTATGGCAAACTGTGCTGTCGCAAAACAAGAGAGCACACCATATTAGGGCTGCAACTAACATTTGAATTATCGATTTATCTGCTGTGCATGTCTTTCAATCATCTGATATGATGGTAATGTCAATCACATGTACTAGAGCTCAACATTTGTCTTTAAAATTGTTAATTTATAGTTTGACAAAAAGCCACAAACTCAAATTGATTTGATTTAACGTGATTTAGAAACACTATGAAATGGAAATGCAAGTAATTTATTATATTTGTGCCAATATACATTTACAAATATGTGTACTTGATGGATTACTATACATATTATGTGAATTCAATACATTTTCTGTTGTTAATACATTTAAAGTTGTAAATACATTTACATTTAAACGTAATATATTTAAATAGTTTCAAAATTACAATATAAAGTTGGACCTCGTTTTGTATTTACATTTTAGGCAACCAACAAACCATAGAGCTAGTTAGAGTGAGCACAGCTTTAAATACTACATGTCTAGACAGCCAGAAAGTCTTGTGCCAACACAATGACTAAGATCTCTAGGATACACTCTCGATAGTCGTACTTTTCTAATATATATTTTTTTATACTTGCTTATATTTTGGACTTACATTGGTTAAATTTTGTTGTTGACTATTTATTATCTCTCACATTTGTGCCTTATTCTATATGTAAAGACATGGGAAGTTTTGGGGTTTTTTTGCACCATTTGAGAATGACACAGCTGCACTTTCATTATGCTTGATTAATGACAATCAGTTCTTGAATCTTAAAATACTTAGTAAAATCCAAAGGAATGGTAGCCAAGAGAAAAAAAATTGAGCTTTTAGTAATCAAGACAGAAATATATTTTTTGCAGTAACTTCATTATCTTTTCAAAGATTTTAATGTTTACACCCATACAGTCATAATCTGAATCACATCTAATTGCAAACAATGGATTTGATAAGGCTATAATGCTACTCAACATATATGATGGATCACTGTCTGTAAAAGGCAAAGGAGGGTCTTTGCACAATTTAAATGCCATGCTGTGTTATTTCATGTACTTATTAATTAACTCCATCCAAAACTGTTTTTGCTCATGCAGTTTGGTGTCAGAAAACTGAAAACCCCTCTTCACATTTCAAGGCTGCTCTTTCAAATGCTGTAATGATATCCGCTGCCTAATAATTTCTTTTTCATGCTTCAGTTGGAAGGATTCAAGTAATGCATTCAAGAAGACGCTGAAGTTGAGTGGAGTCCCCACTCTGCTGCGATACGGCACAGTAAGAATAATTTGCTTGACTATTTGTTGACAGGGATTAGACAAAGATCAGTTTTACAATAAATGCTTTGCAGATACATTCATAGAATAACAGATGAAATCCAGTTTACATACAATTCCTTATCAGGTGCTTCGTAATCAAATATCAAATATCAATGTAATGTAACGTATTAATGTAGTGGTCTAGTCCAGAACAATTGCCTGTAATACAGAAATGTTAAAAGCCACCTTCTGTTATTGTGTTTCAGCCTCAGAAGTTGGTGGAGGAGGAATGCTTCAAAGCCGATCTGGTGAGGATGATGTTCACCGAAGACTGAGGCATCCGTATCTCTTCACATCAGTCATTTTGTCATTTCTTCGCTGTTAAACAGTAAAGTTTACCGCCATTCAATTCCAGCATCATTGTCAAACCATGCACTACGTACATCTCCTTCTGTCATGTGATGCAAATCAACAACGCTGTAACTTTACAACCAAAATAAGGAGCATCCTGTATAAGACACAGCTATTCACTTAATTCCGACGGGAATATCTTGCAAAGACAAACATGTGGAATGGACGTAATTCCTACAAATGTTTCTTGTTCTGCTTTATGTGCAATCACTCAGTCCCGATTTGTAATTTGATCTCGATGCATTTCTTCAAATGTAATGTTAATCTAACACACTATTGATTTGAAAAATATCTTTATTGTGACCATTTTATCACGTGATTTTTTGTTGCCTTGCAGTAGGACTCAAATGAAGTAAGACTTGATGTTGCAAATCGGTAGCAAAAGAAAACGTTTTTGTAAAGTGTTGTATTATGACTGATAAAGCTGAAATGTGGAAGTCCCTCAAGGTTTTTATTGTATAATTTCTGGTCTTGGGGGCAGACATTAAGACATTTTTTAAATTCATATTACAAGTGTTCTTTTTTTTTTTTGTTTGTTTTTTTGCCATTTTAAGACCATTTTCATTCTCCAAGTACCATGGAAGTAGGTAGGAAAGTTGTCAGGGAATTTAGGGCATCAAGTAAATTGGGACATCTTATCATCTTCAGATATTGGCTGACAGTCACCAAACATGCTATTACATTGTTAATACAAATGTAATTAACATAAACAATCATTTTAATGGGTCTGAGATAACTAATATGAACTGAGCAAAGATTTAAAAACTCACTGCTCAGAATGTGCGAGGTACGGCGTGGCATGCTGATTTTCTCTCCTAGGTTATAAGAGTGCTACAACTATCACGTAAGGGTATAACAACAAAAATGGTTGTAGGATGTTTTATTTTATTTACTGTTCTGACTTCAAGTACACATTCAAGTAAATTGCATCTTTTATTCTGAAGTGAAACCAGCGTGTTTTTAGGCTTCCAGGAGCCAAAAAAAAATCACAAGTTAAGATATTGTGGGTCACCCTGTCATATTACGGACATTTTTAGCATTTTTGTCACTTAAAATGTATGACAAAAAGATGCAGTGAGTCCATGTCAGCCAAAAATAATCTAGAATAGCCATCATTGTTACACGCACACATCCATTTCAGATAATATAGCAACAAGGAAACAGGCAATGAAAGAATAGGGAAAGCATGGCAGAGAAGTTGGAGGAATTGGAATTGGTGTCGTGAATTGTTGGGTTACATTATGGTTTCATGAGTTAATTTCTGAACTGATAAAAATATTTAACCATTTAAAAACAAACAAATATGGCTATCCAATTTTACTTTCCCAGCTGTCTCATTTAACCAGACATGTCATCAAAGTCACATAATCGGGGTACTTGACGTGTTTGAGCGTCTGAAGTTTCTCAAATATTTTACTTTGCTATCTATTTTCTTTGTAGAAATATAGCAGAGATATATAACATGTTATAAAAGTAATATATAAGGTAGTCTTCAGAATTGTAGGTGGTTTTCATGGTAATCTAACAAAAAAGGTGCAAAATTACCTGACCTCACCAGGACTTCACCCTGCGTCCGTGGTGTAGTGGTGGTTGATGAGGTGGACGTACTACAGGTTACTAAGGAGTAAGTCCGATACACCGATCAGCCAAAACATTAAAACCAGTGGTGGGTGAAGTGAGTAGCATTGATCATTTTGTCACAATGCTGGGAGATCTTTGGTCATGGCAGTCATGTGGATGCCACTTGACGCCCTCCACCACCCAAACACCACTGTAAGCTAAATAACCCTCCCTCACAGCAACGGTACTCCCTGTTGGCAGTGGCCCCCCAACAGAAAAATGAGCCATGCCACACCACGAAAACTGCTCAGGAATGGCCTGAGGAACATGACAAAAAACTCAAGGTGTGGACTTGGCCTCCAAATCCCCCACACACACCAATCTGACTGAGGGTTGTGGGACGTGCTGGTACCCCTGCTCACAAGTGACAGGTCTCAAATGATCCAAAGCCAGCACACCCTCCAGATGTCCTGTATCCATTCCTTGACATGTCAGAGACATATACACCCCAGGGAGGCCCCACCGTGGATTGAGGGTACCTCTGGGGTACCAGCACATCCCATTGGTGCTCGATCAGATTTGGATATTTGGATATGTTATCACATTCCTTAGGACATTCCTGAGCAGTTTCTGCAGCGTGGCATGGGGCATTTTCCTGCTGCCATTAGAAGCGAAACTTGATCTGCAGAGGTGTTTGGCTGAGTGGAGGGCATCAAGTAGCATCCACATAAATGCCATGACCAAAAGTCTCCCGGCAGAACATTGCACTGTAACAAAATGATCAGTGTTACTCACTTCACCCACCACTGGTTTAATGTTTTGGCTGATCGGTGAATATTTCAATGGCTTTTTGGCTGATAGGTTGGTGCACTATAAATGGTCAAAGAAAAGAAGTGAGTATAGCCCGTGTATTTACGTAAACCTTCCACTACACCACTGCCCTACATGAAGTTGGGCAGGAGGTAGTTTCCTGTTGTGAACACTGGGTGGCAGCATAATCATAGGAATAGATGTGGTTTAACCCCAGACTTATCTTTTTGGAATTTGTAAAATTTAATGTAGAGGTGCCAAATAAAGCTTGTTAGATAAGCAAATCCCAAACATTTAATGAAATACAATGTCATTTTGAGTTGAAGCCAAAATCCAGCTGCTTTTATTTTGAAATTTAGACAAGTTTGAGGATATAAAAAGTGTAAAGTCAGACATTACGATAATTAAACTGCATTTTCTCTTCCTAACACATTAAAACCCCCACAGAATATAGTGACAGGGAGTAATTTTTGTAAGTACAATAACCAGATGTCATGATGAAAGTGTGCTTTGGGGGGAAAAGAGCGCAACCGCTGTTGCAGTCAGGGCGATTTAAGCGGAGCGCATTCCTGCACAGCGCTCACACCGGAGGACGAGCCGCGGTGAAACACAGACCGCAACGCCTCACAGGGGCTGGGAGCTCACCTAAAAACCTCACGTCGGAGGTGGAGGAAGTGCTGGGTGTCGCCTGAACATAGCGGTTACATGAGCAGCAGCCTCGGCTGAGGGAAACGTTGTGTGTTCGAGGACTGTACGCCGCGATGTCGGAGTTTCTGGTGAGTCTACTCGGGGAGCGGCTCGTCAACAGCGAGAAAGCCGAGGTGGACGTGCAGTCGCTGGGCGCCAAGCTCTCCCTGGTCGGGCTCTTCTTCGGATGCAGCCTGAACGCGCCGTGCAAGCAGTTCAACGGCAGCCTGTGCGAGTTTTACAGCAGGTTCAAAAAGGCGTCTGAACACAAGGACAAATTGGAAATCGTCTTCATCTCGTCTGATCAGGACCAGAAACACTGGCAAGACTTTTTGCAGGAGATGCCATGGCCTGCGTTACCTTTCAAAGACAGACACAAAAAGGTAAGATGGGCTGTGGTGATACAGAGTAAGCACCGACAAATCAGTGCTCACTCTCTGAGGAGCTTTTACTGTGTTTAGTGGGTTGGAAATGACTGAAAAACCCCCTGTAGGCCATGACTGCTTCTCTTGTCAGTGCACAGGTGTATATGCTTTAATTTGGGTCATTAAATTGGTTTCATTAACCTCCTTTTAATCAGATTCCCTTAAAGCTCACTTTAATCAGCTGGACTTGTGTCATCTTAAATTAATCTCTCTAAGCCAAATAAATCTAATTATTGATAAGACACACACATTATACAGAAAGTCAAATTTAATAAATCCCAAGTGTTGTAAAAAAGCCAAATCCAATAGAGTAAAAAGGATCTGTTTACAGAGACAAACATATAAGAAATTTAATGACTTTTTAAAATCTTCTTCCACCCTTTTGATAACAACACTTGCAGCTGGCAAAGGCACAATTTGTCCTCATCTTATTCTGACTGAGTTTTATCAAAATAATCTAAAAGTGGCGGAGCAGACATTCCTAACTTATTAACAGGACAGGAAACAGAGAGAAATTCTTACTTTCCTTTTGTCTCCACTGACTAACATTTCTGCTCAGGGAAGAGTTATTGGCACATGATACAGCCAGAGAGCACACCTCATATTATCCATGTTGCTGCATGTGTTGTCTGCCCAGTGAAGGCCTTCTAGTTTGCCATTATCTCATCTATAGCTTTCTCTAGTTTCCTAATGGTGTCAACAGGGCAAAGCTTGGAGGATTTTTAGTTCAGTACTTTGATTTATCTCACTTATTAAGCACCATTACGTTTATCTGTTTTTGTTTTTTTTTTTGTTTGTTTTTTGGTAAATCATAAGGCAGCTTGGATTTTTTTTTCTGTGATGCTCATTTTAAAAAAAAAAGTGTACATTTTTATTCGAAATAGGCAAAGAAAATATTTTAAAAATTTTATTTTAGGGTGTTACTATATTAAATTGCACTATTTATCTCCCTATCAATTTGAGTGCAATCTAATATTTTGATAATGTAGGAGTTTTAATAGGAATATTTACGACAGATGTTTCTTTGTTCACAGCTACAACTGCCACAGAAAAAAATACAAAGTAATGAGAAGTCACTCACAAACATTTTGTGGATTAAATTACAATTCTTTATGATAAATAAAAAATGCATATTGCAGAGGTTTCCTTTCACTGTTAGTAAGTGATATTGCAGCTGCATAAACACAGTCTTTTCAAATGATAGAAAGGATGTAACATATGTTGTGTGTGCTACAGGATGTCAGAGGGCCATCAAAGTGTCCTGATTGTATTACAGGGTCTCTCTCTAAATCTAAATCAAAATGCAGATGTGACAAACAAAGATACTGTGCTCAGTTGCATCGTATCAGTCACGCATGTCAGTGAATGCATGAGGTAAAGTCGATGACTGTGAATTTAAAATACTCACAAAATGCTAAGGAGGATTCTGACCCCATTTTCTTTTAGATAAGGCCTGATAACACTTTTTAAGAGGAAGTAATATGAAAAAAAAAGAATAGCCTATAAGGCGAATGAAAATATTGTGACCTTGTTTACATCACACAATATGTGTGTAAACTCATACTGGCCAAAATGTTTAGTATCCTACAGTCTGTATTTTGTCAGACAGGATGCATTTTTCCAGTCTCGCCACGTTCAACCCTTGCTGTCCTTTGTGTAGGTGAGGCATGACTTGGACTGCATCATTGTCTTGTAAATTCTTTCAGATTGCCAATGATGATTTCCGTTACACCTCATAATGAAGTCCAGGCGTGAATAAGGCAGGAGATGACAGGGGGAGTGGGGGGTTGTCTTGTTGTCGTCTGGGGCGGAGCACATCCATCGCCACGGTGCAGCGTTATTGTGTTTCTGTCTGCTTGTGGAGAATATCTGTGGCATCAACATAACCATTGTTCATGCTCTGGTCGGTGGTCTGTTGGCTGTCTCGGCCTTGTGAGAATAGAGACAGCGCAGTTGTGCATCTGTTTTGCAGAGGCCTGCAGTTTTGGTTCAGCTTGGGCTTCATCCAACCTCTCGGCCTATTCTCTCTCAGCGTTATAACACAGCAGTGGAAATACATGGGAGCACCAGCAGCTTAGTCGCTATGCTGTGAATGTGACATCTCCAAAGGCCTGCAGAGCGTGCCGTTACCCCTCATCATCCCCTAGTTAATTTATGATTTATGCATGTTGGCATTTTCGATTTTATTATAATGGAACAGAGATATATGCAGGAGTCTGTGCATTAATATATACTGCAGCCCCTCTCCTGTCCAAATGGGTGGTATTAATCTCCAGCAGACCTGATTATAATAGCTGATTCTCCCTTTTTCCTATAGATGTAAATTGTAAATTAATTGGCATCTATTTTGATAATCGGTTCAACATTTGTAGTCTTTTTTTTTTTTTAGCAGAAATGCCAAATATGTGCTCGTTCTGGCTTCTCAGATGTGATGATTAGATGCTTTTCTTTGCCATAGCTGATAGTAATCTTAATATATTTAGGTTTTGGACTGTTGGTTGAACAAAACAAGCTACATGAAAACATCAAATAGGAATGTGGGAATTGAAAACGCATTTAGTCCACTAGATTCTGACTTTTTTGTAGACGCAACAATGGATCGACTCATGGAAAGATATGAATGCAATGATTAATTACCTATTGTGTGGGGATTTATGTTTCTTGATAAAAGACAAGGTGCACACATTTTCATTTTTTGCTCACAATTAGACATGTCTGTATGAGGAGGTGTGATGTCAGATGGTGATAAAAATTGGATACAATAAACTCTGGATGTGAACTTAACAGTATCTAAAAAGGAACTGCTGTTTTTTTGTGTGCTAGAGACAGACCTAATTGGTGAGTGATGTTGACCCAGTGGAGGGCCGTGGTGATGTTGTTGGTCCGCAGAAACTAAGTGGCCCTCTTACCTCTCCTCTCAGGCTCTGTTTGACTTGGTGCAAGCTGAGCTCATCACCCTGAAGGATGCAATCCCTCTTCAGTCGTGTCTTTCAGAGCCTCGCCGCCCACCTAGGAATCTCCGACTGTAACTCACCCCCTCCTCCCCCTTCATCTGCACTGCACTGACTTGGCTATCTATCTCTCACTGGAGGCTGTCCTCTTTTCTTTTCAGTCAGGAGTTATCGAGGCCTTCCTGTTGCAGGAAATGTTTGTTATTTAATCCAGAAGGGATGATAATGTTGATTAAATACAGAGAGAAAATAAAGTCGGCTGTTGTCAACTTAAAGTCAAGGCCAATCTTTATTTAATCTCTCCTTGAGAAAAGGTGAAAGCGGCCATGCCGTTCTCTGGTGGTTTTGCAACCAACATAAACAGACTGAAAGGTGTAATTGGCCTTTACATGTTGGTGCCAGTGGATTTAATTTTGTTATTTCCTCGTGTGTGTTTGACTGACATATTTTGTTTCTTGGGTCAGTTACAGACTGCTTAATGGAGTGGAAAATGTCAGCAGTCTTTCTTATTTGATATTTTCCATTCTGAGGTGGTTTTACTCCTAAAGCCAGGCAGACCAAGAAGTCAGAACAGTGCTTCTGCACAGCATAGAGGATATCCACTAGTGTTTGTCTCGGGGAATCCTTGAATACCCTGTTCTCAGTGAGTGGACGTCTGCTTGTTGTCCTGGGACAGCCAGCTGTCGGCCTGTCTTGGCTTGCTGGCACTGCCTTACATGGACTTGTGCAGCAGGAGTGAGAGAGTTCCATGTAAATCAATTAAAGCCTCGGCCAACGCGATGTGAAAACCCAACTTGACCGAAGGGGGGAGAACAAGCTGAGATGCTGCCAGAGCTGTTCTTGCAGGAGTCGAAGGGGGGAGGATCACATCGCGGAGAGAGAAAGGCCTCTTGTTCAGGTCCTCCTGGTCGGCGGTTCTGCTCTGTAGCCAGCCCCCAGAGGCAGGACGCCCGCTCACTTGGCTCAAAGCCAGGTGCTAAGGGTGCAGGGGGCTTCGGAGAGGGGCTAAGGACGCCTTTCATCAATATGTCACTGATCTGCTGAAAACTGCAGTGCGCCCAGCCTGTCATAGCTCCTTGCACTGTGACAGTAGAAATGCTCGAAAAGGGGCCCTGACTGATATATCTGCAGGTGGTAATTCCCTCCTCTTGATCTGTCAGTGTTGCGTTTGGTTTTTGTGGGCCTGTATCGTTAGATGTTTTCCTCTTTGTTGTGTTCATCCGCACAGTGTGGGCTAATAACATCGACAGAATGTGACATTTTTGAGGCTTCTGTGATGTGGAACATCTGTAATTGAGAGCTTTAAAGTTAATTGCAGGATTCAGAGAGGATGTATTCGTCACCAGTTTCTGCTGAGCCAGCCTGTGTGCTTCAACTCATGGGAGCAAACTTCCTGGATTGTATCAGTTGGATGTCAAACGGAGGTCTTAAGATCACCATGTTTCTGACTGCCTTTGCTCCTAACTCAAAAACAGTTGTAATTCAAATTCGGTCATCCTAAAACCATGCAGAATTCACAAGACTGACCGCCCCAAACAAGGTAAACCAAAGATGATGTACGTAGAGTGGAAACTAAATCACTCAAAGCAACCACCCTACATTGGACACCAACATAAAGCAGATGAGAAAGCAGAACAAGGGCAGTCTAACATGGCCCAATCCACCAAATAAAGCTATGAACTGGAAAACAGTGGCGCTCTCTTTTAGATTCCTAACTCTGATCAAAGTACAGGGGCTTTAATAAGTAGCCTAATATGAAGTTGGCTCAGGGACTAAATGGAAAGTAAGATAATCCTTACTTCAAGGCATTTGACCTCAGCAGATTAAACCCTGAAACGACAGTTAACCTAAAGTTTCATGCTGTGTGAATACTTAAAGCGGTGTGATTTGCAATTTGAATGACTACCGGGTATGAGGGTAAAAAAGGTTATTAACCCCCTAGAAACATTTAAACAGTACTTTGTTCTATATACATGCAAACCTTTAGAATAATTTATTCTGTACGCTTTACTGAAGTTTCTAATTGCCAAACTCAACTGTGATGCAGGGGTTTTCTGTCTTAATGTATAATTTGGTGGTATGTGACAACAATACAACAATATGGGCCTTTTTTACTTCCCCGACATTTCTAATGTCAATAGTACTTATGGGCCTGCCTTAGATTTAGCCAACAGAAGTAGTGTGTTGGCATAATACGTCTAACTACATACTAATTTTGTTTAAACTGCATATTATGACTTTTTTATTAACAGCAGAAAGTACAGGAAGTACTTTATTTAATTAAGATTTGCATTTTGCACTTCAGGTATGATTGTGTGGGCTTATTTTTTAAAATAGCCTCAGCCTCATCACCGGTTGTGTGAATATTATTTACTCCAGCAACAGTATATAATTTGTTTCCTATGTATAAAGTGATGAGAACAGAGATTTTATATCAGCTAATGTGTTATTGTTGAAATGCAAATACTAATATGTACGCATTCTAGGTCACAACATTGGGTTTTATGTTTAAGTTTTGTTGAGGTGACCTTGTAGAAACGGTTACCCTGACTCCGGCTTGAAGTGTGCATGCCAGGCTGCAGTGCTGTAGTTTAATGTGACTCCATTGTCCTGCAGCTGTGAGGCCTTGTTGCTGTGCGCCATGTTTGACAAGAGCTTATGTAAAGAATGTGGGCAGACACCTGCTCCGCTGAAGCCGTTCAGGGCCAGAGGGCATGGAAACAGTGTGTGTTTGTGAAGGCTCAGGATACTTGGCAATGCCAACTGTTACATCTCACACCAGCAAGCTTGTGTTACTGTCTCCTTTCACTGCCCATTATGTCCTCTTTACTGGGAGATCTGTAATATTGTGAGAGGCGACAATAGGGATCTCATCAGAGGTGAAGTTCTGTGGCTTAAGTTACCCAAGTGAGAGTTTAGGGAACAGTTGCACAGTGTGTCTCGTAAAACCCATTCCCTCTTGCAACTCAATCTGTTTTTACTTCCGTTATCTACCCGTTAAAAGACAACACACAATAGCTGTAAGGCTTCGACCCCTTGTCTGTGGTCCACGAACCACTGCAATGATACCCTGGGATTGACTTTTTTTCTTTGTCCCTGCGTTCTTCAGCTGGACTGCCCCTGCACTCTGTGGTTTTCAGTCAGGACTTTCCAAAGCAGAGTGACGTTAAAGATAATAGACATGGCTAATGTGTTCACCGCAGTGTCTGCAGTAGCTCTCAATGAGAACAACAGATGATTCATCCGCTTGCGCACATTATCCCAAACCAGCCCAATTGTCACATACTTGCCAGTCAAATCATCCAAACCAGTGCAGCATAAAGTCCAGAATGCAATCGCTTGATATTAATTTTGGATTCTACTGATGACAGGAAAGCAGCTTACCAAGCTTCTTTCCATGGAAATAAGCAGATGGTTGTTATTTCAATTCATAAATCCACCATCATCTGCTATGTCTTACTTTATTTATTTTTTTCAGTGCCACTGCTGCCGTATTCAGGAGGTTTGTTCTTGCTTTTCTCTAAGCTGAGATCACTTCACGGACTGGTTGTTGTGCCTGGACCCTCCCCCACTCAATCCTCCGGTCTCTAATTGCCCCACACCGCAGCTCAGCAGCCCCCTCCAACATAATAACAGCGTAGTCGCCCCAGGGGCATCCTGCCATCCAGAGCTGTCTTTCGTCTTCCTTTTGTTATCTCTCCTAGATTGAATGTTGGCTCTTTGTGATTGCCCAGTTTCCCCCCTCATCATCAGCACTGATCATATTTCTTTAGCTAAATGAAAAGGACAAAGTGATGGATGCACGCTTTAGACTGTCCACACTCACTGCAGATTTTTTTACCTTTATCTCTGACACTCGATGAAACCTATCTCCTTCAGGAAATCTGCTCTATCAGTGAGTGGCAGCGCTGATTTGATGTAAATTTATTCATAGTATGAAAATTTCTGGCGTGACAAGTTTCCCCTTGGACGATAACCCTTTCCCTTCCATGTGACCACCACCCCGCTCCCAGGATGGAGACACTGTTGTGTATATGCAAGCTGTAAACCCCCCTCACTGTGGTGTTTTCATCCAAGTGTAAGTGCTCCTGCAGCTCCTGCTCCTGTCTGAAAAGAAGCACGCCGTACAAAGAGACCCACTGTCTCAGCATGTAGCATGGCACACTGGCACCAGCCCCGCTGTCTTGCCTACAGTTGAGCTGTTGCATGTGGTGAACTGATTTTTATCCAGCAACTGACAAGCATGCACTCCCGACAAAGTGAGTAAAAAGGTAGCTTGATTTCTTAGAGTGCAAAGCTGTTTTCTGTAATGTTGCTGAAATGATTGTATTCTGTCCAAGATCTGAACATCTTGTCTTTGTCCTTTGCTTCAGTACACTTGAATTCTTGACAGTGGAGCTTCCTAAGCACTTAGTCAGGGGACCTCTGTAGTTGTGGAAAGATTGTGGAGTAGCTCAGTTAATTAGAAAAAAAATCCATGTATTCAAGTGTTAGAGAGAAAAAAGCATCCAGTTTGGATTTAAAATGATGAAAGTAACGTAATGGATCACATCTGAAATACTTAGCTAAAGTGATGGATAAATGGTTGGAAGAGTTAGCTGAAATTAATTCAACTCAATTTTATTCGTGTAGCCCAACACCAGGGGGCTAACAACAACCACTTTAACTATAATAATAGACATGAATAATAATTAGTGCCTGTATATGATGTAACTATTATAGCAGAAGCAGTGGGCATCAGGTAGGACCACCACCCAACTATGACCCGCAATCTAGGTGAAACCCCAATCTGTGTGAACCTGCGAAACAAGAAAGCACAAAAGCTCCAGGGAAGTAGCCAAGTTATTAACATGCACTAATCGGACATGAATGTTTGCAAACTGACAAAGGACAAAGAGAGGAGCTAAGTGTATCATAGGAAGTTTACTGACAGACTAGGCCTGTAGCCTGACTAGGGGCTGGTTCAAGGCAAGCCTGAGCCAGCCCTAACTATACACTTTAGCAAAGAGGAAAGTCTTAAATGGATAAACGGTTAGAATATTTAGCTAAAAGTAATGGATAAATGGTTGAAAGATCCAGATGGTGCCACTCTGAGAGTTGCAGAAATGTAAACTTGACCAAACCTTAACAGTTGAACTAAACACAACTGCATGAAAAAGTGATTGTAACAGACTTATATGTAGGGTGACAGAGTTACAACGTGTAATGTATTATTGTAGCACGTTTCTGCAGTGTGACTTAACAACCCCACTGAAGCCAGCTAAAATGAACACATATGTGTTGATGAAGTGTTGGTAGGGATGCGGTTGTATATCAGAGCCACTGATGTGGTGATGTGGTGTGTACATGTGTGGCTGGGAACCACTGATGTTCATTATCTGCTTATGCTGTGATGTGAGGGTAGGACCAGTGTGTGTGTGTGTGTGTGTGTGTGTGGTGTGTGTGTGTGTGTGTGTGTGTGTGTGTGTGTGTGTGTGTGTGTGTGTTCAAAGACAGACAGGAAAAAGAGAAGTGGTAGTCACTCCCTCACGCTAAAAGAGCATGTGGAAGGAGAAATGCTCCGCTCTGCTCTGATGGGCTTTGTGGGCAGCCCACATCTTTTTGAAATTAAAAGGATAAATTTAATGTAGCACGCAGGGGCAGTGCAGTCTATCTTATTCATTGTCTGCCACTATAATCACATTGTGGAATTTTAATATTGTGAATTGATCTGTTAGACAACTTTATGTGATTTTTCCATACCTTAACATTTATCAGGATATTCTGTGTAAGGGTGAAGATCATCTGGCTTTCATTGTATTTTTTTCAACTTATCCGAGCATTACAAGAACCTAAGACTGTGGAAAAAGAAAGTTTGCAAATGGCATGAGTGAATAAGGATGAAAAGAGTTATAAAGCTGCAATATCGTCAGTATGAAGGACGCATATAAGTATATTTCCCCAAAATGTTAAGCTTTTTCTTTAATTAAGTATTGACAGTATAACTGGATAGTATTTCTCAATATTCTCGTCAGTGACATCCTGTGTCAATCTGTCAGCATGTGTACAGTGTGGACTCACACACCCGCCAACCCCTGTCACTCAGCAACAGACAGACTGAAGATGTTCACCAAGCACCAGAGGAAACCGAGCGATATTAAAATCCAGAAATAGCACTTTGTCACAGTGTTTTTGACAGTTGAAAGAAACTTGCACTCGAGCACCGAGTCTCCACTGGGAGATCAGCCCAAGTCACCCATTCTTCTTTTTAATTTTAACTCTCTAGTTCACATATGCCCTTTGTCGTACTGTTTCAAGGATTTTATGCACATATAAAAAAAACTTTTCCACATTGCTGATTTTACGTAATTCAGATTAGTTGGATCTAACTGTTGGTTGATCCTCACTTTGCTCCAAGGCAGATGCTACGGTGAGCTGTTAATCTGCTACAGGATAATGAGCCAGCTGAGGATATATCATATGTCTAATAAGGTCACAGACAGCTACCCAGAGAAATATTTTCCATAATATCGAATCAGCTCTTTCTCGTTTTCATGACATAGCATGGTAGCAAGTTCAGAGTTTTAACAGAAAGAGCCCAGAATTATAAGTAAGCATCTTCAAATGCACTTTTTGTCGGAGCTCAGCAACTCAAGAATTGTGTACCTAATTTAAATGCTGTCCTTGCTAAGTTGGCATGTTACGTTGAGAAAAAGTGGAGAAAATTGAGGGAAGTCTGGCTGAAGCAGATCTCATGGCCTGTAGTTAGCTCATTATTTTTGTAATAACCAGAGAGTCACTTGGAATCATTTCCAGGCGCACCCATCCCCTGCTCCTCCAGGAGATTGCAAACAAACAGGCATTGTTGAATTCAGATCATTTTAATGTGTTTCTATTTTGATTATTAATCTAAATCACCAAAACCGTCTGCAGCCAGGTTCACTGAGTTTACTGCGCCTGTGTGTGTGTGTTATTTGACACCACTGCAACAACACGCTCCCCACATAATTGCACATTATATCTACTTGGACAAATGGATATGTTGATATTCCCTGTTGGTATCTGTCATGGCGTGTGTGTGCACGCCCAAGTCACATGATTCTTTAGAATACATTTGTGAGCTATTACTCAAGGTCACTGGTGGGCAAGCTAATCTGGAAAACAAATAATGGTGCTGCAGCATTGCCAATAAATTGATTCATGCTGTTGTATTATCAGTAACATTACATTAACAATATGAAGCTGGGCTTACTTTATAACGGGCTGCAAAATATTTACTGGCACTAAAAGCCTGTGGCGGAGTACAATAATAATAGGTTAGAATGTCCTTCCTGCTTATGCCAGTTACTTACTATAGGTAGTAATTAGTGATTTTAGTTTCGGTAATTTTAAAGTCAAGTCATATTAATTGTAGTCACATTGCCCAGTGTCACAAATCACAAATTTGCCTCAGGGGCCATACAGTCTCACAGAATTCTACACCCTGTCTTTTGACCCTTGATTCAGATAAGGAAGGATTCCTCTTCCTGGACAAGCAGATATTCAATAGATGTGTGTACAGAATAGACCAACATAGTAAAATTGCAGTTGAGACAATAAGGATGACGAAATTGCTGAAATAGATTGTAGACATATATAAAGGGAGGATGTCTGTTTATAGATGTTAGATGCAATTCTGTGTTATTTCTGTTTTGGAGGAAGGAATTAAGCCATCCTGGAGTAAAATTAGTCTCATCATCATCTCTGCATTTGCAACAGTATCTATTTTGACGCTACGTATGGGAATGCTATATCCGTATGTTTCCTAATTCTACAAATTTTGGCTTTACCAGTGACCTTTTTGTTTTGTTTATAAGCTGTAAACAAAACACTGTCATAGTATCTATTTAAAAAAGATGACATGATAAGGCAAACATATTAGCAGAACAATATGTGCTTTCCAATACTCATAGGCTACTACTCAAATACTAATAATAGGAAGATTAATTAGTAAAGTGAATATAAAGATAACTAACAACAGAAGGACATAGGATATTAAGAGATAAGGTTAAGAAGGTTAAAGTTCAGGGTGCACGTGGTGTGTCCCAATTTATGTATAGTCCATGCAATAGTACTAACTTTGTAAGAGCATCATTAATATGCACTGATAGTAAGAAGAAAATGTGATTAGGAATACAGGGAATAAAGTATTTGCACAACCAGGAGACGTTAAGCAACGTTACGCTATTGGAGTTGTATTTCTGGCCACCTAATGAGTCCAATGTTTGTCTGTTTTGTGCTCTGTTTTGGTCTCCACCAGCTCCTTAAGAAAGTACGTGGCTCCCGAGCGGCTAAATGGTCCACTCTGTCCATCAGCTAGTTGCTAACGTCTGTGTGCTGCATGGTGGGCAGGTTAAAACAATAAGCTAAGACACTATAGAACTCTGTATGGCTAAGAGGGTTTTCAGAGGTGGGTGATAATTCTCTGAGGGTTTTGCACACTTCACATTACATGATGTCATTTGATCTGTTGTTTGTATGGAAATACTGCTTAGTGATTAGTTTTAAATACTTAGGTTTAAAAAAAATACACAATTCATAGCATGAATCTGTTTCTAGAAAAGTTAAGACTCTGTAACTTAAAGCTTTGAGGCTGTGTATATATTTTTATAGTAGTTGTACAGAATGTAGGGGATGTAGAAGTCCAGCTTGTTTGTTCACTTCAGCTGCCGCAAGTTAAGTAAACAAGCACAGAACCTGACCTTGCTGCAGAAAAACACATGGAGTCTGTATAACATACCAGAGCAACAGGCCAGATGATGTACTGATGGTAGCCCATATGGAGGTATTGGCAATGTTGTTGGCTGTAACAAGGGGAAAAATCAGAGGGAAGAGTCAATGAAAGGCTGGATAACACTAACCATGACAGGAAGTAGGGTGTTGTGGGAGCTGCCGGTTATCTGAAAGAGAGGCTTTCTCATTGAATAACCCTCTAAGTGAAGAAGTAGCCTTGGATTTTAAGTAGTGGGACTGGAGTGTTTTCCGTCTCCGGAGGCTTGCTTGTCTGCACATTTCTACAGCCATCACATCCAGTTTTAAAATTAACCACGCTACGTCTTTGTTCAATAAAAACCCCACCACATGGATTCCACACATATTCCAGCTCATGTAGTGGCACTAAGGAACGTGCTTGTCCAAAAAGCCTTGCACAAATCATCAGACACTTTTAGTGTTTGAGGGAGTGGACCCCCTGCTGAGGCTCCACCGTGGCTTAGCTCTGCCTCTGTGTTGGGGGCTAATCGCTGTTTTGATTAGTCTTTTTTTACCCAATCTGTTTGCATGGAGCACCGATCCCACGGCCATGTTGAATGAAAGGGTTTATCAGCTTAAGCCTGTTGTAAGGAGCACGAGAGGTCTCATCTTTTCACTGAGGAAAGAGAGCGGCCCTCGGACACAAGTGTCCAGGCAATTAGAGACGCCGGGGCCTCAAAGAGAGATTACTGGCACACAGTTGTGGCCGGCGTCTTTCTTGTCCGGCACATTGTTCATGCGGTGTTGAGACCAGAGCTGCAACTAATGGCTATTTTCACTGTTGATTAATCTGTTGATTATTTTGTTGATGCTTGGCCTATAAAATGTCCAAAAAAGGGTGAAAATATCAATCAGTGTTTCCCAAAGCCCAAGATGACATCCTCAAATGTCTCGTTCAGTCCACAACCCAAAGATATTCAGTTATTGTCATAGAGGAGTAAAGAAAGCAGCAAATATTCACATTTAAGAAGCTGGAATCAGAGATTTTTGACTTTTTTTGTCTTATAAATTGCTCAAACCAGTTAATCGATTATCAGCTTTGTAGGCGATTGATTTATTAGACGAAAATATATTTGTTGTTGAAGCTCTAGACACATAATGATTGGTACTGTTGTCTCAGAGAGCAGAGGAGGAAATAACTGACCGCAGTCATGGGACTCTAATCTTGGGAGGATTCTTTGAATTCATACCACAGGGACAAACTGACATAAAGGTATGAAAAAGTAAAAGCAGAGAACAGCAGAATGACACTAGTCAACATTAGCAATAAGAGAGGAAGGCACAGCTGGTATGGTACTGAAACTATTTAAAATGTTTACAATTCACAATCAATTTATCAAAAAATTGATATCTTTGACAACATAATGGCAATGGTCAGTCTTTCATCCTAGTATAGGAGCATTAGCCACAGTGGCAGTGGCAGAGGCAGTATAGTACCTCCTCTGTCTTGTTTTTGTCTTAAGGCCTAATCAGTATAATCTTATACACATTTGCTACTGTAATGTAAACATATCCTAATAAGAAGTTAAATTTGGTGCAGCCTCCATCATGCTTTGTTTTGATTTGGCTAATTACATGGAAACATAACATCAAGATAGCGTTGCAAAGCTGTTTGCATGCTAATTAGTGGTAAGGAGCAGTGTAACCATTGCTGGTGAGCCTCAGGGTGCCAGGCGCCCATGTTTGATTGCTGTGCCCACTCAAATGAAAATTACACTAACAAATAATGAAGGCTCTTTAGTGGACCTCTCTGGATTCACTTATTTGCCCCCTTCACCAAGTTGCCCCTGTGGCAGCTAGATTAGCTTTGTGCACGCACAGAGTCGTGCCAGCATTACTGAACCAGTGCGAATGTTGAACCGGGCTGACTGCCTTGGTGCCCATTAGGGTTGAGCCGGTGTAAAAAATTTCAAACCGGTTTGACCGGACCAGACTGGTATACCGATTCTTACCAGGTGTGACACTTAACTTAGCAGCTGCTCTGTGGAGCGTGGAGAACATCGTGGAAAATAATGACACCGTATTCACCATGTCATGTATCTTCATGTATCAGCCATTCCTAGTCTGCTGCGGCACTTTCAAAGTGAGCGCCAGATATATACAGAAACAGGCCGTCCGATGAAAGTTCAGCTCACAACAGCAGTGTTGCATCGCTCGCAATTATTTTGGACACCTTTTTCATCAGCATCAAATCCTAAATGTTGCTTTATTGGTGCAGTTTTCGTTTTCTTGCCATGTCTCCTCTCGTCACCCAAAAACACATTAAGTTGTAAACATACACCGTTTGTACCGCTGTGCCCCTCCCATCTCCTGAAATGTGTTCTCCTTTATATTGCCAACACCACCTCATCTCACAGCCAGTCAGACACTAGTGGCTCCATTAGTACATTTACAAACATTATGTTGATGAGCTGTCATATTGCTTATAACTAATGCAATATGTTGGATTTAGTGCTGTGATGCCATCAGGGTAGGGTGCCAAATCGGAGTAGTTTTTAATTTGCAGAATGTTTTATAATGACAAATAATGGTTCAGTTGGTTTGCATATAATCAAACTGGTTTAAGCTTGAACAGCGGACCCAACCAGTAAAACAGGAAATCATCCTAACTCTAGTGCCCACGGACCACGAGCCAAAGGGACCTCTAAATCCTGATAATATTTAGTGTATTTTTTTGCAGGCAAAATGGCAGGAATTTGATTAAGATACAAATATTGACTTAATCTGTGCTTGCTTGGCTTTTAGTCCACTGTGCTGCTTTGAATGGTATTAGTCATCCTGATTGTGATATTAGTAACGGTTGTTAATATGGGCAACAATGATTGGTTACATAGGGTTCTGTGATATGTCTATGTACTGTGAGAAGAACTCCCTTTAATATCTCTGTTTGTATTGGACCTGACATTAACAAGCATGACGGCAGAATTGGAATAACTTAATTTGTGAGGTATTTAATTTTCTGGTTTTTCCAAAACAGACATTCCCATCTGGTTATTTTAGTCATAGAATAGCAAATGGAGCCGTCAGCTGAGGAAAAGCCATGGGCTGAAACATGTCTGTCGTCCTCTTCTGCCATACATCATGAAAGTATCATATACTCATGTGAGTGCTGATGACCTCATTCACCATTTTGTGACATTTAAAAAAAAATAATAATAAAAAAAAGGTTTTTTTGGGTGGCACCCATTATACTTGGAACATATTTGAGTTGAGCACGCCAGCTCTTTTGTTTGAGTTATTTTAGTCATAAACAGTTTCTCACTTGATTCACTACATTGATATTCTATTGAGCAATATAAAATTACACACCCACTTCGAGTTTGAGCTTTAACCAAAAAATGTACATCATAAAAATGGTACATTATGATTCCGCAGATGCAGTGAACCTTCATAATATTTATGTTGGCTATAACTCAGCATTTGATGTCTGAATTTCATCCAACAGCCTGACTGAAGTGAAATAAAAATGTAGCATTTTTATGCACTTTATTTATAATTTTCAGCTCACACCCACATACTTCACTTTTTATGATTTGAAAAAATAAGTCTTCAAATCAAATTTTGGTAGTTACTTTTTTTCTGGCACCAGGAGTAATTGTCACTTACAATTTCATGACTTCCTTTCTTATGGCAACCTTTTCAAAGAGCATCTCAAGAGATAGAAGAGTTATGATATTAGCACATAAAACCTGTGCGGTTCACCTGAAGGTTAAAGCTGAAAACCTTAGGAAGGCCATAAAATTATAATGTGCCATTAGTGTTCAAGCATTCACACAGTGTTTGTAATGATGTACATTTTGTCTTTACATCCAAAAAAGTTCTCTTTCCAAAATATTGTTGTAATGTTTAATGTCTTCACAAGAAGACAAACCGGTTACATTTTTCTAGTCATCCTAGATGTGAAGAGAAGTTGAGATATTTTATGGTTTATACTTCTGAGGAGGAAATGAACCCGCAGAAAGCACACAAGCTTTAAAGTGAGACCCTTCCTGCTGATGCGACTCGTAGCCTGCGAGGTGTTAAATTGAGTCCGGAGACCATGCGAGTGTAGGGAGTGGGTAAACACAGACAAAATACTTAACCCTCCCTCCGCTCTGCAGCTCACCAGTATGTCACTCGCCACCTGCTCATTTGACAGCACTGCTGGTTTTGAAAGCAGCAGGTGTGCTCTTTAAGTCCAATGGTAGCAAGTTCCGCTCTGACAACCTCGGTCTCTGTGTTGTGGTCAGTAAACCTGCTTTTTTCCAAAGGTGGAATATAGACTGGCATAACTTGGTGTTGGTTGTGTAGCCGCTTTAGAAACAAAGTGTTTGTTTGCACATGGTCCCCCATAGAAGCTTACAAATCTGAACTGAAGCAGAAAGAAAATCCAGATGAAGGTTTCATGTCAGGAATGTGAGTGTCGTTCTGCCAAGTCATATACCTTTTCCCCCTCTCTCTTTTCATCTATCATACAATTATGGTGAGCTGCGAGAGCCAGAGGTATGTACTATGTTTTTAAAAGGCTGGGGGGAATAAAACTAAAGAATTATTGTTGTAAATGAAAATATGACTGCAGGTTTTTCTGGTATGAATGAAACCAGGCTCAAAGAGAAAGGTGAGACCAGTTTTGATTTGTGCTCCTTAGTCAAAAGTGCAAAGAGTAGCTCGCTGTGGCTGAAAAACCCTACATGTGGAATCATTTCTCTCCTGTCCGCCGAGTTCTGCTGTGTTGCCGAACCCCTTGAGAAACAAAGGCATCTCCATCACTTCATCGCTTCCCCCTCAACGCTTTGTTGCTCCAGGTGTTCGCTGTCCGAGCGGTCGAGATGAACTGCAGATAGAGGCGCTGAGCAGAGATACAGTTTAAAAAGGAAAAAAAAAAAAAAAAAGGCAGCCAGAAGTTTCTGCGAGGCTGTCAAAATTCTCACAGGTACTTAATGAAACTCTGCTTTCCCTCAGTTAGGCTTCTTTAAGCGTGAGAGGCTGAGTGAGTGCGAGGAAATCCTCTTAACTTTGTTGTGGTGGGAGGAAAAATCTGGGCAGGGATCTGCCACTGGGGTGGAGATACGGTATGTTTTTAATGTATACTGTAATTACACTCTCTAATTACTGGCATCAGAGCAGAATCACAAAATATGAAAGCAGTATTTGACATCAGTCGTGCTAACAGGCTATTATTAGTCGTCTTGTTCTGTTTTCTAAGGTACAGCCATTCCCACAAGGCAGAGCAGAAGGATTTGACAGTTTGAAGTACAGAACAATGTCTAATGCTTTGGGAATAAAACTGCGGCTGCCTGTACATTCTCCTGCTTTCAAGGCCCCCTTTAACATGTTCTTCCTTTATCCATTCTCAGAAAGTGAAAGCAGAGCCAAGTTAAATACCTGGCGTGGCCTCAAAGCTCTGAATATTTCTGCGGAAAGCAGAGCAGTTTGTGTAAGTTCGTGGATAGAGATAACAGATTGCATGTCTTCTGTGGCCGGTTGGTTGCCAGTTTTTGAGAAATGGGTGTACCACACACTGCCCTGGAATATTAGGTAATAATACACTGGGGTTTCTCAAGTGTGACCACTTTGAACTTGGTAATATCACAGTAGTGCTGTGAATCTTGACAGAATGGAGCAATTTGTTTATTAGACCAGTGGTTCTCAACCTTTTTCATGTCAAAGACCCCTACACTAATTTAAATTAGGTCATGGATTTGATAAGAATTCGCCACAAGGACATCCATGTGAAAAGATTTTGGTTGTTAGATGTGATTTAAGACCAGAAATGTATATTTGTCAAGCAGAGCCGGGACGAGTAGTCGATTAATCCTTTAAATACTCTAGCGACAGAAAATTATTTGGCATCTATTCTGATTTTCAAGTAATCTTTTTATTATTGTTTTAAGCAAAAAAGCCAAACATTTGCTGGTCTTATGCTGCTTAAATGCCTAGACTGTAAAAACAATAATGGATGTGGCTACCATGACGTCACCCATTGGTTTGTGGACTCCCGTTTTGAAGCGTCAAGTTCGGCATTTCATTAATCTTTTGTAGTCAGAAGTGACCGTATTTGGATAAGAGGCTGGAGCCGTGCAGATGGGAGGGGTGGATCTGACTGAGAAGGACAAAGAATACTATTGGCAGACAGCCTGTCACTCAAAGTGGCCCACCCTTAGTTATGCATAACGTTATGTCTTAATAAAATGTAATTATATAAAATTGAATTATATAAAAATTCACCCCTGCACAGTTGTCATGACAGGGGAGATTAGCTATAGAGGCCAAAGCTGTAAACTTGTTTATTTGTAATGTAAAGTTGGGCATTTTAGCATGGAGGTCTATGGGGGTTGATTGGCTTCTGGAGCCAGCCTCAAGTGGCCATTCAAGGAGCTGCAGTTTTTGGCACTTCCATCTTGGCTTCAATTTTCAGCCCACGATGCTGCTGCTTGCTTGAATGTGATGCTTTTCTTTGTCACACATGATAATAAATTGAATTGCTCTGGATTTTTTGTTTCACCATTTCCTGGGGTTTATTGATAGAATGATTTTTTTTTTTTTATTCATGGAGAAAACAAGGGGCAAATTAATTGATACTGTCAATAATATTTGCCCTGTTGTTAACAACTGAGGAAATAGCCATGAAGGAAGTGAAACCTATGACCATAATACTCACTGTTATGACTCTTATTCACATCGGGCTCCCTGCTTTTGTGAATTACATTGTAAAAAAACACTTTTACCCTTTTTTCTGGGGACCCTGTGGAACTCCCTAAAGGACCCCTGGTTGAGAAACCCTGTATTAGACAATATATTAAGAGTAGTATTGCTTTTGTAATAGTGAGATGTGCCTCAGTTAGATTTCATCTCTATAAATTTTTACTCCTGACAGCCTCCTGACAAGGGTCGTCTTTTTTTTCCACCTCTTTTATCCCTTCAGCTTCCCCTCCGTTGTGAGACCCTTGAGTTATTTTGGCCCTGAAAGCCAAACCTGCTGTCCTAGAATCATCTTTTAATTAGGCTGCCTCCCCTTCATTGATGATTCCTGTTTTACAGTATAGCCCACAGGACGTAAGAATAAGCCAAGAGAGTCAGAGGCAGCCCTGCAACCCTTTTTGCCTTTAGCTGAAAGACAGCGATGAAAAGGAGGAAGGAAATGGTGCGTTTTCAATGATCTGCACCATCTTTGATCTCCAAATTGCTGCCATTACGTGTCATAATATTCCATGTAAAATTCCTCAGATTACCATGCTTTTGATGTTCATTCAGACTCGGCTTTGATATCAGCCTGCTGTGATTATGAATGTAACTTCTGATTTTGTGCAGCATTTATGCCATACAATAACACGACTGCTTCTCATTATGCAAACACCCAGATAACACTTCTTTATCTGAATGATGGGAATCTGTTCCAGTCACAGTCTGTTTGTATTGATGCCAGGGGGGAAATATGTTGGTGGTTTTGGGGTTTAGCGATGCAGTCGACGGTTGGTACAGTTTGTGTTCTTGGCACTGAGAGAAAAGCAACAAGAGCAAGGCTTCGGCCACGATCCTAGGCCTGCTTTTGTGTTTGCCAGTGGTGCAGTGTGAGCAGCTGTAGGAGGATGCCAGCATGAGGACTGAAATAATTACTGCAGTATGCTAGTTTAGTCAACACTGTTCAACTGCAGCTGTTTCCTTTTGCGGTTGAAAGAATTTCAAAGGATGTAATGTAGCTTCAGGATTTTTTTTTCTGGAAAGCAGAGTCATAACTACCTAGCAGGGATTTGCTGGACTGTGTTGCCATTTTGAAAAGTAAATATACTTAAAGTTTAATGGTCACAGCCTGTGACACGGAGTGGGAGCAGACACTTAAGTGTGGACAGGACCACTCCGACGATTTATTATCAACCTGATGGGCTTGGACACACACTTGTGCACTCACACCATTTCGCTATGTTGTTTTTTAATAGACTCCACCCCCACAGCAGTGTCCTCTTCCCACCAACACAAAAGAGAACAGGACGAGCAAACTGGGTCAGGTTCCTTTCTATTTATGCAATGTACGTGTTTTTTTTTTTTTTTCTTCCTGACGACACCGTCTTCAGTGGTCTTTAAACATTTGGACAGTTTGTTTCATTTTCTATGAGGTGCGGAGGTGTGAAGAGCTCCCAAAGCAGCTCTTAAAGGGGAACACCACCTAGATTAAGAATCCCAGTATGTTATTCCCATGGCCTGGTAAAGTTTGATCAGTATTCGTGAGCATGAGCTACTCTCTCAGAAGAAATTAAGTCTTAAACGTGTGATGTCATAGGTTATAAAGTCTGGAGTCGCTCCATAGACAATAAATGGGACCCATAAAATGTTTCTCTTTTTTATACACAAATGAGTATGTTCTCAATTCTGAAACAGAAAATGTCTGTATATACTCAGAACATCAACCTGGGTGCTCTCATTGTCATCCCAATTCATTGTCTGTAGAGCAGCTCCAGATATTATTCTTAATGACATCACAGATTTGAGTTTTAGCACTCAAGCTTTTGGATTAGGGAGAGAGTTTACGAAAGTCTTTGTACTGTCTTCGACCATAGGAATAACATGTATGAATTTTAAAAATGGGTGTAGTTCCCTTTACATTATTATCAATCCTTAAAGTCCCTGAAAACTTGGTTGGAAAACATTTCTCTATTACATCATGGCCCAAAGAGATACTTTGTGAGTTTTCAACCAGCTTTGTATCATAACAGTGTGGGTCGTATGTGTAAATGAACTATGGTTAAATTTCTCTCCATCTTGCCGGCGTTCAGATCTTCCTGGACATTTTTGCTGTCTCTCGGGCTGTAGCTCACACTACAGATTGTAAATGCACATGATCGAATCCCTGCCACCACAGACACAGACTATAGAAGCGGATTGAGAGAGGGGATCCACCTCTCTGTGTCTATCTCAAGCTTGGATCAAACCATAAAACTAGATAGTGCTGCGCAAATATAAACCAGGTTTCGGTTACTGTATTGCCCATTTCTCTCTATCTGTACTGTTTGGCTGTAATATGAGACTTTGTGAACAGGAAGTGGGCACCATACTGTTTCCTGTATTGTCAAGACAGGCTGAAAACTCTGAGATCAAATGGAAACAAAACAAAGCAGTGCTGATCAAATATGAACCATGATTCTGTTACCGTGTTGCCTAGTTTACAAACTGTAATTCAAGACTTTTTGTTACCAGCTGGCTGCCATATTGTTTGCTGTGTCAAAAAGGACAAGCACGCATTTTGTCTCCCACCAACAGGAGCGTTTATTGCTCTGGTGTGGCTCAGTGCATTCTTCAGTTTGAGGTTTTCTACCTCTTGAGCAAAAGCAAATACCACAGCAATTTCCCTCTGTTTTTTCTGGTCATGTAGCACCAATTTCAGAAGTATTGTGTCTGCGTACTGCATGAACAGCCCAGTTTTACGAAAATACATCCTCAGTTAAGATTTATTAAGTGTTATTTATAAAGGGTGTAACACTCAAAAACAGGACTGTTAGTGTGGTTTGATCATATTTGACTGACAATGGCCCAGCAGCATCAGAAAACAACCCCACACCTGTTTTCATATTTTCATTTAAATCGGTGCATGCAAGTATGTCATGTCCCCTTTTAACACCTGAGCCCAGCCCACTTTAGACTAGTGTGAAGAGGTGAAAGAAATCAGCACAGGCAGAAATCCCTCATGTAAAATGAGCAGAATCATTATCACTAGTGCAATTGTGTGTTCTTGTAGGACCCCGTCGTTCACAATAAGAAGATAACTGAAAAAAAAAAAAATGTTCTCAGGGCCTTTTATGTCTAATGGCAACAAAATTTGTCAGAAATTTGTAGTGCTTTAATGCAAGCACATATTCATCATTCATGGCCCCAGCTCAAGGTCTTTTTGATAATTGCATTTACAGACATGGTGGGTTTCGTCTCTCAGCAACATCCTCCTGCCCAGCCATTTCCCAGATGAGCAGCACTCTGTCATCTCTGCCTGCCAAACGCAGCCGCTGAAAAATGGAAACACTCCAACAAGCCATCGCTTTGGTCAGAATTATGCTAAAAAGGCAGTTCGCTCACATACTGCATTGCTCCCATGATATGTATAATTTTTTATGCGCAACACGTCTTGCAGATTGCCCATCTTCATAAATTTTTCTGTGCACAAACAGAGACGTGAACATTAAAGTCATTTCAGTGATTATGAGTGAGGAGTGTGTGCGTTACTGTGCAGACCTGCATGTTACAGTTTCCTGTTGTTCATCGGGGAGGCCAGAGTTTCAAGTTTGTTTCCAGAGTGTGTGCCACTCTCCCTGCACACTTTCTCAGGCTCCAACAATAGTCCCCTCGTCGTTGGCCCCTCGTAATCCTCTTTACCACCCCCCTCCTCCCTCTTCCAACCTTTTCCTCTCTCCCCTCATAGGCCACGTACCCTGCTGTGTTGTCAACATCAACCAATCATGCTGAGAGCTGCCGCAGATTGTAAATGTTTGGAAATACCGCAAAGCTGCTAATATGGAAGTTAAATACTTTGACTTTGAAATCTTGAATTCTTTTAGATGTTTAACTGAACTTTGTACACGAACACTAGAGGATGCTGAATTGTACTTATGAGCTGGATTTCCCAGCACGTGGAGTGTGCCATTCTTGTCACATAAGCACTTTATTTGTACACTTTGATGGCAGCTGGCATATTCGAGAGCTGATCACAGCTATAGCTCCACTCCTTCCCAGGTTTTATGTTTTTGTTGTTTCAATGTTTTTTTTAATATCCTATGGCAGCAAGATAGCCATCACTGTCGGCTCCCCTTCAGGATGTAGTATGTTTGTCATGCATTGTTTATCACCTGACTGCCTTGATATCGCTCACCGCGCTCTTTGTGTTGACATTCCATGCTGAACAGAGAGGATGCTGAGAGGAAGAAAAAGAGGAAGTGCATGTTCCTCTTTTGTTGACTTTGTTTATGCAGAGTCCGTTTTTGTCCTAAAAATCAATACAGGTTTCTTTGTTTGCAGCATGTATTCCATCTGTGTTTGCATGACTCAGCAGAGATACACTTAACATGGATATTTATTGGCCTTACAGAAGCACTTTAAGGTTAGGCTTCTCAATATAGTTTAAGCTTCTTATCACTAATGTTTGCTGTTTTACAATTAAAGTAGTTAAACTACATCCAAATGGCATCATAGGGCATGATCACAGTCTGAGTCTCAAATCTCATATTGTTGCTAGGCTAGTTTGATTTCGGGACTAGGGCAGGCCATTCCCCTGTTTGGCAGCCTGAAGATGTGTTTTAAGGGGAGGATAGGGAGGAATTGTTGAGGTGGAATCAGGAAAATGCTCAACTTTTAGGGAAGTTCGTAGTATTAGATCACATCTTGGTTGCAATCCAGAGGTGATTTTAGTCAAAAAGCAGGTGTTAATCATGAAATGACAACTGTGGCCAGTGAGCTGTGGCGTTGGCCTTAATATATGGCGAATAACATAATGAGAATACTATTAATATGTAGTTTGTAATTAACTATATAAAGTATGTGACCCAAAGTAGTTAACCACTGAAAAAGGAACTGAGACTTCAATGTAAAAACTGCCACCCAACTGCCACAAATTGTACTCAAACTGGTAAGTGAACTACATGGAGCCAACACTGCTTATCACATAGGGGGGTCTTCAGATCTTTTCTTTTTCCTTCTAAATGAGCACATCTCTCCTCTCGTCATCACTCTTCCTTGTTTTATTGCTGGAGCAATTCTTTCAGCATGATTCAAAATGCAATTATTCACCCATTTATCCCTTTATGCATCAAACAGCCTTTTTGCTTTAATGGAATGGCGAGTGACGGGTGGTAATTGTAGATCAAGGTCAGCCGGCTGGGGGGGCTGGCGCTCAGTTTCTGGCTTTGGCGGCCGGCAGCCGCTGGACCACCGATTTGTTGCTCGTGGTGGGAACTAAAAACACTGCTGCTTATGAAGTCAGCCCCTGCTCACAGCGGCTGTGGCGGTTTCCCGCATGCCAACCGTACAAGGGCTGCTCTTTTCATTCCAGCCCTCACCAAGTGATTCCTGCCCTCTGCCCCAGGCCACAACAAGCGTCGTCGTCACTCAAGTTGAGTGAGTGCGAGCGCTTCAGGAGGGCCTGAAAGGCAGTGACACTCCAGAAATCCACTTCAAACAAACAATTAGAGCATGCTGATACATGGGGCTAATAGGCTTTTATGAGTATACTTAGAGGTAGCTTTGCTGTTGAGATCATATTAATTACTATCAGGGTGTAGGGTGCTGCAAGTGAAATCCATTTAGCTTTTTACAGGTGATGCATAAAAAGTAGTTTCTCGCTGTGGATATGTGTGTGTTTGAATATACTAGTGGAATGTGAACCCTGTTCTTTCTGACTGCTGGAGCGCTGCCTCATCAGCTCCCACAATGCTGCTCAATATATGCAAAGCCGTCTCTTGACAGGGCTTGTTAAGCATCAATACTACACTCCTGCTCCAGAGATTTATTTCAATATGGGCCATTACCGTTGATAAAGTCCCCGCTCAACCCGACTGCTCACTCCCTTTGTGACTTCAGGATCTTTAAAGGAGCCATGTTTTTTACAGCTGCAAAAGTGGATAGTTTTCCCATTTCTCCTTAAACCCAAACAATCTGGCGTTGTCACACTTTCATAGACTGCTGTGGGATGCTAGAGATGACGTGATGTTGAACATTAAACCACAGCATTACACAAAGTGTGGCGTGAATGTCTCATTTCATCATTCAGCAGAAGGAAAAACATTCATGTATTTGCGAAAGAGCACAAACAGCAATGACATACATTAATTCATTACATGCATAACTTTATCCCTATCTTTTGTTTTGGTTTGTTTGTGTTTATATGTAGCAGAGTAAGGAGAAATCTGAACTGCAAAATGATCATCTCTCTAAAATATGCTGAGATAAGTGTCCATGTTGGGCAGCAGAGGTTACACTGAAGTGCTCAAGAATCAGCAGTTAGCCAAAGGAACCCAATAAAGTCTGTTTTGACTAATTTAATGTGCATATTATCTTGCAGTGTTCTTATTTCATTCATTTAAAAACCACAGTGTTGATGAGTTAAGCAGAGCTTCATATAGAAATACAGCAAACAGTAGCTGTTAGTCGTCTGCTTCCACCGATCTCTTCAAAGTTTCTTTTTTTCTCTCCTCGAGGCAGACGCCTTTAGAGTTTAGAGATATCATTAGTACAATGAAAGGGATCTTTGACCAGGATGTCTGCCTTATTTTTCACTCCTCTAAAGCTCGGCTCTGTGCTGCTCATCACGCTCTAATGGAACACAACGCTGCAGCAATTAAGCAGCTGTTTGGAATTAATCAAATAAACCTCCCGATGCTTTTTTCTAGATGTTTCCCAGAGAGGAAAAAGGGGGGATGGAGATGCAGACGTTTTCCAGCGCTTTAAGGTTCTTCCAATTAGGAGCATAGGTCGTGGTTTTCAACTGATTAATGCCTGCAACGTGTTTTTATTTCCTGCTGTCCAGGGGCTGTGCTAAGAGGTTTATGTTGGACACAACAATCTGAAAGAGGGACGGGTTTAAAGAATAAAATATGTATACAAATAAGCATTGTTGTCCTAAAACATGATGTTAACTGTTGATGTTTTACTCAATCACTCCAAGTCAAAGGGCTGTATAGCTCTAGAGGATATGCTCTCATAATGGATAAAACTCTGTGATTGCAGTTTGACTGACACAGGAAATCATCTTCAGGCTGCAGATCTCTGTTGCTAAGGGACCAGACTGGTGGGCTCCTAATGGCTGAGTGGACCCTGAGCAATCTTGGGCAATTACTTCACTTAATCATTAAGATCTGAAACAGGGAGGGGCGCTGCACTGCGCTTCGCTGTGAATTCATTACGAGGTTGAAGCATGAGATGAGCTGTAGTTGTAGAGACATAAGGAAAAATTGACAGAGTGTGAAAGACATGGAGTCATTACGAGCCAAGTGCTCATGTTTGGAGGAGCAATTAGTGGTTATTGGATTTCTGTAGACCATTATGGAATGGTCTGTGGAAGAAAATCAATTATTAAAGCATCATGTCCCTTTTGTCTTCATTCCACTATAATTCCATGTAGGCCTGAGTGGGCTTTTTTTGTTGTGTGATGTATGAAAATTGCTGACTGAATCTTCTTGCGGAAACAGTAAGGCAATTCAGGATGTTTGTGAGCTCATTAAAAATGGGAAAAAATGGCAGCATTGTCAGGTCTGTCATTTCACAGGAGAGAAATGCGTCGGAGGGAAAAAGAAAGTGTCCCATACAAAAGTCCAGTCTGGGCTGAACCAGCCTAGGCCGGTCCTTTTGCTTTCCTCTTGGCTGGACCACCCAGACGGATCTGGTGGGCTACACAAGTGAACATTGTATTCCTCTGGGGAAAAGATCATGTAGCAGAACTGCTTCCCAGATTCATCTCTGGCCAGAGACAAAAGGATTAATCAACAAAAAGATGAATACAGTGTCAAGGCACGTAATTGCCTCTCATGTCAAATGATTGTGACGGGTAATTATAAAGTAAGATAATGGATGTGTTTTTAAACTGCTGGCCAGGTCTCCAGATGATGACTCTTGTTAAGTCTGGTGATCAAAATAACCCCTTGACCAACATTTTGGGCCATGAAAGAATATCTCAAATTTCTGAAATTGTGTCTTAAAGTTTCTATCGATGCCCATGGTCTCCAGACAAGGAATGCCACACTTTTGCTTACCCCTTGTCCTCTCACAGACACCTATTTTCCACTACATTAGCGTTGGTTATTGAACTGTTTCCATTCAGGGTTCTTCGGACCCTGATGCTATCTAGCGAACCAGCTCGCACTTCTACTAGTTTTGCATGGAACCATTACAATCAGGGTGTGTCGTCAACAGAGGGCGTTTCCCAATGCACAACGTAAGTAAACAGAAGTAGCAAAATTGTGGACAATCTTGATTAACTATGAACTTTTGTTCTGTTGTTACAGATGTTTTTACCCAAAGAACAAGCCTTTTCTGCTGATCTCTCACTTCTCCATTGCTTCCCTCTCCATCCTCTCTGTCCAATCTGTAGAATATGAGAAGCTGATGTTGTAATTGTTCACACTTAACCCTAGGTGCACAACCTAATGCAATGACGGATTGATGCTGACCGTAAGTCATTCATTCCCATGGAGGTGAAAATGACAGATAGTAATGAACTAGCATGCAGCACAGCAGCGGTTCCATTGACAATCAGACCATGGAGGCGTTGGATTTTATCTACTTGGGCGTTGACAGCATGGGAGAAACGGAGCGTTACGGTGCTGGAAGTAGTAAATAAATTGCAATCGCAGTTGTAAACAAACAATATCTCATTTATTTATGCAAAAGAAAAATAAGCATCAACTTTTTTTCCCACTATTAAAAGTATTTGTTGACTATAGGTTGATTTCTTTGTGGTTGATAATCTACATTTTTGAATTTTGCTCTCATTTCCATAGCCCATTTCGCATCAGCTCTTTCAATAATACACTACTCAGCTCGTCTCAGTTCATTTGGTACAGTGACAGTCAACATGAGAGATCTTCACAGGAAGATATTGCTAGCTCTTCTGCTAGATGACTTCGCTAACAGCTCTTGCCGACAGCAAGCTAGCTAGCCGCCCGCATCTGGCCAGGTCCGTCACCAACAGAACCTTGCGGCGTTGTTCTGGGGGTGGGGAATGCATTTAGGAAACGCTCCATTAAAACAGGAAAAATAGGTTGTGCATCCGGCGTTAGGATAAGAAAACTGAAACCAACTTTTCAGGGTCTTACCCAATTTATTTATAGTCAAAATGGTCTGAACTTTTATATCCAGAATGGAGCCAGTTCCTTTTTGGCAGATAAGGGCTAATAGTGTCACCATCTGGCCCAAACAGTCTGGCTGATCACAGCGATAAAACTTGGTGAAGACGCTCATGCTCCCCAGAGGGAGACCCTCATTTTTTTCAAAGACTTGTTAACTTTCGTCTTCGGTCACCCTCAGGCCAACATGCCTTTACACACAAAGCGAATCCTTGCCATGAAATTTGAATCATCTCTCCAAACATCCTGGGAAAGCAGGTGACACAAGACTGACCAGAGAAAGTTGAAAAAATGGAACTTTATGCAAATTAGGATGCAGTTTCCCTGGAAGCTTTGCACTAATTTGCACATAAAGTATAGCCTTTCAATATGAAGATGAATGTTTTTGAGGAAGAGATTATTATTTTAGTTTTTTGGGTTCCCTTTTCTGTATGTTCTTAGCTTCCAAGAATACAGATGATTACAAAATTAGATTGCTGGTTGGCACAAAAGCTTCTCATTTATTACACAATGTTTGCTCACAGGGAAGTGAGACGTTACAGAAGCTCTAATACTCATAAACATAGCAAACTACTAGTATTTTTGTGGCATATATTATGTTCACATTATGTCTAAATTAGGATCTATATGGGCCACGTCTTGGCCTTTTTAGTCTCATCTAATTTTCTGATAGAGAAAATGCCAACAAACCACCCATTTATTTATGTATTTATGGTAACTTGGTAACTGCATGGATTTGGTTTGTTTGTTTTTACTCAGCACACTCATTATGGTTTACTTGAGGCATGCCTAAGGGTGCACATTACAGTCATTGCAGTGATACGTAAAAATAATACGAACATCATTAATGTCAGGACCTTGAGGCCATTTCCTTTACGTATCTGGTTCTGGTCACCCCAGGAGAGTCAGAGTGAACTCAAGCTGTTTTTAAGTGGGCTGTTATGGTATAGGGGTAAATGAAATAGCAGGAGATGTTTCAGGTCTATAAATTTCAGGGTGAGCAGAACTGACACGCAGCAGCAAAGAGCAGGCTGTGCGGTCTCCTTGCGGTAGGTTATCTGCCAGAAATTATAAATATTATTTGAGCAAACTCGTTTCTAGCACAGTCCTCGCAGTCCGTCATGTGAAGCAGCGACTGCCGAGATCTTGACCAGTTGTCCTGTTGTCTCAACAAACGTGAGTGAGCACATAAACAGAGCCGGTCGTGCGGCAGACTCCCATATGGACTCCCTATTTGTAAGAACACTGGCCCGCTGTTTATATCTCAAAGCTCTCAGCTTAGATATCGTCATACTTTTATTCCGTCTATTAAACTGTTTAGTTCTCCAGCTGGACACAAGTAGATGTGATTCTGGAGCCATAATTGAGTTTACTCTGAGTAAAATAGAATTGATTTCACAGTGAGGCCTGTTAATTAGCATGTAGCATTGTCTGCTCTCATTGAGTCATTCTGTATGCGACACGAGCAAACCCACATTCAGCACTCAGATTCAGCTGGTAGTTTACGCTGGGGAATGCAACCACTTACAAAGCGTGTGCTCTGTAGGCCACCACATATACTATGTGTTTGACAGACCACAGTTTCCTGGTTGGTATTTGGCAGCAATCGGAGCAAAACATGAGCTACATGGGTTTTTGATCCAAAGCCCTAAAGCCCAGTGACAACAAAATGACTGCAGGCAAAGATGGAATATATTAAGTTCAGTACAGATGAGTGAGGTAGAGCTAAACCTGTAATTAGAGATTGAGAGTGACGTTACAGGTTACACCTCTAGATATTGCCCAGGGCTACATAAAGACCCTAAGCCTTGAAAAGCAGCTTCACCGTGGCGATCTTTCCTCTTGGCCATTGTGCAACTGTAAGGTTGCCGCCACACCGCCGTGTTCCACCACCCCAAGGCACAATGTCTGCTGGTCATCTGTGTGTACGGATGTCGGTTTCGCTTGTGTCTGGCAGGATGTGTGTATATTCTGGGAAGCTACTTCGTCCGGTTCCTGCTCGTATGCATTACACCGAGTGCCACTCACAGGCCGGAGGGAGCAGGCAGAAATCTGTAGGTTCGCTCAATCCTGTTAATGTGGAACAGCATTTAATTAGATCCGCTCTGCATCGAGCAGCTGCATCTGTGTCTGCAAAGTAACGACACTCTGCATGTCGCTAAACACTGACGTTAAGGCGCAATCGCTTTTAATGGACCTGTAAAAGTATGTATGACAGCTTTGTGTGCAGGTTTATTTCCTCCCTGATTACATGGTGTCATCTTATTATCCCTGAACAAACGATACACATTACTTATTGTGGCTACAATAAATAATAAATTTTTGACTCCTTTTTTTTTTACTTATGTTTTGGATTATTCAATTAATTATTGGTCTAAAACAGTGAAAAATACCTATCACAAATTCCCAGAGCACAAGATGACTGGATTAGAAGTCCTCAAAGTGTTTGTTAGGTCAATGACTAATTTGTACAAATTAATTAAAACGCTTGGCAAATGGTAAATGGAGAAAAAAGGTCCATCATAAATTTCCAAAGGTGACACCTTAAAATATCGTCCTTTTTTTCCAATCAAAATGGTTGTCACACAACAGAAGAATGTTTTTTTAATTAAGAAATACCTCAAACAACTATCAGCATAGTTGTTGATTTTCTGTCATCAACTAATCGATTAATTGACTAATCGTTTCAGCTCTAGTCCAAAGCCCAGAAAAATGATGTAAAAGAAGCAGCAACTTCCCTCATTTGAGAAGCTGCATTTACATGCACAAAATATTCCAGTTTATGCCTCATTCCATTTTGCTTAAAGTTTTCCACTGGTGGTGACTGACTTGTTGGACTGCAGTAACACAGCCTCCCTCTTCTGTTCCCACGCAGCTTCTTGAAAAGGTCAGCGTTGTGATATTTGCGCACATCCATAACCTGTTGTTATCAAAGTGTTCATTATGTTTAAATTTAGGTTTATTTCTCTATCCAACCTGAAATGTGGGCTTTTCTTTTGGACAGGCATCTCTAACCTAGCCTTGCAAACTGTGGGTTGGTTTGTGTAAAACACACAGAGCTGACCATAAACAGGCAAGGGGCAGTGTGTCACAAACTGCGGTAAAAACCCAATTGAGATGCATACTCTGAATGTGCTGTATACAGGTCCAAATAAGTCATGTTCATGTCTTCATCAGGAAATACTACATTTGGTAAAGGGGCCAATTTTGGAACAAAATATGCTGTTTAAATGACCAGCATCAAATATCAAATCATAATATCGGCATTCTGAATAATAGTTGAATTTTAGTGTGCATGTAAACATAGTTACTGTTCCAATATTTTCCTTGCTAAATGTTTTTGAGCACATTGATCTTAGATGAAGATATGAGGCCTCATTTTCCAACCCTCAGAGGAAGCTGTTGCCTCTTATTCACATCTTTTTTGTACTGTATGAAAAAGAACCACCACCAAATAGCCGGAAGTTAATCCATCACATCAAACATTAAGGTTTGGCTTGGTTTAGTCAGGAGTTCCCCTGTTGCATTGTAATTTCACTTCGTCCAACTCGACTGTTTTCACATCAGTGCATTCTACACAGTTGCACTTGCCTCTCTGTCAATCACATCACACCCACACCAAGAAATGGAAATGTTCTCCAGGAAATGTTTCCCTCAAAAACATATTTCCTTACAAACACTGTTGAATCCAGCCAGTTTAGAAAACATTAAGTCATCCTTTTAAAAATGCCACAAGTTACCATTTATAGGAGTATTTCTGATTGATTGGTATTCTTTTTTAAGATGGGTGAGCGAAATTGATGGTTGAAGTCAAACTTTTTGTTTGAACTCTTAAGTAAGAACCTCCCGGGATAGATGTTACTGAGACCTGACTGACTGTAAATGTCAGTAGGTGGCTTCTTGCTGTGGAAAATATTTCTCTCTTTGATTTAAACAGGGAAAAGGTTGGATTGAGGTGTTAACAGACATGATGAATTTGAGGCAGACGCATCTATTTTCAGTCTCTATTGTTTTCCTTCCATGTGATTGTTGACTGTCTGTGTTAGTGGCCTAAAAGTAGAGGAACCTTGCGTCCTGGCCAGGGAAAACAGAGCTGGTTTGGATGATGTATTTTCTTTGTGGTGTTTTTGAGAGAAAACTGTGTCACTGACAAATCACGCTGGAGAGCAGAATCGGCATCACAATCCAATTTTCCACAGCGCGAAGTACAGCACGTACATAAGTACATATTGTCCAGCCCTCCTCACTTTCCATTTCTACTGCGTGTCTGAGAAAAGCATTTAAATGCAGTGTGACTGGCTATTGTGCAGCCCATCACCTTTTCGCCCCCCTCTCCTCCCTCATTCCCTGCCTCTCCAACATGCTCAATGCGTGCCATTACAGTCCTTCATTTAAAAAAAAAAAAGGGTGGAGAGAAGGGAGGAATGGAGGACTGGAAAGGTGACGAGAGGACTGAGAGATAAAAACCAGGCTGATTTCTATCTCGGTCGAGCTCCAGGCGCAGGCAGCAGCAGGCATGTGCTCCCCAGCAACCAGGAGAAAAGGGATGAAGGCTGTAATGTGGCAGCACGGATTGATTCTCGTCATAATCTGTTCCTATCAGCTCTGGCACAAGGCAGAGTTTTGCACAGAGGCATTCGTCGCTTTTCAAAAAGACAGCCTGACACTTTTCATGCCATTATGCCATGCAACCACATCCTTACAGCTGAATTGTCTCATTATTTCCAAATCTACCTCATTGCTGTTTGAGCTGACATGTAGTCTTGCAGTTTGGTCCCAGTCAGATGGGGTGTAGCCTATCTCTTAACTGGTGCCAATTTGGATGTGGAAACATTGTGCAGTAGCTCATATTGAAAAATACATCAATTACAATTAGATTAAAGTATATACCCACAGAGTCAGCTGTAACACAACATGTTGAGCATGAAACAGTCGACAAGCCAATTCTGAAAATGTTTAGACTTATACCTGCCACTGACGGCAGATGGAAACTGGCTGGTAACTGAATCTGGTACAATGCAATTTTTTCTTTTTGTATGAAATTGATGCTTTTGATACATGGCTTCTGAGGGGAAAAAATACAATAAATTAAACTAAACCTCTCTGCTGGCATTTAGCGAAAGAACTGGATAGACGGTTGACGTCAGCCAAAATAAGCTAAGAAATAAATGGTTAGAATAGTTTGTTGAAAGAAATGAATAAACAGTTTCAATAGTTAGGGATAGAGGGATATAAAGCTTTAAATGGTTGGATTTTTTTTTCTTAAATACCACCTGAACCCCTAAACTTGCTGGGAGGTTTAAAATGTAATTTTTCTGCTTAAAAAAATGTGCTGTGGGTTTACTGAGACACTATTCATCAACGCCAGAAACTGTAACAGTGGAAATTAATGCCAGAAATTTGCTCAAATACATCATGTGAGACAAATGCCTCCGTCAGCATCTCTAAACCTTTAAATAGTTAATCAAAATAACATTTTTTGCATGTCTCATTTTATTTTTGCCAAAAAGAAAGTGTTTGCACCAACAACATCCTGTAAAACATGTCAAAATCTCTGTGCTGTTTCTTTGTTGAATTGGCTCCGGTACATACATTTACTATGAATGTAAAAAATATATATGATGAAGACCTATTTATGATGGAAAGAGGGTCATGCATTTACCCCCTAGTCAATATTTGTAGATCCACGGAAGGGTTAAAATAAAAACAAAAACAAAAACAAACTAATGCCCCAGCCACTCCTCTAATCTGATAAATAAATAACAGTCCCTTAGCTACAAGTGTTGGACAGATAATAATTAGCCAAAGTAAGATAATAGGAGAATGTTTTAAGATAGACAACTTGAAGCAGACAGAGATTTGTAATAGTTAGCTGAAAGTAATGGATAAGCAAATAATGTTAGCTTAATAGATAAAAGGTTAAAAAAGATGGCTAAAAGCTAGGCCACCAGTACAAAACCAAACTTGATCCGAACCAAAACAGTAACAGCTCATTTGTTTTAAGAAACACAATAATAATATCTATTTTTTTAACAACTAGCGTTGAATGACACCCAGTTTAAAATTGATTCAAATGAATGCATGGAAGAAGACAGGCAGGCGGTGTCACTGGAGGCGTGACTTCATCTGACATCATCAATTGTGGGCGTACATCAGACAAAAATAAAGGTTGGGGACCACTAGACTAAACAATTATTGCTACACTGTAAAAAGTACTATAATCATAAAAATTAATTGAGGTCGCAGCCATAATTGGATACTGTTTCTCCCTCCTTCCTAACTCAACCTACGTCCCCCCGCATACACTACCACCTTGTTTGGTCTTAAAGGTTGCTTTGACTATTCTTTTCTGTAGTCAGACCGAGCAGGATTGGTGATGCTGGGGCTGCAGGATACACACATGCAGGCAGGCGGGCAGGGTGGGTGGGTGGGTGGGTGGATCGGCACTGGTGCTAACTGCTCCGGTGAGACGCTGGTAGTAACCAGGAGGGCGGAGAGAGGTGCTCTGAAAGAGTGGTCCGGCTTAGAACAGCAGCGCCTTTTGTGTCTGCCTGTTTCTGACGGTTATTTATAAACCCAGTAAACCCACAGCACATTCCTGGCCGCCACAGACGCAGGGAGAGCTGCACCTCACCCATGTGTGTCCTCTTTGTCTCTGCGCGGAGCTTGATCCTAGCTGTCAGGATCAGGGATGACGTTGCTCAGTGCCGTTCACATCTGGCCTAATGAAGAGGACAAATAAAATGTGATTTATTCCTGATTCTGGGGGTGCGTGAAAAACCACTTCACTCCCTTTTTTCTTTCTTGTTTCAGCATTTAATTTGCTCTTGGCTGTTGCATTTTTATGACCGCTGCTTGTGGTCTTCCATGACTCTTATTAATGGGAGGGCCTCCTTCCTTGGCAATGGATTCTTTAGTTTAATGTTAGCCTATTACAGAACTTGACTACTTTTGAAAAGTGCAACTCTTTCTGTCTCTCCCTCTGTTCACATCTCCTGGGAATTCCTCTTCTGAGTTTGTGGAAAACATTAATCATATTTCCCTGGACAGCTTTTCGAAACCAGCACGGGACAATAATGCATTCAGGGTTTTCTTGTTCGCTGGACACCATATTTATCTTTAAATTGTGGATTGCTCTCAGGAAATTTGGTTTGCTCATGTTTCCTTATGTAAGATGCTCGATAAATTGTTTGAAACACGGCAGTCACTGATGATGACAGTATAAAACATGTTTTTTTTTTTCTTATGCTAGCAGTCCAAGAGAGGCAATTGAGGTTCATCCTCTTCTTCCTCCTCTCCCATTTTGTTTCTGGCTCCAGTTATGTGCAGGTTTCCTGTAGCTGAGTCCAGAGAGCTGTTGGAGGAAGTCCAAGCACTAAAGGACACCCCTTCCCCACCCTTTGAACCAGACTCCATTTTCTCCTCACTACAAAGGTCCCATGAGCTAATGGTTACAATTGTAATGGAAGCGTATAATCCTGTCGTTAATTTTAGTTCTGGGTTTGTTTGTTTGCTTGTATTGTGCTCACCAGAGGATGCTGTTGATTCTGACTACAAACATACAGATAAAGATCCGTTGCTCCTGCACTCATGTCCCTCCATGCTTGTAAAAGGAATGAACAGATCTGGGGTTTTTTTTCATTACCTTCCTGATTATTGGCAGGCCTTAAAAGCATTTTCCACTCTTTTTAAATGTTAAGCCTGATTACAAGTGCTGCTTTGCTTTGCTCTGTTGTGCAGCATGAAATGTTTTAAACATTGCAGATAGGCTGTAATTAAAAAAGGAGAGTCTTGCCATTTCAGCAAAGGTAATCATGTCTTTGTAGAGCTGCAGACAGGAAAATATATTGTTTATGAGCTGCTCAACAGTCAGCTTCAGTAGGACCTTGTATCTCAACCCACTGCTGTAGGACTGAGATTCAAGCTTCATTTGTGGGGGGGAGGCCAGCCGAGCATCAGTGTGATTGTCAGTGACGTTTCATCCAGTGAGGTATTCAGGTAAAATGTCAGAAATAAGCAGCTACACTGTAAGGCAGAGCGAAAAGCCGGCCATCATAGAGAGGTGGGAGATGTGAAATACAGGGATAATGGTGCACATTGTCTTTCCAGGAAGACATTCAAAGTTTTGCACACAGTTGTTTACATGAAAAACTGCTACAAATAGTTGTGTCAAGAATAAAAAATACAGAGCGCAGAGAGAAGTTCAAACCCTGGCTCCCTTCCCACCTCCGCACAGCTACCAATCACAGCGTGAGGTGGGTGTAAATACCACATCGTCGGTTTCAGAAAGATACAGAAATCATCCAACACAGTCTCCCACCCAATTTGCTGTCATAACCATGTGGGAGGTTTAATAACAAAATCAGGAAAAGGCTCTGGACACTGCCGAGCTCTACAGCACTTTGACCAAGTGGTCATCAATTCCCAGAACAAGTGAATGCAACATAATATGACCTCGTCCAGTCCAAAAAACTGTAATTGTACAGCACATATCAAGTGTGCATGTAGGTGCCATTTTAAATGTCAAAGGGATGTCACAGAAAATGCACCTCTGGTGTAGAACACATTGTAAAGATACTTTAAAAATCAGTGTTTTTTACGCCACTGTTCGGCTACTAACTATTTTGGTCAATGCAAATACATGAGCCAGTGTTTGGTTTGTCCATTCGGGGCTAGAAATATGGCAGTGCAACATGGTGAACTCCGTGATAGAGAATCTGCTCCCTAATCCGCTCACTCTAAGGTAACAAAAAACACTGCAATTCGTGTTTTCAGGTGATTATACACTAAAAATAACATACTTACTTTATTATATATTTCATTCCTGCCAACAGATCCCCCTAAATCCTTCACACTGGACCCTCAACTCAACAGTGTAACCAAGCCGTGTTTGAATTTACACACAGCTGGTGCAAGCGGCTGCTGGAATTTAAATTGTATGGTATCTTAGAAACAAGAAATCTGATTAGTGCTGTTGGCTTATTAGTCTGAAACCCCTGCCAACTATTTGCAGTGTTAGATCCGTGTCAAGCTTGTAATTTCCTCCACATTGTCCTTTACTTCCTGTCCCCACTGCTTTCCAAACATCACAGCGCCAATACACTATTTAATTGCCAGTGGCTCCGAGTATTTCCAGCCTTAAACAGTAAAACTGTAAATGAATAATTGATATGTGTTGGATTGAGTGGGGAGGATTTGTGCCTGAGGATTACATCATCTTGTCTAAAAAAGCCCTTGAACTGCTGAAATAAGATATCAGAAGAGTCTGTAGGAAGCCAAGGCTTAGCAAGGGCTGGTGACCTCTGCCTGCATCTGTGGGAGGCCTCAGATCTGTATGTCAGGCTTGTGGAGCTGAATTACAAACACGCCGCCAAGCGCACACTTTCCTCTGATGCTGCTCATGTTTTTGATGCAGTGGAAGCTTCAAGCTCAGACGCTGGACGGCTTGCCTTGCCTTCATGAATGAAAATCACTCGGTGAAAAAAAAAAAAAGCTGTTTTGTTCTTGGCTTTGTTTCCTTCTGAGAGTCTTTACAGGTGTGTGCAAGACAAATCCCCCTAAAAGAGGCCCTCAGGTCCGCAGCATGGGAAGGTGGTGAGTGGGTAGATTACTGAATGTTTATGTAAAAGTTATTTTTTTCTCGGATGAGTTTCATTCAAAAGCTGAGACGGAGGTGTCGGGGAGGATCAGGGGTTGCATGGAGGTTAGGCATGAACGGATGACATGAAGGCCATGCTGTTGCAGCCAGGCTATTAAAGGCTTGAACTTTGAACCTTTGCTCTTCCCGGTCAGGCAGCCCTCCACCAGGGTGACGTGACCCTGAAAATTGACACTCACGCCTCTTTCCCTCGTGTGTGCGGCCGTCTGCTCCGCCCTGCTGCCATTTGCTCACTCTCACCGCCAGATTTTTGTTTACAGTTTTAAAACCCTCATGTTACCTCTGTGTGTCACCTTTCAACACAGCTTCTTTTAGCAGCATGTAACAGGAAAGGACTTAACAGTGCTTATTTGAGGTTTTTAACTAATCATGTGTGAAAAGCAGCACAATGCATTGGCCCTGGAATAAGCCAGCGTTTAGCTTTGCTACAAATACAGACATGCTTTTTTTTAAGTGTTTAGTTGTTCCTTAGGGTTTCACCACATCAGACCACGCCAGCTCTGACAACAACGTGCTCTCGTAAATCATATCGGCTCTTCAAAATAAAGCAACGCTGGTTATATAGTAACCACACTGTCAGAGTGGTGTTTATTGACTTGGCAGGAAAGAGAGATCACTCAGCTTCTCAGGTTAAACTATAGCTACAGTATTATTGTTTGCACTCATTGCTTGTGAGTCATAATATGATTTCCTTACTGCATTCTGATGCCTTAAGAGAATTTAGCTTCAAAGCTTTACTGCTGGTTTTTACCAGTTAGCTACGAAATCAGCGTTACTTTCCTACTACCTTTAAAGCATAATGTCGTTTATTTTTTTTTTTAGCAAGTAAGTCATTCCAGGGCTCAATGAGGATTGCCTGATTGCGTGGGGCAAGTAAAAGGCCACGTTGGGCTCGTCAGTCTCGCAACTCCCTTGCTTGATCAGGCAAGTGGTAAAAAAAAGAATTGAATACACTTTTTTACTGGAGCTGATGATGGAATTAGCTAACAGTGAGCCATCTCGCTTCATTCTCATCTCTGGACACTTGCAAGAAAGTAGTGGAGGAAGGCAAAGTTTACGAGTTGCAAGCGAGCATTTCAGTTTTCCTGTGAACAGGAGTTTTGTTTCCAAGGATTTGGGCAGAGCAACTACGTGTTGCGCAGTTTGCCACAAGTTTGAGAGCAAGGTGGATAAAACAGGGCTGTTTTTTTAAGGCACATCAAGCCTCCTAAAAATGTCACTGCAGTGCCATAACAAGAGCCAACAGTGTCCTGTTTGCATGACAACTAAGAGAGGTGCCAGCAGCCCCACCTACAAGGCCTTGCTGGTGCTTGTACGATACATGACAATTAGTCTGCTTTGTTATTTGATGATCTCTAATAAATAAAATAATTTGTACAGAGGCAAGTAAAAAATGGACTTAGGGCAAGTAGTTTTCTGCTCCACCTGCTTAACCGGGCAAGTGAAAAAGTAACATGAACGTTGAACCACGTAGTCACTGGAAATGAACCTGCAGAGACATGTCTGATCCGTAGTCCGTCACTATAAACATTTCATCACCTTTATTTTTTTCATATTACGTATAGTGTTTATGGTTCTTTGGTCGTGGGCAGGGACTGTTGATGCATTCAAAGACAATCCAAACTGAGATTTTGCTTTTGTTCAACACTGACGTCTTCAGACTTGAAGTGTTCTAGCAGACACCAAGACACTGCTTTGATAGACATAAAGGAGCCAGTGAAGGTGGGTGAGGCACCTGATTAAAAAAAACTCCCTCAGTCTCTCAGCTGTACTGGGAGCTCTTGCAGATCCCCCAAGAGACGCTGGAGGAAGTTGTAAGAGGGGAAAAAAAAGACTCCGCTCGCTGTGCTGCCACCACAGTCCTGACCTTAAGTATCTAGAAAATTGATGGATGTTTATTTTGAGGCTCAGTGGGGGTTTGGCTCCGAGCTACATATCAGACCTTTTTATAAGTACTTATGAGGGGGAGCGTAGCCTCAGGTCCTCTGGCAGAGCACAACAGCTTGTTCCAAGGACTGTGCTCATAACAAAAGGTGACCTGGTCTTTGCTGTTGAGGCTCTCGAGGTCTGCAGCACTCTGCCAGAGCTGAAGCTAGCCAGATCAGTAGCATCTTTTAAAACCACTACTCAAAGCACAGTTGTACAGGGGAACATTTTTACAATGGGCTTTTATGCACCGTTTTATCGCTGTTCCAAGCCTGTCTGTCTCCTCTCCATTGAGTTTTTATTTCCATTGTCTTTGTTTCCTTTTATCTACTCTGTCTCACGACTTTTTTAAAATCCTATTTTGTAAGACACTCTGTGGTTGATGTTGATGCAGTGAAATAGTATCCCCAATGTCCCAGTTAAATTGTGGGAGTCAAGATCAAATTAAAGGACATTCAAACTGTTAGACATTTTAACATTTTTAATTTTTACCTGCATTAATTACAGGCAATAATTAAGTGGTTATTCACTGATAACGTAACAAAAATAGATGTATTTTGGTTGCTGATAGTGTGTGCCTGTCTACAAGGTTTTTCCCCAGTGAAACCTTAGACGTGTGGCTCAGACTTGATGGATACTTGATTTGTATAATGTTTTGTGAAATCCCTAATCTGGATGAAATGAAATCTGTACCCAAGAGTCTCCTCAGCTGGCCAGTATGGGCTGATTCTGTTGGAGAGGGAGCTTATGTGGGTCTGAAATCTGTCGCCCCTGCTGTGAAAAGTGTCGGGGGATGATGGGGGGGGGGGGGGGGGGGGGGGGGGGGGGGGGATGGGGGGGGGGGGGGGGGGGGGGGGGGGGGGGGGGGGGGGGGGGGGGGGGGGGGGTTGGGGGGGGGGGGGGGGTTGGGGGGGTGAGGGCGGCGGGGGGATTGCACGGGGCCGGTCTGCAGCAGCAGCAGCCAAACAGATGTGACTTTTAATGAGCGTAAGACTGGAGGAGGAAACAGGCTAATAGATGGATATAAAGTGTCACCGTGGAAACAAATGTCACTGTAGAGATGCATGTAGCTCAGGCAATGGGCGGACAGAGCGAGAACGTCCTTCCCCACAGGAAGCGGGAACCATTGTTGAGGTGGCATCATTGTGCAGCACAGCCCACAGCAGCAGAAGCTTTGAAGATATGTGAGAAGTTGGACTGTGTTTCCTGGGACAGAGGGTGGTTGTCAGGCTCATAAGGCTATATATAGAATATATACTGTATGTGCGAGTGTGTTTGTTGGTGTGTATGTTCACATGCTGAGGCCAGGGAATGCTACTTGTGTCAGAAGTGTTGTTTTATTAGGCAGAGCAGGCACACGGTGTCATTGTGATTTATGGGGCTCCTCGCTGACTGGAGGGTACAAACGGACCAAATATATACGATACCCGCCAAGTACACAGTGTCTCAACATCATGGCACTCATTGTGTATATTATGCTTTATTAGATATGGTCAGAACATAATTCAAGATCTAAATAGACTGTCATGCTTTCTAAGGCCTACTGCTTGCGATTTTGGGCAGCCAAAAGTGGAAAATCTTGAGAGACACATGGTGAAATGTTTAGTTGTCGGTCAAACACCGCACTCTTAGATCGTACTGTGAGACACGTCCACCCACCAGAGACAGGCTGCATCAAAATTCTGACTGTGTAAGATTGCTGCTACAACCCACATTTACAAATAATCAGAATATGACTTTAGATGATGCAGAACGCACGGGTGAGCTAGCATAATGCTAGTGCTAAAAACATGTTTACCTCAGACTCATTTTGCAAAATTTGCATTTCATGCTTTCATGCTTTTTCTTGGCTGTGATCAGCTTCTTCTTTTCTGAGGCCTCTCTCTGAGGCCGTTTGAAGCATTGATGACCATAGTGCTGGGTCAAAGCTTGTTTATGGAATTATACTGAGAACATTCGCCCAGGACTTCATTAGAGCCGTCTCACACAGTGTGACATGCATTGAATTTGCAAGATTGCTGTTGTGGCGCAGTCTAAAGGCGCCTTTATTTTGACATGAAGTCGTTCCTTTGCCTGTTGTCAGTTGTCTGGTTTGCTTCTGTTCAGTAATGCCTGGATGCGATGATATGGTCCCCATTTGAATACCATTATAAATCTGTTTCATACTGGAATTACATGCATGCAGTTTATTTTCTCACTACAGATTGGCTAAGAGTGTGAGCTCAGACAGAATATACAATGTCGTGCTAAGCAGCCACCTAATAAATGTAAAGATGTGTTACGTCGATTGCCGTATATAGAATTCAGAGCTGCCCTGATTATGCACAAAACACTGATAATGTGTCTGAAATGTTTCCTTCAAATTTCCATAAATATTAATGTGTTGTGTTGTGATGGGATCAGGGATTGAGCTGCAGCTCGGGAAGGCTTCCCAGGGCTCCAGCACGAGGAGGAGTGGTGGGAGTTAAACGTGGGGTCAAACAGAGGGCACAATAGGGAAGCTGTCTGAACTCGACACCCAACCCCCACCCTCCTGCGCCGGCACGGCTCTCCAGGAAACCGGGGTACCAGAGAAACAGCAATGTGGAGGCTTATGTGTAGAATTAATGCGCGGCTGCTGTGGGTCTGTTTGCTGAGTGGAGCTAATTGAGCAGCAAGTGTAAAAAGCACATGCATGGAAATCAAGTTGTGCTGAAAGGCTTATTCTAATGTGTGTTTTGTCTCATTATTAATATGTAATAGCCTCAGATTCCCCAAGTGCAGAGGCATAGACTTAATGAGGCTATACAAAGTGCTTTTCTGGCGCATATCTGACCTTATTTGACGCCAGAATCACTTCATACTGTACTGGATTACAGTTGAGAAAGAGTTGAGTGTGTTGTATTACCTTTTGGCAGAAAATATGAAAAAGAAATTTGAAAAAAATGCACCAGGCTTTCCAAGTCATGAGTTGGCAGATGATTGCGAGTGTATTATGCCAGTCTCTAAGGGTCGCGTTAAGGTAACTGATAGGGAGAGTCCAGCTGGTCCAGAGCCAAACCAGCTTTATCGTCTCTATCTGTGCCGTCCATTAGACCCTGAAGGCCTCCACTTGATGAAATGCAGGCTGATGGTAAAAGGTGTGAGTTACAGCTAGCTGAGAAATCATGACACAGTTTTCATACAACAGCCTTCTGTCATCCTGTGAACAGCGTGGAGGTAAATCATTACCACTGACTTTAGTTCTGCAGAATGTAATGATTGACTTGCAGAGACTGACCTCAATAAGAATGTTACCGTGACGTTACTTCTCACATACAGAGTGCTGTTTGTGGATGTTTTCACATTTGCGAAGACACAAGTTGTTTTCATTTCTTGTACTACTGCTACTTGAGAATAAACAGGATTCTGATTCAGGAAGACAGAGTCATTCTGATGTTTAAACTATAAACTGTATAAAAGTAATGGACATAGCCACAGTGACTTTACCTAGTGGTTTGTGGATTTCCATTTTGATGCCTTGAGTTTGGCATTTTGGTCGAGGCCATCTTGGATTTTTGGAGCCAGAAGTGACCCAAGTTGACCATATTTGGATGAGAGGGTGGTGTTGGGAAGGAGCAAGGTGTGGGTCTGACTAATACGGTGCGTTCCATTTGCACTAGTTACTGCTAGATAATACACTATCATCATGAATGTTGAAATTAGCTACAGAGACCAAAACTATTTCTGTACCAGGCTGTAAACATGTTTATTTCTGCTGTAAAGTTTGCCATTTTAACATGGAGGTCACTTTTGGTGACGGCCTCATGTGGCCATTAGAGGAACTGCAGTTTTTGGCACTTTTATACCAGCTTTATTATTCAGCCCTGGAAGTTTCCGTGTGGTTTAAACATCATCATTTCCAGCTAACTAGCTTTCTGTAGTTATTCTAACCTAGCATTAGCATTAATAAGTTCAGTATCATAGCTAACTACATTTTGTGCGGTTACAAGTAATGTATTTAAAAAAGCCCATTTGACTGTGTAGTGTTTCTGTACTGCGTGGGAACTGCTCCTTGATGCTACTCGTGTAACGCGAGCACCTCTCCACTACTGACGTTTACACTGCAGCAATTCAAGGTAGCATAGCGTTAAATCCAGATGCCACCATTTCAGTACAATGAATTTTATCGTTGTACACTGCATGTGGTGCATGCCATGCAAGAGCGGGAGGCTTTGCACCAGAAGTGTTTTCTAGTGATTACCTGGCATCTTCACCACACCACTTTCCACTGGGTTGTTATTAACAGCAATAAAGCATGAGAACTAAGTGCGACAGCAAATCAGGATTCTCAGAAATCTATCACATGACAAACAAATACTTCAAATCACATGATAATCACACATCAACGTCCAGAAGACTGATGTTTTTAATTTTGTTCTCTTCGGACAGAGATGCATTTTTGTGGTTGAAAATGTCGGTTTAGCATGCTTGGATGACTAAAGCGGAGCGAAAAGGGTGTAATTAAAATGTTTTCCACATTAGTGTGGATATGCCTGTGTGTGTGTGTGTGTGTGTGTGTGTGTGTGTGTGTAATAGGTTTACACTTTGCTCTTTGTGATGCATCATAAAGAAAGAGGGATAGACGGAGGCTGAAATAAAGAACAGTCTATGGGGAGGCAGGCAGACTGGTCTAAACACCACTGGGAGTGAAGAATGCACCCCCTGCCATCTTGACCTTTGGCCTTTCCGAATGTAGGCCTCAGGGGCAGCCCACGCCTGTGGAGAGACAATGCTGCAGATACCTATTGAGCCCTGGCTTTTTACTCCTTTACAATCCCCCCTGCTTTTTTTTTTACGCCACGTTCTTTACTACATAAAAACTTCTCGCCATACAGGGCCCAAGTTTGGATTTAGAGCCTGTATTCAGGGGGTCGCTTTTGTGCCTCCACACAAGGCTGGAATGGGGAAACACCCACACACCTCCCTCCCTCTCTCCCTTGCTCCCTCTCCTTCTCCTTCTCTCTCTTTTTCTCCCAATTTTCCTGCCGGGTTATTTCCCCTAAGCCCTCTGACATTCTGGCACCTGTTTTCCTCACAAAACCGTTAATTTATCACTGAATTATTAACTAAGAGCCCGCAATGTGTCTGGCACTCGGTGACATGTCCTGACTTTGTGGAAGGAAGGGGGTGTTGCCGGGTTGCTGTAGCAACGGGGGCCCTTTTATCGAAGAGAGAAAAAAAAGCAATTTAGCCAGCGTCTCCTGTCTGCGTTCTGGAGGATGCACCACCCAAATGGCTCGGCCGGAGAATGTTATAGGCTTAATAAAATACACCAGATAGCAGCAGCATTTCGCATTGTACAGGCATGATGCGAAAGCCCGCTGTGCTCTTTCAGCTCAACAATTTTCGTGGAAGTGCATTTGCCCATCAGAATGGATGTGTAGTGCAAGATGAGCCTCTGTAATGAGCACAGTGGAGTAGCTTGGAGTGAGTGGCCTGTACTTTTTGTATTTTAGGAATATAGCTGACACTCGAGGGGAAAAATGGAAGTGGTTGGAAAATAGAAAAATTGGGTAACATTTTTTTAAAAATCATGTGAGAACAGTGGTGCAGGAACGTGTGACGGCAAAGCCCTGAGGATGAAAGCATATGGTGCTTTATGTAATGCAAAACGAGATGAAGCATATTAAGAGAGAGGTCGTCGGTCTAGCATGGGGAAAGGGCAGCGACTGTGCAGCTGTCACAGGGGTTGAGATGTGTATTTCACCACCAGGGGAGCCGGCGGTGAAGACTCTTGACTGGGTAAAGCGATAGTCGGGTCAGAGCAGCACTGATGGAAGCGCGAAGTAACACACACTAGCCAGCATAGCGTTGGCTGAAGTATGGCTAAGAGGTGGGAGGGGAGGGTTCCCTTTGTAGCCATGAAGAGCAGCAACAGGGTTTTGAAGTGGATACAGGCAGTTACTGAGAGCCTCGGGAGCAGACTGAGCAGAGGCGGGGTGCAGCATGGAGGAATGTAAGTCAAAGCTGGCTGCAGGGGCCCAGCCAAAAGGGAGTTACAGCGGTGTAGTCGGGAGATGTAGGGAGCAAGTAATGAGTTAGCAGACAGGAGAAGTTTGTTTCTCATCTGTCTTCAGCCTTGGACTGCAGCAAGGAACACAGAAGTTAACCTAAAAACGTCCTGACACATGATGAATGAACTGTTGCTGCTGCTGTGCACCAACATGTTGGTTTGACTCCATTTGCAGATTGAGTTATCCATGTTGCACAGGGGATGGCTTGATTCCTAAAGAAGCTCCTGTTAGCGCCTGCCAAGAGGCAAACCAAGAGTCCATTCCAGCCTGCTCTCCCCTGCTCACAACTACAGTAAATGTTTACGGTCAGAGATCACACCGCCTGCAGGCAGTCTCAACAAAAAAAAAAGTCCCAGTAAAAGACAGATGCTTTTGTTGAGCATGTCTTGTGGGGGCTGGTCAGTCCATCATACTGACAAGGCTCCATCTTCTAACAAATTGCTTCACACACTGACAACCAGGATCTATGGGAAGAAGTCATCGATCACTGGACTGTTCTGTGCAGGGGATCGCTGTGTGGAATATATTTTGAAAAACTCCTCTTTTGAAGATTTAAATCAGATCAAACTAGAACATGATTTTCTCTGTGTCCCTAATGTGGAACACATTACTTGTTTTTTCCCAAACGGTGCTGTAAACTGTGCCAATAAATCCCCCCCTTGACAGGAATGAAAGGATTACATGGGGAACATTTTTGCTCGATAATAAATGCCATAAAGGTTTCCTGCGTAGGTTAAATTAAATTCCACAAATCTACTTCATGCAGTTATGAATTATGAACACTGTAGGTTGTTTATCTGGACAAAATGGAATGAATAACATGAACATTTGGTTTAAGCCCTCTTTTTTTCCAAGATAAGAATTGGATTATCACCATTTGTCTCTTGTATAGTGCTCGGAGATAAAGGACTTCGCTGCTATCAGCATCACAGCAGGATCCCTCTCGTGTCCTCTGTTGTAAAGGGCTGACTTTCCTTTGTAGTGGCACTGGTGTAATGAAGCAGTGAAGGGAGAGTCTGGCAGATGCCTCAGGCCTAACCGGCCCAGTGATAGCAGATCTGTGAGGAGATAGGCCCGAACAATGATGGGTGAATTGGGCACGTTGAGTGATGGAATTTCTTCCACTCTAGTTCTCTCAACAGGGTGACACACACCACACCAGAGCCACGGCACAGACCTACCAGTTACTGACTGGGGCTGAATTTCTCAGCAGGACGAGGCTGCAAGGGGTTTCAAAACTGAAGCAGATGTGTGCACATTTCAAACTTTTAGCCCTCAAATCTGTTGGGGGGTTCTCCATGTAAGCTAACCTCCTTTTACAGAGCAGAATGTTGCCATAAAGTGCAAAGAGGCATGAAAGCGATCGCCATGGATGACATTTAACATGGAAATGTAGATGTCTCTGGGGCGTTTTGTTTCTCTCCATTTTTTATTCTTGCTCACTTCTAGTCCAGAATGTTCAGGTACAGGTAGGCCGTTAATACAGCCATTGATCCCATCAAAAAAAAGTAGCTACATCTCAGAAGAATCAGCATTTTCTTTGATCAGTGGGGCGATAAGATTTGCAACCTTGGTATGTCCATGCGCACTGATCCACTGGCCCCACAGTGGGCTGATTTGCTCGTCTTCTGTATATGGATCCGCAGCCATGCGTGATCCAATTAGCATGATGAGCACCGGGCGTAGAGTGAGGCTAATGTCTGCATGTCCAAGAGAGTTAATGGATTGTTAGTATGGATTTCCAGCTTTCCCTGGAGTCTTAACAGTTGGTGGGCTCTCTACAGGGGTTATTGGCATCCTTAAACCAGTGTGTAACTATATAGCCAGGCCTCCTGCTCGGCTATATGGTTACACACTCTGTTGATACTGATAATGAATAGAGGCGCCCTTAGAGAAAGCTGGGAGTTGCAACATGCAATCTTGATGCAGTGAATACAAGCTGCAAGCAGTTTGCATGTGAATTAGCTACAGAATGCTCTGCTGGACAAAATGTCTTGCATTTCTCAAAGAGCAAGCTTAATGAATCAGTAAAGAAAACAGCCAGAGCTGCGACTAATGATTATTTTCATGATTGGAATATTTTCTAAGTTTATTTTTTTCCCACAGGCTAAAGAGACATGTTCAAATGATTTGTTTTGTCCAACCAACAGTCCAAAACAAAAATATATTCAGTTTACAGTAGTAACACACAGAAAAAGGTCTTCATATTTTAGAAACTGCGAAATGGTTGGAATATAATAATAAATTATTTATCAATTATCCAAAAAGTCAGCAATAGTCTGACATTTTTAGAAATTTGCTCTGTTCTCATGTCCTCATGATAAAAACAGGCCCACAGGGAAGTAGTTCAGCCTTGCCTTCAATTTTTCCCCTGTGGCCACTTGCGGTATTGCAGTAAAAAAAAAAGAAGCCCCTTCAGCCCAAAAAGCATTTTCTCCATTGACCACCAATATAAAAGATGTTTGTAAAACTGTTGACGGGACACCTCAAACTTTAAATAAGGTCAATTATGGCTCTTTCTATTATTTTTTTTTATCCACAGAGGTTTTATATTTGTTAAACTTTCCTTGAGCTGAGAAAAACAATTTAAAATCTGTGATGTCAGCACGATGTAAAGGCTCTGTGCCAAGCGGGAACTCGCGGATGGAGCCAATGAGAGAAACACAGTGTGTCACCTAATGCTGAAGTGAAACTTTAAAGTAAGAAACTATTTTCAGTGTATGCGCCAAGTGAGCAACTCCATTGCACTGAATAGGCACCATCTTGGGGTTCGGTATCTAGTTATCATTATACATCTATGGATAAATATGAAGCTAAAGCTGCAGCCGGGTAGCTTAGCTTAGCATAAAGACTGGAAACAGAGGGGGAAAGTTAGCCTGGCTCTGTCAGAAATTAATAAAATTCAACTACCAGCATGACAAGAAAAGCTAAGCTAACCAGCTGCTGGCTGGAGCTTCATATGTACTGCACAGATATGAAAGCCGTATCTTTTTATCTAACCCTCCTGAAGAAAACAAACGTATGTCCCAATATGTCAAACTATTCCTTTAATCCTGTCAGCTCGACATACAGCAGCACATCCAAAAACACTTATGTCAAATGAGTCCCATTACAGACTAATAAAAACTTTTGAGATGACAAAAATATCTTTAACACCACTTCTAAAAGGCAGAAGCTGTTTCTCAAGCCAAGGGATGAGGGTGGATTTGACAGAATGATTTATGTGTATTTTTCAGTATCATGTCACATTCTGTATTTATTGTTTCAGCTATAATAGACAGCCTGCGGCTCTCAACAATGAAACAGTGTTTTTTGGGAAATGGATCACTGTGGCATGTGATCCTCATGTTCTCTATTCACGAGGAGGAAGTTCTTATTGTGAGAGCTATTGTCTGCTGTGTTTTGGAGGAACATTTTGGATTTTGGAAGTACAATGAAAAAAACTCAGCTGTGACAAGTGTGAGGTTCCCCCTTTTCCACCCCACCCATGCATGATGAATTCACGTCTTTCAAGGTGCTGAAATCCATTTGTTTGCTTGTGACAGACTCCAGGACACGCGGCTTTTTGTAGTTACAAGGTCAGTCCAATCATAACAGCCCTTTCATTGTAAAGGCAGATCTAAACCCTCGAAGGATTTAGCATCTAGGGCTACTCTGATCTGCAGCCAAATCACCAGGCAGACGTGAATTGAGGATGCAGTAAATTAGTGGGAGACAAAGACGAGGAATCGGTTCTGCCTCTGAGGTTGCTGCACAAATCTCTGAGCTGTTTTCTTGATGCTGCAGCATGAGAGCACTGAGTGACTTAGAAAGCCTTAGATTTGGTATACAGCTTCCTCTACTCTTAAAAAAATTATCCCTGCACTTCAATTATCTTGATATGATCTTAGAAGATGTTTACTAAACTGTAGTGTGGTTTCTATTTTTAGCCATGCCAGCAGCATGTTTTCAAAATCGTATTACCTCAGTGTGATTCCTCTGGGCCTTGACATGAAATACATTTCTTGACATTTTAGTGCAGAACCAATCACCCTATCACTCTGCTTTTTTTATCCTCTTGTGTCCCTCTTACACTCTTTCAGCTAAATCCAGCTCTCAATCTCACATCATCAGCCTTGGATGACAGCAGCAGGCGGCTGAGTGAAATGGCTGCAGATACAGATGCAGCGTCAGGCACGTTAGCTTTCGGAGACAGTCACAGTTAATGCCCCTAAACCCCATCAATTTGTGAGCCGAGATTGAGTTTCCAGAGCAGCGTGGAGCGTGTGGTAAAACTGTTGACCGTGGCAGACGCTGAAGTTTGCTTTTGAGGGACTTCCAGACCAACATTGTCGGGAGGCTCCGGGTCGTCTTGTCCACGGGACGGGATGTCTGACCTGCTGTCAGAAAGGGCCTGTGGTTGACCTCTGATGAGTGTGTGACAACACGTGCAAAGATGAGACACACAGTATGAGTAAAACATACACTGTGTAGGATTTCCCCTCTCTCATTCAGTGTGCATATCTGAGTCTTTGTGCTCAGCTCCTGTAGTGAAGTCACTGTTTTCATAGAAAGAGCAACAAAAGGTTTTCGTCAACCTGTAACCGAACTCCACGCTCACTTCACCGACTCCCAAGAAAAGCAATGCTCACTTCATTTGGCACACAACCTGTTAGAATAACCACTGCAGCATCCAGACAGCGCAAATCATTATATTATATGGCCACTTAAGCATTTGGCTGAGTACAGCAGGCAATAAATTGGATGGTACAGTGTTAAATGTGTTCTTTGGCAAAGATTAAAACCGTTGTTCAAATAACTCCTTGCAAAGTAATTTAAAGGGAACCTATTAAGGTTTTCCTAATTTTCTGTCATATATATAATGTTACAATGTCAGATCTTCATATTAAATGCGACCAAAGTGGCAAATAATGAGGTAAACGTATGAAAAAGAAGGTCCTGTGAGCCAAAACCTAAGGCTTCAGGCTTTTGTGGTGAGCTGATGTCAGCTCGTGATCAATTTCTTTAAATGGTCATCATCTCCAGGCACCCTACTGCAAGTGTTTGCATTACATAGCCTATGCTGCTACATGTAGCAACATGCTAAAGTCGGGGAAACATGTAGACGTGTTTGCAGATGTTGTAAATTTCTCCCTGATTTTGGATCATATTCCTGCTGGAACATGTCCAGTTGTGTTTGGACTCTTTTATTGGTGATTTTTTCACAGGAAAAAGAGCACTATCCTCAGTTATTCCCTGGCTGCAAGTACACTGCTACATGTAGCAACATGCTAACATCAGGGGAACATGTAAACTTGGCTGCTGATGTTGTTAATTTCCCTCCAATTCTGGATCACATTTCTGCTGTTACAGTCACTTCATGGCTGCAGTGACAGTGCAGAGATGCTAAGATCACAGATACAGAGGACCTAGAAGCGCTGACCAGTCTACTGGGCTTTTTTGGGAGGGGGGGCTTAAAGAGACTAAAACAGAGCATGAACACAGCTGTTGTAGCACAGACAAAATGAGGAAATTAAGGTGTTTTTTGAACACTGACGCATGTAAACATGCTCTACTATAAAACCTGACATATAAGTATGAACCTGAAAAGTTCCCTTTTAGGCATTTGATTCCTGAAAAAAGAGTCAGAGCCGGGTGGATATAGGTCAAATAAGAGGATGAAACACACACCGACACTATCGTCCTCTGGAGACCATGTCTTTCACTTTTGTCCTCCTGTCTGATCTTTTTCTGATCTGGTATCTGGATTTCATGTGAGGGATCCCCTTCTTCTTCTACACTTGCTGAAGCAGCAACATTGCACAGTGCAGATTGCCGCTCTTTACAAGACAAGGCTATTTTCTATTCACGGCGTAGGGCTCTTCCCTCTGATATGGAAAGTAAGTCTCAGATATGTGAAATGCTTGATCTGGTCTTTGATGTTAAGGACTACACTGATCGCTGAACTCTATAAATAGCGTCAGTTCATGCACAGATTTCTGGCTGTAAAAGATCTTTTCTGACTTTATGAGGCCGTATTAATATCATCTCATTTATTATGATTAAACTTAAGGCCAGTGGGCACTCATAAACGCTGTGGAAGCTTGAGTCGTCTATCCAGGAAGCTCTAATAATTTACAGTGCTCAAAACTTATAAAAAGATTCTGAAATATTTCTCTTTACTGCGGAGCAAAAGTGGTGCCTTTTGCAGCTGCTTTTACTCTTATTCATGACACAGCAGGGACGGCACAAGTTTGCTCCAATTCAGCCTCTTTTAAAGCGTCTTACCCTCTGCTAATGCACCTCAGGGCTGACTGCACTCCTGTATTTTTTATTCTACCTCCGAGTCTCCTGAGTCTCTTTAAAACAGCAAGGAAGGTGTTTGTCCTATAAAATACATATAGGACTCAGCTGACATTTGTTTGGTTTATACTGCAGTATTTCAGGTGAACATTGTTTCCTATGCACCGCGTAGCTGCACTGAAGACGTCATGTTAGACTGAAAACAGTTTTTCTAGTTGAAATAAATAGGAACGTCATGGTCTTACTCATAAACGTTTTTTTCCAACCTCTCCTCTCATCTTTTTCTCTCCGCAGATGAAGCTGTGGAACAAGTACAAGGTTACCAGTATCCCATCTCTGGTGTTTGTGGACGCAGCTACGGGGAAGGTGGTGTGTCGAAATGGTCTACTGGTGGTCAGAGATGACCCTAAAGGTGCAGCCTCCACAACCGCACACACACACACACACACACACACACACACACACACACACACACACACACGCACGTGCGATATTATTAGCGAAGACACCACACTGATTTATTTCTATCCCCTGACCTCAAGCTCTGACCTTAATCCTCTTTACAAAATGGTTAACCTCAACCTCAACCGCCAGCCATTCTGCCCCTAAAAATATCACCGTTAAATGAGGTAATAGGAAGACATTTTAGGGTCAAAAGGACAGAATAACAGAGATCTAGTTCTCACCCACTTTGTCTGTCATACCTGTTTAACCCTAAATTCTTTAGTCTGTGTGGGCTGTGGGTGATGGACGGGATACCGCTTCTCCTCTAGTGATCTCACAGTAACACACCCAAATTCAAAGACTTTCTACTCTACTGTAACACCTGCCCCCCATAAAACTAGTGCAGGTAAGAAAATTCCCCCGAGGCAAGGGGGCATGAGTGCGCAAATTAAATGTAATTGATTTTTTTTATTAGCATTTGTACCCTTTTTTATGCACATTTTTATTTGTGCATGAAAGAAAAAAATGGAAGGATTTACTTAATGTTACAGTGCTGTGAGTAATAATGATTTAAAAATGGGGTTTCCAGTAGCTCGGTGGGCAGAGCCATGTTTAAAGGCAGTGTACTTGCCACAGCGGCCGCAGGTTCAAGTCCAGCCTGTGGCTCTTTGCTGCGTGCCATCTCCTGTGTCTCTCCCCCCTCACACCCCAAACTGTCCTGTCATTAAAAGGCAAAAAAACATTTCTCTAAAATAAACTAAATAAAAACTTAAAGGTCCAATGTGTTGGATTTAGGGGGACATATTGGCAGAAATGGCATATAATATACTAATTATGTTTCATTTGTGTATAATCACCTGAAAATAAGAGTCGTTTGTGTTCTTTATATTATATCTTCATAAATAGCGGGTCCTCATCCATAGAGTCCACCATGCTGCACCACCATGTTTCTACAGGAGCCCAAAACTGACAAACCAAACGCTGGCTCTAGACAGGGTCATTCGCGTTTTCACATTGGTCACCGTAGTTAGCATTCCCTCTGCAGTGTGCCGAACATCATCAGAAAAACAGATTTTTAATGTGAAACTGCTTTATTGAGGGTTTTTTTTTTTATCAGTTTTTACCGGGTCCATTTGTTTTGGAGAGAAAGAGACCTGAGATAAGAGATAGAGATAATTCGGCTCATGGTTAAAACCTTCTGAATGTCCGGATCTTAAGTTATCAGGGAAAAAAGGCGAGAACACATCATCAGGTACAGATCAGCGTCTCACTGGCTCTAGATAGGGTCATTCACCTTCTTGCGTCAGCCTCCGTAGTTAGCATCCCCTCTGCAATGAGCCAAACAGCATTGGAAAAACAGATTTGTAACATGAAACTGCTTTTTTCAGTGGTTTTACTGGTTTTAAATCACCTGATCTGTTTGTTTTTGGTAATTCAGCTTCTGGTTAAAACCACCCAAACAATGAACACTGAAGGAATCCTAACCAAGAGTTCATGCTTGCCACATGGGAGAAGTTTCAGCTGGTTGCAATCTGCAGTCCTCACCACTAGATTCCACTAAATCCTACACACTAGACGTTGAACTCTGCAACAATGCAAAATAATATGTTACTCCGCTTGAGATACCTAATTTACCAGTATATTGTACAGCTTAGTTGCAAAACATGAATGAATAAAATGAATTTCAGGAATGTAAGTAAATCAACATGTAAATGAGTGCAGAGGTCACATCTGCACACATATAGACCCAACACTCATTCTCTGTGATGATGTTTACCTGCTGAGATACTGCAGCACCACATCATTCAGCATTTGGCTAAAACATTTTGCAATAACAGCCCCCCCCCTCGTTTGTGTTGATTCTGCCGTAATTATGGTGCTGCATGAATATTATAGTGTGTCCATGTCTCACTCCCTCATCTGCAAACCCTATAATTTCTGCACTTTGAAGCGGAGACACAGAATTAACAAGAGTGAACTTGCATTCCTTTCCCCTGCACAGAGGACGTCCTCTGTGGCTGTGAAGATCTCAATATTTTAAAACGTTGCCTCTTCAGACCGTGTTAGGTCAGCGTGAAAAAAGAAGGACCATTAGTCATGTGAGGAGGGAGAATAGTGGCTCTATGGCAGCACAGCGGTGAAGCAGAATGGATTTCACGTGAGAATTGTGACAGATTCCGCTGCCTGGTTAATGAAAGCCAGCCCGAGCCTGCAGAATTATCCATGATCCATTAACTGTTCTTCCAAACTAGATGTAGCTGCAGAACAGATTAATCTCCGGACTCGGCAGCAAATACGGGCCCATGCAGGCACTTGATTATGTCTTCGTTTTATAACAATGCTCACCACTTAACAGGCTCACATTTTTGCTTTATTGTGCATTTTGATCTATTTTCATTTGAGAGGCAGATTTAGAGCAGTTCCTGACGCAACAAATCAATTCAGCTGCAGCAGCTTTGGTTGGAGCGAGGAAAAGGGCACTAAAAGTTTGCCATACATCCAGACTGGGAGGGGCGGGCGAACGATTCAGGGCCCTCTGCCTTTCACTCTCGATGAAAGGCCTGACTTGAGTGGCGGCAGACTAGCCTGCAGCGCAAAGATGGAGTGCACTTTTACAATCAGGACAACAATAAAAGGCTGTGTCAGCGCGGTGCAGACGTGTCATTCCTGCCTAATGAAGCCCTAGACGTCCACGCTCGCATAAAGAGCCCATTATGAACCAGCCATACAAGGTTTTATTTATGATTACCTCCCTTTTTAATTTGACTGTACCAAATGCATCTCCAGAGCTTGACGGTAACAATGAAGACAACCTTGAAAAGGAAATGAAAAGTGTGAAGGAGAGCGGGAGGGAAGTATTTCTGGCAGCCTTCATTTGCTTGAGAGGCACAGCTTTCAGTCGTCATTAAAACCATATTTTGATTCCGGTGTGTATTTCCAGTCACGGATATCACAAATAAGGCCTGGAAGTAATATTCACATGACAAGTACACATGACTGTAATCTTACAGCCGTGTCACAGACAGAAAATGTGTCTCTGGTTTAGAGCTGGAACACTTTGTCGATTAATTGATTAATGTTGCTAATCTATAAATCATTTTTTAAAAGAAAAATGCTAAAATAAATGCTTACCAGCCTCTTAAACATGAATATTTTCTGGTTAACCCTGTATTCTATGACTGTAACGAAATTCTTTGGTCTTTAGACAATATAAGACAGTTGAAGACTGGATTCTGGAAATTCTAAGTTTGTTGTTGTTTTTTTTAAGATTATTTTTGGGGCTTTTTGCCTTTAATGACAGGACAGTTGAAGCATGAAAGAGGGAGAGAGAGGAGATGACATGCAGCAAAGGGCCACAGGCTGGAGTTAAACCCACAGTTGCCACTGCAAGGACACTGCTTTTGTACATGGGGCACCCACTGTACTCACTGACCTACAGGGCGCCCCATGATAAGCATTTTCTGTCACTGTATACACCAAACGATTAATCAAGGAAGTATTTGACAGGTTAATCAATAATCAAAAGAACTGCTGGTTGCAACCCCACTCTGCTTCTTTGCTGAAACATGTTTTCTTTAACTACTCTAGTGCTGTGGGTTTATGTTGGTCAACCACTTTGGTCCAGACTGAAAGATTCAAACAACTACTTGATGGATCACAATGAAATGTTGTACAGACCATAGAAATATAATGAATAGAAACGACATTGAACTGTTTACAGTGGTCATTTGACTAGTACAAGAGAAAATTGTTTTAATAATTGTTGTGGTCATAACCTCCATCAGTAGAGCTGTAGTGTGTCACGCTTGAAAACTCAGTGTTGGCCTAATTTGACAACTGTTTTTCATATTTAACAGAAAAATACAACCACACACCAATACAAGTTTCTCTTTTATTGATCTAAGTCTAATGTTAGCTTGATTGCCTTGCAAACTCAAAGACACTTTTATTTAAATGCAACAGGAAATGAAGAAAACCAAAAACCCTCCTTCTTAATTAGTCTTGTTCTTGATCTACTTAGTTAGTCCACTGTTCCAGTAATCAGCTCTGGTTTGGTCGAAATGAATCCTTAACTGACAAAGCTAGATGTGAAAACATGCTGATCTGTGGCCGTTTATCCTTGCAGTCTCTCTCTGCCTCTCGGCTCCACTGAGCAGCGGCTTTCACTCACATTTGGGAGGCATCTATGGTACATCATGTTTCAACAAACATGCCATCAATGGCAACAAAATAAACAGGGAACTAACTGTTATAGTAATGATGTGTGTAAATTTAATGTTACTACTCCACTGCTCGCATGGTCGTTACCGCAAACCATCACCTCAGAGAGAATTTGTGACTTGCTGCAAGCTGGTTTGTGCATGAGAGATATGGAAGTTAGCTCACTTCAACAGTTCCAACAGCAATGATACTCCTAAAAACGGCCACCGCTCTAACCCAGTTTACAATAATTTTATAGGTTTATAGGTTTATGACCAAATAACCTGCAAACTAATGACATTCTGATTCTCATCTTCTAACCGCTTCATCCTCTCGAGGGTCGCGGGGGGGCTGGAGCCTATCCCAGCTGACATCGGGCGAGAGGCAGGGTGCACCCTGGACAGGTCACCAGACTATCGCAGGGCTGACACAGAGACAAACAACCATTCACGCTCACATTCACACCTACGGACAATGTAGAGTTATTAATTAACCTAGTCCCCAAATTGCATGTCTTTGGACTGTGGGAGAAGCCAGAGTACATGCAGAGACATTCCGATCAGCCTCAGCTAATTATTATTAGCACACTAAACTAAGATGGTGACCATGGTAAGCATTAAAGCTGCCAAACATCAGCCTGTTACCACTTTCATTTTGAGCATGTTAGCAAGCTGATGTTAGCAATTAGCTCAAAGCACTGCTGTGCTCATGTGCAGCCTCACAGAGCTGCCAGCACGGCTGTACACTCTTGTTCTCTTATCTTTCTTTTTCTGATTCTTTTCTTTCCCACCTATCCCTTCCCATTGCCCCCTCCGCTCTCCTACTCTCTCCCAGGCCTGGAGTTCCCCTGGGGACCGAAGCCTTTTGCGGAGGTGGTGGCAGGGCCTCTGCTCAGGAACAACAGGCAGACAACAGACAGCAGCTCTTTGGAGGGACACTACGTGGGAGTGTACTTCTCAGCACACTGGGTGAGCACAGGGAGCTGAAAAACGGGACAAAGAGGACGCTGAGTTTTACTTTGTTGGCCTCCTACCTCTGTCAAAACACTGACACAGTGAGAAGAAGGGAAATCGGCAGCAGAGCGGAGCCGGAAGAGACGGAGCAGTTAGTTGAGACAGATAGGAGAGAGGAGCAGGAGGGAGGAAGCGACTCCATTGTGTTGGTGTGTTTACACTAACAGTGGTTAGCTATCCCTGGCGGTGCTTTCACCACCACCTCTGGACCTTTTTAAAAGTAGGCATTGGTCACCACACCTCACTGACATCATCGCTATTGTCTCTTTCTCTGCTGGACCTGCTGATAGCCAGTGAAGGTCATGACTCAGTGATGCATGAAAGGCCTTATGTCATCGGTGGACTGTTCCTGATGAGATGCAGGCCAGTCAGCACGGCAGCTGCCAGAGCCGCAGCCTTAGAGACCGGCTCTTCAGAACGGTGACGCCTGAAGGCTGGCTCGAACCCCAGACCCATACGAAATTCAAAAGGACAAGTCACAAAAGCCATTACAGTAGTTTATTTGTGGTGTTTTTACACCACATTCCTCCAGGTTACTCGTGTAAATCTACCCGCTATTAAAGTAATTTCACAAATATGAAATGCCAGCACCTGGCCTCGGCATCCGTTTACACAGAAGCCTTTTTCCCCTCTTAATGTTCTCGGGACTTGAAATGGCCCGTGGCAGAGAAACATGACCTATATTTCACTATGCATTTGCTTTTTTCGCCTGCAGTGTGAGAGTGAGTGATTCTTTCAACTCATTGCAATAAAACTTAAGCTAAAAGTTCAGGTTCAAACACTGGCAAAGAAAAGCCGACATAAGACTCCTTTATGATACTGAAGCTTTGACACTAACTGTGATAGTATAGTACATCCGCATACAGTGTTTACTTCTGTGAGCAACCGAGGAAGGAGTCTGTTAATGAGCTGTGGATTGATCGAGGCTTTGTGCTTCACATTCTCACTCCCACAGTCCCTTTGTGTTGGTATGATGAGAATTCATGACTGGATCAATACAAGTACTTGGCATACTGTATCCACTATAATCAGCTTGAATGATAATGAATACTGTCTGCTCTCTGTCATTAAATTAAAATGGAGGGCTGATTTACTTCACTGCATGCAAGATGACATTAATGAGAATATATTTTATGTGTTGTCACATTGAAACATACAATTAATATAACATATATGTATGTACACAGGCATTCATATACAAATATACACACACAAATACCTACATGTACTCAAATGTACGTGACTTCAAAACAAAAGCTTGTGCTGGAGAAGGACATATTGTACAAAGACCTCTCCTAAAGATTAAAGCTAAGATAAAACCAATTGCATGATTATATAATACCATTATGTTTAAGACATTACAGCACATGAATGGAATAAAATGTAATAACTTGCTAACACACTAATGATTTGCTTATTAATAACATCAATATGTTTGGCCATATTTTGGATATTCTGCCAATATTTTATAGATTACTGCTGTTGCTTCTCTGAGGTATATGCAAGATATGGATGTGATGAGCAAATAGGTTATAATAATAATAATAGACATGTATTGTCAATTTCATTAAGTGAGAGCAGTCTGAGGTCAGAAAATAACAGCATTTAAGTTAATTTATTTAATTAAAATAACAAAAATCCTAAAGAAAATCTGCAGTAATATCTCTGGTGAAAGGAGGTTCCCACCCGATGACCCCAAAGACATGTTAGTTATCACTGCTCACTGGTCTGTATAGTTAAGCCTTGCCGTAATAGCTTATCATAGGGCTTAGGAGGTTATTCACTGAGTGCTGATCCTTTCCCTAGAGCACAAACTTCTTGTGTTTATTTGAACTGAAACACAGTGCAGAGAGTTTTTTCCCACATCTGTCTTTAATCTTTATTTTTTATTTGGATCCCCATTAGTTGCCAATAAGATGGCAGCCACTTTTCCTGGGGTCCATGCATAACAAAACAAACATAAAAAGACATATAAATGTTCTTGATAAGAATGTGTTCAAGTAAAAAACGCATATCAAATTACATTCTAGTATGGCCCCAGGATATGATATTATCACGATACCTAAGTAACAATACAATATAATCGCGATATAAAACACGTTGCATTTTGCTGAGTACTGCGATAAAATATATTGTGATATATTGTGATTTATGACGTTAGTTCAACTGCAGATTTCAGCCTCAAAAGAAAAACAATATCTGCATTATTAAATAAGATGAAGTTTTTAGTCTGCTCATCTCACTTCAATATTTTTTATTGCAGCAAAATGTTTTTAGAGGACTGAAAAAGCAATTGATTGTATTCTTCTAGAAGGCTAACAAAAGCATTACTCGTCTTTGTAATATCACTAAATCATTTAATAAAAAAATCTGTACTTGGCATCCATGTGAGGATAGCGCTTTACACTGGGGTTATTGCTGATGTCTCTCTGTAGTAGTTCATTAAAACATGCCTCACAGAGCACGTCAATGATCACCTAAGGTAACATGGTCCACATTGCGATGGCTCTATACATTACCAGAAGGCAAACTTCGAGGAGGTGGTCCAAAACTGTTTCCTTCCTAAAGAATGAAATGCCTAAGTTCTTCACCCTGTCTGCTGTAAATAGATCCTGATGTCATCCTAATGCCAGCCATACCACGGCTCCCCCTGCCTGCACAGAGTGTGGGCTCTTCAAACACACACAACAACAAACAATTTCTCATGCTGGAGATTTACAGCAGGATTAATGGTTTTAGAAGGTCTATATTTGAAAGAAGCTGGATACAAAACAAGAGAGAATTACTAGTTTGTGAAAAGGTGTTTGCCGCCATGGAGGAAGAGTTTGGAAATACCCAAAGTAATGGAAGCTGCAGCAGTTATATTTGTGATTATATCTACTCTGTATTCACTCCCTTTTTCATTCTCTTTTTCCCCTCCCTCTGTCTCCGTTAGTGCCCGCCATGCCGCAGTTTGACCCGGGTCTTGGTGGAGTCATATCGAACCGTGAAAGAGTCGGGGCAGAAGTTTGAGATCGTGTTTGTCAGCGCTGACAGGTAAGATTTATTGAGCCAGACAAACACGAGGTCATATTTATTGACACATCTGTCTGTCAAGGACACAAATAATCAATCCTCTCTATTCAGCCCTTAAATGAAATCACCAGATCACCATCTGCCTGGTGCTTTTCCTTCAGGTCAGAGGAGTCCTTTAAGCAGTACTTCAGCGAGATGCCGTGGTTGGCGGTGCCATATTCAGACGAGGCTCGGCGGTCACGACTCAACAGACTATATGGAATACAAGGTATTATACAGCCACCCCCTCCTTTATAAATGTTGCTTCAGATCCTCATGCCGAGAGGAGAGAGTGTAGATTTCTTCCTCTGCCATTACGTCACCCACTGAAACACTGGCACAATGGCTGATAGCTCTCTGTGCCGGGCAGGCAAACCGTGACACAGATTGCCCTGCAGCCTGAGGAATGTGCGCTGGTTATCAAGTTTACGGTCTTGTTCGCTACGGAAGTGTTGCGCCTCTCCCTCTGTGACTCGCTCTTTTTCTCCTGATTCTTTCCCCTGTGTGTGTACACAGAGGGCTGCGGATGAAGTTAGCGAGAGCTGGCTCTCGGCCTCTCCTAAAAAATATGTGAGGAATGCATGGGAGACGAGTCAACACTGCCCCCCTCCCGGATTTCAAAACCATGCAGTTCATGATGGCCCCCACCCCTGCTGACTTCAGCCCACATGCGCAGACAGGAACACACTCACTCGCTCACGTACACCGTATGCTCCTGGATGATGATGATGATGTCTGTTTCTGATAAAGCTGTTAATTATAATCAGAAGATGGTGGGAGCCTGTGACATGTGAATAAAATGAGCACATCAAAATGAAAGCATGCAAAAAGGCAAAAACTGGTCAAAAAGTCCTTAAACATCCTCACAACAAAGCAAATCTCAGTGGGAGAGGAAGCAGTGTGTGTCATAATTAACGGAAATGACTCCCATCTCCCACGCTGTTGCCCATTTCCTGCCCTCCTCTCTTTGTCTTCCTCTCCCACCACCTTCACCTTCTCTTTCTCCCTCACCAGGTATTCCCACGCTGATTCTGCTGGACGCAGAGGGTCACATGATCACGCGACAGGGCCGCGTGGAGGTGCTGAACGACCCCGAGTGCCGACTCTTTCCCTGGCACCCTCGGCCCGTGCTGGAGCTCAGTGAGGCCAACGCCGTGCAGCTCCACGAGGGGCCCTGCCTCGTCCTGTTTGTGGGTGAGTAAACGGGCTATCATGACGCGGCCTCTGCTGCTCCACATGGGGCTCTGCCTGGAGCTGCTTGTATGTGAATGGAGTGGCATTTATGTGGAGCATATTGAATGTCAGACTCTGTGGAAAATTTCTTCCAGTGTTGAAAGGTGCAAAGGTCCGTGGGAAATGTTTGAGTATTTATCTATTTATATGCTAATACAGAAGGTGCAAGGAAGCAAAGTGCAGGAGGTTTGTGGAAAGCATAGAAAAATGACATGAATGTAGGACAAATACTGGTTTTGTGAGGACTAAATGTCAAAGTTGGACAGTGGTGACCCTGAAAATTCAAGACCACCCCTGCGTCTCTTGTGGTCAAACTGGATTACAAAACAAGACAAAGACCATCTGTGCACTTGCTTTCATGTCCTCTCTCATCTGTCCACCAGCCATCTCTCCGTCCTCGCTCACCATTTCACTCATCCGTGCATTTTTTTCTCTCCCTCAGAAGGCTTTTTTTTCTCTTACTTTTAATGTCTTCCTATGTCTTTCTCCTGGTTCGTTCAGATGCTGAGGAGGAAGGTGAATTGGAGCCAGCCAAGGAGCTGATTCAGCCAATAGCAGAGAAGCTTATGGCCAAGTACAAAGCAAAGGACGAGGAGATGCCGCTGCTGTTCTTTGTGGCTGGAGAGGTGAGATAAGCCCACTCGTGGCACAGTAAGGTGACATTTCAAAGAAGCTTGCACAGCCCCTGAAGTTGGGTCTGTTACTTCCTGACTGATACTGGAATTTGACGTAAATGTATTGGTCAGTATTCAGTTTTTTACATGAACATGTAACATATATAATAATTTGAATATTGTTTCCAACAAATAACCAACAATAATGTAATAACAGCCAATATTTGGCCCAGCCGATATATTAGTCAGGTTGTAATCACGTATTTTAAGTCCCTGCTTTGATTCTGCACCCAACACCGTGCCGATTATTCATAATGAAGGCATTAAAGGTCCTTCTTTGAGCCTCTTGAACCTGAAAAAGTGAAACCTACTCATATCTATGACCCAGAATTCAACTTGGTGCCTTTATCATGATGGGTAGACCCAGAGCATGCCAGAAAACTTTCTCTACTCCCTCTGTATCCAAATAATCCCTCCATCTCCTACTTTATCTCCTCCCACGTCTTCGTCCATGTGGGACGGACCCTGGAGTTTTCATAACTCCTGTTATCTCGTGTTGTTCTGTCTCGACCTTTCCAGAGCTGGTGGAGTTAGCAGCCGCAGCAGACATAATTACCAGATTAGCTACCTCTCCCCAGTTCCCCTGTTCTCTGCCTTCCAGCTCCCCTTCCTCCCAGTTCCCCCTGCCCAGCAGTCTGGGGAGCATGCGGCTGGTTTTTCGTGTCACACACTGAAGACAGGCTCAGGTTTCGTGGCCATGGGGCTTGCACATGTGCTAACTGTCTGACCCTGTGTGTCTGTCCAAGGTCGCTCATCAGCCTTGAAATGTCACTGACATACGTACACAGAGCAAGAAAAGCTTATAGAGAGGCGAGAGCTGACATGATAGTGTTTCGTGTTCATTGTCTGTTTGCCAATATTTATTTGACCTAACACAAAGACACATTGTTGCACTGGAGCTTGTAGTGATTCAGAAGCGTCTTGTGTTATAGCAGATGTCTAAGTTTGCTTTGTTTCCCCTGTGGCACACATGCTAAGGGAAGATATTTTTACATCCACGCAGCGCAGGTATAATTTCCTGGCCCTTGCTTAACCGGCTATGAAATCACCAGTTTTACTTCCAAATCGGATTCACGCTCAGATATCACTTCCCGTTTCAGGCGCTTAGAGAGTGGAGCTTCCAGGCTGTGGGCTCAGACTCCTGCGCCTTGGCCGGGGTTAGTCCTGGTAGTCGCACGCTGCTTGCCAGGCCAGCTGCTGGGTTTTCTGTGTCCATGAGACAGCAGTATGCTGGCAGCCTCTCAGGGGGGAGAACGACACAGGATCTCCTTACCCTACTGAAAAAACCATACGCCACAGGATAGTGCACTGATTTTATGTATGGAGAATGAAAGATCTTTTGTTCTTTCATTTCTGCTGTGTACTGGCTGTTGCATGCAAAAGTAACTTTAGTGGTATTATCCAGTCACAAGAGAATTTAATAGATTTTTGTGGCAAGCAGCAGTGGTTCTTCTCTTCAACATTTCCATGCTTGGATTTTTGTGTAAAGCTCAATAAATATTATATATTTAGCCGTGCTAGTGGTGTGGCTTTCAAAATTGCAATTGTCAGCCTCCCACCTTTGTCTGGGCTGAAATTTTTCAGCAACTATTAGATGAATGACATGAGATTTTGCATAGACGCTAATGGTTCCCAGAGGATGACCCCCATTGTGTTTGGTGATCCCCTGACTTTTCCTCTAGCACCACCATGAGGTTAACTTTTGTGGTTTGAGTGAAATATCTGAACAACAATTGAATGGATTGCAGTGACACACAATTAAGACAGTCATGGCGCCCAGCAGACTTGGTCTGCATCTGTATTTTTATACCCTCATACTTTCCTGACATTTTACGGTATATGGTACATGACGGTATTTGTGTCGCTGAAGCATGTATGTCACTGTCTAGCCAAAAATGCTGTGTTTATAATGTGCAGTTAGCGCACTTAGATAAGATGTGCTGGGTTTAAATACTTATGGCCATAGAACAATGACTAGATAAGAAATGAGCACCCCTGCTGGAGGACCAGAAGACATTTCTTGCCGTGGCAGATACCGACACATCAGTTAGCTGAACAGAAATGATGTGTTCAATAAAATTATGTGGCAAATAAACTGCTTTTGTAGTTAGAAAAACCCATCACAAAATAAAATGTGGCAGTACTCCCAAAACAGGGGCGGCAGAGGCTCTTTTACTCCCACCACTCACAGTCGCCATCTCTCTTAGCTCAGCAGCCTGTTCCGCCAGTAGAGACTGACCTCTGGTGGCCTGTGTTGTGCACCACAATACATTGCCTCAATACAGCATCTCCGTATCATTTGATAGAATGAAGATGACCTGTATTTTTGTCGATGCTGAAAACCATACCTTCAGGATTTCTACGTACCACAGGTATATGGTAATACCTTGATACTGCTTAAGACTAGTGCCCATTAGATGAATCCTAATGACTTTGGTGACTGGTGAGTTTTCCTCTAGCACTGCTATGTCAGTGACATTTAGAGCTGTAATGATTATTTAATGACCAAAAATTAATCAGCAACAGTTTTGATAATTGATGATGGTCTTGATCTTGGTGAGCAAAAATACCAAAAATGTGACGACTTCAGGCTCTCAAATGCACTTTAATTTGAACATTTTGGGGTTTTGGACAAAACAAAACATTTGATGATGTCACCCTGAGCTCTAGAACATTGTGTTTGCCATTATTTACTATTGTCAGATGTTCCACAGAGCAAACTATTTGGAAATAGGAAATAATCTGCAAATTGTTGGCTAATCAAAATAATTGTCAGTTCCAGCTCTACATACAGTTGTGGTTGTGAGTGAAATGTCTTCACAGCTTTTAAAAAGAATTAGCACGAAATGTGTTGCAGACATTTATGCCCCCCTCAGGACAGACTCTGATAACTGGGTGATGTAGTAACGTGTTATCTAGTGCCATCATCAGGTCAGAAATGTTCAATACTTTCATGACCAAATTTCTGCAAATCTAATAACGTGTCATGTGCTAATTAGCAAATGTTAGCATGCTAATATACAAAGACAGTGAACAAGTTTATATTCCTGCTAAACATCAGCATGTTTGCTGTGTCATTGTGAGTATGTTAGTTTTGTTGATGTTAGCTATTAGTACAGCCTCACGCAGCTGCTGTATACCTTTCATATTGGTCATTTCTAAACACATACAAGGTATTTTTGTCCATATTACTAAAGCTCAATAAAGCTGACATGCTTTATTCCTTTTAGTGTTTAGATGAGGAGTGCAGCTCTTTTTCATATAAAAAAGATGACTTTGTTTTGATCTTAGACTGAAAGTTTTGTACCTCATGTAACTCAAGAGACATTCTTCAGTTGTTTATCCCTCATTTGTGCAAACAAGACAAAGATGTTTTCACTTTGAGCAATATAAACTGATGAGCTGTTGCTGAGAATATCCAAAATTTCACAATCATGACTTCTCTTTGAGACATCAAAGCTGGCCAGCGGGATGGACGCAGCCCCGGCTAAGGCCACTGGGGAGGTTTGTTCATCATCACCAGTTCAGGCCTTATCAGATGATCACCGTCTGTGAAATGCCACAGTGCATCAATAATCAGAATAAGCCTGACACGGCCCAGCAGGTTCCACACACGGTAAACACACGCTGAGCCTTATCACAGCTGCGAGTGCGGGCTGCAGCAGAGAGGCCCTTTGTCTTTTTTGTTCGGAGCTGAGCTGCGGAGGGCGGGGGGCCTCTGGAATGGCTGCACCTCACGAGAAGCAGTTTACACAAGCAGAAAAGCCACACAAAAGAAGATGCATGACTTCCTACGGGGGCGAAGACTGATGCAGAGATTACATCTTCTCATATTGGCGAGGCTGGAAAGGCCACACTGACAGATTGTGGAATTTGCCTCTTTGTGGTTTCTTTACACTGTGTGCCCAAATCATCTATAATCTACACTTAGAAATGCTGCACGACGGCATTCAAGGCAAAGCTTGTATTTGCAGTAGGGGAATCAAGCAGTATTTCACTCCTAACAACATTGTCCTTAGTGACAGCTTACATCTGTGACTATTAAGTGGTCAGTGTACGGTGATTTGCAGCGTAATAAAATGGGCTCCATTCAGAGGAAGTTAGCTGCCTACGACAGAAATACCACGCTGCAACTACTCTGTTCCATCTGTTAGCAGTTTTGCAAAGAAGGGGTCACAGACTTCATCTTGGCATACTTATCCTTTTTAGGTAGCAGCACAGCCAAGCTATTCAATGAGAAGTCTGAGGGATGATTGTGTGGTTTGATCCATTTAGCGAGAAGAGCTGCAGATTTTCTGATAACAGAAAAGACACAACAAAGTGGCCTGAAAGGAGAGAACGCTTGAGTGTTATATGTAGCAGGAAATCCATCCAAAGTCGCTTTATCTTTGACTTTGTTTTGACAAAACTCATATTGGCACATAAATCAGTAACAGTATTAACATCAGAGGAGCTGCCTCTCTGAGAGGTCCAACTCTTTGTTGCAGTGCCACCCTCTGGCCCTTTCTTGTTAGTTCTGCATTTTCAGCATAATCTTTTCCATATGAAACTGATCTTTAATCTTTGCAAGTCTCGCTCTGAGCCAACGAAATAAGTGGAGGGGAAACCAGGTCATGCTGTCATGAGGAAAGCAGAATGTCCCGAATGATGCACATCTAACAAGTGAACCACGTGACCCTACAAAACATGACACGTGAAATCTGTTTGACTTTGAGATGATATGACTAGAATAATGGATCTCTGTCAAGGTAGGAATGCCAAATGCAGACGCACTCCCAGCTGGAACTGAAGCTGAATTACAAAAGGGTGTGATTTCTTATTCAGTCTCAATAATTAATGGCCCTTTCAAGCTTGTTTGAAAGTTGCTGCCTGCCTGCCAGTGATTCATTCTGTTACCTGTGGCTACAAGGGTTGTAATCCCGACTTGTTGAAGGGTGAAAGGTGACATCAAGCCTCAGGCAGAAAAAGAGCGAAGCTCTTTCAAAATAACTGCAAAGAAATGAAAGTAGATTCCCCTTCAAACCCAGCAGCAGTCTATTTGTACCAAATTCCTCCACTGCACTCTCTCATGCCCACATGTGCCATTCAAACGCTCTGCGCTGAGACTTACGTCTGATGTGAGGGAGCTTTTGAAAAGTGCTGTTGGACCCCCACCTGGTTCCTTCCTGTCTTTCCACTCAGCAGGATGTGTGACTAAGCACAGACGCTCCGGTCTCTCTGGGCAGGCTGCCTGCAGGAAGACAGCAGAGAGTTTCATATTCTCTTTCAAGAAGTGTGCATTAATAAAGATTGTGCCAGGCAGTTATGAATTTTATGGGGTTATCTTAATGTGGCATAGTTCAAGTAATGGGTGCTGTCCTAGTTTCCCTCGCCAAAAGCAAGTCTGAACTGATGAGCAGCAGAGGAGTGTGTAATTTACAGTGTCTTCTCTCCTGGAACGTTTCCAGTGTTTGACTTGCATATTTGTCGAAGTTATTCAAATGCCATGTGAGCAAAAAATTTTTTACTTCTTCTGGCCTCTATTATTCAACACTTTACATAGCAGCAAGTCACCGAGTTTGTCCATGTTGTAAATGAGGATGGGATGTCTAAAACCAGTTGTTCCCAGCGTCTCTTTTTTTTGACCTACAACCCTTTTAACCAAAGCAATGTCTCCTTGGGACCCCTTGTCAGTTTGCATGTGTGAATGGGTTGAAGCCAGTTCAACATCAATTCCTCATCTCTAGGATTGTTTTGTTTGAATAATAGAGGCCAGAAGAAGTAAAAAAAATAATAATTTACAAGAAAGAAAGCCAAGCTAAGTGTTGTCAAGCAAAGTCTTATGACTTGGAGTTATATCAGACTCAAGTCACAGATTTAATGACTTCAGACTCGATTTTACAAAATCAAAAAAGACTTGCAACTCAATTTGGACTCAATGACTTAACTTGAACTTGAGCCTTTTGACTTGAAAGCACTTGATACCTTCACCCAAGCCCCAAAGATTTAAAAGTATGTAAGTATGTGCCACGAATCAATTCATTTCCTAAATCAAATAACATTATCATCAGTATTTTTGTTTCATTTGGACATAAAACATGCAAAAACACACATATTATGACATTTATAAAATGTCTTACGAATTTGAGAAAAGAAAGTTAGAGACATTTTTCATGATTTCATGAAATACAACAAGACAGGACAGACACATACAGAATTCACTCTGTTGTGGTTCTGGCTAATAGTGCTATATGCTGAAAGTGCAATTTTGTTAAAATGGCATTACAGTTGGTGAAGAGTGCATTATGACTGGAAACCCAAGGTAAGGACTTAGGGACTCAGGATGTGGGACTTGGCTGTCTTGACACAGAACTTGAGCACAAACACTTGAGACTTACTAGTGACTTGCAAAGCAGTCCCTTGGTCCCATCTCTGTCAACACGTGTGCAAGAAAATGAAATGACGCAAAAGAAAATGTTGAACTCCTGCACACTGTCAGCACTGCAATGTTGCATTTTCAATAAACATTAAATTATTTTTTTCAATAAACTTGGAGCTCACAATGTGCTGAAATTCACTACTTTTTCTACACCTACCTAATTTTTTTGTTAGACAAATAAAAAAGAAAAAAGTCTAAAAAAACCCCACAAATTTTCCTGTTTCCTGTTTCCTTTACAATCTTCTAAAAATAAAATAATAATAATCCCCCAGATTCATGTTACAACTCCTTAGCAGGTCCCCACCCTCACTGTGGGAATAGACCATATGACACTATACATAATACTACAGGAAACCATATAAGGAAGCCAGTGGAAAAAGTTATATTTTCAGAGCAGAGCTATTTTATTTTCCAGCATGTTTGAATTACTTTACTGATTTTGACGTAAGCTACTGTGTTGGCAGATAAAAATGTCATGTGAGTGTATTATCAGATGGACCTACCCTACAGGGGCCCAAGGGCTTGGGGGGGCAGAGTTGTCTCGCCTACAGTATAAGCTGGCAGCGGTGGTAGTAACAGTGTGTAAGGACCATTGATGGGGTGCGAGGTTTTGACAATGTATCATGTGCGACCTTCCGCCGGGAGATTTAAAAGCAGCTATCAGCAGTTGGCAGTTAACTCAAAGGAGAACAGCTGCCAATAATGTCCGCAAATAGTATAGTATGGGGAGTCTTTTTTGTGTCCAGGCCCAGGGGCCCATCTGGTCATAATCTGCCTATGCTTGTGAGCAAAAAAAAAAAAAAAAAGTGATGAAGACATCCTTTCTTTTGACTGAGCTTTTTGACTCTCCAACAAGACGTAAATAAGTCACTTTAACCAGAGGCTGTGGCTTGGACCTGCTCCCAGTAATCCATCCCAGCATGTGAGGAATGTACCACTGTAACATTACACACTATCACACCTAATCACTGTATCTTTTCTCTCCCACCACAGGATGACATGAGTGACTCCCTGCGGGACTACACTAACCTCCCCGAAGCCGCACCTCTGCTCACCATCCTGGACATGTCGGCCCGCGCCAAGTATGTTCGCGACGTGGAGGAGATCACGCCGGCCGTAGTGGAGCAATTTGTCGGCGACTTCCTGGCTGAAAAGCTCAAACCGGAGCCCATCTAAATATAGTTGGGACATACTATATGGGACTCACTCCATCATCGAACCCTGACCACCCTTCCCAGCCTCCCACTCTCTCTCTCTCCAAACCTCCCCCTGACTCTGTCAGACTGTTAGAGAGATGTCTCCCTTTTTACTGACATTTTAACATTTTTTTAGACATGTTCCTCTTTTCATGGAGTCCTCTCTTTCTCCTGTGGTGCCTTGCATTGACAATAGTCCCTACAGTAATATATATGGAGATTTTTTTTGGCCTCAAGAAAAGTTGTTTTTTTTTTTCTTCACTTAATAGCATTTCTGAACTTTAGAGAAAACCAGAGAATTACCCAGTGGACCTACTTATTCAGCTGATTCTTTGCTTTCTCTTTTGTCTGCAAGATTCTTGTTACTTTTGGTTTCTGAATGATGTTGACAAAGAATAAAATGCATTTTTACAGTTGTAATTCACTTGTAGTGCAAATGTGCTGAACCTCAGTTGGATGTAGCCGTAAGCCTTTATGGCCCTATTTAAAGTAAAAAGAAAAAAAAAACAGGTGCACATACAGTAAAGATCACATTATACTTGCTTGTAACAGACCAATGACTGATGTTTTAAAAACCCCTGTGTCTTGTTGTGTGTGTTATGATGTGAGTGAAAGTCATCTCTTGCCAGTTGTTAATGGTGGTTCTCATCTCAAAGTCATTACGAGGATTTTCTGTGAAGGTCCCCTAATGAAAAGGCCAGGTTATTTCTGAAGGCGCAGGCATGGCATTTGAAAAGTGTTGAATGTATAAATCCCTGTATTCTGTTACTTCAGTCATGACTTCTCACGCCCATTAAAAATTCACTGGCAAGCACAAAGTTTTGTTCCTTTTAAGTTCTATCAATAAAGTTAGCTCTTGGATATGTAAAATACACACAATGCAGTGACTCACCAGTTCCTTTGTGGGATAAGACTCATGGGCTTAATGCAAATGTTGCAGTTATTACCAGACACAGTATGCAGACTCCAGGTGGGATGAAGTGTAGTGACCTCTGCCTATTTGCATAGACAATATGGTTGCAGACAAAGAATGAACAGTCTCTTCTTTCTAGGATGAATATTCCAAGTGCATGCATCTATTTAAAGCTTTTAGGAACCTTTTTAAAAATGGTTAACAGGAAGGCGTATATGCTTTTTTTTTTTTTAAAAGTGGAGGGTATAGCTTTACTTTTTTGGGAGAGCACGGGAGAGTCATTTAACTTTTCCTAACCTCAGATTTATAACAGTGTTTCTACAGCTTCAGGTGAGTTAGGTTTTTTTTAATGTCCATCAGGAAAAAAAAATAATTTTGCAATAACCAAAACAGAATGGGGGGAATCATGAACAGAGATCAGTTATAGGGAGGTAAGGGACAATTTTGCTCAGTGTTTATTGTAACAAATTAACATGACTTGTCTCATGGTGAAGACGAGGGTAGAACCAAATTGGAAAATAATTAACTTCTTGGCAATTTTGTGTTTCTCACTCTGCATGTGGGATTTCACTGCTTTGATTCCCATCGTGCCAACTTTGAAATACCTTTTGCATTACATATACGGAGCCTCATATGCATTGCCTCATGATAGCGTCATCCATTCCATGAAATCTTGGTTAAATAGTCACTTTTCACTGCATTTGCACTTCCCCACTCCGCCCAGAAGACAATGATAGCTAGCTGGGTGTTAGTTCTGCTACGCTGATCTGTGTAACATTAATGTGAGAGGCATTTGGTAAATTATTACAAAAAATGAAAATATGTGACCAATTATTGGGATTTTAAAATGCAACATCAGTAAAAAACAATTCATAAAATCCTGCTTTCCATGTCTTAGCATATTTAAGACATGAAAGGCACTTTAATACCAATTAAGGCCTTGTTTTTAGATTAATTGAATGATAAGACTTGAAGGATATGCAGGAACCCTGTATAATTTATTTCAGCCTTCCCTTGTTAGATTTATTGTATGTCATCTATGGAATTACACTGAAAATCTCCTGAGTCTGGACTGCTGAGTGGATAAAAAATGAATTTGGAGTTGGGCTGGGGAATCCTAATGACTGGTTTTCACTATTTTCTCACATTTTATTGACAAAAGGATCAAAAGAATCACCAGATTAATTGATAATGGAAACAATTCTTTGGTTGCAGCCCTAAAACACACAGGCACCCAACATGGATACAGACAATTATTTCACAAATCCTCTTGGTTTTATTATTAGCAGGACAGGATGGTGAATGGAAATTCAAATAATACAGTTCAGTGTGTAGTAACACGGACAAGTATACACCAGCATACACTGATAATAAGAGCTAACATGAAAGCTGCTGCTCAGCTGTAGGTTTCCATTTCCTTCCAGGTGTCTGCATCAGTTTCATCAGTTGCTTCCTGCCCTCAAACAAAAGGATACTGGCAGCCATGGCTGAATTCAAGCTGTCCACATCAGGAGCAACAGGAATAAAGAGCCTGTGACCGGCGGTTTTCTCAGCCAGCTGGATGGCTTCGACACTCAGACCATGTGTCTCTCCACCTATCACAAGAGCAGTGGGACTCTGAGCCCAGCTCTCATGGTACAGCTTTGAGTCCACTCTGGGAAGTGAAAGTCCCTCATCTTCACTATCTGAGTCTAAATCAGAATCTGATTCTTCGTAGTGCGTGTTTTTGTGAATACTCCTTGTGCTGACCCAGCCGTAGTCCCCTGCTTTGGACGATTTGTGAGACACGTTAACTTGTGAATCCTCTGTTTCTCTGTTTCTGTCAGCTCCACAGCTGCTGTCGGCCACATGGACAGTCACAGGCTTAGGGAGATGTTTTTCCATATCATCCCACCCCAAACTGGAATAGATGGGAAGGCGGAAATGGGCTCCCATTGCTGCACGCAGAACTTTAGGCTCCCAGGCATCAACACAACCTGTCGGTAGAAAAGTAAACAAATTTAAAAAACCACATGCAAACAAGCAAAGCCATTTTCACAGGGTGGCGTTCATTTGTTCACATCTTTAATTGAAAGCATACCCTTGGTGAGCAGGACATCACGGCAGCCAGCAGCAGCAGCACATCGCAACATAGTCCCAAGGTTGCCGGGGTCTCGGATGTTGTCACATATCAGGGACAACGGCACTGAATGGCCTTTGTTTGCGAAGTTCAATCGTGACAGGTTCGGACGAGAAAATATGGCTGCAGAAGAGGAAGCAGAAGTCAGCAACAACAACTCAGAGCACCTGCGCTTCATTTTAAATGAAAACAACAAATTGTGACCCTCACCTATCACCCCTTGTGGGGCCATGAGGTCAGACCAGATCTTGATGTCCTCAAACTTGACTTTGACGAGCGTGGCCCTTTTCAGCTTGTCTAAGGGCAGCTCACGGAGCCGATCTACAGTACTGAAGAACACCATCTGAGGGTTGGCTCCAGCATCCAGGGCATCACAGATCAAACGCCGGCCTTCCAGGAGGATTTTACCCTGGTGCTCACGAAACGTCCTGGAACGAGCAACACTCACTAACCTCCTGGGGAAAGACAGAGAGGCAGAGATGGATTACAGGCAGTGTGAATATGAATTATCATGATTGTGACACTGCTTTGGAAACACAACATTAAATATTTGATGAGACATGTTGTTTTCAATGATCTATGAACACATTGTTGTGTGTTTACAATATATTACATCACTGACATATTCTTACTCATGCACAATATGTGAAAGCATCATTTTATACTGTAGTACTGTAATCTAAATACATCATATTTTATAGACTACTTGTGTCTTTTTATGTAAAATATATTAAGCTGCAAAGTAACTTGTAACTATAATTGTCAAAAATGTGTATAAATGACATTATTTGCCTCTAAGATGTAGCAAAGTACAAATATAAAAGTAGCATATAATGGAAATATTCAAGTATAAGCACTTCAACACTGTACTTATGTATGTAGTTACATTTCCCTGCTGCTATCTAAACAACTGACTCAGGCTTGACAGTGGCTTTTTTATCCTCTTTGCCACCTGATGACAACGATGATAAAATCTCATGATCCATCTGCCTTAGACCTTTTCTTTTAAATGCCAGTGCTGTTATCTGCAGTAGTGGAACGTAACAAAGTACATTTACTCAGTGCTGTGCTGGAGTCCAAATTTGAGGTACTTGTACCAGGCTGATTTGCAGATTTAGATTATTAATACAACATATAAATCAACAAATATATTATTATATGTTAAATTACCTAGCAGTGTGGAAAGAAATTAAACGAAGCTCCCCCTGTACTGGCTGCGAATTGATTAAAACATTGATACTGATCACTAATCATAGTCCAGTAATATAATATTTAAGATTAAAAATGGGCCATTCTACATAATGAGTGCTTTCACCTTTGTTATTTTAAGTATATTTTGCAGGTCTTCCTTGTATGAACTTTTACTTGAGTAAAGTTGAGTAAGATTTTTCTTTACATGTATCAGATTATTTGCACACTGTAGTATCCTACTTTTACTGAAGAAAAAGATCTGAATACTTCTTTCCCCACTGGTTACTGTGACGATCATGACAGTAATTTCCTGCTGCCTTAATGAAGTGACACTTACGCCAGTCTCTTGTCTCCAGGTAAAGCCCTCTCGAAGTGCAGTCCATCAATATGATCCTTTGTAAAAGCAGGCTTTGTAACTGACTGCACATCCCTCCCTTTAACAAAGTTTCTTTCCTCGGGTTGCTCTATTGTAGCTGTGACTTTCGCCTCCTTCTTCTTTTTGACATTTAGGCCTGATGATTGAGGCTGTGGCGTCGGCTTGGGGACTTTATCCGTGTCGTTTTCCGGGAACAACACTCGGACAGGTTTCCTCCTCAGTCCACGTACATAACGTTTTGATTCCGCAATAACACCACCTCTGTTTGATAGAAAAGCATTCCGCTCAATGGATAGAAGACATATCACGCTCCTCATGTACGCGCCATGTTTGCCCCGTTTCTTCTTCTCTGGTTTCACAGACTCGTATGCTAACACAAGCTAAGCTTTTTAGCGCCGCCTGCTGTAACGTTAGTGTAAGGAATACTACATTTCAGCATCTAAAATTCAATTCTAGTTTAATTATAAACAAAATTAATAACTCACTGCGTGGTTAATAATTCGCTGCGTAGTCAGTGTAGAGATTATACTATATTTTTCCAATGTTTATATAGCTATTTCTTTTCCAAACTGAGATAACGCTCAAAGTTGCTGCTCATCTGTAACCTCGCGAGAGAATGTGACACTTTGGGCGATACCATTAATCTGAACGCCTAGGGGTGGCAAACATAGTTTTACTACTTTTTATTTCGCGTAAATTCGTTTCGCTTAGCCATAATAGTTTAATAATTTTAATTAACTGTGAAGATATTAAATTAAAAAAAACCAGGAGTGTTTAAACCAGGAGTGTGCAACTGCTAATGCCCGCAGTTCATTTGTATTAACCCTCTTTTAATCGACGACCGAAAAATCGATCATCAAGGAAGTGTAATCGTTCTCTGCACACCGATCTGTGATACAGACATCAATATATCTGTAGGAAACATGGCTTTGAGACGAGCGCTGCATTTTGTTTTCAAAGTTGGTGACAGGGCCAAAACTGCCACATTTTACCGAGATGTCCTGGGCATGAAGGTACTTTTCCTAACTTCATTTGATGGACAGAAGCCATTAATTAACTTTTCTATTGCACGATGATACGTAGCCTGCTAATTCCTCTTCTGTCGTATGATTGAAACTCCGGGTGTGTTCTCACAGTAAATGTTTATTTTATAATGTCCTCTTATCAATTGTAGATTTTACGTCATGAGGAGTTTGAGGAAGGCTGCAAAGCAACGTGTAACGGGTAGATATGAGGCATCATAACTGAACTTTGTACTCACAGAGCTGTGTAACAGTTTCACAGTGTTGTTAATATCCTAATAACGTTACTGACTGCCGCCCTCCTCCTGTGTCCACACAGCCCCTACGATGGAAAATGGAGCAAGACAATGGTTGGCTTTGGCCCAGAAGATGACCATTTTGTTGCTGAATTGACATACAACTATGGGGTGGGGGAGTATCAACTTGGCAATGACTTCTTGGTGGGTCAGAGTTCCACTGGGAACTTACAGAGAATAACACCATGTTGTGGTCAATGGGTGCAGCGGTCAGTTAAAGGGGTGATATCATATTTTTTTTTCACCTTAGGGTCTGACTCTGCAGTCCAGCAAAGCTGTAAGCAATGCTAAACGTCTGGGATGGCCTCTCACTGAGGTAGGAGAGGCTCTGTACTTGACCCAGGCTCCAGGAGGTTATCCTTTCTACATTGTGGACAAAGAGCAGCCTTCCACGGGTAAGTGTCACAGGTCATTTTGTATGTCTGTATTCAGTAACCTGTTCATGCAGTAACCATTTGATAATTTGTTCCCAGACCCTGTGCAGAAGGTTTGTCTCGGAGTATCAGACCTCCAGAAATCGACCCACTACTGGTCTACGCTCTTGGGGATGAAGCTGATAGAAAAGAACGAGGAAAAGAAAACAGTGCTGATGGGATTTGCAGACACTCAAGTAAGTCAAGTATCAAAGAAATAATTAAGTCCATTGTTAATAAATCAGGAATGTCTTTTAATCTGACTGTTTTCTTTTTTATCTTTATGCAGTGTAAACTGGAGCTTCACGATAACAGTGGGGCAGTAGATCATGGAACAGCATTTGGGAGAATAGCTTTTTCATGCCCACGGGAGCAAGTAAAATATTATTTCATGGATACAATGTTGTGCTTGTTAATATTGGAGAAAAGTAACTTTCACTGGCAACATTTTCATCATAAATGTTTTTTTTTTTTCTTTCATTCTACAGCTGCCTGACCTCGAAGCCGTGATGAAAAAGGAAAATCAGAAAATTCTCACTCCATTAGTCAGCCTGGACACTCCTGGAAAAGCCACAGTAGAAGTGGTTATTTTGGCTGACCCAGTAAGTGCATTACTAATATAATCAAGTGAAATTAGTCTCTGTTAAAAAGTCTTAACTGGAGCATGTTTGTTTTAGGATGGTCATGAGATTTGCTTTGTGGGAGACGAGGCTTTCAGGCAGTTGTCCATGGTGGATCCCAAAGGAAATGAACTCCTTGATAAAGTTGGTGTTGCTCCAATATTTTCCCCTCAACATAAAATATGCAACATGTGTTTGATATTTATTGTGCCTGCTCTCTGTCTGCTTTTATGCTTTTAAACGTGTCTTTTTTTTTTTTTTTTTTAGGCTATCGCCGAAGATAAAAGTGACGAGTGGTTTGCCAAACACAACAGACAGAAAGCTGCTGCATGAGATGAAGTGCCTGGAGAATTGTGCACCATAAATATCTCACCGGTTCATATGATGATGAGATGCTGAACAAGACACCTGTAGTGTAAATCTTCTTGTAATGACAACTCAATTATCCTGAGGCTGGCGGCATGAGATTTATTTTCCCCTGGGTGCACGCCACGAGGCACAGTTGCATTGACAGCACTTTGTGAAAGGACCACTAGTTCAAGTTGATGGACATTTTCCCAATAAATATTGTCACTATCAGGCAGGGAAGTGGGCAAAAAATCAATTTAATGCAACTACTTCTTTTTTTAAAAATCATTAAAGAGTCATATTTTGTTGTTGCGCCCCTGTTGACCCTCCTTCATCCATTGTCCATGCATTGTATATGAACTAATTAATGCACTTAATTACTGGGCTGCAAGATTCATTTGCAACAGTTAAAAACACCTTTAATTAGAAAAATGTAGCATGCACGCACAAATTAAACTAGAATAAAATGTGTACACATCATAATAATGCAGAACCTGACTTATTGATGATACTGGACCTCAGAAGTGTAGATTCCTTAAATTAGCAGCCAATCAAATTACCAAAACCCATTTACCTGTTGTGTACCTGGAGCTTTTGAGAGTCTGGGACCTTGAGTCCAACCTTGAGTATTAACCATTAAAGTATGCTTTGAAATGCATCATCTCTCTACAGATAAATGCATTGTTTAGTCATGTAACACAGAATCTTGTTTAATAAATGATTTTCATCTTTGTGAGAGAGTTTGTATTTTCTGTGTATGACTTGTTTTTTCTTCAGGATGCTTGTGAAGTGGGGTGTGAACTGCTGAATAACCTTCCATGTTTTAATGCATTGTTAAATATTAATATTTGCTTGAGCAGTTTTTTGTTGGCGGTGCTCCAGCAACTCTCCCACTTGTCACAGTCCTGTGCTGCAAGTGAACTGAGCTGCCAGCTGAGCAGCAGCAGGGCGGACCAGGCAGGCAGGCGGCACAGAGCCGGAGTGTTTACTCTGAGCACAGAGTGAACTGTCAGATGAAACTGCTCTGTGCTACGAAAACAGTTGAATATGTCCGGGTAAGTCACCTTGAGAATTGCGTGGAGTCAACGGAAGCAAAAGACATTTACAGTAGTTACCAAAAACAGCGCTAAGTTGTGCACCAGTCTCGCAGCGATGCTAGCTAAGTTAGCTGTAGCATTAGCTTGTTAGCACGGATTTGCTACTGATTTTCGGATGACGCGGCGACCAACATTTTTAACTATTTCATGTTTGATTAGTTCGAGCTACTACCTCTTAACAATGAGCCACTGTCTTGCCATTGATGTGTAGTTAGACAGGACTGCTTAAAGGTCACTGTTTTACACACTATAATGATAAAGTTTAGCTACATGCTATTTCATGTTCGGTTTGTAACTACACTAGTAAATGAGCAGTGTTAGCTCTGTGATGCTAGCTGTGACTGTTAGCTGAAAAACACAAATTAAGGTTCGTGAATTTGCATAGCAAATGTTGCGTCAGGCTGTTACAGTGATAGACGAGTCACCGATATTTGTTTTCTCGACACCAGTCAGTCACACACCTGACTGTAAGGTGTGGTAACTGAAGTGCATCTCTTCCTCTTTGACAGCAGCTGATAGCTGATACTGGAGCAGCCAGACTCATGTCCGAGATTTGGGTGTGAACAACTTGGGACACAATGTCTCTCTTGCTGGTATCCTTCCTGCTCATACTTCTCTGTGGGATTGTCTTGTTGTGTGTCATTTTCAGGTAAGGAAAGCATCAGTTTCTACAGTGTGTCAGTGATTGCAAATAGTACTCTGCAGGCGACACTGATGTAGTTTGACTCATATTTTACCCATATGTTTCCTGTCAGTGAGTTTCCCTATTTATGTGCAAGATCTCTGCTTTTGTCTGTTACTTCTAGATGGCTCATATGCACCCTGGCTGTGCGATTCTTCCATACTGCACTGAATGCTGATCTAAAGATCAAATCAGTCGGGCTGTTTTCTGTCCAAGGCGTCAGTATCCAGTTTCACCCCCAGCATACTCTGGTAAGACACACTGTGTTTACATGACATTTATACAGTGAGCTCACTCAAGGAGGCTGCTCCTATTTCAGGGGTACATGTTTGCCTCACTAATGGCCAGTGGTACTTTTTTGACATGTTATACCATGAGTGACTCTCTTTGTGACAGGAAATCGACAGAATATGGATTTCAAGTAAACTTCTAAACCAGGATTTGCCGTACGTTGTCACATTTTTTTTAGCAAATCAATTCCAGATGCTAAACCCTTAAATATGAGGAAACATAACTCCATTATTTGAGACAGTTTCGGCATGTTTGTGTTTCAGGAGATACCTGGCGTTGTGTGTTGGTGAAACCAGAGTTAGGTTTGACTTGCAAGCACCACTCAGACCTCTGGTGAAGAAGAGCCATGGAAAAAAGTCTGGGAAGCTTTCAGTCAGCCCCACAAAGCTGCGCTTTCTGTCCCAAGTATGGAGCCTCACTTCAGCTCACATTTTTGCTGCTACTGATATGTGTAAAGTGTTAACCATTTTCTCATCTTGTGTTTTCAGCTGCTGTCGTTCCACGTCAGCTCGATCAATGTGATGGTGCTGAACCTGGCTCTGTCAGAGTCTCTGTGGCATATGACCATTACAGGCATCACCTTGTTACTTGACCATCAGAGTAAAAGGTAACTGCACAGCTCATACTCTGTTTATCTGTCTCCCTCTGATCTCATTTACCTATTAAGTTTAATAAAACTAAAGAGTATCTCATTAAGGATCATGCTACAATGTTTTTTTATTACAGGCTGGCGTGGGACTTCTCAGTCGGGCAGCTGAGCAGTAAAGTGCTTAAAAGCAGTCAGCTGGTGAGTTCCTCTATTTTCCCTGAAATAGAAACTTGTGATTGAATGTGTGTGACTAACGTGCGCTCCGCTGTAGGATATATGTTTGGCTGAAGTGGCTCTGAGCCTGCTGCTCTCTGGAGATGTGAGCCTGCCTGAGATGAAGCCGGGTTGTCTGTCCCTGAGCGTGAGGACGCTTATAGCAGAGCTGCATGAGGGACTTTTTCTCAGCCAACTCTTATTGCCCCTGTCCCCAAAAAAGAGCATGCAGGATGTATCTGGTGAGCAAACGCAAAGTCTGATCTCTGAAACATCAAATTGATTATTTGAATAATTTAACAAAGTAGCGATGGCAATAAAGAATCAATTCTGGGATATTCATCTCACATCTGGGAAGCTGGGTTGATTGTATGAGGTGCAGGGCATGGCAGCTTCTATAACCAGTCTATAAAGCACAGCTGGTCTGTGTGTGAGCTGGATTTGCCCTTTATTGCCCAAGCTAATTGTCTCCAGTTGTTTACCCTTAACGAGTAGCTAGAATGAAAACGGTGGTGTCACTATTAGTTGTTTTCCACTGACTTTACATCAGTAAGCTTCTGCTTATTTTAAAACCTATGCCTACCACTGTCTGTGATATTTTTAGCTGTTCTGCTAACCAGCAAAAAATGAGGACAAGGTAATCATGGAACTTGATTGACCTCTGTAGGTGCTTAAAATGCCCACATTCTTAATGATAAATGGATACAGTTTAACCTACCCAGTCAGGGTTATGCAGTTATTTGTAAAGCAAGAAGAAGTTTGTCAATTTATGTCAAGTATTTTGACGTATTTTGTCTTTTGGGGGTCTTGTTCAATGAATGAGAAATTAAAGAAATACATTGTTGAAACTAGGATCTCAGTCTTACATACATGCTTACTGTTGACAGTTTTGTCTATATATATGTAACTCCACACAAAAAAATGCGGACAAAAAAGACACGACACAATAATTCACTCAGGTGGCAATCTCGATGTTATACTGAGATTATAATACTGTTAACACTGTTTCCTTTCAGAGTGTGAAAACACTGACTTCATCCACACTGAGACTGTGGAACGGTTTCATCGGCTGATTCCCCACAAGGTCAATGTGGAATTTGATAATACAAATGTAACCCTGTCCATGCACAGCCAGAAAAGGTGAGTCAACATTTTTCCATCAACTGCGTATAGTTGTTGTTTTGCACAATTTGATTCCCCGTCGAATGACTCATTGATTTAAACGTGTGGCACTCTTTCCTTTTCGCACAGACACCTGAACTGGACTCTGAAGTCTTTAAAAGTCTGCTATGGACGTGACGATGAGCAGCTTCCTCTTAAAAGCTTCACTCCTGAGCTGAGCTTTCCCCAGAGCTCCCTGGAGCTCCTTCTGGAGGGTTAGTGGACAGCTGGGTGCCAGACGCAATGCAGAGAGAGTTGGATGAAGGAGAAAGCTATGAATAACACATTCACTTTTTTCCCTTCTCACTGGCAGATGGACTTCTCCTCTCACAAAGTCGGCAAAGAATCCTTTGTGTGAACGCGTTGAAGACAGCCCTGCAGGTGAGGAAGATGCTCGATGATCACATTACAAAGCATCTTGAGTCTGTGACTCACATTTGACATTATTTTGACTTTGACTCATGTTTGTCTACATTTAGGTTACGTCAGTTGACATCTCAGGGTCTTTCACTGTCAACACTTGCATCATCCACTACCGTCACCAGGAGTTCTCCCATTGGCTAAATCTATTTCCATGGGAACAGCTAATCCACAGGAAGGCAGCACATAGAAAAAGGCAAGTTGCACAAGGAAAATCAAAGGTTTCGATTGCTGTCTTGCAATCAGTGCTCAGGTTGGGGGGGGATTATCATCAGATATTTTCTGTGACACCTATAAACGTTTACAGGAATGATTGTTTTTGTGTGAGATGTCATCCACTGCAGTGAAAAAAATAATCTAATACCATTTACTGTCTTCTCTTTCTTATCCATGTCTGTGTTTGCGCATCTCTCATTCTGTATTGTGTTGCTCCATGATGTTATCACGGTGCGTAGTCCATTAGATTATTTTCCCACCCTCCTTTTCCTCAGGCGCTTCCCTCACCTGGATGCCCCTGTGATGATCACCTCCTCCGTGTCCAATGTTAATGTGTCTGTTCAGCTCGGAGACACGACACCTTTTGCTCTAGGCTTCCTCTCTGCCAGTGCAGGTAATGTAGGCCTTTAATATGCTGCACACGAGCACAGTGAAAGGCAGGTGAACGTCATATGATGTTACTGCTACAAAGCAAAATGAGGGCATGGCTGTGTTAAAGTATAACCTCAACACCCTGTGCTCAGCAACAGCACTTAATGTGATTACTTAACTGCCATTGTTACAACATATTTTCCTTCAGTAAATATTCTTGGTTCTTATTCTGTAGGCAACTTTTAGGTCAACCTTTTTCCAAACATGCCAAAGTAGATTAGATAAGGACTTTTCTTAAGAGTGCCCTTTAAAAGTTACACATTAACTTGTACATGTTTATACCCATGTTGGCTTTTGTTGGCAATTTAAATCTCTATACTGCAGCAAATTTCAGTGTATATCCACAAAGAAATGTTTTCTGATGACTCATACATCCTGTATCTGCAGAACTGCAACATCTTCTTGACAGTAAAGTTGACCCAGAGAGCACAGAGACCCAGAATGTGCACCGGCGTGCCTCACTGTCCCTGGACAACTTCTGGTGGAGAGTGGGTCAGGGGTCTCATATCCAACAAGCACCCCATCCTCCTGGTAAACATGTGTGGGGTGAAGCGCTAATTTTAGACACACTCAGTCTTCAGGTAGGAGCGCTAATTATTAGGCAATTTGTAGAGATATGTTTTATGGGTGCATAATGATTCTTTTTTCAAGTTTTGTTAAGTAAATTAATTAGTCAGAGGATTTATTTGCATCATACCATTATTATTGATTGCTAATGTTGTTGTGTTTTCAATCTCATCTCTCCAGGGGAGTCTAATGCGACCCCACATGGAGTCGAGTAGCCACCCTTCGAGTCTGAGTGTGAAATCCAGTCTGAAAGGGCTTCAAGTGGAGCTCTCAGAGACCTGTGCACTGTGTCTGTCTCGCCTGCTGTCCCTCATCTGCGTTCCTCGTGACACAGGGTCACAGCTGTCAGATGTGGCCTCAGTGTCTCCCTCTAGTGATGATACCGTCCAGCCCATCCCCTCCTCACAGCAGCAGCTGCTGTTTAAACTGGACTGTTGTCTGGAAGATGTTAATGTGTTCACACTGTCTAATCTGGCAGGTAAGGTATTTTCAGAATATGCAAGAACAAAATAATATATTTAAAGACATATCCTTGGGCATTTAGAAATTGTGATCATCTTTCTGACACAATTTTCTGTCTTTAATAGATTAAACAAACGAGCAAAAAGTGAAAATAATTGTTGATTGCCACCTCAGACCTCTGCTATGTTGTCATTCATCATAAACGCTGACAAAAACATTCATCTGAGCAAAAAAAACCCAAATGGCCAAAAATATTGCAGTAGTACATTTCAGAGCCAGCCCAAAAAAGTTGGAGGCATTCTTCTTACAAATGTCTCATCACATCTTCATAATGCAGCCAAAGTTTCTCAATTCTTTAGTTTTTTTTATCAGCATTATTAACATCTTATATTTTCATGTGTCCTCTACAGGAGCCGTGTCTTTGCGGATGGACACTGTCGAAGTTCAGAGCTCTGCAAACAGCTCCACTGTGTCTCTTCAAGGTGTTAGCTTGTCAGCGATCAAAGCAATCGCAGAGAACATGGAGTCATGTTGCCCCGCCTCGCAGACCCCCAGCCCTGTGCTCAAACTCACCAAGATAGCCTTTTCTTACTTCATCACCACCCACACCTTACAGGTATTCAGATATTCATCAGTTTTATTGCTTTGGACTGAATGAATCAGTAGAATCAATGAAGGGGTCACTATTCATTTTTTGTATCTTAATCAGATTCAATGTGAAGAGGAGCTCACTGTCGAATGGACGCCACCAGACCACATGGTCTTATATCAGCACATTAGTGAAGCTCAGGCTTGTTGGCGGATGCTTCACGGAGAGAAAGAAGACGACGGTCCAGTCAAACCTACAGAGAGTGAAGTCATTTCAGGCCAGACTCGAGGGCTGCGTGTCAGTGTTGAACTGGGCTGCACTCGATTGACAGCCCACGTGAGTGAGCAGAACTACATTCTCCTGCACACAGAAGCCCTCACAGTCTCCAAGCACACTGGGTCCATGCACATACGTTCTCCCTCCATGATCTTTAACTTTGATGGCAACAACATCGTGACCTTTAAAGATCTAGATGTGGAAACACACACAGAGCTGACTGAGATGCAGCTGCACAGAGACACATTCCCATTCCTCACCACTCCTCACAACCGTGTCTGGGTCCTCACTTGCCCATCTATGGCTGTTGAGTTCCCCTACCAGTACAATTTCTCAAACACCTTTGACATGGCCATTAGTGTGCAGAAGTGGCTGAAGACGCTTCATCGCTCCACAAGCGAAGTCACCACAGTCCAACGCCTACCTCCTGACCTTGTGTTCAAAATCAGCCAGTTCTCATTTGTCTTCCTGGATGACATCTTTGAAATCAAGCTGCGGGACAACTATGAGCTAATGAAGGATGAGAGCAAGGAAAGTGCAAAACGTCTCCAGCTTCTGGATAAGAAGGTGGCAGATCTACGCAAGCAGCACGGAGAACTTCTTCCTGCCAGAAAGATTGAAGAGCTGTATAGTTCACTGGAGAAAAAGCACATTGAGATCTACATCCAGCGTTCACGCCGCCTCTATGCCAACACACCCATGAGGAAGTCTCTGCTGACCTGGACTGTGTCAGACTTGGAGCTAGTAGCTCTGGCTGATCAGTCTCTCCATGGGCCAGAGAAGGTGAGAGAACAGCTGAGGGATATTGACAGGATCAGTCCTTTCCCCAGAGATGGACTCCCTCTGGTGGTCCAGTGGTGCCGTGCTGTCAAGTTTAAACTGGCTGCATTTTTGGGTAAGTTGATAAAAAAATTTGCAACAATAATTTGCAGATATGAGACAGGACTTAGAGACTAAGTCAGAAATAACATGTACTTAAACTTAAAGGCTTCATAGATAATAGTTTACCTCTACCATGCAAAAATTACTTATGTCTTTTTTATCGTTCCACTGTGCCAGTGAGAATTAGGGATTACCCTCGCTACCTGTTTGAGATCCGGGACTGGGATCTGTCAGGACGTCTCATTGGGACGGAGCAGGATGGACAGGCCAGGGCTCACCGCAAAGAGACTGTCCCACTTGGTCCGCCATGGGGAGACGTGACGGTCCACAGGAATATGCCACCACTCAAGTTCTACTATGATTTCAAATGTGAGTTACAGGACTCATGCTGTCACCATGCTATTCTCCAAGCACATTACTCGGTCTGTTTGTTCTTTATTACCAGTTCCCAGCAGACATACACAGCTCTTTGTTATGCCTGACCTGTCACAGCTTTGGAATATGCAGTATCCATTCATGTGACCAAAACAGAAGTTAAAAAGCAGAAGTAAGCATTTTCAGGGCAAAGTAAGAGAGAAACCCTGCATATGTGTAACACTAAATATTGTAAAATGCCAAGGCCCAGTTTTAGAGAACAAAGTATAAAGTTTGCTGCAGTAGAAATACAGTAATAAGCTATTTTTAAAAATTCTTGTGCAAAAGAGAAGTGCAGTAATTTTTTGTTTTCTAAAAGCAAGACATACCATTGTGATTAGTTCATGATGCTGGTATATCCTAATGAGTATTGAGCCATTTATTTTAGCCCCAGTTGTGCAATCTTACTGTTGGGTAATGTGAGGTTTACTTTTAGAAAAAAAAAAAAAAGATGAAAGCCAATATCTCTCTCTGAATATTCTCTTTACGCAGCGAACATCTCTCTGTACACTATTGTGTGGGGGCCATGTTGGGACCCTGCTTGGACTTTGATTGGCCAGTCTGTTGACCTGCTGACCAAACCCACAGTTGATCCCTCGCCTCCTCTGGCCTGGTGGGACAAAAGTCGTCTCCTCCTCCATGGGCGATGGGTTATGGACATCGACCAGGCCAATCTCCATCAGCTGGCTACAGAGGTAAAACAGTGTACAGCTGACAAACTCAACTGTTGTCAATCTGAGGTACATCTATGCAGGAAGAAGTTTAGCAAAGTTAGTGACAAATCAATAAATCAGTTGGCATTTACACTCAGTGTGTGTTTAATGGCACATCCTGCACCCTCACACTTTCTTGTAACTGAGCTATTTGATGCAAAATAAAATGATTTACATAATCCAACATAAGGTTGAATCTCATTCCCACAGGATCCTTACAACACTACAGAAAACCTTCACTGGGAGTGGAGTAAGCTGAACTTTGACTGGAACCCCGGCCAGTTTGTTTTTAAAGGAGATTTGGATGTAAACGTCAGGACAGCATCAAAGTAAGTGGAGCCGTCAGAGGGGAAAACAGCTGTTAAATGTTTTTAACTGTGTTTTTTGTGGAATTGTTAAGTAATACACATGCTTTTACCCCACACCAGGTATGATGATATCTGTTTTCTACACCTGCCTTACCTGTGTATGACCCTTGACCTCCAATGGCTCTGCCATGGCAACCCCCATGACCACCATGCTGTAATGCTCTGCTGTGCGGAGAACGTTGCAGACGTGACCTCAGGACAACCTCATGACTCCTACAGAGCCTTTCGCTCTGAAAACCTCAATCTCTCCATCACCATGGACCTTAACCAGCACTGTGGCACAGGTGCGTGCAACTCTGTTACATACGCTGTCTAGCTAAGAAAGGCCCACTGTGTTTGTAAGATAGTATCATATAAGTATTTTGTTGTGGAGAACTATATATTTTGTCTTTGTAGAACCCTACCAGCCCAGAATCCTGCTGTACAGCAGCACTTTGCGCTGGATGCAGAACTTTTGGGCCACATGGACGGGTGTATCTCGACCTATCTGCAGAGGCAAGCTCTTCCACAGCCTCAGGCCTATCCGCAAGAAGCTGGGTCAACACTACAAACAGATGTCCTACACAGCTGCCTTCCCACAACTACAAGTAAGTGTTTTTTTAGGCTGCCTTCCAGCAACAGTCCACTGAAAATCTGCTTTTTGTTTTGCCATGAAATCTGCATTTGCGGTCACTTCCACAGTACAATATGTACCTTGATTTCTGACAAATAATTTACTGAGGTCCACGCCTTTATTTCTGTACACCTAATATTTACCATATGTTAATATTTCTACATAATGTGTGTCTTTCAGGTGCATTACTGGGCCTCCTTTGCCCAGCAGAGAGGTATTCAAGTGGAATGCAACAAAGGCCACGTCTTTACTCGAGGGGCACAGAGACTTATTCCACAGGGTATGGGTGTTGAAAGAAACACAAATTAATAATTCATACAGAAGTCTTAATTTAGTCTTTTAAACAGAACATCAGGTAGTTTTTTTATATGGATGCATGTGTGTGTATCATATTGTCTTTCAGCTGGCACTGTGATGAGGAGGCTGATCTCTGAATGGAATGTGACTCAGATGGTTAGTGAGCTATCCCAGGTGACCGTTCACCTGATGGCCTCCACCTGGGACGAGACAGCAGATCACCAGATCAACGCTCAGGTGAAGAAGACTCATCTGCTCAGCCTGTCCTCCCTGAGCTACCAGCGACAGAGTAACCGCATGGAGGAGGTAAAAGCCCAGAGGTGACAGTAATAAGCCTGTTCCTTACTTTCATAGAAGTCATAATGGAGCTGTTTTTGAATATTTTTGACAGGAGGTGAACCAGAAAGATGAGACTAATGCCTCTTACACTCACAAACTGCGCCTGGTGGACCTGCGTGCTTCCTGGACCACCACTAACAGGAACATAGCCTTTGGGCTGTATGACGGTTATAAAAAGGCGTCTGTGCTGAAGAGAAACCTCTCCACTGAAGCTTTGAAGGGTCTGAGGATCGACACACAGCTGCAGACCAAAAAGCTCAAACGTTCTCCCTCCAACTACTCTCCCACCACAGCCCCGACCACACCAGTTGTGCCCACCGTCAGTCGAGTAGAAAAAAGTCACAATGAAGGTGAGGAAATAGCTTGAGTTAGACAAAGACAATCGCAGAGTCTTTAAAGATCCACTAACCTCCTTTTTGCTTTTCATTCTGTAGGAACTTCGATGCTCCAGAAGCTGATTGAAGAAACAGACAAGTTTGTGGTGTTTTCAGAGGAGGACTCGGGTGTCAGCGACCAGCTGTGTGGCATCGCAGCCTGTCAGACTGATGATGTCTATAACCGCAACTGGTTTATCGAGCTGGTGAACTGTCAGGTGCCTTGATAGTTTTTTTTTCCCTCATTTCTGTCTAAGATTTGTTTAGCTTTCATTGTTGTAAGGTCATGTAAATTCCTACTAATTGTCACTTCAAAAAGCTTGTTTACTCTAGTGTTGTTAGTTTCCATCATTTAACCTCTAATTGAAGTATATGTATATATGCTAATATGGAATGAGAAAATCCAGCAATCGTGGCCACAGCATCACACAACAAGGGCTGATAAAGCTCTTTCAAAACTAAAAAATGTGTTCTGTGATCTTGAAAGGTTTCTTTTTACCAAATTGTAATTTCCTTTGAATGCAGATTGATCTGGCCCAGTGTTTTAATCTTCCTCTTCTTTGCTTTATCTAGATGATGTTGCGCGGCACAGAGACTGCAGGCTGTGTGCTAGTGTCTGCAGCAAAGGCTCAGCTGCTTCAGTGTGAGCACCATCCAGCCTGGTACAACGACACCCTGAAGCAGAAAACCACCTGGACCTGTCTGCTGGATGGCATGCAGTACTTTGCCACCATGGAGCCCAACCCGTCTGAGCAAGAGGACAGACAGTTGTGGCTGGAGGCAAGCACAGCTCTGTAGTTGCATCATGCTGTCTTAAAGGCCTGGATGAGACATAAAACATCTTTTGAAAAATACAAATTAGCCATTAGTCATTTAGAACTAAAGATTATTCTTTTTTTCTTCCTTCCAACTGTGTTTTAGTGGCACAATGAATGATTTTACATTTTCTTCATACTGATGTTAGAGATAAAACAAAGTTTTCAGTTGGTTAGCAATGCATTGCATGATATCCTATTTTGCATTCTGGTTTACACACCTAGTTTGAACACAAAGACAACTATCTATTTAACTACAACATCACAGCCATGGCTTTAGAGTGACTCACCTATTCCTGCTCTGATTTGCTTCATATTGTTGTCTTTAGGTGAAAAACATAGAGGAGCACAGGCAGCGTAACCTCGATTCAGTGCTGGAGCTTATGGAGAGTGGCCAGGCTGTGGGAGGAATGGTTAGCACCACAACAGGTGAATGACTTTTTAAATGCAGGGTTGTACTGGATGAAAAAAAATGGTGCATTGTAGGACACTGAGCACGCAGCCTCTAAATTTTCCTCTCTGTGTTTGTAGACTGGAACCAGCCAGCTCAGGTGAACGAGACTCAGCAGGTTCAGCGAATCATCTCACGGTGTAGCTGCAGGATGCACTACATCAGTTACAGTCACGACATCAACCCGGAGCTGGCGACACAGATCAAACCACCGGAGCTAAGGAATAACCATGAGAAGGAGGACCTGCTGAAAAAACAGGCTGGTATGTCTGGCCACCTACATACTGTATATTTTCAACCAGCAAGGAAGGATGCATCTGGGTTCTTTTAAAAGGGACAGATTACTATGTTTATCGTTGAAAATGTCAGGTGAAGAGGGGGATTTTATTATCATTTTTACTAAGTTCCCATATTCCAGCTTTAAAGAGTTTTATTATTTTGATTCAACAGGGGCTGTGGACACCTTCACCCTCATTCACCATGATCTTGAGATATCCACTAACCCTGTTCAGTACGCTATGATCCTGGACATAGTCAACAACCTGTTGCTGCACGTGGAGCCCAGACGTAAGGTAGGCTGCAGCATCAGATGGTCAATGGTCCCAATTTGCAAATTATTTCTTTGTCCTTAGCTATGTTTTATCTCTAATTTTTAAATCTTCTCGACATGTAGGAGCATAGCGAGAAAAAGCAGCGTGTGCGCTTCCAGCTGGAAATTTCCAGTAACCCTGAGGAACAGCGCAGCAGCATCCTGCACCTCCAGGAGGCGGTCAGACAGCACCTTGCCCTGATTAGACGCCTTGAGAAACAGATTTACTCCAACATCAGGGTGAGTCACAGAGCGCTTTACTCCTTAAATCTACACTGTTAGTTAAAACTGAGGGGCAAATTAATAAAGAATGGATTGCAACCTACCTGCCCCAGCTCAAGGGCCGTTTCACAGCATTTGCCCTTTTTTTGCATCTGAGTACAGTTACCCATGTGACCAAGTATTACTGTTGCCTTAGTGCCAAGAACAATGGCAGGCAGAGAAAAAAGAAAACAGACATTTTTAGAAAGCGAGCTGTAGGTCCTGACTGATGAAGTGCAGAGGCTTTCCTCAAAACTTCAAGCAAGAAATTTAAATGTGACAAAGAGAAACCGTATTTGAATTTAATATCCCAGCCTGTCAGCACGCCTCAGTAACTGCCAGCTCTCTGAAGACACTAATAATTTCACTGTAACTGCATGTTACTATTGGCACGGATCTTTGTGAACTGGACTGTTTTTGCAGTGAGGCTCATTTCCATAGAAAGGGGCCGATTTTGCATATTACCTAATTTAAATATGTGCAAATAGCACAGGAGCGATGAGGCGCTATTTGTTTGGCAGCGCAGCTCAGGGTGGGTGCATTTCCCCCTTTACATGCGCTTTGAGATTTCCAGTTTCTTTTTCTCTCTTCTGTGCAGGTTTAGTAGCCACAAAAGCCACACATCATGGAAAAAATAACTATTATTTTTTAAATTTGCAGGCACAGCTTGAGGAGCTGAGCGGTGATGAACTGATGGATATCAACACAAGACTGCAGAACCAGCTAAATCAGGAGAAGAACGACATGCAGATGAAGAGTGAAGAGCTCAACATTCTCATCAGGTCTAACATCAGCACCTGTTCACATCCAATACTGAGAAGATATGGCACACAGGTCAAAATAAAAATTTCCTTGTACTTTCAGGTGTTTTAAGGACTTCCAGCTGCAACGGGCAAACAAGCTAGAGCTGCGAAAGCCCCCAGAGGATGTGAGCGTGGTGAGGAGAACGGAGATCTACTTTGCCCAGGCCCGCTGGTGTTTGACCGAAGAGGACGGCCAGCTGGGCATCGCTGAGTTGGAGCTGCAGAGATTTATGTACAGTAAGGTGAGCACTGATGATTGTGCTGCAGACAGGATGGCAGAGTCTGTTTTTAACTTCCATTAGGGGCTGAAAACTTACCTGAAGACTTGTGATATTATCTGTCCTCTCTCATATCCTCTGTTACTATTGCACTTTAAAAACCATTACCTCTGCCTCCCTCTGTAGCTCTGATTTACTTCAGCTCTTGCCTTTATTCTGCAGTCTGTATTCCCAAGAACCATCCTAGGATAGCAGGCATATTTAACAGATTCTATCTTTGCATTTGTTGTATTTTTCTCTTTAAAAAATCATTAGCTAAATGCAAAAAAAAATGAACTGCAAAAACACAATTTGCACCTCATTATCTGATGATATCTAACCCAGACACATCCATTATTATACTTAATCAGTGCTGGATGATAAATGTTGGCTTTCCTCCCACAGCTTAACAAGTCTGACGACACAGCAGAGCATCTTCTGGAACTGGGATGGTTCACAATGAACAACCTGCTGCCCAATGCAGCATACAAGGTACATTTGACTCTTGTTATTGTTTGTGTTTTTCATCAGAACTTTTCAGTGCAGATGTTTTCTTTTTCGATGCCAAAGCTTACTGTCACTGTTCTAGTTCAATATGTTTGATGCTGACTAACTTGAGAGAAATTGTCATGTAAGTATTTCCAAAAGCCTGAAGTATTCAATATTTATGACTCTCTGCCTGGTTTTCTCTGTGCAGCGTGTGAGGGTATGTACAGCGCTCATACAGTGACAAGACGTAATGTCTGTGTTGACTCCATCGTGTTTGTCCAGATGGGGTCACTCTGTGGCTCTTTAGGCTTTCATAATCAGTGTTGCATGCACGTCGTCATTGATGCATGTGTGACCGAGGACTCATTGCAAGATCACTCAAACACGTTGGGTTGTCCATACCGTGCTCAAATCATTAATAATATATGCTGATAAATATTAAAGAGGCTTTATTTTGTGATGTCGCTGAGGATGAAATTAACGCCCTCTTCTTTTATAGGTTGTGCTTCGTCCTCAGAGCAACTGTCAGTCAGGACGTCAATTTGCTTTGCGCATCTTCAGTAAAGTGCGCCCCCCAGTGGGAGGAATCTCTGTGAAGGAACACTTTGAGGTGAGGAACATCACATTCAGATGCAGCCACATTCAGTGACACGTTAAGATTGTGTTTTATACTAACGATTGATTCCTTCATCAGGTGAACGTGGTGCCTCTCACCATCCAGCTGATGTACCAGTTCTTCAAAAGGATGATGGGATTTTTCTTCCCAGGAAGAAATGTTGAGGAGGAGGAGGTCACTGATGAGGAAGACAAGTTCAGATTGGTTACTACAGGTATGTTGCTGTCAACAGTGGTGATATGACAGCAGTAAGCTGAGTAGCTCTCAGTCTAGTCTCCCCGTGGGGTCACCAGGCTGTAATCTACACCAACTCACGAATCAATAATAGTTTCCATTTTCTCCGACAGATGTGTGTGTGTGTGTGTGTGTGTGTGTGTGTGTGTGTGTGGTATCAGATAGTCTATTACTGTGTTATGTCATCCCTCTGAGCTATTAAAGGCTCTGTCACGTTGGATATGACCTTGAGATATGTGTGAGAAAGAGACTCAGTGGGAGTATAAGGTTTAGCGCGCAGAGTCACCCAGAGGCCACAGCGCTGATGCCTGTGTGGTCTTTGTCACAGGTATCCCTGTCAAGCCTCGGCAGTCATCAGAGGACACCATGGGTGCTATGGGCCCCAGCAAAGGTGTCGCCCAGGGACTGAACCGCACTGCGGGGGTCAGGAGGTCATTCAGGAAACCTCCGGAGGTATTCGTGCTGTTTGATAGTTTGTGCTTAGATGTCACGAATAAGAAAATAAAGATGTGTCATTGCATTTAATAATTTCCTCCCACCAGCATCCTGTTGATGATATTGATAAGATGAAGGAGCGAGCTGCTATGAACAACTCCTTCATCTACATCAAGATTCCCCAAGTGCCCCTCTGTGTCAGCTACAAGGTGGGTTTTCTGTGCACAACAGCTGTTAGTGAGCTCAAAAATTATATGTTATTTTCTATTTAGCGCCTGTTCATCATTATGGATAATGAGGTTGAATTAAAATGAGACCGAAAAGGATTATTCTCTTAAAACCTTGATCTCAAGACAGCTCAGGTCATTCATACAAAACAGTCTCTAGCTGTGGAAAAGCATTATTTTCCTGGCTTCCGAGCACCTTCATTATTAACTATTAACTAAACTATAACTATAAATCATTAACTACAAAGGCTAGTGTGCAACTTAACTTTTTAACTAAGTAAGGCACTTTTTTCTGTCCAGTCTGATGCTATTTTTGTAGACGTTGAACTAATCTTTGTCTGTAAAATCCCTGTTCTGTAGGGGGAGAAGAGTAGTGTGACTGGAAGGACCTGAACTTGGTTCTGCCTTGTTTGGAGTACCATAACAACACCTGGACATGGCTCGACTTTGCCATGGCTGTGAAAAGGGACAGCCGCAAAGCTCTTGTAGCACAGGTAGATAACATTTATTACTTCGGCTCCTCTCCTTTTTAAATGTTCACAGCTTGAAGCATCAGTTGTGAGTGAAGGTAGACCTAGATGTGGTAAAATTAATCTATTGTTTATTAGTTATCCTTTGTTGCAGTGTGCCTTCAGTTTACATTTATTTATGATGACCAAGTATGACTTGGAGCAAAAACAGCATAAACTTGCCCTGACAATGAAAAGTTCTGTAATAATGAAATTGTTCTTTTTGCTCTTTGCTGCTCAGATGATAAAGGAGAAGCTGCGTCTGAAGCCAGCTTCAGGCTCAGACCTGCGGGGGAAGGCATCCGAAGGGAAGTCGGACAACAGCCTGCAGCAGCAGGAGGAAGATGAGAAGGCTCGGCTCCTCATCGGCCTCAGCACCGCAGACAAGAGCTCCAGCAAGAAGAGCATCTTCAGTCGACGCAAGTGAAGCAACAAACACTCACACATTCAAGGCAGAGCTCGACAGCTCTGCAGCGGCTGCCGCACTCCCCTCGGCATGAGGATCAGGGAAAAACTGCCTCGCAGGGGTCAGAATATCAGTCTGTCTTTGCGAATCTCAATGAAAAAGGGAGACGGTCGAGCATTTCTATTAGTTTATGGGGGATACCTTACTGTATCATGAGCCTGCTGAACTTTTTTGTTGTGTCTCAGAGTTGAGTTTATGGCCAAAATCCATGCAGGGAACAGGAACAGCTCCAGGATTTAGAAGGGTGCCATTTTGACCAAATATATATATATTGTTTATTTGTGTGCCATTAAAATTTCACTCTGCATTTCACACACAGAATGATGACCACTTACGCTGCATTGAATGTAGCGAGGAAGATTTACAGTGCGTAGCTAGCACTTCACTGTTAGTTTCCTCTGCTTCTATAAATGCAAGACTGAGAGCACCTTCTCCTGCTGGCTCAGGACCACTGTATGTCACTAGAATAAATAGGACTCGACTGGAAGCACCTTCAATGCTGTCAGCTGTAAGAAGATTTTTGCCATAAATAAATATATCAGTATATGTTTTATCAATTAAAGAAAAATGGCTGTATGAGTGTCGCTCTGACAGGAAAGCCTTCTCACACACATGACCACAGAAGATTTTATATTTTATCTTTAAATGTTTGTGCACCCCTCAGCTAGCTGTGTGACTGTACCTCACCCCAGTGCAATATATATCGAGAAACAGAGCAGCAAAAACAGTTTATGTGTTGTTTAATGTCGCACTTGGTTTGATGGTATTGTGGCAAAAAAAGAAAAGAAAATATGTTGCAGCTAACTGCTGAGTGTATGTTTTGTAAATTTTATTACTAAAGCACTTTTTTATGCAAAGTATTTTGATATTTTTGTAACCACGGTTGTTTTCTGTTGAATTACTTGTATAACCGTGCTGCTTAATTCTGTCACATTTTTATTCTAAGAAGAAGAAGATGCCCCCCCGAACATTTCAATTAAACGGTTCATATCGCAAAAGCAGATGTATTCACATTTCTATCAGCTCTGTGGCTTTTTTGTTTATCTGTCAATAAAAAGTGTTATAGTCTCTCAGTGGTGTTTGGGTGTTTGTGCAGAATAAAATACAGGGGGCAGGTCTGTGAGTCGCAGCAAGTTTGGGAACAGAGGGATGATTGATCATTAATCTGACAGCTTTAACTGGAGCGGAATCGCGCTCCTCGCTGCGGATGACTCCCTGCAAACACGCTGCAAACATCTCTCTCTCCTCAGACACAAAAACAGACCAACACGTGGATCTCATAGCTGTGGTGGTGATGATGGCAGCGGGGAAAGGACGCAAGAGGAAGAGCTGAATTTGTTACTTTTTTTTTAACTCATTTTTGTGCGTAATAGTTTCGCTCTCTTCATGGGCAGCGACATCAGTAAACCCAGGAAGGTGAGTCAAAAATCAAATTCCGTCAGATTGGATTTATTCACATGCTGATATCATGGATGAGCTGGAGAAGTGAGCCGAAATACAATACAAAGAAAATGTTTGCCGACAGTGACAGAATACTGATCTGGCGCCCTGGATATTTTTCTAAGGAATATATAGGCTAGAAAAATTCACCTGTCTTTAGATGTTTAAAATTGAAGGTGCTAAACTTTAAATAAATGCTTCCCGTCGATTCAGCGTGTTTTAAAAGCAACAAAGTGCGTGTATTCCCTGAAACAAGATGTCCGCAGCATCAAAGAGAAGTGTTGTCAAAAATAGAGCTATTGATTGGTTAAGTGATCACTGACCTTCCTCCCGAACAGTTGCACGAGGGTCAATAGATGCTCGCTTTGATTTTGTGCAGGCAGCGCTGATTGAAATGGCTGCAGCCTGAGGCATCATGACACTGCAAAGTGTGTTTGAATTTCTAAAGTCTTATTTGCCAGATTTTTATTTTAATTTCAATCAAATTGTGTTATTAAATATGTGCACAAAATAGAAAAGCCATAGCCTAAGTAATAATTAGCTTATAGAGTAAGTTAATGTTGATTAAAAATGATATTTACTGAGGCAACATGGATGCATGAAATCATTCCCATATAAGCACTGGTGAGAGACATACTAAGTTAAAGTTGCAGTGTAAAAAATATTAAATCACAAAGTAGCCTACAATTTATGCATTGAAAAGCTTTATTAAGCAGACCTGTAGAGGTTTATTAACAAAATGTGCTAAATAACAAAATAAATATGCGGCAGAATGGCCTTTGATATGATTTTATATTAAACTATGACTATTGTAACTCATGCATTAATATGTAAGCAGCATTTTAATACTGTAGCTGACTGATAAAGATTTTGGTACTTCATTTTTACCAATGCATCATATTTTACTTTGTTAATTTATACGTTTATCTTTATCTGCTAAGTAACACAGAACAATCAGGAGGAGACTCAAATGACCACAAAAAGACCACAAAGAGATGCATACAAATGCAAAGGGACACAAAAGAACAACAAAAATGGGCAAAACCACGACTACAAAGGGACGTAAAACAATAAAAAAAAAGGGGTAAAACCACCAAAAAGGACACAAAATGACTACAAATAGAACAATTACAAAAAGACCTAAAGTGATGACTAAAAGACAAAACCATAGAGAGATGCTTAACATTTACAAAGAGATGCAAAACAACAGCAAAATGAGACTAAACAATTATAAAGTCTGTGTGTCTTGCTCCTGTGTGGGAGAGGTGGTGGGGCCTTTTGCATATCTGTGCTCACTGTCCCATAATCTGCCCACAAGTGGCATGTAAAGTTGCATAATAGTGAACCACTTGTGTAAATTTACTTTATCACATTCCACCCCTCATGGCATCTTAAAGCATTATTCTTTATTATCCAGAGAGAGGGACCACCTGCTCAGCGTCGACTCAGCCATGGGTTCCTCTCAAACTTGGGGGTCTCCATCCCTCACAGACGCAGACACTCTGTTGCATTTTCTCAGCCTGTGGGACTGGAAAACAGACCTCCCATTCCCAAACTTCTGCTGCCTCCAGAGGACACAGAGACGACTCTTCCACCTTTCATCTCCGTCTTTCTGCCCGAGTTCCCCCAGCGTAAACTTCCTGGGCAAGACCATTTCCAGGTAAGACTGTTCAACAGAAGTGAAAAGCAAAGTGGTGGAACATGTGGAGATAACTGTTCGTCTGTGCTCACAGATCCTGGGCTTCATAGCCAAAGGCTCATATGGACCCATCCTAAAAGTGAAGGACATTTTCAAAGAGAAGACCTACGCTGTGAAGGTCAGTTCAGCTGTAATAATCAGTACTGTAACAGCATTATATGAGAACATAAAATACTTTTTGTGTAATCATTTTTTTATTGTTGCAAAGGTTCTACCAAAGTCAGAGATACTGAAGCATGAGGTGTTGGAGCAGTCAAAAGAAGAAGTCATCATTCAGGTATCAGTGTGAAACTCAGATGTGGAAAAAGGTACCAGTAGACAGAAGTGCTTTTACTTTACTAATCATATACAAAAGTTACAGCGGTAACTATTAGTTTGAAACAATTGCTTTGATAATCTGTGATGGTTTTTGAAGCAAAATGCCAAATATTTGCTGGCCCCAGCGACTTAATAATAAGGATCTGTTGCTTGTTTTTGTCATGATATTAATGTCTTTCATAGACCAGTGTTTCTCAATCAGGGGTCCTTATATATATGTATAAATATATACATACATTCCCCCTCAGTATTTGGAACATATGCATGTGTACGCCCAATAAAAACATAAAAGTAGTAGTAGTTTTATTTTGATGAACTGCTAGAACATGACTCATTGATGCAATAAAGCCTCCGGTAAGGTACGTGGTGGCATTATACAACATAAACAGCAGTTGCAATGTGCTACAAAATGGAAAGAAGATGAGGCAGCTGTGCACAGTGGAGGCAGTACCATGACATTTCCACTGTAATGCAGATAAGACACACACTGTTGCGTAAAAATTCACAAGAATGCAGGAAATGAAGTGTGTGATGCTCAAAATTTCTCGGGGGAGGACCCTCAGACCCTCTGCCAAAAACGTGTCACCCAAAATGCCAACCAGGGGGAGTTAGTTATAGCCCTGCTTATTTACTTACATAGAAGTTATATATCTCAACATAACAACAGAAAAATCTAAATAAAACATTTAAATGGCTGCTCAAGGTACTCGTGGCTGCGGTATTAAACAGGACAAAGAGGAAAATGATTTATATTTTTCTGTCCTCACTCTTTTTTAAAATGTATCATCTGGAACATACTGTAGGACGTTCCCTGTCCATCTCTCACTGTTATATTCACTCTCACTGTGTATGTGTGTGTGTTTGTGTGTGTGTGTGTGTGTGTGTGTGTGTGTGTGTGTGTGTGTTGACTGTTGCATTGCAGCGGCAGCTCAAACACCCATTCATCCACAATCTGCAGGACTGCTGGCAGACACAGCGCCATCTCTTCATTAGTGAGTTCATAAGTGTGAACAGTGGCATATAGTTCAACCCCTTTACCCCTTTACGATCCTGTGTGTGTGTCTGAGGACTTTTGTTTCCTCCTTAGTGGTCCCACATAAAGTAGTTTTGCTGTACGAGTGTGCTGCCTAACTGCAAATCTCTGAATGTCAGTGCTGGATGCTGAAGAGGCACACTGCCATCTAATGAGGGTGCGGGGTAAAGCTTACATCTTCCGCTGCGTGTGGCTGCAGATGCTGCACCACCTGCATGACCCTCCCGTCTTTACCAAACATGATCATGAATTCATAAAAGTGGCATTAAAATATGTAACTCAGCTAACATGTCATTAACAAAACAGAAGTATGTGTGGTTTGGACTCGATCTCACTTTAATCCCATTGTCTTCCTCAACAGAGTGATGAGCCAATCTTTTTATTTTCTTCCTTGTGGTTTCCTCATTTCTGATAATTTATTCCAGAGGATTTTGGCCTGCGTTAGCTGCTTCTAAGTCACAAAAAGTGACTCTGTGTGTGTGTGTGTGTCCTGTCCTCTGCAGTGTGCGACTACTGCAGCACTGGAGACTTGTACACTTACTGGTTACTAAAGGGCTGCTTTGGGGAGGATGAGGTTCGGATCTTTGCTGCAGAGCTGGGCAGTGCGCTGGGTTAGTGTTCATCAGACTTTCACCATTAAGAGTTCAGCACACTGACCTTTAGCATTGACATGTGTCGACACAGACATCACGCTTGAGTTTTACGTGTGTGTGTTTAAGACTTTTTAAACATGGCCCCCTCCTTATCTTATGTTTATATATGTGTTTTGTGTGTTTGTCATTTCTAGGATTTCTGCATGACTTGGGGATCATGCATAGAGATGTAAAGGTATGATGTTTCATATGGATTGCATTTATCCATATGTGTATTTATTACTTTAATTTATGACAATAATTGAACTTCTTTTCCAGATGGAGAACATTCTTTTAAGTGATCAAGGTAATACTTGTCTATAGTTTTTGATTTCTGTCCTGTAAAAACATTCAGACAGTTGTTATTGGTTGTTACATTATAGTTTTAACTATTCCCAGCAGCCCTCCTATAACCACTACATTAAAAAACAATGCAAACCACTTAATAAAAAAAGTGCTGACTATAAAGGACACACCCAAAAACAGGATCAAGAAAATGCACATACACATAAAAGTCATGAATTTACTTTTGGTGAATTTTTATGCACCTATTTTTCCAATTTTTTTGCATCAATTTATGGAGTAAATGTCTTTAACTTTGTCAAAATAAATTGGTTTCAACATATTTTCAATGATTCAGGTCACCTTCGTCTGTCTGATTTCGGACTCTCGCGGCGCCTGAAACGAGGAGGCAAAGCGTTTACAATATGCGGGACGATCCAATACATGGGTGAGATTTTGGTTTAATTTCCTCACATGGAGTCATTTGTGTCTGTTTGAGCTACACTGTGCTGCATATTGGCTGACTGCATGAGAGCAACATTGGAGCCCCACCTGCGTTTCGCTCCCATTGGATTCAGTTGACCCAGTTATGAATGTGATGCACCTGTGATGCAATTTTTATGTTGTTTTTGTGCTCCACTGTGCTGTCAGTTATCTTGCATGTCTTTCTGATGTACTCCTGTTTATTTTCTGTGTTGTTCTTTTTTCTTTACATAATTGTTGTCCTGTTATGTCTGATCAGCTCCTGAAGTTTTAAGCGGAGGTCCGTACAACCACGCTGCAGACTGGTGGTCTCTTGGCATTATGTTGTTCTCACTGGCCACAGGAGAGGTGAGGGCACATGAATTCATGCTTTATTAGCTCCACATGTGGTCCTGTGTGAACTGTTTGAGCGCTTTTTTCTCTTGCTCTGTGCAGTTTCCAGTCCCTGCAGAGCCAAACCACAGCACCATGTTGAACAAGGTCAAAGATTTTCCGTATGTCCTGCCTGAGACCTTCAGCTCTGCTCTGAACTTACTGCTCACTGAGGTTTGTAAATGAGATTCTCCTGTCTCTAGTTTATACCCTCTGAGTGAAATATTATCATGTGCATCTGTTTTGTATCTGCAGCTTTTGTGCAAGAACCCAATGAACCGGCTTCATATCCTGGAGAGTTTCAAGATGCAGGCCTTCTTTCGTGGCATTTCATTCGACTCTCTCATCCTTGAAAAGACGCCTGTTGAAGCCATCCTGGAGCTCAGGACTCATCCTGACAGGGCAGCCAAAGCAATGAGAGGCCTGTCATTGGATGATTTCGATAGCTTTGACTGTGATAGAATCCTTCATTCTCCTACAACTCCCAATGAACTGTCTCCTACGTTGGCCAACATGGACCTGAGCCCAGCTACACAGCAGACTTGTAAAGCATAAGACTGGCCTGCGTTTATGAGCCTGAATACAGACGTTGGCTAGACATGAGAAACTATGCAGATTATTAATATTTCTCTGATACATGTGTTGCCCCCTGGGAATTGCTCTTCTATTTTTACAGTGCTCAGAAGTTCGATTTCCTCTGTATGTACAAAAAAAAAAAAAATAATAAAAATAAAGATGCTAACTAGAACCATACAGGGTTCTTTAGCTCGTTCCCATAGGAGATCCTTTTGTTGTTCCTGGTAGAGCCTTTTATAAAGGTTCCTGCTGTAGTTCTGCAGCCAACTCTGTTATTATTTCAACCATGTTTTGCTACAGTTTTATTGCTCTCATTATGTAATAAAGCAAACTTGTGTTATACCTTTAAATATAATTTGTTGTTTATTGACAATATTGAAATTCTGTCAAATCACTTCGAAGGGTTTAGTTAAGATCAGTGGTGCAGTGGTTGTTGGTAAGGTAGGTGTGCTACTAGATAGGTGGTTAGGTTACCAAGGAGGAAGTGGGTATATTGTCCTATATATTCTGACGTTTTTTTGGCTGATAGGTGGGCGTTCTGTAAATGGCTAGAAAAAGAATTGCATACATCACTGGTTACTATCTATGAGCTGTGTGCTTCTTTGATTTCCCTTCTTACATGTTCAGGTGTTTGAATATATGGGTATACTGAATGTGTTTCATTACACACTCAAATAACTTAGAATATTATTTATCTTGTACTGCAAAATTCTTACAATGTATCATTAAAAGGGATTCATTTCACAGTTTAAAGAATCTTGACTAAAAGTTCACTTACTAGCTTTTTCCAGAGCTTTCAGTTGTATGTCATGGTCTTCCTCGGGGAACGGGTATACATGAAGTATGAATTTGGTAAATGGACTTGCATCTTTGTAGCAGTTCCCTATATTACAATAATTTTTCCAATCGCTTTACATTATATGCCTCATTCACAGACACATTTATACACTGGTGGCCATGCAAAGCTGCCATACAGGGTGCCACCTGCACCACATCACACTCCTGAGCCACAACTGCACATTGGCAACTTTGCATGTGCATAACATGGAGTTGCTTTGGCACGCTGCTCGGCTGTGTGTAATACCTGCATGACTTTATGCGGATGTGTTTTAAATAGTAAGGCTTTCAGCAGAAATGCATGTGTTTGGATAAATGAGACTTGGATTATACTACACGAGTAGTTTTGCTGTTGGGGATCCCAATGACAACATATTCTCACTCCAACTTTGTCACATATTGATGTTTAGTCATGGACTTTCCATGCTGAGATATGAAGTGCAAGGTGCTCTGGGTGCGTTGGTTCTTGACGTTTTGCGACCCCATGTCAAGTTCTGCCAGTTAAATGCATTGTCTGTTTTCGAACTAAACTTTAGTTTTCACAGGAACTGTACAGTTTGTATGCAGTCTCCTTCAAAATAAATGCACTACATCAGTTCAACACTGCAAATTGACTTTTTTTTTTTCATTCAACAACAAACGCACGTAGTTACATTTTGCAAATACACACACACATGGTTGGGTTTAAGAAATAAGAACAAAAATCTTAAAATCTTACAGGAAGCGAGCAACGGCCTCCCGGGTGAAAGTTGGGGGTTGTTGAACCCATCCACCATCCCTCCCAACTGCCCTACTCGGACTTCCAGTGCCTAAACTTTTGTTGTTGTCTTGCCACATTTCCTTCTTATGCTGCCGGGTGCCGTTAAACAATGATGGCAACCAGCCGCATATCTGATGCCGGAAGTCACTGACCAAGTGTCAGATTTTGACAACTTAGGTGTGAGACCATGTTGCTTATGACTTTAATTTTTCAAGAATGTTTACCATTTTTGGATCCTTGTTTACCCAAACCCAAAGTAATACAGGGTGAGTAATTGAAATACACATGGCCATTTTGTGGGTGACATATTCTTTTAACCTTCATCAATGAAATGTACACAGAACAATGACTTCCGAAGATGATTCTAATCTAATGCCATATTGTTCATTTGTCTATTTTAAATAGCTCTGTAGATACCAGTGTTAAGTAAATCAGTCCTGCTGCTGTTTGACACTTGGGTAAAAAAAACAACAATTCTAAACCTGAGCACGTGACTGTCGTACCTGGATACATTGTGGCCAACTTTCAGTCTTGGGTCGACCTATTTAGAGCACAAAAACCCATCAAGGACACCCTTAATAGGACAGAAAATTAAAGACCAGATAAAGTAGGCCTATCATCATTAAATGTTTTTAATTAGGTAACAGAGAATAAAATGGAGAGCCCCAGTGGAGGCAGCCATGTATAATTGCTGTACTTCTTGAAGACATGTATCTATTTAAATCTGTATCTTCCTGAAAGGGAGTGCACCGGCTCCTCCTCCCACTGCCTCCTGACATTGAATTCCCTCTCAGGCCCTTGTCTTAGACAGGTCCACCATGTCTGTGTTGTGGCTGTATAGTGGCAGCCAGTCCAGTGACCCATATCTAGTTTCAGAGGCACACTAACCCACAATAGTGGAGAGAGGAGTCCCCCTGAAATGACGGCGAGCCGTCCCACTGAGTCTCACCAAATAGTAACACACACAACAGGAAACATGCAGTTTCCTGAGTGTAGCTTATACTGTTACAGTACAGGTCTACACAATTCAACATCCAGTTCAAAAGATAGAGATAATCCTGCTCTGCTCACACTATTGCATGTGTCAGTATTTTAAAACAAACCTTGTCTCGTACAATATATAAAATAACCAGCTTTTATATATGTGAGTCGATGTATCATGTGCCTGACACTTATGTAAAAAATGTCTTCTTCAAACCGAAAATGATTTAGCTGACCTCATTTTGGTCTAATTTGGGCCATATCACCATGTTCATTTACACTCACTGAAACCTGGAAATGATTTAACTATTTCTGAAGCCATCCCATCACATTCCTTACAGTTTAAAGCTCACAGAAAGAAGCCATTGAGTGCATGAATTGCTTTGAGACTGAAACACCCCTGTGAATTCAAGGATGAAGACCGAATTATCAGGAGACTTGAAAGTCTCCTCTGGGCACATTTTTACTAATTAAAATAAAAATAGCATGCCATGGGGTATGGTTAAACGCTTAAATTAGGTTGCTATAGGGGTAAAGAGTGCTGACAGAATACATTATCTCACAATCAGCCTGAATATGGAGTGGCACCTAAAAGTGTTGACATAGTTAAAACATTAAAACTTATTTTTTAGGGTGAATGTGGATATGGACATCCATTCTACACCACTGCAATTTTCTAAGCACTATATTGAAGTTAAGTGGCCTGAGAAACACTAAAGTGGCCATTTCAGCATTAAAAACAAGCATCTGCACGACAAAAAAAGTCTTTATTTAAATAGAACAATGATTCATCACAAATCTTCTGATTTAAATGGGGCAGAGGTGGGTGCATAAGCACCGCCCAGGGGTGTCGCCTTATTAGGTGTGACATACTTGAGCTGGATACAAACTAGAGCTGACAGTGAGTTTCTTGTCAGTGTTCATCACATCAGTGGACGAGACACATTTCTGTCAGGTAAGGACTTTATCTGCTCATCTTCAATCTTAAATAACTGACTTCGATGGGTAAATCTATGCACCTGTATCAGGTTGTGGTTGTTAGAAAGTTGGTGGCTTCACAGTTTATCTAAAGCAAAGATCTTCAAGCTTTTACTGGCAGCAACTCCAAATCTTCGCTGCTTATTTTATACAATAAAAAAATGTTTAGTTAATTTGCATTTGTCCGTGATTTTAACTTGTTATGCTTCTATAACATATATTTTATCTCTGGGGTTAAAAAAAATACTAAGAGAAAATGAGATGTCTTATTTATAGGGACGGGTATTGTTTAAAAAGTTCTGATACCAGTGGTATCCTTACACTGATACAGATACCCATAGAGTACTTCATTTGATACCTTTTTTCTTCTTTATTTGATACCCATCATGTGAATGGAATCATTTGGTTGTGCCACCAGAATACCACAGGCTTGTAGTACAGCCATGCTTTCAAATGTTTTGGTGGCAGCTCAGCACACTGAACTGCCAACTGACAACTATACGGATAGTTGCTGCTGCTGTAGTGTATGACTGGCTGTGATCAAAACCATACAAATAGAAATTTTTGTCGAGATCTGGGTCCAAAAAGATTTGAATGCAAGTTTCCTTTGACTGGAGCAGTTTCAATACTACTTGGCCTTCTGTGTTATTTCAGTTGATACCTTAAAGGGAAACAATGCCTATTTTCAAAATTCATATGTTATTCCTATAGTCCCAGACAGTTAAAAGTATAACCTAGAGTGCTAAAACTCAAATTTGTTATGTCTAAGGTTATAAAGTCTGGAGCTGATCCATAGACAATGAATGGTGAACGATGTTCTAGATGACACTGACAGCACCCGGGGGAATGGAAGAGTGTATGGGTACATTTTCTGTTTCCAAACTGAGAACATTACAATAGAATAAAGCTTTTTGGGTATAAAAAAAGAAAATAAACATTCAGTGAGTCTCCCATTCATAGTCTATGGAGCATCACAAGTTTGAGACTTACTTCTCTGGTTTCTGAGTTTGAGAGAGAGTAGCTCATGTTCACAAATATTGTTGAAGAGGCTGATACTTCAGCAGGCTCAGCACTCTGTAACACCCAGTTGAGATTATACCAACCAGGACCAATCTGTTGTCACCATATCATACCTCCTAAACTAGCACAACTCCCTTTGAGAAAGACAGAGGTGGAAAGAAATATGGATGGACCTTAAGATATTTCTGACTTAAACTTTGTGGATGAATAACATCTGTCTTCATTGGGTTGTCGGTGTGTGAATAATACAATCATAAGGTCACTTCTTTTACCAAAGGCTGTATGACAATCAGTCGCTCAGGATGACACACCAGTTCCCCACACTCTCTGAGGCGCAGAAGAGGGAGCTACATGAGACCGCTCTACGCATCGTTTCTCCAGGGAAGGGCATCCTGGCTGCGGATGAGTCTGTGGGTCTGTAGCACTCTTTATTTTAAACTCTGGAAAAAAATGTATGCCATTAATGTTGCACTGAAAAACCACACTCAACAGTCGGTTATGTCACTGATAAAGACAATTCAGTCCAAAGAAAGCATAGTATGGATATTAACATCTCATATGCAAATCACATATGTTAATTGCAGGCAGCATGGCTAAGCGGCTCGCCCAGGTCGGGGTGGAGAACACAGAAGAGAACCGCAGACAGTTCCGGCAGATTCTCTTCAGTGCAGACGATCGTATCAACGGCTGCATTGGAGGGGTCATCTTCTTCCATGAGACGCTGTACCAGCACTCTGATAACGGTGTAGGCTTTGTCAAAATGATCAGGGACAGGGGCATCCTGGTCGGCGTCAAGGTTTGGCATATTCGTTCCAAATATTACAAATATGGAACATCAACTCATACCAAACTTTGTGGTGAAAGGTTGATTTTTTTGATCAAGTATCATTATGGCACTGCATTCTGCACTAACAATTAGTTGTTTTTGTTTACAAGAAACAAACAAGATTGTCACTTCTCTATTGCTTATTCCTCAGGTTGACAAAGGTGTCGTCCCCCTGGCAGGAACTTGTGGAGAAACCACCACGCAGGGTCAGACAAAAACAACACTCACATCACCCAGAGGAGTGTACATTGCAAACAATCTGTCAATATTTTTTTAAAATCTCTTCCACAGGTCTGGATGGACTGTCAGAGCGCTGTGCGCAGTATAAAAAGGACGGAGCTGTCTTTGCAAAGTGGCGCTGTGTGCTCAAAATCAGTGACGCCAATCCATCTAAACTGGCGATCACAGAAAATGCTAATGTACTTGCACGCTACTCCAGTATCTGCCAGCAGGTGAGAGCCCATTATAAACCATGTCTGTACATTTTTGTGATTCATCTATACGTTGTTCTGATAATCTTTTCTTTCTCGGCCAGCATGGCATTGTGCCTGTCATAGAGCCGGAGATTTTGCCTGATGGAGATCATGACCTGAAGCGCAGCCAGTATGTCACAGAGAAGGTGTGTTTCTTTTCTTTTATACAATCATGCGATTTGTGGACTTGGAGAAGGCTTACAACTGTGTCCCATGGAGAGTTCTGTAGGGGGTACCGCAGGAGTATAGGACACTGGGGTTGTTTCTACCAGCCATCTAGTCCTTGTATAACCACAGTGAGAGGTGTGTCCATATACTCGGCACAAAGTCAAACACGTTTCTAGTGGGTGTTGGCCTCTGCCAGGGTTGTCCCTTGTCACCAGCTCTGTTTGTGATATTCATGGACAGGATCTCAAGACACAGCTAAGGGGAGAAAGGGGAGGCTGGGGACTTCAGAATTGCCGCTCAGCTCTTTGCAGATGATTCGGCTCTGTTGGCTTTATCAGACCGTGACCTCCAGCTCACAGTGGAGTAGTTTTCAGCCAAGTGTGAAGCAGTCTGGATGAGAGTCAGCTCCTTCAAGTCCGAGGCCATGGTTTCCACCAGAAAATGGTATATTGCTCCCTTAGGGAGGGGAGTTACTGCCCCAAGTGAAGGAGTTCTCAGCGTCTTTTTCATGAGTGAGGATAAAATGGGGCATGAGATGGACAGGCGTTTGGTGCGGCATCAGCGGTTATGAGGGTGCTGTGTACTACTGTCTTAGTGAAGAAGGAGCTGAGGGACAAGGCAAAGCATTTGAATTTAACCCCGCCCATGTTCACAAGCTTTGGGTAATGATTGAGAGAATTAGACTGCAGATAAAAGCAGCCACCATACGGAGTTTCCTCTGAAGGGTGTCTGGGCTTTACCTTGGAGATCTGGGGGGAGTTCAGAGTAGAGATGCTGCTCCTTTGCGTTCTTACTGTTACTACAACAGTAAGAAGTGAGACAAAGAGGAAGGGAAGTATGTGTCTGCTGTCTCTTAGTTGACACAATCCACGTGTTTCAGGTCCTGACTGCAGTGTACAAGGCCATGTCGGACCACCATGTGTATCTGGAGGGCACTCTCCTCAAACCCAACATGGTCACTGGTGGACATAGTTGCTCCACCAAGTACAGCCCAGAAGAGGTTGCTATGGCAACTGTCACCGCCTTGCGCCGCACTGTCCCCCCAGCAGTCCCAGGTAACCCAGAGCATTGTCGTGTCTGTTGAGAATTATACACAGATATGTTTGAAGTTTGCAGCAATAAAATAAAAATCTTTTGGTCCCAACAGGAATTGCTTTTCTCTCCGGGGGCCAGAGTGAAGAAGAGGCCTCTGTTCACCTCAATGCCATCAACAACTGCCCTCTGGCTGCGCCCTGGGTCCTGACGTTCTCCTTCGGCCGAGCCCTGCAGGCATCTGCACTGAGAGCCTGGAGAGGACATAAAGAGAACGAGAAAGTCGCCACTGAGCAGTTCATCAAGAGAGCAGAGGTGCGACCATCTCTTTTTGTCTTTAGATAAAGCATATGATCCCAATCCTTTACCACTAACCAGCGTTTGTTTCCCTTTGTGTTTGTCCGCTTGCTCAATGTCCTCTCTGTCCACAGGTGAACAGTCTGGCATGTCAAGGAAAGTACACTGGTGGTGATAACTATGGCGATGGCGGCCAGCGCAGCTATGGTTCCTGTCATGCATACTGAGTAATCTGAGAAGCCGTGTTTCAATAAGCATCATGTGTTCTCCCCATTACCATAACAAGGAGGGAATTTAATGAAGATAATTAGGTTATTTTTAGAAATCTGACACTCATGATGATGTTCCATGAAAACAAGTAACATCATGTTTTCTCGCCTTGACAAATGAGGACAATCAGAACATGGCCTTGTGTATTTCTAATGCATGTATTACTGCATGGAGGTTGCTTGCTTTACTTTTGTTTGGATGCACAGTGTGCTCTTGTGATAGTGCCATAACTAAAGCGTTAAAGGTATTGTATCATGAATACTAAGTTGCCATGTGCTGAAAGTAAATAGAATTTTCACTGCAGAGCAATGAGGTTAGTTTGTATCACAGCACAGTTAATTAAAAATAGTTTAATTGATTCTCTGTGTTTGAGTGTGTGTACTTTAGTTTTGTTAGTAACCATGCACAATTAGAAATATTGCACTAGAAATTGGCTTCAGGCTAATTAATCACTGCAGTCCCTGGACAGAAAACACAATCAACACAGCAGGAACTTACAACACAGAGTGATTTTGCGTGTGTTATTATTCTGAGTAGCGTTCTCTAACAGTCGGAGTGTCTAATAGTCTGATAGTTCAAATGTAAGCATTTGAGCAATAAAGCTGTTCAGGTTCAGTCTGGTGTGGGCATTTTGATTTATGTTAATCCATAGTTTTGTGATGTCTTCATCCTGACAAGAGGCCAAGCAACAGTGGATCACATGTTTCCTACACAAAAAACATGCAGGCTAGAGACACTTTTCCCACCAACAGTTTGACTTCTTTCGTCCTCTCAGTCAAAAAGATAAGACAGAAGTGTATTTATCTCAGGGGAAATACACGTACAAAATAGGACAGAGTGCAAAATAACAATAAAGGTACAAGTATAAAAAATATCAATGAACAGATATCCAAAATCCACAAATCCAATTTATAGAACATTTACATAATGTATGAGAAGTGGCTTATATTGATGTATGTATGTACAAAATTAAATTAAATCATCTACTTGATAACTGTGGTTACTAGTTACTTAATAGATTTAGATTATTAATATAAAATATATGATATATTAGGCTACACAGTGGTAAAATTAGTTCTGCCGTTACTGGCTGCAATGTTTAAGTGACATAATGAATCCAATAAAATAATACATGTTTTTCTGAAATGGACCAGTCAGCGTAACAAGTACTTCTAACCAGGGGTGTCATAGTGGCAGGAAAAGAGGGACTGATTGTCCAGGGCTGTAATGGGAGAGGGACCGTCAAAAAATCCTGGAATTAAAGTTTGGTTTTGTTTGCGGTTTCTTAGTAATTACTGCCGTAACTGAGGAATAAATCTGTTAAAAGACTAATATCAACGCTGTCTAAAAATAGTTGAATCTCTCTGAGGGCCTCTCTTACCTCTTACAGGTGTCAAAATGGTTTCATCTGACCCTGCACTAGAAGCTCTCTCAAAAGCCCCGTTTCCACCAAAAACTTTCTGTATGGTACCTGTGGAACCAACAGTAACCCCTCAGACATGGTACCTAGACCCTGGGTCCACTTAGCATTTCCACCACAAAATCAGTACCCTTGAATGTGGACAGAGGAGCTGTCGCTCACTGCTCTGTCCAGCCCTCACTGTATTTCCTTTATCAGTCTGCCTCATTTATCGTCCACAGAACGAGGCTGCACGCCAACATTTTCAGAACAAAGCAGAACAAGCTGGAGTCAGATTCTCCCATGGCATATTTAAAATAGTGGGTTTGGGCATTTCCTTCTTCTAAGGCAAGCTGGAGGGTTTAGTGTTGCTGGAGCCCACAAGAGTGACGCTCCACAGTGGGGTTTTTTTCCAAGTACGGATTAGAATATACGCGGTTCACATAATCCAGTCGAAACTGATATATATAAAAGCTTGAAGATCCATTATTAAAAGTATATGTCATATAAAAGCTAAAGTAATGGTCAAAGTTGTCACAAGGATTTACTGTGACAAAGTTGTCACAGAAGGCGTGTCAATGGATTCATGTCGTCAACTCATGCATTGAGTAAAATTACAGGTAAATGTTCCTGGGCAGTGAATAAAGTTATTTCTTCTCTGACTACAGCTGCTGCGAGGCAGCAAAACATATTTTCTTTTATAGTTACAGTAATAAAACTCCCCACAGTATGAACAGTGATTACATGAGCTTCAAAACCAGCCACAACTCAACCCTGAGCAGAGTGACCATCTGCTACTGACCAATTAGTGGACTGCAGTGTTCACAGCCCACCTTTTGGTACCAGATCTTTGTGCTAGGTTGTAGGTACCCAAACAGAAGGGGGACCAAAAAGGGGACAGTATGGAACAGTTCCATTGGTACCATCCACAACTTTTCACAGTGGAAATGGAAAAAAAGCTTATCACCTGAACTGTACTGTATCATACTGCTCGGTTGAAATGAGGCTATAATAAAGTGTGCGTCTACTGCTACTGCTAGCTCACTGCCAAGGAGGACGCCACTAATGTTTACATCTCATAATGTCACAAGCACGAGGCTCTCGTCTGTGAGTAGATGGACGCTTCTCTCTGAGTGGTAATACAGGTGTAGTTCAGTAGAAAGAAAATAGTTCCTCTATGAAACTGCTTATAACAAGGTCTGTGAATTATCTTGATAACTGGGTCATGATTTCTGGAAAGAGACATTGCTGTTGAGTTTTGTTAATGTATTTTTTGGTGCTTTGACTGCCATCTAGTTTCAGTATATCAGAGAGAAGGAAAATATGTACTTGTCTGTTTTGGGGTGAAATGTCCCTTTAAGGAAAAAGATCTTGTCTGTTGAAACACATTTATATTATTATTATTCTCTATATAATAATATAGAAATGGAGTTTCATATTGCCTACTATATTAGCACTTACAATTACCACAACCTGGATGACTTCACTGACAAGGAGTTTCATATTGTTTTGTTTTATCACCTTTACTCGAAAACATATAACATATTCTCATCAGAAATCTGTTCAGAAATGCATATTTTAAACAGAGATGATGGACTAATTAAATTATTTTCATACAAAACATTTAAACAAGTTTGATCCCTGGCTTGAGCCCCAAATTGCTCCTGATGGCTGTTCCATCTATGTGTGAGTGTGTTAAAAACTGAGTAGCAAGTGACACATTGTATGGTAGCCTCAGCCACCAGTGTATGAATGTGTGTGAATGGGTGACTCGTAGTATAACTTCAGAAGGTGATCAGAAGACAAGAAAAGCACTACACAAGTGCAGGTCCATTATATATTTTTTTTATTACTTTACAAACTGTTGTGGAGTTTAATTATAATATTATAATTATTATTGTTATAATCAGTATTATGTTACTGTAACCAGCTATTTTAAAAGTGAAAGTCCAGTATCATTTGTTGTATTAACTGCATTAGGGGCCGTTTATACGACAACGATTTCAGTAAAAACGGAAAAGTCTGTCCTTTGCGTTTTAAAAAACTTCTGCTTTTATATGACGACGTTATTGAAACAGCTGCAAAATCTACTGGAAACGCTGTAGTATGCACGCCAGGCCAATGGGTGTAAATTTGCAAAGCAACACCACAGCATGACGCCATGTGCCTGCACTGAAGCGCCTTCCTCTCCAACACCGTGATTACAAACCAAAACAAAGAAGACACAATGGCGAAAGCATGCACAGATAACTTTGTCTGGATGGACGACGAGGTGGAGTTGCTACAGGAACAGATCTACACTTCACTTCAAATCAACAGGGTGAGCAGCACAAACAGAGCTCAGCATTGTTGTTGTGCTGGTCGACATGCCTAGTGACTGGAACCGTAACGCGCATGTGCGAAAAGTCTGTTTTCAGAGGAACTGCATATTGCACGTTTACATGACAACGGAGACGCTGCCATTTCCAAAACGTTGTACTCTGGAACATGTTTTCAAATTGTTGCGTTTTCAGGCACCCAAAACGCAGCTGTCGTGTAAACGATCGGCCAAAATGCAAGTAAAGTTTACCATTTTCAGTTGAAATCGTTGTCGTATAAATGGGGCCTTAGCTGCAACAATGCTGTGTTAATGAATGTAATGATTTTAGGTGTGTAACGTGTCGGTTACAGTTGTGCATCTGAAATACTTGATTTTAATTTGAAACAACGCTATGGTATTTAGTCTCTTGAGTGTGAGTTTTTAGTGTAATTATAGTTTTGGTAGACCTGCTTTTAAAAATGAACCTTTTCTTATTACTTTTTCTTATTGCAGTGTCATGACCCAATAAATATTTCTCCGATTCAATTTCAGTTCAGTTAAACAATTCCCCTCAGGATAAATCAGATTTTATTTCTTAGGTCTTATAAGGTTTAGTGGAGTTACTGAGTGAGCTGCTTGAAAAAATCTGATTGTAAGTGAAATAATTGTTGTGTGTGTTTTTGTCTGCAGTTCTCCTACGTCAGTGTGTGAAATCGTCATTGAAACAATGCTCGGGTCCATTTTTGGACAAAATCTCTTTTCAAGAACTCGATCTTTGGGAGACTGTTCTTCAAAGAAGTCCAAACGAAGGAGTGAGAGACCTTCGTCTCCTAAAGTCTTCGACCCTCCCACCATCTGGAGGGAACAAAAACGAAGGGGTGAGAGACCTTCATCTCGTGGAGATAACAAGCCTTCTGAGACCTTGAGGCAGCAGGGACAAAGGGGTGAGAGCCCAACCAGCTGATCAAGGACGATTTCTTGGTTTGGTTGTGGAATTGGAAGGAGAGAAAACGAGAGGAGGAGGAGAAAAAACAAGAGGAACAGGAGGAGAAAGAGAGGATGGAGAGGATGGAAAGGATGATAAAGGCAAGAGACGAGCTGTGGGGGGACATGGCGAGATTGGATGAGTTGAGGAGAGTAATACAGAAAAGATAGAGAAAGGAGGAAAGAAAGAGATGAAATGGAGAAGGAGGAGAGAAAAAGACAGAGGAAGGAGGAGAAAAAGAGGCTGAAGATGGTGAAGAAGGAGATAAAAAGAGTGGAAGGAGGACAGAAAGAGACGGAAGGAGGAGGAGAAAGAGAGAAAAAGACAGACGAAGGAGAGGATTGAAAAAGAGAGAGAGATTCAGGAGGACTGGAGAACTGTTGTTCTGTTTAAAAGAGTACAAATTGCGTGGCGCAAATCCTGGAAAGACAACATCCAAGTACTCAATCAGCAGGAGCAACACCTCCTACAGAGAGGTAAGAAAGACAGCTGACATTCTTTCATAGACAATGCCATTAACAATAACATATGAATTGCCTGTGATAGATACACAATCACTTTTCATCACTCTGTTGAGTCTTTCCTGTTAAGAGGTGTGCGGGTTTACATCTCGACTCCAGACTTAACCTTATGCTGTTTATTTCAGGTGGCGGCAGTCCGGAGAAGGAGACAAAAACAACTGCAGAAACAGAACAGGAAGTGAAGTGGGCAGAGGTTAGGCAAGAACCTGAGAGAGTGAGGAAGGAAAAAAAGAAAGAGGAAGGCGGCAACTTAAACGCTCCTGCAAAACTCTCCATGCAGGGCATTATCTTTCTTTAGGACACACAGACGTGTGGCGCTCGTGTAAACCCACCTTTTCCTGCCCACCTGCATCACCCAAGAACCTGCCTTTCTCCAACGCTTGTGTCCACCACCAGTTTCTTGAGTTTCTGTCACAACAGTGACTGCTGCTGCTGAAAATAAATTAATTCATTAATCAATTTAAGTTGTTTTTTTTTTTTTTTGATAAGTCTAGTTTTTTCATTTTTTTGGTTTCAAATAAAGAAAAGAAAAAAGCAAAGGAAAGGAGAAGAAAGCAAAGTGACTTTGTAAATAAAACATTTCAAAAGGTGTGTAAGAGAGACATGGATCAAGATGGGAGGGGTAGGGGTCCCACAGAGACTGCTTTTTTTTTTTTTTTTGTTAAGGCCCAAAATTTGTTGCTGCGCCCCAAGCGCACACACATATTCATTGTATTTGCATTATCTTTTCTGTGATCCAGAGGGAGTTTACAGCTTTATATCTAACTCATCAGTTTCCCATTGATCTTCAACCTGAAGCCTAATTAAGGTTAGAATCAGTTTCAAAGAAATAATGTGTCTTTGAGGATGGAGAACCAATTTCCTTCTTAACATTTTTTAAAAACTTGCAGAAGTGTCACATATTCATTGCACAAAGTTTGCTGTCTGTATAAAAAGGTGGAAACAGTCTCATGAGCCATGGTCAAATTAAGTATTATTGTACGGTTGGCTACATATCCAGATATACAGCTCTGCATTTTAGGTGCAAGCCTTCAGTGTTGCACTTTCATACTTTGCCTGGAGTCAAAGTAAATACTAAACTGATGAAGGTGATTGTCGATGACACAATATGACGAGACTTTTATTCTTATCTGCTGTACCTAGGATGTTGTAAACACAATGACTTTAGAAGTATAACCCTGCCTACCTTTGTACACCAACGTAAATGTTATGTGATGTTGCATCAGCATGTGACAGGCTATTTAACCACACATAACGTCAAACCTTTTTCTGAAAGCCCGTTATTTGAGTTTGCCGTTATTTCTCCCTAAATAAGGAGTCGATCTATGGACTAACAGGCTTTTGGTACATTTGCACTGTCCGTGTTAATAAACGAATGAATAAATATAGTTAATATGGACTATCATTATCTCTGTCTCGTGTTATTACGTTTCTATTAGAGAAATTATTATCACTACACCTGGTCATTTGGCGGACTATTTTGTCAGGCGGAAGTGTCAGCGCTGGCTGCAGTGTTTCCGGTATTCATGAATGCCTCGGTAAAGGAGCGCGGTTCCTGAAGAAATACAGGAGTAGTGACCGCCTCGTCTAGTAGTTGTCTACCCACTAAATATTCTGCAGATTGCAGGATAAAAACGCCTCGGATTTGCTTCTACTCTCTGCTCGACGATTTACAAGCGCCTTGAGTCTGATCTCGGTGTAGCTCCGCCGACCTTATCGTTACAGGATCTTACAAACAACAGTCCGTTAGCTTAAATAGCAGAGCTAGCAGCTAGCAGCAATGTCGGGTGTTGTGCGAGGCCCCGCTGGGAACAACGACTGCCGAATTTATGTGGGAAACCTCCCCCCTGATATCCGCACAAAAGACGTGGAGGACGTGTTCTACAAATACGGAACAATCCGAGATATCGACCTGAAGAACCGGAGAGGAGGGCCGCCTTTCGCCTTCATTGAGTTCGAGGACCCGAGGTAAGGAGCTAGCGCTAGGCCGGAGGTAACGTTAGCCCTATTGTGTGGCTAACCAACGCGTGTGCTAACGCGGGCTCCGACTATTCCCTGGTCTACCACTGCCTTGTTGTCGTACCAAAACGTGGTGTGTGCTGTTTCGGTTTCGATTTCGTGTTTTAAAAGTCTCACATGCACCTAAAAATCGCCCTTGTGCCTCTATTTCCTCTGCGTCTTTGATATGCAGCGGTAACGTAGTTAACATTAACCTGAGCGCGCTGCATTGTTTATGGCTACGGTTGTACCGTTAGTGAAATTTAACCCAGTGCACCAATAACGTTACGCTTGATTGCGTTATACGCAATAAAGCGCTTTCTTTGCAACGATTGCACAACAGACTATATTGTGTTTGTCCTTGGACATATTGAGGCAATATAACTGTAGCTGTGTGCACGTCTGCAAGGCGGATTAGCAACCAGATCAAGTTAGCCGCTAACATGGCTGACCCCGTCCGCCCCTGCGCTCTGCCTGCACACTCCTCAGGTCAAAATGTTAAAATTATACTGTTTTTCTCAACAGGGACGCAGATGATGCAGTCTATGGACGTGATGGATATGACTATGACGGTTACAGGCTGCGTGTGGAGTTTCCTCGGAGCGGCAGGGGCTCAAGAGGCGGTTTCGGAGGGATCGGTGGAGCTCCAAGGGGCAGATATGGTCCTCCATCCAGACGCTCCGAGTACAGGGTCATTGTGTCAGGTAGGCAGCCATGCACTTGGCCTAACCTACAGAAATGATACTGTTATATTGTCACGTCTATTTGATCACTGTCTGAACGACTGTCTGTGAAATTACAAATGTAACAAATGTGCACATTTGTGCAGTTAAAGTATGGTTAGATCACAACCAATATTATAAACTTGAGAGCTCTACCTTGTTGGCTGTGTTTTACTTTTGGGGCAGGTAAAGTATGCACTGTGTATGTGAAGTTAAACACTGTTGGTTTTGTTCATCACGGTTTCTTTGAATAAATGCAAATAATTCAGGTAAAGTGCCAGAAATTCGTTTGGAGAACAACTTTTGTTAGTAGGAAATTGTTTCAGGGAGTTAGAGGCAAAGAGATGGTATACTTTCTTGTTGATTTGATGTTCTAATTTATTTATTTTTTTGATAATTATTACTGATAATGTACACCAATGTGCCCACACGTGTGTTGTTGTAGGACTCACTTAATAACCTCCACTATGTCAGACTTGTTAGTATGATCTATTTATTAGTACACAACTATAATGCTCAGTGATCTACCCACGAAAAGCACTGTAAATGAGCCTGAGTTGGCTAGAAAGTTAAATGAATTTGTTGTCTTCAACCAGATGTTCAGAGGGCACCCTAAATTATGCCACAGTTAACACAGCGTTGCCACATTTCACACTGAAGAAGTTAATAAAGCACACAGATCGGATTAGCGTTTAACTATTTGTTTCTTCAAGCTAAACCAGTTTCTGCTTGTTTCCATTTTGACAAGTTTTCCTCCCACCACTGTTGGTTTCAACATCACAATTAATTGAGGTGCTCCTGTATCACTCAAACCTGCATCTTCAGTTTTGGGAAGCAAAATTAGTTGTGGAGTTGGGACACAAATAGAAGTTCTCACAGATGAACAAAGCTGTAAAGTTCACCATGTGTCCCCTAACATAACTCTGGTCAAATGTTTCAGGACTCCCACAGAGTGGCAGCTGGCAGGACCTGAAGGACCACATGCGTGAAGCAGGCGACGTCTGCTATGCTGACGTTTTCAGAGATGGAACCGGGGTTGTAGAATTTGTGCGCAAAGAAGACATGACCTATGCCGTTCGAAAGCTGGACAACACCAAATTCCGCTCACATGAGGTATGTGTACTGATTTGATTAATTGTCATGGATAATGTGTGGAGGTGAGTACTGCAGCAAATGCTACGTGTTTGAAATCACACCTGGCCCTCATTTCCATCTATGGAATTTCCACCATAGGAAGGAATGTTGCCTTTTCAATGTCAAGTTCTCTTGTGTCTGCCAGGGAGAGACTGCTTACATTCGTGTGAAATTAGACGGTCCCCGCAGCCCAAGTTATGGAAGATCACGCTCCCGCAGCCGTGGCAGTCGGAGCAGGAGCCGCAGTCGCAGCGCCAGTCGCAGCCGCAGCAATTCCCGTGGTCGTGGCAGAGGATCGCCCCGCTACTCGCCTCGTCACAGCCGCTCTCGCTCCCGTTCCTAAACCTTTCTACCACCGATGTTTTGATGTACACCCTCCTGTTTTTACCTCTTATGAGTTTCTCCAGATGTCAGCAGTTGATTTTTAATTTTTGCATTTCATGTCCCGATGTCCTTGTGGATGATCTTGGTATGTAGATGTACCCCCTCCCTCCCCTCTTTCCCTCTCGCCCCTCCCTCTCCAGCTACTTTGTCCTTTTGTTTTCTCCCCCTCTCTCTCCCCCTTCTTTCTGTCCTCTCAATTTTTGCAATATAAGAAATTGTGCTGTGTTGAACTTCAAAAATGTTGAGTTCGTATAAGCTGCACTCAACTTTTTTGCAAGTATTGAAAATTGAGTTTTGTTTTTGTTTTGTTTTTTTGGTTTTTTAAAAAAACATAGCTTCTCATTGGAAATGTGGGGTGGGCTGTTTGGACGGGGAGCCCAATGCTTAACTGTATTTTACCCTTGTGTCTTCCTTTAGACATCTGAAGAGAAGGATTAAAGTGATTTGGAATAAAACCATTGTGGAGCACATTTCATTTGTATGGTCAGGATAGGACATCTAATTGAGGAGCAATCAGGTCGAGGCAATGGTACGCTTCATATTCCATAAATTGAACGTTTTGATAGGTTTCCATATCATGCATGTCATATTTAATAAAGCCATATGTGCTGTACTTTGTTATATATACAATTTTTAACTTGCTACTCTGGCTTGTGACAGAATAAGCAGTCCTAGATCAAGTGTTGTGATGTAAGTGTAACATCTTTGCTGTCAAATGTAAAAATCTGAATCACTACTTTGTTGCAAAAGCGTCCCACTTAACTTCTAAATGTCCTCATTGGTTAAAATGTTTTAACTTCAGGGAGCTATAGTTTTTGTGCTCAGTGGCATATTTTTTTTTTCTTGATCTGACATGAGTGCTCAAAAATGGAAAAATTAGGCCCAAAAATCTTGACATTTTATTCTAACAGTCTGCCTCTGATTTTCTTCCTGGTATTTCAAGGTTTTGATTGGAGGAGTGGCTCAGTGGATCCCAATCCTTGGAGCTGGATGGGTGGATCGATTAGGGAAGGGATAGGCAAGGATGGATGCTCGGAACGGGATCAGTTTTCCAGGATTCAAATGAGAGTTTGATTACAGAACTAATTAACGGGAGTCCCAGAGCAACTTTTTTTTTCTATTAGGCCCCCAAATGCCTATTTAAAGTTTTTCAGTGGTAATGGCTTTTATTTTACAAGAAAACGAAACTGAGGACCAGGAAGTTGGATCAAAGGATGGAGTCGTAGATGCCTGGTATGAAGGAATTAAATTTGGGGAGATTGGGAGGGGGTTTTATGTGGGAGTAGTTTCTATGTTTTATTTTGCTTAATCTTGCTTTTTCTCTTAGCATTTTCAATAAAACACTTTCAAACAAGGATATTTTAGTTTGTGTTTATTTGAAACATGAAACCAAATGCATGTGTTTCTATTAGGCGTGTATAAAGCATTGGAAGGCTTTTTCCATGACATGACTAAAGCTAAAGCCCAGCACATTGCTCCTACCTGAATTTATAACCACATATTTGATACTGGAGATGTTAGTAAACCCAATGGAGCAGAAAATGAGGCTGTATCTTTGAATAAAAGCAATACTACCTCCAGATATAATAGACAACACCAACACAATGCCAGTGCGTATGTTCAAAGCTCCAGTGTCTCAGCTGTGACGACAACTGATGAAAAACCCTGTACACAGCCCCAGTGATAACTACCCACAGCCAAGGTCTCGTTTCCTTTTAGCCCACAGTCAGTGGTGTATACTGTGAATGATGCATTGTGGGATGAAATAAGATGCCGGCAGACAGGAGCTGGAGAAAAACGCTTGCAACACACGGGGAGGCTGCAGCTCAGCCAATGGCAGGGTGCAGCATGCAGCAGAGGGGCGGGGAGCTGTTGGAGCACAGCAGAGAGAGCCAACCTACCTACATGCTTATTGTGTAAATCTTTAAAAAGCAATTAGCCGCAGCATCATCTAAACCTCCCCCCCTGCCTGGCTGAAATACATATATTTTTTGGGGAAAGAAGTGTTTCTATTCGGCTCCAGAAAAGGTGAGTTGCACAATCTCCAATGTTGGAAAGATTGACTTGCATGTCTTGGCATATTTGTGATTCGAGTTTCTGTAATGATGGTGAGCTTTTTACTGTATGCCTTAATGTATTTCGACTGGTTGGACATGTACACTGTGCTGGCATGGATCACAGCAGGCGTTTCATTTCCTCTGCACATGATTTATTGGATACATTTTGGCACTTTTGCGCTCCTGATGCAGAAGCTGCTTTTATCGGAAAGTGATTTTGCCAAGTAATTTAACTCCACCTGTATCAAGTTTCGCAGCCAATCTATGCAACACTCAAGTCATCGTGTAGTTATGAAGATGTAGATAACACATGACCGTCAGTTATAATTATGAATCAGTGCACATGATGTGAAACGCGGTGCCAATCGGTCCAATCTTCTGCGTATGATTGATGCTTTTATTTTTTTATTTTTTGCGATGATCCGGCTGGCCTAAACCATCCCCATCACCACGTGCGGTGTTCATTTTCAGTGCAGTGAGCGTCTGAGTGAACGTGCTCCTTTTTTTTTTTTTTTTTTTATCTTCCTCAGGCAGGCACCATCATCATCCTCAACCATGACTGACAGGAAAGCTGTGATCAAAAACGCAGACATGTCCGAGGACATGCAGCAGGACGCGGTGGACTGTGCCACCCAGGCCATGGAGAAGTACAACATAGAGAAGGACATTGCAGCCTATATCAAGAAGGTGAGACAGGACGGCTGCATAGATGGATCCTCAGTGAGCTTACATCATTGGCACATGATCTGCAAATTCACAGCCTCTTTTTATTGTCAGATCTATTTTTGCTCCAGTGTGGAGAGGCTATTGTGAACAGAGCCGTGTCCAGGATTTTTTTTATTGCTGAGGTCATGAGTCTAGAAGCCCCTCATTGCACTGAATTTTTGACACTTTCATTTGGATTTTTTGTATTTCATGTTCACTGATTTCCCAACATGAAAGTCAAAATCAATCAAACTTATTGTGTAAAGCACTTTTCCCTCAGGCTAGTGCTGTTCAAAGGGCTTTACAGATGACTGAACTAATAAGACAGATGCTATGAATATGAAAGATAAATAATTTAAGACAAATGCACCCAAAATAATAATGCTGAAATTAAAATTATTCTCTAAACAGTACGGATTAAAGACATTAAAAAATGAATTGATTAAAAAAGTCGGTGAAAACACATAAAAATGTTTCCCCCCAACACCAGATTTCACCAAGTGCTATGGGAGTATAATGGACATTTTCAATATTTTTAACAATTTATACCAGAAGTGATTAATGAGAATTTTAAAAAGGACAGAATAAAGACAATAAAAAATGAATTCATTGAAAAAAGCCAATAAAACATTAACAAATGTTTTGAAAAGATTTATTAATTTATCCAAAGCCAGTGCAGTAGTAGTAATGCTTTGTAAAAGCCTTGAAAATTCTTCGTTTAATTATTTTCATTTGCAATCTTTTTCCTGGGATCAGTGAAGTTCATCATAGGCCTCTTAATTTTTTTTGAGGTTTAAAGAAATTAACCCCCAAATTTTAAGGAGTCAATTAAAAGAAAATTATCAGGAACGTTTTTGGATAATTTTAGGATTTCAAATCATTAGGTCTGAGACTTACTGTAAAACTAGCAGTTTATCCAGAGCTCTTGCACTATTTTTTGACATTTAATACTTGAAATGATAATCAATTAATTGAGAAAATAACTGGCAGATTTGTGCCTGAAATACTGATAATACAAGTTAGTTGCAGACACTGCCTCAGTATCTTCATTTCTTCATTGGCCTTAGTTATGATATACAAGCCAGGATTTGCACATTGCAGCGGTTGGTCCTGGGTTTTAATTTGATATCCTCTGATCATCTTCTTTTGACTTTTTTTCAGGAATTTGACAAGAAGTATAACCCCACCTGGCACTGCATCGTCGGGAGGAACTTCGGCAGCTACGTCACCCACGAGACAAAGCATTTCATTTACTTCTACTTGGGCCAAGTGGCCATCTTGCTCTTCAAGTCTGGCTGAGAAGTTTCTGATGGGTGTTGAGGAGTTTTTCTCCCTGAACCTAAATCGGAAATGCACTGGTGGCTGATGTCTCCCATACACTAATAATGACATACCATAACGATGCAAACCCGGCCGTGCGCAATTGCATGGACTATACACTATTTAATATGTATGTTACAGTAAGTTTACTTTTCGATAGTTGCCATTTGAATGCAACTTAAGTAGTTTTTGTTGATGCTGTTAAATTCTAGGTTGTAAAAGATTTCAACGTGGCCCTTGATTGTAAAATAAAGGAAAGCTGTAGAATGTAGTGGTGCATCTGCTTTCCTTCACAAGTGGCATTGCCAGACCCTGTTATGAGACTCCATCTGTCGGTTTAGATGGTAAAATCATACTGCGTGCACCAGTTTAACAATTCATCAAGATTCTAATATATGATCATGAGAAGAGGTTGGTTAATGGGGCAAAATAGTCTTTTCACATGACAAGCTACTTCATGGCCTTCCTTTGGTTTCCAGGAGAACAAACAGCATGACTTTAGTTTACTACTGATATTTTACTAACTTAATAGGAATTATGTTGTCTGTACACGCAAATACAAAACCTTTAATGTTTTCAATTTGGATTTTAGAATAAGATATCCTACGATTTCAGAGAAGATGTCACAACATCCAACACACTTGACATTTTGGAACCAACACAAGCCAGTGCATGCATTTCCAGGGATGTTTAGTTAGTCAGTTTTCACTGTGAGGGACGATAGAGCAAATAAAGCTCACAAACACAGACCTTTAGCCTGTAATGTCCGAGTAATAACACAACAGACTGGTTACCAAAATCTCCCAACTCACCTACCTAGATTTCAGTCTTATAATCCTGTTTTTCTGCATGTTTGGAGGTTAATAATCATTATTTCTTTAAGTGTCATCAAACACAAACGGAAGCTCATCTCACAGCTGAAGTAATTTCTTTAACTTTTGAGTATGTAGATATTGGACTGAGCTGATGTAAAGCAGTGTAAGGAAGGTGATTAAGATTAAAGCATCCGCAGCCAACTCTACCAAGGCTACCAACGCCCCTGTGTTTCAGATGGTTGTGTCGTCCTGTGTAGCTTGTGAAACCTTCAAGTTGCATTTATCCCCAACTTTTATTTTTTGCATTGCCAGCGTACTGCCAGACACGCAGTGTAAGACGAAGGAGTTCTTAATGCAGCTGCAAGGAGGTGTATCTCTTGTCTAGCACACTGATTTGGTGTTTTCATTTTGTTATGTCAGCATAATTAGTTCGGTAAGGTAATGAATAATGTTTTGGTTCTTGAAGATGGCGGATTGGAGGGATTTTGGACACATATCTCGCTGTGTGTTAAGACTGAATGTTTTCAGTTGCTCTCTCCCATAATCCAACGATGGGCGCATTGTGTATCTCTCAAGTGTTAGCTTGGATTGACATCGAGGGAAGTCTTCCTAACTATTGTCGATGTGAACTGATTTAGTATTGTTTTCCTCTGGCATGTATTTTTGCTGTGTATATGTAGAAGCCGTTCCAATGCTGTTAAATTTGCACAAAACGTGTGCCTGTCATTGCTCTCAACTGTAACCGGCTTGAGTACAATTGCACTTCATTAGAGTTATCCAGTAGGTTGCTACAGAACCAAAATCCTATAAACTCGATAAAATAAAAATTAATTGTTGACTTATTACACTGTGGCCTTTTATTTTGTCATTGCATCTTGCTGAAAACAACAATTCAGTGGTTGGAAATAAATCTTTGATACCTCTTGAGAATCAATCATGTGCTTCAGGGAAGTCGTTTGAGACATTTTGGGAAATGGGCGAATTCACATAATTGCCTCATTAAACCAGCAAGATGGCACGTTTTGATTAGGTTGGCAGATTTTTTTCAGTGGATGGAACCATGGTAGCTGTTTCTATCTGTTTACAATCTCTATGCTAAGCTAACAAGCTACTGATGCTGGCCTGATATCAACTGTAGAGACACGAGTGGTTATCAATCTTATCTAACTCTCAGCAAGAAAGGAAACAATTAACATAACATTATTTCCTGAAATGTCAAATCAGTCCTCTAAAAGTCTGGTTTCAAGGATTTAGTGGCATCTAGCAATGATGTTGCAGAGCTAGAACCTCCCGCAGTGTGCCAATCATATAGGAGAACTGTGGTGACCAACACCAAACCACTAATGGCCCTTTATAGAGCCAGTGTTTGCTTTGTCCATTCTGGGCTACTGTAGAAACAACATGGCAGACTCTGTGAAAGAGGACCCTCTCCCTATGTAGATATGAATTGCTCATTCTAAGATATTGAAACCACAGTTGAATTACAATTTCCAGGTGATTGTAAATAAATACAAACATAGTTATGAATTTTATGAACCATATCTGTTAATAGATGCCCCGAAATCCTACACACTAGACCCTTCACCAAAAACTGTAATTCAGGTCTTGCCACACACTTCAAAAGCCTCAATATATTATTGACTGAGTTGAATTCCTCAACTTCAAAGATGATACTCGTGCACCTTCTGCAAAAGGCTCACTGGCACTGCTGGTTCAAAACTGAGATACATGAGACATATCCTTCCAAAAAAAGGACCATGATGCTTTATGCTCTTGCACCTTGTTCAGTTGCATAATATGCCAATTCTACAATAAATCTACAATAAATCTGTACAGTGTGAGCTGACTGAGCAAAATGGATAACAAAGAGGAGAACATATACCACATGGGTTTCAGTATTTATGTGTTAAAGCTGCAGGGTACACAGTACAGTTGGCCTATGGCTGAGGTGTTGGACTTGCTGTGTGTTCACTCTGAATACCAAGGCTCAAGTGGTCTGGTGTGAAAAATGGCCCATAGCAACAAGTGTACGAGGCCTTCACTCAGAGATGAGGAGCATGAACGACGCAATGGTGACATCAGCGGCTGTACTGTTGTGCTGGTTACCCATATGGCATGCCAAGGCACTTGGCTGCTCACAGCTCATCTCTCTGTGATACACAGATGCTGCGTTCAAGCCATGTCACATTACTTTTTTGATTCTCATGTTTACCATATTCTCACTAATTACTTAAAGGGACACACCAGCTACCATATATTTTATAGTATCTTCACATGATTAAATTCAGACTTAACGTCGGACAACTTCAACATACATATTATCAGTTATCACTGCAAATCTGTATATGACAAAAATATCAGATAACATACGAAATGATGTATGAAATTGATATGTAAAGTATTTTTTAAAATATAATTTATATAGTTAGTTATAGTTAGGCTTCTCGGGGGCATATAAAGCAGGTAGCAGCATTTGTATTTCAACGTGTGTTCTTTGAGTGCAGACGAATTTCTGAGGTGGCAAGTTGAATCATTGCAAGGGTCTTTTCTCTGATCTAGAGAGAGCGGGCCCTCCAACCGCACCCCATGGGCCCCAGTGCAACAGCAGTGCCTGCACTCTCTATATTTTCACCCCTGGGCTTCGCAGCATGTGAAGGACAACCCAGCTTATTCAAACAAATGAAAACTCTGATGATCACCGTTGTAGTGGATAGGGAAATATGGTTCTGACCATGAACTGCAAAATACCCAGGTGAGAATTTTTAATAGAAATCCTGTGAGTCTTGCACGTTCTTAATCGAGGGTTTGGAATTGAAGAAAAATGAAAAAAATTGTGGATGTTTAGACAACCTCTGGGGCTGGAAAGGAAACCAACACTGAAGTGGCAAAAACTGCAGTTCCTCTAATGGCCACTTGAGGGTGGCTCCAAAAGGGAGTCAGTCCCTACAGATGCCCCCTGCTAAAACGCCCAACTTAACAGCACAAATAACCATGTTGACAGCTTGGTACAAATTCTGGTTTTAAAATTCCGCAGTAGGTGGGCTTCTTTGAGTAACTGGCTGTCTGCCGTCAGTGTTCTCGGCTTCTCAGTCATATCCACCGTCTTCTTCAAATATGGTCACTTCTGGTTCCACAAGTCTAAGATGGTGATGGCCAAAATAACAAACTCATGGCTTCAAAATGCCCACAAACCAATGGATGATGTCACAGTAGCTACATCCATTATTTTTATACACACTGTGTCTGACAAAAAGACGCCTTCAAGTGGCAAAATGACAAATCCAGGTATTTTGGAGATAGACCCATAAGTAGCGACTAAGTCAGGATATCTTAACCTCTGTAGCATAATTTTTTTTAATGCTACTTTCTTTAATATCTCTCTTGCAAGCCCCCCAGCAATATGGAAATGAAATACTACATTGCAAGACTAACACTTAAATCCCAGAGCACTACAAGGCAGAATTATCAGCTACATTCAGACAAATCAATAATGTATTTGCTTCCCAGACGTGGCATCCCAACTCTTGTAGAATCGCTTGCTATGTTTTTTCATTAAAGCTGCACGAACTCGTAGCGCCCAGAAATGTGCCACCTAGAGCCATTACATCAGCTGATTTCACAGATAAACAAACCTTCAGTCAGAGTGAGCTCAGTGAGCAGAGCTTGTGCTATTTGGGTTGGCATCAACGCTTGTGTACACACGGCTGCAGACGACAAACAGGAACACAAGTTGGACCTTAGTTTCAACACAGAGATTATGTGTCAGGATCAGAGCTGCTGTCATGGTATGCATTACATGGTGATGTAATCATAGAAAAATTACAGATTTTATGTTTACCTCCAGTACCTGCAATATGACTGGAATATTTTGTACTATTTCAATGTCAGGGCGGTTGTTGTCTTATTGAGAAACAGCAGCATGAGTACAGTTGTGTCATGTTGTCAGCTGTTACTGGCGTTACGTGATGTCTGTACGTGGAAATCTGTAGAAACAAGAGCGCGCAGAGTCAGTAGAGCTGAGAAAGCAGACAAATTAAAGGACAAGTTACTAATGAATAATTTCTAGAGACAGACTGAGGTCAAACTGGGTGAAATGAGACACTCTGTGGAGTTAACTGGAACACTTTGCCTGAGTGTGAGATAACACTTTTTGCAATTCCCACATCTACAGGGTTTTGAAGTTCAAAAAAATTCCTTTTAACACATTGATGTCCTGGGATTCACTCACAGCTCTTTTTGCTGGGTGAAATGAATAAAGAATCAAAGCAGTAATTCGGCGTGTTTCACAGAAATACTGAATAATGTAAAAAAAAAAAAAAAAAAAAGCTGTATCATGACCTTCTCATGTGTTTATTCACTCACACTTAAAAACAGGAGTACGTCAGAGAGGCTTGTCTGCTTTTTCACCAAACCTTCACTGATGTGTTACACTCTTGTTTTTGCCATCAGTGCTCCCATCCTCCTCCCCCCTCCACATACCTGCCTGCCTCTCTTTCATACTGTAGCCTCTGGCTGCCTTCATCCATCTTCCCACACGGAGCTGTAATTCATGGTCAGAGCACATTCACATATAGACCACAGACAACTGGCTGGATGACGGAACGGCAGGTTTAAACATTAGGTTTGATCATTTAGATGATGGAAATTCAGTTTGTGAGTCTGAGCTGTGGCCTTACAACTAACAACTGACAAACAGATTGTAGATTGTTTCTGGTTTGTTATGTGAAAATGATAATGTTTTCTAACTGATCACTTTATGATGGTGTCTCACACTGCTCTTTTCCGTCATTAAGCATTCAAATCCAAAGGTCCTTTTATCACGACATATTTTTTTTTACTTATGCTCTCAAATGTCTCTATTCAGTCTTGCATGCTCGGCCTGAAAACCATTTTGAATAACCTGAAATGCACCAAACCGACTGTTGTTTTGGCTCGGGCCTGAAAATATCCTCCTGCTTTGTTCGCTCTCATTGATGTGGGGAATGTTTGTGCTCTGCAGATGCCTCATAGACTGTGAGATGACCAGTGGGCGGACTTAACACCGACATAACAAGGAGGCAAATGACTCAGACTCAAACATCAGGGATGTCGATAAAGAAAAGGTGCCACATTAATATGTTAATTGCAGAAACTGGACTCAAGGACCAGAATGACACAATGTGTAGGATGCAGTACACATAGTTATTGTCTTGGGGAATCAACTTTGAATGTGTCAGTGCATAAAAATCTCTGCTGACTGCTGTGTGTTTAAGTGGACGATTAAAAGCAAAAGGGCATCTAGAGTATGTATGTAGTAGGCGATTTGAGGGGGGACGTGGGGGACGCCATCCTCCTTGTTAGCAAAATGACCACAACGCATCCCTGTTTTAAGCCTGCCATCACTCCCCATCCAGGTCAGAACCCAGACACTGTTAGAAAGAAGAGATCCGTAGCTTTCTAATGAAATCAGTATAGTTTTACTCCCCAAATATGAATCAAAATACGTCACATTACATAGCATACGTAGAAGTTAGCATGCACAGTTAGCAATGGACTTCCCAGGACAAAAGCAACATATATAATCCAGGACGGGACACATATTTGGACTTCAGGACAAAGACAGGGAGTCTGCACTTTTTTCTGTCTCTCTTGTTTACCATGCTGGTAAATCTGAATGAAATATATTTGGCGCTCATAGTTTTCTATTGAATTGTTGAGAATGAAACTGAGCTGGTGTGTACCATGTCCATATTGTCCATATTTAATAAAATAGCTCATGTGAGGTTATAATATTGCGAAAATATATTGCGAAAGCCAAGACTTTGTTTATTTGACATCAAACAAAAACCCACTGTCTTGGACCCAGCCTTGTGACTGTAACCAGACCAGAGTGTGGCTACTAAGTGTTCATTGCCAACTTGTCATCATTCCTTTACATGCTTCAAAATTACACTCTGATAGCCAGGAGTTGTTTATTTAAATCAAACAAAAGCCCAAAATGACTCAGATTGAGACGTTGATATAACTACACATTTATAGCCAAAAAAGACTTCCATTGAAAGCTGCTGGATTTAGGTGCAAAGTTTGAATGCTGCTGAAACTCAGTGACAAAAAAACAAACAAACCAAAACACACACACACACACAAAAAAAACCAAAAAAAAACCATGTACTCCTCCATTTTTGTTTTGGCTCTGTGCACAATGGTTTTTAGAGGACAACAAGATATTTTTAGACATGACTACAGAGCTGCAGCCCATTGTCTCCCTGTTGTAAACCTGGACAGATTCAGCTACTTTACTTACTTTATTAAAAACAAAAAATGCATAAATTATGAAACATGAAACCAAACACATGATTTTTCTTGTCTGTACATAATTATCATCTTAATGCATTATATCACTTAAACAGTATTACATTATTGTTCTCCCATATACAGTGACAGTCTTTCACAGAGCTTTAAAGTCATTTGTAGTGTGAAGAAAGCTTTGTGCCAAAATGTGTAACCTCTAAAATGTTCCAGATAGATAGATAGATAGATAGATAGATAGATAGATAGATAGATAGATAGATAATTATCCCCTGTTTGTGTTCGAGGCAAAAGCTACATTTAATTTTTAAATTTTATGTCAAGCTGATCCGTCTTGAGTAAACAGATTGGCCAATCAGAGGTTCCTGTCGATGCTTGTCCTGAGTTTACTTTTATGCACTTCCAAATTTTAACCACAAGAGGGAAACCTTTCTCTTTTTGAAAGATTATTTCCTTGTCTCATTCTTTCTATCTTGTGGTTTGTTATATGACTGTAGTGACTAGTTGTTGTTTTTTAAGAATATGTGTATTACTGTTTTTTAAGCACAACAAAGAACAAAGCAGCTTGGTCATGACATGACAAATAAAATGAGTAGCAAAAAATAAGGCTTGAAATTAGGGTTACATCTCCAGTAAGTCATAGTTACAGTTATAAAACAACAACTCACACTTAAAAACAGGAGTAAAAAACAACATCTTTGATTAACTGAACACAAATAAAAATGTAGCATAACTTTGATTTAGCTCTCTAATATTTATGAGGCAGTTGTCATGTATACTTTTGTTGTGGCAGGAACATCTCCAGTGTGACACTAGAGTATCTGCGTATCAAGCATTTTTCTTTTCTTTTTTTTATTTCTGTGTAAAGCCACAAATCTCATAGTCAGCAACCAATCATCAAACCATACATGTTTCCCTCACACCTTAACGTGTCCTGGATAAAAATGATTATTTGATGTGTGAGAAGTAAAACTGAAGGGATATTCAGACTGAAACAGTGTGCAGTTTGACTCAGAAAAAATAGCTATATTAGTAACAGTATGTAAGTTAAACCATTCGTACAGGTCATATTACTATCAGTATGTTGCCATGTGTAGGGCTTACATCACTACCACTGGACTATCACTAAAACATGATAGTATCAAGAATGATTTCTAATAAAACCCCGTTATGAAATGCAACAGGAAGTTTAACTAAAAAGTGGAATTTCCCAACACTAAAGGAAAACTACCACATGCTATTAATCGTTACTGATTACACTGAACATAAGGCAGAAATTCTGGATGTGTAAAGAGATGAAGAAGCATTTTTATATCTCCATTTCTTCAGAGTTTGAGTGTTGCTCTGTGAGATCCTGCCTGCCAGTGGCCGGTGCTTTGTCCTCTCGTAGGGCACCCAGAGGTGATTTGCTTCATAAATGATGGTGCCCGGTCTGCTTTGCTGCACCCGAGAGCAGTTTGTTCTAATGGTTTCCCCTGAATGGAGTGCAGCCATGAAGGTTTGCATTGCAGGAAGTAGCTGAGGCAGTTTCACTCAGGTGTGGTATCGCTCATGTGCCATTAGGTTCATTAATAGAGCTTTTCTGAAGATTAGAAAGGTGGACATCAGCTGGGAGGCATTTCATTATGACTGTTGGTATAACAATGTACACACAAAGCTCCTCAGACTTTGAAAACCGCAGGAGAGTGGAATAATCTTGCCACATCTCATGCCTTAATGTTTTAACGGGATAGCAAACACAAAAACAACATACTCATACAAACACGTACATAACGCTCTGTTCATCAGATCTTAGCAAACATCCTGCATGACTAAGTGAGGAGCAGGTTAAAGGTTGGAATGGCTGCCTTTCATGGGCCGCAATATTTTTATGACCTTGTCTGCACAGACACTACTGGTTACACATAAAAGTTTGCTCCTGGCAAAATTGAACTTTATGATTCCAAAATCCAAAGATGTGACCAGACATTCAAGTGTTTTGCAGTAATATGTGTCTGAATCAGCCTCATAGTCAGTAAGAAATCCTGGTTTCTGTTGACCTGAAGTCACCAGTCCCGTCTCTCCCATTAACCATCTTATCTGAGCCAAACCCTTTATGAACCATCACCTCGTAATCCTGCACCTTTACTGCCTTCGCTGTGTGCTGCTGTCAAGGATAAGGTAATCAGCTTATCATAAAGACATGATTTATAAAACTTGGAATAAGGGCATCTTAATTCAGACCTTCTTTGATATCATCCACTTCTTGCCTTATATGACGAAATAATGAGACAAACCTTCCTTTCTCTCAGTAGACTTGTTTATTTCTTGTCACAGCAGTTTTAAAGCAAAACTTCAGCATGTTCCCCGTCCTGTTCATTTGCCTGAATGAGCAGCGTCAGGAAGGAGGAGAGGGAGACTTGTTTCGGTATTTTCTTGCCTTATCTCAAATCATATCCCAGCACTGAAGGCATGTGATGTTGGGCAATGGGGTCATAAAGCAGGGCAACTCTTTACGAGAGGGACTGTGAAACTCTTGGCTTCACTGGCTGGCTCTGTGACTGCAGGGGGGCTTCCGCCATGCAAAAAAATGTTAGCGATAACATAACATTTTGTCCCCGTGTTAAAATCTTCAAGACGCTTGAGACAAATAATCCAAATATAGAAAAGGTTTATTTGCATTGAAAAGAAAATGAGTAACTTACTAGTTTTTCCCACTTCCTTGAAGACATTGAAAGACGTACTTTGTTGAAAAGTTTTTTTCTTCCCTTCAAATAATATTTCCTCTACATTCCTATTAAAGACACTGACTTTGACAACTAACACAGACTGGCATGTGCATTTTGTTGGGAATTTGCAGATGATGTGGATATATAGTGCTTCAAAACAAGAACCCTGTGAAATCTTCTGTTTTTATCTTGTCATATTTTTTGTGCATTTATCACACAGATTAAGAATTATTTATGGACGAGGAGGAGTTCATTTCACATTGGTTTTGCAAGTGTTATGCTGGCTATCTTACACCATGTGAGTTAGCTTAGTCTATTTTCACTTAGTTTCATTTTAGATTAGGTTTAAGTTTTGTTCAGTGTCGTTTAGCCTTTAGCTTAGTTTAGTTTAATTTACTATATCTTGTCTTAGTTTAGTTTAAGCTTAGGTTAGTTTTTAGTTTAGTGAACTGAGCTTGGTTTTACTTAGTTTATCTTAGCTTAGCTCACTTTAGCTTACTCCCGCGAGAGTAGGCCTACTAGTAGCTTATGCTTGTCTCAAAGATTGAGCCATGCAAGTCTAAGTATACACGGCTGGTACAGTGAAACTGTGAATTGCTCATTAAATCAGTTTAGTTAGCAAGTAGTTTTGTTAAGCTCAGGTTAGTTTAGTTTATCTTGGTTTATCTAAATTTGGTTTTAGGTTAGATTAGGGGTTAGTTTAGTGATCTCAGTTTGGTTAAATTTACTTTAGCTTATAGTTTAGTTAGCAATTAGTTTAAGTACAGTTTAAGTTTATCTTGGTTTATCTTAGTTTGGTTTTAGGTTAGATTAGACTTTAGTTTAGAGAACTAAGCTTGGTTAAGTTACGTCTAGTTTAGCATAATTCAGTCTAGTTTAGTTTAGTTAAGTTAAGCGTGCTTATCTTAGTTTAGTACAGATTAGTTTAATTTATCTTGGCTGATCTTATCTTTGTTTGATCTTTAGTTTTGTCTGATTTAGTCTGGTTTAGTTTAACTTAGCTGAGTTGTTAATTTGTTAGGAAATGCTCATTAATTTACCATTTTTAAGAAATGACTTAATTTAAATAAACCTACCGCGTTAAGTCTTATTTTCATGAATAATCGTCTTTATTGTAATTGTTAGTCTTTATTTTCTGCATGAAAACTTCCAAATGGTGTTAAAGTCAGATATTTTGTTTTTCCATTTTTTTTTAATTTTTTTTTTTACATTTTTAATACACTGGGGATGTTTGACAGTTACGGTCACAGCACAGGTGTGAACCGAAGGTGAGGCAGAGCTGATCCTCACAGCAGAGCAGTGCAGGTGCTGTCACACAGGTAACTGATGGGGCTAGATTACCCTGACAGACAGCATTTTAAAGCTGTTATAAAAGTGGCTTTTTATTTGATTGCTGTCAGGTCTTGCTGGCCCTGACTCCATTCAAGGTTTGTTTGAAGACACCAAAAACCAAAGGACATGGGAATATATGTGTGTGTGTGTGTGTGTGTGTGTGGTGTGTGGGGGGTCATGCAGGGGGTTTGGTCACGGAGGTCGGGGGGTAGGGAAGTCACACAGGTAGGGGACAATGATACAGGCAGTGGGACTGTGCAGTCACCATGTCTCAATCTACAAACTGACCCTGCATGACTGGTCTTGGGCAACAGCTAATGGCCCCCAATTACAGTTTCTCTGTCCTCCAGAAAGCAGCCAGTGTGGCGTGACCCTCTGAAATGAGTCTTCCCCACAAAAGCATGGCAACAATGGATATGTTTGGAGAATGAGAAGGCTTACTTTTATGTTAATTTTCATATCCTAGATTGAGAATGACACACTAATATTTGCTTTGAATCTTTTCCTCACACTTATAATAACACCTGTTTGGCTTCTTTTCAGTCCTCGAGATCATTTAGTATTTGCATGTTGAAATCTGGATGAAGCTAGTGAGGGTGGGAACAGAGCCAAGACAGAGGTCTGAGGTGGAAAGGTCAAACTGATGTTTCACCATGAAGCCAGAGAGGGACATTTTTTTCCGACAGGATGCCTCCTGTGGTCGGGGTTAATGTGGTGTTGGAAGGACAGAGATGTGCGGATGAATTAATTTTAGGGATGAGCAGAGGAGCGTGAAGACAGAGGTCCAGAGTCCACTGGTGGTGGAGCAGTGGAGGGGGGGAGCGGCTTTGGAAAATGCGTTTCTGAGTGCAGGTCTAAATTAAAAATCAAATAAGGACTCAATCAAATTAAAAAGTCAAGGTTTTTTTAAAAAATGAAACACAGCGGCTTGACTCGGGACAAGAATTGAGCAATCAAACCAGAGAATAATTTTTGCCATGTTGGCAGCAAGGCAAAACTGGAATACAGTAACACATCAACTATCCGATATACTATGAGATTAAAGTGGTAAATTTACGAGAAAAAACTTCTCAGTCAAAGTAATATAAAAAGCAACACAGTTTATGGAGTTCGTAAGATGCAACACATCTTGTCGCATAATACCAAAGTACCCTGGGTGCTTCGGTTGTTGTTGTTCTTGGACACTGTCAAGTTCTGCCTGTTGCATGCATTGTCGTCAAAACACACTTCCGTTTTCACAGGAAATTTAACGTTTACATACAGTCTCTTTAAAATAAACGCACTATCGGTCAACACTGTGAATTGACATCTTTTTTTCTTCAACAACAATCACACGTGGTTGAGTTCAGGCAACAAAAACAAGTGGTTGGGTTTAGGAAAAAAGAACAGGGTTTGGCTTTAGAATCTTTCAGGACACAAACACTGCTCTCTTGGGTGCAAGTTGGTGTTTGTTGGACCCATCCCACCCTCCCCAGATGGATTTTTGCTGCCTTAACTTTCGTCCTTGTCCCTCTGCATTTTCCCCTGGTGCCACTGGGTGCTGTTAAACTATAACAGCAACTGGTCGCGTATCATGCCGACATTAAAGGACGCCTTTTTTGTTGGTTTCTGATGCCACAAGTGCAGGATTTCCATGAGTTCTGAGTGAGACCAGGCTCTAAGATGTGGTGGGTGAATGTGTCAAGCACATAATTTTCATGTAAGACTTCAAGCCCTGAGTGAATAAAATGTTGCATAGGACATGTATTCAGGTGTAAATAGCCACATTGGCCTTTACACTATGGGTGCAACAGCATTGTTGACCATGGACACTGGTGCAAATAGCATTCACCTGTCTTAATTTGGTCTTTTGCTTCAGGCAGGCTAGTGCATGTGTTTATATTATATACACTGCTACATGTAGCTACATGCTAACTTCAGGGAAACAAGTAATCTTTGTTGTTGTCATTCCTTTCTGAACATGTCCATAGCAGGCACAGGTAGCACAGCACGATCCTCATAAAGCGGCACCTTCGTCCAAAAAAATTAACGTGGCTTGATGTCAACTTTACATTCAACAAACTTCGTTATAGCCATTCTACCCACTTAAAATGATGATGCAGAGATGCCAAGGTACGTAAGACCTGTAAACGCCAATCCGTAAAAGAAAAACAGATCCCCTGTAACCGCTGTCATCAAGTCAAAATGTTTATTCGTCTGATATTTGATAATGACATTTCTATCAACCTTAGCTGCACATTATGCTTATTGCTAATTATCATGTGTTAGCATTTAGCTCAAAGTGCTGCTGAGCCTAAGTACAGCCTCACAGAGCAACTAACTTTTTTGATTTCATATGATGCATTTTTCAAGGCCTAAAGAAGTGACATTATGCTTTTTTTTTACAAGATCTGTACCTAAATTTGGAAAAATTTGGACAAACGTTTTTGTAGCACAGACCCTTTAATTATCTTGTGATCTCTCGTGGGGGTTCATACCAACAGAAAGTAGATTATGTGTCTGTTTGAGAATGATTAGCCAAATTTGATGACAAACGATCAAAAACATAAACAGGATATACAGTGGTGTTTCAGGGGTTTTGGTTCACTGCAACAGAGAGTCACATCTGATGACTGTACAAAGAAGGCAGCTTTAGGTGCTTTAAGCAATCACAGGGGGACAAGACAGACGCCACGGTCGACTGAGTGTGAAGCTTTACTCGTGAAATAATAGATAACTGGGTTCCACATTAGGTGGCGCAGGGCCAGGGTCTTAATTGTTGAAAAGCTGAGTAGAGTTAAAGAAGCTCCTGAGAGACCTTTCCTATCAAAGTTCATGTTTACAGTAAAAACAGATTTTGAACTTAGAGAAAGACTGAGGCTCATCATGACAAGTTGTCACCACTGATAAAGTGCGTTTGTGTCACTGGTGGATGACAGGTGTGTCATAATGTTCAGCTTTTTGTTGAAGAAATTCATCCATGCTAATGTTTATATACTGTGTTTACTGTTAAAAGCACACAGTGTGACTTCATTTCTCTCCTATCAAACGTCTCAGACAGGATGAGTTACTGTAGTTCTCTTGACAATGATCCCATTTAGCTCCCTTACAGCAAAGCCACACCAACATCGATCGGTGTATGAGGTAAAAGGAAATGTGCTGATTCCTCGCACACTCGGTTACACATTAACTGTTAACAAAAAAAGAAATAAAAAGAGCTCATAGACCTGGACAGATAACCTGCTACTGCATCCGTCAGACCAGGCAAATAAATTGCTGACAGAAAAAATAATCTTGACACTAAAGGTCATTGTTGCTACCGTCACATTTTCGTGTTGCATTTATGGCCAAAATAAAGATCTATGAGAGAGAGAGAGAGAGAGAGAGAGAGAGAGAGAGCAGATTCCACTCGTGAATTTAAGTGTCTTTGAAATATCCTTTTGTAGAAGAGATAAGTTTGCACAGCTTCATAATATCCTGAATTTTTTATGTACTCTGATAGCAATACCACGCTGTAAAAATACGCCATACTCCAGGTAAAAGTCACATTACTTAAGTGCTGTAGAAGTACATTGAGTGCATTTGAAGTATGCTACATGCTGTTGGTTTGTTTGAAATCCTGATCTGCAGAGTAACAACAGCTGTGGTACAGTAAAGAAAAAAGTACATTTTCCTCTGAAACGTAGCAGAATAGAAGTATAAAGTTAAGATAAATTAATTCACTAACTACTACAACTACTACTACTACTACTATTACTACTACTACTACTGCTACTACTACTACTACTAATAATAATAACAATAATAATACAATTTACATCTAGTGCAAAATAAAATGCACAATAAATAAAGTGGTGACAATAAACAGGAATTACATATCAGATGAGTTTTCAGTGTTTTACATGTTATGCGTGAACAAATATTTATATTTCTTTTCTTTGACAAATGTAAATAGATGCACAGTATTTGGGAGGCTTTACAGCAGCATATAAAAGCATACTGCTAACACGAATCACACATACAAAGCATGTAACAATCCATGTTTACCAGGCATTTTAGAGTCAAACATGTCATCAGTTCAGAATCACGCTTGTCAGCAATTCTCATAAGATGAGGAAGAGTCATTAAGTATCAAGCTGTTGAAATAACGTTTAGTGTATCTTCTGTCAGTGCCTGGCAACCTGAAAGTTTTCACTTCTATAATCACTCTGCAGAGCATCAATAAACTGCAGCAGTATTTGCAATATTTTCCCAGTTAATTTAAGATGAATGTCACAAGTGGGAACTGAGAGCAGCGCGGTGCATTTTCTCTCTGGGCCAATCAGGGTGTAACAACACTCTTTCTTATAGGGCGAGAGGGCATTCTGCTCGACCTAAGGCAGACCTTGTGTTAGCAAATACTATCAGCCAGATTGTGGTCTTAAGGTCTCTTTGAGACTTGTTTTGCTGTCTTCTGCTGCTCTGTGTGAGGTTGATTTTGTGCATTCTGAAACCAAAGAATATGAAATAAAACCTTTCCAGTAGGTGCATCAGGATAGTTCTTTGTGTTTTTCATGCAAGAGTTTTGCTTGCCTAATGATCACCTAATACCCAAGGCTTTATTTTGTTATTTGTGTATTTCCATTGAAACCCCTGATAACCCCTATAGGCTCAACATACAGTATTTGTTTTTATCAGAGAGGCATATGTTTGTTATTGAAAACACTTTTTTTTATATTGAAGAGGCATTTGTTTATCATTATTAGTATTATTATTAATACTAACAACAACAACAATAATAATAATAATAATAATAATGATAATATATTGTGTGGTTTGGAAATGGTCCTGAGGCGTCTTCCTAACCGGCTGAAACCTTGGGAGTCACCCAAAAAAACAAAAAATAATTCAAATTAATAAATTAATAAAGGCATTTGTTAAGAGTTTAACGTGCATGTACACAGTTTGAATGTGATACCCAGCACTGTAATGTTGTAGCTGCTCAGAGTGAAGCTGATTTTAACTATGTTATGTAGTGTTGTGCAGTTCATTCTATAGAGATGCATATTTTACAAGATCATTATACAGTTTGAACGTAGAATTTTTATCTGCAAAGCAACCATGGCCGTAATTGAATAAAAGTGAGTACTGTATGTTTCCTCTAAAATAAAGTTAAGTCCACAGTACTATTAAATACCTCAAAATTGTGAATGTACTTTGTTACTGTCTGTTACTGATAACAGGTTTAGAATCAAGACGTAATACTAGTGTATAATATACAGTTCTACACATTACCTTGTTTCTTACAGTATGTGGAGTGTGACAGAATGATAAAAATAATAAATAAAAATTATATGTTGCGTCGAAGCACCTGTGATTAGAGAGCGGTAACCGTATGTGCCTGTGTGTGCGTTTTTGTCACTAGTGTCTCTGCTCATGTTGGGTAATTCTGTCATGCAGGCTCGGACAGCAGTGTGTTTGTTCTGCAGGGTTTCAGTCAGAACATTCCACCTCTCGTGGCTGCTAATGGCAGGTGTGCATGCCTCCGCATTAATCAGGGTGCTGTGAACCTGCCATTTAATCGCAGAGGAAGCCGAGCAGGTAATTACTTTTGAATCCCTAATTGCGCAGACAAGGAGAAAGAAAAACACTGGGCAGGGAGGCAGCCAACCAACATCACATGTCTTCTGTCACTCCTGGGTTGTCCCTGTGTGTCACACTGAGCTGGACACTGATCACTGGCTAATCAATACAGGTGTGCGGTCTGTGTGGGACTGAGTCTATCCAAACTGGTGTGTGTAGTAAATGACAGAGAATAAATTTTGAGTTTTAGTTCTAGTTTTTTTTCATTGGTACTGATACTCAATGTTTGTCCTTCCTTCAGCAGTTAGTTGGATGGTGTAAAACAACAAAAACAGATCAAATGGAAAATACACTCAGTTGCCACTTTATTAGGCACACTTAGTTTAACTGATGCAATCTCTTTACCTTCATAAAAGTTAAAATCATTGATGAAATGTAACTTTTACGGGAACTTGTAGCCTATCTAAGTATTTCAGTTTTATAATTTTATAATTTTTTAAATTAATAATCTTATATTTTTTAATATTTTATACCAATAATCCAATACAGTGCAGAGGCAAATATTGTACTTTTTACTCCACTACACTTATCTGACAGCTATAGTTACTATTCTATGCAGACATATAACTGTCTTATAAAATATGATATCCTGTTCACAGTGTAGAAAGCCTGTAACCAACTGTGTCGTGATTTTCTATACTTTCTTTTTTGTCTTTGTTTAGCATCTTCTAAACAATCTTTACCCTGCGTGTATGGTGTCCTTTGTTTCAGCAAGGCCACCAAAATCAAGACCAAGTCATGACCAATACTAGAGCAAGTCCCACAAAGCACAACACACTTATGATACAATGTGGAAAATGCAAACCACAGGCACTCCTTAAATTGATCTGAAAGATCCACATTCCCATGAAAACACTCACAGAAAACAAATGAAGATTACTATTCATCCACCTCTTTTATTGCCATACTTTCTAAATGTGAGTGTGCATAAGTGTACTGTGAAAAATTTCTTGTTAAGATGATAAAAAGGCATTCAGGGGTGAAGTTTATGTGTGGCAATTTTACTTTTTTTCCATACAAACAATACAAACAAAAACGAAGGAGCTGAAATCAACATAACCATCTTTAAACAGCACTCCTCTTTTTGCACAGACAATTTACATTCCTGCAGTTGTGGGTTTGATCGGTCTTAAATAAAATCCAGAGTCCTCTTTGTCTGAGGCCGAGACAAGACCGAGTAAAGACACCAGGACTGACCTTGACAAAGCAGTGGTTTCAGCACAAACTCAGCTGAAGTCTGAATTATCAAAAAGCTGCCAGGAACCCAAAAATGAGAAAATACAAATGTGGCTATAAAAATGTACAAACTTTCAAAATAGCATTATGGAACAGTTAAAAACTGTAAAAAAAAAAAAAACAACAACAAAAAAAACATTGTTTCACATAAAATAGTAAGAAATAAAATCATAATAAAGTCTATTTACATGTAAAATGATTTTATCCAAACTCATTTTTGTGTAATAAAAGCCTGAAAAATAAAAAAAAAAGAGAATAAGTCTTTTTTATTTAATTTTTTTTTTTAAATATATTATGGTCTAAAGACATAAATGAGACACTGTGTGAAGCATAAGTGCATTCATTGTGCTGATGATACTTCTGTACTTTACTACTTAAGTAAGATTTTTTATGCAGGACTTTCACTTGTAATGGAGTACTTTTACTCAAGTAAAATACTTCTTCCTCTCTTGAAAGAATCTCTCACAGCTCCTACTCTCCTCCTAATAACAAAGCTTGTGAAGCACTGTTTTCGTCTGCTGTTGCTGTAATGAGCCCAATTTGCAAAGATTCTCTCTCCTGCAAGCACAACAAAGAGTTCACACAGCATTTGGATGTCAACAAGCACAAAGCAAACATCTGATAACTGCATTCCAGCATTGTTTCCAAATGCACTGCTAAATAAAGAGACCTCTTATCGTGCGCCATAATTTGTCACAAACTCTTCCTTGTAGGCGTGTGTTTGACTTCCCGCTGAGTACAGCAGCTAACGGCTTGGATCTGATTGACTCATGTTCTTTTCACGGGAGATTTATTGCACGGTGACACACCTTACGTGGACCTGGCACAGTTTGTCTGTTCAAAATAAGGTCAGGGATGATACATGTGTGTGTGTGTGTGTGTGTGTGTGCTTGAACTTTATCGTTATATTCTACGGTTACACACTGTGTGGTCAGTGCAGTAAAACTCTCAAATAACTATAAAGATCAAACGTAAGTGGGTAGATTGAATAACATGAGAGACAATGACCAAAAGAAACATATACAACAGGTTAGCCAGAGGGTCAGTCTCACCTGCATGATGTCCCGTCGTTCACTAGGTGACAGCAGTGAGTTCAACAACAGGTTCAGAAGAGCTCCACATCCTGCTGCTAACATTTAAACAAAAGGAGTCCTATGTTTCTATGCCTTCACCACAGGACTATGCAAAATGAACCACTGGTATGGAACTGGAGCTCATGGCAGCGTCATGCAAATCTCCACAGAGTTCCCCAGTTTAACAGTCATTAATAGATAACCAGAAATGTGGACGATGGAACATCTTCACAGTTTGCCAACTGTTGGAAACATTTGGGTACAGTTATGCTTTCAGGAAGGATTGAATGATTTCATCTCCACACAAAAAAAATGTTTTATTTCTGTGGAGTGACACGAACAACAGAAAGCCTCTGTGTGTTAAGTCCTGCTGAGACAGAAAGTGTTAATCAGCTTTGCTTGACAAGTTTCCAGTGAGTGGTTGCTCCAATAAATGTGTGAAATAAATGAATGTCTTTCTGTACCAGTCAGGACTAATCTAAGGTTTATCAAATACATCTATTGATTATCACTGGTGGCATGACAACACATAGTCTCACCTAAAAACAGCAGTGTAGTCGTCCTGTCGTCAGACTGCAGTTGTGTTTTCATGCGTCAGTGTGCCTGCGTGTGCTTTTTTGGCTCATTTACTTTCTCAGAGTCAGTCTGTTAGACTGTGACGCTGCTGTCAGCCTCTTTGTCTGCGTTGGTGCTCAACAAAATTGGTTCTTAAGCTTTTTGGATCTTCCAAATTTAACAAAATATAATAATGATGAATTAAAAGCATTACAAAAGTGGTGTTTTACATTGAAGCACAGAATATTATGTCTACATATGTATTTATATTCTATCTGTTTATACTGACATGTAGCACCTTTAATGTCTTTTCTTACATAAGCTAATATCTTATGTGTTTGAATTTTAAAAACAAATCCAATAAGTAAAGAAACATATTTCACATATAGACCGTTATCTATCTATGCAACAGGCCTCTTTTTATAACTAAAAAGTCACAGTACAGACACACAGGTGAAAATAATGGCATTAACAGTGGCTGAAATCAATTTACCTGCTTCAGTTTCAGGTTTTAAGTATTGTGCATGCTATGTATTACACTGTCATGGCTTATTGGGTCATGTAAATATAATACAGTTTAATGCTATTAGTAACACTTGTGTTTTTCCTACAATAACAAACCAAAATGTCCGCTGACAAAAAAAAAGCCTGTTGATATCAAAAGAGTCTTTTTCTGACTTTTTCTGACTTCATGATATCTTAATATGTTGCTGTGATTAAACATGTACTGGCTTTATCATACTTTTCTTTGATTCTGACATTTGATAAGCAGCTTTTTTTTGTGTTTTCACCTGATGCCATAGAGATAGCCGCTCTGCCCCCCCGTGCACCCGAAGACAAAGTGGCTGTTGCTTCGATCCCTGAGTCAATATTGACCACCAGCCAGCGGGAGAGAGAAGCAGCAGCAGCAGCAGCAGCAGCTGGGAAGAAGATAGCCAGGAGATCATCATCAGCTACACACACACACACACACACACACGCACGCACTTATGAAACCATAAAAAACACCAGCATACTGTCAGTATGATGTGGTTATTGACTTCCTGAGGCTGAGATTTCTTCTATTCAAGAAAGTATTCAAGAAACTCGAGACAAGGGGCAAGAACCAGAGGAGCATAAGTGGCGAAAATGAGTTACACACACACACACACACATATATGCATATATATATATATATGTGTGTGTGTGTGTGTGTGTGTGTATAATGAAAGCTTTTGAGTTGTGCCTCTGCCAAAACAGTTACTTTTATGAGTTATTAATCAAACCAAAAGAGCAGAGATTATTTGAGGCCAAAAAGGGTGCAAGTGCATTTACTCAAAATATTGTCAACTAGTATTCAGTCATCCACATGTTTATGAAGTTTTCATAATCTGAATTCAATAAACAAAGTCAGGACAAAGTATGGCCATTTTTTGTTTTGGCTGTCCTGTAAATGTCACATAGATATACAATCAATTATACAATAATGATCAAAAATAGCCTAAAAATAAGTGGGATAATTTTACTGTTCTTAACACTTGTGAAATATGTGGCAGCCAAGTCAAACCTGTTGAGAGGGATGCAATTGTATTGCAGTTTTTTTTACACTTTGACTACAAATTACAGAGAGAAATCTACAAGCTTGAGTAAAAAAAAAAACTTATACTTGTAACAGAGTATTTTTACAGTCTGATATTAATACTTTTTACTTAATTAAAGGATCTAGAAAAGGGCCCTGTCACATCAAGCCAATAGTCAGCTATCAGTCAATGTTGGGCCATTGGACAGCGACTGTTGTCCTTGTCTGTGTGGTGTGTCCTGCACTGTTGATCCTAATCAGCCACTGTCTAATTGGCGTCAGAGATGGCAGAAACTGTCGTTGAGTGAAATCATTCTGATTGGCAGTTCAGCTCAGTGCACAGAAGAGAAACAGAAGTGAGAAAAGCAAACCACCACATTCTCACTCTGACCTCAACACATATTGCCGCTTGGTCATTAATTTTCCATGTCTACTTGTGACATGCAAGATAGCCTGTGTGCTTCTGATGTTGACGTTCTGGGATGCCTCATCAAGTTCCTCTTGTTACATGTATTGATTCTTTTCAAAGTACACTTCCTTTTTTCATAGATAATGTTTTGATAAGTTTGCATACTCGCTTTAAAAATAAACACACTACGCTAGTACAACACCATGAATTGTTGTTTCTTTCCTTGAACAAAAAAAACGCACATGGTTATGTTCAGACTAAAGTGTGTGTGAGATCAAAACAACCTTGTTATATGAGACAAGATTATTTTTTTAGCCACTGAGCTCCTTAGCAGAAATGATTTATAATTGTTTGTGTTACTATCGCTAGCACACAGTAAATATCCTTTGTTGTTTCTTCGTCAGGTTGTATTGTTAATGTGCTAATTGGCTAACTAATATCTTGAATCTGTTCTATCTGTCTTCTAGTTTCCATTTTTTAGTGACAAATACAGCCCTACATACCCTACATAGGGTTATTTCCTCTCATGCAGGAGCAGGGCGTACATGCTAGTTCACCATTGGCTGTAGTCTTAATGGTGTGTTTACGTCCAAGTTTTTGGAAGACACACAGGCAACGAGGGGCTAAGCAGTTTATGGTTTAAATGTCAGTAATTTCATCAAAGTAAAAGTCCTTTGCTACTTTCATGTTTGTATAATGGGAGAGATGCACATGTCCTAAATATTGACGGGGACATGTCCCCTGCATCCACCCTGAAATCTACACCTACATCTGTAGCTGAACTTCAGAGGGTTTATGATATTTGCCATCAAATATCTTCTTTCGATGTCTTCAGAGCTGTAAAATCACAGCGAGAACTGTTTGTCCCTTGTACTATGAATGTAACAAGAAGACATGCTCTGACAGGATAAATCGCTGTATCTGGGGGCAGCTTGGCTCAGTAAAAGTGTGGGAGTATCAAGCTGTTGGGGGGGCATGTATGATGCCAGGGGTCGTGCTACCCTGACATACATGATGCTGCTTCACAGTATTTTCTCTCATGTCTGCAAACCTGAGCTTCACAGGATGGAAAATCCCAAATCTGCTGTGTCTGTTTAGTATTTCTTAACAGCTGATCTGTCTTTGGAAGAGAACAAAACACAAAAATACTACACAAGAGAGAAGTTAAGACGTAATCAAACAGCACTGAGACAGAAACCAATTTGCGGTGCGGTGACTAAGAGCCAAAACCTCAAAGCTGCTCTGATCTGACATGATTTAACAAAAGAAAAGAGGAGGAAAAGCTCAATCCCTGACTGCACACACACCTTTTGCATGAAGAGCAAACACAGCCAAGAGACTTTCAAGTCTTGGGTTTGATTCAAACCCACAGAAACACTCTGTCACACACACACATAAACACACACACAACGTGTGCGACGTGTGTTGACAGAGTCGACACACACACCTCCAGCGCTTCAGACTGGCAGACCGCCCCACTTCTCCCAGTTCAGGATCATCCGCAGGTCATGTTTAAGAATTGGGAGGAGTGGACGGATGCCAGTGCTTTCCATCACTTTCCTCTTCCGTATCCTCGCTTGAATCAGGCACCTGCAAACAAAGATGTCCTCTCTGTGTGTGCAGCCATCTCCCTGTGATTCATGGGTGTGGTGACGACATCTTATTGCGCTGATTGAGATCAAAACTGCGGCTCCATCTGATGTGATGCAATCAAAGCACAAGTGGAAAAGTCTGAACACTGATGGATTTATAACAGATAAGATTAACAACCTGTAATTATCATTCCAATAGCCAGAGGATTTGCATGATTAATGACGTTTTGTGTGAGGGTGGGATCTTTAGACTCTTAGCTTTTATTTTTAGAATAAAGGTTCACATTACAGGATTGGTTTTTTTTTCTTGTTGACACTTCTTGGTTGAGTCAACTGAGACATATTTCCTGCAAAAACATGCCCCCTGTCAACGCTGCTCTCTTCATTCTTGAGGAGAAATAGTTTGACATTCTGGAAAGTACTCTTGTTTGCTTTCTTGACGAGCGTTAGATGAGAAGATCAATCCCACTCTCGTATTTGTCTAAGTATGAGGCTACAGCCAGCAGCAGATTAGCTTAGTTTAGCATGAGGACTGGAGACAGGTTGAAACAGCTTGTCTGGCTCTGCCCAGATGCAATAAAATCTGCCTGACAGCACAATTTTTCACTAATTCACATGTTAGATCTCATCTGATTAATTTCATTCAAATAATGAAGTGTAAAAATGGGCAGTTTTACATGATGTGCTGGACTATTTCTTTGTGTGAGCTGTGATCATCTTAAAGTGTCATTGTGAGTTTGCAGTTACTTATCGCATAACATACTTTAGCATTTTGTTGTTTACCTGGCTACTTTTTTTTATCTCTGTTGTGTCATATCAATTTTCCCTCTGGGACTGGTCAGCTGTGTGTAGTATGAGCGCCAATAAATGTCTGCATTATACGTTTCTACAAACCGAAAATTTGTTACATTTTTGCATTTCATACTGATAAAATCAGCATTTCTAAAATGATGTTCAGATTTCATGTGTGTGAGCTGAGTTGCTTATGAGGAGGGAAAGCAGATGATGGATGGTGTGAGACGGCTGCTAAGCAAGCTGCAGTGCAGCAGGCCACTGTTAAAGACTAGTGACATTTCCAGCTGTGTTGTTGGTGACAAAACTGGGCGTTTTAAGCCAAAAAATTATGTCCTTACCATGACCAAGTGCTTTACATGCCTAAATCTGCCCAAATATTACCGCAGCATTGTCACAACATAAAATGGAAAATTGAAACGTAAAGTTTTAACATGTCTGAAACGTACAAATTTCACAGATGAATTATAAATTTAACATATGTGTCGTCTGCCAAGCAGGCTGCCGAGCAGCAGACCACTGTTTAAGCATTTTAAGCCATCTTTGTGATGAGAAAACTGAAGTTTGCCAACGAGACATCACGACAATTTCAGCTGCATTTGAAGCAACAAAACCTGGAATTTTTTGACAAGACGTTAAGAAATTTCCAGCCATGTTGGTGGTAACAAAACTGGGTATTTTTTAATGAGGTGTTGGGACATTTGCAGACATTGCTGACAAACTGGGTACCTGAAGCCCAAATATGATCACGATTTTCCCTAACCCTGGTCAAGTGGTTGTTGAGCCTAAACCTAACCACACATTAACCACAGCATTGTCACATCATGAAACTGAAAACTGTAACAAAGACATGTAATATTTCAACATGCACAAAACATAACAATCTTAATTATGAAACATACAAATGAAACTTATTGTTGTTAAATATAATAATAATAATAATTTTTACACACTGTTTTGGTTCAAACAAACCGGATATGTGTTAATTAGTGAGCTTTGAAGGTGTCTCTGAGCAGATTATTTTACCTTTTGATAGAACCAAGTTAGCTGTTTCCCCCTGTTTACAGTCTTCATGCTAAGCTAAGCTAATCGGCCACTGCCTGCGCCTTCATATTTAGAGTACAGATATGAGTAATATCAATATCCTCTCATCTAATTCCTAGAAAGTGAAATAACTTATTTCCCAAAATTTCAAACTATTCTTTTAGGACAAAACTTTTTCAGAATGGACTTTAACATGTCTGCCTCTTTATTCAGACACAGATAACAGCAGGATTTGACGACAAGCAAGCGGTCTCTGAGAGACACGAGTGGTCGGAGAGTTCAGGTTGAGGGTAAGGTCCAGCTCAGTCTGTGGAACGGTACATGGCCGCTGGTTCCTCAATCTCACGCACGCAACATGTAGACTTTACCCTTTTTATTTGAGTCATTTTCCAAATGTTCCAGTTGGTGCATCCGCTGGACTGTGGGGTGAGGAGTGAGAGGTCGTGAGGGGTCAGTGGAGACACCAAAAAGCAGCCAAGCACACCCTGAGCCAACGTCAGGAACTCACAATGAGTCCCTGTAGCTAAAGTATTAAAATGACAGAGAGAACAGGTCGACGCTGGCTGGATCCTGGTGTAGGGTCAATCTGGGCAAATGAAAGAATGAAAAACATACATGTCATTTCAATGTCTTTTAGATTCAAATTAAAGGTATAAATTTGTCCTTTTCCCTGATGTTTTTCTATCAGCATGATGATGTATTTCACACGTTACTGACTGATTCATTAAAAAGAGAGCAGAGTCATGGTTTTCTGTTTTGTAAATACAGCTCAGAGTGGGAGATGGTAGATAAACTGTGTCATCTTTGCACCACTTTAATATCTACACCTACCTTCCCTCCAATTTCAGCTGCTGGTGGTGACATAAGAACATCCACAGATCTAAGCAGAATACCTAGGCTTTAAGGGTTTTACAATGTTGATATTTGTAAATTGTCCTTATCAGTATTCTGATGGTTTGTCCTACCTGGGCACTGCTGACCCATTTCCTTTCGAGGCCTTCAGCACAGCAGGTGTGATAATCCACAAAGATAAAGGGGAAAGTGTTTCATCTCGAGCAGTTCAATCCTGAGCTTAGAAACTTCCAGTCTCCACTTTTAAAGCCAACATGGATGATAAATCCACAAATGTGACATTTAAGGGTTTCTTATTTGGGATGTGGGAGGATTAGGGGACCAAACAAAATCAGGAGCGTTTTAGTGAGATAATCAAATAATGACAAAAAATAAACCAAAATGAGTTTTCACTCACTTGGTTGCCCACTGGTAGACTCTTCTATCTTAAACAGTGACTCAGTTCACAAAAACCTTTTGGCTCGTAACCCTTTAAATACCAAGCAATGCCAGCTTGTGACTGTCTATGAGTTGTGAGCAGTTTTAGTTTGTACAGGTCTGAAGACGTAAACCTATCCTACATAGAGTAAAGAAAGAAAGAGAGTATAAGGTACACTCTTCTTTCTGATCTTATTGCTTTTCGGGTAACTCCTCATATTTATCCTGCAGTATCTTTGGGAGGTCTCGACCTTTGACTTTAGGCCCAGACACACCAGCCTAACATTACAGAACTATTGGTGACGCAGGCCCAATGTTGCATCGCCTCACTGTGTGTCAGCCAATAGTTGCACTTGAATCCACCGTAAAGACCACAGCCATGTATGCCAAGTATGAAGTGGCTGATGACTCTGAGGCTGCTTACTGCTAATTCAGATGAGGATGATGAATCCATAAAGACTGGCTGGTGAATTTGAGGTGGAGGGCGCACACGACTGAACTACGTCAGAGAAGGAACCATATTTAAAATGAGGAGCCGTAAGATGATAGGCTGACGGAGAGGGTGTGTCTCTGAGCTATTGGTTGATTGTGAATCAGCTGAAGAACAGCTGATGACTCAACTGATAGCCCTGGATAATGACACCTGGGGATAGTGAGTGAGTGAGTGAGTGAGCATGCAAGAAGTGAATGGTGGGGTGAGAAAGAAAACGTACAGCCTGAGCATGAAAAATATTGTCTTCCTGACTGAACTTTCACTAGAGCTTCATCAGTCTGACTCTCAGTCTTAGATTTCATTCATTTTCAGGCTGGTTTTGTGGATCTAGAACTAAGCTTTGCGTCTGGGACACATGTTATAATGATACCCATTACCTGGAGAGGTTGGACAGAGATATACGTTTCTTCCCTGTTCCAAAACCAAAATCAAACCCTGAAAAGTGCCCTTGCAAAAGTTTTGTGGCAGAGGACAGACACCGATCCGTGTATAATTTTGAGGCCTCCGTGTCAAAAGATGATGTTGGTGCTGTTCTAAATTTTTCTTGTTGTCAACAGAAATGACGTGTTTGACTGTCTCACAATACTTGCTGACTATCCTTTCCAGTCTGTTACACTCAGCCCCAACCCCACTTATTCCTATTAAGGATGTAAATCTTTACAAAAGGGTCACACACACATACTTTCATATTTTAAAAAGCCAAAGTAATTAACCAAAACAGCTGGGCACTGTAGCTTTTAGCAAATGTTACTCAAACAGGAGTAAGTAGTGCATATGTTCGGGACTATTTTCAGCTGCGGATCAATACACATTTTGTGCTCTTGTGAGTATTTACAGCAGTAGGGTAGCATCTCTGTGGTTTACTCAAAATAAATGACAGTACATGTGTTTGGCGTTACACAAGAATATGTCTGCAGTGCACCAGTGTGTCTAATTGATGTGTTTTTAATATTTTTTGGACAACAGTGGAGCTTTGTGGCACAGAAGAATAAGATATATCAGGCTTTAGCTACACACTCAGTAGTTGTTAGTACAGTATGTTGGTCTGTGCCGACAAGATGGCACATGTGGACGGACAGGTATAGTTACAGAAAACAGGTAGACTGTCCAGGCCCCGGTTGGTCCCTGTCCCCCTGGTTGCTCAACCCGTGTGTCACCGATCTGTGTGAAAGCTTTAATGGGCAGTGCCTGTTCCACGTCGCGCTCCAGCGCTCAGGCCCGATTTCACAACAGGGCCTGTGTACTGGATAAACTTTGTATTTTTTCTGCTTGTTATTATTTGTCGTTAATGGTTGACAGATTTTAAATGGAGACATGTGAAAGTGCCAGAAAAATGTACGCCAAAGTGTTGTCGCCCAGAAGTGGCAAGGTGTAGGTTTTTGTGCCTGTTAATCTCACTTGTTAAGTTACTGCCTCTTGGATAAACATGTTTTTTAGACTTAGATTTATAAACATTTTCAATTAAATTCAGACAAAAGTATAACATGTGTATCTTAGTTTAAACTAGCATCATTTATTAACATGCCTGTGGTGGCAAACATAATAAATGTGGCTATTTTTTCCTTCCACACGTGTTCCAGATCATCTTTCTTTGATTTACCTTTGACCCAACAGATCTCCAGCTTTAAACCAATTTCTAACTTTTCCTTTAAACCTTCTCTTGGCACTGTGTGAAAGCATTAAGTGTCAGACAACAAATGGCCCCATTTATTATATTATTAAGAAAATCAATTTGTTTCTCCGGGCCCTTAAAAAGAACACAGAGTCATATAAGTGTCACCTGGAGAGACGGAGCGGCAGACAGACTGTAATTTATCTGTCTCTGCATGGTTATCAACTTTACCTGCATAACACAGCAGCAGCGGTGCTAATCACACCCGAGTGAAGTGCAGCTAAAGTGTACAGCTCAAGAAAGCTTTATAAGAATAGTAGCCAGAGATAAGAGTGTAATCTGTGTCATGAAACTCAAAGTGCAGCAGACTTTTAAATGAGAGATGCAAGTTGAAGATATAGCAAAATAAGGCTTCACTAAAATATAATCATTACTATTCCCACAGAGAGCAGTGTCTCGTGGACTCAGCAGTGGATTGTTAATGACCTTATGAACTTTGTGTTTATATTTATTCCTGTATTGTCACTGTTATATTCATATATTAGTTACACTCAGATCATCATAATCACTTTCTGCACTTCCACCAACGTCATGTTGTGTTTAGGAAAATCCCGCTGCATCATATTAGCTCTGGTGCTAATAGGCTCAGGGCAATGCTACGTATTACTAATGATCAACCACATTGATACTACACTGAAAGATTACATGTCTAACCAATAATTGTCTAAGTATCTTGTTGTAAACCACCGTGCATATTCACAGAGGAGGTCAGTGGCTTCTGTGTCCAGGCTATTTTTGTTTACAGCCAAGTTTTGATTGCACAAAGCGCAAACTGTGTCTTTTTTCTCTCGTACCTTCTTCATTAGAGAGCGACAAAGTAAGAATTATATGTGCTCATGGAAAATATTATATTATGAGAAAAAGGATTACACCTGTTAGTTAATCAGCATTCAGAAGAATCCTGGATTTTCTTTTCTAAAAACAGCTCATGTACAGATTATATGTTATCTGTGTCTGTGCCAACTGATGTCTTAAAGCTAACCTTCTATACAGAACGCTGATCTGAACTGCTGGTCTCGGGTCAGTTTTCTGATTCCACCACCTTCTGCTTTCACATTTAAGAATTTAGTCATACAAAAGTTAAAAGGTTAAAAGTATACTGAGGCATTTATAAGTGTAAAGTATATTAGTCTACTAATGCACAGGTGTAGGATGTGTAACAGTATTGTTAGACACATTAAGGGGTTTGGGGGTCCAGAGCCAGAAACTTAAGACTTAATTTCCTGCAATTTGGTGACTTTTCATGCATCAATTTTTGCCTTTTCGGCATCACTTTATGGTGTAAATAACGTACATTTTTACAAATAAAAGTCCTCTGCTAATTTAATGTTTTTCTTCCAGGGGGACAAATATTGAGGGGGACATGTCCCCTGTGCCACCCCTGAAATCTTCACCCATGAACTATGTAATTTGAATAGCCTAGAAATAATGTCCTTTTTATAGTGTTTATGTATTTCAGCAGTTAATGCAATTACTTTTGCAATACAAAAAAAGTTCATAAAGATATTTTGTCACTGTAAAAATACAATGTTTACCACTGTGACTCATTTCAGATGCCATTTAACTGTAAATGCAGAGTACATTACTTGTTTAATGCCATTTAATGTTTATTATTTAATATTTATCATCTCTGATACATACACTTATCCACATCAGGCTATAGACATGCTGATATATAAAGCTGCAACATGCCAACACATCAGCCACCACAATAATAAATAATGATGAACAACATACAGCTCAATTGTAACTTTGGTTTCAGTTATTTTACTTTTATTTATTTATTTATTTATATTTATTTCCCCTTTTCAGTGCTATAAATATCCGTTCTACATATATAATGTTTTCTTGGTGGGAACATGACAGCTGTTTAATTCTAAATTGTGAAAGGATCGTCGTACGAATCCAACTTGAGTTTTTAACTTTGAGTTAAACAACATTTTTTATTTTGACATTTTCCGCATGTTCTCGTCTAAACCCATCACACTCTACCAAAACGTATGCACTGAGATTTATGTTGAAAAGTGTTCATGCAAAAATAAATAAATAAATACATAAACAATTGCAGAATTTTTTGGTAGATTTAGGTTAAAGGCACATTTACTCTGACAGCTTCAGATAAAATTTAATCCACCTTTGAAGACCAGCAATTTTCAGACTCATATAAATCATCAACAGTGAAACGAGGCAAACTCACTCATTCACGTACTTTACTTTTCAGGATTTTCAGGATTGATCCGCTAAATAACCCTTATTGACTATGTCCAAACTGCATGCAGCTGGAGAACATCCCATTTGATGTTTGCAACAAAATCATGTTTAATAAAGCTTACAAAATAAATGTCAGTGTGTTTGCTTGAACCTGAACATCGCGCTGCACCTGCTGCTCTGAGTTCACCCCTCTGTCAGTCAGTCTTTGGTTCACATGGCACAGCTAAATGAGGATAAACAGCTTTATTATTGTTTTATTTACAGAACAGTTCCACCTGGAAACAAAGGTGGAGAAAAAAACCTTAATTAACCCCATTCTGCTTTTACATTAATGATTAATGGTTTGTTTAACTCTTGAGTGAATTGAAGGTTTATGGGTCTTTTTCTAAATTTGCAAAGTGAGATAAAACTGAGGAGTTTCATTTAGCACCTTAAAGGACCCAATAGTTTATATTGTGTGGTGTCACTGTGCGCAGATAAGAGACAATTGGAGCAATTTAAAACTTTTTAAAGGGTTTTTGTCCAGAGTTTGAAGGTATTCTGTATATTTTTTAGATTATTATAACATTTTATTTACACTGTAATACTGGACATGGAGCTAGAATTATTTTTGTAGTAATTATTATGCCCATTTTTTTTCAGAGAAAGTTAAAAAAGTTTAGCTATTTCTTCTTTCTGTCTAATACATGAGCGTTTCCCTGTGCGCAATTTTGCCTAAAAACTAATTAACCTGGATGATTAGGCTTCATTAAAGGAAACAAACAGCTCATTAACACCGATGCGATTAACTCATTAAGTAGGCCTAATAACAACAATAGGCAACATATACAATAATAGAAATGTAGCCCTTTAATAAGTAAAATAAATAAATGAAAAGACAAAAGCCTCCACCTGTAGAGCTACATCTACACGCCATTGTAATAAAACTGGATCCAGCGGTGTGAATATGTGCAGCTCGCCTTTCTTAAAAGTCTTTATGGCGTATACAACAGGGTCCAAAGTCCCTGAAAGTTTTGCTGATAAGGGGAGCCAATAAAAGCAGCAGTGCAGCAGAGTAAACACATGTCTACCTCGGCCCAGAGCGGGCCTTATTCAGTGGATTTACATAAGGCTCCCATCAGCCGGCCCACTCATTACCACGTTTTATATCCCCCTGCACTCTCAAAGCATCATGACAAAGTAGCTCCATCCTCCCCTTCAACAGGGAAGTGAAGCAACTTCTCGGAGCAGGTGTCAGCAGCCGCAAACTCCCCACCACACTGGAGCAGAGAGGAGGAAAGGAACTTTATTTTTTACTTTTTTTATCACACCCCTCTGTGTCCTGTCTTTTCCCATCTGCTGCAGCGCGCGCACACAGCAGGCCTATGTTGTGTTTTTAATGTTCTCTAAAATGGTATCCAAGCTGACATCCCTGCAGCAGGAGCTCCTCAGCGCCCTGCTGGACTCAGGAGTTACCAAAGATGTTCTGATCCAGGCCCTGGATGATATGGACCCCAGCCCGACGGGCTTTGGAGTAAAACTGGAGAGCCTGCCCATGTCCCCCGCTCCGCCTCAGAGCGGCAAGATGAACGGGGCGGACGCCGACTCGAAGCCCGTCTTCCACACGCTCACCAACGGCCACAGCAAGGGCAAGCTGTCCGGGGACGAGGGCTCCGAGGACGGGGACGACTACGACACCCCGCCGATACTGAAGGAGCTCCAGTCGCTCAACACGGAGGAGGCCGCCGAGCAGAGGGCGGAGGTGGAGCGCATGCTGGCGTAAGTTCTCCAACTTTTTTTTTTTTTTTTTTTACAGAGGTGTATAAACTAGTTAAAAGTAAGTTAAATCGCAGTTTGAAAAATTTGAAAATAAGCGCTTTTATGGGTTTATTTTGTTTATTATAGCGCCCTTTAAATTAGCTTATTTTTTATGTGTAAAAGTTAGAAAATGACGCACACATTTTAAAAAATAAATGGCCCTTTATATACCAAAAGTCCTTTCCCCTCTGTGTTTACAATTTTAAAATAACCCGCCACGGCTCTGTTTTCACATTCTGGTTACTAATTATCCACATGGATTATTATTTCTTTACCTTTGCAAAATATCAGCTGAACTTAGATCCTATTTATTATTAACTATACACTCCACCTCTCCATGATAAAAATCCGACATGGAGAGAAAGTGAATCCAAGCAGGTCTGGCTGTGAATTTAGAAAGGAAATTAAGATAGGGAAATATATAATAATACATGCGTAATATAAATAATAATAATAATAGTACATTTGAATTTAATTTAAATAAAACAATTTTAACTTTTCCATTTATTTCTGTGTCAGTAAACTCATCATGACATAAGCAAAATTCTAACTGGACACCCTTAACCCCTTTATTAACTCATTTATTTCTAATTATCTCCATTCAGACCACTTGATTTACTGTAACACTAATATCTGAGGCTCCAACACGGACCGGAAGAATATCAAAACTAACCCACGTGTAGTTAAGTTATTATTAATTTTATTCTATAAATCATCAACTGAAAGATACACAGTGGCGTGTGATTAGAGTGAATGGAGATCTGGTTATTCATTGTCAAAAGTTATAAACTAACATCTCCCACTTAACCCGCAGACTTACATGTAGGCCTTCACATTCTCCAAAACAAACAGACGTGTGTAGATTTGCTATAATTACCGATGTCAGTGTGACTGGGCCCACTAATCTCGGACTGTAGGATTAGGCTGCGTTTTACCTCCGTGTAGTTTTTGTTACACTTTGAAATTGCTGCAAAAAAATCGACTAATAATGGAGACGTTAAGTCTACAGGTAAGTAGTAGTGTTTTTAATGCTAAATTTATATTTGGAATCAAAGAAAAAAATCTGTCTTTTTGCTGAATTTTGCCTTTCTTTTAGATTAACATCTTTATATCATTCATTTTACAGACAACTAGTAACCCTGACCTTACATTATATTTATAAATATTCATTTATATTTATGTATAGTCTACAAATAATATGGAGACTGACAAGTAAAAACTACTTGATTATAACAAATAATTTCACAGTTTTTGGGTTCATTTTAATTAAAATTTTTGCTTACTTTAAATTTACACAAACCTACTCTAGCTGTTTCCAGGCTGAAACTCTAAGTCCAAGTTTCTCAACCTGCCTGAATCCACTTGAACTAACCTTTGAAAATATTTACAGCCTATTGAAAGGGCTACAATGATAAACAGGTCGTCAGTAAAGGGACTTATTACCCTTTAAACTTGAGGCCTTGAAAAACAGTGAAGCTGAAGGAAAAGAACAAGCTCGGATGTGTTTTTGATCAGAGTATTTCTACATCTGTAGATTTAGTTAGGTATGAATAAACAACTTATAAACAAAACAACAAAACTACTAAAATCTACCCCTCACATGAGGCATTTCATGACGTATTTACATTATCTGACAGCATGACATTGACCAAACAACTTTATTTCAGCCATTAAATGTGATTAAAGCTGGTTTTGCTCTTTGCCACTTCCCTCTGAGAGTCACACGAAGTTCAATGGTGAAATGAGTGTTTTCTGCTCCTGTGTTTTATCTGAACCCAGAGAGGATCCATGGCGTGCTGCCCGCATGATCAAAGGTTACATGCAACAGCACAACATCCCCCAAAGGGAGGTGGTGGACGTCACGGGGCTGAACCAGTCTCACCTCTCCCAGCACCTCAACAAAGGCACGCCCATGAAAACACAGAAGCGAGCGGCCCTCTACACCTGGTATGTCAGGAAACAGCGGGAAATTCTCCGACGTAAGTTAATATTTGAGTTTCTCACAGCTTGGCCCAGGCTTGTATGTACAGTAGTTTGCAGCAGCACGGCGATTTATTTGGGTTTCAAACCTGCGGGGATATCAAGTTGGGTTGACATACACATTCTGGATGACATACATGCACCTACGGCAACAGGCCTGTGCTAAATCCCACTGCAGTTTGTCATAATGCATCAGAAGAAGAATATTATTTATGGATTGAAAACACCACTTTCATGTGTCTGACTAACTTTCCCTGTAGTTCCCATTTTTGCAATAAAAGAAAACACTGTGTTTTGTTGAATGAACCTCTCCTTGTTTTGCAGAGTTCAACCAGGCAGTGCAAGGCTCTGGCAGCAACATGACAGACAAAGGCAATCAGGATCCGATGTTTTTTTTCCCAGAGTACAACCCAACCAGTCAGGGCATGGGCCAGCCTGGTGACGAGGTCGGCAGCGAACCCTCCTGCAAGAAAATGAGACGTAACCGTTTCAAATGGGGTCCTGCATCCCAGCAAATCCTGTATCAGGCCTATGAACGGCAGAAGAACCCCAGCAAGGAGGAGAGAGAAGCTTTGGTAGAAGAGTGCAACAGGTAGATAAACATGACACCGTCCTCTGCTCTCTCACATTAATCTTACCCAAGCAATGCCAACCCCAGTTTCTCTCCTTGCACGTGTCTCCTGCAGAGCCGAGTGTCTCCAGAGAGGCGTCTCCCCTTCCAAAGCTCAGGGCCTCGGCTCTAATCTGGTCACAGAAGTGCGAGTCTATAACTGGTTTGCCAACCGACGTAAAGAGGAAGCCTTCAGGCAGAAGTTGGCCCTGGACGCCATCAACGTGCCGCCACACAGCATGAACCCTCTGCTGTCACACAGCTCGCCACATCATCAGAACAGCGCTTCACCTCCCAGTAAGATGCCAGGTGGCTTTTCTTTGCATGTAGTTCAGCATCACAGAGAGCAGACAGGATGTGAGATGATTTTTCTTTACTCACTAAAACATTCTTTTTTTATTCTGCAAGTTCTTTGTCAAAACCTGGTGCCTACATTACCCATAATGCACATTACTTCCAAGACTTATAAACAGACTTTAGTGTGTAAAATTGGTGACATTCCCCTTCAAATGTCATGTGTGCAGATTCATTGCGCAGGTTTAAACATTCCATTAAGTGACACAGTCCAAGTTTATGGAAAGTTTTGTTCTTTGGTCCTAAATTTTAGTTAATATTGCAAAAAAAAGTACATGATTTAGTTTTCTTCAGTGTGAAAATGCCATCAGAGGTTTGAAGCCCAGCTGATGTGATCAGAGGGGCAGAGAAAGAGGGAACAAGTGATCAATGAGCGTGAGTGAGTGAGCTGAGCAAATGCTATTGTTATTCTGATCTTTGAAAACACACTGAGAACAATCCACATTGTACCTGCAATCTCCACTCCAAAGTCAGCATGGAGAAGCATGACACAAAGGGCAGCAATCCTGTCAGGCCAGGGTCAGGCCAGGGTCAGGGAGGGGGGACAGACACATCCAGATTACCTCGACATAACGCCGTCATTTCCACATTTCCTCCTCCCATGCAGGTTGCTAATGACTCCGCTCAGAGAGTCTCCAAAACAAGGAACCGCTGTGCGTTATTGCTCTGACCATTTCACCCTGACCTGATGTTTGCATTTGGAGTAATTAGTATTGACTGAGTCTACCTGGTGTATACGACATAAAAACAAAGCTGATAGGCCTCACAGAGCATTATCCTCCGTGCCATCACTCACCCTCCATAAAACTGTGATTTGAGAGTCTCTCTCGGAGCCCATTGTTGTCCCCTCGTGTTCGAACACGAGGCGAGCTTTGAAGGGAAAACAAACTGTTTGCTTTGGCTTGCTCTTTTACCTTTGGTGACTGTCTGTTTGCTTGAGGTTTTTGTGTTGTTGTTGCTCAGAACACCTGACCAGGCATTGAACTCAGGTTGCCAAGCCAGAGAGGTCAGCGATAAGGATGCAGAAGTGAAGGGTCGGTGCATGGCGGAAAACACTTTGCTCCTCTGAAAAGAGAAAAAAAAAACCCCTCAGCTGGCTGCTTACAAGGTGTCCTGCTGGCATCCTGCCGACAGCATCAGCTGTTTTTCAGTGTCAGCCCCTGGCCTGACAATAATATCTCAACAGGGCGTCTCATTGCGTTGCTAGGGCACGGCCTGTATTATGCATGCTTAATGGACAATTAAAATCCTTTGCTACTACATCTCCCAGGCCTTTGATAAGGGGCTTCTCTGACTTCTACACTCTATACTCTCCCTCAGCAGGGGGTCCCATTGTCTGTGGTGTATTAGAAGACTGCAGTGACTGTAACCTAGGTTCATTTATCTCTGCTGGGCCTTGAGGAGACTGATTTTAAAGCCTCCCCCCTCATCTTTATGGGCTCTGGTATAGTTGCTGAGGCTGGGTGCAGACTTGGAGCAGCAGGAGCTGTCCTGGGGTATTGGCTCTTTTCTGGCCAGACAGGACTGATGACCCCTTCTTCGCCTACAGAGAAAGCTAGTCACCCCCCTCCTTAAACCCTCCGTCGCCACACCTTCAGTCATACAAGAAAGGTCACTGCAGGGTCAGATCAAAGGAACTCCTCTGACTTTGGGAGTTTTTATTGATTCTGCTTCAGTTCATTGAACAGTCGGTCACAAGTGGATAGACAGTCAAACAGTGTGACGTGCAATTTTGGTGGTGACCTTTTTTACTTTCAGAAATGGAACTGATCTCAGGCAGATTACATAGTTGGCCAGCAGGCGTATGTGTGCACGCACCTGTGTTTTTCTATGTAATGTTTACTCACCGTTCATCCACTAATTACGTTTACTGAGCTCAAGTAATCCGTCTTATTCAGGCCATTTTACTATTAAGCATTAATCTGTGCTAACAAGTTAGCTAATGTCATAAATTTGTAGACTGAGTCATAACTTACAACTGTGTGTTTAGAGTCAATAGATTTTCTCATAGAACAATATTCTAAAGACTAGGTTGAGAAAATGTTGTACTTTTGCTGCACTTTATGAACAACCTTTTCAGATTCCAAACCATAACCAAACAGAAAAGGACCCATTGTTACAGATTAAACCACTGACTCAAGATGCTTGCTTTCAACAACCAGTGTGTGGTCGGGGCCCTTGTCAATTTTCAGATGTCTATGAGTTGTTAGCTGCTCCACCAAAAATACTTTTCCCCTCTAAACTCGCCAATATTTCACAAATAAGAAAAATGAAAAAATTTTGTCAATAGAGTCTGTTGGCTTTAATATAACAGCTTAAATTCACTGTCAGAAATCACTGCCTGTCAGCAAGGTAAAGCACTGACGATATTCTGAATATAACGTGCGCTGAAAGTGATACAAACTTTTTGAGGTGGACCTTTTTTAAGTGGCTAAACAATAAGCAGTTGAGACAGTGTTTGCTCAGCGCCATTTCATTTTATGTTCATGACGCAGAGGTTTTCTACCTGGAAGTTACTGAAAACAAATATTGCGATTCGGTGCATAGCAAATGAATACAACTCCCTATTGCAGAGCTTTATTATTTCTTCTTTCCTGCCCCACTAAACATCTCACAAACCCACAGATTTATGTTGTGACCCTTTGGAAGGGACTGACTCCTAGATTAAGAACCACTGCACTAAACTACCTTGCTGCATATAAAGCAGGTAAAACTAGCTACAACAGTAAGATGCTGCCTACACATTGGCACATCAGTAACAATCTCATCTAATACTTTAGTCACAAGGGTCGTTTATCTGCTTTACAAGTACTTTTACTTTTGATACTTAAAGTACATTTTGCCAGTACTTTTAGTTGCATAGGGTTTTAAATGCAGGACCTTTACTTGTAATGATTTATTTTTTAGATACGTTCTTATTCAGCCACTGCTCATTTGGCAGCTGAAGTCACCATAAAACTGTATCATTGCCTTGTAAGCTGAGCTGCATCGTTCTGCATGTTACAAAACTAGCAAACTCAGAAGTTCCTGATCAGACACAGCAGTGGGGGGGATTATCCGTGGGCTGTGTTGCTTTCCGTCACCTCAGGCTAGCTTGAAACAAGACACACACACAGAAAAGGATGGCCTAGCTCTGCACTTTCCACTGCTCTGTGTTTCCCAGTGAGCCACAAAGAAGGGACTGGATACGTCCTGCAGAGACCCAGGAGGTCTGTCATATGCAGCGGCACTACAATGAGCACTGCCTGGGGTTGGGGAGGCATGCTTTGATATTACATGGGTCACACAGGGAGCTAGAGCCTTTTAAACCTGCTGAAGATCCTTGCTACCACTCCCCTTCTGAGGTTCTCGCCCTCCCCCTGCTCTCCTAAAGGATGCCTCCGTTTTTCATGGATTGTCCGATCTTGCTGGATTCAGTTTTACAGAATCCCCTAGTAGGATTAGTAAGTGTCTGTAGAAAACCTTCTCTCAAGAAACTCTCTCAAGAGTCTCTTCGCTCAGATCGTGGAAGTCCTCCTTACTTACTCCGAGGTTCCCTGCAGCTAGAATTACTGCCAAACCCAAAGAAACAAAACTGGCCTGAATAGCATCCTTTTCTCTCTCTGACACTTTAAGAGGTCGCCCAGCACCGAGATAACTGCCTTTTTATGAGTCCTCCTCTATTCTGTGGCAATGGGGGTCATGAGTCCAATGGAGTGCTTTATTGTTCTGCGGCAGTGTTTACAAGGCACGGTGGAGTGTTGTGGGGTTGCTAGTATGTTGCTGAAGACAATATGAAGTCTGTGGGCTGAACAAAATGGACGACAGGTAGTTTCAAGCATGAAATATGGCGCTGTGGCCTCAGACATGGCGGTGTCTGTATTTTAAGTGTCTGTAGTTAAAGGAATAGTTCCGTATTATGGGAAATATGCTTGTTTGCTTCTTGCTGAGGGTAAATTGATTCCACTCTCATGTCTGTGCATTAAGACCCAGACACACCAAACCAGTGGCAACAAAGGCCAACTGTTGTGTCACCTTCTACATGCTCTAATCCCAACTTGTCAAATGTCATCAGTAGATACACACATCAAAATGTGACACACTGGGATACCCTCCTGTATCTGTTTTGGATGTTTACAGATGGCGTGTCAATTTACGCTTGTCACATGCAATGAAGTCTTTTCAAAATACACTTCCCTCGTCACAGGAAAGAAACAGTCTCTGTTTGTTACATGCATGAAGTCTTTTTCAAAATGAACTTACAATGTGTGTAAAATAATTCAATTTTATCTTGATTTTAGGATTAGGCAACAAAAGCATGTGGATAGGATTAGAAAAAAACAATGCCTGCTGCATTTAAAACTGACGCACCTGGTGGGAATCCTGTGCTGTTATTACTGACAAAGCAGCAGTATTTGACGAGTTGAGAGTGAGAACAGGCTGGTCGCCTCACGTCCCCTGTCTCTTGGCCAAAAAGTTACACTTGAACGCACCATAAAGACTACAGTAAACCGCAAACTAGCATGTACATTCTGTGCCTGTGTGAGAGTTTTTGTTTGTATCCTTGTGCGCTGAGCTGAACTACCAATAAGAGCGATTTCATGCTCCACTGGGCTCCACTGATCTGACGCAGATTCAACATGCCGAACTGGATGAAAAACAACCGACAAAGGCCGACAAGTGCCAACGGAGAAGGGTGCGCAAACTAGGGCGACAGTTGCTCACTTCCAGCCCAACACTGACGGACAGCTGACCGAGCTTGGCATGTCAGGACCCTTTAATGTAAAGCTGGAGCGTAAAGACAGATCACTTAGCTTAGCATAAAAACTGGAGCCAGGGGGAACCAGCTAGTGTAACTGTCGAAATACAGAAAAATCTGCCTAAGGTTACCAGCGTCTCTAAAGCTCACAAATAGGCTAACATGTCATATCTTGTTTCTTAATGCTGGTGAGTGAATTTTGTTACTTGTTTGTAGTCTTTATGCTAAGCTGAGATGGTTGTAGCTTCGAGAGCAGTATCAGTGTTCTCAGCCAACTCTTGGACAGACATTTTTCCAAAATGTCAAACTATTGCCTTAAATGTATGACATCGTTTTCAATATTATTATGATCACTGCTGGGATACACATGAATCTGTACACATCAGCTCAAAGATTTTGCAGGACTTCAGGATATACAAATGATGCCCAGTTGTTTCCCTGATACCTGAAGCAAACATTCAGATCTATGAACACATCCTGTTCCAGGTTCCAGCAGCGACAAGAAATCAATGCCCTCCTCATTGGTCTCATTTAGCGTCAGCGCCTCTCCCTCTTTTATCTCAAAATGGCTGTATATCAATGCCTTCTGTCATGTGTGACCGACTTCGGCAGGGCATTCAGGCTGTCACACCTGGGTCAGGGACGGGGGGCTCGGGGAAGATGGGAGATCTGAGCGCAAACAGAGTCTGTCTCTACACTGTCACTGAGGGAGGGACGCTCTCTGTGTCTGTGTGAGGCTGAGACCACAGGATAAGAATGTGTTTGACATTGCTTGTAATTGTGTAATGTTTACTCTGTTGGTATCAGAGGGGGCCTGCATCAGCAAACAGGCATTTGATTGTCGGTGCTGGTGGGGTGAAGCATTCCTCTGGGCCTCCAGTGAGAGACAAGAAGAAGTCTAGACACACGATTACGTGATGCCACTAAAAGAAGAATTACATTTTCATTGCAACTTCACTGAGAATATGTGGACAAAAAGTACATTTACTCAAGCACTGTACTTGAGTAGAATGTTTTAGGTACTCGCAGTTTCCATTAATTGCTACTTCATACTTATACTCGTCTACATGTTAGAGGAAAATAATGTTTTAGAAGAACAGAAGACATATAATAAGCTAATGAAATACACTTCTATGACTGTTTAATTTAGGCTGGAAGAGGTACATTTATCCAATATTTCCCCAAATAAATGTAAGTAAGTAGCAAACTGCCAGACCTAGCACGTTTGGCACCCTAGGCAACTTCCCCTGCCACCCCACCCAAAGAAAAATAAAATAAATAACAAAACAAAATAAAATAAAATAAAATAAGATAAAATAAAATAAAAAATCATAAAAAAATTTAAAAATGAAATTAAATGAAATTAAATTAAAAGTAAATTTACATGTTACATGGTGGCCACCGATGTCACCTGCAGGAAAATCCACCACTGTTCTGACCCTTTGGAGAGAGTCTTACCGGTAGGTTGGAAAACACTGGACTACCAACTGTTAAGCAATAGTAAAATGCTGCTTACACACTGATATATCAGTATTAAAAATCTGACTATGCTATAACATTCACAGGGGCTGTTTATCTGCAGAAAGAGTACTTTAATTTCTACGTACAGATATTTCCTCTAATTACATTTTGTTGTTAGTACTAATGAAGCTTCAGACTGACGTAATTACGAACATCATCATTAGCATTTGTGTGCTAATCAGACGGGATTTCTGCTGTTGTGAATGAGTGAACACAGTGAATGGCCTTGGCTGAGCTACGCAGATAGCAGCAGACGGGTCAGTGTGTTTGTTTGCTCTGTCCTCCCCTGTCTGAGTCAAAGAGCAGGTTGGTTGAGGAGACAGCGTCGTCTCTCAGCACAGAATGAGGACTTCGCTGCTATCTCTTTGCCCTACATTACTGTTCACCGCAAGTGAAACTAACTGTCTCTCTCTCTCCCTCTCTGTCAGTGCGTTACAGCCAAGGCCCCGGTGAGGTCACCTCCTCCACGGCCATCAGTCACCACAGTAGCAACGCGATGGCGACCAGCCAGTCAGTGCTCCAGCAGGTGTCTCCGGGAGGACTGGACCACAGCCACAATCTGCTGTCACCTGACGCCAAGATGGTGAGTGAACACACCTGGGCCCTCATGGCCTCAGATTAGATAAGACCCGGCCTGCGCTTAGCATAAACGTACAAAGCAGGTTCCTGAACCTCCTCTCCCATGGACCCATGGGCAAGAGCCAACAATTAGCACATTGTGTTGCTCTGTTTGGAAGGTGGAGCTGGGGTGGCAGGCCATGGCTGGAGTAGCACGCAACCTTCACCAGAGTGTACCAGGCATGTATGTCGCTCAGCCAATAAACCTGACAAAGAAACATTATGCTCTTATTGATTAAATGCCTCGCAAAGAGGAGCCACAGGTGGAGCGCTGCTTGTTCTGTCAAAGAAATGACGCCAACATTTGATTGTAGCAGATTTTTTTGTGTGTCTACCTCAGAGTTTCTCCCTTCTGCCCTAGTCCAATATTTGATCAGTGACAAGGAAACCTGAGCATAGATCTATAACGTTTGAGTGGTGGTGCAACAATTCTTTTGATATATGTGATTGTATACTATTTTGGTATAAAAAATTGCCAACAACCCTAAATTCTACCATTTGAAGTACTTCTGTTGTCCAAGATGACATAAAATATAAAGTTAAGCAGCTGCATGTAGTTCACTAACTTCCCTGTCAGTTCAAAATACTTCTGCCTTTTGGAGCGGCATTATGGGAAATGACCACATCGAGGGCAGACAGTGTAGAGTGCAGCAGGTCAGAGCTGACAGTTTCTTATCGGCAGATGTGTGTTTGACCGGTCTGCCCACTGTGGGCAGCTGGCAGTAGTCAAATAGTTGCAGCCCCACCAAGTGGGAGGATCTCCATCCAGATAGCTGATACTGTGAATGTTGTTTATTTAGCAAATACGTGTGTAAGCATTTGTATGAATCAACATGCAGTTACAAACACTGTCAGTGTGCTTCACAAACTCATGTCTTCTAGCTGCATTTTTAGGACGATTTATTTCTGCACCTTTTGTGTTTAATCAGTATCTGTGTACAAGTGGAGTTACACAAGCACAGTGTTCTACAAAAGAATCCAAACTAAGTCAACATTTATGTCTTTTGTTTGTTTTGCAGCCAACATCTGTTTTACTTTGAAAATACACTCATGTGAATTTCCACAGCAGACAGTCAAAGTTCTCATAACGTTCATTGTTGTAGCCTGTTATAACAAATATTACAGCATTAAATCAGTACTTTGACTTTGCTGATTTCCTTCTTCTTTCCCCAGATTTCAGGTTCAGGTGGAGGACTTCCTCCAGTCAGCACACTGACCAACATCCACAGTTCCCATCACGGCCACCAGCAGACACAGAACCTCATCATGCCCCTAACTGGAGTCATGGCCATAGCACAGAGTGAGTCCTTCGTCCCTCCTGGAGAGGAAGTCATTGAATTTATTTCATCAGTGCATAGTTTGACTAAGGTTTCTCTGTGTCTCATTAGGTTTAAACACATCGCAATCTCAGACAGTGCCAGTGATCAACAGCGTGGCAGGCAGCCTTGCAGCGCTGCAACCGGTGCAGTTTTCCCAGCAGCTCCACAGCCCCCACCAGCAGAGCCTGATGCAGCAGTCCCCCAGCCACATGAGCCAGCAGCCGTTCATGGCTACTGTCACACACTCGCACAGTCAGTAACACTCAGTTCTACCCTCTTCTAGCTTCTTTGTACACAAGCCTTGAGTCGTGTTATATCACCAACCTATTTGGCTTGTGTTGCTTTAAAAGCTATAAGGCAGTGAACCTTAACTTGTGGCCCCTCGGCCAAATGTGGCCCTCGTGTTGGCTGATCCACCAACCATTTTCTAATTCATAATAAAAATAAATTGATTCACACTAGTTTGTTTTTTTTAAATTTGAATGCGATTAAGGTGCCAGGATGCATAAAAAGAAGCATTTAAATAAATCCTGGAAAAAAAAGTGCTAGGCATTTGAGCCGCTGGACTTCTCAACAGAGGTTTGCACTATGCCCTGAATTTCCTTAAATCCTAGAAATGGCCCTGCTCACACTTTACCAGTGCAGAGCTGCTCTGACTGGATTTGCCTTTTCGCAAAGATGAATAAGGAAAGCAAATGTCAAAAGCTTTAAAACAGGGAATTCATTCATTATATATGCTGATAAATATTATTGTTCATTTATTAATTGGCCCTTGGTCTTTTGTCATTTTGCAAAAGCCGCCCCCAGGCAAAGCAAGTTAAGTATCCCTGGTATACCATCTGTGTGAGCAGTTATAAAGGCGATTTATCTCTTTTAATTTGCTTACCACAACAATTTTTGACAACAACAACATATTGTGATCTAATAGGTCTGACTTTGTTACCCAAAATCTGATTTTGGAGTCATGCATGGACACATCTCGGCCCAAATGATGAGAGCAGTCAAATCTTTTGCCACTTTCTAATCTGTCTCTCAATATTACAGTAAAAGCAGACAGATAAAGCGAAATCTTCACTCACAAATTCTAGATTTTAGATCAGAGCTTCAGTAACTTGTTATTTAACAAAAACATTGTTTTTTTCCTGTTTAAAAAAAAAAATATTCGTCTGTCTTTCCTTTGCAGTGTATCCTCACAAGCAAGAGCCCCCGCAATATTCCCACCCGTCACGTTTCCCCTCGGCCATGGTGGTCACAGACGCCAACAGCATCAGCACCATTAGCTCCATGTCCTCGAGCAAGACGGTCAGTCCTCACTCTGTCACATCATATCACATCACAGAGGCCACACTAAGATGCATGTTCTCACCTCTGTCTGCCTGCCGTTTTGTGTTTTAGAGTGAAAAACTCAAAGTCTGTGATCAATGTGGGGGCGTTTGCATGAGAATCAGCAGTAAATCTGAGTTGTTACTGCAGCTTTTGTTGTAATTCTTACAATTTGCAACAGGGATCATGAACTTTTCATCAGATCTCGATTTTCAGAAGTACTGTAACACTGTGATTAGCTCACTCCTCACCTGTTGATACACACACCCTCACTCTGCTCTGTTTGAGGGAAAAGACACAATCAAAAGCTCACACTTAACAGCAGGAACTACATCATGACAGGGAGAAGTGTGTGTGTGTGTGTGTGTTATGATTGTGTGTTGACTTGTTTAATTCCTGTCACATTAGGACGCTCCTGTAAACAAGATGGTGCAACTCGGGGGTCTCTCCTGGGTAAATACAATTTTATCAGTTCAGTCACATAGTTTAAATGAGTAAAATCACCAAAATTGCACACAAATCATTTGAGTAGCCATGCACACTGCTTCTTTAACTGTTTAAAGTTTTTGTTTGGGGCTGCTGTTGATGTTCAAATGCTTTCATTTGGCTCCAAAGTCATAGAAGAGACAGATATATGGATAGTATACTCCTCAGAATTCCTATTTCCTCTTAAACAGACGTCTAATCAATCACCTGTTCCCTCAGCCTGAACGCCTCTTGATTAATGCTGCCTCCTTTCACTCTCCTCTCCCTGGTGAGAGTTGCCTCTGCGATCAGGAAATGAGCCCCGCTGTTAATCAAAGTTCTCAGGCCTTGTGTGCTGCTACTTTCCTCCATGCTACAATGAGGCTGGAGATGAGATGGGCTGGGTGGGGGGGGTGGAGGTGTTTTTTTTTTTTTTTCTTTTTTGGTAATTACACCTCTTCCTCTTTCCTACTTCTCCCTGCTCTCGTGATCGCTCTAGCCTGAAATGTTGTCCACGGTGCTTTCACACGCTCAATTTCCCACGCTGAGGCCGAGCACTCGTACCGCCACGCTGCTACTGACAGACAGACGGGGTGATGGGATGATAGCTCAGAGTGTCATGTATCTTCTGTGGAAGATACATGGCAGAAGTGTAACAAATCTTTTTGAGGCTGCAAAATATGGGCACACTGACCAGTGTGTTACTCTCTCTGTTGGGGACAATCTGCTGTTTATTAATGCACTTAAAAAAGTATGTTGTAATTAAAGCTTTACCCAGCGAAGGATGAATTTCTCAGATCTTTTACTTGTGTAAAAAAACACATTGTAAGAATACTTAAGTTTCAATATTAATTTCTAAATTTTAAATCATCTTGTCAGTTTGATGGTTTATACTCAAAATAATACCAATAAAAATAGTCATTTGAGTACGTCAACTAATACTATTTTTCACTGTTACACCTTATTTGTGATAACAAGGATTACTGTAATTCTTCAAATACTGTAGGAACAATACAGATGAAGTGGTTTCAGATATTGATCGACCGTTCCAATGTATGAAAACTAAATATTGACTTGACAAGGAGCTGATTTTTATAAGGAAGGTCGCAAGCCAAAAAAATGTTGGGAGCCACTGGTTTAATCTTTAACAATACATTGCAGGGCTGCAACTGGCCATTCATTTTGTTATCAGTTAATCTGCTGATTTTTTTTTTGTCAATTAAATGTTTAAACATCAGAAAAACTGTAAAATGCCTGAGGTGATGTCATCAAATGTCTTGTTTTGTCTGGCCAATAGTCCAAAACACAAAACTAATTAATTTATCAAGATATAATACCAAGAAAAGCAGCAAATTTTCAAATTTCAGAACCTGTAACTATTACTTTAAGTGTTCTTTCTTGACTTAAATTCTGTTGATCAACTTATTGATAGATCTACTAATCGTTGCAGCTCTAATGCAAAGCAAGGCAAGTTAATTTTATAGCTCTGCATTTCAGCAACAAGGTAACTGGGAGTGCTCTATATAAAACATTAGAGGTATTGAGGCAGAGTGCAGAAGAAACACATCATAAAAGGACTTTTGAATGCAACTAAAAATGTCATTAAAGACCTACAGTATTGAAAATAAGACAACCTAAAATATACTAAGATGGGTACAAAATACAAGACTAAAAGTCACAGTTCAGTTTAAGAAATTAATAGATATTTGATTTGCTAAAAGGCAGCAGCAAACAGAAAAGTCTTCAGCTAAGCACTCCCTCCCAAAATATAAAAATGCATTGTATTTTAGAAGCATTTTCCTGTTTTCTTATTGTAAAATCTTAATATGACAAGTAGCCACTCACAAGTCTGTCAAAAAAATGGAATTAAAAGTAAAATATTTCCCTCTGAAATGTATGGGAGTAAAAAGTACTAAAAGTAAACCACAAGTACCTCAAAATTGTACAAAATTACAGTACTGGAGTAAAAGTACTGATGGTTACTCTTCACCACTGTCATCATCACCGAGTGGCATTTCACAAACCCCTTTATTTAGAGAGCAATTAGCCAGCAGGCTCTCCCAGGTATTTTCTTATCAGGACTTTATTTGGACGGGGCAGCCTTCTTCTCGTGACACGACCAGCGCGCTCAGGCTTTATAACGCTCATTGTTTACCATGAACCCTCCATTATACCTGAGCCTGTTCCAAACTCACCTCTGCGTCTAATGACTCGAGTCTTAGCTGCGGGTCAGCTTTATCAGGTGAGGCTGTTTGCTGGCCGTAGGGTCACGCCAGGGTTTCACCTGCCTCCACCCTTGGAGAGGCAGGGGAAAAATAAATTCCACAAACAATCTAAAAAAAGAGAGACTAAGAGGGCATTTGAATGGAAACCAGGCTTTACAGAGTCAGGAGAAGAGGGATGAGGAATGTATTTGGTCAGGTGTGGCATATGACGGTGCAGGGGTGATGTATTTACCAGTGGTGGAAGAAGTATTCAGATTGTTTACTTAAGTAAAAGTACCACATCATGAAAACACTTCATAACAAGTAAAAGTCCTGAAATCAAAGCAACTAAATGTACTTACAGTATCAAAAGTAAAATGGATCTTACCAGTGGTTTGTTATTGAATCATGTAACCTCCATTTTATGTTGTTATGATGGAGCTGTTTTACTTATTACATATAGTAGATTAATCGTAGCAAAAGCAGTCTCTGTGTGCCCCCACCTTTCCTCTCTTGATCCATGCCTCTGTCATGTACCACATGATTTTTTTCCCTTTGTTTTTGGAGCCCTGATATCCCTTTCTTAGGGAAAACCATGCATGCGTTGGTGCTCCAGCCACATGAGCAGTCATTTACTTAGCTCGAGCTGCATTAGTGCAGGGGCGGCCTGAACCGTTTTGCGCCCTCAAGGGGTGAGGGGGGCCTCAGGGAGCCTCCACTACTTCTTTTGTATACAATGTTCAGTATTTCAAACAGTTTATTCATCAATTTTTAATGTAGTTATGGCACTAATGACTTAGGAATAAAAAAATTGCAAATTAAGTCAGGCTTTTCAAGGGCCCCTCTCCCGTAATCAGTCCTTTTTCTCCCTCCATTACCACACTTCTAAGTTTAACCTATATATTGTGATATATTTGCATTTGCATCTTAATCTAAAAAAAAGCAAAAAGTAACTATAGCCGTATAGGGCTGCAACTTCTAATCATTTTCATCATCAGTTAATCTGCTAAGTGTTTTGTCAATCAATCAATTAATTGTTTGGTCCATAAAATGTCCGAAAATAGTGAAAAATGTCTGGCCCAGTTTCTCAGACTCCAAAGGGATGTATTTAAATGTCGTTGTTTAGTCAATCTAAAACCCAAAAATATTCAGTTTAATATGATTTGAAATAGATAAAAAGTGGTATTCTACATATTTTTGAGGCTGAAAAGAGCATTTTCTGCCAATTTTGCATTAAAAATTCCCCTAATAATGAATTGTCAAAAAAGTTGCAGATTATTTTTCCGCTGACTGATCGATTAGCCGACTAATCGCTGCAGCTCTATAGCTGTAAAATCAATTAAAACGTATAATAAATGTAGCCCAGTAGAAGTATAAAGTAGCATAAAATGGAAAACTCAAGTATAAGTACCTTCCTTGATGAAATGTACTTAGTTACATCGCTTTGGTATTTATGTATGTTTCATGTGTCACTTTAAGGAGGCCTTGATGTACATTACATATACCTGTGTCACTGGACAGATTGTATTTATTGTTTTATGTAACACCTGCCTACTTTGTCTCACATTTCTCTCCTTCTCCTTTCAGTGTCCTCTTCAAGCTTGGTGAGAGCGTCCACCTGACTTCCTCGGTGCCCAGCAACCGGAGCACATTTTTCCACCCTCTCACTGCGGTAACCATGACAACTCTTAATAACCGGCAATGGCGCGCTGGATGATGAGTCAGTCAACAAAACAAGAGGAGTGGCGTCGACGGTGGGCCAGGCGGTGAAATTGAGAAATGGGTACAGAGAGGGGGGAAAAGGAAAAAAAAAAAACTCACTGCACCTGAGAGTGAGGAGACTGGATCCCCTCTGTCGCACACAAATGATCAACAAGGATGATTTTAACACAATCTTTGAAAACAGTATTCAGTTTTTTTTTAATCCCCCCCCGTCATCCTCTTTTTCTGACATTACAAAGGAACAAAAACCAAGCACCCAAAAAGCGCTCACAAACTGCTGTGGTACGGACTTTGAATGAAGGCTCTGGGACATCTTACACTGTGATTTAAGGTGGAATTATGAAGAAACCCTGACACTAACAGAGACACTGATCAGCCTCTGTGAAGGCTGAAAGACTCACAACAAGTTCCTGGATGCCTCCTTCCACACTTTGCCTTGCACGTGAGCAGAACTGTGTGACAATCACAAAAACCCCGTATTGATCTTGTGCATGTATGTGACATTCTTACTGGGCTTTAAAGGAGTCTTCCATGTTATTCTTTCACGCTCAGTTTTGCTATGCTAGCGTTAGTGCAGGTGATGAATGCGAGGAATTCATCATTTGGAGTTGTTCAATGTGTACACTGTGATTGAAAAGACTTTGACAATCTTGAAAGGACTATGCAATGCGTCAATAGTTGTATGCAATGCTTTGAATAACTGGATTCTGCACAGAACTCCACACACTTGAGACTGGAAATGAATATGCACTATCAGTGAAGTCACCAATAGGTATATATATATATAGATGTGCTATATAGGTATATATATACTGGAGTTGCTGTTGATAAAGCTGCCTGTAAAATAACACAAAAGCAGATGGATGAATGTGTGACAAATATGCCAAAGAATAAGAGTCAGCCTGCAATGTCTACGCAGGGAGGACTGACTCACACACTTTAACTGTGGCCCTTCCCCTTCACGTTGTTTGCACACAGGTTCAGGTGAATTTCAGGAATGGGACTCACCCTCCTCCTCCTCCTTCTCCCACTTCCTGCCTCAATGTGAAGAGATACCAAATAGGACAAATATTGTTAATAACTCCTCATAATAAGTCAGGACCCCCTGGGGTTGGTTAGAATGAAAATATTGACAAGTATTCAGAAATAAAACAATCATCTTAGTCTGGTATTTTGTGCAGGAGAGAGACATGAAAGACGGCGGTGTTGTGACAGCAGCTGCTCTAATCACAGACACCCACACACAGTTCCAGTTTCACTTATACTTTGACTTTGCTGGGTGAGAGAGGTCGAGTTGGGGACCAAATATGGCAGCATTACATCACTATACTACCCATGTTTCTACGAAACAAAAAAAAGCAATGTCGACTATCAAACCCTGTGTATCGCAAGTGTGTCAGATCCAGTCTCCTGTTCAATATTAGGTCATTACATTTGTTATTATTATGTTGGTTGGTCTGTGACTGTTATTATAGGCACATCTACTGCCATCTGATCAGAGGGCACTCTTACTTGTGTGACAGGACATGATTTTTTTTTTCTCCTCCTAATGTATTATTTTTGTATAAAAATTGAAATCAATCATAAATCATTATTTATACTTTCTGAGAAAATGTTGATATTTCAAGTAAAAGTTTTTTTTCAAAATGAACACATGGTTTGAGTTATTTTGTAAATCATAGATAGATAGATAGACAGACAGACAGACAGATAGATAGATAGATAGATAGATAGATAGATAGATAGATAGATAGATAGATAGATAGATTGATAGATCTGCAAAGTAATGTGTATTCACTCAGTTCTTGAGTTACTTTCCACGCCTGCAAAACTTTTTATAGCCTCTACAAAGATGTTGTGGTGCAGCTGTGTGATAAGACAAACAGTCCCTTTGAAGTTCATAGATCTAAAGTTCACATTACATTTCAGGCAACAGGTTCACTGAACCCGACATGTTGATATCATAATTCATTTCAGCCCTTATCTGGGACTGACACAGAGCCCACTGTAAAAAAAATATATAGCTGTCATTATAGTTCCTGTAGTGACAAGAAACACAGCTTCAATTTTAAGGGGTTTAAGTTGAGGTAAAGGTTGTGGTTAATTTTAACATATCACACAGTTCCTAAACTTTATATTCCATGTTATGCCTAGTTGGTCACGAGGGATCTGAGCTGTGTGGCCTAGGCAATATTTTTCTACCCATAGTAAGGTAAAATCTCATATTATAAATCCACATATTCTTGAGTGTATTTTCAAAAGAGAACAAAATTAAATAAAAAATATAGAGAGTTTGGTGAGCAGTGACATTTTAAAGCACATCTAAAAACAAATCGAGAAATTTCTGGAGTAAGAATCATTTCTGTAATATCTGTATATAAAGTCTGATACAACTTATTGGCCTGTGCTGCTTATAAAACATTTTATATTAAAAAAAAACATATTGAAGCTTTTAAAACATCAGCTTTAAAATTAAAATTAAAAAAAAAAAACCTAACAGGGTTGTGAATTATGTCACCCCAAAGACTTTATCCCTACGTTGACCTGCAGCCTCCATAATGGAGCCCTACTGAGGGGAGCCTTGTAATCCACTGATGTTGCTCTATTTGGTTTATAATGGGGCCTTTGATTTTCAGACCCAGGAGGCCTCTAAAGATCTGACCATGTCTCTTTTACTCTGTTCTCCAAAAGAAACTGAAATAAGGCTCATTAGCATCTGTTAGAGTTGGAAATAAAACACTGAACTCTCTAAACATGGCATTAATTCAGCTGGGAATACAAGATTGATTTGTTAGCAGGTTCTTCGACAAGTGTTAGAAATATGCTAAAGATTTTTCTGGCTGCAAACACAGTTTAAATTTGCAGAGCAATTAGTGATAGTAATATTAAGCTTATTGTATTTTTAGGCTTTATCTCCCAAACTGTTTTATTGTAGGTTAATCTAATATTTGAGTGATGTGTTTGTGTTTAATCACCAAGTGAGGAAGGCAGAAGTTTACGCCGAAACATGTCAAGGTATGTAACATCCTACATGTCTGAGATAAAAGAACAACGAGTCATTGAGAAAGTTGTGTTGATTCATTTCATTCTTCCCTCACAGCTAACTTTGAATGGAATATAATGATCATCTGGTGTGCACAAACATAATTGACTTAATGGACACTTTTTAAAATGTCCATCTCAAAACACATCTTTGCCATAACCAACATGCTAAATGTTACATTAATTACATCAAGAATTTAAAGTTACAACATGCTGCCATGTGCTGTTCTGTGTTGACTACTCACGTTTACTCACATACTCACATTTAATCTTATATTGTTTTCAGTGTGACAAATGACTCTTTATTGCTTCATCAGCAGGGGGCACCATAACTCATTTGGGAATTTATGCCTATTGTATAATGTACAGTAGATTAACAACAAGAAACTATACTTTAAGAATTAAATTAGTTTTTGTGAGTTCATTTCAAACTACTTTCTTAATATTTGATCAACATGCCTATTTGTGAGGAGCCACATTAGTTATTAAAAGCTAATTAAACTCCAAAAGATCAGAATCAATTTCTCCACTTGCTGGACAGCTTCCTCGCACAGGAAGTTTTAGCCAGACTTCAGGACACTATTCATCCAGTTTTACAAGATAATCGTCACCTCCTTCACAGCTCTCTGGTGCAGCGCTGCCTCTGTCTGATCAAAGCACAAAACTTCCAGGGAACAGAGGATCATTGACTCTCCCTTCACCTCCTGTGAGAGGGCTGGCATGACTCCCAGGCAGCGGAGCGTAAAACAGGGGAAGGTCATGACTGATGCCGCCTCAACTCTGGCCAGACGAAGTTCATGTGGGCACATGTTGTCAGTCAAAACATGACGTCTTCAGGAAAAGTTTATCACTTTAGCAATAATTCAAACTAGTACATCGCTTTTTTTTATGTATGAAGTCATTAAACGCTGAACCTGCTCTGCACACATTTGCACTCAGACTGAGGTCAAGACTCTTGATCCACATTCACACAATGAGACATATACTGTAGAACTTATTGCAATAAACCATAAATACATCTGCTGGTATCACTGATAGCAAGTGTCACTGCCCTTATATTGGTTATATTATTAGTATCATGAAAGTTTAAATACCTATGTATTGTGATGTGGAGTGCAACTCCATTACAAAGGTGGTGACACATGTGACCTAAAAAACTATTGACCAGTATCTATGTCCTGCTGGTGTAAAATCTTTGTGAACTATATCATATAATAATGTCATTGTCATGATCACAAGTGCTTGCTAGGTATTCCTTACAGTGTTGATAAATTAGATCATATTCATGTCAAGTCAAGGTAAAGTCACATTTCAGTCCAATTATATACATACAGCATAACAATCATAGAAGAGGATATACTTTATTAATCCCTGCAGGGAAAATTTATTTTTTCACTCTGTAGTCATGTACACACAGGCCCAAAATACACACACATACACAAACAGGACCTGAACATGCATTAAATGGAGAGATGTCAGAGCGAGGGAGCTGCCTTGGACAAGCACCCCAAGCATTTGGGGGTTCAATGCCTCACTAAAGGCGAAAGTTTACTTTGTTTCTGTTACCATGTGCTTCATGTAAAAAAAAAAAAAAATCAATATCAGTTTGCTATCTTTAGAATATCTTAACCATTTTACCTTGCTTGAAACAGCCTGTGAATTTGAAGTCCTTATCCCAGAGTCCTCTGACAAAAACAGTATTTTTCAGTTTTGTCTTAGAGGATATAAGAGTTGCTGGTCTCCCGCTGCCTCGATCAGTTAGTGTGTGAGGTAGTGTAGAGAAAATAATCCAAATATTGTGAACACTTCAACTGATAATGAGTTTTTCAGGTGGCTAAAATACGTTTTGCCACAGCAGTACATTGTCAGCTTCCATACTGGTAGATCTGGTTCAATAAAGATGCTAGCAAAACAACACAGTACATAATATTAGCACAGCAGAAATGTCAGATAGATCGCAAGTTTGTCTGTTGTTTACCCGAAAGTGACTGTTGTCAGTGTGACTCCACAGTGATTTGGTCTATTGGGGCATCCAAGAGGGCTCTTAAACTAGTTTTTGGATTTAGTCCATCACACCATCCATTCTACAGTGTATATAAATTCAAATAAACATTTCATCTTTTACTGAAATGTATTTATTTAACCTTTATTTTTACAAGGTAAGATGGCTGGACATACATTTTTTATAGCACACAATGTCCTTTTAACAGAAAAATAGAGACAAATTAATGAGAACTGGCAGAGTCAATAAATAATACTGACCATTATTAAAGTGCAAGTAATCACAGTTGGGGATAGAATGGTTGAAAATAATACAAATACAAGAAGAGGACACCATGTAAACTAAACAGAGATACAGTGTAGAAGATGCTCTGTTAGAGAGTCTGCTGCAGCAGTGTGGTGATGCTGGAGGTGGACCAACAGTTTCATAGCGATCTGGGGACTCAAGAGGTCAACACAAGGAGTGAGCTGACACCCGGGACACAGAGGAGAGGGCCAAAGAGACAGAGAGTCGAAGCTGCAGGGTGAATGTGGCCCGTGTGTTTAGCAGCGCCAGAAGAAAGGACACTACATCAACTCCAGCTGGGGCCCAAGGGGTCAATGGATAAGACTACCCAGCAGGGGTCAAGGGTCAGGAGGCCACTCTCTGCCAGGGCTAATTGGTCACTGTGACGAGAGCTAACGCCACCTTTCTATGGAGAAATACATACACATGTATGGAGCCGCTCTGACAGGAGTCTTCCATCAAAAGCCCTCATCAAGGAGGCCTCTGTTGTGCTCCTGCACAGTCATGGAGATCAGTCAGGCCTCCGTAGTAACAATCAGAGCCCTTCACCGTACATCGCCGCCACCGCCACCTACAGTGACAGCTAGGCCGGACTCATGGAAGGATGGGTGGCTTTTGATCTCAAGTTATGTCATTCACTTCCATTTAACTAATTAGCATTCACTTTATTAAGCTTTAATATGAAAGATGATCCCTAGATCTGCATAATTTGGTCTATAAATTTAAAAATTTTGAGCTTGTTTTCATTTACTGTCGATTGAGTATTAGAAAACCATTCTCTCTGTATAATGCATACAAAGTTTATACAGTATCAGGGAGTATTTCTTGTGAATGTTATTGTAAAATACAAATATAAATATGGGATTTATATCTTGGGCAGAACAAATTTATTTGTAGTAAGGCACATTTTATGCATGAGGGAGGTTTAAAAAATTCTTAGACATTTAAACTTTAGAAACAAATATAAAGCTGGAAGCAATAGTGATATTATAATAAAGACATGGAAGCAAAACAATGGTGATAAATACAACATTAGAAGACAACAGGGTATCGAGCTTGCTTTTAAAGTAAATTAAAGTAAAAAAAATATATTGTTTATCACAATATACCACAGTCTACAACAAAGTTTTTAAATAATTGAAAAAGCATGCACAGTGTAATACTGAGAAATCAAATTGAAAACTATATTAATAGTGCATCTCACCTCCTTTTTAGGATTTTAAGACAGAGTTAGCAAACTGTAACTCATAAAAACAATCTTTGATCATCTCCACACCTGAACATCTCAGGGTTTGTGCAGTGCAAAGGAAAATGAGACTCACTTTCCACTTTTACCAGCACACAGCTCATGCAATCTTGTTGTGTTTTTCTCCTAAATAATTTCAAATCTGCCAACATCAATAGCTACAGGGAGAACACCAGCTCCCAACTGTCTAACTAAAGATCTTCAGCTGTGACATTAGCCAGATATGACATAACTCAGGCATACTTTTGTTAAGTGTGCAAATATATCCTTAATTTTGTCTTAAAATGTAGTCAAAAAAGGTTATTTGAGTGTATATATATTACATGTCACTGAAAATCAAGATTTGTTTATTCAATAAAGGCAACTTATAATAAAGAGAAATTTCCTGAAAGAGAAGATTAAAGCATCATATTTTGTCTACTTGAGACAGCTGTCACAAGCATGACCCCAGACTGTGATCGATCTTACATAGGTTTTAAGAGCCGGTCATATGCTTCATGCTGGACCTATTTACCCCTTAATGACCTTGTTCAGTATCTAATTGTTTGGAGGAAAATCCCCTTGTCACTGTCCAAGAAAAACACCAGGGAAATGATGCATGTTCATGGCTCTCTATGTAGGATTTACCTGAAAGAAATTATTAAATATACAAGCATTAAACAAAACTTTAGAGCCACATAAGTTGTTACAGATGAGTCTCTGCAGGGCAAAAGTGCAAGTTCCACCAGAATGAGTCTTAATTCACTCGATTTGCATCTGAGTCTGAAAACCTGGTTCAGAGGAATCCTGACAGATTGATGTTGTCATGCTGATGCTGTCACAGGCTTGATGCTGGACGGGTTAATGATTTATGGGGAATAGTGGGATGCCCAGAATGGGACCCGGGTTAATGTTCACCTCTCTGGCCAGACCTCCTCTCTGGGGGGCTGCCCACAGCCAGTCCAGGTCCAACTGTTGAGGGGACGTGACTGACTGAGTGACTGAGTCGGCCGGCCTCCAGCTAAACCCGGCACACACAGCAGGGAGGGAGCCCACGCTCTGCTCTCAGAGGACAGGGGGGGACACGAGACTGACGAGACCTTTCGTCTTTTTAATGAGTCTCAATAGAAGCAATAAAGAGCAGCAGAAAATAAAGCAAACAGTTGTAATGAGCGCTCATAAACAAATCAACCACACAGGTGATAACTAAAAATACCCTCCATTTAAAATTGCTACTTTACTTGGATGTTTGAGCTTCACTGTGCAGAATGATGTAGTAGTAGTACTGGACAGGAAAAGTTCCTCTGTGCTCACCTTAAATCTACATTTAAGAGGTGTACAAACAAGCAGGATTTTGTAACAGTGCAACCAGTTTAAAAGCCAGTCATGGTCTAATATGCACAGGCTGTCTACAGGTGTCAGACACTTAACCTGAATGCTAAGACCTTTTCGAGATAGTTTTTAACCAAATGTAAGTATACAGACACTGTTTTAGATTCAGTGGTAGGTTTAAAGATTTGCAACATCAGATATGTGGACTTTTACACAGAAGAGACTGACTCATTATGACAAAAATATGTCAAAAGATCGATAAATGAAATCAAAAATCAAATTTAAGACTATTTAATGACTTTTAAGGCCTAATACGTATATAATTGCATTTAAAAAGACTTTTTATGGCCCTGCAGACCCCCTGATGCAACTTACACAAGAATGATGTGGAAACTTTCAACACACTGAGAAGTGACTTTTCAGTAAAGTAGGACGTTACATTCTTGAAATGAAAGATATGTGCATATTTATTGATTGAGCTTTTTTCAGTGAGAGTGAATGAGTACATTTAAATCTAAGAACTGTCCTTATTTTCTCTCAGAAATCTACCATACCAAATCAGTCACAAATGATTACTCCAAGCAGACTATCTATTATAAGACCTAAATATGTCTGGAGGGGGTCTTTAACCAAATTTAAATCCCCAATGTGAGATGAACGGAGTGTGACATTTGGATCTTTAGAAACACATAGGAATACATTAGTCCAAGTTCCCCAATAAAACCCTCTCTATTTTTTTTTTAAATTATAATTTGGATGTTTCTTATTTTCGTTTTTCAGCCATCTGTTTAAATAAAATGTTCTTACATTTTATTGCCCAACATTAAAATGCTGTCTCTGGGCCTTCTGTTTACTTTCATTCCCTTATAGGGCTGAGTATTAAACCTTAATACCAACCAAAATGTGCTGGTAGTTGACTGTTTGTTTGAATTAATCTTATTGTTTACTGCATTTTTTGATCTTTTATAATTTAGGCTATAGTGTCATTAGGCAATGTTCAAAAGAGTAATGGTGAAAAACATGCTGATGTTCTCCCAAATTGAGGTATCAAAATTTACTTATTTATACAATCAATTCTTTTGTCATTCATTTTTTTTTGTCAGTAAAAAAAGAAAAATACAGAGTGTGCAAGAGACAGTGCTGAGAGTGGGTGGCCATACACACCCCATGTCTGGATATCCAGATACAGTTCTTTATCAAATTGCTCATATTGGACTAAATGTAGTTAAATGTGACTATTCACCAAGTCTGATGCAGCAGAATCAGTTTGTCACTATGTCTAAGTTTCTAACTGTTAAATGGGAACCAACACAGATCTGTCCTGTGAGACCGGCTGTTATGATGTAAACGTGAAAGATGAAAAGATTAATTCTATCCTTATGGCAAAAACCTCCCACACTGTCTCGATCACCTGCATAAAATACTGTAAAAAATGTTTTGCTCTCCAAGACCTTTATCTGTAAAACTAAAAGGGCAGTTTTTCTTTTGGCTGTGAGTCACAGTCAAACTTAAATGGCCGCATTAGTCCCTCTGTCATGTATATGGACTCTGAATCATTGCTGCTGAATACAGCAGAGGTATAGGAAAGGTTGAGGGCAGACCAGGTGATGGATAGCAGCGGGGCTTGTCATCCGCTGCTTTACACCGCTCTCATTAAGCTGTAAATCTTTCACAACAACACCCGCTATGAGACAATGCTGGGGAGGCTTTTCCTTGTTGCTCCACCTTGTCAGTGGTGTAACAATGAAATTGCCAACTGAATCACTTTGTTGGGACACACAATGGCCTCAATACTTCAAGCAGCCAGTAAAAATGTTGGACAAGACACCAGGAGGATATATATACAGGTGGAGTGAGATACAGCAAATAACAGATTTACAAAATACACTTCTAATAATGCAAATCAGAAATATGAAGCCAGTGACACATTTCAGTAAATTAACTTCAAGAATGTGTTGAAATAAGGTTTCAGTACAACAGAAAGTGAAAACAGTCGGTGTTGTTTGCCACATGAACATTACATAATTAAAATGTACAATGTGTGTCAAAGGACAAGTTTGGTGTCTTTGCCATAGGTCACAACTGTACGATTACTTCTGCTCACAAGAAGAAAAAAAATTAAAGCATATAAGTCAAATACAAGATGTTGTTGGTGGGAATATTTTTGTCACCTTTAACCTACTTTATGGAGATTTTTATGGGGACATTTGTGGTTTGAATGAACATGCAGAGCACAACTTCCCATCACCATGCATGGTCTCTGTCAAAATGACAACTGATGACTAAGACAACCAGAAGGCAGACACTACATAGCCAGTGTCACACTGTACAACTGCATACAGGCTTTGTCATGAAGAGCACATGTACTGTATGTGTTTACATGAACAAAGCTGCAAACAAGCTAAACACTGACATCTGCTGGAAAAGACCTTTCATTGCATCAGAGATATCGGGAACTGTCCGCCCTGCGACATGGCTCTCAGGTAGTCCAAGTGAGTTTGCACATGGGAGAAACTTTCTTCCAGGGCTTTCTGGCAGAATTATAATACGTATTTTAATTAAGTAATTAAGATGACCCCCTCCTTTACCAGCTACAACATCACTAGTTATAATTCAGTACCTAACATTATTCTGAGATTGGCCATTTTGCACACAGAGTCATTTCACTTGTGGTGCTATAGGTGTATATTGATGCTAATATTTTTCTACATGAATGGAGGACTACATTGTTTGCAATTTATAAGAAAAGATCCAAAAGAAGACTCCTTATTTTTGGAAGAGCCGCCTGATTGTAGAAGTAGCTGTGCCTGGCAGACCTTACTCGGGGACTCACTATCCCATGTACTCCGCCGTCACTGCTGACGTCATCTTCCTACTAGTGACTGCTGTTATCAAGATGGCGCTGCGGCCAGGATCTGGGGGAGGCAGCAGGTATTTTAGCCTTTTAAAATCCACCCAGTCGCTAAAATGTAAAACATTTGTGAAATATGAACCTTGTCTGTCGCCTAGCGGCACATTAATCACACAGGAAGGCCTCAAAGACGGCGAGTACAGGCTGGTTTTGTTGTCGGGGCGCAGGATGATGTGATGGTTGTCAGGTGTCACAGCTAACGTTAGTCTACCGGGGGGAGCTAACGTTAGCTAGCTGATACTGCTGTCTGTCCATCTTCAGAGGGGTCCAAAACAATGGCACAGTGTTAGTATATTCACAGATTTCACGTGGCAAGTCTTGTGTAAACGTTATTGTACTTTCAGCTGACGGTATCCAGTGCTAGAATATGATATTTATCGAAAATAAATATGCATTACACTGTAGCAGCTTTGTCAGGAATATAGCTAGCACCTGTGCAGACAGGCCTGTGGACGGCTGATGGTGTCAATATCTGGCCTTATCAAGTTTCTGACTGTGTCATTATCTCCTGTGGGGGGACTTTGGTATCATATTGATACACTGTTGAGTATTTACTAAAATGAGGCAGATAGACAGTGAAGATAATGCAAAAAGCTGATACATTAGTTAAGATTGTCTCATCTAACACACCAGCTGTAACCTCTCGTCAGTAGTCAGACTGCTTAGCATCATGTTTAATGATTCATTCTTTACTGAATCACACAGTCAACCCTGTCACTCATGCTTACACCACACATCTAACCAGTATATGGTTGTAAATGTGGATGGGATGTACAGGTGTCTCATTAGAGCAGTGTGATGATGGTCTGCAGACGTGATGAAAAGACCAGCCTCATGATTCTTTCATAAGCTGAGCTCGACTGGTTTGAATAATAAATATGCTCTGGCTACAAACATCTCGACCAGCCAGGTGATATTGATACGACAGGTGAAACCAAAGCCCTCAAGACTGTGCATGAGAGTGGGCAGTAGGGAGAAGCAGGTGTAATGTGAAAACCTGGAGGTAACAGTAGGTCTCTTTCATATGCTTATCCTTCTGTAGATGTCTGGTAGATAGTAATTGACTTGTGCTGTAATGTCTGGTGGCATGGTCAGTATTGTTTACTGGTGTAATGTGCACTTGATGCAAACTTATGAGAAAAATTAGTAGAGCAGGAAAACCTGACTTAATAATTCATTCATACACAAATGTGCCAGAACTTCTTTTTCACTGCTGTTAATATAGCCTCACCTTTAGGCACTGGTGGATGTGAGAAAATATAAAATTGCCCAGGATCTGAAATTTAAATGCACTGTTAATATCACGTAGTTGTCCTGTCATTGTGTGTTAACGTATAAGTCATTGTGGGCAACGTTTCAAATGAATGTGCAGGACTGGTTTTTGGTAATAATGCATTTTTGCAGGATTTTTCAGCAAGGCCCAGGCTATGTGATGAAGTAGTTTGATTTGTATTATTTTATTTGCTTTAAAAAAAGAGCAAAAACAAGAAAAAACTATACAGAAAACAGACCTTCCCTGCTGGTTATGTTGTCCATAAACAGTTTTCCAACTGATTTTTCCCAAAAAAGTTCCCACAGTATTACATATACATCCTAATATACAAAGGAGTTTATCTATATTGATCACTTCTAACTATTAGGCCTACCACTTTTTCACGATGCTAATAAGGCTCTGAACTTCCATTAAGTATACATACTTCAAGCCTAGTACATCTGTTAGCATCTGCAGTATGTTCAAGTCTGTTTCCATGCCAAACATAATGGATATGAAAAAAGACATGATGTTTTGGATGGTTCCAGTGCCGTGTTTTTGGCTGCCAGACGTGATAATTATACAGCAATAATAACTTAAATGTGTCAGGACTGGCAGAGTGGAAGGCCAGGAGGTGGAGCAGTAGCACAGCATACAAAACCTGCCTGACAGCTGAAGCAACCTGTGTTGGTGTTTGGAGGAAATTTATCAATGATAATGTTGATAACTTGTGAAGTGAAATATGCAGTAGCAGTATGTCTTCCATGGAGATGGTGACAAAGATGCATGGTATATTTTGTGTCAGGTGATAATAGCTCCTTGCAGATGTCTCTGTCTTCAACAGGCCATGTGATTGTCAGACATTTGACCTTTTGTCAGATGATGCTCTGTTGTCCTTGTTAACAGTGTATTATTGTGCGGTATGTTTTGCAACTATCGGCATTTCCACATTGTAATTAGAAATACATTTTCTAAGATTTCTGTCTAATCATCAGTTTTGGGGAACTGGGTACATGACAAATAAGTTATAGGTTTTCATTGCCAGGTTGATGTGTAGCAGGTTGCAGGACAGAAGCCCTCTTGTGCATTCCCTGTGGTGTTTAGTAGGCCTGAAAAAAACTTAATTGAAAGACCTTATGCCACTTTCTGTATCACTGAATTGATTCAGTGATTAACAGGAACCAAATCAGATATTGTAAAACTCAAAACACATGAAGTTTACAATGATATTAAACAGAGAGAAGTAGCAAATCCAGCGTGGCTAGAACCTAAGAATGTTTGGCATTTTTTTATTTGGTATATCCATTATTCAGCTTTCTGAGCTATTCTTTCAAGAAGAAATAATGGGTTCAGTGTTTCATCTCAGTTGAGATGAATAATTTTAGTTTTAAGGGCAGTCCATCAGAGGTCCCTGACTTCATCCCTTTTGAATTGAACAACATTTTACCCTAAATAATGAGAGCGCACAAGAGCCATGTTTGGCCCTCCGATGATCGGAAAACAGTACTGATAGATTTATTTAATATAAGAGATCTGAGGAGTGGTTGGCCTATATGTCCAACTTTAAAGACTCCTGTTTCCTGGATTGTTGCTCATTCTTGTTAATCAAACCGTGCTCGAACAAATCTCTTATATAGGAATAATAATTTAAATAGAAAGGGGTGGGGTCAGAAAATGATTGATTTCTGACAGAGTGCCCTTTTAGCTTCCTCAGTGATGGTTACATTGACTTCAACTCCTGACCCTGCTTTCTGTCTCCCAGCTCTGATGATGATTACAGGCCTTTTACAAGGCGCTGGCCTGCCCTGCGTTCACAGCAGCTATCACTGCTTATCTCCCTCTATGTTAATCTGCCCAGCCATGACCTGATATTTGCTGCAGGATGGTGGGCAGCAGCGCTATAGTGTTCCTATAAAAGCTTTTTTTAAGCTGCAAGTCTTAAAGAGAGAGCAGATGTGAGAGTCTGAAACCCTCCAAGTCGAGCATCATCACCAAAGCTAATACCCTTAAATATGTGTATTTGCTGCTTCTCTTGGTTTTATATCACTGTAAATTAAAATATATCTGGGTTTTTGTATTGGCGAGACAGTCTGAGTGATAACAAGACATACGATACGTCGGAATTTAGTAAAAGGTAGTGGCAATTTTTTAATTTTTGTGACAGTTTATAGACAAAAAAATTCATCGATCAATTAAAAAATAATCAAAAGGGTTAATTGATAATGAATGCAATGGTTAGTTGCAGCCCTGGTGTACAGTTCCAATACTTGCACTGTCAAAAAATAACATTTTCTTTGTAATGATGAGTATCAAAGCTTCCAAAAGTAAATTTTGCATGTAAAAGTCAAACTCAAGTCCAAATTATTCTTTATTCGCCGCAGGGAGCTGGTAATTGCTTTGGCAAATGCTTGAACTGTCTCCCAATGAATTCCCTGACTCCCTTTTGTAGCACAGTTGTGTCGGTACTAAAGTTATCAGTATGATAATGTCACTCACCCATTGGATTAGTGATGCTCAAATTCAGCTTAGAGTCAGTCGGGGCCCGTCTGGCTCTTTCCTCTGTTTGTCTCTGCATCATCAGTTCCAGCCTGAAGACCTGGGTTGTAATAAGTTATTTGACAAATAGCTGAAGGCCTGTATGGGTTGGCTCTGGTGAGGAGGGACTTGGCTGACTTGTAGAGACTTCCTCTGATTATTTCTTCTCAAGGCCTGTTTCTCAGCACAGACCCAGTGACAGAGTCCAAGTCGCCTGTGGAAACTAAACTGCACCAGTTCTGCTGACTTTTGGGCATTGATGCTAAAACTTTAAAGAATAATAGAACATGTCTGAAAATTCACCTTGACTCTGGTCTCTGTGAATAAACGGAGACTAGTTTGCAGAAAAGAGGCTCATTGCTAGGCTGATCAGTGACTAACAACAGCAAACTTTTATAGGAACTTTTTTTCCCCTTTTACTAGTCAGATGTAGGCTAGTGCTTGCAGTGAAAGCAGTCATATGGTCCTTGGAATAAGACGCTCCCTGCATTTAGATGCGGTCTAGCTGTGTCATTTCATGTTCATGTATATCTGCTTCATTTTTTGTCAACAACAACAAAGTACAGCCAGGCATTAACACTTAAACACACATTGAAACCAAAGCTAATTAAGTTAAATTATTGGATGAGGTAATTGCACTGTTTTTGATCCTACACAATCACTATATTAAGCTAAATACAGTTTAAAATATATATAATAGCTTAATGAGGGCTAGTTAAACTGATTGCATGCCACTCACACAGTGGGTGTGGAAAGGCACAGTTAATGAAAGAGTGATGACTTTTATACTTTGCATTGCTTAAGGCTGCAGGTGACATGATGCTGTTTCAAGCAGTATTATCTCTGTGTCTTTACTTTGGCCTCAGTTTGAACTCACAACCTGCTCTTGTGTTTTTTTTCTTCCTCTAGTTTTATTTATCCTGTTGGAGGGGGCCTGGGACCGCCACAAGGTGAGGAACTATATTTGATCAAATAAATGAATAAATGGAAAGCATTTTTGCTCTGAATCTGAATTTGTTCGGTGACAGAATTAAACATTTTGAAGGTGACCTGTTGATTGTCTGGCACATTGTGTCAGAATATGTGTTTTTGTTGTGGTGTCCAGAGAGTCCGAGTGTGAACCGTTTTCACCCTGCTATGTGGGACATAGCTCAATCCAGTGCACAAATAAAATGAGGGCGTGACTGCTAAAAGTTTAGATTCAGATCACAACTTGCACTTTCACAGGTTACAATCAAATGCAGAACATGTTTAGCTGTCTGGTGTCACAAATGGCGCAGTACTGGGTTAATTCATTGAAGATTAAAAATAGATGTCTATAAAAATCCAGCCAGATTTTTTTCCTCTTTATTTCTCATTGCTGTTTAAGATTACCACAAGCCATTAGCAAAAGTAAGTAGCAAGGATTCGTCACATCGGAGCCCATACCTTTGCCCAGTGCACTGTGGGCCTCAGATGTACAATCATTCAGCTGTGCATGCTTGTCGTATTTACGCTGTTGACTTTGCAGTAATGCTCCTGATAAACCATTCACACACCACTGGGGGACAAGCGTCTCTAAGGGGTCATTACATGCTCCCATTAGCAATGTCATTTTAGACAAAGTAGATTGTGTGCAGCCACCTAAACAAGCCACTTATTCAGCCCGGTTGAGCTGTAACATGGTGAATCATCTGGAGGCTCCAGTAGGAGCTGGCTGCTCAGCTCTGGCTGTCAGCTCACACAGCATCTGTGAAAACAAACAGACACTTTTACACTTTTTTTTCCTCACTCTTCTTGCTCCAAGCTGTCACAGTAGTTACCAGAAAAACAGATTTGGTTGTTGCTGAGCCCATGTCTTTTTCCAGCTGTCCAGGAAATTGATTTGCAATACTGAATCATGTCCAGACTCTGGACGCTTTTTTTTATTCAATCTCCAGACTTGTATAGGTTTTTCAGTGTTCTTTAAATTAGGCATACTGTCTTGCTTACTGTTCTTTGCCTTGTCTGCAGTGGATCGTAACAATGTTTGCATATTTTCTGCAGGCATGGTACCCATGCAGCAACAGCAGCAGCAACAGCAGGGCTTCCCAATGGTTCCAGTCATGCAGCCGAACATGCAGGGCATGATGGGGATGAACTTTGGGGGACAAATGCCCCCAGGAGCCATGCCTATGCAGGTGAGCTTCGTGTATCTATTTTGGAGCTTCTATTCATGATTGCATAACACACAAACAGTGCTGTTTGATTTACCTGATTTCATTCACACAGAGGTCTAGATTTAGAGCTCCTCTTAAACCCAATTGCTCGTTTTAAACGCACATTAAAAGAAATTTATTGCAGCCTGGTGATTTTTAATAAGACTTAAGTCCATTAACGTCATTCCCAACTGCATGGCTTTCCCTCAGTGTGAGCATTTAATATCAAGTGAAAGGAGTGTGACAGCAGGAATGCTAATGAGACCTCTGAGCTGTTGTGTGTATGTTATTTTTTGTCTAACAGGGTGGGATGGCTATTGGGATGCAGACCCCTGGGATGCAGTTCTTGGGTCAGCCACAGTTTATGGGCATGAGACCTGCTGGACCCCAGTACACTGCGGACATGCAGAAACAAATGGCAGAGGAGCACCAGTAAGGCATTTATACACTAATGTCACGGTTCATGTTTGTGTTTGCTTGTGTGTAAGTATGAATGCTCACATCTGCATGCCTGCAATATATCCAGCTGATTAACGTCACGCTAGATTTTAAAAAGATAAAGTATGATAGGCTGAGAATACTGTTTAGTTCCCACACCCGTCAGGCCTAACTATCATCATTTTGTAGTTCAGCTGTATCCTGATCTAAACTAAGATGGCAGACTACATGGTAGACGCTGAACATCAGCATGTTAGAACTGTCACTGTGTGAACATCTTAGCATGCTGATGTTGAGATTTAGCTCAAAGCTCTGCTGTGCATAAGTACAGCCTCACAGAGCAGCTTGCATGACTGTAGACTCTAAATCTTGTTAAGTTGTTTCCAAAACTAAAACTTTACTAAGATACTGAATCACTGTAAGCTCCAGTGCTGCTGCTCTTGGGTTACCACTGATAGGATAACTTTATGGTCCCTCTTTTAATGGTCTTTTTCCACTTCAAAGTTTATTATAATAGTTCCCCATTTTCTTTTTCTAAAATTAGGCTTCCTTTCCGAGCAGTTTCTATTCTTATATCTACTTCCAATAATTGCATTTATGTATAACACCATAAACGTCTGTAATATAGGGGCGTCCTGATGGCCAGGCCCTCACACACAAGGCTGACAGTTGGCTGAAGGTCAATGTCAGGCCGTTTGTGAGCAATTGTCTCTGTAGTTTTTGTGCTGTTTCCTGCACCGTTGGCACTTGTCGGGCCTAGTCAACTTTTTTCGGGCTAATTAGCACGTTGAATTGGCACAGTAAATATCCTGTTCTTTTAGCATTTGAATGTCTTGTTTATGTGCTAACCTGATAACTAGCATCTTGGTTATTGATGGACTCCATTAATGAGAGCTAATATGACCTAATGTTTTTTGGAGAACCTCCTTTTTTCCATAACATTATGTAATGATGAAACTGCATACAGTTTATGCACTGTATTTTGATGAGTTAAAACCCCTTCTTTTGCAAATGTTTTGCCCTTTTTCAATCCTATTCAGGAATATTATTTTCTTGGCTCTCCATAAAGCCTAATGTCTGTACTCTTCTTGCCCTTTAGAAAACGCCTGGAGCAGCAGCAGAAGATGCTGGAGGAGGACAGGAAAAGAAGACAATTTGAGGAGCAGAAACAGAAGCTGAGGCTGCTGAGCAGTGTCAAACCCAAGGTGAATGTCTCTCCACATCCTGTTTATTTTGCTATTTTTATGGCTTGTCCACTGCTCGTCTCTGTAACCCTCTGAGCTCTTGATCCTCTATTGTTCTGTACTCAGACAGGAGAGAAGAGCCGCGATGATGCCTTGGAGGCAATCAAAGGCAACCTGGATGGCTTCAGCAGAGATGCGAAGATGCACCCGACTCCATCCTCACAGACCAAGAAGCCAGGTACCGTCACCTCACTGCTTTTAGTTGTAATCCCTGAGATTTTGTTGCTGTTGTTCCTCTCCATCAGCAGATCTGCTCTCTGTTGAAACGCCTCCGTCTGACAATAATAACTGGATTAGAGGAAGGTCAGCATGATGACTGCCCAGCTGGTAGCCAGACGAGCCAAAATTAGGATTTTCTGTCTGAGCTTTTAATATGCAACACAGATTCATAATCACATTTCTTTTATTACATTATTTTCCTGTCTCTCACGTCACCTGTAAGCTTGTCAGTATCAGTGTTTAGTAGTGTTTTAATTTTTATGTGTTCAATACAGCATCTGTTTATGAACCGTAGTCAGTGTTTCCCCTAGGTTGACTGCTTTGGGCTGGCGGCTGGGCTTATAGGGGTGGGGTTTTGGGGTGAATATTTAACAGTTAGCTACCTTTCCAAATATTTATAAGTTACTTTTCAAAATCCACTTGAACCACCTGTTAAACTGGCATGAATTAGAGCACATTACATTATTCAAATATAGGCTATGCAGGACTATCGGTTATGGTTTGTAAATGTGTTAAAAGTAAAAGCCAATCCCAGATTCATTATTTTTTGGTGTTTTACATTACTACATATGTGTTGTTGTTTTTTTTTTTTTTTTTAATTGCCTTGTCCATGGACTCTTGGCAGTGTGGCTGCAGTAGGTCATGGTGCAGGGTGCTGTGTTACAGAATAAATATAGGGGAAATCTGGGGAATTTGGCATTACACTTTTTTACATTAAAAAATACATATTTTTTGGCATTAAAAAAAACTAAATTTGGCTTCTCTTTTTTTATATTAAAAATATTTTGGCATTGAAAAAAAAATGGCATTAAAAAACTAAATTTGGCATTTTTTTATATTAAAAATGTTTTTGGCATTAAAAACATATTTTATTGGCAGTTAAAAAAAAACAACCTAAATTTGGCATTAAAGGGGCAAAAAGCGAAATCGTTTCACCGCTAGGTTTGCTGTTGTGCACTGCCTGTAGACCAAAACAAAGCATGTCATGAGCGATACCTCCCTCTACCTCTGCTCTCCACTGGTCATGCTGCGGCCAACGCTCCGCTAGCCAGTCCAAGCTATCTCCTGTTTGTTATTCAGGTTAAGGTGGGAAGAAGCAGCGGGTCTGTCGGGCAGCTGAGTGAAGTGGAGCCTGAGGAGGAAGCACCGGTTAGCCCCGGTTTCACTACAGGCAGATTCACTCGCTACCGGGGCGAGGGAATAAAACATAAACAGCCAACTTAGTTTAGCAGTTAGCAATGTCTTTCACTCACTCTCGGTCTCTGCTGTGTTTAATCATTCCCCTGCCTACTTCAATGATGATGGTACCTGTAATAAATGTAATATATTTGCTGAGATGGAGGCGAGGCTCAGTGACTAGACGAGCTGGTAGAAGCGCTCCATAGCTGTAAGTTAGCGTTACTCCAGTAGCCGGTGGCAGCCGACTAGTGCTAACTGCCAACACTCCCGGGGAGCTAATGCTAACGTTCCTACTCTTCTACGTGAGCCCGCCAGGCATGGACTCGTGAGCCAGCTTCTACGTGAGCCCGCCAGGCCCATGAGCCGGCTCACGGGCTCATGGGCTACCTCCCGGAGTTAGCACTAGTTGGCTGCCACCGGCTACTGGAGTAACCTACAGCTATGGAGTGCTTCTACCAGCTCTTCCAGTCACTGAGCCTCGCCTCCATCTCGTAAAGTATATTACATTTATTACAGGTACCATCATGCCATCTGCCATTGCTCACTGGCTGTAGCCTTTTATAGGGAGAGAGGGCCAAGGGCTCCGAGAGGAGGGAGAGGAGGCGGCGATTCACATGAACGTACATGAATGCACAGCCAGACCGGCTCGTAAACAAGGGGCTGGAGATCAACACAGAGAGAGGGTGTGTGAGGTCATGCTATACTCCAGATGAAATAACACCTCTGGTTCTTCACATAGCGATTTTTTTAATTCTTTCAATCTAGAAATGATGAATTTCGCTTATTGCCCCTCCAAATATTTTTTTTACATTAAAAATATTTTTGGCATTGAAAAATGTATTTTTTGACATTCAATAAAACTAGATTAGGCATTAGATCAAAAACTTTTTTTGGCATTAAAAATATATTTTTAGGCAGTCAAATAAAAACCTAAATGTGGCATTAAATATTTTTTTTTTCCACATTAAAAATATTTTTGGCGTTGAAAAATATATTTTTTTGGCATTAAAAAAATATTTATTTGGCATTACTTTTTTTTGCATTCAAAATATATTTTTTTGGCATAAAAAAACTAAATTTGGCATTAAATATATTTTTACATCAAAAAATATTTTTTTGTTATGAAACATAGTTTTTGGCATGGCAAGGGTTCGCGTTGGCCTTGCAGCCCACCAGGCTTGTAAAATTGCTGGGGAAACACTGTCAGTGTTCACATTCTGAAGTTTTTACAAGGTCTTATAACTGTGGATTTCCCTCACTCAACTTATTTCTGTGCATTTCAGAAAATTGTAGTTCTGCATTTAACAAAACAGCCTGAAGTAATGCTTTACAGCAGAGGTTCCCAAACCTTTTGCATTGTGAAACCTTAGAATGAGGCAGTGTTTGCCAGTGGCTCCTCATCACAGGTTTCATACATTTATGAGTTGTGAGTAGTTTGACCAAAAATGCATCTTAACCTTAAACTGTTAAATTGTTTTTTCAGATGCTTAAATGCCATTATTATCATTATTCGTAACTAGACGAGCTGAAAATGTCCATTATTTCACATAAAGCAAATCTCAGAAAAGAGAATGTACATTCATGTTACAGAACAATGTTTTTTTCTTTTCATCTAATTAATCATCTCAAGACCTCTCAGACTTACCTTGTGATCCACTGGAGGGGTCTTAGCCCTAAGGCTGCATCTGCTGTAGAGTCATTATTCTGGTGTTGACGTTTATACAAATATGCAAATGGTACAGTTTTAAAAACTGATCATCTGTATTCCAGTTAAATACAATTCTATTATATCTAAAAAAATATCAATTAAATGCTGTATGTCAAAAATTGTGATTAAACTTGCAGTTCTTCAATTTCTGGTCTCGCACAAAATAGTCTTTATCTCACTCTTGCAATGTGCAGCCCATAATTCATTCTCCATTGTAGTGCGTGTCATGTGTTGTGCCATCATCATTATTTCTTCATTTTTGCAGACTCATCGCCACCACACCCGTCTGTCACCACTCACTCCCTCCCCCCAGCTTTGTCCGAGGACAATGACGAGTTTAGTGACTTTCAAGGGCCTGTAGAGGCCCCCGCCTTCCTCACTCTGCCCTCCTCCGTTTCCTCAACCTTCGGCCTCTCCTCTCAGGCCCCTGTCCAGCCTTTGTCCTCTGCCCCCAAGACAGGTTTCTCACAGGACGATGACGACTTTAGCGACTTTGTTCAGGGCCCTCTAAATGCTTTCCCTCCCTCCAACTTCCACCTCTCCTCTCAGGCCCAAGTCCAACCTTCATCCCCTTCCCTGAAGGCAGGTCTCTCCTCCTCCTCTTCCTCCTCCCTCCCTCAGTCCTTCCCTGCCTCTATGTCCATTCCCACTGTCACCCAACACTCTGCTGTCAACACCAGCTCCCAATCTACATTTCAAGGTAACTCTCCTTTGCTTTGTTGACTCCTCCCCCATCATCCTCATAGTTTATACTCAGTCATTTACACTTTGAATGAATCTGGAGGATTTTTTTTTAACTTTTAGTGTTGCCTTTATCGCTGATGCTGAATATTTTTGTTGGCATGTGTGGATTTTGGTTTGGTTTTGGCCTGCTGTACAGTGTTAGAGCATGCAGCCAGCACAGCAGATGGCCTGGCCTCATTACCTAAACCTTTAAAGCCACCAGACACTACAAAATAGGCAAGCAAGGATGCAAAAGCAATGCAAAACTGGCTTTGCTTTATCATAAGAAAGTGACAACATTTCTCAGTAGGCTTTAACCATGTAGTAGCTCAATCTATCACTGAAACTGAATCTGTTTGTGGTTTGATAGATTACTGTCATGCTCATGTGTCATTTGCCGTATGATCTCTCGCATGAGCAGCTGCTCTGTCATAGCCCTCAGTCTCTATACTATGGATGGAAGGACAGAGAGATCACCTTCGTCCAGAGAAATGCAACAGCTAGCCCTCCATTGAGTGTCATCCCCAATCCTCTGAGACATTTCTGACCTAGTTGTTTAGCATCTGGAATAAGCAGATTTGATGGCCTCAGGATTGCTTGCCTCTGATAAAAGAGAAGAGAGACTTTAGGAATATATTTTACAGTTTAATGTGGGAAATGAGCTAATTTTTCTGGTTTGGATAAATGTAGAATCAATTGCCGGTTGCATAACAAATTAGACATGGTTAACTGGTCTTTCAAAACCTGCATGGTGGAAGTAGAGGATTTATATGTGCAGGCAGGAATGTAACATGTTCTCATATATAGTAGAAGAGTATATATTGAACGGTTCATTTGCAAAAACTGATATCTTTTTTTAAAATTATTTTACTTTATCTTGTTTTTTGTGTGTCCAAGCCAAAGAATATCAGACAAACTTATGGTGGTTTATTCTAATTAAGAACATCTTTTATCTGTTTTTGTATATTAACTCTTGATACATAGCATAAAAGTATAAACACACAAAGGGGGATATTCACTAAGCCTACGCAAATTTCATCAGGGTGTACAATTACACCGCATTTCTTCCATTTAGTGGAGTATTTACTAGGATTACAATGTTAATGAGTCTAGCCACAGTTCATCTGATTTTCATAAAGTAACACTAAATAAGATCTGAAGCCAGGGAAGTTTTTGTCTCCTGGTAAACTTGTAATAGTGATTAAAAAGAAGACATTTTAAAAACTGGAGGCATGTATTCAAACCACTTGAGGAAGGCTGTTTTAGTTAAATAGCCTGTTGTTGGTGTTTTCAGCTCAACAGCAAGATCACAGAATGAATGGGTTGCCAAATATAATTATGGGAGATTTTTGGTAAAACCTTCAAACTGCTCTGACAATTAATTCTGTAAACAGATAAAAGAATAATTTCAGAGCCCACTTAATAAGTATTACTGGCTGCTTTAACCATATTGCACTGGACCTGCTATGAGCCAATTAAAGTCGGAGAAAATAAGCATTGCCTTTCCTTGAATTTTGCACCTGTCTTCCCTAACATTGCATTATCGGCTACAATTTCCTTTGGCACAGTAATAGATCAGGTACAGCAGCTTCCATATTTTGTGCCTCTGAAAACAAATTTTTCATTGGTGCCACTTTTCTCCCATTTAACTTGGTGTGGTTCTTACATATATAAGAACCAACTAAATTTTACTGTGAAGCACCGAAAAATTAGCCTCAATGCTGAGTAAATATCCCCCTAATTCCCCTATAGCAACAAGTCTAACTGTCAGTTTGGCTTCAGAGAAATGAGAAACTTAAACTGCTGTGTATAGCCAGTGTGCATTATCAAGAAATCTGTTCCTCATTCACCCCTCTAGGCCCGTCCCTGGAAGAGAAGCTATTCTCCTCATGCGATCTCACTGCTGATAAGATGGCTCAGGTTAGCTTTAAATCCAAGCAGAGTTTGGCTGAAATTGCTCCTAGAACTAAAGTTTCAGCCCAGTATCACTCCAGCACTAAAGCGAGAAACTGGGCTGTTGCCCCTGAGGACTTGAGTTCTGTCTTCGTCACAGAAAAGCGACCTGAGGTCCCTGTTTCAGCGCCCAGCATCCCCCCATCAGCTGCTGAGTCGACTCCTCAAACCAGTAGTGACAGTGGTGAGAGAAGTGCCTGTTTATTAGACTTCATAGCTTCTTCTTCTTCTCTCTCTTGCTTTGCTGCACACAATCAAGGCAGTGGTTTTCTTTCTGTCCTGGGGAAATATTTTCACTCTTTCTTACCCTGACAATAATTCTTTACCTTTTGCAGCATCTTAATAATTTCTGTCTTTTTGGGTCTTTGGTTTATACCAGATTCTTGACATGTCATCATACTGCTGTAGCCTGGGTGTGGTGTTAAATGAAACCCTACTGACATTTCCTTCACCTAAGATTATTATGGAGTGGTGGTTTATTTGAGGTATCCTTCCCAGTGTCTTTACATCTTCTCCTAAGCTAAGTCTCTGCTCTTATGTCTGCCCTCTTTATACGTCTGCCACTTCAGGCCAAATCTCATTAGAGAGGCCTTCTTGTGTTGGTTTTCTCTGCACACATTGTGGAAATCGACTGCTGAGGTCCTGAGGTGATACCTGTTGACTCAATAAGCTGCCGTCTGCTCCTTCGCTGTGTAACACCCTCTCAGAGAACGACCTCTGGCGCATGCTGACTGCTTTGGTTTAACAGGGATGCGCATGGATTGGCAGGTGCCACTGGGGCCCAAACATAATCCAAGGCTGATTGTGCATGCCACTTGGCTACTCCTTTGTGCTGTTATTTGTTTGTCTGTGTCCGTGTCCTCTGTGTCATCGAGGGAAATATAGACGCCCGTCATGGAGACCAGGGAGATTTGTAATAAGATTCATTTAACTGCCCAAGACTGATGGGAGTATTATGTGCAAAGTGGCTGCCTGAGTAAACAGATGCCTTGCAGACTCAAAAGGATGCCTTATTAGGTACTGGAAACGAGCCATAGCTTTTTTAAGAAAATGTTTGTTAATCTATTTGCAGTTTAAAAAAAAAAGTTTATTTAGGTCAATGTCAGCAGTTAAATTAGATTTTTAGTTATTTTTTCTGACAAGGCAGTCTCCTCCCTTCCCCTCCCTGAAGCTAGAAATGGCTCACAGACTGATTTATAGATGTCTGACGTGACAGGACACTTGTGATTCAGTGCAGGAGAGCATTACATCTGCACCGAGCCTTCCAGACATCAGGTGTATGATTTTGTTGAGTTCGATACAAGCAGGGCTCAGCTGCCAAGAGGCTTGGCAAATCGTATGGCTGGGCAAGGCTTTTGCTATAACAACTAACTGTGTGTCTGTGTTTGTGTCTGTGTGTGTCTGCTTGTGACAGCAGGTGTTGGCGTGTACCCACAACAAGAGCACATCCAGCCCATGCTGCCAGCGTGGATTTACAATGACAGCCTCGTCCCAGGTAAACATTTACACATGAATATGTCCAGTGTAATGAATCAGATATTCATAATTGACATTACACTTTTTTAGAAAAAGAAATAAAACTTTTTTCCTTTCTGTTTTTCTTTCTTTAGAAATGTTCAAGAAGGTTCTTGAATTCACCATGACTCCAGCAGGGATAGACACAGCCAAGCTCTACCCAATACTAATGTCATCGGGTCTTCCAAGGGAAGCACTGGGGCAAATCTGGGCGTCAGCCAACCGCACAACACCTGGCATGCTGACCAAGGAGGAGCTCTACACTGTACTTGCACTAATTGGTGTGGCGCAGGTAAACACAGGAGTCACAACAAATTATCCCTTTAGAATGACTTTACTAATCATCCCCCGTGGCTTTCGCAGAGCCTCGCCATAAACTCCACACTGAAATTAGACAGGCTTAGCTAGAAATGGGGAGAAAGAGGCAACGCTGTGAATCAGCCCAGGGCTTGTGAAGCATTGTAAGCCAAATATATGGCTGAGTCCCCATCAGCCGAGTTTGGCAGGAGGCTTCTTATCATCCTTAGCCTGGGCCTGTCACCACCACCCCTGGGAGGATGCAAATCTGTAGGCAGCTCACGAAACACTGCATGCCACTGCTTCCATGCAAGGAATAATAAGACACCTTTGGTGATGTAAATCTTCAAGAGCTTTAAAACACAAACAAGGAGCATTCTCTTGTGAGAGGAAAAGGTTTGAGTCTGCCAGTGACATCTGTTCAAAAGGAACTTGACTATTGAATAATTTATATGCAAACACTGTCTTTTTTTATCTTGTTTCAGGGAATACATGATTGTATTGATAATTGACGTTGATATTTATAATTTTGACAAATTGTGTCTTTATGAGCAGGTGTGAAGATGGAATCAGTAAACTTGAAAGTCTTAAGGTTAATAAAAAAAAGTGATGTTTGCTTTCTCAAAAGTTAGTTTTTCAATTTCTGTGTGCTTCATGACAAAATTTGACCAATGATTGATTCTTGCTTGTTTGGATTTCTGTATGGTCTTGACAATAGCTAGGGCAACTAATGTGTTTTGGTGTAAGTTCAACTTAAGATCAATCACCTTTTATGCACAGTAAGGGAGAGAGGGGACTGCTGCAACAAGTTTGAGGAAATTTTCAGAGTCATAAAGAGTGGAGGTAGTTGTCTGTGGTGCCCATGGTGCAATGCGAAGATTTATCTGTGTTGGAGAGGCCCATTTTCTGCATTTTGTCTTGGTGGTGGGTATTCTATAGCGAATCTTATACTAAATTAGTTGTCGATTTGTGCTCTCTTTTGAATGTATTAATGCAGACCTTTGTCCAGGGGGCTGTCTTACAGAGGGGAGACTGTTTTCCAGTGAGCACTTGGCAGACATATGCTATCTGTATAGGTTATTAATTTATTTAAGTTAGAAATAATTTTGGTGTTTGTAGAACATTTCAAGGTCTCATCTACAAGTCAGGCTGTAGTGGATTATTCATTATTTTTAATTTTATTTTTGAAGAAGCGTGCACACTAATAACTGATTTTAATTGTAGGTACTGAAGGAAATTGCCCCTCTCAGTAACTCTGGGTCAGGTCTTAAACTGAGATAAACAAGTTTTCCTGAAATAGGTGGTTTGAAACCATTTAAAATCGCTACTGCTTTTTACGAAAAGTGGGCTCAAAAATAATTGAGCTGAGATAACTTAACAGCTTGGCAGAGGTGCTAATGCACAAATACTTGATTTTGTCATAGATGAACTACTAGTAGTATGCCTCTTAGCTTGTGTGGTTGTAGGATTCCATGAAATGTCACAGATAGGAAGTTTGACTGATAAGGTCCAGTTTATGGTGTAATCAGAGTGGTGAGAAGTTACTTATGAGACTGATTAACTTCCTGTGGGGAGTTTTGTGGATCTTAAAGGTAAAGTAAGATATCGTCTGCATATGAATTAATTTTGTGCTCTAAGTTTCCAGAGTGAATTTATTGTATTTCATATTTTTGTCTGATGGTACAAACAATGAGTTAAATGAAAATGGCACAAAATAAAATTTGAATCATTGTGATATAATCCTGTTAGTGCGCCAGTTGCCATGAGTGTATTGATAAGTGTTTTATTCCAGGAAATAAACAACTCTCCAAGTCAAAGTCAAATTGTTGTAGAACATTGATAAGAAAGATCTAGTTTACTCAATCAAATGCTCTCTCTGCATCAAGTGTATGTATTATGATTTCTTTTCCCAATAGGTCCATTATTGAGGTATTAGAGGAGAATGTATTTGTTTATGAATCAGAATGGATCCACCTCTTTCTTTATGTATAGATACTAGATTATATTGTGAAAATTGTAAGAGTTGGAGTTATTTAGCGTATTTCAAAGGCACATATCCACCTTCAGTCTGATTATGTGATCTGTGACTTTTATTACTCTTTTCCTGTGAATTAATGCTACGTTCACCCCATGAAAGGTTGGTTTCACAAAAAAGAAAAATGATAAAAGGCAAAAAACAGACAAAAGAAACATAACTTAGTTACTCTTTGAGGTCTGGGAGGCAGCAGGAAGAAAGAAAATGCGGGGAAGTTTGTGCAAGTTTGAATACAATTATCTTCAAATTTTGTAACCTTAAGTTCGTTTGCTTTGCCTTTGATGAGTTCTCTGTAGTATTCCAGTTCGGCAGTGATTGGCCAGGCGGTTTTATTGAAGCTATTCTGTGTTGTGAATGTGATGGAAGATAATTTAGTGCAGAGTATCTGAGTGAATGTTGAGCAGAGAGAGCATGAAGGTTTGTAGCAGAGCCTCTGGGACATCAAATGTGTTGTTTTCAGGTATGTCTGAGAAGATCAGATCATAGTGCATACTCTAGGTTTGAATGTCCAGAAGGGATTCTTTAATGTGCTCAATTTTGTTGGCCAGAATGTCCATTTGTTTAGTGAGGATTCCTACAATAGTTTAGAGGGATATGTATTTAATCAGGTCATGTGCAATTTCAAAGCTAGACATGTTGCCAACAGGTCATGGTTATGGTTTAAGCATTGTAAAAAACAAAACAAAAACAAACATACATAAATGTGTTTTTAATAGTTTGTGTACAGCAGTTTAGCTCATTGCATAGAACAATAACATACACGTTTTGGTTTTAGTTCTTTCATTGGATTTGTTAACAGTAAGAAAACATCACTTCTTTTATCTTTTGCACCTGTTTCCTGTGTTTCAGAGTGGCCTCCCAGCAATGAATGTGGAAATCCTCAGTCAGTTCCCATCCCCACCAGTGCCCAACCTGCCCGCCTTGGCTATGGCCATGGCCCCTGTCATGCCCCAGCACCAGCAGCCCATGATGACCAAGCCCCCGGTTTCCATGGCCATGCCCACACCAGCACCACCAGTCATGGCCATGACACCTGCAGCACCGGCTCAAGCACCCACGAACACTAACTTCATCGCCAGTTTCCCTTCTGCACAAGTAACAAAGCTCTGCCTTAAGTTCTGCATTATTCTTTAGTTGATCATAATTCACATCTCACTCACGAACATGTTGTTTGCTCAGGGGGCCAAAGCTGATGACGATGACTTCCAGGACTTCCAGGAGGCTCCGAAAGCAGGAGCAGGAGACCAGGCCTTCACTGAGTTCCAGGGGGAGTCAGGTGGAAGTTTCCCAACCACCATCGCACCACAGCACCAAAACAGGTAACAGCTGTGAGTGCAGTGGAGATTATGCTGCAACAATTCATTATTCTTAATGCAAAATGCAGTTTTGACTCCAGCTTACATAATTCGCAATGCCTTCCAAAGCTGATAGTTGAAGTTGGTGATTATAACTATCTGATATGACCATAGTGTGAGTTTACATTGCAGGAGGTATACATCTTCAGTTCTCCTCATTATTTCTGTCTCTTTTGGCACACTAACTGTTTTTCTGAAGAACAGATGTAAATGTTATAGTGATGAGGGTCTAATATTCAGCCCGCTTTGGTTATTTATAGCTGAGCTATTCTACATAATATTTGTGTCTTGCATCGTCTATCTTGGAAACCATACAGACACACTGTCTTAATATCTGGTAATAACCTTCCTAGAATAGCAATGAGTTTTGGTCATCTCTTAATGAATTCATTTCAGTGGACAGTAGATAAGCTCATTTCTTTATATTACTTCGCAAGCCCATATGGAGGGATCGTCCTTTCGCGGAGAGGAAGCTGAAAGGCAATTATCTGTTGAAAGACAAAGAGAAAGCAGAACTAAAGTATCTCACATCTAAGTGGCAAAGGCGTTTTAAAATCCTGCCTATTTCTCCCTGAAAACATACACTCTTGACTGTTTCAGCAATGTAAAAAGAATTCCCCACAGTCTGAGATCGCTGTCTAATTAAATGCGAAGTTGAAAAGCTCATGTTGGTGCGCCAGCTTGAACTGGCAGGCATAACTTACTGTCAGATGTGTTGCAGATAACGGCTTTAAGGAAACCAATATTCACTGAAAAGTGGTTTAATGATTTCACTTAATATTTGATTCTGTGTTGTCAGATCAGCTACTTTTGCCTGTAAAGTAAGATTTATGTACATCTTCAGCTTTGTTTTATGTATCTCGCAGTGGCATCAGAACATAACACAAATGGTATCATTTATTAGTATGTGAGACATATGTACAGAAACAACATTCACTTAAAGGGATAGTTTGATATTTTTGGGAATATGCTTAATTGCTTTCTGGTGGTGAGTTAGCTACCTCTCTCATATCTGTACAGCAAAAATGAAGCTGCCAGCACCAGCCAGTTGCCTTAGCTTAGCACACATACTGGAAACAGCTAGCCTGGCTCTGTCCAAAAGTAACAAAATCGGCCTATGTACACTTCTAAAGCTCACCAACCAATGTATAACCTGTTTGTTAAAAAAAGGTGTAAAAATAATAATTTGTTGTTGTTTTGGCTGGGACCAGTAACTTCCTGGAGTCTTCAGTGTTTCCCTGGCAACATAACCACCCAGTAAAATGGCATTTTTGTACAGATTAAACAAACAAGATATAACATGGTAATTAGTGATCTTTAGAGGTGCTGGTGAGCGGATTTGTTTTTAATACTTTTTTCCTGTTTCCAGCCTTTTGCCATCCAAACTAACTGTCTGTGGTCAGGTGCTATCAATTATCTCTTCTAACTCAGGACAAGAAAGCAAATAAGCAGATTTACCAAAATGTCAAATTGTATCTTATTACGTTACTTTGATTTAAGGCAAGGTACAAGATCAGTTAGAAGAAGGCGTTTGAATTTGAAAAACAAAAGCTTAATTTCGAGCACCACAGCAGAGCTGGGTTTTATTGGGCTGAATGTCATTTGGCACCATAACTTCAGAGAGGCCCAGATGTTAATAACAAACATTAACAGACTGCAGACTGAACAAGACATCTGTGAAAACTAACATTTACAGTATATGAAGCTAGACAAATGATGACGTGACCTGTATTTGTGGCAGTTTTTTTTAATTGTGATTTTGATTTTTTTTTTTCTTGGGTTTGCTTGACTAAAACAAATACATAAAAGTAGAGCTGCAACCATCAATTGGGTGTCAGCTATTATGTTAATTGCCAACTAATTAGGTAATCGTTTAATTGATTTGAATAAGTTTTTAGGAAGAAAAAATTAAAATCTTATTCCAGCCTCTTAAATGTGTTTTTGGGTGTTATTACTCTTACATTACTCCTTCTATGACAGTAAATTGAATATTTTTGGTTTATGGGCAAGACAAGACATTTAATTCTTATTTTTTAGGATTTTTGCCTTCATTAGACAAGACAGCTTTAGTGTGAAAGGGGGACAGAGTGAGAGGGGATGACATGCAGCAAAGGGCCGCAGTTTGGAATCGCACATGTGGCTGCTGCCGCAAGGACATAGCCTTTATACATGGGGCTCTACCGCATGAGCTACCGGGCATCCCCAAAACAAGACATCTGAGGATGTCATCCTAGGCTTTGGGAAACACTCATTGACATTTTTGGCTATTTTTTGACATTTAATAGAAAAAACAACTAATCGATTAATCTAGAAGATAATCAATAGATTAACCAACAATGAAAATGATTGTTAGTCACACCCCTATAAGTATCCTCAGCCTCCATCAGCATCCCTGTCACTATAATAGTACAATGCTGAATGAGAAGCCTTTAACTAACACTCGCCAAACTTTTTGAGCCCAGGGCAAATGCTCAATCAGCTTATGGGGATTAAACTCTTCCATTGAACCTCACTCTTCCTGATGTCTGACTGTAGCTATTGTGTCCCTGCAGTGCGCCTGCCATGCTGACTCCAGTGTCTGGTTCCTCGTCCGTCTCCGTCACATCCTCTGATAAGTACGCTGTCTTCAAGCAGCTGTCTGTGGATCAGCCTGCAGAGCCTACACCCCCTGCCTCAGGTACCTTCTTGACCTCACATAGGGAATGTGTTAAGAACATTGTGTGCTCCCCATGGAATGCTCCAGCCACGTAAACTTGGGAAAAAGTAAAGTTAAAGTGTAGGTTAGGGAGGCAAAAAAAAATCTAATATTCAGCTGTTTAAACCAACTTAGCAACACAATTAATGTCTCAATTCTCATATGGGATTCTACATGTTTCACCATGACACAGTTGAGGTATAGTCCAACCACTTATTATCCTTTACCGTCCACCTTCATCTACCATTTCTATGCCTTTGTGGCGGCAATAGCTGTAGCCGGCGGCATTATGTTTTCTGGTTGTCCATCTGTCTGTCCATCCATGCATCCCATTCTCGTAAATGCAATATCTAATTAAAATTTTGAGGAAATTTCTTTTCTTGGCAAAAATGTCCACTTGGACTCAACAATGAACTGATTACGTTTGGTGGTCCTCGATCAAAGGTCAAGGTCACATTGACCTTGTCTATCTCATTCTTGTAAACGTAATATCTCAGGAATGCCTTGAAGAAATTTCTTCAAATTTGGCACAAACATTCACTTGAAGTGAATGAACTGAATAGTTTTTGGTGGTCTAAGGTCAAAGTCGTTATGACCTTGAATCTGTCTCTGTCTTCTGAGCGCGTAATCTCCACAACACCTTGAGGGAATGTCTTCAAATTTGACACAAACGTCCACTTGGACTGAAGAATAACCTGATTGGAATTTGGTGGACTAGGGTCAAAAGTCAAGGTCAACATGACCTCACAAAACATGTTTATGGCCATAACTCAAGAATTCATGTGTTACTTTTGACAAAACTTCAAACAAATGTCTAATAGGATGTAATTATGAAGTAATGATATTTTATATCCAAAAAAAGGTCAACTCTACTGTAACAACGTAATATTCTGCTTAAAACACTTTCCTGGCCTTTACTCAGTGTCATATCTCAGGACTGAATTGGTGACACTATTCTTGGGTGTCTACTTTGAAACTTTGCTGATTGCATAGATCTGTGCTGTGCTGTGTGTGAAGCATCCATATATTAAACTCTAAGAGAAACTTGATTGGTGCATGGAGGCGTAAGACTGTAGGGCAGTAATTTTGGTTATTACTTGTAAGATAACACTGATTTCAAAATGTCACCTTATGAAACTTTATGTTCTTAAACTGTAAAGCAGAGGAAATTATTTTCAAAGCTGCTTAAATGTGGGCACCTTCAGTGTCAAGTGAAACCGTTATAAACTCAGTGGTCCTTGGACAAAAATAGAGAACCATAGCAACCATAGTTTGCTATAGCAAACTGCGTGAAGGTAAAAACTGCCTACCTGTTAAATGTGTTGTATTTCTTGTGCATACTTTAACCATTCTTCTTTATTTGTTCTGATCCAGATATTGGAGACAAATACAGTGTGTTCAGACAGCTTGAGCAACCTGCTGACAAGAAACCAGTCGGTAAGAAACTGAAGGAACTCTTTCTTACACATCCAAGTCTCTCTCTGTCTCTGAAAAACACACATTGTCAAAGCTCTTGTTTTTTTTAAAGACATTGAAGAGTATTCCTGAGACAAATCCCTTTGGCCTTTTTGCAAAAGATAGAGAGGACCTATTGGGCTCTGAGATGGTCCCTAGTGTGAGGTTCCCTCTAATTTAGCATTGTATTATAACTTTGGTGTACCTCGTTGTATCTATACATATATGTGGCCAATGAAGGTGATTCTGATTGTGGTGATTCTGATCCTGTAAAGCCATCAGATCACTACAGTGCAATATTTTAATGCAATTTCTTTACACTGTATCTTGTTTTGCAAGCCTGCAGTGTTGATATCAGTGTGTTTCCCGTCCCTGTTTCATTAGAACAGTTTCCGATGGGGACAGCTCTTACAACTCCAGTAAGTCATGCTTTGCGGTGACCTTTCCTTGGCATTGTCAGGCTCCATCTCCTTAATGAGCCCATTAGTTATCTCTTTTCCACCGTATACCAGCAGTGTGAACAGATTCTCTGTTTCAGACCATGCATATATTACACCGCAGTGGATTAACAACCGTTGAAACGCAAGAATGCATTCTGACTTTTTTCTTTGTGGTTTATACCAGCGGCTTGTTTCAAAAGATTTGAGACAAAAAGATTCTGTTCCAAAAATAATGTTTCTGCTGCACTTTTCTTTTGTAGCTTATATGGAGTTTTTCTCATTGCAAAAAAAACAACCATCTTAACTGGTAGTTTCAGCTTTTATTGAATTCAAAACATTTTGTCAAAAAGCAAAACAGCCGACTTTTGATAACTGTATAACTACTTAAAAGTATTTCATTTCATCAAAAAAGAATGATATTTTCTTATTCAACAGGAGCAAACTAGAAAATCTTATTTTGTTACTGAACACTGGCTCTTCTTCTTTCTGCTGAAGTACAACTTATCACATATTCTGACTCATTCTTTTGAGCATGAACTTAACTGTGCAGTATAAAATCTAATATTAAAGTAATTAATGTTTTTCTGTTGTATTTATCCAGGATTCAGTCAAATCTGTCTTCTCCAAACCATTTTTTCTTCTTTTGCCATTCCTAAAGAACGACTATGTAGACCATTGTGTCTCCATTATTCTGCCTAATTTTAAAATGTTCTTGACACTAAAAATTAAAAACAAAAAAATGCTGTAATAGCATTGGCAGCAAGTTGATCTTTACTACCTCACTGGTATAGATTTTTACTTGGAAAGTTGAGGGATTTTCAGACATGAGGAGACAAAATTACTTGTTAAGATGGACTTTTTTTTTTTTGCAGAATTGCTTTATCATGTTCTGTTCCAGTGTGAACAGTTCATTGCATGGTAGTGCAGAAGAATCTTTAGTGTCTTTCGATGATGATGCCTTTTTGTGCAGTGATGTGTGCTGTTGATTTGAAACTCTGCAGCCCACTGTTCATCAGAAAGCTGGAAGTTTACCGTGAACAGTCACAAAGCGACAGAGCTATAACTAATTTACCCGCTTCCTTCCTTTTAGGATTGTAAAATGACGGAAGCATAGCTGGTGCAGCTGTCAGTTTCCCATTATGCCTCTCTGCCATGATAAATATTTTTTAATGATCGTAAATTGTTCTCTCTTTGATTTGCAGGGGAAGGATTTGCAGATTTCAAGTCTGTCAGCGCTGACGATGGCTTCACAGACTTTAAAACCGCCGACAGCGTCTCTCCATTAGACCCTTCAGACCAGGCCAAGATCTTTCAACCAGCCTTCCCTTCTACTTTCCCAACCTCTCAGTCTCTACAACAGCTACCACAGCAGCAGCAACAGCCAGCAGTGTCTCTTTCCCAGCCCAAAAATCCTCTCAACATGGCCGACCTGGACCTTTTCTCTTCTATAGCTCCCTCCGTCCCTGCCCCTAGTGAGACAAAAGCTAGCACATTCCCTTCAGTGTCTGTGCCCCCCTCTCTAGTGCTCCTGCCAGGTGGAGCCAAACCTCCAGGGGGAAGTGCAGATGATTTTGGAGATTTTGCCCTCTTTGGCTCGTCCTCTGATGCTGCTCAAGCTTCAGTGGCAGGTGGAGCTGTGGCAGCGCCTCAGGACGACTTTGCAGACTTCATGGCATTTGGCAGTTCTGGTGGGGAGCCTAAAGGCGAGAGTAGCAGCGTGGGGGTCCAAGGGGAGACCTCCACTCAGCAGCGGCAACAGCAGAGCTCAGACAAGTATGATGTATTCAAACAGCTGTCCCTGGAGGGAGGCTTGGCCTATGACGATACTAAGGAGAGTGGCGGTGGCTCCTTCTCATCTCTCAAAAGTGATACAGATGACTTTGCTGACTTTCAGTCCTCGAAGTTCTGCACAGCTCTCGGGGCTTCGGAAAAGACTCTGGTGGACAAGGTGGCCGCTTTCAAACAGGCCAAAGAGGACTCTGCCTCTGTAAAGTCCCTCGACCTCCCGTCCATTGGGGGGAGCAGCGTAGGAAAGGACGACTCTGAGGATGCACTCTCAGTGCAGCTGGACATGAAGCTCTCGGACATGGGCGGAGACCTGAAACACGTGATGTCGGACAGCTCTCTGGATTTGCCGGGTCTCTCAGCCCACCAGCCCCCCGCCACAGGTGAGGAACTAGTGCGATTGCTCTGGTGAGGCCCCATCCAGTCACACACAGTATCATTTCCAAGGCCAACAGTGGCCTCTCCTCCTCAGTGCCCAATCGTGAGCACCTAACCGGAGGTCAAAGGGCAAGTCATGAGGTCATAATTGAATGAATATGCTCAAATATTGAAGACAGACGTAACACTACATGATAAACATATCAGATTAGATGCATCATATCTTTCATACTACATTTCATCATTCATCTCATCTTATTTATATATTTATGTATTTATTTAAATCCTTAGTTCCTCCCCCCTTCTCCTTTTATTTCCATAGTCCTCACTCCCTCCATTCATATATTGTAATTGTAATGACAGAAAGATCCTGGCCCATGTCTCTCTATTTATTTACATATGGCGAGTGCCTGGTTTTGATGTGCTGGCAGTCATAGTTCATAGACAAGGTCCCTGGCTGCTGTCTGTGTGACTCGGATAAGCTCCCTGTTTGTTGTGTCCACGCTGCAGTGGCAGACGCCTCCCTTCAGTGTACCTTTTGTCTCCACAGGCCATACGCTGCGTGTGTTTGTGTTGTTGACGTGTCGTGCAACGCAAACAGAGAGGTTGAATTGAATACAGGCGAGTACAGGAGGGTGTTTCGCCGACGATCCTCTTGTTTATTCTAATCACAGGTTTCGCACAATAGGCTGCGGCTTACCAAAGGCATTATCTGTAAGCCATCATTCACCTTTTTAGCAGTTGACATTTGGTTTGTGCTGAGTGCATAAAATAGCTTTGATTAGCTGAAAATGAATTGTTTCCGTAAATAGGAAATGAGAGATTCTGAAATAAAGCAGCAGTGAACTGTGTCACGAAGCAGAGGAGAAATCAGGTGCATCATAGCTGGATGCAATACAATTTTCAGGCCAGAGTGTTTGAGTGTGAGTGCGTGTTTTTTGCATTCTGTCTGTCAGCTATTGTATTACCCTGCAGTATTTGAGGCTTACCGTGAAGTATTATTTGGATCAAATGGCCCTCTAATTATGAGATAACAATAGCGTGTCACCTTTTCCTCCCCTACCTCACGTCCATGTAATTGGAGTTAAAGTTTACATAAAACTTGTTGTTGTTGGGTCATTTATTAAAAAAAATATGGACCCAGTTTTGGTAATAATCAGGTGATATTCATGTCGGACAGCGCTCCCTCTCCTTCACTCGTAAGTGCTCATCATTTATTCATCAATTATATCACCGTCCATGTCATTGCTCATGTTTGACAGAAAATATTCAAGATCACTTCTTAATGTAACCTGAGACAGCTGGTAATTGTTGTCAGGTGAAAGCCTTGCAACTCAACGCATTTGTGATTTTTAGTGTTTCTAAACCTTAATGAAGGATTTCAAGGGGTTGAGTCAGTCTTCACCTGACAACAGTAACACTTTCTTTTGTGTATTTGATTGTCTGCATGGACAGCAGTTGTTTCTAAGCTTTAAAGGCCCAGTGTCTAGGATTTAAGGGGATATATTGGCAGAAATGGAATATGATAAGTGTGTTTTCTTTAATATATAATCACCTGAAAATCACATTTTCATTGCCTTAGAATGAGCCGCTTATATCTAGGCATGTGCTGATCCTCGTCTATAGAGATTGGCATGTTTCACCACCATGTTTTCACAGTAGCCCATAACAGACAAACCAAATATTGGCTCTAAATACAGTCATTAGTGTTTTCATGTCAGTCACTGTAGTTAGCAGCCCCTCCACAATAAGAGCGTTGGAAAAACACTGAATTTTTTAACACAAAACTTGTTTATTAAGTGTTTTTTCCAATGGAAATCACTGGGTCTGTTTGTTTTTGAGATGAAGAGACCTCTGCAGATAATTCGTCTCCTGTTAAAAAACACCTGAATGTCTTGATCTTAAAATATCAGAGAGAAAGATGAGCACACATTAGCAGGTGCTGGGCTGGTGGGCCTTCTCTGACATACTGAACAGCATTGGAGAATCGTTGATCTGTAATGTACAACTCTATTCAGTGTTTTTACCGGTTTTAATCCCCTAGTCCATTTGTTTTGGGGAGAAGAGACCTCTGCAGATAACTCTGCTCCCTGTAAAAAATTCCTGAACAAAGAACACTGAAAGAATTGTAACCAGAAGTTTCAGCTGGTTGCAAGCTGCAGTCCTCACCTCTAGGTACCACTTAATCCCCCTAAATCTTACGTACTGTTCTTTAAAGTATTTTGACACATCAGTTAATCAAACAACATATATGTCATATCATTTCATCCAAGGAATTGACAATTTCTCTTCCTGATCAGAAGAAATCATAAATGTAAACATCCCCATTGCCTTATTTCATTTTCTTTACAGTGGTCAAAAGAAATCGGGCCCCTCTCTGTACTGATGGAGTAAGATAATGCGTTCAAACAAACAGTCCATGGAGCTGCAGCAAAACAGTTAGGCTCCTGCTGACAACAGTGCCCAGTTTAACATCGATACATTCCTAAGGAGCTTTTACTCCACTGTAACAACTGCTCCACGTTTCCGTGTCACCCTTATTTATCCAATGTTCTTGTTCTCGCAGAGCTCTGGGACTAACTTGTTGTTAAAGTGTAGCAGGCCGAGCAGTTTGAGCACCTCACCATGCTTTGCACTGTGTTTCTGGACATGTACGCAATCTTAAAGAGACAGTATTTCTTTCGTAAGGTTCCTTTTTAGGAACCTGATTTTATTTTTATTTATTTTTTCACCGTTATCTGTGATATTGCAGCATGAATTATCATGTGCGGCTCTACGGTCTGGCTCTCTGAGAACATAATGACGTTAGTATTACCCTTCCTGCCTTGCTTTTTGCTGCAGTGTGCCTGCCTTTTCAATTTGTGAAATTGACAAGAACATCAAACAAGATAGCATTTTATGCATAACAGTATTGCAAGTTGTTTTTATCAGAGGGAAAAAAGTGTATACATACAGATTTAATAGTGTATTTTTATTACAGGAATATGAGCTCTTATTATGAAAGACTCCTCAATCTTGTTGTGATTTGCCAACTATGTAAATTAAATGTAGCCTACAGTATTTAGTAAGATTACAATATTTTAGGTTAACATTCCAATCTGAACATTGTTATCTTGAGTAATAATGATGTGCTATTATTTAGGGGATCATAAGAGTTTGTGCACATTAGCCTGCTTTGACAAACAATCACTGTAGCAAGAGAAAAAGGATACTGTCTCTTTAAACCTGTTTCTGCATCTGTGATTGGATGTAATTAAGGTCCACTCTGGGATGTCAGGTGTAAGGATGGCCCTCTTTGTTTTCTGTAACCCTTTGAGTGCTTGAACAAGATCACTTCATGTTTTAACTTACAGATTAATGCAGATATTGTGATCACCTCCTCTTATTAAGCTAAAAGAATAAACATCAGGACTAAAATCTCATTCCATAATTGTAAATGTATAAAGATGGCAGATTTTTAAGTCCTCACTGCTTCTAAAGTGCAGTTTGTATGCAGCCTTTCCACACAAGCATTGATTTTTGGGATGCTGTATCATTTGTTCCCCTCAGGTCCTCAAAGGGTTAATGCTTCCTGCCTTGAGCTTGTTCTTTGAATTATCTTTCCAACCTGGCTTTTCAAGTGTTCTGTACTCATATCTTCTCCAACACACCTGTTGCTTTACATCCTTATAGTAAAACAGAGTTTGTCATCTCCCAGAATTACTGATTTTAGTCTGTGAATGTGCCTTCTCATTCTGGTTCCTGCTTCTATATCCTCGGATTATCTTTGTTTTACCTTCTCGCTGTTTGTTTTCTTCCTTTTTCTCCTGACTCTGCATGCCCTTGTATTCTAAATGACTGAAATCTAATTTTACAAGTGTTAGTTTGACAAACCTCTTGTAACGATAGACCTCTTTCACAGTACTTTGTGACCTTTCTCTCTTTCTCTCTACTCATGTTGTCGTAATAAATATTACTGTTGGTATTGCTGAAATGCGTACCGTCTTATTTTCTCCTTTCCTTTCTTGAGAAGCGGTAAAGTGATCTAACAACACAAGGCTTGCAACACTAGGTCCTTGTCAATTTCACAAATTGCTCTTTGTATCTGAGGGTGCTGTCATGCAAAATAGGAAGGGTTCAACAAGGTCGATTTGTGTGTTTGTGAGTGTGTGTGCGAGAGAAACTGACATGAATACTTAAGTGTTGACAAATGTGTACAAGCTTTGTCAGTTAGTATCTGTCATAAAGAAACTGATAACAACACAGTGTACGAAACAGAGCAGACGTAGTGACAGGAAAGATCTTTTATTGATGTTGTGCGAGCCTTGAGTTGCATGTAATAGAAAGAGATCATCTCTGGCTATTGTTAGGGAAGCTGTTTGTCACCAATGAGAACAGCATCTGTTAGCCAGAGTAGAGGGACTCATCCACTACAGAGCATCAGTGTTAGCGTTCATTGTGTTTCAGTAGAATGACGACAGTAATTTTCTTCTCATAAACATGATTCAGCTCAGACATCAAAACAACTTGTTTACCATTTGCGAGAGAATATATTAAACAGTACTCTCAAAAATGTGGGTGAGAGGATGTATTACTGTGACAACAATAATTAGTCAGGCACCAGTATAATAATAAAGAAGTCAGCATCACAAATGGGCTGAATTACGATTTATGCGATTGCCCGTGTGCTACAGGATTTGTTTTCACACCTTTAATGTAAAGACTATGGGGCAGTCCTGCATTGGTCTTGGTACCTGTGAGTACCCAGCAAGTGACCCGCAAAGAAAGTGATTCACCGGTGGTAGTTTGTCTTAATCTCTCTATTGTGTTTTGGGTGAAAAAAGAACATGCTGGTGACATTGCAGGTGTTGGATGATCAATATATCAAAATTAATTAAGAAGAATAATTAATGTTCTAAAGTTTTAGTCTTCATACTGCTGAATTTGTGTGTCACCTCTGCCTTCTTCACCAGCTAGAAAATAAGAGCCACTTCAGAGAAGTGCGTCGCTAACAGGCACGTTAAGTGTGGAGATGTGCTGCTCAGTATAATGAGAATAAGTAGAAAATATTCATTTAAATTTTATTCCAATATTACCTTTTTACCATTTTAAAATTTAATATCTTAGTTTGACATTTCTAAAATGTCCCAAAGAGATCACTGCCTAACTAAATTATTTTAACAGCTCATGGTCATTGGGGGATTTGCGTTTTGATCCTATGTCAGCGAGTCAGGTCAGCGGGTTGCATAACTTATTGGTCATGTGCGGGTGACAGGGCAGGTGCAGTATTGCACATTGCAGCTCTGATTCAGGAATGGGTCTTAAAAATCAGACCTGTGCAGGACTCTGCTATCCTTTTGCAATACCTCTCATTTTTTTTTCTACTGAATATGCAGGTGAGCACAGATGATACTGCACAGGAAGTCAGCAAAGGTGGAGGGTTGGTTCTAAATAACAAAACAGTATATTTCTCACTTTCCTGTAGTAAGTGCACAATGGAGACTTATTTGTGGTGCTTACAGTGTTGAAAAATAACATTTCAAAGATAGTTTTCAGGTTACTCCACATCTGTTTTCATAGGGACTATTCTTTGGTTGAAAATTAGTCCAATGAAAACTGACCACAGTGTGCGTGGATTATCCAGGGTAACGTTTTTAGAGAGCGATTTTTCTTTTGAATTTTTTTTAAGCGCACTATGTACCGTACACCATTAGGGGTAAGTGAGGAAATATGTTTTAGGTGTGAACCTTTAAGGATCATTGAAATCCCTGAGTTTTTCTCACGACCTAATGCTCATTAGAGGAAAAAAGATATCACTTGAACCGTAGATAAGTGACATAGGGACACTCCAACCAAAATCTCAGTCCGTCAGCCAGGCTCATTAATCTACCACTTATCATGACAGCATCTGTGCTATATCTAGGAACCACCGGTATGTCTGTGTTGTCATTACAGAGGGAGACGACATGAAATTTGACCCCTTTGGGACGTCGGCCCTCAGCACCCTGGCCAGCTATGACTGGTCAGACCGGGAGGAATGTCTACCCAGTGAGGTCAGAAAGCCGCAGGGCTTTGAAGGAGCTTCCCTTCCATCTTTAGTGCCAGCACAAAGGAAGGAGCTGACCTTTGGCAGCACAGAGAACATCACAAGCAGCTCCGTAGCAAAGATCACCACCTCCTTCCCCACCGAGGATGGCTCATCTGCAGATGACAAGTTTGAAGCCTTTGCTGATTTTGGCTCCGGTGAGCAGGGCGGTGTCGATGATGAGGACGACTTTGGGGACTTTGCAAGTACTGTTTCTGAAAAGTCTGATTCGCCCGCCGCCACCGCTGAGGCCGGCTCTGAGGGAAACCAAAGTGAGGTGTCTGATGAGTTTGGAGCCTTCCAGGGGGACAAGCCAAAGTTTGGCAAGTCAGACTTCCTCAAAGCCAGCGCTCAGACCAAAGTGAAGTCCAGTGAGGAGATGATCAAGAACGAACTGGCGACCTTTGACTTGTCTGTTCAAGGTGAGTCACAATTATCATGTTGAACCTACATTAACGATGTGTTTCATCATTCATTTATTGTCACCGTGGAGTCTGTGACCATTTGATTGGCAGTTTTGGCTGTTTCCTGATGTTTTATATAATCCAAACAACCAATTAGTCAAGAAAATGATGAGCAGCATGTAAGTCTGTAAAGATCCATTGTGTGGGACTTATGGTGATATACTTGCAGAAATGGAATATAATATCCATAACTGTGTTTTAATTAGTTTATAATTGCCTGAAACTAATAATTGTGTTTTCGTTACCTTAGAATGAGCCGTGTATCTATATGCAGAGCGAGTTCTCTCCCATGGAGTTCACCATGTTGTTTATATTATAGCCTATAACAGACAAAGCAAACACTGGCTCTAGATAGGGCAAATTGTGTCCCATTAGCCACCATAGTTCTCCACCACAGTACCTTACATACAGGGGAAGTTTCAGTTGGTTGCAGTCTGCAACCTCACTGTTGGATGCCACTAAATCCTTCACCACAGACCTTTACTTGCAGCCCTCTCACATATGAGAAGCTTGAATGAAAAGTGAATCTTTGCATTTTTGCTTGACAAATGATTTATTCCCAACTAATTTAATGTCGATTAACTAATCACTTAATTCAATAATAAATTTGAGCACTAAACTGTAGTGAAAAAATAAAAATTTTGAACAAAACATCACATATTTTACATTTAGACTTTGACCCTCTTGGCCATCTCTGAGCCCTTGGCCCTAAAATGGCGCAACAACACTCCTCAAGCCTCTTCTCCCACCCCACCCCCACATGCTGGGCCAATCAGACCTGTAATAAAGCTGTCAGACATTAGATGGCAGTGTTGAGATGACAGCTCTGCTCTAATGGCAGTGACTTGTGAGATGGATTAGCAGAGGCCAACAAATCCATGAGCTCAAATTAACCGTATCCACTGAAAGGCTGTTCGTTTTTTAACTGCTGTTTGCGGGTGTCATGTTCCACGAATAATTTATCAGCCTTTCCTGTGCTGTGATAAAAGCCCATTTGCCCCACAGATTTATCTCCCTGTGTTGGATTTAATTTGTGTGAGAAAAAGGGCTTTACTTTCTCCTCTTTGCCCAGTGGAACAGTAATCTGATCATGGTGGGGTTTCTGGGTTGTGGGGAGGATGACGCATGTCTCTGTGGGTGGTGGAGCAGTGGGGGGGTAGATTACCTGTGTCTGGACAAACCACACACACGCACACACTAACTGCCAGCCCCACTGGAATAGCCTATGTTTGTTGTGGTACCCTGCCAGGATTTGTCCGTCTGTGAGTCCCTATGAATAATTCATACCTGCATATTTGTGCCTCTGTTTTGTACGTAATTATTGTTTGTCGTAAATTAAGTATTTACTCATGCTGTCCTTGTCCGGGAGGAATTAGCTGCAACAGAATGGAAGTATAATGATTGCAAACAAACAGGTGCATATCTTAAAATGAGCCATTGCCATGGGTTGCTGAACTGATATGTAAAAACAAAAAGAAGTTTATATATGTTGCGGATTCTCGCTAATATAATTCATCTCTCTCTTCTTTCCTGTTTTTTCCTTAGGCTCCCACAAACGCAGTCATAGTTTGGGTGACAAGGAGATTGGGCGTTCACCCCCGTCTCCGGCTCCAGAGCAGCCCTTCAGAGACAGATCCAACACCCTGAGTGAGAAACCTGCCTTGCCTGTCATCAGGGACAAGTACAAGGACCTGACTGGGGAGGTGGAGGTGAGGAGGGCCCAGCGTTAACCGCACCACATGTTAGCGCTGTTATCAGCCACCAGATTTCAGCACAATACATAGGACTGTGAAAGGCTACAGAATGCAGATATATCCTTCTGTTCTCTTGCCTTTGTGTCCATTTGAGATAATTTTGTGCTGTGTTGTTGCAGGAGAGCGAGCGTTACGCATATGAGTGGCAAAGGTGTCTGGAAAGCGCTCTGGAGGTTTGTATTTGTTTGCGTCCTGTGTCTGACCTTGTCCCATGGAGAGACTTAATTGTGAGAGTGACAATACAAATGTAGTAGAATAATTAAGATAACCAAAAGGCACTGAAATGTTTTTCAACCTGAAGGTGTTTTCCTTATCACGTACGTTGTGGGACAATCATTTTTTTCCCCATGCAAGCACACCTTTATAATTTGGATTTAAAACAATTTTAAAGTGTCCTTCAGAACTTGAAAAAGTCTGCACACCTGGGTATGTGACAGACGTGTCAGAGGGAAACATTATGAACTTGAAAAACACACTATCTCGATTTGAAACATCGTAAATTAGTAAATATTCCAGGAATAATTGAGACAGTGTACAGGAGTTTTTTAAAATACAAACACTGTCTTTGTGGTCAAAAAATGGTGAAAAACCTGCATACCCATGCTAATTTTGGTGGAGGGTATGTGTATACATTTTATGCTGTGTCATAACATTGGTTTCTGTCTTCCCCATTAAGGTCATCACCAAAGCCAACAACATCCTCAATGGCATCAGCAGCTCCTCTGTCTGCACTGAGGTCATTCAGTCCGCTCAGGGCATGGAGTACCTGCTGGGTGAGGAATCACAAAGCACACACTCACACACACCACCATAAGCAAGGCAGGACTAGCTGTACAGTGTGAACAAGAGGCTGTTAAAGAACCCCTGAGTGGCCTTGCACCCTCTGAAGGACAGAGCGGACAAGATTAAAACAAGCTCTGGTGTGATGGCTTATCTCCGCCTGGTCTGACAAGGTCCCACTCCCTTATTGTGTTTCTCTGCTTTTAATGAGCTGCGAGTGACAAGCATGTCACAGCCAGGGACTGAACACAGTGTGACTGTCTGAAGATGGAACAAAAAGAGCAACAAAACATGTTTTTGTGATTTGTGTGCTTGTGTATTTTCTCTGACAGGCGTGGTGGAAGTGTATCGCGTCACCAGGCGTGTGGAGCTGGGCATCAAGGCGACAGCCGTGTGCTCCGAAAAGCTGCAGCAGCTGCTGAAGGACATCAGCCGGGTGTGGAACAACCTCATGGGCTTCATGTCATTGGCCAAGCTTGCTGTAAGATGCCCCATAAATTTATATATATATCTATGTATATATATAGATAGATAGATATGCCAGAGCACAGAGCAGTTTTTGAGGACAGCAGCCAAACACGGAAACACATAGACAGTATGCAGCAGCTATTATCACCCAGACATGCTCAAACTCTTCACATGCAGATAATCCACACGATAAAAGAGCACTGTGGGTCAGTTTACAATTAAAAGGCTGCCGATAACATAATGAAATGTTAGCGAATCAAATATTGTTGGTCCATTAGCTTAAAATCAATGATTCATCGATTTGGTTGCGGTGGTAGGCCGGTGTTCAGATCAAAGGGGATGACAAGGAGTTTATAGATTTATTCAGCCAGCTGTCTGCTGCCGTCTGTAAAGCAGAAGCAGAGAAGACAGTCTTCATCCTCAGAGCCAGCTGAGACGGAATATTGTTTTTCACACTGCAGAAGATAAAACACACAGTATCTCAAGGAGGGAGAGAAACAAAATGGAACCAATGTTTAATTGAAGCATGCAGGTAGCTTCTTTTTCTTAAAAGAAGAAAGATAGTTATGCTGGTCGTGTTTGTTCTTACTGCACATAGCTGAAGTCAAGCAGGGTCTTTATGAAAAGTTGATGATGCTTGGAGATGTTTACTGTAAGCAGATTTGTTCTCAGTGCTGTTATTATAAGAATCGAAATGACTACATTTTGCCCTGCAGCAGGAAGTAAAATTTGTATGTATGTGTGTGTGTGTTTTTGTGTGTGTGTGTGTAGCCTGATGAAAGCTCCCTCGATTTCTCCTCATGTATTCTGAGGCACGGCATCAAGAATGCCAAGGAGTTGGCTTGCGGGGTGTGTCTGCTCAACGTTGATGCTCGCAGCAAGGTTTGTGCACACACACACACAGAAAAACTGTTAGTGCATACATTTTTACATAAATGTTCACACACAGCAGATAACGACTGACATTTTTTTGACTTTGAAACGTTTTGCAGAACAAAGAAGAAAGCACTATTGGACGTCTGTTTAAACGAGTATGAGACATTCAACTGTCAACCAAATCTCATTTCACTCTTTCCCACTGGGGGCCTCAGGGGGCCTATTCTCCTCTTACCGACGAGCCCTGCAGGGGGGCCAAAGTGACAGGATTCACTTCTCTCCACTTCTCTGCTCCTCTTGCAGCCAAACAACAGTTACCTGCATAGACACACACTGTAACAAAGAGATTCACCAAAGACACATTTAGAAACTTGAACAGGTAGAACAATGGACTGGTTGTTAAGCCCTGCCCCTCTTAGTTACTGTTACTATGCCTGTCAAGCTTTCTGTTTCTCACATGGCACATACGTTTGTATTGACTCCGTGATTTCACACAGAGGTGTTAACAAAAATAGCTTGTCGGTAGACAAAGATGAACAAAGATGTCGTTGGCGGATCAACTATAGCTAGCTAGTGGTTTTGTTTTTTTTCTCAACTCACTGGTCTCATAGTTATATACCTTAACACCATGCTAAAATACTGTAGCTAAATCTGAATGTCCCCAGCAAAGAGAAAAGTAATGTATGAGAAAAGAAATGTAGAAAACCTGAAAATAAAGAAATCGTGTGTCTGCGCAGATTAACTTGTTTGTACTTTCAGACTCTATATTTAACTTTAAGAGGAAAGACTTTTAGGATGAAGACTAACTAGTGTGTTTGACAAATGTTGAGCTATCTCAGTTGGCGTTTGCTGGAATTTAAATACCCCTAAATCTAAGACTGTCCTCTTCCAGAATACAACCACATAGGTCGTTTAAGCAGACAATACAACCCATATTAATGTTTTTTCCTTAGGCTGCAACCTTAAGTGGCTGTACTAATTATGACAGGAGCAAAGGAGGAAGTCAGGTGACAATGTGTGTAAAGAGCAGCAAAGTGAGCTTAAGGTGGTAGAGGGGAGATGTGACATAAACACAGCATCGTCATCTGGAAGACTGACGTTCACATCATATGTTAAACCAAATTTATTTTAACAGCGTAAAGAAGTAGTGTGTGTGGACGTATGTCAAATGATGTGTCCCATGAGAAGCGTCACATTATGTTACCTTAGCAGCAAACGTACTTCTATCTGTTTTCCTAAATCTAACCATGTTATGTTGGTACAGCTGTGACATTTCACAACATTAACCACACACTTAAACTGCTATTTAACAGTCGTATATGAGCTATTCTGTCATCCACAGGTAAGGGTCCTGATATAGGAAATGCTCCTAGCAGTCATATTCAGAGGTGTGATCAGGCGGCCCATGTGTTCATGTGTGTTGGAGGACAATTTAATTAATAGCTTAAACAACTAACATTAGCTAAAACTCTGTGACCAGGTTCCACACAGTGTAAAAATACTACGCAGAGGAAGTGCTAGTTGTTTTAATGTTACTGATGAATTCATAAGACAGTGTCCTTAGTTAATTATAAGTTCCTTGGCTTCAGAATTTACTATTATTTACTAACTTTACTGTATTTAGCCAGATGGGCAAATGATTGCAGCTTACCTTAGGGGAGTCAAACACACTGTTAAATCATTTATTTCTGCTTTTTCTTCCTGTGTTTTAGATTTTGGGAAGGCTAAAAAAGATACCACCATTCAAACTCTTTCAGTGCCAGTTGTCTGTCTTATTAGAGCCCTGTGCACACAACTTAAACATGTGAAGAAATTCAATGCTTGACAGGCTTGAGATGCCTAAGTTATGGTTGCTAGGCTATGATTGGCCAATCAACATTTGAAGGAGGGGTTTAACAGTCCTAGCTTTTACACTGAATGATGATTTAAAAAAAAAAAAAAGCGCCCAAAGATAATTATGTGCACTCTTGTAATAAGTGAGAGAGGAGACTGGTCACTTTGGCACCTCAGGGTGGGTTTCTTGCACTCTGGGATTGGTTCTTCAAGGTCACAAAGGTCATCACTTTGTCTTGGAAGGGTTTCATTTTCTATTCTGTCACCTCTGTCTCGAGGTAACTACTCAATTCACCACTTTCAGCTAACAACCACTGGTGTTTTTGAAAAGTGTTCAGTTATTAACTACGACTGGGGCGCTATGTGTAGAATTGCTGTATGTCTACCTCCTTGCCTACAGTGGCTGTACATTTCATCGACGTGGGCCATTAATGGTATTCTCGGACCCTGCGGTTTAGAGGGCAGGATGGTGGCGCTGATTGTTTCTCGCGTTCCCTCTGTTGCTCCGCCAGAAACAGATGGATGGTCTAGGCAAGATACGGCTGACTGAGAGGCATCTAGGATGCGAGCAGATGTGGCTTAGTCATAAGCAGGGAGTACAGCTGACAATCAACCTGCACACACAAACACACTCTCTCACCTCTCACTCTTGTGTGCACAGAGGCAGGCTGAAATTAATGCAGTTTTATTTTGTCTCTGTGCCACAAGCATGAGATTAATAACCCATCTTTTAATTGCATTTTTGGCAGAGCCACACTGGTAGGAACAAATAAAAGCCAAGTGGAGAATAGCATCCCCTCAGAGGATAATGAAGTGAAAGAACAGCTTTGGCTACAGCAGACGGCACTGATTGTTGCATTGTCCTTTAGTGAAGAGGTACTGATTTGTTTTTCAACCGAAGGTACTGAAGGAAGGAGATGTTGATGCTGTTGTTCGAGGAAATGTGAAAAATTCTTTACAGCAGATGAGCTTCATGGCTCATGCTTAATTTGTGCTTTGAATTTTAATCTTACAAAAGTAAGAGTCTCAGTTTCACCTTGTCGCTGTTGGACTGATCATTCTGAGATGCTGCAGTCGTGTCATCTGTTTTTCAGGACAGGAGGCAGGGATGGGCAGCAGCTTCATCTCAGTTTGTCACTCAAAGGCAGTAGCAGTTATGTTTTATCATAAGTGATACTTTTCAGCTAATGATGCTCCAGCGCTTCTGCTAAATGATAAATGCTAATTTGAGCAATTACAGGGAGAAGCACTGGAAAGGATTTTAAGTTGAATAATTTAGCATTTCTGGCTATTTATATTAATGCAGGTTTCTGAAGTGCTTGAAGGGTTTGGATTGATTATTCTGTGAAGCTTTTCCTTGAGGAAGCATGACAGCAGTGCTAACAGCAGTGCTTTGTCAGTATTTTCCCCAAATGTCCCCATCTCCTCAAAATTTTAGTTTTGAAGTCTGTTTTTTCGGTGGCCCATCTCTTATAACAGCTCACTGTATTGTGCCTCAGGTTACCAGAGTTCTCACACTGTTAAAAAACTGCTTGAGTAAAACCAGACCTGAAAAGATTGTGAATTGATAAAAAAAAAAAATCTGTCTGGAAAACTTGAAAATAAAGAACAAAGAACACAAAACAAATCTTGGTAGATTTTCTGGCTATTTTTCCAATGAGAATATTCCTTAGCAACAGACGGATCCAGCTGCTGATGTGTTTTGGTCTCAAGTGCTGCCGCCTTTACTGCATTTACACTGACAGTGACAGCAGAGTTGTTTGGGTTAATCGCGGTCAGCAGCAATTGCTCCCTCCAACAGATGAAGGTAGTCTGTGGGAATGAAGAAGTTATTCAGTCTGAAAATGGTTGACACAGGCTTTGGGATAAAAAATAACATTAATGCACGACTTCTGTTCGACCTCCACAGTTTGGATGTGACCGTGTTGTCTAGATTTAGATTTGCTAATTAAACTCAGCAGGAATGACTTGCTAGCTTGTGATTCAAATCACCAAACTCTATGATTTGTTCTACCGTAATCAGAAGAAATGTATGATTTTAGGTCCAGGGTGGAGGATTTAGGGGATATATTGGCAGAAATTGAATTTAATATAATAAGTATGTTTACATTAGTGTATAATCTCCTGAAAAGAAGAATTGTGGTATTTTTCTTACCTTAGAATGAGCTGTTTATGTCAACATAGGGAGCAGGTCCTCATCCACAGAGATTGCCATGTTGCACCACCATGTTTCTACAGTAGCCCAGAATGTACAAACCAAACACTGGCTCTAGACAGGGCCATTCATGTTTTCGCGTCAGCCACTTATTAAGGAGCCCCTTTGTGACAAGCAGTAATGGGGCGGGGGGAAATAACATGAGACTACTTTATTCAGTGTTAAAATCCGCTGTGAGGGTCTAAAGGACAGAGGGATGTCGTATGCTGTAAAGTCCTGTGAGGCAAATTATATTTGTGATATTGGGCTTTATAAATAAAATTGATTGATTGATTGATTAAAATCACCATTTTTTTTTTTTTGGAGAGTAAGAGAGCTCTGTGGATAACTCAGCTCCCGTCAATGTGCTAACAGCTACCAAGCTAGCAAGAGCTTTTGCAGGGTGGCAGCTCACCATTGGCTCCTGTGTGCAGATCGCTTGGTCTTAAGCTTTATCATAAATTTATGAAAGTAAAAATGATTTCACAGATCTGAGGCTTTTACATTGCATTTTTTCCCACAAGTCTAAATTTATTGTTAGAGTAGGTAGTAAGAAGAAAAAACATCTCAACATCTATTAAAACTTTTTAAAAAAATAATAACAAATACATGTTAAAATGCTCCAATTTGGCTTTTGATGACCATATTTTCAACATGTAGCCAGTCAGATTTCTTGTGATAGACTGCATTGATCTGCTGCTATAAACATACTCAGTGCTGACTGACACCTTCAATCAATGTGCCTGAGCAATTAAGGCCAAATCTCTGGAATTGTGTGATGGAAAATGTGCAGGAGCCCTCAGTGATAATAACTTGGATGCTTTTTCATGTATTCACTCACAGATAATCTGGGAACAGGTTGAAACTGCTGATCTGAATGTTTGCTTGCTGCTCACTCTGTGCACAGTTTTCTTTGCTCTGGGCTTTGCATGAACACGCTGACTCCTCTTGTGTTTACAGGCACTGGCTAAAGACAGTGACAGGAGGTTAAGGGTAATTATGCCTCATTTATTTCTGACTCTCACAGAGTAGAGGTATAGAAAGCCAGATAGTAGATTTTGATATTATCTAACCTGGCTGAGTCTGAACCCCTAACCTTTACATGCAGCTACAAAGGTCAGCTGAATTAGTAGAGTCGTAGTTGTATTGGAGCGGCTCCAGCCTGAAAGCATGAATACTCTAATTCGTGTTTCAGAGTGGAGTGGCTGCCTGTATAAAAGGCTCAATAATACACAGCATCTGTCTCGTTATAATAAACGAAATTGAACCACATTTCATACAGGTGATGTCTAAGAAGGAGTCTGAGTGTGTAAGGGGAGGGAAAGGCTCTGCAGTGAAAGGTGGAGGCATCACAGTGTGTCTTTGTATGACCACCCTTTAATTTAGCGTCCTCTACCTCCAACATTTTCCAGTTTTGGCAGTCTTAAGTGCATGTTTGTGTAGACAAGTAGGCCAAGGCACAGAAGAGCTCCAAAAGGAAATCGCTCCGCTTGAGAAATGGGGGGGGGGGCGCAAAGAGTGGAAATGTGTCATTCAGTTTGTGTGAGAAAGCCCTTCATCCAGCAGGAGCATCTGTGCCGCAGACTGCATTCAGGCAGGTGGAGATGTGTTCGACATAATGGTGTGCCGTGGTGGTGTGTTTTGTATGCAGTTGTTGCTTTCTGCATGCAGCTCCACTCTCCTTCTGTGTGGGAGGCTATGATTCACTGCACATGACTCATTCCTCTCTCCCGGCTTCAGCTTCCAGTATTTCACCAGGGATGCAAACTCTTAAGCAGCACATCACACACATTAGCATCTCCTGATTGCACACACACACACAGCACTCAAGTGGGGATCAGTTCGCCACATATTCATATTCTGAACAGCTAGTGTTCAGATCGTTAAAGTTTAAATAAGTTTTGACAAAACCAGGCACAAAAGCAAACAGTGTTACAAAGCAACAGGTTTGGTTTGCCACTGTGGAGACTGCTGCCCTTTTGTCTCTCACTTAATTGATGAATTGAACCATATCTTTTGGCACAGAGCACTGACAGTGACGGATAAAGCATGAAGTTGTGCAAAGTGTAATGAAAGAATGGAACAACAACATGTGGTTTCAACTCCCTAGCACAACTTCTTAGCCTGTTTTTCTTAAAAAGTAGACCAGACATTTCATGTTTAGACTCTTAACTCTGTCTTTTTAGATAAAACATCCTGGGTCAACTTTGAGGCAAAAAGACGGCGTTGCCAACTGTCAGATCTGGCAGATGAAATCAAGATCACTGTCACTGTCACCTTGGCCTCAACTGGTACACGGGAAGGTTCAGATTAGGTTGTTCAATATCTGTAAAAACACACAATCTAACATGTAAGATACCATGTAGAGAAATTGCTATCAAGGGGATACAATCATTTTTTTTTATTAAAGATAAAATTAACAAGGCTATAACATGACAACAACTTTTTTTTGTCTTGGCTAGTAGCAGAGAACAGCAGAATAACTGTAGTAAACATCAACGATACGTATTGGTATATCAATGTTTTTGACAACACCATTCACATCACCCACCTTACACCCCACCATTGCTGTGATATTTTGGGTTGTTTTCGTGCCACCTGTTGCGAGGGAACCAGACGATTCTGTGAGTTCACCTTTTGTTTGGTCTGGCAGATGTTCCTGGTGCCCCTCCTGCTCAAACAGATTTCCAGCGGCTCCTCGTCAGGCCAATCACAGCCATTCATCTAATATGATCTAATATGTTTCAGATGATGACTGACAACCTGTGGAGCCCTGACACTTTACATAAAATATGTGATGATGTAATTTTTGGATTGTGCACCCTCACACACTAAGAAGGCTGCAGCTAATGTGGAACTTTCTCCTCGAGTCTGGTTTGGTGATGTCACCTGGCCAATTTCTTCTTCTCTCTAATGTGCCCGCAAAGTGCTCTTGGCCAATCTTAGTCCTTTTTCGTGAGACGTTCAGCTGCAACATTTTTCCCAGATTAATTTTTGCCCGTTTACCATAAAAACTGCAGACGCATCATCATCTGATGAGACATACAGTACGGCCTCAAGGCAGTGCTTATATGAGATTGTCTTCATGTCTTCATGCTTGTCCATCTTGATTTGTGTCATCAAAGAGGATGAAGTGATAAAGCAACATGTATCAAGATACCTTTTGTTTCGAAAGACGTGATCTTTAATTTCAGGCTAAAACACCGGCACCTTGATGTGTGGGCCAAATTGAAGTGTTTTGGATTAGATAGTAGAAACATGTTTTATATACAGAGATGTCATACATTGTACCTTTGCTGTACCTTAGTTCTCTTTGTGTCTCTCTCAATGTCATGTCGTGTACACTTATTTATTCCACCACAGTAAAAGAAATACAAAAGAGAAGTCTTATTTCCACAAGTCGCAGGATGTTGTGTCCTTGTGGTTTGAATTCCAACATGCATTCTTCAGAAAACATTGTCAGTATTCTTTAGATTTATTTAAACTCTTTGTACCTAATTTCAGTTTTGTATTATTTATAAGCAGTGGATTTTTTTTTAGCACTCTTTGCACAACTACTCACACACGGTTTCATGTAGGCCTTTTTAAACAAATGAGAAAGTTGAGTCTTGCCTAGCAGGTATTGCATGCTTGCAAACCCATGTGTATTGAAATCCCTCTCTTGCCAGAGGCTGATTTTCTCATGCGTAACTTGGCTGAAATGTACAGCAGGGTCACGTACATGAAAGCTGAACTGTGCACTCCAGTGCTGCTCTAAAAAAAAAGATTTAAATCATGCCGTTAATGAGCATCGGTGGCCATTTTTAGTATTCAGACTTGAAACCGTAGGATGGTGCGCACAGAACAGGCTAATAAATCGTAGTTGTGTGTTAATAGTGTTTCTTTCAGTTGAGCAGTAGCGAGAACAAGTAGCATCACACTAGAATCAAAGAAAGTCTCCTTGCCCCTGTCCATATCTATCCCTCTCTCTCTCCTGTGGGCACAGATGGGTTTATTGTCTCTGTGATTCAGGTGTGTAATATCTCACCCTTTTACTCTGACAGGCCTTCAACTCGGAGACGGACAACTTCAAGCTGCTGTACGGGGGCCACCAGTACCACGCCAGCTGTGCCAATTTCTGGATCAACTGCGTGGAGCCCAAACCCCCCGGCCTCATACTGCCTGACCTGCTCTGAGCTCTGGGCTGCTGCTACCATGGCAACGGGGCACACAGGCTAATCAACATCAGATAGGTGGAGCAACAACGAGCCTCGCGCTGCACGGGCTCTCACCTTGGACTGAGAGAAGGACGTTTAAAGTCACTGGATCCCTCTGTATTTTTTTGTTTTTGTTCTCCCTCTTGTCACGACTCAGCTGTCTGTCAGATCTAGTAGTTTGTTAAAATTTAAAGCTGTTCTATGAATATTTACCTTCTACGCTGTTATCCTTACCCTTTTGTTTCTCCCCATAAATTATCTACACACAGGTCAGCAGTATAGGTCATATTTAAATGAATTACTATGCTTTTAAGAGATTGTTTCTGCTGCACAAAAAGTCAATATTACTAAATAATCACAACTCAAACTTAAATTATTAGGTGTGCAATACCATTAAAAACACTGGAAAAGGAAGACTGTAAACATCGTGAGTTTTTAATGTGGCTTGTTGCTCTGCTTCTGTTTGAGAGGATTTTTATTCATGACTCTCTTTGTTCCCACTGAGCCAGAGCTGTTGAATCATAAGCCTATTGTACTTGAATTACGTTTGTTGGTCGGGTCTTTTTGATGAAACTCTGTGGCTGTTTGGTTTTTAAAAGAAATCTTCAACATTCAAGGGAAGGCAGGTGTTTTACCTTATTCTGAATTTTGATGATTGGGGTTTTGTTTTTTTGCACTGTTGATATTTCAGCATCTCTGGGGGTGTTTAAATTATGTATTTTATAAGGGGGGAAAGATGTGATTTGGGGACTTGAAGGGACCATGTTATCGGTTTTGTTTTTGTGTCTTGGTGTTGTGTGCAACTGCAGCTGAACATCTGGAAGAGGTTAACTAATTCTGAACTAAAATTGCAGCAGCACTTTTTGTATATTACAATGTCATGCTGTAGCATTGTAATGATGACTAACTGTAATGTGAATGTGTTGTAAATAAATATGCATACAGTTTATTCTAAGTGTCAGATTACTGTATTGGTCTGATTTTTTAAAGTCTTTATGTCATACTGTATGATGACTTTTTTTAAAATCATAACATACTATAACATCTGACTTTTTATGGTATACTTATAACTTTTTTTTATCTATTTTTATGACAGACTGTACTATGACTTTATTGTTACTTTTTATATCATACCATGCTATGACATTTTAATGGCATACTATACTATGAAATTCTGACTTTTATTTTAGGACACACTATACAATGACTTTGTTGTTACTTTTTTATATCCTACTATACTATGACATTTTTATGCCATAATATACTCTGATTTTTTTTATGTTGCACTATATGTCATAGTATGGATGGTTTCATTGCTATTCTGTTGCTAGGGCAACAACTTTGGTCCCTGTTTACTTCCTGTCAGCTTCTGCATTAACATACATTAAAATAGGAAATCCAAAGGGACCCATTGAAACCATTTTATTACATTAATTGCATACTATACTATGACCTTTATTACTTGTTCATGTCATAACACGAGATTTCAATGTCATATTACAGTATGGCATTTTTATTACTTTCTGTTGGCATACTATACTGTCAATTTGTTATTACCCAACTATTAAAATTTTATGACATACTATGACTTTTAAATGTAATACTGAACTACGAGTTTTTATGACTTTTTTATTCGTACTATACCAAAAAAGATTTCTGGCATACTATCTATGAAATAATGACTTTTATATGACATGCTATACTTTGGCCTTTTTAATACTTTTTATTTTATACTGTACTATGACTTTTTTTAAATTATTTTTTTCTGTCATATATGATGTTTTTATGTTTATGACTTTTCTATGACATACTATACTATGATTTTTTTTCTTACCTTTTTAATGACCTTTTTGCAGTGTCATTGTGAACTTAGACTTGCATGACTTAATCTTTGAGAAATAGGCAATACAGTAACAGAATCCTGGTTTATACTTGATCAGCACTGCCTAGTTTTACTGTTTGATGTGACTCTGGTCCACATTTGAGAGAGCGGTAGAGTGATTCAAGATCCGTTTCTACTCTTTTAGTGTCTATGAAGGTGGGCATACGGGCATGTAGAAGTACAATATGTGGTTTGTGCAACAGCCATTGAACCAGCAAAAATACACCGGACGATCTGTTTAGTGTATTTGAGCTGAGATACGTGCAGGGAGAACCAGGTGCTGGTAAGATGGAGTCAAGTTTACCGTAGTTCATTTATAGATACGACCCACGCTGTTATGTTACAGAGCTGGCTGAAAATTAGCAAATATCCCTTTAAATGAAAGCTACCGAAAGTGAAATCTGACATGGACTGTGACTGATTCAAATATAATGCATGTGTTTCATGTCATATTTAGTGTTTCTGAGGGACACCATTGGCCCATGGGCCCCACTTTGAGACACCATGCTGTAAGCTATCATTACTGTGATATCTTAATCATCATTAGGCCTATTAAAATGTCAGAAAGATTATTAATGCTGAAACAGACTTTATTAATTGCCTCCCTACTCAATATAAACTCAAGAGATCATTAACAGGATAATTTTATACGCAGCAGTTGATGTTTTGGGGCTGCAAGTGTCAAAGAGGAAATGTCATAGGAGTGAAAAGGGCCTCGCCTCCAACTCTGTATCCATTTTTATGGATTAAACACACAAGATGCTAGTCGTTGAGTTTGTTTCCTTAGGACAGAACCAGGCTAGGTGTTTCCCCCCTATTTCCAGTCTTTATGCTAAGCTAAGCTAACCAGCTTCTGGCGGTAGCGTCACATGTAGCAAACAGATGTGAGAGTGATGTTGATCTTCTAATCAAACTCTAAGCAAGCAAGTTAGTGTATTTCCCAGAAGCAGTGTTGGTTCTCTTTATTTATCCTGAATTTTTATGTGTGTATTAAGCCTTGAAATGAGTCATTTAAATCATGTGGCTTTTGATCTCATGTTGCCTGCTGTCCCGAGAAGCTTCCTCCTCCAAATGCATGAATGTTGCTTCACATTTTCCCTCCGTCATTTCACTCCATAATGTACTTTCTCTCCGGCCAGAGAGGCCTCATCTCCATCACTTTGTGACAAAATGGAATAAATTCTACTTCGACAAGCCTGCGGGGCCATCGCTGGCGGTTGAGCTCAGCCAATCAAATGAGATGTCTGGGGGCTCTGTGAAACCAGTCTCATTATCGTTCTCACACTTGTGTTCAGGTGTGCTCTCCAACATCCATTTTATCTCTCGCCGTTCCCTAATTCATTTCCTGCAGAAAATGAATTCCTCTCCTCTCACGGTGAACACCGGGATTACAGAAAATTACAAACGCTGAAATCAATTACTGAATAAGGCTGTCTAATTCCAAATGCAGACCGCCTGTGCCTGTCATCTTCACGCCTATTGTCTGCGATGCTGAAATTATCACTCTGGGAGAGGAGCGAGATTGAAGTGATACTGTGCTGTATTGACTGCTGCTCTGTGGTATTTCGTGGCCATAGTCAATCACATTATTGATTAAAAACAGCTGCTTCTGCACATTAAGATTGCCTTCACCCTTTGAATAGAGTTGCTTTCTGCTTTACGTTCGTCCGATAACATTTCCATTCATCCACAAATTAAAAAAGCTGGTTAAAAAAAAGCAAAGGCTGCTCTGGGTCAAGAGTTAACGGGATTAAATAGTGGTGAGAGTCGAGTCAGAGCCTGAAAATAGTAATTATTATATTAATAGTATCTTCTGATCATGATCCTAACTAATTCTGGATTGTGGAGATTGATAATGATTATAATATTTGAGAGTTTAAAACAACTGAGCTGTTGTTTTTTTTATTTTAAACAAACACATAATTCATCAAGAACAATCTGTCAAATAATTGGCTATTCAATCAAATTAATTTGGACAATGAATATAAAATGATAAACATTCACTGGCTCCAGCCTCTCAACTGTGAGAATTAGCTCTGTTCATAATATAATATTATTTGGAACTCTGGCAAATTGATTGTTTGAAAAACATAATTGACAGATTAATTGATAAAGCTAATTTAAAATAATTGTTAGTTGCAGCCCTAAGATAACGGTAACTGAGACATTTACTGAGCGAGACATTTGAATTTATTAACAGCTGAATAAATAAATCAGTCAGTGGTCTCGCGTGGACAAACTATGTTGGTACAGTTTCTAAATAACCTCAAACATAGAATATTTCTTTTCAGCAATTTCTTGTCATTTATCAGAACAAAAACGCTGACAGTTGTTTCTTAGTTCCACCCAGCTACAAGAAAGCGGTCTTATAAAACCGTCCTAAAAACAATCCTATTGTCAAGAAGGTAATGTTAACATAGAGTTGAAACTGTTTTGACAGGTGTTGATTCAACTTTAAAGTAATTTGAAGTATTGAAGTTTGTGTATTCAATATATTTATCATTATAGACAACAACTTGGTCTTTTTCTAAATGCTTTTTGACTTCCCTACATTATCTGTGGCACTCAGCCAAACCACTTGTTCCCACATGAGACATAAATCTTTTTTCCATTTTATTTAATTTATTTGTCAGGGACCATTACAACATTTATCTCACGAAAGGAGAACAGATGAAATGTACCAGTTTGAGAACAACAGGTCACACACATGCACTGAATCCCAGTGTTTTTTTAACAATCACTTCTGGGTAGAAATTCCTGCATCGCATACATAAAACTGAACAGTGTGGAGCAAACACTGTCTCAATTGTTTCATTTTAAGGCACCTCAAAAAGGCCCAACTAAATAATTTAGTATAAGTTTAATTGTACGAATATTTTCTTAGTTTGCTGTCAGACAGTACTTTTGACAAGGAGCTGAAGCGGTTATCTCAAAACCACCAGACTCCATTGATAAAAAACAGTAATTTTACTTAGCAGAACGTGAGAGTTGCTGGTCTACTGTTGCCTTGATTGATTAGTGTGTGAGGTAAAGCAGGGAAATACTCCAAATATAGCATACACTTAAAGTGATACTGATTTTAATTGCTGAGTCTTTTTAGATGGCTAATGTATGTTTTTCTGCAGCCGTCACCCACATTAGTACCTCGCTTAGCTTCCTGCCAGTAGATCTGGTTTATTAAAGACGCTACCAAAGCAACACAGTACATTAGATAAGCACATCAGAAATGTTCAGATAGGTCAGACCACTGTGTTTAACTATAGATGTTAGGCTTGAAAAGACAACAGACTTAAAACATTTTGCCAATTTTACATCTCTGCCTTTAAAATCAGTTGCCAGTTGTCTCCCTGCAAGTGACTGTTGTTGTTATTAATGCCATGTCACAGTGATTTCGTCTATATAGTTTCAGTTCATAAAAAATTGTCAGTAACTTTGTGAAACAGCTGGGCACTGTAGTTTTTGGCAAATGCCACTCAAATGGGACTAAATAGTGCATTTGTGAGGGACTATTTTCAGCAGCGGATTAATACAAGTTCATTCTCGGAACCCATCGGCTGTATTCGGCGATACAGCCTCTGGGGGCACCGACTCCCGATTTTTTGGCATTCCGGTTTGATTTGGGCGGAGGAGGCTTCAGTTTATATACAAGTAAATATGCTGAACCATTGCGATAGATTCAGAGTTTGCAGTGACGCCAATTATGTTCCACCTCGTTAGTTCCCTGCATGGACCGTTTGACCTGGCAACAACTGCAGCCGGCTCAAACGTGATTGGTCAATATCACGCGGACTACAAACAGCCTACAACCGGAAACCAGGGCTCTTCCACTCTTCTTCCGGAGGCAAGATCTCTGGGGTTTACCTACAGACTCTACATTGACTGAAGGTAGAGTCTGTATATAGAGACTAATACACATTTGGTGCTTGTATTTCCAGGAGCAGGAGGGTGTCTGTGGATTTACCTAAAACAAACTACAGTGCCCACATTCTTCGTGATGAAGGACCATGTCATCCAGTGCACATTGATGCCTTTTTAATAGTTTTGGACAACAGTGAAGGTCTATGACACTAAGGAATAAGATATATCAGGCTTTTACTTGTTGGCGTCGGTCTTCCTTGAGCTTAGCTGACAAAGAGAAAAGTATCCTTTGACAATAGTTCTCTCTTTCATAGAAGTAATTAGTTAAAAGAAAGCACCAAGGCAAACTTGAGTAGATTTATGATGGCTCAATTTCACCATTAATGGACCTGAACACAAATATTAGTCATTTTTTACTGTTGAGATGTTCAGTACAAATTGAATACAGCTCCGTGGCTCAAAGTCTTTTGCCTCAGTGTCCGTTCTATCAATCAGTTTAGACACTTAAGGCTTTAAAGGCGACGGCTAGATGAGTCAGTGTTACACCACTGAGACGACACACTCATTCAGCTGCTCACTGAGGAAGAATGACTTGTTTCAATACAGAAACTGTATTAGCCAGAGTCTCCTACTGCGCCTTAGATGATCCTTTGTCTGGCTGCAAGGCTTTTTTACTCTCTTACTCCCATGTTTTATTTTCATTATGGATTCTTTATATCACTGCTTCAACTCTAAGTTTTCACAATTTTTGCGTGAAGCACTGACAACATTTAAAAATTGTCCTCTGGGAGGTTTATTAAGGTTTCCAAGTGCTGCTGGCAGCCAAATAATCAGCATTCTCCATGTGGCTGATCCCTTTGTGTTTGCGACTATAAAATACATACTTTGAATCACATCCAACAACATACGTTGCTGTGTGGCTAAATCAGGTTGTCAAATTATAACTATAACGAGGGTGGTAAGCCTGAAATTGAAGCAGCACTGAAAGCAGCATGTTTATATTAATAACTGGCCTTGTGCGTATGGCCTTGTTAAAATGGAAATTCAGGATTTACACTTATTGATACGAGAGTAGCGCTGTAGCTCATGCTGATTATAGTGAATTATTAAAGGCTGTATAATTTGAAGCCCAACGAAGCCACAAGTGAGTAATCCATTGCAGCTACGGCAGATGTTCATATTATTTGTTTTGTGTGGTTGAAATAAAACCTGCAGACATAGATGCAACACTGGACAAATGCTGAAATAATTACAGAAATGTTATATTCTATTTTTTATGTTATGTTTATATTGATCTTGTGGTTGAGTTGATTTTTTTTGCACAATTTATCTTGAATATTTTGTATTTAAAAGCAGTCAAATACTAAGATATTTCTTTTTTTTTTAAATCTGAATCATCCTTGAAAAGCTACCATACGGAATTAGTGTGCAAATGTAAAACTTAAAGGTACTTAAAGGTAATTCAAAAATACATATTTTTTCTCATAAGACTCATTTATGCTCAAGGTTAAGATATGGACACAAACAGAGCCTTCTATTTGTACTTTGTGCTCTCGTCATCCGTATCTGTGCATGTTTTCTGAAAACATATGGATACGGACAAAACGGAGCAGTACCATCGGAAACTGTGGGGGCAGTGTAGCGTAGATCAAATGAGACCTGACCCAAGGAGACGTCAAAACATTTTTAAAATGGCAGAATAAATCGGTAATATAATGAAAATATATCTCCGTCCACGTGGCACGTTGTATTTAATGGCTTCACAGACCACTGCCATCTACAACGCTGCCTTTGTTAAGAGTAAGGCGACATCGTTAAGACTCCCTCCACCATCACCATGTTTGTTGTTGTCAGACACTTTTGACTTAGCCTCTAATACCACATGTTGGCTGTTTCTATGCCAACATAATGGACGCATGGAGGTATGGCAGTGACGTTTACAACGTTTGAAATTAACGAATCCATTTTCGTATATAAAGGGAGTATAAATGAGCCTTTACCTCTGATGCTAGTTTGTGTTTGTAAATATTCATGAGGCTGTGATTTTCCTGCTGTGACATCACAATAGGTCATTTATGACCTATTGAAAAAATGGTCTCACTATAATGAAATTGCTACTATGGGGACCAACATCATCACATTTGAATACATACATACTTATCAGCTTTTTTCAGCTGATTCAGCACGTTGAATTGGTGTCGGGGACGGTACAGCCCAGCAGTGAATTATATCATCCTGATTGGCTGTTCAGCTCAGTGCACGAGAAAAGAAACGGAAGCAATGAAAGTCAAGAGGGCATCGAATGTAAACAAACTCATTCTTTCAACATCAGGTTGTCTTTTTCATGTGCTAACTGACAAACTAGCATCTTAAATTCATCCTGCCGGTCTTACGGTTTCCCTTTTTGAATGATGCATACAGACTACTTCTGCCTACTAGTATGGAGAATTATTTCCTCTCAAGAAGGCACAGAACGTCTGTGCTAGTTGGCCATTGATAGTAGTCTTTGCGGTGTGTTTATGTGCAACATTTCAGCCAAGACACTGTAAAGTTGTCTAGTTGCCCGTGATAAGGCTACTTTTGCACTAGCCCATAAATGAGCCTCTTAAAGACTGTCATGCTGGCCAAGATTGCTGCCCCGTGGGTCTCCTAGCGTAAATGCTTTTTTGCTTTATGTCATTGTAAAATGAATATCTTTTGATTTTGAGGTCTTGTTTAGATGAAGCCATGGAGGTATAAAGAGAACTGGATATAGCGTTGAAGGCGGGGCCTCATTTATTTCAATGAAAGTTGCACAGTGGTGCATGAAGCAAAAATAGCTCTTTTCTGCAGTATCTTTTTGGGGCAACTTGATGAACCAGGAAGTTGTAATTCCACATTTGGCCACTATGTAAAATTGGCTTCAAAGTCTGCCGCTGTTCCCGGGGCCTTGGACAACACTTAAACATGTGACCTTGGGCTTGAGGAAAGTGTGACAGACATATTTTCACTATTTATTCATTGAACATAAATTACCAATAAAACAAATTAATACATAATGAAGATAGTAGTAAAACACAGCAGTTTATTGCAGCTCACCAGTGTCGGATGTATCCTGTTGAGCTGCTGCAGTCTTGAATGTCATCTCCCCAAACTTCATCTGTGTTGTTCGTTCTGCATGGCCTGCACCGCTGGAGCCTGGTCTGCCTCTGAAGCTCAGGATGATGCAAATAGCTCTGCTTACTGCTTTAATGATAGATGGTAATATCCCGCTGCTGGTGAGGGATGTGTTTACTTTTGGCGCTTGACTATGCCCCGGACACCCTGTGTATGTGCTCACGTTAACACCGTGAAGATGGTGGCAGGAGGTGGCAGGAGGAAAAGATGCATTTTTTTGGTTGTGAGAAAATAGTATGTGCAGTGTGTAATTTGGGCCCATCACTTGTGCATCTCCAAAGGTGGTCGGCCTGTCATCAGACATGTCTCTGGGTAATGGCATTCGTTGTAGAGACCACTCCGGAGGTCCCTCAGAAAGTGTGGGCACAAGACAAATGGTGCTCATCAATAATCTGCCTGCTGCTCTGTAGCCACAGCAAAATGAAAATGAATGACAGAGCGTTTCTTTGACATCTGAAGACGTCTCTTGGGGAAAATGGCCGTGCAGAGTGAACATCAAGAGCCGTTTGGAGGAGGAAACGCTGCAGCCTGTTCATGCGAAGACATCTCATAGATGTCGTCGTGGTCAGAAAAAAAGGCACACTTATTCCAGTGAAAGCCTGAAATGTTGCGTGTAAGAGATGTTTTTCTTCTATTAAATTCAAACACATTTAAACACAAACCAACATGAGCTCTTTTTCTTATTATTTTAATATGACTGTCTTGGGGCATGAAATAATTAAGTCGGATTACAGAACATCTTTTCCTGCTAACAATCATTAACCCCTGAAATTTTATTCTTTTTTATTAATATTATTATAATATCACACTTAATTTATTATGGCATTGTTGAAAAACATTGTTGCACTGATCTCTGTGGGTTGAATATGTCAACTGTGTTGCACTCGACATCACATCCAACATCACTGCTGTTGTGTGCAGCCTGTTACACGACCCATAGCCAACAGTGATGTTATACCACAGTATAGTGTAGGGGTGAGAGTCACAATACAAAACTGACACGATACATTCACTGCTCACGGTAATGATGGTATCACAGTCTGTAACATGAGTTATCTGGTACATCTATTGCTGAAACAATTAGTTCAGATTAGCTGATAGAAAGAAAATGAAATGATAATTGTTCACAGTTTTAATTATCATTTATCTCAGGTTAATCTTCTAAAATGTGAGACTTTTCTGCAGTTTCTCTTGATATCTTTTGGACACGTGTCATTGCGGTGTACAGGTTTACATTGAAAACAATGGGTGCAGGTGTTTTGATGAATGTCAGATGCTGCCGGTTTTTGTTTGATGGCCATTTTTCACCATTTTCTAATGTTTTCAAGAATCAAGTATATTATCAAGTATATATAAGTAACCTGGGGAGGTTCTGAGCTCTAGTGGTAGGGCTGCACAATAAATTAAAATATAACTGAAATCGCAACAGGGCCAAGTGAAATATCCAAATTGCTGGAACTGCGTTTTTTTCATAAAGATAAATGTGTAATAATATATCATTGTAAATGAAGCACATTGGTGGCAGATTCCTGGGTCTTCAAATCATATTCCAGATGGAAATGAATGTTTGGTGCTTTTTTGGTTTAGACCCCAGCAAAAATCACATTTTTTTCAGTAAAATAAAATGCAAAAAAAATACCATTCCCACTAATTTTAATTTTTGCATCCTGTGCAGCCCTAACTAGTGGTGCAGATTTTCACAAGCGTAATGATACAAAATCCTACCAAAGGTTTCACACTTACTAAGATGGCAGTAATGTGCTAAGAGATGTACAGATAGAGAAGAAGAAGAAGAACGCTACCACATAAACATGAATGTTTACAATGCTAGATTTAAAACACTTAAAAACTCAATTTTGCAAATGTTGTATGAGAAAGGAAAGACATGTATTCAAAACATGTTAGATGTTAAGGATAAACATGATGCGTTTTGCTGCATAAACAAACTCTTATAAGGTAATACTGGTGGCAAACTTGATGGTGGCGTGTATTTACTGTGATATCTTTTTTTAATCTCACCCCTACGACTTAAGAGCTGAACAGCAGCGTTGGGCCGATGTAAAGTTTTTTAAACCGGTTTGATATTAAGCCAAACACTGGACCAGACTAGTATACTGAATTTTACCACTAGGTGTCGCACTGCACTCAAAAGCCGCTCTGGAATGGAACATAATGACACCGTTCACTAACAGCTAACATACTTGTGACTATCATGTTGTATCGTGTAACACTGGAGCTCTCTGTCCACACTAAATCTATTAAATATGCACTCTAGTTATAACATGTACCTTACCAGAAACTCTCAGCTCCCTGGCGATCTCACTTCAGCCACTTGCCAAATTATTTTAGTTTATGTAGAGAAATGAGGAGGTAATAAATAGAAACAGGGTGTACAACACAAGTTCAGCTCAAAAAGGCGCACCACATGGCTCGCAGCCAGTTACACACCTCTTTTGCTTGCTTCAAATCTGAAATGTTGCCATACTGATGCAGTTTAAAGACTCTGCTATGTCTCATCGTATCACCCCAAAAACACATGACGTTTCTAAAAAGCAAACACAACACCTCCTCTTTAGTCCATTTAAAAACATATTATGTTGATCCCATTGTCACATTGCTTATTACCAATGCAATACAAGTTGGACTTAGTGCCATGATGCCATCAGCAAAGGTTGATGATGTAGGCTACTTTTTAATAAGCCATAGCATGTCATAATGTCACATGGCAGTTCAGCCACTTTGCATAAAATCAAACCGGTTTAAGTTCGTACACCAGACCGGATAAACCGGAAATCAACCCAACTCTACTCAACAGCACTTGTGGAGCGTGGACAGCAAGTGCAGCAAGGTAAAATTTCAACCAGCAGATGACATCAGAAGAATCTTCAGCCAGTGTGATATCACTCTTTTAAGTTGGTTTACATAAAGAAATAAAATGCCTTTTTTGTACTGCTCTGATCTCCCTCCAACCTATGGACACAAGGCAAAACAGTGGGATAGAAAATACTCTTTCAAGCATCTATCATAGAGCTACCAGTTCCCTTGAAGCTGCAGTTGTTTTTTTTTTCTCTTAAAATACAGCATCAAATAGCACTACAATAACATAGTGTGGTCACAGGATGGAACAAACAACCCTGTGGTACACAGGAGCTTTCCATAAACCTTGACTTTTAGCTTGCATCTTCTAGATTTTCACCTTAAAAAAGGTAGATATAATAACATCTTTAAATGTTCAGTTAAAGTGTGCCATTTTCTCTCCTCGCTACCAGCACATCCCAATAAAATAATTTGCCTATATATGTTTTTTTTCTGTACACTTGTCTTAAATGCTACCATAAATTGAGAGCATGCTGCTGCCCTTTACATCAAAGATTACTGCAAAACTGGCACAATACCACCACATGACATCATCACGTCAGGAAAGGACTTCAGTCACATCGCTGTCAGAGCTCCAGAGTCTCGAGCACAGCCAACATCTTCACCATCTTCCACTGGAACTGGAAAGACAGACTGGGAGATAGATGGCACCGACATCCACGCTCTGATCACTTCATCTTGTTTGGTGTCTGACATCATCGTGGTCCCAATCGATCCTTTGGTCCAAAAGGATTCTGGGCTTGAAGTCGCCTTGCTCCCGCTCAAAGACTAAATGGAGGCAACTGGTTGGACGAACAGCATCAACAACCAGTGTTTGGTTAAGGCTCCCTCTGTCCAAACGCACCAGTATTCATTAAATAAGCCTCACACAGATACACTCACACGCATCTCACTTCGCCGGACCTGAACACGCATGAAGCTGCAGTCCAGGGGGGCAAAAGGGCTCATCCTCACTTCCTCCTCAATCTCCTCGCAGCGAATTTTACAGGCCCCAGTACGGAGCCAGGCTCCTGCGGTCCCTCTCATAAACATCAGGTATGACCCCGTAGGGAGTCTGCACCATCTTAACAGAGTTTCTACCAAACAGCTTTCTCTCGTACTCGATGAGCTGGCGCCAGAAACCACCGTTGGGCCTGATGACAGGGCGGCGGGCTTTTACCCAGGCGTGTGCCTCAGCCAGAGACACACGGTGATACTTCATGAGGTACGCCAGGCAGAGAGAGGCTGAGCGGCTCACGCCTGCTGCACAGTGCACCAGCACAGCCCCTCGCTTTCGTCCCACGCTGTGGATCTTATCAGCCACACTGTCGAAGTACAAGGAGATGGGGGAGTAGGGCATATCAGCCAGAGGGACCTTTACATACTCCATGTGCGGCCAGTTGAAGTTGGGGAGCTCGATGGTGGCATTGACCACACAGGTGATGCCTTTGGACAGCAGCAGGCTGCGGTTGGATGCCACGTTCCCTCTGCTGAGGAAGAGGTTAGGGGTGATTTGCGCGATGCCCCCCAGCAGGCTGCCATTCTCAGGCAGCAGCCTGGGCACAACAGTGGGCACCATGGAGCTGCGGTGATGGTTGTGGTGATGGTGGAAGAACCCTTGGCTGCGGGAACCCATGGAGGAATTAAGGGGGCTTCAGGAAGAATGGCAATTTTGTTTTTTAAAACAAATCTTCAGGAGCTCAGAGTCATAGTAGTGCAGCCAGCCAGACAGCTCCTGTAACACACAAACAGATTTCACTTTCAATCTAAATTAAACATTTTTCCACTTCACTGTAGACCGAGCGCTCAGGCTGACAAACAAAAGGACGAGTAGCATCACCACTGTTTGCAAAGACTCCAAAACAAAAGTGCTAAAATCCGTCTTTTTTTGTTTTGGAAGACGGTGGCTTCCAGTAAATGTTATTCTGCAGTCTGTCTTTAAAAAACAGACAGACACAATAGATGACTAATTCAAAAACTTGCTGCTGTGACCCACTGATCCAGAGTCTTAACTTTATAATTACATCAAAGGGTTTTCATGGATCCACGGACCGATGAAAAGTGTTTCTATCCCAGCTTGCGAGGCCCGTCTATTTCTGCTGCATGTCTCTCTACATTCAGGTCCAATGGCCTCGATGCTGCACTCTGAAACGTGCCTCCCTCTGCCATGTGAGCACAGACCCCCTGGAGGCGTGCACTCACCTCATCTCATGTTCATCCATCCACAGCCCGCACATACAGATTACATCTCTCGTCTCTCTGGCAATCGCTGCTTTTAATGCCATTTTAGAAGGCATCAAAGGTGGAAAGTAATCATATCACCAACATATGCTGATAAATACTTAACTTAAGCATGAAATATTTCTAAAATTTTATAAGCTAATTGCATTTTCTTTTTCCAAAACTGAATAAACAAAATAATCTTTCACTTTATGTTCAAGATGCAAATTATCATGAAGATGCACCACGAAAAGATATTATAGTCGCCTCAACGTGAAATTTCTAGCGACACTGTATATGAGGGAAGCAGCCTCCTGTTTTAATACTTAAGCTATCAGCAGAGAGCCCACAGCTGCGGGCGCTACTTCACACGCTGTTGCACTTGTCGTGCGTCATCCACACCTTGTGCACCAGTCTGGCCGGCAGGTCTTTTTCTTTCATTTTCTGCTACAGTCTGGTTAACAAGACACACGGGTCAACTGCTTTAAACTGGAACTCAACCTGCAGAAAAAAAAAACAAACATCTGCCGTCACCTGCAAAGAGTCTGCAGAGACAGATCGGGATTCTTCTTATTCTTCTTAATTGAATCAGAAGCAAAAAAACTCAGCAAAAAGACATGAATTTAAAAACATCTGGATGACAGTGGCAGTTTTATGATCCAACAACATATTTGTGCCACTTGTTACATTTGTACTTAACCTTGGTTTCATGTTTATTGCCTAAAGTTTGCATGAAAACAGAAAAGCAGGGATCCAGAACACAGAAATACTGTTTTTTCATGTTAATCTTCATCTCCAGAAGCTTCCTTGCCTCATAGTCACCTTCCTCTACACCTATCGATCTCAGCTTTGCCACCTCAGCATGGTCTGCTTCTCTTTCCAAAAGGAAAAAAAAAGGATCACAGGCTATAACAACACCCTCGCCCTTGTCCTTCCTCAGTCAGGCAGAGTTTTTTCTGGCTTGCTCCAATCACCATGGACTGCTTCTGAAATGGTTGCTTTGATCCACTTCTCTACACACCGTCGCCACTGGTGATGAGACAACAAATGCAGCGATCCAGGCCGAGGAAATGAGTGCTACAAGCAAACCACATCAGCAGGTGGTCAGTCAGAGTCAAACTGCTCCAATGGTTAGCACTACCAGTTAAGCACACTCAGTTGATTCATCGATGAGATGACTGAGAGAAAACTAATTGGCAACTACTTTCATAACCAATTAAGTCTTTTTTTGAAGCAAAAAAAAAAAAAAAAAAACATTCCCCGGTAAATCTTTGAGTTTCGAACTGCTGGTCAGAGTATTTGAAGACTTAAACATTTTTTTACTGTTTTCTTTAATTTTCTTCATTCTTTACAGTTTACTGCCCAATTAAATGACTATCTATTTATTTAGAAAACAATCGTAATCAGAAAATTTCAAAAATGATTTAGGAAATGCACCAACAACTGTAGCCTAATAATAAAACTGAACTGCCTTTTCTGTTTCACTTCATTACTAAGTTTAACACTGTGTTTATATTAGACATTTCCATGCTTGGTAAAAGAGTTTATCTTGCTTTAATCAATCTGTAATAAAAGTTATATCCTTGTTTATGGACATGGACGCAGTAGTGTTTTCTAGCCATATTGGAACCCACCGGCAATCGGTCTGACGACAGCAGAGCCACTGGGGGTGAGGGCCAATATTTCAGCAGTAGCTAGCTGATATCTGAGCAGAGACTTGCTTATTCTATGCACCGGTCACTCCAGCTAATCTCTAAAAAAAACCCAATAGTAATAAAACGCTAAATTATCGTCAGACGGTAGCTGATGGGTTCCAAGATCACATTTCCACCAATGTGTTCCATCTGCTTTGCTCTTCAAACAGCCCGTACACCTGTCACTCAAACATAACTGTTCAGTACTACATGGACTACAAATGGAAACCCGAACAGTTCCAATTCCAAATTTTTTTACATCTGTTTATAGAGATTAGGTTTCCTGGAGCCGCACTACAAACAAAAATTGTGTTTGATGTGAAAGTGAAGCATGTAGTGATAAACACACAGAGATGAAGTTGCACTAAACTTTTAGCCTCAAATTTTAGCGTCTTTTAGCTAGAGCTGGGCAGGACATCTATATTATATTGGTATCCTGATATGAGACAAGATATCATCTTAGATTTTGTATAACATACTATCATAAGTGTTGTCTTTTGCTGGTTTTAAAAGCCACATTAGAGTAAAGTGAGGTAGATTTAATAGCTTAACAGAATGTTCTAGCTGTTCTATTACCTATTTATTTATTATTCACCTTACTGATGATTATTTATGATTGTGTAAATATTTTGTGAAAGCACTACAATATCATCGCAATGTCAATGTCAAGCTATTTGGTCAAAAATATTGTGATATTTGATTTTCTCCCCATTGCCCTGCCCTACTTTCAGCTCCTTGTTTTGGGTTTATGGCCCACAGCTATTCTGTCTTGGCTCAGTCATATCACTCTTGTGTCTTGTTCTTGGAGAAGAGACAAAATAAACGGTGCTCACAACAGTGGATTTACATCATGTTGTGCTCTCCCTAGTGGCCAAAGTATAGATGCAGGTTAATGTAACGTTGGATCGAAAAATCAGTCATTGTAGAAATTGATATATCTGTAAGTCGACGTACAACAGTCTGTACAGTGTAGCTCCTCTACACAAGTCTGATCAGCTCGGCTGTTTTTGCAACTCAGAGAAATCAATGAGAACAGACTGATCTGAATCTGGGACGTGGGCAGTGATTCAGAGTCTGGTACCCATCTACAATAACGGGGACATCTTGCTTAAACTGAAAAAGTGAACCATGAACAGATGTCCTTCTCGCAAGACACTTTCTGTTTCAGTGGGAGGCACAGTCGCTGCATTATTTCATGAGGACAGATAGCATGTATACCGTCAGCTGAAGTACGAACTCTGTTGCTGCGGCAACCTACTGACCACAGTGTAAGACGGCCAACTGAGAGATGAAGAAGATACGAGAACCAAATAATCCCCGACCCTCTCCAAAGTGCTGATGTACCACAGTGCTGGTCTTTGCTGAGATTTGCTCCATCCACATGGTTATTTATACCCCGGGCAGGGCAGGAGTGAGGCTGCAGAGAGCGGAGGAGGGAGAATTATGCAGAGAGAAAAATCTACTCTAATGTAGGAGATAGTGGGGATGCTGCAGCTCACTGTCAATCAAATTTACAGTGAGGATTAATTCTCATAAAACAAAAAGAAAAAAGAAAAGGAGAAAACACTGAGAAACGTCAGTGGCATTCACGGGACAACTGAGACCAGAGCACCTTTTCACAAATCAACCCCTCATTTCATCCTCTTCATATTCCAAAAATCAGTCCCCTTTCAATCATGCATGGTGGATCTGTCAACAGGTGGTCCCACCCCACAAATCTTCTCTCACACATCTCCCTCGCACGCTCTGTGGGGGGAGATTCCTCAGGGGTCCGGTTCCACCTCCGCTAACACAAATTGGAAACGTGACCCACCTGCAGGAAAACTAGAGTGGCAAACCTCACCCTCACCCTCACGATGGAAACCTCTACGAAAACGGGATCTGAGCTGAACTTGGCACGAGATTCCTGACTGTCGATCCCTCACACCGCAGAATAAGATGAATGAAACCAGCAGAATAGCTGGAAAAGGTGCACAAGCTGACGCACAGCTCTGAGCAGTGTCTCTCAATTAAAGTCAATCCATTTATTCAGTCTGAGTGATCTCTGAAAGTGACTCTGCTGCCAACAGTCTGGATAACAATCAGGAGAAAATGAGCAGCAATGACACAGCTCCTCAAATTCACCCAAACACAACTGGGTGCAACTTCACATCCCCCAAACGATGCTGCTGCAAAACAAAGTCGACTGCGAAGGGTTCAAACGAAAGTCGACATGAGTTTAGGGACACATTCTTCTCGAGGACGGGGATCGGCTTTGGCACCTTCCTGCGAACAGCAGCAGCTGGGTGCCGCTCACTCCGTCCACAATGTTACACCTCAGACACAAACATGAGCCTGAGAAACGAGGCCAATGAGTCTGTCGTCAGAGATGTTGAGTGTACAAATTCACTGCTGGGTGACAGCGCACATACAAATGCAGTTTTTCGTAAATACTGCATAAAGAAGCCTATTGCACATCGTAGAATTCAATTATAGGAACAAGTATTGTTGCAGCAGACAGATGAGACATAAATGGAGTGGCTCTACTTTTAGACAATGACACGCTGCTCTCACTTTAATGAGACAGACTTATCATTACCTATTATTGGCACTAGCAGCAGTGAATATCAAATGGAGCTGAAACCAATTTCAGTTTGATAATTAATCTGCAATTATTCTCGAAAGTGATTGATCGTTTCGGTCACTATTCAAGCAAAAAAGCCAAAAAATGTGAAGCTTAAATGTTAAATTTGGTCCTTCTGTTTAACATTTCTGAATATTTTAAACTTTTTAACTCTTGGTTGGATAAGAGAAGCAATTTGAAGATGACACATGGGCCTTTAGACATTCAAATGGACTTTCAATTGAGAACACAGGCCAACATGAAGATGATTCAGACAAAAAATAATGTTAGTTGCTGTCCTAATATCAAATATTGCCTTTTATAAATGAGTATCATGTGATGATACAGCCATTGCTACACAATCATAGTCTTATAAATCATTCAGGAGAATACAAGCTGTTGTCATTCTTGAAACTTAAAATATTTCAGTCTGCTCCTTCATGCAAACAGAGGGTGACACAGCCGTGTGTGAAAATGTGGAGCTTTAAGTGAATGACTCCACGAGTTTAATAATTTATGATCCGAGCCGTGAATGAGGACGGCTCCTCTGCGCACGCGCCGCTCGTCCTTGTGCGCGTGCGTTCACAAGTTCAGGTGTCAGAAATAGATCGTCAGGCTCTGAGTGCTGCATATAAAAGCACTTTAATATATTTTATGTTGCCTAGTTTGAACAACACCACAAAATAAAACGACGTGTCTTCCTTAAAGAGAAGTGAGGCAGGTGCGCTCGCTTCTACAATTTCACCCCTCTTACATCAGAAAATTGATCATGAGCAAACCTCAAAATAAATGCCTCTTTTTGAAATATATTTATGCTTTATTGAATTTAAGTTGAAACCATCTTATTCTGGCTCATAATGATGCCGATAAACTGCCTCCATCAGATGCAAAACTCAACTTACCAGTCGACTCTCAGTCGGGCAGCGATGGAGGTTTTTCAAAGCGCCTTCATCGCCTGCAGCAATCCGGCGGGCTGCTCTCTCACTCCGGACATTTACCTTCAGTCAGTCCGCTCTCACAGACGTCCGGAGGAATGGCGAGGGGCCAGGTGGAGGGAGACCAGCCGCGACACACAACAACATAATGTGAAAGTCAAGAGAAATACGAGCCATCAGTGCATCCGCCTGCTTCTACGCTGACAGGAGCGGCGTGCACAGGGCAGCCTGCTGCGTATGAGGAGCGATCAGTGCCACACAGGAGCGGAGGATGAGGAGGAGGAGGAGGAGGAGGATGTCACCAGTCTGCATAAGCCTATAAACAGAGGTGGAAACAGTACTGAAAAATTCTCCTCGAGTTAAAGTACCTTTACTTTGATGAAATTCTACTTAAGTGCAAGTAAAGCTACCAAGTAAAAAGTAGTTTGTTTAAAATGTACTTAAAGTAGAGGTTACTTAGTTACTTCCAACAACTTGATGGGGTTCATAAATCCAATCCAAAAACTGGTTATTTTTCTATGATGAACCATAGAATTCAATTAAATTTAGGGCTGCACAATATCATGAGAGCTTCACCAGCGTAATGTGTCCTTGTGCAATAGTCACATTGTGAGACTCGCAGTATAAGTCTCACATTCATCATATCAATATAATATTAGTCAAAGGCAATATGCCATACTTATTTTGCTGGTTAATACTTTAGGTTGTGAAGTTTATTTACATTCAGAACAGTTTGATTGTAAAATGTATATTTCATGCAAATACAGCCTGATGACTTCTTTCCAAATAGAGCTATTCAAGTTATTGCAATACGCTGTATATTGCAATACATATGGCAGTATACAAAATCCTCACATTGTCAGTTTTGTCTAATATTGTGCAGCCTCATTCATTTTGATTCACCAATACAACTGTTAGACTGATGATACACAGAGCAACTTTTTGAGCAGTGTTGTTGGGCATTATTCTCAGGGATGCAAACAGGTGCATGGTCAAAAAAGACAGAACTTGTCGAAGCAAAATTCTTAGTATTAATACACTAACACTAATTTTGAAGAATACTGTGTATTCCGAAACAGAACAAATCCATTGAGCAACAGTGTTTCCCCTATGCAACTAGCAGCGGTGGTACTCCGCTGCTGAAATATGACCGCCGCTGCTGATTTATTTTTCTTTTTTTTTTGTCTTAGCTCATTAGAAACTATTGTTATATTATTTGCCGCTATGGACACTTCATATCCAGGTCAATTCACACACATGTGAGTAAAGCATATAAGAGGAGAGGAGAGGGCTCTGTCTTATCTCTTCATAAACTAAAGTTATGTTATTTGAGCGACAGACGCTTCATATAATAACATAAACTATTTATTGTGTTATATGGTGAAACGTTTCCCTTTATAACGTGATGACTTATATTGTTTACACGACATGTCATTTCTGTCTCTACATGTTTGCACCTTTACAATCCTCTTCTGCTCTCTGTATCGCACAGAGTTTAGTCCCGATGCACATGCACACACACACACACACACACACACACACACACGCACACACACACAGACACACACAGACACACACACAGACACAGGTGAGCCCACAAGAGCGCGGCTCGGGACGCATTTTTCTGACCGACAATTATAAACGGCACTGTGCAAACGGGGTTTTCTTTTGCTTCTTCGTTCATTTCAACTGCCGCATCTGCTTGTGCTTCTGCCAAAACACTCCCACCATCCTCCATCTCTCTCGCCAGTGACTCGCCGGCACCGGCCGCTGGTCAATTCCATGTGAGATTTCCAAGATTCACCCTTTTGGTTTCCATTTAGCGGAAATTTTACCTAAGTAAAAATAAAATTACAGATTTCAAAAACTGCTGAAAAAATTACAAATTACACAAAAATACTACTCAGTTAGAGTAACGTGAGTAAATGTAATTAGCTACTTTCCACCTCTGCCTATGAAGCACATGAGGTCGCACGCAAGCGGTGGAATTTACTCAAGTAGCTTCAGTACAACTTTGATAGCCTATACTTTACTTGAATATTTTAATTTTATGCTACTTAATGCTTCATTTCAGACGGAAATATTGTAGCTACTTTTTACCCCACTTCATTTATCTAACAGCTAGAGTAACTACTTCAAAGATTAACATTTTACAAACATATGGTCACTTGATTAAACTCACTAGCCTGAGTACTGCAGTTCAAATCTGCTCCAGCAATAAAATGCTGCTTAAACGTTAAAGAAGCAGTATGTAGGGTTAAGTGACATCTAGTGGTGAGAACTGCAGATTGCAACCAGTTGAAACTCCTCCCATGTGCCAAGCATGAACTCCCAGGTCGTATTCCTTCAGTGTTTATTGGTTTTACCGGAGCCAAATTAGGGTCTCTTCTCTCCAAAACAGGAAGACCTGGTATCTCATTTATAAAACAATGCGTAAGATCCATACTAAAAATGTACAGAAGGACAAAAACCTAAAATGGCATGTGCCAAAAAATATTTGACAGTTTCTACAATCAAGGCATCCACCTCATCATCTGCGTCGTCACTTTCCTGTGTCCAAAATGTTCATAAGCATTGGTCAAAATTCTTCCCATCAAGTCTGTTTTTATGGATCACAACTGTTGCGGGGGGAGTGGAGAACACTTTCTTCAGGCCTTGTTTTGTATGTACGCAGTGTTTATATATGAAACCCCAGATGATTTAAACTGGTACAAACACTGAATAAAGCCCTTTGATGTTACAGCTCGTCGTAGACAGGTCACGAGCCTGGCACCTGCTAATATGTGCTCACCTCTTTTATCTGATAACTTAAGATACAGATGCTAGGGAGGTTTTTACCAGGAGACAAACTGTCCACTAAGGTCTCTTCCTGTCCAAAAGAAACAGACTTGGTCATTTAAACTAGTAAAAACACAGCATAAAGCAGTGTCACATTAAAAATCAGTATTTTTTCGACACCATGAAAACACGACGATTCTTAGTTTCAAGTGATTATCCACTAAATAATTTCTGCCAATATATCCCCCTACATCCCACATACTGGACCTTTAAAGCACCAGTAATGATACAATAACATATGGACAATGCTGTCCATTAAGTATTTTTACTTTGATTCTTTACATACATTTTGCTGTTTATACTAATGCACTTAAAGTGAAATCTTACATGTAGAATTTGTTATGTAAAAGAATATTTTGACATGCAATATTACTTTTATTTTAACGAGAGATATACTTCTTCCACAACTGGGAAGCATTCAAACAGGGCTGCAACATGTTTGCAGCATTATGTGAGCCAGGTTATCACTAGAGATTCGGACACATTATTCTTAATACATTGAATATAATTACCCCTGCCAGATCACAAACTGCAGCATCACTCTCATACACCGTTTTCACCTTTTTGGGGGCTATTTGTGGGGCAATTTCATTGAATGGAGGGTAGATGTGATTATACCTGAACACCTCTTTAGTGTGACATATTGCATGGTGATGATGAAACCACATCTCAGGAAAGTACAATTTGTTCCAGTGCTGCTGAAACACAAGGCAGCAGACTGTGTCCCAATTCCATATGATTTACAGATTCTATTCAGCACGGACTATAAACTAATGCATAAAGTATGCTTTTATACAAGAATATGAGAACTGATTGTACTTTGTTTTCTACAAGATAAAAATATTCCAGATGTGCTAAATGATATCATTATGACCGTAAGTTTGGAACACAGCTCACAAACTCAAAAAGACAAAAAAAAAAAAAGCAAGAAAGAGGAGGAAAAAAGTGAATGAAAGCATGTTTGAGATGTCAGTTTTCCTTTCACAGAAAATCTGTAGGCCACTCTGCTCCTCCTTTCTCTCACTGGCACCAATTACTCCTCATACAGCGGCGGTGGGGGGATCAAGCACCTCCCCAGAGCACAATGCTGAAAACTATTGGTGAGATGCAACTACAGAACAAACAAACCTCTTGTCTCAGAGCAGAATCATCAAAGCCTGACTGAAATGCAATTTTGATGGCTTTCGCAATTTTGACTCTTTCTAAACAAAAGACCATTTGTTTTCCTCAAAATGTTCCTGATGTTTTTTCTCAGAAGTTAGTGGAGTGTAAACTCTAAAAGTCAGCACATCAGCAGGGCTGTAGCCTTTATTTTAAAAACATTATGATCACAAGTCGAAATTGTTTTTTCCAAAACCCACCCATCTAAATAACTTTTGACTCGCTACCAACCAAACTCTGTAAATAAAAAAAAAAAAAAGTAATTTAGAAAAACCCAAATTTCCGCATTTATTCATTCACAGTTATATTTAACATTCTGGTCTACTCTAATGTTTCAAAGCCTTCTTTACAATGATAGGCCTGTAATTCTGTTGGAGGATGCCAATCCCTTTCATTTTTTTTAACCTAAAACAATTTAGAGGACAGCCAAACCAGCCTTAAAAAATCAAAATATGCAATGTCATTTCAAGAGATCCCCAATGTCTCAGAAATATTTCTGAGACAATGAACTTGATGGCCCCCCAATACTCCACCCCCCAACTGATCATTTATCAATTACTCACCTTGTATTATCTTGAATTTATAAAGAAAACTTTTTTCCTGTACCCCTTTGGTAAATGAAAAATCCAAATCTGAGAAAATTCTTGATGAATTAAAGTTGTAGAGGTCCATACTGAACAACAGCAAAACTCTTGCAATATAATCCAAGTCTCATTCATTTCCAATCATATGCCCAGTACTTTCCAAACAGACCGCCCTTTCTGATGGGGAACTGAACTTAAAAAAAAAAAAATAAATAAAACGAACAAAAATAAATTTATGTATGCTCTCTTTATAGCAACTGACAAAAACAGTAATTGTACCTCTATGAATATGGGAGCCTCTGGCTAACTATGACCTCAATCAGTAGTTAGTTTGGTGCCATGCCATTGTTCCAAGAATTCCGAAGCCCCATTAGTCCAAAAAATAGTCCATTGGACCAAATGGCCATTTCTTCAACAGCCTGTACTCCTAAAAAGAAAAAAAAAAATCAAACAAACAAAACAGTGGGGGGGGGGGGGGGGGGGGGACTGTAGTTAATGGACTGTAGGAGAGATGAGCTTCTGATCAAATAGGACACTTTTTGGACTAACAGGGCTAACAGAACAACAGAGTCCCTGTTAGTTTGTGCTATTAGGGTTAAAAATACAACTAAAAATTGTCATTTTGGGGGTGAAGTCCTCCTTAAATGGTACAGCTCTGCTTATCAGATTCTTTTCTTGAAAAAAAAAGCACTCTGCATGTATTTTCCAATAGATAAATTAACCGTGGTGGAGCGATCAATACAGACAGAATCAAGTTCAAAAAGCTCTATTTTGTGATGCAGATCTACAGTAAATGGAAACATGATCTCTGGTGTGTAAAATAAGTCTAGATGCCTCTCATGGGGCATCACAGGCTGCAACGTGCATCAGTTCAACATCCTGGCTTTGCTGTTCAGTGTTAAAACCCCAAACCTCACACTGACACTCACGTGTTATATTTGCTACTTAGACCTAAAGGTGTTTTCTTGAGCCTGTCACCTTCTAGTGCACAGACCTTACAAGTGACCCGACACAGCACCGTCACATATAGCTGTTTATTTGAATGCTTGCAGAGACCTGTGTGATCATGTTGCAGGTCCTGAACTTATAAATCCCAGAGAGCAAACTGAGAGTCAGAGATGCAATAAACAATGTAGGCTCACACTCCACAGTGGCTCAGGCAATATGTTTCCATTTCAGTAGTAATCTAATTGTTTAACACAGACACAAATGCACACATTACCAATTTAAATGTTGCCCTGGCATGGTGGGCTACAGGCGGAAATGGAAAACAAATATAGTGTCTGTTCTTTAGGTCTGCTATTTCAAATCTCATTATGCCCTGCCCCGGAGGAAACAGCTTGATATCCTCGCCGAGCCTGAGACTTGTGGATGGTATGACCATCTACATGGCCGCAACTCTGAGACCTTCAAGACTGCAGCACAGCTCTCTGTGCAGCCCGTCGTGAATATATCCGTGTACAAAACCATAATTAGACATGCCTTCCAAAGTCAATCCTATTTCAAAGGGCTCCTGGGGGAGATATTACACTATCCATAAACCCATGGCCCCTGCCTCAGAGTCACTCCTAATTACATTGCAAATTCAATCAACTGGAAACAAACAGCAGCAGCAGTACCAGGCGGTGCAAACTGGTGCAAGGGTGACCGTTTCTGCACTATGAGGGGAAAAAAGGAGCGAGACGTTGACACTGATTTTTAACCCTGTACTTGAAATGCCATGCATCAGAGATAAGAGCTCATGTTGATTGAAATTCACCTGATGAATGTTTAAAGAGGCGAAGAAATGGCGACACGAAACGTCTGTGGACGAAATGAGTGGACGTAAAAAGGGGAGAAAATAAGTGGTAACCTTGAATTTGAACAGTGAAATGCAAGAGAAAGATGGATAGAGAGATAATGGGGAGAAAGACAGAGCTGCAGGCTGGAGAGACAAAGACTGGGGTTCAGACTGAAATGTCAGATGAGTCAGAGGCATTCTGGGAAGACGCTCCTATTTAATATGGCTGCCATGGAAGCTGAAAATTTACAATGACACCATCACCGTAATAACAAGCACCTCCAGCGACGTTCTGAAGGAGCTGTCTGCTCTGAATGAAGCGGGTAGTGACATTGATTAACCCTGACCGCCTGTAACACAAGATAACTGATGGGCTCAACAGCGCAGAGGGTGCCACGGTGATTTAACCGTAAAAATCCTTTGCACATCTTTCAAACGTACAGACACTCAATAACCTGTGCTGTTCAGTTAGGGCTACTTTCTGAGAGGCAGCAGAGATCTGTCAATCCACATACAGTAAATTATGAGCACCCATTCATGCTGCTAAAAGAAATTATTCGAGGAGAGTGTTGAAGATGACGGCCAGTGGGAAAGCAGAAAAACACAAGTGTTTCCTGGAAATATTGGCACAAGCAGAGTCCAAGCCTCAGCACATTATTAGAGTATCGTCTGCTAAGAAGTTGATGAATGATTATCCTTGAGAAAGTAAACTAAAGATACAGTGTAAATCTCCAGCTGGCTTGTAACACTAGAGATGTTTATTTCAGTCTGCGCTGATGTGTGTGACCGACGGGCGGAGGGGTGGTAAGATGAGGAGAAAGCGTTTTGTGGTCAGCAGTGATGGAGATGCTAGAGCAGGCGTGCAGGAGGGAGGAGGGAGAAGGGGGGGGGGGGGGGGGGGGGGGTCTAAATAAAGTCTCTGCTGATCCCACAGGTGCCCCCACGGCTCCAGCTGTGGAGGCGGTAAATAGACATGGGATCTAAATGTTTGCTGTGGCAACATGTGAGAGGAGCGAGGTGGCTGAGCGCAGCGTGGTGCCTCCCTGTCGCTCTGATCAGTGCTGCTCTGACATCAAACAAACACATTTTGCTGCTGTGCAGAAGGAACGAGACCTGAGACGCCCCCCGCCGCCCCAACCCCCCCCACACACACACACCATGTTACCATCTATCTATGAGGGAGAAGAAATAACACAGTGGCGACATCTCTCCCCAATATATTGTCTTATTGAGTGCTGATGGGCTCACATTTATTTGCTCCCTTTCTCCCGTGATAGTGAGTCAGTGAGAGAGAGCACGTACGCAGATGGGTTGGGGGGGGAGACGAGGGGAGGCTCTGGTTAGTCACGACTCCTCTCCCCAGCAAATGAGCATGAGCAACAGGGCGAATGTCTGCCCCCTGCCTCCCTCCTTCTCCACCGCCGCTCCTTCTCCTGGACTTCAGCATGCCACAAACCTGGTTGCCAAGGTAACCTCTTGTGTTGATGGGTTCACCTCTGTGTTAATCACTACCTAACAATAATGGCTAAAGCGGGGCTGCTGACTTGTGTTAGAGTCTGTCCTTTGAAAAGAGGGTTACACAGAGCAAAGATGTGGGAGACATTTTTTTCCATTTGCCCTGAATAGCAGCAAAGTTAAAAATCAATAAGACACCAGCAGAGGAGAAGCTCTGAAACCAATGGATCAATTTTTCTCAGGAGATGTTGTGTTTTCTTTTTAATTTCCCAAAAACATGCACGGCAGCCTTTTTCCCCTGCTCTAATAAAAACAACACAGCTCCCTGACTATGACAGAAAATGTCTATTTTAATACTGTAACCATGCAAATCATTTAATAGAGATATAACTGACAGCAAATTAACATATCTTAATGGGGATCACATCATTTCCTCTGGATCTTGTTTGCCATCCTTCCTCACTGTGTTCTGTGGGATAAAAAACAACAACTAATAAACTGATGCAAAATAATTAATCCTGATTAACTTGTGATCCTGATTATCTTTGTTGTGAAATGTGTTTTTTTTTTAATTAAATATAGATAGAAAAATTATAAGAAAGACGACTTCTATAACTTCAGTCTGCAGACCCAAGAACATAAGAACAAAGAGGACACACACGAAAAATACTACTACTAAAAAAAACAGTAACAAAACAAACACTAATGAACAAAGACTTGAGCTTATTGACTTATTCTCAAAATAATTAAGCTTCCCCTGCCTATTTGCAATTAAAACAGTGACTGACAAACAAATGAAAAGCCATAAAAGCCAAACTTTCTTTTGCCTTCACATCAAAAATGATTTTTCAGCCATTAGCAGAAGAGTATTTAAAGGTCCAGTGTGTAGTCTGCGAAATTACCCACAGATGTCTCCTCCTCTCCAAAACAAGCAGATTTAAACTGGAAAAAACATTGAACTGAAGGACTTTCACATAAAAAATCTGTAATTTTTTACGTGAAAAGTTTCGATACGGATGTGCTGCCCGCTACAGTGACCAAAGTGGAACCACAAATGGCCATGTCTAGAGTCAGTGTTTAGTTTGTCTGTTCTAGGCTACTGTAAAAACATGGTGGAGCAACATGGAAGACTCCGTGGACAAAGACCTGCTCCCTATGTAGATATAGAGGACTCATTCTAAGGTGATGAAAACACAACAGTTCTTACTGTCAGATGATTACACACTAAAGAAAACATATTTCATCCCTAAGTCCTACACACTGGACCTGTAAGACAGGAGGGCTTCCTGTTCTTCAATCACCCTTAAACTGTATTGATTCAAATCACAAGACCATTGGACAAAACCAAAAAAACATGTTCTTACCCCTGTCTGAAAAGCTTTGTCTTGTTTAAAACAATGAATTGCAAATAGACTCCTGATAATCAAATAATTAAATAATGTAAAATAATTAATCCTGATGCAGATTGTTGTTAATTTACATGATCCTGATTATCTGGTTTTCCTGTTAAATGTGTTAGAAATTTTATATCATGCCAAGGATACACGTTTGCAAACCGCCTGACTGTGTTGGAGCCTTTCTCTCCATTGCTGATGCTGATGTTGACGTTTATAAGATCAACACTGATACACGAGTTTCCTCTTAAAGGAAGTCAGCATCAATTTACCTTTGCAGGGGACTCTGAGACCAGCCAAGAGCAGGAGGCAAATAGAGAAGACGGCGTCTGAGAAGAAGAGTGTGTGGGAGGGCTGAAAAATGTCGCATCTCTGCACACATGCAGAGCATTGACACTAACATCTGCTCCATCTGCTGCCCCTGCCACTACAGCACAGACTCTACAGTGACGGAGAGAGGGCCATGCCACAACATGTGCCGGGTAACACAGGTGAGGAGTCTGCTCTGCTCGACTGCCAATATTAGACGCATTCTGCACGGTGAATAAACATGTGATCAGTGCAGCGTAAAAAAAAAAAAAAAAAGGCTAATTAACTCATGACTCCATCATATTTTATTTCACTGCACTTGATGAATGTCTTGAAAACACCTCCTGTCATCTGCCAGCGTCGACTTCATTCACATCGCTCTTCTTGAGTCAGCCGAGGCACAAAGCAAGTCACAGAGTGAGACACACGCGTCCTTGAAAAAAGAAATAAAGCTGTCGAGAACAATGTAGCACTCAGCTCAACGTGGCCTCCAGAGCTGAAGAAGCTAAATCCGTACAGGAGAAAATCTCAAACAAGAGCTTGTACAAACATATAATGCAGCATTTATTGACACATATGCAACCTGAACTTAAAAATAAATTAATTACTCTGCACAATAAGGGGCTGGATCTGGGTAAAAAGCAATTATCCAAATTTCAGATCCTACAATAAAGAGATTTAGACCAATTAGAGGGATTTTGAGGCTTTAATCAGTTCGCTGCAAGGGTTAAAACTCCAGCAACACTCAAAGTATTATGAGCAATTGCATTGCAGACCAACACTGGGCTAAATCACCTCTGATTAATCAAATTGAATTAATCACCTCTGATTAAATGAGGGATGTGATTGGTTAATGCAAAATGACTATGTAAAAAAAAAACACTTATCTATAGCCACATAGTGAATTTGTGCTCAATCCACAGTGACACTGAAGCCAAGCAATGTTCCGCTGTAGACGGGGGTTGCAGCAAACCATACTTTAGCAACCTAGAACATCAATATCACAAAAGTGTACGCTGTATTTAGAATATTTTCTATGCTTTATTTTACAGGCTAACCAATCGAAGCAGTGTTTGACCAGCGACTTCAATGTTCTGCCAATTGTTTTTGTCAATGAAGTCTGGCGGCTTTGAGATAACAGCTTTAGCTCCCTGTCAGAAAAGGCTGCCAACGGCAACATAAAGTGTTAAAAATATTATATTAATATAATATTTTATTAATAATATAATAAGTATAGCGCACAATTAAACTGATATTGATCTTTTTAGGTGACCCTTTTTGGGGGCAAGCATTTACTCAGTGATGTTTGATTTTATGTACATGATGCAGGGGTTTTCTACCCGGAAGTGATTGTAAACAAACACAATGATGTCACTATTGAATGACTGCTGTGTCTGTGCAGTATTTATAAGGTTGAATTCCTTTAAAAAAAAAAAAAAAAATCTTATGTTAAGTATTGCTGAAGTTTGACCCTTTAAAACTGTTTTCTCTTTTCCATGCACTTTGCAGGTAAGTGCCAGAAACCCCCACTCTACTATAAATGGGCTGCAGCACATAATAACGCAAGATTCAGCTTTTGTATTCTATATTATTATATATTCAGTGGTCTTGTGGCTTCACGACTTCTCAGTCTGTTTGTTCTGATTGTAGTGCCTCACTTCTGAATCCAGAAAAATTCAGGTCACATTTGTTCATCTGCTTTCACCGCAGACTGAACGCCAACTGCCACTATTTGCAGCCGTAAGAGCTGAAGCTTTAAACAGCACGTAAAAAGGAGGAGAGGATAGATCAAAGGCTGGGTTGTTGAGGCTGGCTGGAGCTGATTCTCGGGTAAAGACGTCAAGTGTGACGCGAGGAAAACTGTATCCTGTGAAATGAGCAGAAGTGAAAGGAGTAATTTAACTCTGCTGCTTCTCGTTTGTTGTGCAGCCTTGATTTGATAAGACACATGGAGGCGTGTGAGAAAAAGAAAAAAAATCAGAATTTCTTCTCCTTCACATCCTCTTAAATCCACATCCAATCCCTGCATTTCAGTATTTCAGCCCAGACGCTCCTCCACGGTCGTCTCGCCCTTATCATCAAAGGTTGAATCTGCTGTTATAATCAGGCCGTTAGCTGAGGTTGATGCGGCGGCTGCTCTCTGCTCAGATAAGCCTGTCGGAGGCTGGTGGCCTCCTGCCGGTGTTAGATTCATCACGGTTCTCCCACGTCACACCGGGCAAACACGTCCACAGATGGAGACAGAAAGGATCGATTCACTGATGCTACTAACTGTCTGTGTCACTGTGGAGCATCATTCAAAAATGCTGACAAAACAATCAGCTCAACACTGAATCTTATGACTCTACACTCAGACCTTCGTATCTATCATCTGCGAACATGAAGTACTCATTCATAAATGGGAATCCATGATTATTTACTCATACATCTTGTTGTTGTAGTTTAAAGCTCCTGAAAAAGCAACAGCTGATCAATATATTGAAGCTGTTTGTCTGGTGTCATGGTTGATTCATATCTATTGACTCTCATGCTTGTTCATATCAGCATTGTTGAGATAATGTGTGTGGTTTTGTAAACCAAGTCTGTCGTCTAACATTTGATAACACACAATTTTTGCACGTGTGTAATTTCCTAATCGTTTCCTTGGAAGTTTCTTAAAAGAACGATTTGTTTTGTCACCAATTATGGGGACAATACAGAGAAGGGCGCTTCGGTTATTAAAATTTAATTAGTTAAGTTTAAGACCAATTTGTGATTCCAATAGAAATGTTCTTGAAAGAACTGCTCAATTTAAACTAAAGTAAGTAAGCGTGATTTCTAAGTTCGTCTACAGTGATCGCCACATTGAACTGCCATGTTTCTACAGTAGCTCAGAATGGACAAACCAAACACTGGCTCTAGATAGGGCCATAGAGCTTTCACCTCTGCCCCATAGTTAGAGGCCCCTCTGCAACAAGCACTAACTGAGTCACACTGGGTCTGTTTGTTGAAAATCTCCTGAACATCTGGATCACTTATCCGAGGAAAGAAGAGAGCACACATTAGCAGGTGGTGGATGAGTCACCTGCACCGACATGCTAAACAGCATAGGAGTTACATAGATTTATAACATGAAACTGCTTTACTGGTTTTAATCTTCTGTGAGAGGAAGAGATGTCTGCAGGTGATTCGAACAGTAACAACATCCTGAACAATAACACTGAAGGAACTCTATCTGCAGTTCACTGCTAGACTTCACTAAATCCCCCTAAATCTTACACACTTCACCTTTCATTTATAATTTGAATCTTTATCCTCCATATATATTGGATTGTATGCCTGAAGACAAATTTCAAATTTTTGCTTGTTCAGTTTAGCACTGACTAACAGACTCCAGTTAGACAACTATTTGACTGGAATTGATGAATAACACTGTCTCTGTTGTCTTACAATTACTGCAAATTGCTTTCCCCCTATAAAAATCACAATAACATATCAATTAACTACAAGTAAACTACAGGACCTGGAAGATAAAGAGTTACCAAACATTTTCATAACAGTAGGGCTAATTCAGATCAAGATAAAATATCAACATACACATTACAAATTGTTTTTTCATAAACATTTTATGACAGGAGAAATAAATACATCCTCATTTCAGTATGAGCCCCTGTTCTTCTGACAGAGAATTATACAAACCATTTTAATACATGTCAAACTCAATAACACAAACAGACCGTCCAAATGTTACAAAATTTCAAAGGAGCAGCAACAAACTGAACCTATTACGAAACACAGGCTTACGATGTTACAAGATAAGGGGGGGGGAGAACCACTGACCACAATTCAATCTTTTCTGTGGTCAAATCAAATGCTACTAGGCCTTAGTGATGTAGCCCTCCTTGATTAGGAAATCGTAGATTTTGCGCGTCTTGTTGACGTCGATCTTGATCAGCGCACGGGCCTGTGCCAGCCGCAGTCCACCCTGCCGTCTGCACTCATTCAGCAAGGCCTGCTTGTATTCTAGGTAGGCCCCCGGCACCAGCCGCACCACCTGGCATAACTGCAAGCACCAAAAAAATACAGGGGTTAGTAAGAAACATTTATGCAATGTCTTATTTGAGGCTTCAGTATGCTTCAAACAAAGTGCTTGGGCTTATTACAGCGTCTTAAACCTTGGCAGAGTAGATAAAGGCTGAGCTGCTTCTAGACCAAGGACCAAAGGGGGCTGATTGTGTAGTTATGGTGGGCAGGACATATAGCTGCTCCTGACTATCTGACAACCCCACCCACTTTATGCAGCAAATGGCCAGATGTGAGTCGGTCTGTCAGTCCACCACTTTGATCTAAACTGAAATATCTCAATTATGATTGGATGGATTGTCATGCAATTTTTTATTGACAGTCATAGTTACCAGAGAAAAGAAACCTGCTGACGGTGATGATCCTCTGACTTTTTATTCAGTGCCATTATCGGATCAGAATTGTATTATTTCCCATACTTTGGTCATACCTGCTAATTAGAAAAGCTAACATGCTAAACTTAGATGGTGAGCATTGTAAAAATCACACCTGCTACATATCAGCATGTTAACTTTTTGACTGTGAGCATGTCAGCATAGAGATGTTAGCATTTAGCTCAAAGCACTGTAGCAAGGCTGCAGACTCCTTGTCATGTTGGATACCTGACACAATCTCAGCTGCTCTATTTTTACACCTGCTTTTAAGAGGCGAGAGTTTTCTGTCCTTAACTGACTGTGACCTTAATAAAACCAGTGCAATACATAATAAACTGTCGACCTGTCTCTGCCAACTGTTCGCATGATCCTGCCTTAAAGTATAGAGGGTATAAAGTGTTTTGCTTTGGTAACAGCTCAACACAACTTATTTCATTTGAAGCCTACTGAGTTTTTTTTTTTTGTGCACAGATAAAAGAGAGTGTCTTCACCTCTTTCTCCCGCTCGTTAAGTTTCTCCGTCCCCGGCAGCCCAGTCAGGTTGAGAGGAGGGGCGCTCGCCTACCTGTTGCTGTGGAGAAGAAATGAAACAACAGTGAAACACATGTCCAGCACCCCAGCGTCTGTCTGCACTACAAATAAGAAAATAGCAGTAAAGGGAAGCCTGACCAAAGGGTGAAGGAAGGTGGTAGGAGACGGATGCAGATGGTATAACAAAACATGTTTTAATCATAACATGCCTTGTGATAGTATGCCTCCACGAACCTGTCAAGTGCAGTTACTTTACTTTATGTCTGTGAAAACATGGCTGCTTCACACACATCTTCCCCCAGCAGAACAGACGATCTAAACAATCAGCAGTTTCCAGGTTGAAACGCAAGAAGTGTCACCATTTCAATGTCTAAACAAATGCCTCCCCTTCTGTTCCTGAGTTATGATGCTGAATAATAGCCAGAAAAGTGTTTTATGAAAAATATTATGATGTCACAGTGAAGTTGACCTTTGCTCTTTTGGATATAAAATGTCATCATTTAGACATTTTATCCATTTAGACATTTCTGTGAAATGTTGTCAAAATCAGCGCATCAATTTCCTGTTTTATGGCCGTAAACATGTTTTGTGAGGTCACAGTGACCTTGACCTTTGACCATCAAATTCTAAATAGTTCATCCTTGACTCAAAGTGGACGTTTGTGCCAAATTTGAAGAAATTCCCTCAAGGTGTTCTTGAGATATCGTGCTCATGAGAACAGGACAAACATGTAGATGAACAACCTGAAAAAAATAACGCCTCCGGCCACACCTACTGTTGACAGTTGACTCGGAACAACTGAACAAACTCAACTCACAGTCATGCAACGTATACTGGCTTAAAATCATTGCACACAGCTACACATTGACGTCCAAACAAACCTGGGATAGTGTGTGACTGCATGTTACAGATCAATGGCGGAACTGTGACTAAAACAAACAATTAACAATCATTGCTAAATTAGCGAGCAATACAGCCGTTATGGTGAAAACGGGGACAAATGGTGTTTTCTCACCCACTTTGTCACAAGCAGGCTGACAACATGCAGTTAATTCCTTTGCTTGGTGAAGACGGGAGAAAATATTTACGGTGTGCAAACTGTGTAAATATAGCCATGTGGGAGTGTGCGTCCCATTTGTGCTCTGGAGGTTAAAGAAAGGCAACTAATTTGAAAGGGAAAAACAGTAAGATAAATATGCATGTAGGGGCCTATTTTTCGAGTGTATTTATGGAGGAGCATCTGCATTAATGTGACTGTGCCTGGGGCCATGCCAGAACTACAGAGAGGAGCGAGTACAGAGGGAAAGGTGGAGAGGAGCCTCGTACCTGACACTGTGATTGTTGTGACAGCTGGAGTGATGCCAGCATCTCTGTAATCAGAAAGAAAAGTGTTAGCGACTCTACAAGCTTATTTATATACACACACACGTCCCACTTACACACAGCATTTCTGGGCTTTGTTCACTATTCTCACTCTAGGATCGTCATCCAAAAAAGATGAATCACTGCATTCAAGATTTTTTAAAAGGTGGAATAATTAGAGGAGCTTGGATACCACCCAGAGAAATTGCCTTGGATGAAAAAAAAACCAAAAAAAACAAGAGCAGCGGCACATTAAAAAGACTAAAAATACTAAGGAGACTGAAGTTGAAGTGGGATGCACAGTAACATAAACGTCTGCTCTGTTCGTCTGTGGTGTGGTGAGGGAGGTCAGCGTCTCAAGGGAGCACGACTCCACCAGCCCTTCCATTACACCCCGGATAACAAGCAGGAGGTCTCACATTGCAGCCTGTTTGCTGAGCCACTGCTGGCAGGCTCTGCCATCCTGGATGTACTGCAGCACGTCACACAACATGGTCCGCTTCCTCGCTCCTCCTCCCGCATCCGCTTCACCCGCTCGTACACCTTGGCACCTGAGAGGTGGTTACACAGAGAGGTCAGCGGAGACATCATGGAAAAGGATTTTTTAAGAAGTATGTTGTGTCACATGGGTTGAGAGTCGTGATTAATATTCTGAAAATGATGACGGGCAGCGTCCAGGTGAGACAACTTTGTTTTAAATGAATTAATAAGACTTAATTTACTGAAATAATTAATTATGTAAAAGGGAATATTCAAGTCTTTTAATTATTCTGGCAGCAGTTCCCTGATTTCATTCCAACAGTAGCTGATATAGCAACTAAAGAAAATATTCAGTACCTCTGAGTGCCATGCATCAACAAATTAGCCAAACATTATAATTCCCAAAAATGATCCAAAGACCTGATACAATGTGCCGCTGCACATAACAATAATTAAACCGGTCTAAAGCCAAACTCAGAATAAAGACTTCAGCTCAAATCTGAATATAAATACATCCTCCCTGCTTAGGCATGCAACTTTTAAAATGGAGTTGTGTTGAACAGAGGAGTGAAAAGGTCAAACCAGACTCACTGCAGAAAGACTTGATCCCTGCTTTTCTGTACTCCTGCAGCCTGCGGATCTCTCTCCTCAGCTCAAACTCCACTGCAAAGACAAGGAGATGAAGGCAAATCTGAACCAACGGTTACAAAGACGTCAACCTGAACTCTGTCTCTCACTGCCACAGCAGTCTCACCAGTCTCAACACTTCATCCAACACAATGAATAAGCACTTGGCTCCCCTTAGTCTCAACAGAAGATGCAAATTTGAAGCCATCGATGTCTGTTTATACGTGTGTACACTGGTTTTACACAGTGTGTGTGTTGTTGACCGATAAAGGTAGATTTAAAGGAATATATTGACATGGTCGGAAACATGACTATCTGCTCCCTGTTGGAGAGTTAGATGAGATGACTGAACCACTCTCAGGATAAAATGCTGTCTTCAAAAGGAACTCAGTTACAACATGATAAGTTGCGTTCACGATATACTTGCCGTTCATGTCATAAGAACAGCACTGATTGGCAACAGCAACATGGAGGCTACTGTCAGGGTCTAGAATCCACTGAGGCAACAATTTAGCAAGCTATCTTAATGCAAGAAATGCAAAGACCTAATAACAGAAGAAAAAGATGAGGCTGTTGGTAAATTAAACATTTTCCTCAGACATATACAACACGGAGGAAAAACTCTATATGACTGAAATTTCAATATATTAACTTACCATCCACAAAAAAAGTGAACTTCTATGGCCTCTGCCATTTCTAAAGGTGTCAGCAAATATTTGAAAGCAGCATAAGAGTGGTTTCAATCTTCTCATCTAAGTCTCCACCAGAATACAAATGAGTGGATTTCCCAGAATGGGGAACCTTTACTTTAAGGAAAAAACCCAAAGAAATGAGTGAAGTAATAACACAGAGCTGTGCTTTTCAAAATCATCAAAACTCAAAATGAAAGAATATCTTTATAAAAATGAATTTCAGATAGTTGCCCCATTTGTACACAACCATTCGTAAACACACAAGCTCCTAAAAGAATAAATAAAAAATAACTTCCTCTGAAACCACAGTCATCCAGTTATGTCGAGGCACTCTGGCAGGAACTGGTTAAATGAATTCTCCGTGTTTGTGTGACTGACTCTCAGAGCCTATCCATGTGTACTCAGCCAGATACTAACGTGCATGACTTTCGATGAATTTGTCATGTTCAATCGGTCCAACCACTCTGGCAAATCGTCTCATGACGTCATAGAGCTCCTGCACCTCCTTTGGGTAGCATCGCTCCAGCACTGACAGAGAGAGAAAGAGAGGAGAGGAGAGGAGCGAAGTGAGTGGGCAGCAGATACAAACAAATATAACACAGAAATATGAAAGAAAAATCCACCCCCTTAGATACTTCTACACATCAATAGTTGATGTGATTTTTATTGCATTTGAGGAAGAAGGGCAGAAATTTAGTTTCTGTCTGTTTACCTGATTTCCCACAAAGTGCACTGTCTACTTCACCAGTAGCTCTGAATCAACACTGGATTTATATTCATGTAAATATTACTAGTATCTGTTTTCACAGTCATTCTGTGCACTGCTTTATAATCTCCTGAGGCTGCAGTCTGGGAGTTCCAGAACATAATGTATGGACCTGTACGTTTTATTTTACTCTGGTATCTTGGCACACTATGCACTGACTGTACATTTGACAAATTAAACAGAACCTTACTCCCTCTATAAACTCAGTTGTGTATATTGTTTTTGCAGTGTTTAACACAAGACTTGTTTGCTAGTGTCTCTGAATTGTTGTACTTAAGCTCAGCTGTGCTTTGAGCCAAATGTCAACATGCTAACATGCTGATGCTAAGCAACCAACCAGCCTCAGATCTTGTTTATCTATATATTAAGAAAATACAGAACATACACATAGATTTTTTTCTATTATACACTTAATTTCTAGGCTTAAGATTCTTATATTCTCACAATCCTTTTTAATTCTGTACTGATAGTGACGTACTTCAGGCTTATTTAACTGGCAGTCTGTGGGTCACATCGGGCCCAGATGCAACCTCAGAGTGGCTGAGCATACATAAATCTGATATATTGATGTGACTATATACGTACTCTATATATAGTATCTGGAAGTGGATAACAAGTGAGCCATATTGTCTCCATCTTGTCAGTACTGAGTTACACATGAACCGTTCTGATTGGGCAGCATGTACAGATCAGTAGAGCAACACTGCCCATCATAGCTTAAACAAATCAACATTTTCTCATGTGATGCAGTCCAACCACACTTAAAAGCTTTTCAAAACATTCTTGGCTGCAGTCAAATCATCAAAAAATACATCATATGTCTTTTCCTAAACACTTTTCTTTGACCTCAGTGGAAAACATCATGAGCAAGCAGCAACCTCTGTTACCCCCATGTTAAATTGCCCAACTTTACAGACTGATGTAAAAAGGTTTTGGTCACTATAGCTAATTTCCCCCTTCATGACAACTGTACGTGGGGTGAATTTTTAATACTAATGTTACATTTAATCAAGGCTCAAGGTTACTCTTAATTAACAGCGAGCCTCTTACAGTTACAGGCGGCGCCCTAATAATGTCCTCGACCTCTGAGTCAGATCCGCCCTTCGCTCCTCAACAGCTCCAACCTCTCACCCAAATATTTGCATGTCTGGTTGCAAAGAACCAAGATGGCGACGGCTCAAATGCCAAACACAAGGCTTCAAAACAGGAGTCCGCAAACCAATGGTTGACGTAACAGTAGCTATGTCCAATATTTTTACAGTCTATGGTCATGAGGTGAAGTGTGTGTGCATGTGTGTGGGACAGAGAGGTAGGGAGATACTGGTCGCGCTGTTGGTTACTGTTATTGCAACTTGCACTGATAGCTCTTTTTTATTCTGCTGCTGCGCTTTGTGATGTACCAGGGTCAGATATGTGACCAAAAACATGCATTTATTTCAAAAGTGAAATGATAAACATTGATTTTTTTTTTTTAAACATCTGTTTGCATTTGTTTAAAATGAGTCATTACCAAAAGTTAAAAAAGGCTTTGAACTGGCTGCTGAAAATGTCTGACTCATCTACATATCCTGGTTATTAAATCTGGCCCAAACAAATTTGTAACTGAATAGCCCCTTGGTGTACTGTACTTGGTAAATTATTCTAAAAATCAGATCTCTGTCTAAGAATTATTGAACACTGGTACCGAATGGTAATGGTTTACCCTGGCTTCTAATCACTGGTTTTTAACAAGTTATACAACATCTGAAAAGAGCCCAGAGATTCTAGTTTCACTGCAAATTGCAGACATTTTAGTAAGTGTTAATCAGAGCCAAGTGTTCTAAATTTAGTTTTGTTTTTAGCATCTTTTACTAATTCAGAGCCTGTTTGAAAAGCACATGGAAAATGTGATAAAACATCTGATAGAGCAACATTTCTGCATCAAAAAGCAACACCCCCCCTCCCAAGATTCACTCCGCAGACTCGTATTCACCACCACTTAACTCACTGTACAAGCATACACACTCTGAAGAGCTTGTTGTGCTCATCTCAAAGCAGCGCCCGTGTTGCTGAGTAACAGACAAGTGTCAAAGCCAGGGAGGAAAGCTGTCGTGTGGGTGCGAGAGGAGTGGTTGTGTGTGTCGGTCAAGTTCCTTCATCAGGCTCCTGCATGTGAGCGCTAATGAGCAGCTGCCGTGTCAGGCCAAACACATGAAATCATGCTCTTAAACGAAACTGTGGACGCACAGAACAATGTCGTCTCTAAGGAGACATCAACACTGGACGTCTGTGTGGTTGCACACAAACACTGGCTGCAAACAAAACAACACAGGCCGGACTCGTTTAATGGAACAAGCCCTTACAGGACTTCAGACAGACTGCTGCCCTAAAACAACAATGCTGGTCAATCTGCCTCCAGCACTCACTGAGACATGATACTGTGAGCCTCGCAGGCTGAGATACTGCCTCCATTATTGTGTGTGACACACACATGAACACACACACACACACCGCAGAAACACAGTCTTTGACAGTCTCCATGACAACCAGTCTGCAGCTCTACAGTTACTGAGTTCCCTTTTGTCTTGAAAGACTGGGGAGATAAGAGAATGGAGGGAAAAAGGTAGGAGGGCTAACTGGAGGCTGGAGGATACATAAATAAAACATGAGGGGAGAACTCTTCAACTCCCAAACCACAGCCAATTTCACACAACACGTGGAAATATAACGATGGGCTGGGTGGTCGGACGTAGTGGGGTTTTTTTGTTTTGTTTTGTTTTGTTTTAAAAAGATAGCCCCATCACCATCTGTCTGACCTCTAATGCAAAAACCCAAGAGACGCAACGAATTACATTACAGAGCTCGTTGAAATCCAACCTGTGACAGGTGGATCAATAAACGAAGCCCCCGAGCATTTCAGTCATTATGGCAGTCGTGCTCATCACACCAGGATCTATTCACAGCGAAGCAATTATGCTATGGCACACTCCGGCACCCAGACTATTCCCAGCCTTGATCGTAAATACGAGCCCCGTCAGTTGCCACACTTCAGCTACCCGAGGGGCCACAGAGGTTAACGGTGGTTATTACATCGGAGTTGTTTGCATGCGTCCATAGAAATGCTCAGCAGTGATTTGGCTGCTAGATATCAGATGCCTCCCTGAGTTGCTATGAATGCTGTCGCAGCCGAGCCCGTGTAAGTTTCACGAGGGGACTCACTCTGGAATTTGCGCAGGTTGATCAGTCCATGGTCTCGGATTACCCTGGAAGAAATGAAGATTTATTAATATGCAAATTAATATTCTGATTGCCGTGTCTCTGCAAAATGAAACCTGGCATTAACCCATATGCAATTATCTCAGCTGCTGCAGTCTATAACATCATCATGGCATTGAAAACCCAACACTATACATATACATATATATATATATATGTCATGTACCCTGCAGCTTGGTGAATATTGTGCAATTATTAGGTTTAAGTCAAATTGCTTCAAAGGTTTTTTAGTTGACTTCTTTTCAAAGTGCAGTGAGTTCAGGGTCAGCGTTCAGGGTCTTGGCCTGTGTAAATAGTTTGTAAGCCTCACAGACAAGCTACAAGCTATAAGAGATACACTGTGGATTACAGAAAGAGGAGGGGACAAGGAAACAGTGACACATGCCTACCCAGCCAGAAATGCCATTCCAACGTGCTCGGAGAACACAAACTCATTAAAGTTGATTTAGTGATGGAGTTATTACAGCAATGACTAGATGTGGATGTCTATGTATGACAGCTCACAGTCTGAAGGTGGAGGAGATTCTCTAGGAAGAGTACCAAATGACAATAATTTATTTTCCAGAAAATAAACGAGACAAATAGCGTAGCAACTACCCATTATTTTCATGTCTCCCCTTTAAAACTACTTTTTTTTTGTTTGACCAACAGTCCAAAACCTATGCTAACTAAGTAAATTGTAATAAGTACACGTAGCCAAAATTATTGCAATCTAATACAACAGTCCCGTCAATTATATCTTGTCCTAATGAAGGCTATAATGTTCAGTTTTTGAGAGAGGTATTGATTTGACTGTAGGATTATTTGGAGGATGTCATTTATGGTGCTGTTGAACTGGAATGCGTTTTACTGACAGGGGTTTCTATTATTTAGTCTACCATCACTGACATAAATGGAATGGGCATTTAGCTGATTATCTAGAAGTTTTCGGACTATTTTTGTTTTGATGATACTATGCCACATATACTCTCATTTTGGAAAGAGCTTTGTCTACTTGGTGTTTCACCTACCTATATTTGTGTTTTTTTTGGGCTGTGTCCGTGATTTTCAAGCTTCCTCTTGGATGCATGCTGCTTACAACCTAGCACCTTCTCGCTACCTTTCTATAAGTCCTGACCTCACCTGCACTCCTTGTCCAGGAGAGTCCAAGTAAACAAGTAAAATAAGAAGAAAGAAAGAAAGAAAGAAAGGAAGAAAATACAGGCAGAGGGCAGAGTCTTTGCAGATAAATACACTGCCACACACTTCTAGAAGGTCATAAGTGATGACTGAGAGAGATTACTTTTGTATGAGTTTTTAGAAAATCCTGCATAGTAGGCCTTTAAACTTGAAATGTCTTATAGACAGACATTTATTGTGTGAAATCTAAATGCACAAATTCTCCAACATACATATTCTTTAGGCTTTAAAACATTTTCCAAATTCTCCTATAGTGAGGACGATGACCTGAAACCGGGTCACAATGTCACAGAGTGACATGCAAAACGTTCACCAGGAGACAGACACATTTTCCACATTCCTAAAAATATTCTAGGCTTGAATAGAGGTTCCCGCAGCTTGTAAGTGGCACCTGAATGACTCCCTGTGGTTTGTAATGAGAGCCTGAAAAAAGGCTTGAATATGCAAATTATAATCACACTGCTGACTCTGAAACAAACCTAGTCTCCTAGGGCTTGCGTCTTTAGAGTGCTTATAACAAAATAATAATGCAGTTTTGATTAGAAATTATAAATATATTAGCATTCGAATTTGAATTCATTAATATTAGGAAGATACAGACAGAGGTTTTAAAATTGTTTGCCTTGTTATTTTTAATTTAGTACGAAATGCATTTATTCAGCCAGAGAGCATAACAAGTATCTGAGGGAAATAAGGCTCCAAAAGGTCACGACAGAAGCTTATAGTGCCATCTACTGACAGACAGGGGTCATTACATGATGCCAATACATCAACACCTTTTAATACTCATTTAATTGGGAAAGAAGGACCTACTTTTTCCTCCGTTGTCTCTCCTTTAGTCTTGAATGATATATATCAACAACTGAAAGCTTGAGTGCTGAAATAGAACAATAAACGTAAGTAAATGTTGAAGTTCACACTGCTATCTTCCATTATATCCATGAATAACAATTAAAAAAAGGCTATTAAGATTCTACTCACCACGAAGAATGTCTGAATCATCATCCACAAAGTCGATGTCCTTCAAATCCCATTCTGCATAGTTGTCGAACTCCTAGCAGGACACCAAAAAAAAATAAATAAATCTTCAAGTTTGATTTTATTTCACATGATCTCATGACTCACTGCTTCAGTAACATTTATTAATTAGTCATCTACTGTAGTTTGCGGACATTTTGTTTGTTTATTTATGTTGACAGGCTGTATTGGCACACAGATGATAAACTACAGGACACATGTATCTCCTCACCTCCATGAAGTCTGCTCTGGCAGGCATGTATCCAGCCATATCTCGAGACAGAACCGAGTCAAATGTGGGCCGAGGAGGATCATCGCTGGCTGTAATATCAGAGAGATACAGTATATGCACACTGAAAGCTGAGCATATTCTTTGTGTTGTGCTTAAAAACAACAAATGAGCCACCTGCAAAGGTCTTTCAGCAGTCATTAAGAAATATCAGAAATGTAAAAAAAAAAAAAAAATCCTCGCTCTGCCTCAAGTTTGCCAACTGCTGCGTGAACATGACAGCGAAATGTTTGTCAAGGTCTCAAACGCTGCGACAGATGGAGACCTAAAGCCCTCTGGAAACTGAGAAAAGTTCCTGACACACCAACTGCTTCTGTCCAGCTGGTCAGTGGAAAAACTTTATATGAATACTGTTTAATATTTAAGCAGACAGGCCCATAGCTGGGAGGTGGCAACACATAACTAAACCAACTAATATCAAATGTCTCTTGCTGAACTTGAGTGGAGACGTGGGTACGGAATAACTTCACTGATTCTGTTGTGTCTTATTCTTCCTGTCATATCAGTAAAAACAAAATTAAGAAGGCAGATAATGTGGATACTGACGTTTGAAAGGAATGGCGCCCTCTGCAAAGCGAGAGTCTTTTGTTTTGCGGAGGCTGAGCAAGGTGGAGGAGAAGAGCGGGTTATTGATGAAATTCTTCATATAGTGGCTCTCGCATTCCTCTTTGGTTTTAGTGCGCATCTGATATGCCACATCCTGCCTGCGGGGGAGAAAAATTGTACAAATAAAAATTGTTAGTGTACAATGATACTTCAAAGAAAGTTTGCCAAGTTTATATTATCAAGTAGTACAGCACAGTGTAAATTAACATGCTTCAGTCATCAAATTAGTAATAGAAAAGGCCTTTAACTCAAGATTACAAGAAATTAAGCCACTAAATCCTTGTTTTAATGAAAAGCATGTTTCGCTCTGCTGACTCACAGTGCTTAAATGGCTTTTGTTCAAAGACCAATTTCATGATAAAAAAAAAAAGCACAGACTTAATCATAAATCATGATAAACTTCAACCAGTTGGGCCAGTTTTAACAAATGTATTCATTTCCAATATCCTCATGTCCCAAGACATAATCAGTGATTAATTTTCAGCCAGGAGCAGCACAATAACTAGGTTTTTAAAATCCACATTAAGGGCTATAGGCCAAAGATTTAACATCTTGTGTCAGCAAACAGCAGCCGTTCATCAGGTCATGTAATGTCATGCAAGTAGTTGTTTTGATATGATTAAATATTTCAATTGTGTTTCTTATCAACATTACTTGTAACAAATACTTTCTCCATTGCAAAGACATATTGCTTGAAATAAGGCTTCATTTCAAAACCCAAAACACACACCCACAACTGCACACTCATACTTACAAACTTAAAATTTCAACATCAGAACAAAACTCTCCACTCCTAACATAATAATCTTATATCTTAATCAATCTTTGGCCTCACACAGCACACACACTATCAAAGACACAAATTACATGACTGTTTGTTACACACTGTGGGGATCAATTAAAAACACTAACACCCTACTAAAATGTTCAGAAGGTTTTCAGAGAACTCTGTAAAATCACAGCACTAACCAGATAACCTTTCAAGAACAGCCCAGTGAGAGAAATTCAAACAGTACTGTAATATACCATTTACAGTGAATAGAGGGAATACCACTGTATGCTGCTGATCTTTGCATTGTCACACTGACAGAACATGTAAGGAAGCACTCATGCACAGTAAAATGGCAGAACTCCAGAGGCTTTAATTCCAAATGCAGCCAACGTACAGATTACTCAGCATCAGCAAGCATTCTCATCATCTCTCCACAGGTGTGGCTCAGGCCATTATGTCTCATAAACATCACACATTATCTTTGCTCTTGCCAGACAGCGTGGGAAAATACCCTTGTGTGCCTTATTCAACTTTGGATACACTCCACAGACACATTACCGCAGGCTACCACCATCAGTGGAAATGCTGATGCTTTCAATTCATTGCAAGACTATCTGGTCTTCAACTATTCATGTTCGAATTCCCCTCAAATGGACTGTATCACTGTTACTGTAATCCATATATTCACCAGAGCAGTCTGCTGCTCAGAAGCCAAACATCTCTGCCTTTTCATCATCGTGTCAAATACTACACTGAGAGAAGAGATTCAGTCTATATGTGCTACAGCATTACATGTATCAAAGTAACAACGAGGCAAATTACCTGTTTTCCCTTCTGAAAGAATGGACAATGGATGCAACCGTGTAACAGCTGTTGTCAGCTTGTCTTTATTGTTGTTGTCTTCCTTTTCCTTTCTGTTCTGTTCTGTTCTGTCCTGTGGACTGTCTTGGGACATGCCTCGAAGTCCTATTTATTAACCTGTGCAGTTCTGCACCTGGAGAAAGGTCTGGTATTTGTGTTTAAGTTGTGCTAACTTCAGTAAACTATATTGAGAGCATGCGTTTACTGAATGAATACACAGTCCAATGAATGACTTCTTTGTCTGCTTTAATGTGAGGTTTTGCAGAAAGAGTTTTCAATATTGAAACATGTTTGGAAACAGGTGAATAGTGTTTAAAGTTTTGGTAAATGTGTCTTTCCTTTTTGTAGACAGTGCTACAGTTTGGGATGTTTCATTCATAGGCTCAGTTATAGAGTTTAAATGATTGTGAAAAACGGTAATGTGCATATCAGTCTCCAAAAATTCTGTCTGCATTCAAAACAATGCAAAAAATGACCACAGTGTCTCTGCAAATTGAAGAGTAATTACATGAAGAATTGGTGGGAAAAAGGGAAGAAGGGACAAACAAACAAGTGGATTGCTGAGTGAAAATATATTTTAACCCCAGCAGGCCATCATTGGGGCATCAACACTTTGATGCCAATAATTTTAGTTTTAGTTTTTACAACCATCTGACCAACAGACTGGCTTACAAGCTCACACTCACCAGTTTCCAAAGCCACAGTCCATGACTGCCTCCAGCAGGGCCATCTCTTCCTGTGCCGTCCACCCAGGCTCCAGCACAGGGAAGTCTGATGTCTGTATTAACAGTAAAGAGTGGTCATGAATGGTGTGTGTGTGTGTGTGTGTGTGTGTGTGTGTGTGAGACAAGTTTATATTTTACTTACCATGATTTCATATTTGTGATCACTCTCGTGCTTCTTGTATTCAAATCCTCGGGTGAAACACTGAAATAAAAACCATTTCATTTTAACCTGAGTATAATCAAGAGCTCTTATATCTGTTTGGTGTAGTGCACCTGTCACGTGCTCACCTGGAGGCAGAGTAAGAAAGGTGATGGTCCGCACTCTGCACACTTGATGTAGGGCTCAGTGAGATAAGATGAGCATCCTCTGCACGGCGGTTTATCAAAAGGATCATCTGAAATGGACATGTTATTAAACTCACGGTTATCTTTATCCAAATGACAGGACACATGAAATGTCGTTTACATACTAGATAAGCTATTGACACAGTGGTCTTTCAAAGCAACCTGCAGTTAAAACCAGCGGATGCTCATGCTGCGCTGTAAACAAACCACCGCTAGCCTCAATGCTAGCTATGCTAACGCTACTCATAAGAGCCAACTAACATTATGTTTAACTTTATTTCATCTAAGTTTTATCGCGTAACGTATCTGGGTGTTATCCAACAAGAAACTACAAGACATTCGGCAACAAGATAATATTTCAAAGGCTGACAAATACGCAGAAATGTAAATATAGCTACATGCTAACGCTACCGTAGCAATGCTAGCTGCAGTGTAGTTAGTGCGGCTCACCACAGGTAACTTGAGAAAGGAGCGACATGTTTAATGTAAAGCTCCAGCGGTTACGTATCAATAACACAACTGATACTTACTTCCAAAAGATGCCAGACGGTCCATTATAGTGTTTTATTAACAAAACTAAAGCCAGAATGAATGTCTTCTTCCTCTTCTTCTTCTGTAAGGTTTAACAGCAGCAGGCATCACTTTGTGGTACATTACTGCCATCTGCTGGAGGAGATGGAGAGTGCCGCTCAGATTCATGTGTCCTCTTCTTTTTCTGGTCTTTATTAACTCATATTTTCCGTTTGCTCATCACAGTATACTCTCTAAATAATGATAACAATAATAATAATGATAATAATAATAATAATAACAATGATGGTGATGATTAAAATGAGAAAAATAAAAGGAATGCAATCTTTCCTCTTATCTCCTGATTCCCCCAAATGCTGTGCTGGCACATTTATTGATTGTTGCCATTGTTTTGAGAAGTAAATCAAGTTATCAAGTTTTTCTATTGTCACAATAAAAAAACAATAAGAAGAGAAGCAGTGCTTGGCTATAAAATGTTTATTTCTCAGACTCCCTCGAACAAGGTTAATACAAGATTTCTTTTAAAGTTAAAATCTTAAAATCTTATTCTAAATAGTAATCTAAACTTTGGTTTAGTTTTCTTCACAGATGTTAATGACATGCTGAAATATAGGCCTACTGTATCTGTTTTTGTTTGTTTATTTGCTTGTTTTGTTTTGTTGTCTTGCCCCATGATGCGTTGGTGACTTGCAGTGGGTTGGGAACCACTGACTAAGACACAGAAATTAGTGTAGAAATTAGGAATAATACAAAATAGTACATTGAACATGTGTACAGTAATTGCAAAATAAATAAAGTGTAATGTAAACATTAGTGCAGGGTGAATAAAAATGTCTTACCTCATTACTGGATGCATGTGACTTAATACTGAAAAGAGTTGAGACTGAGTAACTACAGACTAGAACGTTGTTTGGTCTGTTCAATCCATTTTAAAAGCATCAACATGATGCACAACTCAACAGATGCTACACACAGCTAAGACGTTTAAAGTATGTTTATTTCAACTCTAGTAATCTGTTAATGTCACTTTCTATCCATCAGTAAAATCTTGAACACAGTCCGTATATTAACTCCCTATGTTATAAATCTCACTCACTGAATCTGCACTTTCAGCCTATTTCTTGCGTTAATTTAAAGTAACTCCCAAACCACAAAGAGTTGTTAGTAACTGCACAGGTTTTATAAACCAAATCAAAGTTGCACCATAGTCTCCCAAATTTACAGTATTCTGCACCGGTATGAAGCTGATGTGTGCTTCATCACATTCTTCTGTTTGATGCTTTGCTAAATTTAGAAAAAAAAAATGTTGCAATAACTTAAGACAAAAGACAAAAAGACATTGAATTGTGTGACCTTTATTATTTCCATCATACTTCAATAAATTAGGTGAAGGCTGTCATTCTCCGTTGTACCACAAGGTGTTGCTATTGTACCATGTCTGTTGACAAAACAATGAACGCCTTGCAAGTCTCTCTTTGTCTTTCTCTGAGCACACACTCCCACCTGAGCCTTGTCTAGGCCAGTATGTATTAGGTTGGATAATAGTCAGATTTTTTTTTCCTCCTTAAACACACCCAGTACAGAATGACTTTCAGGAGTGCAGCTCACACTGATGCAATACATTTCTATGACTCCCGATATTTTCCAGTGCCTGTGTCCAGCTTTGGCCCCTGAATTAAATACAACTCTGCTAGTCAAGGACAGTCCTGGTGACTGCACACTAGGGGACCTGGCAATACAAATATCTGAAAAACTTGAGACATAAAACTGCAACTCTTTCTGCCTCAGACCCACCAAAATATAAGCAGGAAAATGTGCTTTTACTTGCGTGATTTGGGTGAAATGACCCTTTGATTCAGTACAGATGTGACATCCAGCAGTGAGCTGTAATCCATATCACATGACAGAGTAAAGTTAAACTAGGCCCATCACGTAAAGGTGCAACTTGTGACATATAGGAGGGAATTATATCTCTCTGACAGTCATATTTCTTTATAATTGATGCCACAACTGTGTAATACACCCATAATTTTAATAATGTTTTAAAATTAAGGGGTCATAGTGTGGCTACTAAACTGCACATTGGGTTAAATCTGAGTGTTCTCCTTTCCTCTTTTTACCCTGAGCCATCTCTGTGAGGACGATCCACAGTGACAAGTGCGTTCAGATGCAGCGTACCCTCCGTCCCATCTCCTGACCTCTGGGCTTGCCTTAGACCTCTGTGGAGAGACTCAGTCAGCATGAGGAGCCCCAAGCAGCACAGATCCATGAGTAACGACAAAGCGGCCTCCCGACAGACTGAGCACAATGAAGGGACAGTTGTACTTTGCCTCTCGGTGGAATTTCCAGCTTACTGCCAGAACGCAGTTTGTTCAACAGTCCTGTGAGAGCATTATGATTTATGTGTCTTCAAAAGAGGAACTTCTCTTTTCTGTGTGACAGTTGGCAGCTTTACACCGAGTGACCCTCACTAAGACTCACAACAACTGTACTTAAACAATAAACTTTATGGACACTCATTTGAGATAGCTGAATCCATAATAGGAGGTGTTATGATGCTGCCATAGCAGCAGCTGCTACTCTGTGACAAGTAGATTTTGGACCTTGGCTGCAGGAAGTTGCCCACATTCAGCCACAGGAGTATTAGCGTGGTCCGAACACTCTGCTGTTGGTGCTCCAGTTTGTCCCAGAGGTGTTGGATCCAGGTTGAGGTTGATTCTTTGCAGTTTCTGTGCATATGTTTAGCGACCCAATTCGGGATTCAGCCCCCCCCAGGTTGGGAATCAGTGGTCTAAAATATTGGATTCTGCAGCATTCAAATTTCCCTAAATTACAACCAAGGGGTCTCGACCAAAAGTATGCCAAGAATATGTGCAAGAGAAAACAGTGGGCTAAAAAAATGACTGGCATGATGGTGCTCTGGTGTGCCAGTTGTCTAAGATTCATACTATGTGGCCTTTATGTCCCTGGGTTAAATCTGAGGACCCCTTGCTCTGTACTGTAATCAACATAACAAAGGTAAAAATGCCCCCAAAAAATCTGAAAACAATTGCTTGGAAACTTTTTGCTGCAGCCCAGTGTGTATGAAGACAGCACTGAAGCCTCAATATGACTCTAATAAAACAGAATTCTCACTGAAAGCCAATTTGATTGCCAGGGTCAGCATATGTGGGAGCATGCTGTATAAAATCACATCTTGGCAGTGAATGTGGGCAGAATTCATTATCCACATGGAGACTAACAAAGAAAATAATGTCAGCCTCACAGAGTGACATGTGTGCTCCCCTATGACGGCCCCTGCCACAGCATCGCTGCCTGTGGGCAGACAACCTGCTGTCTCTCCAGCCACATGCCACCCCCGCCTACCCACAATGCCTTTCTCTCCTGTGCCTTCACACTCTGAGCAAAAGGCCTGAAAGACCAGGCAAACCCCCAGCCTGCAGGCCTCACGCTGCTTATATGGATCAAAGACTGAGAACCTCGGGGTTTCTCTGGTATAGACGTGTGCCAGATTATACACTGGCCAAACAAACGCACCCCCCCACCCCACCCCACTCTATTACATCCTTAAAAACTCCCCCAGTCTCTGCCCACTCCTTTGCCTCTTACCAAAGCATTTCCCAGCTGCTGTGATTTGAATATGAGGGCCCCTCCGAAGAAAAGAGGGCATCTGGCACACGCCTTAGAGGCTAAGAAAAAGAGTTAAACTGCTCCTGTCATGGAAATGTTCTGAAACAAGATTAAGCCTCTTTAAAAAAGCAAAAGAGGTAAAATGGACACAAGCCCTTAAATAAGTTCAGACAAAAGGCAACACGAGGAGACACATCGATATCCTCACAGTGGGGGTTTGCTTGGAGTGGTCGTCCACGTTAAGAGCTTTGCTTTGCAAATTAAATTTGTGAGTAAAGGCCAGCACAGAAAATCATATTTCTTTAGATTGAAATTAAGGAAATTAAGCGTGAGCAGTAATTGCATAATCACTCTCTGAAGGATGCTTTCAACTCAGATTTATTAGACTACCTGCCCCCATCTGGGCACTCCCACTAATTAACATACAGTTGCTGTGTTCACAGGAAAATGTCCTGAATGGAATGAATTCACTACACACTGAGAAAGAAAGTCTGTTCTGTTTTTACAGTACAGTGTCTGAGAAAGAGATATTTTTTTGAGTCATTGATTTTTTTGAAGAATTATTACCACTGTTAATACATTGAATTAACAGTAGCAACTAAATGGGTTTCAAGTGAAGGTAAATAAAGACAGGTCAATAAAATGTATGGAAACTTATGATATTTTACTCTATTTTAATTTATCTTTTAAGTACATACATACTATAACAGACTTAGATATACAAGGAGCAGAGATAGCATAAGGGGTGGTGATGTGTTGTAACCAGAACGTTAAACAGGGTAAACCAAAAATATCTGACTTCCTGTAATAAGATAATACATATGTGTTTTCAGACCTGTGTGTAACTGGCAACAAATAAAAAAAATTGAATTTCCCCTCAGGGATTAATAAAGTATATAAAATTTAGAAAATTAAATTAAATTAAATTAAAGTGCATGCTTTTTAAATGTGTGAATGAAGTCTGTCACTTTTATTATTAGTTATTCTTCATAAATCCTGCATCTGTCCTTGTATTTAAAGGCTAAGTTCGGTTTTTTGACATCTGGGCCTTATTTTTAGGAATAAATACGCTCGTAGACTCACCCAGACGATTTTGGTGGAGCTCGGAGCCGTTTTCGAGCAATTTAGATCCATCAGACGGCGTCTTCTCTCATGCCATAGAAGCGGACGGGGCCAGACATCGAAGCCCCTAAATTAGACATTATCTGCTGCGAAACTCGCTCATTTCACCTACATTTTATAAATGAATGGCCAGTGTTATCACCATGTCCGCTCAACTTCCTTGTTATGGTCATCCGGGGCTTTACAACGATGGGTCACTTTTGGTGACGTCATAGACGTGCGCCGCAGGAGCGCAGCTGAGTTCCGCCGGCGCTAGGCTAGGCTATACAGCTACACAGCTATTCTTGTGCAACATGACGGAATATTTATCCGATGTAAAGGTGTCTGATGACGACTCCGAGTATGATGGATGCCCGTATCGTTTTGAGCCAGAATACACCGACAAGGAGCTATTTGAAAGGAGGATGCAGAGGGAAAGAGCCGAACAGCTGGCCAGAGAACAAGCGACCACTGCACGTCCATGAATGGGGGCTAACTGGTGTTGTTGTTGTGAACACTGCACGCCACAGACAACAGAAGAGGAAAGCTTTTGCTGCTCAGAGTGGGACTTGAGACCAGAGGAAACACGTATTGATGCCCCCCAAAATACGTGTCTCACTACACTGGAAGATTTTTCTGCCATGACAAACCGGGCTGTGGTAGAGACTTTTTTTATGTCCCGAGAGTCAACTTGCAGACGCAGCCGAAGCCAGCAGGACCGAACGGACAACTTTCGATAGAGTAAGTAGCCGATACACATGCAAAAAGGGTATATTTTCTATGAGTGTTTACTTTATAAATAAATAACGTCGAAACAACTGACAATTAGTTTTGGAGAAAGCATATGACTACTTGTAAGTGTGCGCTAACAATGCAGACCCGCGGTGATTGCAGCTCGAGTCACAATTTATTGTCTGCAGAGAATAACCATATCATATGCATTGCGAGTTAGTTTTTCAAAAACTAGCATGGACTAGAGTAAATTATATTGCGTTACAGTGCAGTATTCTTTTGCAGGAATGTATTTTTAGAAGGCTACTCCTGCTCAGACATAGGTCGTGAAGATAGCTATTCATTTTATACAAGGAGCTTTATACGCTGGCCGACGTGCACTGGTTATCGACCAATATTATTACATCTTCAAAAGAAATGCATTACCTCCGCTGCGTCTGTTTTGCCCTCTGAAACAATCGGGATGGCATTCCTCCTGAGGTACTGATGCTCAGCTTCCTGGCCTTTTATCTTTGTCGTCTTCGTAATGAAGTCTTCTGGAGCGAAGTGAGCGCTGCAGACCCGGTGACTGACCCTCCTCAGTTCTTCCATAGCAATATTCGGGTCCATTTTCAGGACAACAAGCAGAGCTTTAGTAACTCCGGGTTTTTCAAAGGAAGCCTGTGGAATGTGAACTTTGTCCACCTAGTCATTTTGTTTGGACAAAGTGGAAAAACGCAATGACGAACCATGTTTGTACCTGTGTAGCCCCTAGCCTAGCCTAGCGCCGGCTGGACTGCGCTCCTGCGGCGCACGTCTATGACGTCACCAAAAGTGGCCCATCGTTGTAAAGCCGCGGATGACCATAACAAGGAAGTTGAGCGGACATGGTGATAACACTGGCCATTCATTTATAAAATGTAGGTGAAGTGAGCGAGTTTCGCAGCAGATAATGTCTAATTTAGGGGCTTCGATGTCTGGCCCCGTCCGCTTCTATGGCATGAGAGAAGACGCCGTCGGATGGATCTAAATTGCTCGAAAACGGCCCCGAGCTCCACCAAAATCGTCTGGGTGAGTCTACGAGCATATTTATTCCTAAAATTAAGGCCCAGATGTCAAAAAAACGAACTTAGCCTTTAACAATTTGCTGTGGAGTTTACAAAGTGATGCAGCCAACCTCCAGTGATAAAAGTAGCGCTCCACCTCTCACCTGGTGCTTGATGACACTAAAATGTCTAAAAACAAGCAGGCATATAGCCTAATTAAACTCTATGATCATGGATATAATAAGATGCCATTGAGCATGCATTATGGGGATTGTAGGATCTAGAGGTTTTGGAGCTCAACCCAAACTAAGGACTAAAATTAAGAACAATTGGACCATTTCTTTTTTAATCTCTCCCTTCTAAATCTCCCCAAATGTTATGGAAGTGCACGACTAAATCACTGGAGTATCTCTTCAATATGTGGTCTGTACACTGGCCAAGCATGAAACTGAACCCATGACTTTTCACCTCCCTTGTTAAGCCTCATATCCTCCATCTCTGAAGCGACAAAAACTGCATTAAATCACATTTTTATTACCACGCACGGACAGGAGCTCACGTGGGGTGTGCAATCAGTTGAGATTCTGCTGTTAATCATAAACTAATCTTTTCCTATGTGAGAAGATTTTTATGATAGCAAACAAAACATAAACCAAGTTTCCAGACTATCAGATCCTCACGTGGTGCAAAGTGACTCAGGACAGAGTTATCTGTCTTTTTAAACAGAGAACGTGTTGACGAAACTCCTGATAACTATCACATTTTTGTCATTGCAGGAGCAGCTGTTTAACTTAGTTTTCCTGTTGTTCGTGTTTGCTTTCATTCAGGTTTTGTGTTCGGCGGAGAGTTTTCTGCAAGGTTTAAATGGCTTTTGACAGGCGGCACTCACTGATTTATGTGCAAGCACAGGCCTTGAGGTGTTTGAGAAAACAACGATGACTCTGCATTAAGTGTCATGTCAATAACGATCCAGAATGGTATCTGCAAACTGAAGCAGTGTCAGATGTGAATAAAATTAATGAAAACAGATGCCTCCCACACAAATGTGTCATCATCAGTTTATTTTTGCTGAATGAGAGGTTCCCCCCACATATGTTCCTCCTCCCTGGGAGCTCGGTGGACATCCTCTCCCCATGGCCAAGGTAGCACCGAGGAATCAGCACAGTGAGAGTGCAGGGAGGTCAACAAGTGGGTGTGGAATGCTAGTGTTTCCCACGCGGCGTACCTCGACACACAAACCCTGAGAAAACATGTGTCAGGCCTCAGCAGAGCAAACTGGAAATCCATGAGGTTCACTTGGAAGTTTTATCCACAGGGCCACAGTGTCTGAGGAGCCATCAGGTTAATTCAAACACCCTGGAGAGCAGGACAACAGTGGTGGAGGAAGTACTCTGATCTATTACGTAAATATAATGAATAAAATACTCAATTGCAAGTAAAAAGTTGTGCATTCAAAATCACATTTAAAAAGCAGTACAGAAGTATTATCAGCCAAATGTGCTTTAAAGGGACAGTTCGCCTGAAAATCAAAAATACATATCCTTCCTCTTACCTGTGGTGCTATTTATCAGTGTATAGTATTTTGCTGCGAGTTGCAGAGTGTTGGAGATATCAGCTGCAGAGATGTCTGCCTTCTCCTCAGTATGATAGAACTAGATGGCACTCGGCTTGTGGTGCTCAAACTGCCAAAGAAATACATTTGAAAAACTCAACAGCAATGTCTCTTTGCAGAAATCATGACCTGGCTACTCAGGGTAATCCACAGACCTTGTGAGCAGTTTTTTGTGGGAACTTTTTTCTTTCCATTACAACTTGCAAACCATATCATCCTGCAGAAGAGATTGTGTATCCACTCATGGACGAGAGCATGCATGTATAAATAGAACTGGATACAGAGTTAGAGGTGGCGCCCCGTTGCTCAGTGTCACATAAAGCCAAAAAAGCTTAATTTCTGCGGCATGAAATGACACAGATCTTCCACACCATGTGGCCCATAGAGCAAGCACACTAGAGACTTGCGCCAGCTGCACAGCCAACTTGTGGTTCAGTGCTCCAATAACATGAAAGGGGATTAAATGATTTAAACTTGCGGCTCTTCTTGACTTTCCAAATGTTATCGGACTGAATGGATCAAATCCTGGTCGTGAAATGAGTCATTTTGCGCGGTCATGACGCTAAAAAAAAAATGTATCTACTGATTTACAAACATGTCTTTTCCATTGTAAGTCTGTGACAAAAAATATTTTTAGCTAAATGGCATCACATGACGGACACAGATGTTATCATTCCACATTTGGCCACTATGCACTATGTCAAATTGGCGTGGAAGCCTGTTGCTGTTGATTGGGGGCTCGGACGAGGGGTCTGTGCTTGTGATAGTTTGAAATGTATTCTGCGTGGCGATACGGTTGGCAGAAAGAAAATAGCTACTACATGAATCTCACTCTGAGGTCATCAAATCCAGTGCTTGAAAAAAGCTGTCCTTTCACGTCGGCATGATATGCAGCCGGTTGCCGTTATTGTTTAATGGCGCCCTGCAGCGTTAGGAGGAAATGCAGAGGGACAACAACAAAAGTTAAGGCGGCAGAAATCTGAGTAGGGTGGGTGGGAGGCGTGGTAGATGGGTCCAACAACCACCGACTTTCACCTGGAAGGCCGGTGTTTGCTTCCTGGTGAGACTGTAAAGCCAAACTTTGTTCTTTTTTCCTAAACCCAACCACGTGTGTGTGTTGTTGAAACACAAAAAAGTCCATTTGTGGTATTGACTTAGTGTGTTTCTAGTCCCTTTATGTATCAATAGTAAAATTGCAACTAAAATAGTGCAACATTCCCCTCTCAAATGTGTGCTGTGAACGACAAGTATGAAGTAACATACAACGTAAACACTAACGTAAAGTACAAGTAACTCAAAATTGTACCTATGTAGACTTACATTCCACCACTGCAAGAAAAATTGAGACGTGTGGAGAGAGAGTGGAAAAATGTTTAGAGAGCAGAGAGAAGAGATTTCTGTGGGTGAAACACAGAAATATTGCCTTATACACACTCACACACACATAACCGACGTACCCCACCGAGGCCGAGCTGCGGATGGAAAAAGAGCTCCCCGTGTGAACCACACCGTGTTTCCTATGTACCTCTTACGGCAGAGCGGCTCTACCACAACACTGTCAGAACACATCAGCTGCTGGAGCCTTGATGGCTTCCACACTCGGGCTCTCCCAGTGGCGCCCTGGAGAGACACCGCAGGCCTGTTGCTTTAGTCCTGCTCTCAGCAGCCCGTTCAGCCTGCCTGGGTCTCAGTGCATTGCAGAGGGCTCCCTAACACAATATCCCCCTCGGCTTAATCTGGGGGAAGAATGGTGACGTGCATTGTGCATTATCTATGGTGGCGTTTGGGAGAATGGTCCGAAATAACAGTGCGGGGTCACGCGGGACGATGTAAAAAGTTTTTTTCATAAAAGGCTGATCTGTTGTAGCCGGAGCATAAATGGCTTTGAGCCCTCGAGCCTCTATGAGAAGAATAATATCCTCAAAGCGTGACCAGATGACCTCATTGGATACTAAAGAGAGCCTCATGTTAATCTATAATGTCTTCTTTCTACTGGGTGGCTAAAAATGTGTCATGTCATCACGATATTCTCCTCTCACAGTGTGGTATGCAGCCTGTCAACAGAGTGAAAGTATTCTTGGTTGTCACCTGCTCTTTTAGAAGTGAATGTGTGTTGAAGTGAGCAATGAATGGCTGTCAGGGTCAAAGCAGGAATGCAATGACAACAGCATGAGAGAGACAGAGTGAGATAAAGACTCATGCACGTTGGCTGGACGGCACCAACCTTCCCACACAGCCACCAGTTCAGGGTTACGACCTGTCTGCTTTCTACTACACAGCAGAAACATATATATCTATAAAGTCAGCCTGGGTGTCCACTGTGGGTTTTCTGCAGGACCAGATCACTAGAGGGGATTAGCCAGCTGCTGGGTGGGGGAATTCAGAGGTTTTTTCCAGTTAACAGTTCACGAGCACAAAGTGTGTGATTTACAGTCTGATCGTGGTCAAACTGCAGAGGGACACAGATGACATGCTGTTGCTAACTTGCAGACATCACAGCCCAGACAGGGGCAAATGGGGTAAAGTTACAAGAACATCCCAGTGGGACAGGAAGTGAGAAGGTGTGATAAGTTGGGCAAAGACCTGAGAAGTGACGAAAATCTAATAAAGATGTTTTGGAAACAAACTTAAATAATCTATGCAGTGCTGATTATTAGAGAAACACCCCAAATTCTGTGTTGTGTAGTTTTTTTTACAGCTGCAACTAATAATTTTCATTTTGGTACTGATTTATTTTCAGGTAAAATAATTTAGTCTAACAATAAGACAATAATCGATCTTAAAAGAAAAATCAGATTTAAGAAGCTGGGAAAAAAGAGATTTAACCAGTTAACATCCAGTTTTCCATTTTTATTTGCCCTTAAGTTGCTCTGAGGTTGGAAAAATCATCTTATTATGCACTGTTTGATGAACTCATACATGTATTCTTCTGCTACGATTTATTGAAACTATATGATGTTTCACAGAGTAAATATTCCAAGCCAGGATATCTTCCAGATGTCTTGTGCATTATTTCATATAAGTATCTCTAAACTCAGTATGCAGTAAACTTATGTCTGTTATCACAAAAATATAAATTACAACTACTTTAAACACAGATATGTTTATTTTAAATTCTTCTGGAGCTCGCAAAGTTTCCAAACATACCAATGTATTAAATTCGAAAAAGGTGACAATGTGATAAAGGTCACTTGTAGTGATGAACCTACAAAGAATTATCACCTGAATCTGGAGCCCCCTCGGCCTTACTGAGCTTAAAGGGATAGTGCCATTACGCCGAGGGAGGCTCAGGTGAATAGATTCCTCGAATCCCGCAAGCGCGCACATGTGAGCGTGGTGCACAGAGAAGTAGTTAGAGCTGCAGGCTACAATGAGGCTAAGAACACAGTTCAAATGACGTTTTTCCAAACAACTTTTTATGTCAGGGCTTCAGGACACTTGGATCACTACAGACAAGCAGTATGGAGATATTTTGTGCTTTCAATAATGTGTTTTTCGACATTTGGATCTGGGGCGCCATAAGCCTCCATTAGGTGGAGTTGCGTTGCTACCCCCTCTCCCCTTGGATCTCTGCAAGGGATGTGAGGACTCTAAAAACTTCACCTGAGCCTATCCTTTTAAGAGTGAGTTTAAGCTCACTGTTTATCTATCCAGTCTGTAACTTCACTGCTTTGGTTCTCTCACAGCTCTCATAGCGTCGTTTTCACCCGCAGCAGGCAGCTGTTTACAGTGAAAAAGCTCTAAAAACCCCCTTTCACTAGCTCCTCAGCACCAAACAGCAGACAGACACAGTTGGAGACTAGCTGATGAACATAGTGGAGCATTTAGCAGCTAAAGACACAGATATTTCCCCATGGACATAGTAAAGACCAAAAACAGAGCTAAAGGAGAGTAAATGTTGAACCCACATTCACCAGGCAGAAACTAAAACACCACTCCGAAAGAATGATAATGTTGCTATGTGTCTTACATTGCATTACCAGCATGAAAATAAAAACACAGGCAAACACAGAAAAGCTGACAGGCTGATTTTTTAGCTGATATTATTCAGCATCACAATAAAAACATGTTTGGGAGAGACTCCACAGTCTCACAACCGCTTGGAAAAAGTTGAATGAATACAGAGCCATTGTTTGGAAGCTTGGGAACGGGGCTCCCACAGGACAAGACATGACTGAAACCAGGGACTGGGATCAGAGTATCTGGGTTTAAACTGGCATGTGGTTCTCATTGCCGCAGCATAGTGAGTGATCGCTGTGTACTGGTGCTTTAACTGGCCTCGGCCTTGCACGTGAGCCGATCAAAACCACATGTTCCAGTGCGATTGTGTCTGTGGGCTCGTAAAGACGGAGCTCTGGCTGAAGAGCTGCCCCTGGCTCACACAGCCACACAGAGCCCTCTTTGCATGTTGAAAACATTTTTTCCCTGCACTCTCTTGGCTGATGCAACGTAGTACAACTTCCACATGGAGTGTGTTTTTCCTGACTCAGGGGTTTTGTAGCTGATTTACAGTGCCATACTGTTGTTGAAATGAATCTTGAGGAGTGGGGCTTTGTTTTTCTAAAAGCCCTCCTTAAGCCTGTAGTCCAACAGCAATCAGAGAAGAATGGAAGTTATTAAAGGTAAATTATGCTCCAAGCTGTAAGGAAAGATGCAAGTATAGAGGTGATAAAAGATGCTTTACAGAACCACTATGATGACTTCCTCACCTACTATTTTGGGTCAGCCATTTAAAGAATAGTTGTATAATTTGGAGTAACACACACTCTGCATCTGGTTTACATTTCCTTAACCTTTTGCTGTGTGTAGAGTGTATATTTTTTTTAAGTGTACATATGATTTGCTGTTTTAAAAATTCAAACTTTATGATGTCCATCCAGCTGAAAATGATCTAATGTCTGGTGACAAAATGCCTTAAATAATGAGACAAAGGTTTATCAGGTTACATATTTTTGACTCTGGCAGGAACTTTCTGTCCCCCGAGGCAGGTCAGGTGATTGACAGGAAGCTCAGCGTAACATAATGTGTGCACTGACATGAAAACACAAAAATCAAATAAAGCCTTCACATCGACTGTGATGGATTGTCTACGGTATAGTCAGACAAATCTGAAATCTGCAGATGTTTTTATTTAATAAAAAGATTAATAAAATTGATTCTAGTGAGGGAAACCGGGTTAACAACTCCTGACAACTCCAGGTTTTACGGACTGTGTGCTGACACGAAACGGAATAATTAAAAGAAAAGGAGCAACCTGGATCAGATTCCCAACCTTCTTTGTAAGCCTTTCACCCTCACAGCCCTATCAGATGAACTCATGTAACCCCTTATTGACTCCACATCTTTTAATGTGTTCATTTCAAGTCAAATCAAACTTTATTTGAAGAGCAATTTAAAAACCACCGCAGTTGACCAAAGCGCTGAACAGGCACAAAATACCAAAACAGATGAATACAGATGAAAACAATAATAAGAACAGAAGAAAACAATAAACATAATAGCACAACAGAGAATGGGGTCAATTACAGTGTCAAGCTCGAATCAATCGTATGCCAACAAGAAATGATGAGTCTTCAGCAGCGACTTTAAGGTTTCTGTAGTGTGAGCAGTTCATAGTTGAGTAGGTCAGTTGTTCCAGAGTTTAGCAGCAACCGCAAAGGCTAGGCCACGTCAGTTTTTGTGTCTAGCTCTGGGAACATCCAGGAGCATCTGACTGGTTGACTGCAGCGCTATAACTGGAGTATGAAGACATTTGATACTGATTATATAAAAGTGGATACTGTTGCAGTAAGTTTTCACATTGTTGAATCAATGTAAATTTAGGTCAGTTAGGTCATTTTTGCATTTCTGCTACCACCTGGAGCAGCAGGTAAGCTGGCACTTTTAACAATTAATCCATTTATCCATTTCAGTTTCAATTAAGTCAAAGAAAACTGCAATTTCCATTTGCAGTATGATATTTGGCAGTATGGCTCTGTTCTGGGGCCTCTCTGCCTTTCCTCCGGCCTACGTACAGCTCTCCGCCCTTCTGTGTGCCTATGTGGAAAGCCTAAGGCGGAGAGAGCACACCTCTCTGCCCTTCCATGCGCATACATGGAAAGCCTTAAGGGAGAGAGAGGCCACATATTTTTGTCTGACCCATGTCTGAAAGAGTAGTAACTGAGCCCAAATCAAACCCAACAGCCATTCTGTTTTTTATGTCCGAACACGACTCAATCCTGACGCAGGAAAAGACCATAGATGTGCCAAGAGAGCTGGATAGTAGGAGGTTAGATCCCATTCACTCCTGTGAAAGTTGTTCAGTGGTGCATAAAGCCAAAAACATTCTATTGCTGCTTAAAGAATTACCTAGATGGTCAGCATTGCTTCTGTATCATTGGGCCCATGAGGCAAGTGCACTAGACTTCTACCAGCTAAACCGCCTACATGGTTTAGTGCGCCGCTAACGGGATAAAATGATTTAAGTATGAGCCTCTTTTAGACATTCCAAATGTTATTGGACAGAATGGATCAAATTCTGATACTAAAGTCATTTCTCGGGGGTTGTGATACTCAAAAAAGTTTATCCACTGTTTCACAATGTAAGTCTATGGGAAGAAGTCTTTTTGGGCGAAGATGTAATTCAACGGTTCACCCACCACAAAACACTGGCTTCAAAGCCCAGCACACTTCTTAGGGGTCTGGAAAACACTCTGCTCTGGTGCTGCTGCTGCTCAAACATGCCGCCGCTACATTCCCTTGTGTCACTTTGACAACGAACCAAAAGGTGATAGTGCTAAAGGGAATATAAACTGGGAAGGGAAGCCTGGCGCACCATGTCAAGCAGGCTGAACCTGACCTGAACATCATCTGTAAATATTTGTCCAAACCCGGCCTGTCAGGTGCCACTGGGTATTCATATCGGCTTGATTGCCTGATAAGTTTTGATGCACAAGTGGAGCAATTGCAGCTGACTCAATACGTGGATTTTTTTTAAATTCAAATCATAATTCATATCTTTTCAAATTAGCAAAGCTACTCCACAGTCTTTTCACGTGCCCTCTGGCAACTGCAGAAGTACCCTGTAGCGTACTTACCAAGTGTGGTTGGGAATCACTGACCTAAATGACTGATTCAAACTAAGATATATTTTTTACTTTTGCAAGTTTTTTTTTACTATATATACCAATGGTGTTAGGGCAATATAATGTGTTGGATAATGATGGTGGACTGTCCAACTGTCTTCACTGGCAGCAGTGTCCACAGTGGTGTTGCTGGTGTGGGTGCTTTGCCCTGAAGTCTCCTGGAGGAAAGCCAGCCGCAGCGTCACACAGTGCCACTGTGCCTTATCTCCACTAGCCAGGGTGCTGATTATAGGGAGACTGTACAGGCATGCACATACATCCTGCTCTGTGTCAGAGACAGCATGGCTGTGAATCTCCCTCCGTTGCACCACAGATATGCTCAAAGTCATTATCATGCCACTCACTGCAATAGCACAGTGGGCAGACTCGTGCTGCTGTATTGTTCAGTGCATACTGTTTTCTTGGGCGATGATGGCAACAAGTGAACAAAATTATGTTTAAACATTGAAGCGCTGCTATACTGACTCTTATTTTATGCCTGTAGTTTATATACATCATCAGCAGAATCATGATGTTTTAGTTAGCAGAGAGTACTCTCCGGAATAACATTTTCCAGTCTAATACATGTGAGCAGCAGTGTAATTAAGCAGCAGTTTGTTATGTTAAGGCATTGGTATTTAAAAGGTCCAAGGTGTCAGTGAGTCAGTGTTTTTCATTTTGGCGTCAGTGTGTCAGTTGTGAATGAGGCTGCTATTTCTGAACCTCTGCAGCTGTGTCAGAAAAGTGGCAAGAAATTGAGTCAATCTTTTGTGTCAGCTATATCACTTTCAGGGGAATGTGACACCAGAGACAGAGTAAGTAAAGAAGAGGTATGAATCTGACCTATGAACTGCTCAAAGAGTTCATCAGCTGTATGGACAAAAAGCTCTCACACAGGTGTCTGCCTGTAGGCTGGAGCAAATGTCATGCTCGATTGTGCAGCATGTGTCTCCGTCTACCAGACAGATTACTCGTGCATAAGTATAAATACATAAATACAATGGATATTGAGACATAAAGAAATGCGTACAAATACAATGCATGCATTGAACATTAAACAGGATGAAAGCTCTGCTGTTATCAAGAGCCTCCAGCCGCCTCCAGCCACCTCCAGGCTTTCTGTTTGTCTCATCAGCAGGTTTGGCTCAGTTGTTGATCCTCTGAAACCGAGCTCATGAAGCTCTCTGTATTTTTATACCCTCTCAGGAAAAAAAGACAGAATCAGCCTTCTATTCAGATTCCTGCTCTCTTTTCAGGCTTTTAATTGCATCCTGAATGAATCATGAACAATCAACCCAGTGAAATTGAGGGGAAGCTGTTTGGCACATTGATTGGTGTTCAATTTAATGATGGTTTTGTTTGTTTGACCAGAAAACAAAAACAGGAGTGGATGAGGAAGCAAAGTAGATTTCAACTGGTTGATGTTATTGAGTAAAGTTTAATTTTAGTTTCATCTTTGATGATGACAGAAGGTACTGACTAGTTGAGCATTCTTCAGGCTTTCAGTTTGAATTCAATACAGCCGTGATAATAAGGAAGCTGGTGGGAGACGCTTGAAAAGCATTTCTAAAAATGAATGAAAACGTCATGGTTACATCAGAGATTAGTTTTTTCTTTAAAAAGAAGTTAGTTTAGATCACAACATCCTTCATTTAATTGCCAGAAAGTCTTTTCTGCATCTTTCGACTCCAAAGAAAACTGTCACAATTTGGAAAATGTGTGGTTTTATAGAGATGTATTTTGATAATATTTGATTGTGGACCAATTTTCCATAATCTCAATGCCTCTCACTGCAAATTCCACAGTAACAGATCATAGTTCATAAGTAATTTCAATACCTAAACTGGACACAGACAGTTTGACTTTTCGGCAATAAATTGGGGAGGTTTTTTTTTCAGTTACTTTTTTCACTGGAATATTACCCCTCTCTCCCTGCTCCATTTTTTAAATTCAATTTAATGTATCTATTTTACCTACAATGGCTGAGGTGAGAATGTGTGGGAACTTTCACATAAGAAGGAAGTTGCAAAGCTTTGAGGATGACTGTCTGCAGCAGATGCAGCAGGATGAGCAAAATGTGGCAGCACCTGCTGCATTACAGAGAGGTCAAGACCCCTTCAGACCACCAAGAACTGCAAACAATAATGTAGCAGAAGTACTAGAGTTCATCTTCTATCAGCAATGTCTTCATTTCAATCAAAGGAAGGACAAAAAGATGAATGTATTTATTTATTTATTTATTTATTTATTCATTGCTAATACTGTGCTCAGAGAGAGTTTTAAAATTACTTTTATCATGCATGTAATGATTTAAAAACTGCCTTCTAGTTTAATCTGTTAAAATGCATTGCATGATATGACCCTGTGACCCACTCAGTTAACCACAGAAACTTATTTTCCTGCACTGCATTAGTTTAACAGCTTTCTAACAACTCCATCATGTGCTGGAGCGATTGAGGAACTCTGGAGCATTTTCTCTCTCCGCTGCAGCAAAAACCTGAAATCAATCACTCACTTCCTGTTTGCACTCCAGCTCAGTTTACATGCTTCCTGTATGAGCCAAAGGACTTCCCTCACAATGCACAGGATCTTTCAACGGTCTTCTTATCTGCTTGGCACACAGTGACACAGCTATGAGCTCTCAAGATTCGTTGGTGCGTGCACACACACACACACACACATGCCAGCAATAAAGCTTCTTGTGAATCATTAACAAAACAATAAATGAGTAGCTTAAATCAATCATATTCATGAATACTGAGCTAGAAATGAGAGACACGTCTCTCTCAGTGTTACAGATTCAGACCTAAGTTGATCAAACATCTGTATGTAACTTGTGAGAATGCTACTGTAATAAGTAATGAAAATAAAGTCCCCATCTCTGTCTTCTCTCTACGGAGGCCCAAAGGGGACAATATGAACTGCAGTAATATTTCTCTGGAGAACCCAAAATGTTTGCAAGAGAATGCAAAAGTTTCTTCAAAGAACATGGACGTTAATCTGGAGAATGCAAAGGTTTCTAAGGAGAACATAAAAGTTTTGCAAGAGAACACAAACGTTACTTTTGAGAAAACAAAAGTTTTGCGAATGAACGCAAAAGTATCTCAGAAGATTGCAAACATTTTGTTAGAGAACGCAAACTTTTCTCTGAGAATGCTTAAGTTTTGTGTGAGAACGCAAATGTTTTGCAAAAGAACACATACGTTTCTTTTGAGAGCACTAAAGTTTTGCAAAAGGACGCATACGTTTCCCAGGGAGAATGCAAACGTTTCTTGGCAGAATGCAAAAGAATGTATCTTTTTCACCCAACTTTGATTTTTTTTCACCCATTACTTTTTTTCTCTGCCATGTTTTTGGGTTAAAAAGATTTTTTAGCTATTCTTATTTAAAGATAATACTCCCAAAGAAGCGAGGACAACACACAACACAATGGACCGAAAGACAGTGCTCTTTTTATTAAAGATAAAAATAAAACATCACTTACTGAGTTTAAAGGGAGTTACACTTTATGCAGCTGTTTTGACTTAACATTATGATGGAAAGCAGCAACCAATTAATTATTGGCTAACTGCCATGGAATCATACAAAAGACAATAACAGGATTACTTATTGATGAACAAATCTGTGCCATTGTGTTGTATTGTCCGCTATGCAGTGTATATTGAACGCTTCTTTATTGCACTTGTCTCGCTTTCTTACCATGAGTGCCAGCCCCTGTGACACTGACATAATTACCAAGCTGTTGACAGAGCTCTCCTTATTTGGGCTGCTGAGTTGTCTCTTGTTTACCTCTCCTCTTCAGCCTCTCAGCGATCATTTGCCAGCATTGGGACCCCGTGGTTCTGGGCCATCAGGAAAGGCTGCAGGCCGACCAGGCACCTCCACCACAGCAAATTCAGTCTGGTAAACTCAAACTGCAAGAACAAAGCGAGAATGAAAGTGTGCCAAAAGTTAGTGTGTGGTGTAAAAAGTGCTGATCTTGTGTGTTAATCAGGGGGAAGAAGTGCTGAGGCTGCTCATAAAGACTAATGTTACAAATCAGCCTTAGGATGCACTACAGCGGGTTATAAATACTAAAGTCGAGGAGATGATGCAACTTAAGTGCTAAATGTGACTTTAAAGTTTTGAGAGTCTTGTACCCAGCTGCTCTTCTTCTGCTGTAGATAGCAAGGTAGCACTCCCTCTGGGCTTTGATGGCACAATGTTTAATTCATGAAGAGGCCACGACTCCCACCGATGCTTTAACGCTCGAGTCAAATGTATCAGAGGAGAAAAAGCGACTCTCTTACTACATGCCAAAATGTGTCTGCTTCAATTATTTAACACTGGAGGTTGGTAATGTGAGTGCAGAGCAAAAAAACATTTGGGGAAAAAATACAAGCTGCAAACATGATGGTAGAGGGGTTTTGCGTGAAAGCTTGTCTTTGATATTTGTCCACACTGTCCACAACCGGTGATGTCAGTGAGAGCCGCTGCACTTTGCCTGAGAGCATGTGAAGTGGTGCTTCATACAGAGAGGTAACCGTACAGCTTCAGGTCCTCATGAGTCTCACAGAGGGATCACCAAAACACACAATCAGGTAGGGATGTGGTTAGTCCGGGAATCACTGTATTGTCATGGGGTTTGGGAAATTTAAATTCTGATAGCAGCTACAATTGATTGCATCGAATGACAAATGTGAAAATATTGTGACAGTGTAAAGGGGTCACTCATACAGATGAACCTTCACCTGAATCTGCAGCTCCCTTCAGCTTTATGGAGCTGTACTGAGCATGAGTTTCAGCAATTTGTCCAACTCCATTATTATATTTTATCAACTTTCTCTCTACACCAAAGTGTGAATGGGAAAATTTTAGCAAATATGTGACCAGTTTTATAACAAATAGTGTGAAGAACTGCTAGAGCAGAAAAAACTGTTACACAGTGGCACTAATAAGATCAGTTCTCTGCCCACACAGCACCGGGAATAGCTGGTTATCTTACTGTTGTGTTTCCTGGTCAGAATGTGTTGGTATTTGTGTTTTATTATGTGTTTTGTAACAATGTGATATAATAGAAAAAGTTATCTGATTGTGGGTGTTCAAAACGTGTGTTTATACAATATTTCTCCATTCAAATCAGTCCCAGTGGAGACTTATTTGATTAGTCGCACAATTACTCACAGTCCAGTTCTCGATAACATGGGATTATTGTTGTGCAACCAGTAAAATATCAATAAAATCTAAGTTATGTTAGCATACAATTCAAAAATCATCTGGTTTGGTGATTGTTTGTGAACAATGTAAGTAATGTGCTGGAAAGATGGTCTTCACGTGAAACTATGCTGTCTATGCAGTGGAAATACTTTTGAAATTGGTGGTATATGACCAGAGAAAAAAGAGGAAAAGGGCTTTCGCATATGCTTTTGCTCAAGAGGTAGAAAACCTACAACTACCAGAATGCACTGTGCCACAGTGGACCAATAAACACTTCTGCTGGTGGGTGATGTAATGGGAGTTTGGCCTTATTGATACAGGAAACAATATGGTGGCCAGCTGGTTACAAACATACTCGATTTACAGTGTAATAGTAAGATGAAACATGTGTCCAAAAACATCTGAGGCCTGATCTGATTGGGTTTTCGTTTGAGAGAGAAAGAGGCAGATCTCTCTCTCAAACTGCTTCTGTTCGCTTTGTGTTTTTGGTGGAGGTGGGCATACAGAAATGCAGAGGTACAACCTGTAGTTTGAGCAACAGTCCTAGAGCCAGCAAATACCTGCTGGAAACACTGCATAGCAGGTCTGAAGATTGATTGAGATTGGACGATGAGCAGGGAGATCCTGGTGCTGGTAAGATGGAGAGAAGTTTAACATACGTATTTCATTTACACACACCAGCACATTGTTATGATACAAAGCTGGTTGAAAATTGACAAAGTATTCCTTTAATAACCTGCCTCAGTGTAAAGATAATTCAAGCATCTGTGGCTGGTTGCACAAAACACCCTTAAGTCTTCTCCTTTATTTTTTTGTTAAATGTTGTAAAAGGTTTTCTCCTTGTCTTGGTCATATACATAAGGAATCCCAAGGGCCTTAGCAACTAAAGTAAGGTAGAAAAAAAAAAAAAAAAATAGATACATAAAACAACACTTAAGGTACATCTGACTACCGTATCTGCAACATGTCTGAGTTTATGCTGATAAATTAAAAAATGAACGCATTCTGAGAAGAGTGTTCTGCAACCTGGAGAGGCCAATGGATACGCTTTTGATTTTACACTATAGATTCAACTAAATTAACTTTCATTGCAATTTCCTCCCACAATCGCAAATAAACCTGATAAACAAACACACTTTATGAACAGTTATAGGAGAGTCTGTGCAACATTCTAAAATAAGTCCCTCAGCTAATGAGAAATAAGCTTTAAGTGTCATACTTAAGGAGAAAACTGAAAGTGTTTTGTGTAACCAGTTCCAGAGCTCTTCAATTTTTTTTTACCATAGAAACACTGAGTTGCTGCTGCAACACTCACAAAGCTAATTGAGCCAGCTTTAGCAGTTAGCACCAAACATAACTGTCCGTGGTGTTGTCAGGCCTTGTGAGCTCCTCTTAAATGTGGATGTGTTCCCAACTGTGAGAGATGTATAGCAGGCTGATCAGAGCCGCATGATATGACCCCCAGTAGGCTATTGGGAGAAATAGTGTTGCACTGATTAAACATCCAGCAGATAGCAATGTTTTGTCGTGCTCACATGAACCTGCAGCTCCACATTTTAACCAGGATTATCGAGTGGATTTCAAAATTGCAGGTGGGGATTATGGCTTTATATCCTCAGTCCCAACTCTGTCGTTCAATATTTCACCCGCAGATTACAGGGACTCACAGCCCACGTGAGTCTGTCTGTGAAATGTATTTGTCAGCAGAGGTCAGCAGCCACTGGACTGACCATGACGTAAATCTTATCCACATTTGACACATGATATAAATCTCTTCAGAGAGAATCAATAATGTCCTGACTGAAGCAGATGAAGATGTCAGGTGTTCACTGTTTTGGGTGGAGCTTCAGAAGACAGATGGCTGTTTCCCCTGATGGAAGACTTTTTCCTTATGTTTAAACAGCAGCACGCTGGCAGCAGGGAGAAACGCCCCCCAACAAGAAAAGGCATCCAGCTGGGGTCAAAGGTCACGGCCCTCACTGCCGGTCAGACTGGATGGAGTGTGTCCATCTGCAAGCTGAATTCAAACCTGCAGATAAGGTTTCGACTCTTCATCCTCCATCACTGCTTTCTGTTGTTCAAAAATGGCTGCCTGTGCTTTTAAAATGTCTCTGCTCTGTTTCTGATCGCTGCTTCCCCTTCAGCTAAGAAGATGTCCCTGCAAACAGGTTTCCACGCGTCAACCTCTGTGTCTGTTCTGATGACACACGACAAGAGATGGATTGACTCATGAGCAGAGGAGTGAGTCACCTCTTCTACTTATCATCTATCTTTATTTCTCCTGTCACCCAAAAGCTCATAAAGGCGGTTCATGACCTTCTAACCTCAGCTCCTTCACCCTCTGCTGTCTCCAAAGGCTCCGCGGACTGAGATTTATACCCACTCAAGGCCATTACAATGTTATCGCCCTAATTTCTCACCACCTTCTGACATATACATACTTGTTTGATCAGTGAGTTGCTGAGCGTGTCAAGTGTCACCCATCTTACACCACAAACTAGATTAGAGAGACATACAGCTTGTTGGACTGGCTCTAATGGCTCCGAGGTATGTCTTTATCTAAGAGGCGGCCTCGCTCTTTTTTCTTTCTGAGACGACTGTGAATGCATCCTGAAACAGTTTCAATCTGTGGTTGTCAAAAAAGATTAAAACTCAAATTATACCCATATGAAGACAGGAACAGCGGGACAGTTTATGTAGATGCTGAATGAGACTTTGGGTGAGGCACTGACTATTTAAAGCAAATGTGAATAATAGAAAAAGACATTTATGCTATTTTAGCACACTGTTTATTTTATATATGTCTCATTAGATTTTTTTTACTGTTATGATCTTGTATTGTCATCGGTTATTCTTTTCTTTTCTTTTTATATTCCACCCCTCACCTAGCACCTTTAGCACCTCACCTCAGCTTCAGGAACCCTCATCCACGCCTTCATCACCTCCTGTCTGGAATACTGCAACAATCTACTCTAACGCTCATCTTCAAAAACCCTCAATAAGCTCCAGTATGTCCATAAATCTTCACCCACTCTCGCACCCGTGACCACATCACCCCCGTTCTCCATAATATCCAATGGCTCTCCAACCCCCAGAGAATCCACTTCAAAATCCTCCTCATAACATACAAAGCCCTCAATAACCAGGCCCCACCCTACCTGTCTGAGCTCCTCCATCATCACACTCCCACTCACACACTCCGATGCCAGCCTCCTGTCGCCCCCCCACCTGGATCATTCCCGCTCCCACCCTCTGGAACTCACTCCTCAAACCCACCCGAGACTCTCTCTCTCTCTCTCTCCGTATTCAAAAAATCACTCAAGACTCACCTGTGCAACGCTGCTTACAATCACTGACAGTTTCTTCTCCTCATCCCTTATTTGCTCTCTTGCTTGTCTTCTTTTAGTGTGTCCCTGAATTTGTAAAGTGTCTTGAGTGCCTTGAAAAATATATATATAAGTATAATGTAGTATTATCATTTTAATTGTTTGATTCGATATACCTCAGTGCAAACTACAAGGTAATTAGTTGCCAACTTTGCTTTTCTGCTTTAGTGATGGTATTTTATCTTTATTTTATTTCTATTGTTGTTTGTATTTCTTAAAAAGGGCCTTATGAATAAAGTTTATCATTATTATTATTATTATCATTATTGGCAGTAAAGCACAAAAGTATTATGGCAGTAAAGCACAGAGGTAGGAACAAGTCATTGTTTTGCAAGTCACAAGTCTTTGCACTCTAGTCCCGAGCCCTTAGCATTGAGTTTCGAGTCCTAAACAAATCATAATGTGCTCTTTGTCCTTTGTCCTGTCTTAGTGAATTTAACTCATCTCATACTGAAAAATATGTGTTTAAGTTTCTCCCAAATTGGCTTGGGGGAGGGTATCAAGTGTTTTCAAGTCAAACGACTCAAGTCCAAGTGACGTTACAAGTCATTGGTGTTAAAATCCAAGTCAGGTTGTGCAGCTGTTGTGATTTTATCAAGTTGAGTCTCAAGTCATCCGATGTGTGACTCGAGTCTGACTCGAGTCCAAGTCGTAAGACTCCAGTCCACACCTGGTAAAGCATAATGGCTCTGTTGCCCTGTTAGATTCAAAATCTGTATCCAATGTAAATGATTAAAAACTATTTTTTATGTACATTTAATTTAATTATGCTTGTTGTATTGGCATTACACTCAGAGGCCACTTTATTTGGCACATCTGTACAGCAGAAAACATACAGGAGAAGGTAAAAGAAAATACTGTTAATCCCAAAACAAAAAGCTAAAAAGCAAAAATGTATAAGCTTAAATAAATGCTTCAGAAAAACTGTCTAACGAATCACACAAATCTCTACAACAACAACACAAACCTCTAGTTGTATCTGGCCTTTTGGTTTTATCTCCTGAGGTTTTGAGGTATCTGCCTCCACCCAGTTTGTGGTGCTCAAAATATTGAAAATATGCATTCAACAATTTCACAAACAACATCTCATTTCTGTGGATTGTTCACAGTAATCCAGACACTGTTTGCAAAATGGCAAGTCGCTGTTGTATTTTAATATCATCAGCCTATTTCAGTGCTGCAAGCCCCTCAAATGAGAATATGTTCACTTCCATCTTGGAGGCAGAAATCTCATGCACACATCTCAAGACTTCTGTGAATAAATCCAAAACTAACACTTCTTTAAAGCCCCACAAGATTCACTGTTGCAGAAGTAAGACTCCAATATGTGAATGACCTCATCTTTACTTTACTTTGCAGACTAAAGATAACCATCTCTGAGTCACTCATAAGCAGGTTTCAAAGCTCCCACGCCAGCAGAGTATTAGCTGTGCCCTCTTTCACATGTGCATCATGTCAATGTGACACTGTTACAGACGTATAGGACTTGATAAGACAGCGCTAATATTACCACAGCGGAGAGGAGCCACATCTGAAGCGACGTGAGACATCCTCGCTGACGTTTTCTTCAGGGGACTGGCAGCATTACATATTGTACAGCCTCAGTGACTGTGATAACACATCATTATCTATTTTCAGTCGGCTTTACTGAGTCTATGCTGTTATTATGTATGCAGTGTGGAGACGTGGAGGAGAGGGGTTATAGACAGGAAAGTGAAAAAGACATAATTTTCATCCTTTTGGAGGTACAGAATGTGAAAACTCCTCTTCAGTGTTGATCAACTCATTTCTATCTTTACTACTGATTATTAAAAATGTGTATCTTGGATTGTAAGCAGGCAGCAAACTGCTCTTTAGGCAAAATGGTTTCCCAGTTTTCTGTTTTGTCATTTGAATTCAGTCCTGCTTATTTGTCTTTACTGCCACTAAATCAGCCCAGATTTTATTTTATTGAGACAAAACTTTGCTTTAGTGGTTTTCACACTCTCTTACAAGGCCTCACAGCTGGGGGTTCATGAGTAGTGAAGGTGAGAACCTGAATTTAAAATATAAATCAATTCACCCAAATCATAAAAAGGGTATTCTGTTCTGTCAAGTTTCAGTTTTATGTGTACTGATTTTAAATGAATAATTAAACCTAGTCTCATTCCCAGGGTGTCAAAAACTGCTGCATCAGATAGGGACGCACAGGGCATACTTTAGCATCTGTATGAGACACACCAGGCTTTAACCAGCTCCAATGTAAGTCCACCCATGTCATCATTAGACAGAGCAACAGATGCCCCATGTACAAGGCTGTTGACCCATGAGACTGGTGTTTGTGTCCTGTGTGAAACCAAGTCTAAGTTTTAAGTCAAGTGAATCAACTTGCATGACTAGCGTTAACCACAATCTTTTCCTAACACTAACCAAATAGTTTTGTTGCCTGAACCTAACTGCCTTGAGCCTTTTAGCATCAAGGTACTATGCAAAACACTGACACCAGGGGTTTCTGCCCAAGCTTCAAAATATGACAAGAAGAGACCAGGTTATCTTGCTATCCCAGCACCATTAAAGCTCAATAATTCACACAGAATGAATTTTTTAAATTCCTTGTATCCAGGTAATTACCGCTTTCAGCCCAGAAATAAACCCCAAATACTGCCTCCCAAAACCACAATGTGTCATTTTTAGTTTCACTTTAGTTTTTGTACAGATTTTTGGGAAAATATCATTTCTGAGTTGTAGTACAGGTGCTGATATGTTTTGTTACCATTGGATGGAGCCATGTTAGCTGATTCCTGCTGTTACATGTATTTGTGCTGATGTTAGGAAACTTTCCGGGGGTTTCCAGATGTTTGTGTATTAGTTGTTTGGATAAATTATTGAACAATAATGAATATACAAACACCCGGAAACCTTCATAACATCTTAGGCTATGAGGTGAGTACATTACATGTTGATTTTAACGTTTATAGAGACGCAAATCTATGTTGCGTCGGGATTTAGTGTCAGCCGAGATGCAAGGCCTTTTGTGAACTGCCCGAAGTTTGAGAAGCTATCCGAAGTGAAGTGGTTAGCGCATATGTATAGGCTTTTTCCAACACTGACTGGGACATTACCATCAAAAATGAAATTAATCCACACAGACTGTTGTTTCTCTGATGCTGGGAGCCTATGTAGTGAAATGTGTGGGTCTGTACATCCCACAACTGAGCAGTGGTACTTTTTACAGCTAGCCATTGTGTACTGAGAATCCTGCTCCGCATAAGGAAATTGAAGATGGCGAGGGTCACAAACATTTCAGTCCTCAGAGTGGGTGGGGAAACCTCATATGGGGGCTGGATATGCAAATGTTGATATACTATTACATAATAGTATATCACTATCTCGATTCGACCGTTTAACCACAGGCATTTAATTTCAGCCGACCCCATAACAATGAGGTGGTGTTAAAATTTCACTGTTGGTGGATCAGGTAAGCCAAATATCCCAAATACATATAAATGGCTTTAAAAAGTGAATTTTCCATAATATGTCTCCTTTGAGAGGTTGTCGGTTTTAGCTCCATCAGTCTCCTCATCTAACTCATGGCATGAAGGCAAATAAGCAGATCACCGAAAACTATTCCTTTACGGTATCTGCTTCTGTGATTTTTGGCCCTACTACAATACAATGGAAGTTACTGTAACCTAAAAGGTTAGAAAATTAGATTTTAAAAAATCAGCAGCAATGTATCACACCAAAAACCATCCATAAGTGGTAGCAGAAATTTTAAGACCTTCGAAACTATCTGCATTATTTCCAGAGGTAGCTGAAAATTTATTTTGTAATTTGGGTGAACCGACCCTGTTTGGAGAGCAGTTTGTGCTGTTTACCTTTGTACAGCAGCTGACTGGTTTTAAGCCAAGCAGGCAGAGTTTGCTAAATGACTTGGAACTGGACACCAGGCGTTTTGCTGTTGTCTCCTGACACACTCACCAGCTCTCACAGCTTCATCACCTCCCCCTTTCATCATGGGAGTTTTGCAGAAACTCTTGTTTTATCTAATTTGACTTTTTTTAAAATGTGGTAAAGGGTGGGAGAGCACCTTGCAGTTTCAGCTCCATTGTGTCCAGGCTCTGGGCCTGCAGCCAAGCATTCTTTGAAGGGGAGAAGCTCACTGATGTTGTGTTAATAAATGGCTCCAGTGGTTTATCACTGGTGGCTCACGATGTGGGCCGAAAGTCCCTGTGTTGTTCGACTGTTGAACGTGGTTTAATGTTTTACTCTTCCCTTGGCTGTAAAAGTCTGCGTCTATACAAGTGGAATGTGTGAATCATGTTGAGCAGCTTTGGCAATGACACAAAGGACTCTGCAGTCACTACAATATATTAAAAAAGCAGGAATGTTGAGTGCAGTCCAAAATGCACAATGTACACACTCAAGCTCCATGAAGTGTCACAGGATTTCTGAAGTGTCCTTGAGCAAAACACACACAGTCCTATGGCTGACCCTGCACTTTAATCCCTTTGATCTATTTCCCTTTGGATGGATCAGCTATGTTTAACACTCACATATGTATTGTGCTTATGATTTTTTTCTTCAGAAATTTACAATTTGCCATGAGGCCAATTTAAAAAGAGGGCGCCAGGCTGCTGGTTTCACAAAATGATGTAATTTCATTGATAAATATCCAGGAAGCAATCAAATCGATGGCTTTAAATCAGTATTTCTCAATATTTCTATATAAAATATGGATTATTAGCATTGCCGCCTCACAGCAGGCACAGGGTGGGGGGGTACGAACCCAGGGTGGGGGAGCCCCTCCGTGTGGAGCCTGCATGTTCTCTCTGTGTCTGCGTGGGCCTTAGTTACCCCAGCTTCCTCCCACAGCCCAAAGACATACAGGTTAGGTCAACTGGAGACTCTAAACTGGCTGTAGGTGAGAATGTGAGCATGAATGACCTGTCCAAGGTGTACCGTGGCTCTCGCCCAATGTCAGCTTGGGGGGGGTTGGTGACATTAGGGGATGTACTATGACTGTACTATGTCCACTGGGTCCCAACAACAGGCAGCTGTTTTTAATGAAAAAAAGGTTGGATTTGACAACTGTACACTACCTGCTCAGCACCAATCAACAAACAGAAACAGTTAGCAAGCAGCTGGTGAAAATAATGGTACGTTTTAACAGCTGAAGAAGCAAATATTTCCATCAGGATGTTTCCCTCAGTAGTAGAGACCCAAAAAAAAAGTGCTAAAAAGGAGAGTAAGTGTTGGACATACAAGTATGACTCCAAATTACAGCTGACGTTGCTACGTCTGCAACTGTTTGCTAATAAATTTGTCATATTAACTTTAGAAACATATCAGTGTTGTATTTAAAGCTTGTTCCGCTGCCTCATGTGACCTCGGATTACCTGTATCAAAGAGAAAACTACATTAAAACTACATTACAAAAGTAAAATCACAATATACAGGCCATGCTTTCCTCCTAATTAAATTACTTTTTCCCTCTATTATAGGTGCCACATTCCAGCAACATTCCTCAGACTGTTTTACAACAGTGACCTCAGCTGCAGTAAATGGGCACCATCCTGCAACAACAAGTCTTAAATGTACATTGTGTTTGTAGAGAAAACAAAGCAGGACCTCCTAACAAACCAGCCACTGCTTAGTCAGGGTGTGGTAGACGTCGCCCCGGTAAAGTGCCACATATAGTTAATCCACTCCATGTGCTTGAAACCCGACACACTGACTGAGAGCGGAGGCACAACAGGACAGACGGCCTTGTCAGTAATGGAGGGCTCCCTCCGGACCCATCAATATAAAACAGCACAGCCTAATGATCATATTCTTCATCTTCCATCACCCCAAGACCTGCAGCGTGGTCTGCTTCAGCATGCAGACTACAGCTGGGGGCCATAAAGCAGGAGACTGCAGGGGCCACAGGCCAGGCATCAATAGACTGCATGTTTAATTAGCCTAAAAACTATTTTCTTAACCAGTTTCTTTACATGAAAGAAGCATTTTCTGGCAAAGTTAGAAAAATTATGGCTATTTCACATGTGAGATTTCTGTATTTTTGTTCTTTTTCCTTGCTTTCCTCAGTGGTATGAGGTGGGTGGGACTGTATAAGAAAAGGGTAATGTCACATGATCCTGTGCACCAATCAGAGTTTTGCAACATTTGAATTACATTACCTCAAACAACCCACATCTACACAGTCAAAGCAAAACACAGCAAAGCAGGAAGTTTTCAAGGGCTTTCATTTAAAAAGAAAGATTTGCATCAACTTGGTTGTGATATGTTTTGAGAAAAGGATAGAAAAAGATTATAAAATAAGATGAGTCAGTTAATTTCAGAAGTTTTTTTGGCTAAAACATTGTAATTTTTCAGAGGTTAATTATGAGCTTTTTTGAGCTTCAACAGCATCTCATGCAGTCTATGAATGGAATTGGCTGAGGTGTCATCACATGATCGCCTGTTGAAGCCTTTTGCCAGTAAACATACTGACTGAACTGCTCAATAAACGTGTTGTGAGTCAATATGTTTAGATGATTAGAAAACTTAAGCATGGAATTAATTGCTTTCACAGTATTTCTGCTTTAGGGTATTTTTTACTCCCTCTGTCTCCATGCTAAAGAGCAGCCCAGTCCCCATATAAAAATGTTGGCATTGTACATTTTTGCAAACCTCAGATATGTTACATTTGTATGATTCGCACACGTCATATCAATGTTTGTAAAGTGACATAGTTCAGATTACATGTATATAAGCTGACTTTGTCACTGGCCAGCGGAGGGGATGGTGGATAGTGTGACATCTAGGCGAGATGGCTGCCAAGTTCCAGACAATAAACCAGTTGTTCAGCGGAAGTTTCAGAGTTGATTGTGCCATCAAAACTGGGTGTATTTTAGGGGGAAATCAGCAGGTATCTTCAGTGTCAATTGTGCCACAAAAACTGGGTGTTTTTTGGTAGGACATCTGCAGCATTTCCAGCAGCGATTGTGTCACGAAAACTAGTTTTTTTTAGCAAGACGTTGGCGGCATTTCCAGCAGTGATTATGCTGCTAAAACCAGGTATTTTTTCAGTGATACATCGACGGCATTTCCAGCATAGCGTCAGTTTTACAACTAAAATTGCATGTCTTTTTTTGTGAGACATCAGAGGCATCTCCAGCCTCAATTGTGCCACCAAAACTGGCTATTTTTTGGTAGGGCATCTGCAGCATTGTCATCAGTAATTGTGGCACCAAAATAGGTGTTTTTCAGTGAGACACTAGCAGCATTTCCATCAGCGATTGTGCCACCAAAACCATATTTTAAGCCAATTTTTTTTTCTAACCATAACAAAGTGTTTTTTATGCTGAAACATAACATTAACCACAGCATTACTGAAACATTAAGTTTAAAGGTATACTCTACATAATAACATACAAATGTTACATATCTGTGGTTTGCAGAAACTTACAATGCAAACATTTTTTGTGGAGATAGGGTTGTAAAAAGAGAAAGTGTATTGACATGAATATCCCGAGGGCAAGTATGTGGTAACCATCATGCCAGAGTTTTTCTACCCTTACACTGTCTATTTTTAGAGTAACACAAATTTGGACATCATCCCCGAACAATGGAACCCCATGAAAGTACAAGACTGCAGTTTTAAGGTTTTAGGGCGGTGTCAGATCAAAATATTCCCTCAAAAAGAGGAGTAATCAACCAATCCTGATCTGTACTCCCTGTTGCCTGCCTTTTCCACAGATGTAATTACCCAGCTGTATTTGGCATGTATTATTTTCATTCAGCTGGGAAAATTAGCAATAATCACAACTCTGAGCATGACAGCGAAGTTTCAACCGGCCAATCAAGACAATAGTTTTGGATCCCGCAAACCCAGAAAAATGTACCGCAGATCCCTCTCTCAGCATCTCCCATCCCACGTGGCTGATTCTTAATCAGAAACAGGCAGACTGGATCAGGTCCCACATGTGGAAGACTGGATTATAAAAGCTGTGAACAATTAACATGCATGAGGGTCTGCCCTGCCTCAATGAGAAAGGAATGGTATCTGCTTATGTTAATTTCTCAGGATTAATTTAAGAAGCTTTTAAGGGCACTTCAGTAGGAAGGATTTTTAAAGTGGAGTGACTCTTTCTCCTGCTTTGGCAAGCCACGTGAAAACCTTGCTTTACTGAAACAACTGTACATCCAGTACTTCAGAACTTCTGTATGCATAAATAATGAGTTAAGTGTGAGCAGCAAACTCTCTGGTGCCACCACACAATGACATTTTGGGACAAACTGGGATGAGAGTGTGTTCCTGTGTGTGTGTGTGTGTGTGTGTGTGTGTGTGTGTGTGTGTGTGTGTGTGTGTGTGTGTGTTTTTCTGTGGTGTTGGCTCAATGCTGGGCTGGCGCCATGTTTGGCCCCATGGCTGCAGCTCCAGATGTGAAGGACTGCTCAACACACCCCAAGGAGGAAGAGGATGAGGAAGAGTCCACAGCAGGATTGAGAGGGAGGAGGGACCGCTGCAGGGAAATTGAAACGTGACCCCGGCGTCCTCAACGCTCCCTGCACCGCCCTGTGAGACACATAACTCACTCTGAGGAGTTAGAGCTTTCAAGGGACTGTGTGAAAATTATTTTGGTAGGGAGGGGGGCTGAAATTTATATTTCACTTTTCAAAAAAGGTCCTGCTCAGTGTTGACACAGTATTTTCTTTGTACCTTTCCCTGAAACCATCAGCTGACTGAGGGCGTTCACCCTTCTCAGTTCAGTCAGTTAGATTTGACACAGCCTCTGGGAGGCCATCAACTCATTGCTGTCAAACTTTAAAACGCTTTTTCTTTCTCTACTGCTCTCAGTTTTCAGTGCATTGGAAGATAAATGTGACACACCTCCACTGCCTTTGTCAAATAAATTAAGTTACATAGCAAACCCTTCTTTTAATTAGCCTCTCCTGAATTAATTTAGTTTTGTACTCCACTTTATATCTTAATGAAATAATAGTGTAACTGCCAATGCGTACATCAGAAGTGAAATTTGAAGATGTTAATTTCATCAACAACAATGATGTCAAAAAACATTTGTTGATCAGCTTTTTTCATGTTGAAAGGAAGACTGGAACTGAATAAATGTATCCTTTGAAAAATGGAAACTATAATGAAATGTATTTGTTTTTTTCCCTAATGAATACAATCTAATCACTGATGTAATTAACAGTTATGCAGTGTGGAAAAACCTTTTTTTAAATCTAACATTTAACAACTTACATGCATCCCTTGGATCACACATTGTGTGCCTGATTATCATAGAGTTGCCCCTCCTGACCCACTCTGTCTATCGCTGCATCAGACCACAAATGAGACAAGAATTAGCTAGCTGGTCACCACACGGTTCCACTACCTTGCTCCCCTCCGCCATGGGCTGCTTCCCCCCTGAGAGGAAAGCAGGCAGCAGCTCGGAAGACCGACCTCCACCTGCCACTGTAGCAACTTGAATACAGCCAGGGCAAAACCCTCCAGTGCCGAGTGTCACAGTGGGCTGGTGGCAAACAGCAGCACCGGATCTAACCTTTGAAATGGCAGCAACAGAAAGTTTGCTGATTGGGCTGCCAGCTTTCCCTGGAGCTGGAGTTTGTGCTGGCTGGATTCAGATTTCTGCGGTGGTGGCTGACTGGAGGCTTTGCTGATATGAATACATGTCTTATTTTGTTTATTGTCCAACTTTCTTTTCAACTCGTGTTGATGAATAAGTTTTCCTTTTTTGTGTTGCTGGAAAAGCAAGTTTCTCTGCAGGTTTCTGGACCATTAAATCAGGCTTTCACCAAATGTCTATGGACACACATCATCAGCATTTGTATAATGCCTTCTCTCTGAAATGACCTGTGATTGGCAAAATTTCTCCATCACAGGCTAGATTTTCTAAAGCCTGAAAACAGCCAATATTAGGTGCAGGAGTCTAGAGATCTCTTAGACAGCTAGAATTAAGAGGTGCTTTAAGTTTACAATAAGATTTAAACCCAGTTAGGCCAAAATGAAACTGCTTACCACAGCATCAACAAAAATAAATAAATAATACATACATACCGTCCCCCTTTTCTGACCTCTCTTCCCTGCCTTAATTTTTTCATACCAAAACAAAGCCAATGAAATGATCTCTTCTGATAGATACAGCGATGAAACAATGTTTAACAGATCCCAGTTGTCTGCTTCAACCCCAACCAGTGGACGCCTGCCAGTCATGCTGTAAATCAACTGCAGTGGACGAATTCCTTTTTATCGCATTAACTCTCCCCTCTTGTTAGAGGCCAAATATTGCTGATTTACATATGCAATTAGCAGCACTGAAGGGGCAAATTTCAGCTTGACAATAGTTGTCATGGTCCAAAAGAGTAATGCAATTAGAGCCAATTGTTTAAACACGCCCGCTTGATTCAATTACTCACGTGCAGCTGACAATCAGTGTCTGGCTGTTTGAGATGCACAGCTAATGAATGACATCAGGACATGCTGCCACCTTGCATTACTGCATGCCTGAGTTTCCACAGGCGCAGTCGCCAAATAACACCAGATTCCTTTTAAGTAAAACATGGAAAAATCTTTTCATGTCAGCACAAAAAAACTGCAGTGATAAATGATGACTTAAATGAAAGGATCTACATATTCTTTGATGTGTTTGAGGTGACTGTAATTTTCCATCTTGAATGTGTGACATGATCTCGTAAATGAGAACAGAAGCAACAAAGATTTAATTTAATGTTACATCCAGAGGGCTTTTATTATCAACTTTTTTTTACAGTTTCACATTGCGAGAAGGAAATAAAAGTCTCTGCTGAATACGTTTTCTCGCTCACGCCCAAGTTATAAAGGCGGTAATAAAAAGTAAGAATACTTAGAAGAGACAGGAACCTCTACAGAGCACGCTGAGCTCATTGTTTTTCATCCTTTGCACAAAGTTCAAAAAGTTCACGTCCCACAGCTTCAAACAGCCTGAAATCATAGAGGGGACGGGATTTTAATAAAAGCAGGGAGGATCCGTTTGTGTGAACGGCTCAGATTTAATAAAGTATGTAAATAATCCCTGAATCTTTCATATTACAAGTCAGAAATGTATAGCGCACAGTTTTGTTTGACATATTCAGCTGAATTTAAAGGCAATCTGAAATTTAGTTAAAGAATAGATAAGATCAGCATCTTACTAAACCTGCAGCAGTGTACACTTCATGATAATATATATACTTAGAGCAAGCTGTAGAGCAAGCATTGGCTGCTTATCTCAAGGGTTTTAATGCTACACTTATTTGGCTGGCAGCCCTCAGTAATCAATACCCAGGTTTCTTTATATATTGATGTGAACAGTTCAGCTGCTGGCTCATTTAGAAATGGGTGTAGTTCTAGTTTTATTTAGCCACTGGAGACAGTGGCAGCTGGTTTAAGTGGAAAAAAACAACATTCCTTACCTCTTAACTTTTAAGTTATTTCACTAACAGTCCGTATCACCCCCTCCTGCCTTTGACTAATAGTATTTATCCACAGGGACGTCTTGGGACATATATTTTTAATATAGCGTTATTACATATTTTTTACGTCTACTGTTACTTCTCTGATTTGCCTTAATGTGTGTATGTTGTGTGTATGTTCAGTGTATGTTATGTTATTGCTACTGGATGCTTGAATTTCCTCCGGGATCGATAAAGTATCTATCATCATCATCATCATCATGAGAGGTCACACTGCTTTCCAGCATTGGATGCTTGATTGGCATGCAACCAGGCACTTTGAAATCTGCTCCCAGATTTCAAACTGGACCAACATGGTGGCTTATTTGGGAAATGTGTTTAAGCCTTGCAATTGCTGAGTCCGTCTTCATTTCAGATTGACAGTGGTTGGTTTAAATGTTTTTCTATAGTTTTTAGAGGCGGTCAGTCATGCTGAGCCCTGATTTACATAAAGTAACCTAGATTCCACTTTATGCAAACGACAAGCAGGTGCCCGTTCTCTGGAACGCAACGCTGTGCTACCAGAATGCATTGCACAGATGTTTACATAGACAATAAATGGAAAGTATGGAAATTACATATCCTTTGGACACGTACCAGAACACAGTAAGGCCTTTGCTATGGTACAGGATATTAAATGGTAAGTGTTCCTATTTATTGGAATTTATATGAACCTTCTATTTCAGTTGTTATCTACAGTAACTTTGTGAGAAATAAAAAAAACATTTGAAGTAAACTACGAAGAAGGAAATCTCATCAGGACACCACATGTTTCACTAATGGGGATAGACTTGGCCCATGAGCTGCTATTTGCCCATCACTTACACACTATAGCATTACATCATTAACCTCTCACACTCTGCGAGGATGCCAGTGTCCTCAGCTGACATTACTGTCTTTAAGAGGCTGTAGAGTTTATAGTGAAGAGACTGGTATCAATTGAAATGAGCAGATGTAAGAAATCCATTGGTAATAACCACTTCAGGCTAGCTTGTCAGAAAGGATTGGTCAAATAATGCTCCAGTGTTTTTTGTGAGGGAAAACTGGCAACTCTCATGCAGTTATTTGCATGCAGCACCTGTGTGTTATTTCCGCCTTCTGTATTTTAATACTTCCGCATACTGGGGTCCTTAAACAGGATTGGAATTGCAGAAGCTGGGTACGACTGGAAAACTGTGATGCTTGTGGAGTCAGTGAGCCCAAATTTATTCATGTGTGATGCTGTTAATCCCCATAGTATTTATCTTATTGTAGTGAGACCATTTCTTTGAAACGGACATCACTGTATAAAATGACCTTTTGTGACATCATGAAACTTTACAACCACAAATTCAACTTGGGCATTTATAGGCTATATGGCGTGCTGAGGTATATTGACAGTTACAGGTTTCTCAGCAATTTCCAAAACAGAAATATTTGACATCCAATCACAGAAAAATGCAATTCAAAAATCTCAAAATGTGTTTTTTTAACCAAACCACATGGATTTTTTATGGTGTTTCTGAAGGTCTTAATGTGGTATTTTGGAGGGTATTTTGGACTTTTTGTTCTTTAATCAATTCTTGTTTGGGAAAAGATGCTTAAATTAAACACCAAATGGCATCAACCCAAAAATTGCTGCAACAACTTATTAGACATAATGGAGCATTGGAATGGCCATCATATACTTCCTTCATAATGTTCTAAGCGCCTATACACTCTAAACTGTAAAAGTTTGAATAGACACCTAACCATAACACAATGTTGAGCTCACATTTATGACTAGAAAAACTTGAGAAACACTTCTGTGCGGCATATACTGTTGGCCTCTCATAACCTCCTAAAGATCCCATGCACTCCATAAAGGGAGGCCAAAAATGGGTCTATGGTGGAGAGGGTGTGAGGAGGTTAAATGTTGCTACACAACAAGGAAACAGTAATGTCAAATAATTAGATATCATAAGTAATAATATAATTACATGAAATGGGATGCTGCATATTGCATATATTTTGCCGTTCTGTATTTTTACTGAATGCAGGACTTTTGACTTGGAAAAGAGCATTTTTAAATTAAAGTATTGATACTTTACTTCCCTGTTACTTTGTTTAGGAGTAAAAAAATCTAAACAGCAACACAAATGACCATAAATGTGAGTCCTCTTTTTAGGTGTCACCTTTTCAAACCTGAGGACCAACCTTTTTGCCAATAAATGTCAGCTTTGTGTCAGGACAGCTTGGCCCGGCAACAAAACATCAATTGTTTCCAATTGGCAGAATTTCCTTCCCTCAGCCGTGGCTGCGGCCAATCAGAGGCCAGCTTGGTGGAACAGAGCACGTTCACCGTGGCAACCGCTCCACTCTACCCCTGCTCACTGACACTCCTCACACCGTCCTCACTGTCAGATGGTCAAAATAACACCCACCGGTGAAGTGAAACTGGTCGTTCCTGCAGCTTGGGATGAGGTAAATCTCATCCGAGCAGAGGAAGAGGACTGTGTGTGTGTTTTACATCTCCTGCTTTTATGAAAAAACATTTTCTCACATAATCTGTGGCTGATACTCCACATTAGGGGGTGAGGTTGTCTCAGGGGTTGAGGGTGGTGTCTCCAAATGAGTAAGACATGAGACAATCTGCAAGCTTGTGAAGGAAGCGTCCTGTGCCTATAGCAGCAGCATGTGGGGGGAGGCAGTGATATTTGAGCCACAGCACAGATGTGGGAAAAAAAGCTCAAGACAAGTGTGGGAGGTGCTGTGTGTTTCAATGCAGCTGGGTCAAAAGACAAACCACGCTTATTTGAGTAACCCTTCCCTGACCGCGCATTACAGCAAACACACACTAAACACGCAGACCCCCAGTGGAGAGACCTGCTTGACACAGAGCTGAATGTATTTACTCCTCTACCTCTTTGAAATGACAGTGTTGCCATTAGAGGCTCAGAGAAACTGGGAAGCCATGTTTGGAGGATAATCTTGGCCTGACCATCTGGTCAAGATTTTCTCTCTTTTCTCTGGATTTCTGATTTCCTCTTTTTTTTCTCCCATGAAAGGATGAAAAAAAGTCTTTTTGTAGTCTTGAAATGCAACGGAAGTCTCACATGGTTTGATTTTACTCCTTCAGATGGATAATTGACAGGCATTTGTAGCAGAAAGGGCAAAGGCTCGTGCAGCATCCCAAGCCAGTGGTGAACTACATAATCTATACTTATACTATTACTGATCACTTCCAGTTGCTTCTGCCCATCTGGATGCTTCAGCAATCCCATTGCCCTCCCAGTATAATCGCTGTTGACACAGGAAATTTAATCTAGATATCTTGGTGATGATGAAAGTGGTTGTAATAGGATTAAACTAGGCTTGACAGGGGTGTGACATCGCCACTGCAGGGCATTACTCCATGAGTACAGCACTGAATTATGCTGTTGGTTGGATGCAACCTGCTGCAAATATACCATGCACCCTGGACCTGGGGGAAATGATCTATTCGAGTCATTAAAAAACAGTAAAGACATTGATATTTTCCCAAATTTAACATAAAAGAGCAGTAATTATAAAGTAAACACCAGCGTATTTGCAGGTTTATGCTACTTAACAACAACTTGTATATACTTTTACCATTTCTATATGCAAAACAGAAGTATTTAGTAGTTAACTAGCAATCTCGAGACATGCTAATGTTGTATATTTCATTTCAGAGATATCAAGTTTTCATTCATTTCTCTTATTGTTATATAATTGCTTTGCAGAAAAGACTGATTTGAGAAGTTTGCAACACAGTTAGAGGGGCGCTTCCCTCTGTGTAGTGATACAGCTGGTGGGTGTAGTTCGATAGAAAAAAAATAGTTCCTACATGAAACTGTTCACAACAAGGTCTGTGGATTATCTTATCTATCTTATCTATAACTGGGTCATGGTTTCTGGAAAGACATTGCTGTGGAGTTTTTCAAAAGTATTTTTTGCCGCCTTGAGCACCACAAATCAAATGCCATCTAGTTCCATTATACTGGAGAGAAGGCAGGCATCTCTACAGCCAATATCTCCTACACTCAATAACTCACACCAAAACAATCTGGACTGATCAATAGCACCACAGGTAACAGGAAAATAATATAATTACATGAATGTCCTTGTTCTTTTTCTGTATTTGTGATTATTTTATCTCAATACACTTTACAATTACTATTAATGTTTGTATATAGTATTTAATATCCTTTAGTTTTATGCTTTACTTTGCGTATAGTAGATACTTATGCTGCTGTAACGCATTCATGCCCAGCTTTGGATCAATAAAGTTTGTCTTACTTGATCATATTTTTGGCCTTTTATCTGTCATTTTTGGAAATTTTTAGTGATCTTCACGTGTCATTTCACATATCTATAATATTGATGTTCATTCCTTAAATTTTCTTGAAAAACCTTTTTAAGTTTAAGTTGTGAAAGATATTTGCTGCTTTGCTGTGTTGTTGGCATATAATCAAAATCATGTGACGAAGTTATTAAAATTCTCCACCTGTAAACAAACATTATTTCCTCCTCTCCCAGCAAACATCACTGCTATTGGAAATCAATGCAGAAAACAAGTCAACATGTAAACATGTTCTGAAAATCAGTACATGAGTTTAATTGCCTAATAAGACTAGTGCCTCTCCCGTGGAGTAAGAGGTTTAGGATGAGTGGATGTGTAAGACAACAGCTTCACTGTGACCAGAAAATAACTTTACATGTACTTTTAGCTACCCACTAGTTATCTTGCAAAAATGGTTGGTCAGTTGATCTCCTGAAAATGGGAAATAAAAATAGGCCAAAAGACCATAAAATGTCTATTTTAGTCTGGACTGAAGGAACTTAAAGTCTTTTGGTCTGCTCATGTATCTGCCATGTGGCCTTTTACCATACGGCCAGATTATGGGTTGCATGGTTGGGGCCACAGAAAGCCATTACTTAGGGGCTAAAGGCAGGAGTTAAGATTATCTGCAGGACTTCAGGCCAAAGAGATTTGTTTCCACAAGCACAACACAACACTGTGTTTAGTAGTGAGAGGATTCTGGGGTGGCAACGGTTAAATCCAAGATTAAGCTAATTTAATTCTGACTGATGAGCATTTTAGCTGAATTTCTGGCGAACTGTGTGACTTTCCTGTGAACCCTTATTGTGTGACTGATAATTCACTAACAATGAAAACTGACGTATCAAAGTAAGTGAGACACAAAGATGACTTATAACTGCAACTCCTCTCAGAAATAGGGAAATGGGAGCCCAGCCCTGTTGTGAGTAAGCTCAATGGCTCACAGGCATGCTATTGAAACCACAAACGTACTGTAGCCGTTGAATAATCAGCAATTTTACCTTGACTTGGTTAAAGTTTGGTTTGTTTCAGGTCTTTAGAAAGAAATATAACCCTCTAATGGTACTTACGAAACTAGCTGGAACACCTGTACAGCTCTCTGAAGATGAGTGGCAGATCTATCTTAACAAGTAAATATGGTAATGTGTTAATTTAACACTATTTCTACTCGTATGAAAGAAATAAAACCATATTAAATGTCATTTCCACTTCTTGTTTATATGTATGCCTGGATACAACTTCTGAATGTGATTATTAAAGTCCAGGTGAGGTAAAATCAGCGATCTTGTTGAAAACGTGAAAAGACAGGGAACTGTGTAGTACGGCCCTGATGAATTAGACCATAAAACTGTTTTTCACCATATTTGTGTCCATAATTTTGGGGGGGCAGCCCTAAAATCATAGCTCTGTGACACTCTGGAGGCATCCTTATCATAACACCTTCCCTACTTTATGAAAACTAATGTGAGAGTGCACAGCATCAGTGTTGACTCATTTACTCACTATGTGCTGGCAGCGAGTTCACTATATTTAACAAGCTCTCTGAGCTCTTTCAGTCTAATAAATACATTAATAAGCAACCCTGTTAAATGCTACCATCACATCAACACAAGCAGACAGCCATCACAAATGTGCCCAAATCGGCTAGTTATTGCTCATTACTGCGGACACACCCCCAGCGTCACGGTGCAGAGATTTCTATTTATTTTTTTAATGATTTTGAAACCTAATTTTATATAGTAGATGAATATTTAATAATTCAAAGGGCTGGATGGTTAGTGATACATTTTTCTGTGGTGTGATAAACTCATTACGTATTTATTTGTGATCACTGGGACTGTAGGATTTGCCTTGAAAACTTTTTAAACCTGCAGTAAGTGATTTTTGGGCCACTTGGGGGCAGCGGAAACAATTTACAAATACAATATTGACATATAACTAACTTGTTAGCAAACAGTTACTCATTTACACAGCTTTATTTGATTAGCACATTTCATACGCCAGGGCAATTCAAAGTGCTTGACAGACCAGTACAATATAAAACATAATAAAGGACATAGATTTGCAATGAAAAAATAGAAAAGATTTAAATAGTAAAACTTATTTTTAAATTTATGATGTAAGAAATCCTAATCAAAAATAGCAAAACCGCAGACAAGGTGCTGGGATAAAAAAAAGATATGTGACTAAAAATCAAGTTTAAAAAAAAGTTGCCCAGTAATTTGTCTGTCTGCAGTTTGGTGCTGAGCAGTGTATTGTGGGTTTTTAGAGCTTTTTCTGTGAAAGCAGCTGCTTGCTATGGCTAAGATCGATGCTACGAGGGCACTGAGAGTAAACCAGAACAGTTAAGATTGATATAACAGCCCCTTTAACGAGAGTGGCTATCTAATCTAATGGATTTCTTGTATTTGAGCCATTTGAACTTGCTGTTGAACGTAACTTTAAATCATAGACAGTCATACAAGAACCACAACTTAATCTGTGAGACTGATAACTGAAACCCATGAAATTAGTTTTACTATCAGTCAAGTTAAGGTTAAGTTATAAACAAAGGGTTGTTCTTTTTCACTTTGGATATGACTGAAATTAAATATCCGCCTGGGCAACGGGGGAATTTGGAAACTAAAGGACAGTGAGCCACAGGGACACACAGTACAGTCAGAGTGACATTCTTCAGCAGAGGTTTTGATGTGGATGAGCAGGAAGCCTCCAGAGGTTCACACGCTGCCGGGATGATTTGTCATCATGAATGTCGACTCATGTAAGCAATGGTCACTGAAAGGCCCTTTCAGGTTCACCAACTCAAACCGCAAACCTCCTGCGAACACACTGCACACATGACCATGAAAGTTAAATGTGCACTGTTTTATCTCAGAAGGTGCTTATTAAGATGCCAAACCCTGGGAGTGAGCGTTATTCTTAGATGTACACAGAGAAAATAGCTTGAAAACAAAAGGAATTCACACACTGCAAGGATGAAATGGGTGTTCTGTTACAGTTTGTTAAATTACACATTAAGTTAGGGAGAAATATAAGAAATATAGACATCAGGGTTTGCGATTTTGGCCTTTATGATACTTTTTTGCAAACTTTTCATTAAGTAACTTACATAAATGTTTCTTTTGGATGAGATACTCTGACGTATACTTTTTATTTTCACAAGCATCACAGCAAAATTTAAGGGGCATACACTCTTAAACACAGGTGTGTCTGTGCACAGAAACACAGCAAACATCATAATTACGTTGAATCACGTACACATACAACAGTTTCTCTGCTGAACTGTGTAGGAAGCGACAGATTTCCAAGACTTCTCTCTCTCTCACAGTATACAAACAGAGGCTGACAGAGTCTCACACCTCTCCGGATGTTTGCATCAGAGCTGTCGGAGAATCCTCACAGAGGTGTCAAATACTGGCTGTTTTTATGGTGCGTCTTTTAAAAGGTTGCTCAAAATATCCATGAACAGCAGGGTTGAGTCTGAAATGCTGTTGCAGGCCCTTCAAATGTCCATGAGCAACATGTCTTTCTTTGGTGGTTTCTTATCGACCTTAACAAGTTTTTATGCGGAAAAAATCATATGAGAGCATATAACTGTGCACTAAAACATTTGGTCAGGACTTTGGAAAAATGGATAGGCTTGGATTTTAAGTTTTGTTTGTCAAATCTACATTTTCCATGATCATCCTTCATAAAACTATCACTACTAAGGCAGTAATAAATAACAACAAAAGAAACAACATGTCTTTAATCTATCAATATAACTACCAGATCCTGAGCACAGGCTTGACATAACCAGCCTCAACATGCATGAACTTGGCAGGTGTAGCTGTTCTAAAGACAACAACCTAAACAACAACACCACAGGGAACTAGCCACACCTAAACAGACACCATCAATCACACATGTCCTTGTACAGGTAGAAAATAATTAAACCCAACACCTCTGAATGCAAAGCAAACACATGAGTGACAAACGATACAACATTTTCAAGACTCGAGCGCACCTTTAGCATCATGTTCTAATACCCAGTGGTGGACGAAGTATTCAGATTAAAAGTACTTATACCACACAGTACAAATACTCTGTTATACTTACAAGTCCAAGCTAAATAAGTCGGCTATTGTCAGGAGGATGTACTGAAATCATTAAAAGTAAAAGTAATGTTTTATTATAGGACCAAATATTGCTCTCAGTATGGATTAACCTGGGCATTCATTTCTCCATCGGTCAATGTAAAAATTCAGAAAATAGGGAGAAATGCTGCCATGATTACCCAAAGTGAAATTTTCACAATGCTCGCTTCTTCAATCAACCGTCCAAACCTCAAAACTATTAAAATTTGATTAGAATTATTAAAAGAAATAAATGAAGTAAAGTAAAAGCGGCAAATTCTCACATTTATTAACCTGGAATCATGAAATGTTAATACATAAAAATTTCTTCGTGATTATCAACAGAGCTGAATTTATTTTCCTGTCAATCAGCTAATTGATTGATTGAGTTTATATTTCAGCTTTACCGGTATGCTGTTGGAAATTTAATTTAGAGTTGTGTAACAAAACATTTTATACATTTTTTCATATGTTTTGTGTGCAAAAATCTTAATTTGTAAATTAACTAAAGTGGTCAGATTGATGTAGTGAAATATAAAGTACAATATTTCTCCTCAGAAAAGACTCAAATAGAACACAAATACCTTAAATTTGTAGGAGTATAAAGGCTACATGAGTAAATGTACATTGTTACATCACACCACGCTTTATTAGATTTTAGCCTATTGTCATTCAGCAGCCATGATGGGCATAAGAAGAGCAGAAGTAAAGAAGTAAATTCATCTCACCATGGATGGTTTGTTTACATCACAAGGTGCAGGTGGCGAGGTGTAGAGTTTAATATGGGGATGATTTCATTTCTAGCCACTCACCTTCTCCAACCGCGCTTCCTTTTAACATCTTGCTGTGAATATTTGCTTTGACATGTTAATTATATAACTTATTAGCAGCTGTTTTTTATTTCCACATTAAGTGTCAGAGTCCGATTCATGGAAAGGCCAGCCCCACCTGCACTGGTTGTCCAGACTTTTAATTGGCAGAAAAATGTATATGACGTCCCCAGAAAACAAAAGTAACCTTTAATGGATTGGGTGTACCTGTCGGTCATGTGTCTACGTGCCTCGGGTGAGTTCAGCCTCGACAAAATGTAGAAAAACGTTTATTTAAATGGAAAATTAAACGGAAATGGTGGTGCATTGAACATAAAATATAGAGCATAGCCACGACAGATTCTTAAATGTGTAATTTTTCTGTGTAGTCTTGTCACTTTGTTCACTCACTAATCAGTGACATGTTGATGACTGAAACATGTCGAGATTGTGGAAAAAATACTGAAGCAGCAGCTGTAGTCTTCTGTTTGCTTTCAACAAGCAGATTCAGCAAGTGTGTCTAAATAATAAGAAAATATTATTGCATATTTTATCTGTTGTGGTTTTAACGTATGATGCTGGATATACCGCTGCTTTATTAAGTAGAATAAACCACACAGTATTTGTTGCACATTTATTGCGATCAATCAGAGATTTCATTGACGTTTACGGCTTGTGAACGCCTCCAGGTTCCTTCCCCCAGGGGCTGATGAGTTATTCCAGTAATCCAGGCCAGTCATTGATCCGAGCCCGGCAGCGTCGTACTGCTGGCAAGTAGCCACGGTGGGTCTGACTGACCTTTGGCCCCAGGTCACTACCTCTGGTCTTACTTGACTGGCTTTTAAAAGCTTGTTGGATGGATGCACATCAGAGGGAATACATAAATCAATATGCAGGGGGAGAGGTTGTCTTTTTCTTTCCAAATAACAAATCATCCAGCTGGAGTTTTTGATTCTGTGCAGTCCAGATGTTGCGTCAGAGAAGTTAGTATGCTCCGACAACCTTATCAGAAAGAGTTGTGCTCTACAACTGTGTGTCATTCAATCTGTGAGTCAGGAAAAAGGTGTTTAGGAGTTTATGGGGAAAAAAGCAAAATCAAGCCTGCAGTATCTGTAAATCTGTCATTATATCATGTAAACATGACGTCTCACATAGAGAGCAACATCTCCCCGCGGCAGTCCTACACAGGCCCCTCATTAAATTAGATGACTTGTATGTGATTAGCTGAGTGTTCTCAGATATTTCTTATGATTTATGTATAAGATGTGTTAGTTACGTACTCAACTGATGTAACAATATTCACAAATGACGTCCAACCTTTTTTATTGGTGCTGCAGTTTGTTGCAGACGAGTGGATTTATATCAGTGACTCACAGCTAATGCCTCTTGGTTTGGAGGGCTGGGTGGAGCTGCCTGTGAGTAATATAAGATTAGATTTTGGATTATCCAAGACAGAACGTGCAAGAAGGTCCAGAGTGTAACTAGCGCATATGTGGTATCAATAAAATATTTCCCAGGTACCTATATCGAAGAAAATATACTGTATGTGAAAGTGAATAAGACAGCATCTTAGGGAATCAGGGGATTTAAATTAAGTATTTAAGACTAATATTGCTGCTGGGCATCAATGGATAAACTCTATTATTTCACATGTACTCTTAAATTTTTCTAGGTCCCTTGTCAACCTGTTAGAACCTTGTTCCCTGGACTTCTTTCCTTTTACCTAGGTGTAGGTATCATGGATGTATGAAGAGAGAGAGAGTGTGCACAGTTTTCCTGTCATTTCCAGGTTCAATGACGTGTTTCATCGAGACGGTGTGCAACAAACTTTGAGGTACGTTTTCACTCATTTGGAGATGTTCCCCAATCAGCAGCAACATCTATATAAACCAAATTCTGGCAGATCTTTACTAGTCGTACATACAATTTCTGTTTTCTTTCACATTTGCTTTGGCAAATTAACTGAATGTTTCCCATGCCAATGAAGTCCCTTGAATTGAAGTGAATTAAACCCTGCCATGTTAAAAGACAATGTGCCTGTGTTGCTTTCCTTTTGAATAAAGGTTTTGCTACTTTCTTCCTCTGCCAGCCAAGCCAGCTACATCCAATTTAGCATTTCGCTAACCTGAATGGGATAAAACTATTAAATATTGCGACTCTTCGAGAATTTCGAAATGTTATCAGACCCACTATCTAATTCTAATAGAGAAAAAAAATAATTTCCCAGGGTTGCTTGAGCATCACAACCCTGTGATGTTTTTCATCCAATTATGTTCAAACTCTATGGTGAGTTCACCCTAATAAAACACCAGTGAGCGTGACAAAAGGGCCTTAACTCAAGGTTAACAAACACGCTTTTCTGACAGTGTGAATTAGATTGTTTGATCAAAGTTATGCTTTTCTCAGCCAGTGGACTTCTTGTCAGATGATTTGTCCGACTCATCAGTGAACTCCAGCTGTGCAGCTCAGATGTTTCCCTCCCCTGAAAGTTTTTTCAGTGCCTTGGGACAGCGATTCACCAACTCACTCACTCACCACCCTGGTTCAGCTCCTGCACTGTGAGGCAGAACTGTTTAACTTGAGCATGAGGGACGACAGCATGGCACCGCTTCATAAACCGCAGTTCCTCTTTGATGTGTTATTTTTTTATGGGCGAGGAAAGCCTCATGGGATGGGCCTTTCCCCGCCTTCACCACCACCTCCTCCTCCTCCTCCTCCTTTAACCCAGCTGGCATCTGACTTTCGGCAACAAGGGTTTGGGTGAGCTCACCAAGCAGGAGCAACATTGATGTGTGCACAGTGTGAATGGGAACGTGACTGTACCTGCAAATCATTAACCAAGTGAGTGGAGGGTCACTTGAAAGAGAGCGAAGCCAAAGGGCAGCACTGTACACTGAGCCGCACGTGACTCGACTCTGCATGGGAAACACAGAGCTTGCTAACATGTAATTAGCTGTTACTATTTTCATTCTGCATCGCCCTGAAGCAGCACAGGGCTGTTGGTTGTACACTTTGCGCCAGGAAAGTTTGAGGCTTGCTTTTAAAATCTTATACTCTTCAACTACATCTATTCACTCTCTGTATTAGTCTGAGGAGAGACAGAGGGGACTGTCTTGACCAGAGGACCCCTCCCTGAAATGAACAATCCCTCTCACTGTGGGGAAGCTTAAAAATCCTGAATGAAAAACAAGTTCAGAATTTTTCAAGGATATTGGCAATATCCTTAAGGAAGACATTGTACAGAAGCAGAGTAAAGCCATGCTGTATTCCTAAAACAGATGTTGTTTTCATTTTAAAGGGTAAAAAAAGTAAGCTGACCGAGTTGAGATTATACGTTTTAGGAAGACTTTGGCCAGCTATTGTACAGTAAGTAGAAAACAGGACTGTCCTCCTGAGGGACCTCTCAGCGACTTTGACGTTAAAAGCTCATTTTCCTCTTCCCTAAATCCTGCTGCAGTGAACATCATCCAAACTGCAAGCTAATGCAAACTCCTGGCATCGCTTCAAAGAAGGGCTGGTGTCTGTCTCACTTCCTCTGCCCCCTTTCCTCTGCTCCTTCGCGTCTCTCCATCTCGAGCCGTGCTGGAGCAAAAAAAAAAAAAAAAAAAAGACAGGATAGAAACTGCTTTCACCTCTGACCTAGATCACTGGGTAGGTGTTGAAATGGAAATAAAACCAACTGACTGCTGTGGATACAGAAGATAATAATGTCCAGAGCTGCTTCTTTTTTGACAAAGGAAGGCTGACTGTGAATACTGATATTAATATACAAGCTGCTATACTGCATGAGTTTTAAGTATCAATAAGTAGAGAAGGCTAGATAGGACAAAAGTTTTTCTCAGAGGAGACAGACTTTTTAAAAAAGGCAAACTGCAATGTAAATGTTGAGATGAGCTTTATAGCCTTTTAGTATCATTAAGAATTAATATTGATAATAGATCTCATCAATAATTCAATAGTGTTTTACATCCATGCTTTAAATGCATTCAGTACTTTATCAGTGGTCAATACTGTAGCTATATAAAGCGTCTTCAGTCCACAATCATACATTAAACAAAACCAGTTATGCTGGGCCAGTTAATATGTCAGTTTGTAAATTAATCAGCAAATATTTCTGTATCAACCAATTTTTCCTTAAAGGTCCAGTTTGTAGGATTGAGGGGAATAGGGCAGAAATGCAATATAACATAATAAGTATGTTTTCTGTAGCATATATATATTTGAAAATAAGATTCATTGTGTTTTTGTTTTGTTTGTTTCTCTGCTGTAAAAAATTGAATTTCTGCTGTCTGGCTTGGGATTGAGTTACTGCCCCAAGCGAGTGAGGGTAGAATGGAGAATGAGATGGATTGGCGGTTTGGCGCGCGTCTGTAGAGATGCAGCACTGTGCCAGACCGTTGTGGTGAAGAGGGAGCTGAGCCAGAAGGCAAAGCTTTCGATTTACTGGTCCATCAATATCCCAAACCTCACCCATGGTCATGAGCTCTAGGTGGTGACCGAAACAATGAGGTTGTGGATACAAGCAGCCGAAATGAGTTTCATCTGAAGGGTGACTGGGCTCAGCCTTAGAGATAGGGTGAGGGGCTCGGACATCTAGAGGGAGCTCGAAGTAGAGCCGCTGCTTCTTTACGTCAAAAGGGGTCAGTTGAGGAGGTCCGGGCATCTGATCGAGGGGTGCCTTCTGTCAAAGGGGCTTCAGGCATGTCCAACTGGTAGGAGGTCCCGGGACGGACCCGGAACACGCTGGAGGGATTATATATCTTGTCTGGCCTTGGAACACCTCAGGGTCTCCCAGGAGGAACTGGGAGAGGGACGTCTGAAATACTTGCTCAGCATGCTGCCCCCATGACCCAGCTTTGGATAAGAGGTTGAAGATGGATGGATGGATGGTGTTTTCCTTACCTTAGAATGAGTCTGCCATGTTGCACACGTTTCTACAGTAGCCCAGACAGACAAATAAACACTGGCTCCAAATAGGGCCTTCGCCTTTTCACATCGGCCACAGTTAGCAGCCCCTTTGTGACAAAAATGTTAAAAAAACAAACAAAAAAACACTGGTTTTAGTGCTTTAATATGTGTTTTTACCAGTTTAAATCCCCAGGTCTGTTTGTTTTGGAGAGGAACAGACCTCAGATAATTTGGCTTGTGGGAAAAACCTTTTGAACATCTGGGTCTTAAGCTATCAGAGAAATAATGAGAGCACACATTAGCAGGTGCTAGGCTAACGGCCTATCTCCGACATGCCAAACAGCAACACAACATTGACTGATAACATGAAACTGCTTTATTCAGTGCTTTTACCATTTTTAATCATGTGGTGTGTTTATTTGTAAGAGGAGACCTCTGTGGATAATTTGGCTGCTCCTCACTAGACCCCCCTAAATCTTTTACAGTGGACCTTTAAATTTTATCTCAAGTTTTTTACTCTGCCAAAAACTAAGTAACGTTCACTCTAATGGGGTCAGGAACCGTCCTGTTGTTTTGCTTCGAGTCTTGGGTTTGGGTAACCGCATTTTGGGTCAGGTCTAAATGGCTTGAGGTTATTCAGATCAGGTCTGTCTTGAATCTTGATTCCTTCTGGATATGCAAATTAACTTATTTATGTGGGGTTTTCCATGGGTCCATTTTAGATTTTGTGTCAAAGTAAATGTTACAACTTACTATTGCCTGTGAAAACACTGTTATGATGTCTTCTTGAGAAGATTATTTAAGTCTGAGAAAACTCCTGAAGTGTCCTGAGTAGTATTCAGTCGGGATTGGGGACGATAGATTTTTTTTTATAGAAAGCTTGTGTTACAAATTTGGGGTGTGGAATTTGAAAGATATTCATTTATTTAGGCAGGAAGGGTTTAATGAAACACTTACAAACTGCATTGTGGGAAGTGTAGGATCCAGGAATTTTGGAGCTTGACTCATACAAGGGAGTAAGATGTCTTTGTCTGTGCTACTTTGATTTTGACCACTTTGACCACAACATCATGGAATATAAACTCACACATTTTCACAGCAAGGTGTTATTGGAATCAGAAACCTGTGAGGTAGGTATGAAGATACTGTGACATACTTTTCTTGAGCTAACATTTACAAGTTCTTAAATGCCATGAAAGTCTAGCCAAGTGTGTAGGATCAATTGTTTCACCTTTTTTAAGTTTTTTTTTCCTTTATGAATATTCTCTATTCTAAGGATCAGCAGTGTGCCAGCTCTTTGTTTTTCAGTCTCCACTATATGAAACAAAAACAGCTAAAACAACTATAATATATGGTATTTTATTTCAATTAAGAAATTGACAAGCACTCATCAATCAACATATTAAAACATTTGTGCCATCTGTTCAAACTCACATGACGGCTCCTTAAAATAAATACTTTTAAGAGGAAATAATACAGACAGAATATGTGAGGCTCAAACCACAAGTACAAACAAATTATCCAAATGTCCAAAGAGACGAAAGGGTCTGAAAATTCCCAAAGTCAACCCCGACTCTCCAACGAAAAAGTGTTTGTATAAAACAGCTAAGTATTTTTTAAAAATACAGAATCTTACAAAAAAGTTTCATCTTCTCACTTCTTTAAATCACTGTAAAATATCAGCTGGTATTATGACAAGAAATCAGGAATTTTTCCATGAAGGATAAAAAAAAGACAGAATGTGCTTCTGCATTTTTACATTAGTATTCACATACATCATGAGTGTACTGTATCATCCAAGTCCTCCATCCCTCTGATGGTGCCATAACGGAGGCAGGTGTGTCGCACATCCCTCCAAACGCTCCTCGTCGCAACATTGTGTGCCACGCTGAAGATAAACACCGGTGACCATGGTAACAACAAAAGGTGTAGTCAGTCCCAAGACGCCCACATATTTGCAGAGATCATATCATTAACCATCCCCTCCAACAGTGCACCACCCATGCCCAGGCTATGTAAAACAATACACTTCACAGCCAAGTGTTCATTGTCTTTATAGGTTATATTACCGACAGCGTTCACATTTTCTGTATATAAAAAAACAACAACAAAAAAAACATACTTTGACAATTTGTCAACTTTCAAACGGTCTAAAAAAAGAGACAAAAAAGCCATCAACGGGAGAGGATTTCAAGAATACAGGTTACAGTACAAAAGTGTGGTCCAGGTGGTAGCACATGAAGCATGCATGTGTTTATGTTGCCCTGCTCACCCCTAAAACCCTCATGCGAAGACATACTGTATAAAAAGGCCACATGGCTTTTCCTTCACTATTAAATGCACGTGTTCTCCAGCAACTGGCCTCTTTGTCTGCTCTGCTCATCCAATGACCGACGAAAGGTGCTTTTTTTCCTATTGGTGGACTCCACAATGGACACAAAGCCTCACAGGGTCACTATGAAGTGTGTGTGTGGTACACACTCCTGAAGCTATTTACGACTGGGTCGAACTCCTGACAAACACAAGTCACAGACAGTTCCTGTGATGGAAGCGGGTAACTAGAAGAGACAGATCTGTAGCTACAATGTTGTCGAGTAAAAAAACTTTCTAAAACAAGACAGCCTTGGTTGAGCTTCACATTTGCATTTTTAGCGTCGCTTTAAAAAGCTAATAAGTTGTACGATTTACCTAGCATTAGGAGAGGCATGTTTCATTTTATTTAAAGGAACAGTTTGACATTTGGAAAATATGTTTGCTTTTTTGCTGTTTTAAATAAGGACCACTGTCAGATCTTTCTGGAAAATGAGTTAGCTTAGTCTAGCATTAAGTAATAACTGGAAGAAATAGCAAACCTGGCTCCGTCCAAGGATGTTTCTGTTGATTAAAGGTGCAATTTGCAATGCTTGGCCACACCCTCAAAAAGCAGGGGGAAGCATTGCGATGGTCTACACATCACGTGAAGATGTAATTACACTTTTTGGCCACTATCAAAATTGGCTTCCAAGCCAATTAAATGCCACTGAATTGGGCAGTCCTACTTCTTTGTCCACTCATATCGGACTGAGGGCAGCCTCAAGGTTTAATTTAAGTGTTAGTTAGAGGCAGGATAAGGTGGTGCTTACTCTTTAGCATGCTAAATTCAACAGATATCTCTGCAACACAAGACACAGACGTCTTTGACATGACATCAAAACTGTCACTTCCTCACATTCTCTTGATAATATTAGTTCATTTTTTTTCATATCTTACCCACTGTACCTTTAAACAAATGAGCTATAAAGTGTTATATATAATAATAAGTGAGTTTTACAGGCGCTGGTAGGTGTATTTCGTACCTTTGGACAGAGCTAGGCTAGCTGCTTCCCCCTGTTCCCAGTCTTTATGCTAAGCTAAGCTAAATGGCTGCTGGCTGTAGCCTCATATTGAACATAAAGATATGAAAGTGGTATTGATCTACTCATTCAATTCAAATCAAGCTGCAAGTTGCTCACTAGAAAACATTGATTTGATGTTTGTGTGGACACAAACCTCACGAGCAGTCTCTTACCAAGGGCTCTGTGTTTGTTAAGGGATCAGTGGGAGTATACTGTATGAGCATGTAAACAAAAGGCAGTTGGGCTTGAGCTTGAGTCTGCTGAGCTCCCTCTTCTTTAGATCACCCTGACGGGACGTTTCCAACCAGCTTCTGACTTCCTCTCTACTCTAAGTGCAGAGGCTTAGCGAAGCCCTTCACCCCCTTTTTTTTAACATCTTTTCCATAATTTTTAACATCTGTACTGCGGAAATAACAACAAAAATATAACTTAAGATAAACTCTCTAGGCACTGTTTGATTTCCAAGGCTTTTTGTTGTAGACTGTGATAAAAGGTCAGCAAACAGATTAAAAAAAAAACAATAATAAAAAGAAAAACCAGAGAGTGATGGTTCTGCGGACCAAACACTTTCTCCTCTGTGATATATCAAGGTCCTCCGAGTCAGCTCACACAGCCAAACAGACTCGCTTCAAGCTCTGTGGTGGAGAGGCTGTAAGGGCAGAAAGTATCTAAAGGGTAAGTGTGTAGAAGTTTTCAAGGTTAAGAGTCAGTTCCAGTCTTTAACCCATCTTTCTCCTTCATGAAAAGAAAAAACGTTGGATCTTAAGCCATGATCTTCTGGGGAATCTCTATAGAAGCCTTGATGAAGATGCAGTTGTCTCGGATGTAGTTCCTCTTCTTGATCTCCTCGTGAGAGATGAACTTGGGGTAGCCGAAGCCCAGGGTGCTCTCGTCCAGCGAGTTGCGGCTGCTGCTGGGCTTCTGGAAGTTCTTCCAGTTGGGGTCGGGGTTGAAGGTCTCCGTGATGTGTTGGGGTTTGGAGAGCGACGGGTCACTCTGGTCCAGGATGGAGAAAGTCACCTTGTAGGAGAAGGGCCACTCCAGCAGGCTGTCGTACTCTCCAGGCAACACGCGGATGTAGACGGAGAGGTGGGAGCCCTCGCCGCTGCCGTTGCCGTTCAGGAAGGCAGACACCTGCAACTTGTAGCCGTAGCGGTGAGTGTAAAAGGGCGGGCTGAAGAACTCGTGGTTGCTTCGGAGTTTGGCCTCCTGGAGTTTGCGGGAGTAGTCATTGAGCTTCCAGATGAGAACGCCGTCGTGACTGACAGACAGCTCCTCCATCTCCCTCCGCAGCTCCAGGATCTCCTGCCGCTGACGGCCCACCAGGTTACACATCATAGTCAGGTGAGATTTAGTGGTGTCTTCCAGGTGACGGCCGATAGCCAGTTTGGGGCACTGCCAGAGAGAAAGCCAAGAGATGAATCATTTAAAAGCTGCTACAGTGCAGTATGTACAGATTGTACATGTCCACAATATTATCATTAAATGTGAAGCTGACATCTATATCTGTTTATCTCACAAATATTTCCATATCTGGAGCATCGAGATAACTTAAATTAAAGACATACAGAATGTGCTCATTTATACGATTATATGTCAGCATGCTCAAATAAAACACATTTGAGAGACTAAATACAATTACATTTTGCATTGTGGTTTTCTGTAAAAACCATTTGTAAATAACGGAGGTCCAGATGAATATAAAGACTCAAACTAGTTCTGATACTTCTAAGTCATGCACAGTGCTGGATTTCAATGTTGGAATACAATATAAAAATAACACCTGTGCAACATTAGTTTCATCCTCCACTGCACAAATAATCTGGTGATGACTCACGGCAAGTTATTGTTGAACCTCAGCGTTTTTACCCAAAGGCCGTATGTTTGCATTTGGACACAATGGGAAGTCATGCTGCTCTCTGTGTATGATGTGGTAGATGTGTGTGTTTCGACTTAGAGAAGAAGTGGTGAGTCATTTATGGCAAATTGTAATGGAAAAAATATAAATATAACAGCTGAAATGTGGATGCCGTTCATATCTGCTAACCTCAGAGCGCATTATATGAACAGCGTTTGTTTACCTAATTTACAGTGCTGGACGTTGCATTTCCAGATATACTTGTATTTCTGACTCTGCCGTACACTGAACCAGATAAAGACGCGCAGACGCTTGTTATTATATTTAATGGTCAGTCTGCTGTTGTGGAAACATGTTTTTGCTTTCCATCTGTGAATGTTATACATCAAGTTTTCCAGATGCCTTCTAATTCTTAACAGAGCGGAGCAAGCATGACACTCATCTGCCGCTCTTCCTCGAGCGTGTCCACATTTTCTTAAATTGACGTCGGTTTCAAAAATAGACAGAAATGCACTGTCAGAATATAGAAGTGTTGCTCTCATTAAAATAGACCCTACAGGCACAGTACTGTATGTTGCAAAAGAGAAAGATCATTACTTTGGACACAGTGAGCAATGGTATGACGGATATGTAATAAAAAATAGCATGTAAACAAAGACAAACAGGCTTATAATAAAGTATATCTATCTATCTATATGATTCAGGTCATTCTTACCCTGTGTTTGCAGCCGGCGTCTTTGAAGGGGCAGAGAACGAGCGCGCTGCCACAGTTGTCTTTCACATGGTTAGCCAGATCCTCTCGGGCGATGTTGGGTGTGCCACACTGGTTAGGGCACTGGACAGGAAACCGAGGGCAGTGGTACTGGTGGTTCTGCAGAGGAGTTGGGGGCAGTGTTAATGTGTGCACTGCTGACCGACAGCATGAGTGATAAGAACACAAACTGCACAGTGGGGTCGCAGATTAATGGCTGCAAAGGGAAAAATGTCCTTGAAAGTTCCAAAAATACACGTGGTATTAAAAATGATGCTGCAAAAATAGACCAGTGAAGAAGTCACAGAAAATAACATGCTGCCAACAAGACATGCAAATCCATAAATCAATGTAATAAAACACATAGAAAAAGACTTGAGCTTAAACAAATAACTGATGGACAGATTCATCGGAAGATAATTTGTTAACTGATTGTCATTTAATTGTGGTTATTGTTTTTTGATGCTTTTTCCTCGTCTTAAATCACCTTAAACTTTTGGGGTTTTAGACTGCGGGGTCAGACATGAAAGGGAATTTGAAGAGGTCGTCATGAGGTCTGGGAAATTTTCTCGATTTTCTGATGTTTCATAGAAAAAAATATTTTGGGAAAACAATCAGCAGATTGAATTATAATAAAAATAGGGTTGCACCTAACAATTATTTCCATTATCTTCCAATCTTTTCTTGCTAAATGAAATAATCATTCAGTTTATAAAGTGTCAAGAGTCCAAGGTGATGTTGCCAAATGTCTTGTTTTGTCCGAGCATCAGTCAAAAGCCCGAAGATATTAAATTTCCAATGATAAAAAAATTGAGAAAAGCAGAATTCTTCCATATCTGATGGGCTAAAAAAGCAAATTTTTGGAGCATTTTTTTGCTTAAAAACGACTTCAACAATTATTTGATTATTAGAAAATAAAATTAATAAAACTAATTTACTGGCACATACAGTATAAGTGTTTATTTGCTATCATGCAATGCAAATCTAATAAAAAGTCAAGTAAAATCCCTAAATATCATATTAGGGGCAAAAAGCATTCTGACTCTGAAATAAATAACATCATGAATGCATTACGAAACACTTTGTGTCAAAGACTGGGTTATTATATCTTGGCCCCAAAATGTGTGTGGGGGAGGGGAGGGAGACACTAGCTGCTCAGCCTCTGGCCAGATGTGCACAGAGGCAGGTGCTTCAAAACAGCAGCTCACGCTAACATGATCAAGCTGCTATGGGACAGGGACACCATAAACGCCTGCAACCTACAGACACAGCAGGCTTTCTCTGTGCCATCCTGCTCCACTGAGGCGACGAGCCACATGCAGGGTGGTACAATGATATTAACAGATTATTTCACTCAAAAAAAAAAGGAACAGAATCAGTCATTTGAGATTCTGATGGTAAACACTGTGTGAAACTGACCTGGATTGTGTCGAAGACAAACTCCTTGCCGCAGTACTTGCAGGGCTGCGTGCGTTTGGGACACTCGGCCATGCCGTGTTGAGACAGCAGACGACGCATCATCCTCGCTCCACACTTGTTCTCACAGTAAACACTCTCCTGAGGACACACACCCTGGTGGTTCTGGGATAGAGAATAACATGATTACAATCTAGAGCAGGGACATACAGTCGACACATAATGCTGCAGTTACAGTAGCTCTTACTGTTTACTCAAATACAGTTCATATACTGCAGTTTTTATAGCTCAAAGCTGAATATATTAATGAGGAAAATCTATATGATTCTTCTTGGGTTTTGAAATGTCACTTTGGATCTGGGAAATCTGGGAAATTGAAATGGACATTTTTCACTTTTTGGGATTTTACAGACTAAACCAACCACTGACCAAATTAGGGAAATAATCATTAATGAAAATACTAATTTGACGGTGGTACTGAAAGGTTTTATTTGATACATGATGGAGTAATTCCAATGTGAGAGCCAAAAGGTGGATGAATGCGCCTGTAAGTGAGGGCAGAGAGGGGACCATGTGGGCCAGAGTAAACAGAGGAGGGGCAGTGGAAATGACAGAAGTGTTAGTAAGAGCAGGGCTTCACTGAGGAAAACATATTCGGTATGAAAGACCAAGTCAGAGCTTCTTTCTTTTTTCTGCCAACACACGTGTTATTTCAGAACACACATACACATGTGCATTAGCCTCTCCTCCTGCTTTCCACAAAGGCGTCTTTCATATAGGTATGGAATTTAAGTGGCGTCACTCTGGGTTGTTTACGTCAAGCTCCTGCTGTGTTGAAACAAGAAAAAATAAAAGAAATAAAAACAGGTTTGCAGTTGGTGTTTACCTCGTAGGCTTCACCGGTGAACTCGCTGCCACAGAACTCGCACTTGACTTTGCGCTTGGGGCAGTCGTGCTGCAGGTGGTCGGGCAAGTCGCGGCGCGTCAGCTTGACGGAGCAGCGGTTGGGGCAGGGGATCACATTGAAGGCGCAGGTGGAGAAGTGGCCCTGAGGGGAACAAAAACAAACACACAAGTTAGGAAATACACAAATCAGAGTGTCAGATAAGGAAGCACAGATATAAAAAGCGATGGAGGGAGAACAGATGAGAGGATATCGGAGCTTCTCACCTGCAGCTGCTTCATCTGGCCGGTCCAGCGGCAGCCCTCCTCACTGTGGATGCAGCGGATGGGCAGCGCCAGGATCTGCTGCTCCAGCTCTGGGTCTGGGTAGATCTAAGGGAGACAAGCAGGAGGAGTCAGTGTAGCAGTAGCTGACCAGATCACACTGTAATATACAGACTTTCATACAATAAAAGTGTGTTAGGTGATTTTCATTTTTTTAGACAAACTAAAGGATTACATTTCAGTTCATGCGTTGGGAAACTTCTACTTCTCCTTAAGCTAAATTTGCCAACTCAACATTCGTTGAGGTACTTGGTTTTCATAGGACCCCAATGCAGCATTTGACCCATCTATGAGGCTGGATAACAGGGCTATCAGCATTCATAGACTAGTTTACAGTATGTATCAGACAACATACAGTAGCCTATGCCCCTTTTTTGACAAATGACAGTACATATACACAAACTAAAGTTGAAGTTAAAGAGTAACATCTCCTCCCAAATGAACACGAGTTTCTCCTAACCTGCTCTGTGTGTCAATGAACAGGCTAAGCGACGTTTCACTTGTTTGGAAAAATGCTCGTCCTGGCTCTATTTTGGCGAATTCTTGTGTACCTCCAACCTATTTTCTGAGCAACACTTCTTACTAACACACAGCATGTGAGCAAACTCTGGCAGATGGAGCATGAAAAAGTCTCCAGATATAGTGGACACTTTTTCAGATATAGACAACAACATTCCGAGAGCTTATGAAGCCCTGAGCGAGCCTAAGCAATGGCTCGCTGTTGCTCTGAGGTTGGAGGAGTGCAGAGCTTTGCTAAAATAGAGCCATGGTGAGTGGTTTTGTTTAAACAAGCGACATCTAACTTAGCCTATTAGCTTATGCACGAAGCAGGTTTGGATATCCTCATTTGGAAAAACGCTGAAACAATTTGATGTTCGCTTGCATCGTGTCCAGCTAGGAAGAGGTTTGAGTCTGCAGATATTTTCTTTGTTTTCACCAAAACCTGGCACTGCACTGATCCTGCACTGGAATGCTTTCTGGAGAGCTTGAATATTGTTGCCTAATGATGGAAAATAAGTTTAATGAAGCACTTTTCAAATTTCAAATTCTCACTGCCTCTCTTTGGAGAGTTGATCAAAAGATGTTTGAATATCAACATATTAAGTTTCCATCTCTAATGGCGACTTCTGCTGAAATAAAAGGCGCTCAGTTTCTGACCCCTGTTGAACCCCAGTTCCAGAGGACTCCAGTGACACATTGCATTACCAGGATCTGAATCCAGGCGTCAACATATTTGCTCACAGTTATGTCACATAAAAAATAATGTGTGGTGTATCTTTGTCTGGGGACCTTCCCCAAGGTGGTTATGTTTCCTATGCTTCCTTAGCGGAGGTCTGTACTCTCTTAGTGACCCTCTATTTGGGAATATGTTATGAAATAGTTCCAACATTTTAACTCTATATTTTTTATGTTTAGACAGAGTCGTCCTGCTTCCAGTCTTAATGCTAAGCCAGGCTAAACTCATCCTCCTTCACCACAGCTTCGTACTTCATGCACAGAGTTGACTACATCACATCATAAAAGACTGAATGTTGAGCTACACACATGCACACACTGGAAAGTCAAACTGTTTGCATCGTATTAGAAACTGCAGCAGTGAGCCGACGCGGTAGCAGCAGTGATAATGAGTCAGTTTATGGGTTTATGGGACCTTTGAGAGAGACGGAGAGCAGAGGAAAAGATTTATTTTTCCTCGGTCACTGAGCGATGAGGATGAGTCAGTTTTCTGCCCAAACAGCCCAAATCCTCCCCTACAGTACCCTGTCCTGAGGATTTACAGCTCTGCTCTGCATCTCCATCCCCCTACGCTGTCACATGAGCCCAGCACTGGTCAAACAAGAAAAGCCACTTCCTCAAAATGTCACAACAGCCCTCTAAACAAATAACAGCTCAGTAACAGCATGGTCGCGCTCACGTGCCTCTGCACCAAAACATGGGAGCAACCGCCATTAAATCAAAAGTTCGTTTAGAAAATAACCTACAATAAAACACTTGCCTGACTCATTGTTTTTAGCTGCTGTGTTGGGGGATAGATGCCTCCGCCAGACTAAATAAGCGTATTAACTTGTTAAATAGGCTTTACAGAAACAGATATATCTAACATTAAAACAGATGCTTGACTTGCTGCACTTAAACAGTAGAAGCGGACTTTTTTGCTGCCATAATCACATTCTTTCAGGAGAGGCAAAGAGGAAAAAAATCCTCTAAAGCAAACTGAAACACTCTCTCATTGTTCCAGTCTTGGAATCTGCAGGGAGACGGCTATAATGACCTTTTAATAACTTAGTCCCAGGCAGATCAGGGGGGTTAAGCTCTTTGGAGCTCCAACTTGGGGGTTTATTCTGTCTGCTTTAGCCATTGTTAGTCCCACTACTACTACGATTACTACAGCAGAGGCATTGAGGTTGTGTTCATGCATGTTTTTGAAGGACGGTGTGCAGCGAGCACTACAATAACCCTGACAGTAGACCACCAGGACGGGGTAATTTGCAGGCGACTGGGAGCCTTGGTAAATAACAGCGTCTGACAGGTGTGCCATGAGCACATCCTTCCCGTGGGGAGTCCCTGCTATTACAGGCGCCTTCATCGCTCTCAGCACAGCATGCAGACCTGCATTGCTGCAGCTCAGGGTTAATGGCTCGATGGCTAATTCAGGCTAATGCTAACTAACTGCACGGGAGGATTACATACAGCAGTCTTCTTTCAATCGATGCCAAAAGCTGCTCGGAAACAGGGACAATCGTTAACTGCTGGTTGGGTCGGCTTTTAAGTCTCTCATGCATCGTTCAGAATTAAGTCCTTATCCTTTTGTTGCACTCTTTTCACTTCACAACGGGGACATCACATGAGAGGGAGACATCCTCCGACTCTAAATGCAGTTAGTCACTATCTGCCCCCCCCTCCCCTCCCCCCTCCACCCCCCTCAGGCACAATCTGATTAACCGCCTTTAAAAAACAAAGACAGAAAGAGTTCAGTTGAAATTTAGATACAGTTTTATTTTCTTCTCATGGAGATTTATTTGGGGAAAAAAAAACGTGGTTCAGATTAACCGAGTGGTCTGGTCTTCCAATATAACAAATAGTAATGAAATGCAACTTCTGACTCTGGGTTAAGCATTATTGCTTATATGTTATCCAGACACTGACTAGTACAAATGTTCAGTTTTTTGTTGTGACATTTTAAAGTCAAAGTCAGCATCTCTACAATAGTTTTTCTCTTCTCACCCCCAAACTATATATGGATCTAATGTAGCAGGATTACATGTCACAATCTGAGCTGCCTTTCTTCTGATTGGCATTTTTCCTGCTTGCACACAAGATTGTTCACAATTTTGCAGCACTTGTGTCTTGATATTTTTCTGTTACGTCTGCAAAATCTGTAACATTTTGTAAATCATTTTTTATCAGAATGCCTATTCTTAAATTTAACAATGTAAATAGCCTGTGTTATTTTCACCTTTCTTACACTCTCCATTATTTAACTGTTAAATGTTGTGTAATTTTCAAATTGTTTTAGTATTCAATTATTTAAGCATTTTACAGGGGACAGCAATGACAGATGATCCAAAACTTTGGTCAAGACTTAAAAATATTTGCAACTTTCAGATGGATTGGCATAAATATTGTGCCAGGGGTCCCCAGAGGATAAATCCTGTTGACTTTTCCTCTATTGCTACCATGAGGTTAAAGGGACAGTTCACCCCAATATCAAAAATACACATTTTTACTCTGACCTGTAGTTATATTTATCAGTCTAGATTGTTTTGTGGCGAGTTGCTGAGTGTTGGGAGATATCGGCCATGAAGATGTCTGAATTCTCTCCAGTACAATGGAACTAGATGGCACTTTGCTTGTGGTGCTCAAAACTCCACAAAAATACATTTGGAAAACTCAACAGCAATGTCTCTTTGCAGAAATCATGACCCGGTTACTAAGGATAATCCACATACCTTGTTGTGAGCAGTTTAATGTAGGAACTATTTTCTATCTACCAAACTACACCCATCGACCGTATCACTGCACAGAAGGAAGTGTGAATCTACTGCTGGCTCACCCAGCACAACTGAGCAAGCTAATCACCCAAAGAGGACGCCATTTATGTTTACATCTCCCTCTGTCGCCTCTTGTCTATGAGTAGATGCACGCTTCCTCCTTCTTCTTCCCACTTGAGTAACCGGGTCATGATTTTTGGAAAGAGACGTGGCTGTTGAGTTTTTCAAAAGTATTTTTTTGTGCTTTGAGCACCACAAGCCGAGTGCCATCTAGTTCCATTATATTGGAGAGAAGGCAGACATCTCTACGGCTGATATCTCCAGCAACTCACACCAAAACAATCTAGACTGATAAACGTTACAACAGGTAAGAGGAAAAATATGTATTTTTGATTTTGTAGTGATCTGTCCCTTTGACATTTTCTGTTTTGACGGAAATATCTCTATTGAATGAATACATTAATGGTAATTCTCTGACATTTTTTTAAACACTCTTGTTTTCGACCAAATATCTATGAAACTAATGACATTCCCATCAGCCTCAGCTGCACTTTGTGTTTACTGCCAATCAGCAGTTGTTATCATGCCAAAGTGCTAAGCTACGACAGTGATCATGGTAAACAGCACGTAAGCATGTCAACATTAGCATTTAGGTCAAAGCAGCACTGTGCTACAGCCTCACAGAGCTGCATGGCTGTAGACTCTGTTTAGAAAAATGTTTTGTAAATGGAGCTATTACTATCATATTTGAGAAAAAAAAATGATGGAGTGAATCTAAGTGTGTTGTGAGAGTGTGAATCGTACCTTGGCATAGTCCAATGGCAGCTGGTCCTCTGGACACTTGAAGACGCCCTCACTGCAACAAAACAACAGAAAAGTTTGGTTATTATTTGATTCACTCAGAAATAAAAGCTGACTGCAGACAAAAACGGAGATGTGCAAGCATCTCAGCAAGGACGATGGGCCATTTTTGAAATCAAATTCAGCGTTCAGTGAGATTACTAACTCTGACCCTGACTGAGCAGCCAGAGCTAAAAAGCACTTCTCTGACAGTCTGTAGGAGCAGCGCTGCATCGCCTTTAGTTTTGTTCTGTCTCTTCAAACACTCTTAATATGAGAAGTTCTCTGACTCACTGATGTCCGCACACACACACACACTGCACAATAAAGTCAGATCTTTCAGCTTCTGGCTTAAAAGGCATTGGCTCTTTCATCTTCGCCCCTCCAGAGGAAACGTCTGCACAGATTTTTATTACAACAGAGGATAAAACTACAAGTTGGAGCCTGATCGCTTTATTTATAATACATAAAGATACGATTGATGATTCATTTCCCAGCCTCTTTTACCAATCCTCTCACAGCTCCAAGTGAGAGTTTAATTTCTGCCCTTGTTTCGCAGTCGAGATAACAATGAGCTAGTTTCAACAGGCCTCTGTTTTCCTGAGAATAAAGCAGAGTAAACCTTGCCTTCACGCTCAAGGCTTTTCCTCAGGAAAAAGAGACGATTTGCTGATTTGCGTGTGTGAGAGCGAGAAGAGTTTTTGTTCTTTTCTTAATTTTTCTCCTCCGGCAGTTTAACCCAAAATAAGACTTTATTACAGGCCCCTGCACAGTTATTGTGGCGCCACGGCGGAGCCATCGCCGGCCCTGTTTTCGGGCCAGATGAGCGAGTGCCACGGCTCATTAGAACGTCCCTACCCTGATGTCATCATGAAATATTCACACTTGTAAATAATGGAGGCAGCGGCCAGTGTGGGTGAGCTGCTACACAGAATCTGAGCTTGCAGCTGCACAGCAAAACCATCCAGACACACAAAGATTACTCACAAACACAGAAAAGGTGATCTGTGGCTGATCTCATGAGATGTCAGCGGTGTCACAACTGTCTCCAAGCACCTCTGCTGCCTTTGGGTCAGGGATGCTCACACAGTCTTTATTTCCAGGTTATCGATTAAGTAATTTCAACATTCATTAGTTCCAGCTTCTCAGATTTGCTGCTTTTCTCTGTTTTATATGATATTAAACTAACTCCTCTGGGATTCAGACTGGTCGAACAAAATATGACATTTAAAGATGTCAGCTTGGGATTGAGGGAACCTGTGAAAAGCATTTTGACATTTTATAGACCAAATGATTAATCGCTGTAATATTTAGCTGCAGCCGTGACCTCTTAAATATTTTGTTTTTCACACGAACTCTTCTGAAGCTGCGGACAACGGAGATGCACAGAGATGTGTTTTTGTTCAAAAGTCACAAGCCCTGAAGCTTGATCTGACCTCTCATGCAAAGAGGCCTCTCATAACCCAAACCGTGCCTAAATTACATTTAAACTAATTAAAGGACAACAGTGTGCAAACAGCCAGTGTTTGCCTCTTGGTGCTTTAATATGGTTGGCTGCAGTGTCACCTGACCACTGCTCCCAGAGGGCCAGTGACATGTGACAGGACGGGAGAGTGTGTGTGCACTTCGCCCCATGCACCCAGCTGCTGTGAGACCAGGGAGTGTGCTGACAGGGGGGATGGGAGCAGAGGTTGGGCCTGAGAGGGAGGGTTGATGAAAATGGGGGGCGGAGGAGGAGGGTTAATGCATGACGAGACAGCAGTAATTCTCCTCCATTAGGGTCACTGTGTCAGCAGGGAACTGGAGACCAATTAACAAGCCACACAGGGCTGTAAAAGAGGGTCAATCGATTAGAGGCTGGGAGAGCCCAGTCAGCACCTCGCGTGTAGTGTGAAATCATTTACAGTACTCATCGCTATCACCCAGGAATCATCTCACACCGTGGAGCAGAGATAGCACCACAACCACACAGCGAGAGGAGATGGGAAGCGACAGGCTCTCAGCTCCGGACAGGGGGACAGCCAGAGGCCCCATCCAGCTCGGGCCCCGTATCTGACGCACAGAGAGGCAGACAGGCGAAAAGAGCCAAGTCACAGACTGTCAGGATAATTCCTTCCCTGGTCGCAGAGAAGCTCCCGCAGCCACACATTCATGTGTTCGGGCCCCGCTGCTGATAATACCGCTCGACTCTCTTGGTCGCTCGTGAGTCGAACTCGCTGCCGCTTTGTGACAGCACATTAGCAGGCAAAGGTTGGGCCAAGTGTGTAACGCAGCTCCAGTTCAATTACATCCATCTTCTCTGACCAGAGGGCTTTCTAGAAGAGTCTAGAGAGCAGCATGACCACAAGGGACTGAATATCAAAAATAGGACTTTGTTTGTCAAATAAATTCATCCATTACTGTCTCTATAAAACGTCAGAAAATTATGAAAACCCCCACCGGGATGCTAGCATAGCTGTCGTTTCTTATTCGTCAATTGCCTGATTAAATAATTAATACACTATAAAAATTGTTACCAAATAATTCTGCTGTTGATCGACAGATCAGTTGATTGACCAAACTTTTTGATGTATCTGGCAATATATCCCCCTAAATCCTACACACTGAACTTTTAACAGAATAACAGAAAACGATGTGGATAATCGATTCATTCTATGAGTCATTTATCATTCAGAACATTCAAAATGTTTGTTGGTCCCAGCTTCTCAAATGTGACAATTTGCTCTTTTAAATGATAAAAAATTGGGGGGTTTCTGGCCGTTGGTCAGACAAAACAAGCAATCTGAATGTGTCACCCCGGGCCCTACATTAACTGTAGAAACAATAAAGAGGTTAATGAGTAGGCAGTATTGTTAGTTGCAGCCCTAATGCAGTCATTAAAGGATAAACATGAATGTTACGTAAGGCCAAGGAGTGCAAGTGAGAACTTGCACCTTGCCTTCCTCTTTTAAAATAAGTTTCTGCACAAATGTTTGTACCGCAGATCTCTGACCACAGTTCACACCCTCCTCAGTCAACATCAGGGGCAAGAGGCCGATAAACAAGTGTTTCAGTGTCGTGTTGGGATGTCACAGGGGAGCAGCTTAAGACCGGACAGCGTATAGTATAATACAATCACCTCATTAAAATTTCATCGCCTCCTTCTGTCTGCTCGTACAGCGAGAGCAGCAGAGGCTCCACAGCTGCTCTGCTGAGGAGACGATCACATTTAAATCACCTCAAATTCACTGTCAGACAAGGGCATGCACATTATCACGTCATGTTGGCTTGTGGAAATCTCATTCACCTACTCTGCAGGTGAAATGCACCCACTTGTCAAACCCATCATTGCCTAGAACCTTAAATCCCTCTCCCTTCTTATTGCCCCCTCTCAAATCTTCTTTTCAGGCGCAGATTAAACAGCCATCCATTCATCCGGCCCATACCACGAGGACAGCCGTCACAACATGCTTCGTCACTGTGTGCACGGTTCCTGACAGGCAGACGGTGAGAAGTACAAATCCCCCAGGTTTAATCTCACCGGTGCAGAGCGGAGGTTTTTTTTTTCTAAGCGACAGCGATCAGCCTGCGGGCCACACAGAGTGGGCATGTTGGTGACAGTAACCTTGAAACCTGCTCTATATTAACTAGCAGAGAGACTCCTAAACAAACCTCCCTGTGTTTGCCATTGTAGCGGGCAGGGCTGTCGAGACACACTAAACAAACTAAATCAAAAGCATGAGGCCTTTGGAGGGAGCAAGTCTGTGGCACATTAACACTCTAAACAGACCTCTGTCACATGAGGTATTTTCTCAGATACCATCGAGGAGCCTCGACTGAACTGCCCGATTATCTCCTGCTGGAGCTCACCGCCAGCTTTCATGTTCATCCTCGCGCTAAACCCTTTTTGTCTTTTCAAGTTATAATCGAGATTAACTTTTATATACACAAACAAAACCTTAAATTCCACCAGCGCCCTCTGTACAGGCTCTCAGTCTCACAGCTGAAACCAAACTCCCTCCTTCCTCACAGGAAGTGGAAGAGAAAACAGGAATTTTGTTTTATCTCAGATAGAGTTCCTATAATCCCCCAAAATCCATCTGGTTTTCAGTTTGTGTGTGTGAGACTGTGTGCAGTCATGACTTCTTTCTTCGGAGCCTCCAATTTTAAACAATAATGATTCAGATATTATAAAGACATTAGAGAGTGTGTGATGGATATTCCTCCATGTATAATCAGTCACTGATGTCCAACATATTCCAGGAGTTTTCTTAGAAAGCTGATTTTAGTTTTCTGTGGTTACACTCCTGCTGAAAATATCTCACTTGACACTCAACACTTAGTTGATTGATTAATCCTTTATGACATTTTTCAAGCAAACATCCCTCCAAAAAGATGATTCCAGCTTCTCAAATACATTATAGTAAACTGAATCTTTGTAGGGTTTTAGTATGACCTCTACCCTGACCTTTAGAGTGGAATTTCTCACAGTTTTCTTTAGTTTAATAGGACAATCACTCAGTTAACTAGGAAGATATTGGGGCAGATTAGCTGATTTAAGAAAATAATCAAGCCACAGCCCCACATTTGAGCTAAGCTAACCACCTGCTGGCCGCAGCTGCATTTTGGTGCACAAACATGATAGTGGTATCAATCTTCTCATCTAACTCTCATCAAGACAGCAAAAAAGACTATTCCATTTCTTTAATAATAATCTTTTGTTGGTACCTTAAACTACAGAGAGGTGAACTATCATTAGCCTCTTTCACACTTCCTCTTCAAGGCGGGAATTTCATGCCATTATGCCAGAGTTGTCTCGCCTTTAGGGAGGCATCGGAGGTATAAACAGCACCGAAACCAGGTCTGTATAAACAGGACAGCCGGCAGAACAGGATCATGGGTGCCACAGGTGTTATGTTTTGACAATGTTATGCTTGCTGCACTGCCGGACATTTAAAAGTAGCTGCTAGCAGTTAGCAGCTAACTCAAAGAAGAAGAACAACAGCTGAAAATGTCTGCAAATTGGGAAAATAATGAGATCTGGGAGCTTCTTACTCCCCAAGCAGAGGACAAGATTAAGATCCAATGCTGTTGCGTTATGCCCATCATAACTGTTTTGCTTCGGTGATGCTGGCATGCTATCTAAAATCACACATAGGGGTGGAATGATTCTGCCATTGTTTGATTCTGTGTAAAAGTGCAAAGGCAGCATAAAGAAGGGACTTTGTACCGGCCCTATAGCACCATCTTTGTGTAAAAAGAGCTACTGTCCTGCAAAAAGGGGATGAAGCCCTATACCTTCATTGCACTTATTAAATTATATATGATTAGGAGGCAAAGCCAGATCCAAACCAATACAGTATTGTATAAATTCCTTCCTGATACTAAAACTGTTTTTTAGTGTAGAAGAAATCAGAGTCAGCAGTTTTGTACGGACATTAAAATGATATATGATGTGTTACTTTGGACAACAACTGCCACTTTAATTATGGAAACTTCACAAAGAGAAAGCAAAATGTTTTTCCAAAGATTTAATAGATTATTTGTGTTTTCCCAGCTGTCTCTGGCGCTGTCTCACCACAACCAGCAATTTGTTTTAATGTCTTTCAAATGAATATTGACGAACTGCCTGTGAGTTTCTGTTGCTCAAGCATATTTAGAACAATAGTGCGTGTCCAGACCGGAAAAAATAGTAATGCGCGTTTTGTTATTTTCCTGCATAGTGAATTTCATCAGTCACACAGTATATATATATATGTATGTTGTGTTACGTCATAAACCAACTGACAATCCATCCTGGAAACAACTTGTATGCATTACCCGGAATTTAAAGCTGCAGACGGTGTTGGGCCTGCAGAAGCTCTTCATCTCATCCTCACAACTAGTTGGATTAACACCCTAATGTGAGCCCTTGTTGCTGACCACAGCGGGCCCTAAACGAGGTCGAGTGACGGGGGCTGAGGCTGGGTGGTGTTTCCACCTGTGGAACCTGATACGCCACGAGAGCAGAGCTCCCTTCGCCCACGGATGATTTGGCATTCGTCCCAGCTCTCTGTCTGAAACAGGAGGAGCAGCTCCAACTTTCACAGAGTGTGATGACACACCCGCCCACAGGTGTATCGACTGCTCCTTCACAGGCTTTCTGTGTGGGACATCCACACAGAGCGATGCTGTGACAGCTTCTTGTGTGGGATTTAATACCTACAGGATAAGCTGTCCATACCTGTGGTTTGCTAGAGATTATATTGCGTATAAGCCTTCTGACATTTGTGGTGACATTCCCTTCCGCCACCTCTAATTGAAAGGCAATGCTTAATCATGTCAATGTACAAAAATCCTTTGAAAGCATTGTAGTAACATACATGATCGCAAAATCGCCAACATTTCTGTCTCCAGTAAGTAACTTACACATGCTAATACTGTAAAATGCACAGACAACTACTATGATTATGTGTGTAAAAGGTAATTAGTCAAACCATGGTAATAATCCACTAATCACTTAAGTTTCTCAGGTATAAAAAAATGTTTTACGTCAATAAATTAAATGCTTTGGGGATCTGATGATGTATTTTTCAGACTTTTCTCAAGTTACACTGAAGCAACAACATTTGGTTTTGGTCTCTATGGCTAATTTCAGCATTCGTGACAACTGTTCGGGGGACGAAACTTTACATAACTCACCCATTTACCTTTTATTAAGGTTTAAAGTTACACATATTTAAGGGCAGGTCGCTTGAGTGATAGGCTGTCTGCTGACAGTGCCCTCGGCTTCTCAATCAGATCGACCCCTCACACTGGGTTTATCACATTCCAGTACACGAAATTGGAAAAACTCATATTTTTTTAGCAATACCAGTGAATGACAGGTTAGCTTTCATAGTAATGCCAGCTGATAAGAAAGCATTACACCAAATTTTGTGCAAATAAACACCGTGGCAACATATTACTGCAGTTTATACTACTGTTAAAACACAGAGCAGCCATCTTGACATCTGAGGTTGGGGTTTGTGATGCTCCTCCAACATCCTGTCCGATTTCAGGGGGTGTTCAAGTTAAAATGTCCGACTGATAACTCGGACATTCTGACTTCCCAGTGCAAATGGAACACCCCCTTACATAGCAAGTCTTGCAAGGTTGTTAGGACCGACAAGCACCTCACAAAACGTTTCAGACAATTAAAGAGTGGCTGCTTAAATCCATTTTTCTGTTTTATGGGACTGGTACAACCTTCTGTCCTGCTATCATTTTGTTGGAATTTATAGAGGACATCAGTGTCCTTTACCTTGTTCCAATCTGCTCTGTCCTTACTTTATAAAGTACAAATTTTGCCATTAATTACTGACCATATTTCACCAAACACAGGTGTTGTCTGATAAATATTAGTCTGCTTTGATTATGTATTTCACAAGCAGCTAATAGAACTATCTATCTGAGCTGTCAGAAAGGCAGTAAATCTGACCAAAACAGACTTTATTCATAATTTAAATTCTCCAAAAAGCACAGAAGAACAGCAATAAACTCTTAAATGTATCAAAACAGGACGTTATTCCCTTAAAAATCTTTAACTGAATGGTTTGTGATGGATTTCAGGAACGTGTTTGTTGAGTTTAGTGCACGCCTGTCCAGAATATGACACCTGTAAAATCCCAATCCGACTTCCTCTGCTGGTCACCAACAGCCGCAGGCAGTTGTTTCATGTGAAGTAACAATGGCTGACAGTCTGCAGGTCATGGTCATCAACAAGACGGAGATAAATTACATCTGACTTGGTGTTAGACAACCCTGAAAAGACATGCGGAAAATTAAACCACTTCCAATGGTGATTACACGCATTCATATAAATCAAGCAGTGCTAAACTTTAGAGTGCAGTTTAAAATCTTTATTTTATGCTTCCTTATCCAGACGAATACTATTTTTTCATTGTGTTGCTTTGCCAAAGCAGGAAAAAAATGATGCAAGTGGAAGAAAGGCACTACTACGAGAGTGTGTGCATGTGTGGGTGGATGTCTGGCCTCTTTCCCTGGCTTCATCTCCAGCACCCCATGTAACACACTCACTGGGACCAAATGTGGACCAAGATAGAAAAACCATTAAAGAGGATGGTTTTATTATGAGCTACACTGACACTACAAAGCGTGAACAAAAGAGAGTGGATTTTGATGCTTTTGTTTGCTCTCTTTTGTATAATGTTTCTATGCAGTGATAATTTTACAAAAACACACTGATGGTCAGGACACCTGAGGCCATGCTTGCTCATGCCGTCATCGCTTATGTAATGATATTCATTTCTCCTTGCAGTTCACCTCACCGTGCTGACATTTGTGAGCACAAGCCATCTGTGAGTGAGTTCACGCAGCTGAAAAGTGTCCAAAGGTTAACAAATTCTCAGTTTGTTTTTCTTAAATGTCAGCTTTGCAGTGGCAACAGCACTATATAAAGAGTAAGACTCCGATGGAGCTTATTTATATTTCAACAGCAACCCCAATATATTTTAACTTGGCCTTAATTCTTTATGGCAAGAGACTGTTGAACAGACAATTAAACTCCCAGATAATATTATGGTGCACACAGAAAACACACAGGAATGTCTGTAGGCAAACCACCTATGACCTAGACCGACTAAACTGCATCTGTCAGTGAAATAAACTAAATACTGTTTTAAGACTTCAATATGAACATTATGCACAATACTGCAAAAATGTGCCAATACGATCTAATCCAGAAAGACCTTGTTACTGTACAAAAATTGTGTGTTGTCGATCAACCCACTCATTTTCCTTGAAATATGAAAATATAAATAATGAAGAAACAAAAACAAAAAACTGCAGCCCACAAAACTTCTGTCTGTTTTTCTGCATAAGTGAGAAAAATATTAGACAAAAATATGACATTCAACTAACTGATACACTAAAACTGTTAATACAGGAACATCTGATAAACATATTTTGCAATTTAAGTACAGTGTGTAGGATTTAGTGGACCAGGTGATTAAAAGTATAAACACTGAATAAAGCAGTTTCACGTTACAAATCAGTGGGTCGCTAGCCCAGCACCTGTTAATGTATGCTCACCTTTTTCTCTGATAACTAAAGATCCAGACCTTCAGGAGGTTTTTACCTGGAGCTGAATTATCCATAGAGGTGTCTTCCTCTCCAAAACAAACAGAACCGATGATTTAAAGCAGTAAAAACCCTGAATAAAGCAGTTTCACATTAAAAATCAATGTTTTGCCAATGCTGTTTGGCTTGTGGCAGAGGGGCTGCTAACTATAGGGGCTGACGCAAAACACGAAAGGCCCTATCTAGAGCGACTGTTTGGTTTGTCTGGTAAAGAAAACAAAGTATAATCCATTTCTACTCATAAATCCTCCTAAATGCTACACACTGAATCTTCAATACAGTATTATTCTTACTGCTTTTTGGCAATTGAATTTGCATCATACGGTAAAACACTTTACATCTCTGGCACTGTATAGTAACTTCCCGTTACAAAAATAAAGTTCTCTCTCATCATAATCCCGTTAACATAATAAACGTCCCACTGATGATAAGGTCACCTTTATACACACTAGGGCTTGGGAGAAGATAATTATTACTGGTTTATTACAGTGTGTTCTTCCCTGAAAGCAGACCTACATTTCCTGGACGGAAATATGTTGTTTGTGTGGTTATATAAAGTGGCTTGGAGAAGCTGGTGAGGCAAAATCAGACAGTCGGTTTGAATTTGCGAGCAATTAATATGATGACTCATCAAATGGCCAGAGGTGCATCTTAGAAAACATCATGCCACGATAGAAAACAGTGGAGGAAAGAGCCACCTGCCAGAGGACAAGCCGGCTACAAAGGCACAGTAAGGGGTAAGGAGGAAGGAAGGAAAGCGGGAAGGAAGGTAGGATGGATGGGAGGAAGAAAGGGCTGGAGGGAGGGTCAGAGGGAGGAGGAGCAGCCATCTGCAGGCTGAGCACAAGCCTGTGAGATGCCATAATCCATCCTTAAGTGTGTGAGGAGGGGAGACAGCGCTTAGAAGTATTTATAATCCCCCTCACACTGTCTCCTTCCATCAGTGTGATCGGGCTTTGACATGGAGTCCTTATCACAGAGGGGAGGGTTATAACATGAAATACTAATCCAACGCTTCTTAGTTTGTTCCTGTTGACTTTATGAATTTAGAGCCTTCCCAAACTCAAGCTGTGTCGGACTTCCTCCTAACTTGCACCTACAAACATTGAGTTTACGGGAATGGTTTGGGTTTTGGGAAATCAAGACTGACATCCCTCCAATGGTATCAAACTTGCTGTCCAGCCATTGTTGAGTGTGTACAGCCCTAGTATAGGCAGTGTGTCCCCCACTGTTGGCACTAGTCGGACTCGGCACTTGTTGTTTTTGTTTTTCAGCTGATTCAGCATGTTGAATGGGCATTTGAGACAGCAGAGCCAATCAGTGAACAAAATCACGCTGATTGGAACTTCAACTCAGTGCATGAAGTTTGCATTTTTTGCATTTTTTTTAGCCATCCAACTCTTCAGCGCAAAAGGTTCATAATTATTTGTATTATTGTTCGCTTGCACACTGTAAATATAATTTCCATCAGTTGCATTTTTAATGTGCTAACTGGCTAACTAGCATCTTGAGTCTGTCCCATCTTTCTCTCACTTTTTCTTGTTAAATGCCGAAAACAGACTACAGCCTCCTGCTGGTATGGAGAGTTATTTCCCCAGGCAGGCACAGACTGTACGTGCTAGTTAGCCACTGACTGCAGTCTTCGCAGTGTGTTCAAGTGCAACGTTCTAGCCGAGACACAGGTGACACGAGGCAACACAACAGTCTGCCTTCTTTGCCACTCGTTCTTTGATGTCGGTTTGTTGTGTCTGCGCCTTAAAATATCTGGCTATTTCTTTACCACTTGTGGACAGCGCTGCTAGACACGATATGGATTTTAGTCTCAGTTATGTAGTTTCATACATTTTGGCAGGCAATCAAATAAATAAACAGCAAATGTAATAAAAGGCTGTCGGATCTTTTGTTTTCCTGGTTGATTTTCATCCCCCAGATTATACGCTGTATGCAGGAGGTACAGGAAAATCAATCCACTTTCATTAACTGCTGCTGATCTGGGTGCAGGGTGGTGGGGGGTTGAGAGAGAGCGAGAGCAAGAGAGAGAAGTCTGTCCCATCAAATGTACTGGGAGCTGAGCTCATGCATGCAATGCAGCGCAGTCTCCCTCACCCACGCAGTACACAGCAAAAAAGAGACCACCATAACGGAGGCGTACCCACATGCACAAGGGCCTGCACTGCGTACATGAAAGGAAAGGAGGGCTTGAAAGGAGATGCTTTACGTTTGATCTGGTTGAAGGGGCGGTTTGTGGAGGGATGGGGCGGGTGGAGGGCTGTGCCCCGAGATCAATGAAAGTCCTGAGCTTTAACATGTCGCACATGTGAGAAGGACCTACTGGTCTGTGAAAAAGCGCTAAAAGCTGCTGTCAAGGTTGCAGAGGGTGTGAAAAACCCCACTCTCCATTTTACTGCCTACTGCCACACATTTGCACAAAAAGAGTGATCAACTGTTATTCACCAGCTTGGCCCAAATGGAAGCAGTTACATGCTATAAATTTCTCCAGACACGTGTGAATTTTAGCTGTTTTAATCACAGATGGCTGGTCTAATTTTAGCCCAGCTTCAGAGGACAGATTTCTGCTCAAAAGGGTGATCTGCAGTGACGGCGGCTGGCTTCGAGGAGCTGCGACGCTGCCACGCTAATCCTGTGGAATGCCTGCACTGGACGGAGGGGCTCCGAGATTGCCAAGGCATTGCCTGGCCTATTAAAAAGGAGAACTGCCTGCCAACTGTATGCATATGGCGCTGGAGAAGCAGCACTAGACACAGTCGCCTAATTTTTCCTTCAAACGGCATTAATGAATCAGCTATTGGAGTCACAATCATGGAGAAGCACAGCATGAAATCGCAGCACTAATACAGATTAAGTGTGGAAGCAGCAGTGCGCTTCGGGCCATTGTACAAGCTGTCTGTCAAAACAAGAAAAAATGCATTTTCAATCAGTGTGAATGCTGCAATAATAAAAGGTGTCATTCAGAAAACAGAGACTAGTGTGCAGCTGCTCAGTTTGAGGTTATTTCTCAATCTGCACGTGATGTTTATTAAAACTTAAAGGTCTAGTGTGTATGATTTAGTGGCATCTAGCAGTAAGTGTTGCAGATTGCAACCACCTGAAACTTCACCCATGTGCTTTGCTTGTGGGAGAACTACAGTGACAGTTCATGCTAAACTTTCATAAGTGTCTGTTAAAAATGAAGTTACAGCCAGCAACTAACCAGCACAATTAGCTTAGCATGGAGACTGGAAATAGCTAGCCTGGCTCCATCCAAAGTGTTTTTCCACTCTATGCACCTCACGTTTTTGCAGTAGCATCCTGAATGAATTGAGTTAGAAAAAATGTCTCAGAGCAGAAAAAGCACCTGACGTCTCTTGCAATTTTCCCCACTGACCAATCAAATCAATTGGGAAGCAGGCCTTCTTTGCTGGCAATGTCAACAAGTAGTATAGTACACAGTTTGAGTGACGCTAACATTAGCTCACTTTCATCATCGCCCTAGGCAAGCTGCAAGACATATCTGAAAAACACTGTGGCCTCAACCCCTTTCCAAAGTTTTACCAACTGTCATCAGGCCTCAACGATTGACAGCTGACTGTCCCCAACTCATCCTACAACAAATCTTGAACCGATCATCATCCAGACAAAGCTAAGGACAGACGACTCCTGGTTGCCTAGTAAAAATTAAAAAAACAAAACAAAAAACAGTGCAATTCGCCTCATTTTATGCAACCTGCAAAATGCACTCTGTCTGATCAGAGCTTCCAGGGTGTGTTCTACACCCAGCCAACCGCTGCTAGCTGTGATTTTATCATCTAGCAAGCCGATCTTATCAAACTCAGGAAGAAAGCACCTTTTAAGCTATTCGTAGTTTTCAAGTTTGTTTTCAAGTTTTTTATAGGTCTTCATAAACATTTGCTTCAACTAATGTGTTGATGATGTGGAGAGTATCTGACAGATGGTTGATAGGGCGGTTAGGAGGCTAATGCCCTGTAAATCCAGAGATGAACACATTCTGTATCATAAAGCCTATCACTTTAAACACACTTTCTCTGATAGCAGCAGATAAATCAGTCAGTCACATAAATAAGAGATTTCAATGCCATTCAAGCATCCAGAGAGGAGGTGCTATCTTGAAATATGAAACCTCCATCAGTCAAGACAGGGCTGAGCTTTAATGGAGTCTTTCTGCTATCCTCCCTCACAGTAATAAAGATAAAGAAAATCCCGACACAAAATCCCACGAGGCGTTCGTGTTAAAAAGCCATTAAAATTTAAAAAAGGATTTTACATCCAGAGGTTTCATGCTCCTTTAACCAATTAAGACGCCATGTATGAGGTCACCTCATTGTAGGATAATTCACACGCCGTTTCCTAAATTAAGCGGTGTGGATTTCAGCGTGAATTAACTGTCAAAATGCCTTTTTTTGTCAAGATGGTCTTAACTCCTGTGGAAGAATGAAGAGGAATATGCCAATGGCTTGTTAGCTGCTCCTAACGGCTCATTATTCCTGCGTAACAACCTCCTTTTGCTCTCCGTGGGGTTTGCTTTATGAGTTTTAAAACCACCAAGATCTGTCTCACCCAGCCCAGAGGCCAAGAGGGACAGTTTCTCTTTAAAGAGAATTTACTCCACTGTTGGCCACCAGAGGAAAGACATCAATCAGAAGCCACTTAGAGGTAAAGTTTCACGATTTAGCAGCACCTATAGACACATGAGCTCATGGCACCAGCGGAGGGGTGGACGAGCTCCTGCTTTGCATGCTCTTACCATGAATCACGTTTTATAGCAATTCGTAAGCGCTTCAGTTCACTCGTTTATGGAGTCTGCTCTCGATGCCAAAACCCATACAGCAGACAAAGACGACAGTTGTTTTTAATGCATGCAGATCTACTGCATGCCTCTGGGGAACGAGCCTCACAGAAACACAGCTCTCATCACCCTTCAATTAAAACTATTCTTTTACTGCAGAGTGACTGTCATGTCTTTGAAAATATGTGGAGCAAAAAGGAGTTGTTGTTATCTGCAAACCAGACTGAAATTTAACAAAATATAGACCACAGTAAGTGTTACATCAGGTCGAGGAGGCAGATTATTTCACCTCACTTCTGCATCACCTCCAGTGCGACCAGCAGCAGCAGGTGGGCAGCACAGATAATCCCTCCAACCAGTAACATCTTATGGACAACAGATCTTTTAATTAACCTGCACCTGTTCACTCTGTGACCTGCCAAAGGAAATGAAACGTACATATCTGCAACCCTGCTTACAATTTGCTTTATTTGATCTGCTTCACAAAATAATTCTTGCTTGTTAAATGCTTAAAAGTTGAATTACACCTTTTAGTGTTTAGTGTTGACGTGTGCTGTATCTGTGAGTTTCTATCCACCTGTGATAAAAAAAGGTGACAAAGTGCAATGGACACATACTTGGCACATTAATCATGTCGTAAATGAAGCATGTGACTAAAGAAGACCCAGACACACCAAGACGACATCAAAGAACTAGTCGCGACAAAGGCTGACTGTTGCATCACCTAACATCACCTGCGTTTCAGCCAAAAACTTGGACTCAAACACACAAGAGACAACAGCCAAAGACCATCTAATATGTATGTTCTTCACCTGCGTGAGTGGAAACAACTCTCCGTATTAACAGGTGGCGGTAGTCTGTATTTGTAATAAATGAAGGGAATCCGGAGGACCAATGAAGATGCTAGTTATCCAGTTAGCACATTAACAACACAACCTGATGTTGAAAGAACAAGGACTATTTACTCTATACTGGCCAACAGCAATACAACAGTTAAAATGAACCATTTCTGTTAAAAAGCTCAGTGGCTAAAAAAAGAATCTTGCCTAACATAACAAGTTTGTTTCAATCTCATGTCCTCTTAACTTTAGTCACTTGTTTACTTTCCTCACTTCCGTTTCTCTGAACTGAACTGCCAATCAGAATGACTTCCTCAAGGGTTGACTATTGGCTTAGTGTGTCAGGGCCCTTAAACATCCACAGACGAGATGAAAAACGTCAACAGAACACACTGTAACCTTCCAACAATTAAAACATGAAATGAACATAAATGCCATATTTCCAAAATCCTTTCCACATCCATCATTTGAGGTTGGACGGCCATTCTTTTAATTACACCATCTTGTTGCACCCTCTTCTTCTTCTGTGGTTTATCGGCAAGGACTTGACTCAACTTTGCGTCTATCTACTATTTACTTCTAATATTAATATTACAGTAGTAGATAGAAACATCCATTAGTTTGCGCTTTCTTTCTCTGATTCTCTGTAAATTTGGTTAAAATTTGAGTTGCGGTTTGGTGGAAACTCATTGTTTCTTTGCCGATGCAATGCTTCGGTTTGCTTTGCTTTAAACTCATCAAACTGCTGGTAGCACCAAATAGAGCAGCTCTGCTATCATTAACCAGCTGTCTTTTCTTTCCTGTCCTTCATAGATAAGCACTCCGCTCCACACAAACACACCTCTCGCGCTGACCTGCTATGTGTGCCAGATAGCAGGTGTGGGTAACCCATTATCAGTTTTACTGTGAGTTATTTTAGTCCGATCCCACAAGGAGAGGAAGAAAAATGTGCAATGCCCTTTGTGACACACTCATTAATTAGCTGGAGGTGGAGGGGTCCAATCCTACAAAACCATTAAGCTGAAAAGCAGAAAATGTTTTCATGTGTCGACACAATGACTCAGCTTCGCTGATTGTTAAAGAAGTTGTGAAACTGATAAGCACATTCGTTTTTACATCACTTGAACTTTGTCAGAGAGAGTCTGAGGTCACGGCGAGCGGAAGATGCAGAATGGAGATGGGATAATGATCTGGATTTCCCCTTGTCAAAGTCTGTGACCTGCCTCACTGTGATTCACCGTTATCACAACCGAGCGCAGGAGGCACAGCCATGAAGTCTGATGTGACATGAGTCACTCGTGTTCCTCTCAGGCGGAAAAACTGCAAACTTTTCCCCCTCTCAACCTCGTCTTTCTTCCTCGATGCTGCTCACCTTACAAAACAAGTCAAACTGACGCCTCCTCTCAGAAATCCAAAAAGAAAGCAGCGTTATATAATGTGAATTTATGCTTTGGGCTCATTTGCATTCCCATTGAAATGCAAGCGGAAAAGCTCCTTTTCCTTATTTGTCAGTTAGCTGATTCAGGCCTGTGAGGTGTGCACATCAGTGGCAGTGACAATTTTAGGTCCTGTGCTTTTGTGTCCATGGTAACTGGGAGGGAAGGTGAGGGCTTTTTAGGTGTGTGTGTGTGTGTGTATGTGAGGGAGCAGTTGGCAGACAGAAAGCACACACAGACACATGCACTAATTCACAAAAATAAACACATCACTGCTCTCTGCTTGAATTATCAGCTGGTGTAATCTCAGACATGTTGTGGCTCCTGTTCTCCCTTATCAGTCTAAATCTGCGAAGAATACATGTGCATTAAAAAAAAAAAAAAAATAGAGAGATCCGCCCCCGGCCCTCCTCTGAGTGACTGTGAGCCAGCTCAGAGCTGCGCCTCCTGCAGTTGTCCACTTCTCTGCTCTGTGGATGCAATTTCTTTGTTCAGCGAGGCGAGGTGCTGACGTCAAATCGCCTCCTTTGTTTCAAAACGTCTCAGCTGCATTGTTCATCTAGCAGGAATTCTTCAACCTGCCCCTGTTGCCGGGAGCAACAATGAGATAAATGAAAAGATTTTTCAATCAGCTCATAATAGAGCAGAGGGGAAGCATGGAGGAAAATAAAAAGAGGAATTAGCAACAAATAGAGATGTCACATATTCCTCATAGGAATAAATCGCAAAAGACGCAGATGCAATTTTTCAATCTTTTGTCAGATGAATTATATGCGATGCTTTAATTGCAGCTTACGAATCATTCGGTTACAGTTATAATCTGCAACAAGTTGGGTAAATAAGTAGAGATGTTCCTGGAGGGCTGACATTAACCAGATGTTAATCAATTAATCATTTTAAGCAAAAATGGCAAATATATACTGGCTCCAGATCCTCAGTTGACAAATTTTTCTCGTCTTCTGTCAAAGCAGACTGATTATTTTGGTCTAGGACATTTTTTGCTGTGACATTTTATAAACCAAATGATCAATAGATACATCGAGAAAGCCATCAGCAGATTAATCACTAATGAAAACAAAAACTAGTTTCCAAGTGAGGCATCCTACTTGTGAATCTACCAAAGCAATCAGCCAATCCTGTGCCGTTTCCACGGTTGGTGAGCTGATAAAGTCCAAAAAACAAGAGCTCCTTGACCCTGAACAAGCTGACTGAATGATCCATCTGGACATGCACCTGACAGAGTGACTTCCTGCGCGGCTCCTTTCATGGGATCAATAGTTGGCTTGTGCAGACGGAGGAAGAAGGGGGTTCAGAGCATTAGCGCTGTGTTGACATATCTGAGAATGAGCTGCGAGACACAACACAAGGGAGTTAGTGTACTTGACAGAGTCATTGAGCTGTTTGGTTAAAGGACCACCACAGCAAACGGGCCAGCTGATGAGAGGAAGGTGGAAGAGTCTTGGCAGGAAGGAAGCGGGAAGGGATGAGGGGCAACTGAGCATTGACCTTAACATTGACGGGGCCCCTGTGGATAAATGACTATAATTCAGACTGTGTTCGCTTCGAGTGAAGGGCTTAACTGCGTCGCCGACACCTGTTCAGCTTTACAGAGGAGCCTTTCACTGAGGACAGGTGTCTCGGTAGCGAGACGCCCACTTCCTCGCGCTCTCTGCTCCGCTCCCAGCTGCTCTCCTTTCAGACCTCAGACTTAGATTCCTCACATGCTGCCCTGTCAGCTCAGCAACCAGTGCAGCGGACACTCAGCTGCCTGCAACTTAAGACAACTCCCTAACACAAACAAAGCCTTTGCCAGAGCATCAAAGGAGCATCTCACATTATGGACAATTAAGTGGCATCACCACAAGATCAGTGTGTTTAAAGCACTTTTCTTACTCTATGCTAGAAGGTGGACAAGTTCCTTTAAGTATGTGTAAGCTTCACTTCCTATATGAATAATAACATGACACATTACGATCATCAGCTTGGCTCAGTGTCAAGAATTGGTCTTTTCTTGACTTCATTTTCTTTAGAAGGAAGCGGTAGGCTAATTGTTAGGGCTGCAACTAATAATGCATTCCATCCATCCGTCATTTTCTATATAAAGGCGTAGGTTTCATTAAAACGTTGAGGGGAGGACACATGAAGGATCTGAGGGTCCTCCCTTTAGGACATTTTGAGCATCACACACTCATTTTCCAGCATTCTGGTGAGTTTTTATGCACCAATTTGTGCAGTGGCTGCAGCAATTGTCTTTAGTCCTCTTCTACTTTCATGTTTTTATTGGTGGGAACAAATGCACATGTTCTAAATCTATGCCGAGAAAGGAAAGCAAGAAAAGCTCTTAATTCAGAAGCTGGTTATTGATTGAAGAAGTTAGTTACTCCCTTTGAAAAAGACTTAATCGGTTAATTGATAATCAAAATAGCTGCCAATTAATTTTCTATTTAACGACTAATCAACTAATGGTTCCTGACTCATTAGCACCCTGTTTTGTGAATTGACTCATACACAAACGTTTCAACAAAAAGCACCCTGCTGGAATAATTTCTGTGGGAGTTTGAACATGTGTGTGTCGCCGTGCGCGTATTCACACTCTGGGCTCTCTGGCTGGTTCAGTGACCTGTGCACAAGGCAAACAGATTGGAGGGGGGGGGGTGGGGAACGCAGATGAACGCAGATGAAGCCAGATTGAGCACTGAGGTGGTTTCAAACTGAAAAAATGTGCCTCATACCTACAAATATCTGCTGTTTTAACACCCCATCTACAAACCTTCTGGAGGGGCTCATGGGTTTTTCAGGAACAGGCAGAGAGCATGTACGTGTTATAATAAACATACCTTTATCTAAGCTGTTTCACATAGCATGCATACCCCGGCACGTGTAAGCACTAGCCATGCTTTTCAGATCTGGGCCAACTGGCTGCAGTCCAGCAGCAGCAGGGCTGGGTTTGGCGGCTCGGTCCCAGCATGCTCGCTGTGTGAGGGGCAAGGTGCTTCGCTGCATAGCTGGAATGTTTTCGGTCTTTGTTTGGCCCCAAAAGTCTGGATTGATTTTAAAGGACCTCTTATAGAGGAAGGCAAGTCGAGGCATGTTTTTAACTGGCTCTGATCTGCGGCTGCATTCATACTGCTGCTTCTGCTGCTCATTTGGTGTCATTTGACTTAATAATAATCTAATTAATACCCTGCAATAGTACAGTTTACCCCCACACCACATCCGATATGTGAACCTCACACAGAGAACTTCTAGTTTATTCCAACTTTGCTAATAACACTGTATTCCCCAAGGGAAGGGCTGTGATCTGGGTGCACAGTGGCATCGCTAAAGAGCAGGTGTTAACCACATCACCTCCAAAATCAACTTATTTGGAAGAGGAGACAACAATTCAGTCTCTATTGTAGACATCTTAAAATCGCCTGTTTGGAAGACATGACACAGCTGTATACTGCCAACTCTGTATGGATCTGAAATGATGAAATGATTGCTGTCGTTGTTGTATAGCCTGGCTGTGGTTAAACCCTAAACTGATGGGACTTGCCAGTAAAATATTGCTGTTCATTACGCCATTTACCAGAAAGCAGCTCCTTTACTGCTCTAAATCAGTAGTTGCCAGTGGCTGCACATCACAACTTGCTGTGCAGGCTGCTGTTTCAGAACAGCAAGGAAGAACTGACTTCTGGGAAAACTGCCATTTCACATTGTGAAGCTACTTTAAAATAAATTAATTAATAAGGTGGTATTGGAACGGTGCATTGACTTCCATACCTGCCAATATAGTATCGGAACACCTACTGTTTTGTCTGACTAAAGTCTCAGACCAAATGAAAAACAGTCAGAGATGGTTAATTTTTGGCACTTCTGCTCAAACAAATGACTCACACCGAGACTGTGCAAGTTTAGCAAGAAGAAATTAAACATCCTTCCTCTTACAAAATTAAAGTTGAATTCATAAGAAACACCTGCTCAGTTCAGTGCACTCAGCAGTTTTGTCAAAACAGCTGTGTGTGGTCTGGTATGACCGGGAACACTGGTTAATAATAGCTAATATTAGCAAACTTCATATAGTTTGCTTATGTGTTAACAAACGTTGGTGAGTCATTGTGCTGACTTAACAACTCCTCTTTTCCTGTTGACCAACTAACCTATGAATTAACTAATCTTTTCAGGTCTAACTTCAAATAAAGAGCTTTTAATAAACTAGTAGAAATTTTGTTTATTTGATTGCAACCTTACCTCTCTTAAACTTGATTTTAGCAATGCAGCCAACTTGGTGAGTAGGAGATCATCATTAGTAGCGGAAATGATAGTAAAAGCTGCAAAAACAAAGTCAAAGTAGTTGTAAACCATGCATTTCAACCATCTTTGTGATTTTAAACGTGCAAATAAAGTCTCAAATACTTACCCGAAGACCCAAAATTTAAACCTAGACCAAATATAGACGCTTTTTGCTAAACTTCAGCTTCCCTTCATTTCGACAGAAAACAAAAGCCCAAAGCTACAAAATTTCTCATCCACTCCACATCAAAAACCAAAGCACCTGTGACGAGAGCTCAGCCCTTCATGTAACATGAAGTCAAATTAGTAATTGCAGTAATTTGAAGTTGTTTCCTGTGAGTGATTCAGGTGTGCGGAGGTTGAGTCACGGTTTTAAGACTGTCTGAAAACCACAAATTGCCTTTCGTCTAAACTTTCACATGGTTCTCGACCACAAAGCAATGAAAAGACACAATGTGTGGTCACTTTATTTAGACAAATGGTCACGGATCATCAAGAGAAGTCAACCAGAGGCTTAAGACGTCTTTGTTAGCACTCAGAAATGAACAGGTCCGTCAGAAGCTGCAGCTGGCTGAACTCTCAGGGCTGTTTTGCTTGTGATTAAATGAAATCACTTTCAGGAGTCATTCAAAAGCAATGAATTATACTTTAACTGGCCTGTCACTAATAAACTCCCTCGCAGCAGACAGATGATGTAACCTGAAAGTGATGTACAGAGAGTCGCATCGTCACATCTAGAGGTCAAATCATCTCACTGAGAAAATCCACCTAAAAAGTTTAAGTGCCCGCTCTTATTTCTTTACATTCAAACAGCTGTCACAATAACATCTTCTCTGGACCTCTGCAGCTGTGTGAAATGGTCAGGGCACTTTCCCTCAGCGATGTCATCGTCACAGCTGCATCTCTGAGGCCTCTCGGCTTCCTCTCAGGAGACTCGCCGCAAATTATCTTGTGCTGAAACAGGCTCGCTAACATCTATCTATCTGTCTGTGTGTCTGTCTCTGGGGTGACGGCGCTCTGTAGAAACACTTCAAATGACAGGCGTGGGGGTATGAAGTTAAGCAAGTTTCCACCGCAAATGTCCTTTTTTGTCCATCCGTGAGGCATTTTTTATTCTGCTGTTTATTTTCTTAACTTCAAACCATAGTGGGAAAGTTTACAGGCGAATAAGAGCGTGTAAACAACACTCACATGGCCTCACGTGCCATTTATCACAGTGTTATTGGACTGTTTGTAATAATTAACCTTCTCTGGAATTTATACAAAGTCAGAGTATACTCATTTAAACCAAAAACTGCAGATGGAGTTCATTTTTTTCATGCTAGCCTTTCTAAACAAGGGTAATTACTGGATATTGGGCATCAACATCCATTTCCTTACATCCATGAAACACTGTGATTTAGGGTCATTTCCTGTTGTTTGTTTGGGCTTCATTCTCAGGCTTTCATTTTCAGCTTATCATTGGTCATACTCGAGCTGACACAAAATGTAGCAACTTTTTAGACCTCTAATATATAATTTTGGTAATTTTGAAAGCAAAAACATCAAACATTTGCTTCTTCTAGTCTCTCACATGTGAATATTTGTTTCTTGTCTCTGTTTTATATCTTTGTACAGTGACTATTTGGGAGTTTGAGATTGTTTTAGGATAAATAGCCATTTTAAAGATATGTTCTGGACATGTTAAAGGCAGATTAATCAGTAATGACAGTAACTGTTAGCTGCAGTAGTTCACAATGCCTACACTGAACCACACCCATGTGTCAAAGTCTGGATTTTGAATAAAACACTTCAGTGAGAACACACCTTTGCTGCAGTAACTCTATTTTTAATCCAGGAAGTTATAAGCTTGAAGCTGCAGGAAGTAAACATCCCTGTTAAACTCTAAAGATCAGTGAGTAATCAGGTAATCATTAGTTTCAGAGTCCATTAGATGACGTGTCAAGTTCAGAACATTCAGTCGCTCAAATATATGAAACAAGTGGGCGGCACAACTTCAGAGAAGCTGATGTTTGTCTCTAAACTCCACAGGTACAGTACATGACGGAGGTGTAGGTATATTTAGGTGGAGTATAGAGCACTCACTGTTCTTTCCACAGACAAATGCTGCTGTATCTCTTCTCTGAGTGAGCGGCTCCTTCTATGCATTGATGTGTTAAAATTTACTGGGCTGTTTCCAGCTCTGTCACCCCAAGTTCATCAGCTGACAGCAGCCTCAGTGCACAGCTCTGAGAGGCCTTCACAGACCCCAAAGTGCAGAGCGGAGGCCTGAGGGCTTTCACTCAGCTAAACACAACATCTCTCTGTGTGTCCAGCTCACTGACCACCGTTGTCGTCAGAGACAGGATGGGACAGCAGAGCCCCCCTCCGGACTCTCCGGATCTGAACCCAGGATGCCTGCGCAGGCTTCGGACACCTGCGGGGGACTGTGAATGTCTCTGTGATGGGACTAAGGGACGGGGATGGTAATGAACACACAGTCATTCATCAGCCATCCATGGCATTGCGCCCATTCAGATACAGATACCCACTGAGACACAAAGCCCCAGCTGCCTCAAGTGGCAGTCTTACACACAACATTGGGCACCGATGCAACACAGCTCCATTTAGCCTTTTAAGAAACGCCTTAAGTGCCTCTCTATACATCCCTCTGCACGGGTGCACGCACAATGGACAGAAGCAGATTCATTATGTGTTTAAAAGGAGAGAAATAACTTCGATCACCACATGTTGACGGAGCCAAGCCCGTTTCAGATCTGGCTTTTGATTTTTATGGTACTACTTTCTAACAAATCAACCTTTAATGGTTAATAAATCACTTTCTGAGGCTTTATAGATCAGTTATTAACATAAGTAACTTTTGAGTTGCCTGGTTGTGAAAGAGGTGTTTATACTCCAGAAGGACATGTCTTTTTAGCTCTGTGAATTTTGAGGAAATACGATGAGAAGATGTACTCCAGTCTTCTGTCTGAGGGTAGTGACAATGTTCTGATCTCACACATACAACTCATCAACATGTGTAACTCCAGACTTTACATTTATAGGTCCATTATCAGCAAATTCAGGCGGCCGAGATGTTTCAAACATATCGAGTTCATTTGAAACCAGTCAGCCACCGTACCATATCAACTCTGCGACATTTCTGCTAATCGATGACTAGCTTAAGTCGCTTATCTCGCAACAACACTTGATTGCAGCGATGCTAATGTGAGCAGGTTCATTTGCTGCTTTTTCTGTTTTATATCAATATAAACAGAATATCTTTGTTTTTTGGACAAAACTAGACATTTCAAGAGGTCATTTAGGGATTTTTGTGAGATTGTTATTGGCATTTTCACTCTTTTCTAAAATTTTATGGACTAAACACTTGACCCAATAACTGGAAAATGACCCCACAGATTTGTTGAAAGTGAAATTAATTGTTAGTTGCATCTGTAATTGATTGATTTACAAACCATTAATAAAGCCATTAGTTATTAATGTGACATATGAGGTCACTCATTATGGAGTGGTATCAATCCTTCTTCCCTGCCTTCACATTCAAATAAAATGGACAGTTGCTGCTGAGGGAAGAAGCAAAGAGTCTGTAGCACTTTAAATGTTGGTGATTGTGCATCAGGGCATTCAGACTATAAAAGCGTAGGAGAGCGAGTATCACCTACATCAGTGAGGAGAGGAAAAAAACAGCGCTGCACACAGTGGATGTGTCAAACTTAAAATGAATCACGGCCAATTCCACAAAAAAAAAAAAGGAAAAAAGAAAAAGACTCCCTTGGCTTTTTGACAGTGAATAATCGAGTAGTGGAAAAAAAAATTCTCATATTAGCCCACTTTGGAGTTCCTCGTGACTCTGGGTAAGTCAGCAGCTGCAGCACTACACGACTGCGTGGAGGAAGAAGCTCCCGAGCCGAACAAACCAATTACACCCCTGGCAAGGCCATGGCACAGCACTGCATCATCCCCACAGAGACACCGCCGTCACATTGCATGGCATTACTGTGGCTCAGTAGACCCAGGACTGATGAGCCATGAGGCCTGGCATGTGTGAGGGCTACTTAGCCCCCACACAGTGAAGGAAATTGTGTTACATACCATTAAGTGTTGATTCTCCTTATTAAAGAGGCAGTGTTGCTAAAACAAAGGCCTGCCCCGGTCAGCACGCACTCAATTGCTAAAGCATGTGACTCATATTTGATTGCAGTGAGTGTTAAAGCTGCAGGGCTGGGCTGCTTTTCACCCCATGACTCTCCCTTGGAGCTAGGGCAGCCTCCAGGACTGTGAAGTATTTAAACATTCCTCCCGGGGCGGAAACACAGCCCATTAGCATCACATGCTAACATGCCTGTGGACACAGAGGTCCGACTCTTCTCAGCGCTGACACATGGGAAAGAAAGAACAATTCAAGGGTTTCCTCGAGTGCCTCTCAGGGAAGTTTATTTTGACATCCTTTGAGGATTTCCCTATTATTGGTTCACAATTTAGCATTCATAAGCAGTATATAAACATAAATAAACACAAAAAATACAGTTACAAGCAGATATAAATGCTAATTGTCATATTAAAATGTGTAATGATATAAAATATGTCTTCACGGGAGACGCTATACTTGTTGACAGCGATGCGACACATGAATAAACAGTTAAAATGTACTTCTATGTGCTTACAGCTACATTACAGTGTTTTTCATTTTACTTATTGAATTACTAACATTGATCACTACATACTGGATGATTCAAAGTTTAGTAGCTTATTAATATTTTGAACTGCAGCCGTGATGATTAAAATCCGTTATTAATGACTTATTAACATTTATGACTGCAGACTAAATGACATAATTATTTAGTTAATGATTTACTAATTGTAAATTGACAAACCAAGGCGACGGTGGGACGTTGGTCAAGGTTGGGCCTTCTGTTCTCGGTCTGTTGCCCTATTTTTGGCGTTGTGTTCTGCACCACTCGCACTAGTCGGTCCACGTCGGCTGTTTTTCGGCCGATTCGGGATGCTGAATCGGCATCGGACCCAGTGGAGTCCATCGGTGGGTGAAATCAATCTGATTGGTAGTTCGCGTGAGATCTTTTCAGTCTTGAAAATGTCCTGTCAGCCTTCTTGTTTCCCTTTTTGAATGATAAATACAGACAAATGCTGCCTGCTGCTATGGAGATTATTTCCTCTTATGCAGGCGCAGATCGTACGTGCTAGTTGGCCGTTGGCTATGGTCTCTGTGGGGTATTCAGGTGCAAATTTCTGGCCAAGACACGGGTGACGTGAAACCTTGGACAATCGTATTTCTTCAATGTTGGTGTGGTGCGTCTGGGCCTTAACCTGCCTTATGAGCACCCATAAGTGAAGGCTGGCGTTTTGATAGATAATAAATGACAATATAGTAACACACAGGAGAAGTTATAATTGTTGACATATACATTAATAAACAAATATATCTGCTTACAACTACATCGTAGTGTTTTTAAGGCATTTATTATTCGTTTGTTCGGCTTATAAATGCTTAAGAGAGTTTAAGTTTGGTGTTGCAGATAAGAACATACTATAATTCAGTAAGGACAACAATGATGATTAACACTAAAGACATGCCATGCAGTTTCTTGTGTTTCTTGTTGCAACAAAACAGTAAGCTCTAGAGACGGCAACGGAGCCGTCAGGGTGAAAGTGGGCAGAGTCGGCTGGCAAGCCCGGACTGGATGTTACACAGCCCTAAATAATTACAGAAAAGCCATCCACCTCGTTGCGCAATGGACGAAGCATTAGCTAACTACTGTCTGTCAGTCTCAATAAACTTGAACTCGCCTCACAAAGAGATGCGTGCGCTCGGTGGCCAAGAGAGCTGAAAGTGGCACACTTTGTTAATTAAAGAGGTGACGAAGCAGCTTTATGTCTGTTTGTTATAATTAGTGGAGGTGGAAGAGCTGCTGAAATGTTACCTGCTGTTGATGTAAATGTTTATTTAAGCTTTATTCTACCTGAGAAGTGGAGCAGGGTCTTTTATCAAAAGCAACAGCTGTAACAAGTTGACTTAAAACAATTTATGATGATGTATTAATCGTTGTAGAAGCTAAAAACTTGTTTCTGAAGGATGCCTCATTATAAAGTGGTGTTTTTGTGCTTTTTGCACATTGCTCCAGCTGTTACATCTTTATACAAGTCAAACAGGGTGGAATCACAGTCACATCTGCAATGACATCCCCAACAAACAGATGCAAGTAGTTACTCAACAAAAACTTTCATAAGTTGGGAAACTTTTGTTGCATTCAGTCATTCTGTGGGAGTATAAAAAGAGCGTAAAACTGGAGGACGAAGACGGAGGCGGGTAGGATGAGGCAGACAAAGCGTCGGGCCAAACTCATTGATCAGCAGCAAACACTGTTCCTCCCTCGCTCTCTTTGTTCATCTGACTTTCTGTTTTTCAACCAGATGCAATTTGGTGCTGTCTAGTAAGCAGGAGGAGGCTTCCTGATGACTCAAGGTGCAGGACGAAGCCGTTCGGGGTATTCACAGCCTTCATTCACATCTCCACCTCCCTCCTGTCAACTAGCAGACTGTTTTTCTGACATGAGACGCATAAAAAAGTCTAAATTAGATATTTGTCTTTCTTTAAGCCAGTATATTTTTTGGGGGGAGTTTTATTTGCTTATGAGTTACCCTCAGGGTGCCGTCAAGTTTCATCATGTAAAACTGAAAATGTTTTAAGATCTTTTTCAACGCTGGTTATAGCGGAATAACAAAAAGACCAATTCTGTAACTGAAATAAATCTGCGGACCAATCGCATTGAGTTGATTTCACACTAAATCACCGCACACAAACCACTGCGTTTTTACAAGCTGTAAAACTGACTTTAACAATTAAAATGCTATATATAACTGTATTAAACTCCTCCACAGAGTTTCTCAAACAAAAAATGAGCAAACAGCTCTGTAGGTTTTTGTTATGTCTTCCTGGATTTATCTTTCCCAACAAATCACTGGGGCACTGATATGATTCATGCAACATGACAACACTGATGTTCATCTGCAACACAAGAGCTGCCCTTATACATCAGCCAGATATGACTCAATAATCCAAAAGAAAAAACATCCATCAGTGTAGTGCTCCGTGTGTGAATAAAGAATATCTACACATGAATTACTGTCATGCATATAATCATGGCCGGCCTGCATGGACTCACAAGAAACAACACTCATATAAGACAGATCCAGAGAGCTACGTGAACATCTAGTCAATACTACAAATCAAAAGTCCACTAATCAGACAACAACGTTCAGAGTCAAATCCTCAGATGTGCATTGTCTTTTCTCAATTAGTCGATTTAGTTTTTAGTTTAAAAAACACACAAAAATTGTGATGAAATGTGCATTCTAACTTAATAGAGCCCAAAGTGATGCCTTCATATGTCTTGTTTTGCTAACCCACTGTCCAAATCCATTTCACAATCATATAAAAGAGAAAAAGTTAGAAAATCTTGATATTTGAGATGTTGAAAAAAAGCTTTTTCTTGGCATTATTGCTTGAAAAATTACTGGAATGATTAGTTGATTATTTTTCTGGTGATTGACATATTACTCATCGTTGCAGCTCTATGAACAAACAACTTTTGATCATCTGTACACCAGAATATTCCAGGGTTTTGTTGACACATTTCATGAAAATGAACTCACATAAATCATGGGCAGATTATGAGACAATGGGCCCCTGGGCAGAGATTTGCCAAAAGCCCCATCACCTCTCTCACACAGGAGGAAGACACACAAACTGTGGTGGTTTTGCTTTGCTTTGCTTTGTTTTGTTGTTGTTGTTTTGCATTTTAAGTGGTCATTATGCATCTTTTTGTGATTTTCTGTCTATTGAGGTATAATGTTGTGTCTTTTTTTGGTCGTTTTGAGTCTCACCCTGGTCAGTAATTTGAGTGATATTTCCCAGGAGAAGGCCAGGAGCCCCTGACACTTTGCATCCCTGGGCTTAGTAGGCATAGGTGCTATAACGCTTAAATCATCATAGTTTGTAAAAGAGCTGAAACATTCAGCTTTGCTATTAGATTTTCTCGGTTCATAGGGTTCTAGCCTGAATATCTTTGAGATCTGGATCACTGGTCAGACAAATCAAGACGTTTGAAGACGTCGTCTTAAGCTGCGAGACAAAATAACCCACTGAATAACTGAGAAAATACTGGGCAGGGTAACTGATCATGAAAATAATCATTAGTTGCTTGCAGCCCTTGTTTGCGCAGCACAAAAGAAAGCAGGACTCACTTTTCACTTCACCCAAAGCACACACTCGTTTGTTTTCTTTCTGGATATTTCTGAATGTGCCTGAAGAGGCAAATCAGGTCTCAACTGTGCAACTAAAGATCTTTGGCTTCTAGATAAATGAGGCAATTAATTCCTTTTTCTAACTTCAATAAAGGCTTATTTCTAACACACAAATTACTCGTGTCCATATGGACTCTGTCACTGTCTACTCCAGAGCAAGCTTGTGATGCAAGTTCATTATTTGCAGGTAAAATGTGGTCAGTATTATTGACTTCCTGACAGTACATGATGGTTAATGACTCCTCTTTGGACAATGGAGTCCATCTAAAGATAAAACAAAGACTTTCTTTCTATGAGTCTTAACACAGACTTCAATGTTCAGCAGATTAGGAGGTGAAAGGGAGGGGGGGGGGGGTCTGTCAGACTGCTGACCTCGGAGTGAAAGGTCCCTCAGTGGCCCCCTGACTGACACCAATGAAGGAATCTGTCTAATCCTGGACTCAGGGCAGACTACCCAGCACACACACACACACACACACACACACACACACAACACACACACACACACCCTCATCTTCAACCCTGCAACCCCATGCAGACTCAGCCACCCCTGGAGGCAAAACACTAGCTGGATGGGGAGGCAGGGGCCCTCTGCAGGACACAAACACCACAACATGAAAGATATCAACACTAAAACCCTCTACCTTAAATATTTAATAAATAAAAGAGGACATAATCTGCCAAAGCACACATAAACTAATAATGTGCATCATTGCAACCCTAATTTTTGACTCATGCATGATGTAGCAGCAACAAAACACATCACCTTTGAGCAGACAACATCCTCTACTTGCCCTACAGAAAGACCTGCATGACTGATCCAAAACAAAAAGCTCCTGTCATGTTTTTGAGTTGACACAGTGACTCATAAACGTATTTAACCCTTGCATGTGTGCAGAGGAGACACACACCTGCATCTAAAATGAGGGGAGTTCAATATGATTAATGCAGGCGATGTTTACCAGGCCTCGTGCACAGTCATGGTCACTGTGCAGTGGCATTAAACACTAAAAATTGGTGTATACCCCTGCCGGGGAAGGTGAGGACACACCTACACATCCTTTATTTACTGTTGCTCGACCGAAACTAGACAAGGCTGAGCTGTAGTCTCCGGTATCGCCTGCAGAGAGAGGTGGATCTCACACAAACAAATACACCGTACCTTAGAAATTCTTGCAGACAGGTGTCACAGAACCGATGTCCACAGGTAGACACTTGGACCGGCTCCCGCATCGCCTTGCTGCAGAGCGGGCACTGGAACCGTCTCTTTGGCTTTTCTAGAAACTTGTAATCAAACCCGGGCATCGCTACAGGTTCCGTGGGTATGTCTCGGCCTTCAGCTGCAGGTTAAAAGGTATAAATGTCCTCCTTGATCCTCCGTTGACTTCCCCCCTCCCCCTGAAAACGGGGCTATTTAGCTGCACTGCCGTTTAAGCGGATGAGGGGTTCATATCACGTCCCTTCCGCCACCGACAGATCGGGCTTCAAGGAGGCGAGTCCTCCCCGGTTTTTCCTCCTGCAGCCCCGGAGACTGATGGCAACAAAGGAAGCGACACTGCCGTCCAGGAAAAGCTGCAGAGATGATCACAGATGGGTCCTGAAAGCAGTCTCTGTGCACGTTTAACAGCTCAGGGTGAATGTGTGGCCCTCTCCTGCTCTGTGGATGCGGTACTGACAGACTGAGCACAATGCATAACCCCTCCGTCTGTTTAGGTGCACCGAGTCCCGCCTCCTCCTTCCACGCAGGAGGAGTCAAGAAGCTGAAACACTCTGTTCACACCATTTTATCCCTCTCATCTCTCTGTATGGAGCCCTAATTAGAGCTTTTGTTTGTCTGCTAATGAAATATATTGTTTTTTCCATGCATATGTTTATTATCATTATTATTATTATTTATTTGTCAGATGCAAACCTTCACAGCTTCATATATACACACAAAATGATCATAACTTTATAATTATTTAAAACATAGCTCTAACTAGTAAAATCAGAGGTGAGGAGGGTTTTGTTGTTAATATCTAAGTCATAAATATTAATAAAATGTCCAACTGACCTAATACAGAAGCCTACAACAGTCAGAAGGGGGAGGTGCCCTCTGGTGGCAGAGTACACACACATGCACACACACATATAACACACACATGCACACACACACACACACACACACACACACACATTCACTGAATAATATAGTGTTTCTTCCTGTATTTCATGTTAAAATGTTGCCTTTGTGATAAAAAATAGAAGCTTACACTGTTACACTCATGACAAAACAAACAAACAAACCGCACATCATTGCATGACAACAGACACAAAGAGCACATCCACATATTGAGATCATTTTTCACCTGCTGTATTGCCACTGGATTACATCATCATTACATCATCATACAAAGCAACAACGGTAAACGATCCTTGTCCTCAGAGAAGGTGTGAGCACATCTTAGATTGGGAATAATTACATAAAAAATGTGATTCTTGATGACTACACTGGAAGAAAATGCATATTAATCTACAGTCTTACTGTAATATAATAGTTACAATACGCCGACTGATAACAGCTCTGTGAAACTATATAATAAAGGAGGTGATTAATGTGAGAATAAAGGGGGCTGCAGAGGCAGAATAAAAGCAGCGGTAATCAGACTGTCAGTTATACCATAGGTTAGTTATTAATCTTAATGTTAAGATGGTGATGTATAGCTTGTTATATCTTAAAGTTTATTTCCAGGCATCCATTAGCAGCCACTTGAAACATCATGTTCTCCAAAAAAGTCAAACATCACTGCTTCAGTCATTTCTTAATTGTGTACGATCAAGTTTGAAGCTATCTTTTAATGTCAATATGAAAAAATCTGATGTACTACAAAGATTTCACTCTGAGACACCAGTGATGGAAAGTACATTTACTCAAATTCTGTACCTAAGAACAATTTTTAAATGCTTTACTTGAGTATTCCATTTTAAATGTACTTTAAATCTGCTACATTTCAGAGGCAAACACTGTGCTTTTACGTTATTTGGCAGCTTAAGTTACTTTGAAGATTCAGAGTATTAAAACAAAATAAAATCATCAGTACATTAAGATGTATTATTATAATCAAGTATATAAGAAATATAAAAAATACCCCCACGTTTACAAGCTGTAACACTAGTGATGCTTACACATTAATGCATCAATCATTATAATACAAATGATCTAATCTGAAATAGGCCATTCTGGATAATGAACACTTGTAGTTTTATATTTGGATTAAATACTGATGTACTTTTACTTAAGTAAATTACTGAATAGCGTGAAACAGGGTGTTACTGCTACTTCTCCTCAGTAAAATATCGGAGTGCTTCTAACACCAGTTTGGCAGTCATGCTAGGACAACAGTTTACACAGTACAGATAGCATTGCATTTTAAATATAATACACAATAAAGTACATAGCTCTCTCTGAAATCACTCATTTACAATATTGTGCACTTAATTACTGTCCATTGTTTTCTATGAGTGTCCACAGTGTCCTACTGTGATTTTATGCTTCATATCATGCCCACAAATATTGCTAAAATGGAACTAAAACAATGCAATCTGTCACATTCAATAGATGTCAGCGATTAAGCAAAACACTATTGATGTATACATACGTGTCCATATACTGTATACTGCTCCCTGCAGATTTAACTATTGAGTGTCTGTTGTACATGGAGTAGTAAACGAGTCGAGTGAGTCATTTATCCTGAACAGCACATCTTCATCTCGTTTGAACGCCGCAGTTGAGTTGCAAATGTATCGGAGGACTAATCCAATAAAGTACAATGTGAGTGCTGACGATGTGATCGACACTATTGCGTTTGGTTCATTTGCCTGATGAGTTGCTGAACACTCAAGTGGCTTTCATTCTTTTCTTTTCTGTGCATTGAGTCTTGTCATTCACCAGTGGCTTACGAGAGCTCAAACCAGTTTGACTCTTACTGGCCTTTATCAGGCTAACTCTGCACATGAGAAAGGACAATGGCTCTCCACATGAAAGGTGCCTAATGACTTCCTGTAATCCATCTTTAGAAACTGTGTTACAACATTCCTTCGTCTAACCTGTTGTAAGATACACCTGCTGCAACACACAGGGTTTGACCTTTTCTATGCTTTGCTGCATGATGTCAAACCATTGAATGAAACAAACATTCATTCCTGGAGAGAGAGAGAGAGAGAGAGAGAGAGAGAGAGAGAGAGAGAGAGAGAGAGAAGGAAAAAAATAGATAGAGAGGAAGACCAAGTGAGAATCTGAGGCCGCAGCTGCAGTATGAAAGGGAATCTTTCAAATGCAGCACAGACGGGCCTCTGGGAGGAGTTATATTCAGAGGAAGCTTCACCTCATGCCACTGCCAAGCTTCATGACGACCGCTGAGTGGGTGTGAGTTCGAGTTTAGGACGGAATCATCTCGGGACAGGTTCTTCAAGCAAAGCTAAAACAGGAAGGAAGAAGGGAAAAGGGTGAAACATCAGTAACAGCTAAAATTACTAGCTGATCAATCGATTAGTTAATTGACATAAAATTTGTTGATAACTGACAATTGATTTCAGTCATTTTACAGCAAAAATGCCCAAACGTCAGTGCTTTCATCTTCATTGTGAGGATTTGCTGCTGTTCTTCCTCACAGATTAAAGTTCAATTGATGTCTTTGGGTTTTGGACTGATCGTTAAATAAAATGAGGGCTTTAAAGACACCATCTATAATTGAAATATTTAAGTATTGCCTGACATTTGTTTGACAAAATCATTATTCAAGTAAATGACAAAATAACCAAATGATTAATCAATAGTAAAAAATAACTATTAGTCACAGCTCTGAACATCTACATGACTTTTGTTGTTGCACAAATTACCATAGACCAATAAATCAATTCACCAATAATGAGGCTGACAGTTAATTAAATATCTATACAAGCTTGTCTGCATGTTCTATGACCAATATGAAACACCATCCTACCAGTGACATGGCTGTACAGTTAAAGGAACTGTGTGTAAGATTTAGGGGGATTTGGGGCATCTAACAGTGAGGACTGCAAATTGTAACCGGCTGAATCTTCTCCCGGAGAAATCGTTCAGTGTTCATTGTTCAGAGGATTTTCATCAGGAGCCGTATTATTTGCAGATGTCTCTTCCTCTCCTCATTAAATGAGCCAGGTAATTAAAACTTGTAAAAACACTGCGGAGTGGCTGCTAACTATGGTGGCCGACATGAAAATGCAAATGGCCCTATCAAGAGCCAGTGTTTGGTTTGTCCATTCTGAGCTACTATAGAAACATGGCGGTGCAACATGGTGATCTCTGTAGACGAGGACCTGCTCCCTATGCAGATATTAACAGGTCATTCTAAGTTGATGATTGTACACCAAAGAAATCATACTTTTATATTCCTTATTCCTCTTCCATTTCTGCCAATATATCCCCCTAAATCCTACAGACTGGAGTCTGGACCTTTATAAACGACACACTGTTAAAAAATCCCTTTTACATTTTTGTTGTTTTAATTCTTTTTCTCCCGTTTTTCGTTTTGGTATCGAAAACGTTGTGCTTCTAAAGTAATACAATTGAAAATTGTTGCCAGTCCTTGGAAGCAGAAACTACAATTACAGTCTTTTTTACACTCAGGCATAAAAGATGTGTGCATGTTTTCCACACGATGACTTGTTCAGTTATGGGTTTTATACATGAACTGTTAATTGTCTGTCTTTAAAAAGCTGTGATGAAGACTTTTAATGTCTGATGACTAAATGAGGTTTTAGATGCTTTCAGACAGTGCATACTTAATATTTCCTGTAAAAGCTGTCGGATTTAGAAATCAATATGTGCAGAAAACATGGAGACATTGGTTTCATTTTTATAACGACACCTGAGTCTCACAAGAGACAAAAGTCTGCTGTTCTCACAAACACCCGACTATGCAGGAAAACAACCTCACAGACCAAGTAAAGTTTCTGACTCATATCAGCCTCAGCACAAAACTCTGATTTTGTTGGTTTGTTAGGAAGCTTTAAATAAGCCCTGCCTGCAGACTTTTACTCCCTGTCTACTCACAATACAGGATGCACAATTCTTTAATAGAATCATGGTGTTTGTGAAAGTTAAGCGTTCACACACTGCTTTCTCTGTACAGGAAATCATACATCAGCACTGCTCTAATGAGGTGTATCAGTTTCTGGTCTGGTCTGATCAGTATCACAGACCCTGCTAATGACCTCTATAAGAATTTGTCCATGTTGGTCTCCATGTCCTTGTCACATGGTGCAGGTCGACCAAACATTTAAACAGCAGCCTGTAGCAAGGATTACCAACATCTCTGTTACTTATTAAATTGTGATGCAGTTTAATCTTCTCTAAATCTGCAGCTATTTTCAATCTGGCTTCTGCACTGTCACTGTTTGGAAAAAGAGGGACAGAATGCTGTTTTCTGTTTCCCTCAGTGAGCGGTCTATGGCCATGTCATTGATTTCAGTCTACAATCAATAGCCACAATGCAATTATTTCATCTGGCATGTAGGGAGAAGGGTTTTGATAAAGTGTAGCTGAGACGTAGTTTAATTTAAACAGAGCACCTGTGACTGGAATACTCGAATATGTATGACTATATGAAACAAAGCTATAGTCATGTTTTTAGCCAATGAGCTTTCAAATTTAGAAATAAGTCTCAATTTCTTGATAAACATGTATCTCTGTCGTTATGTCGTATGTTATCGAGAGAGGCTTGTCTCAAGTTCAGCCTGAGGATCTTTCATCTGGGGATTAGCACTCTCTCAGTTACATTTTACCACCATCCCAACATCTCACAGTGTTTGTTAACAAAGGCTAATAAGCAAAATATTACGTTTCACTGCCAGCAGAGTGTTGCCATGACAACAAGCCACCGATGTCACCGTGAATGGGTGACTCTCGTCAAGCTGCACCGCCTTCGGTATCCCAGAATCCTCCTCCTTTCTACCGAGGCGGCCGCGGGCCCCCTTCCCCCAGGTGTACACCTCCCCATCTGTGGAAAGGAGAAGAAGCTGGTCACCGTTTCTCAGAACAAATTAATCCACACAAATCTTAAACTGACAGCTCTGCCTCTCCTGCGGTGGCAGCATAATGACTTTATCTGGAGGAAAGCTGAACAAAGACTTCCCTCAACAAAGAAAAACCTACAGGCATGACTGCCACTGCTGGCTTTCTCTCCAGGGAGCCAATCGCTGGCACAATATGACATTTTACCCCCAAAAACACACACTTACCGACACAAAAACAAACACTTGCCGACACAAACACACACACACACACACACACACACACACACACACACACACACACACACACACATCTGTTACCTATCTGTTAACCCACGTGTTTAAAGAACCAGACCAATGGTTCTGTATGTTTATCCCATTAGCTAAAAACCCTGTAGAGTTTACATTACTGCTAACCATTTTTCCAAACCATACCATTATGTTCTATGTAACCACTAAACTTACAGTTCATTTTAGTTTGACGTATAAATAAACTTGCAGAAACTTGAAACTTGTTTGAGTAACAAAATCAGCCCCAGCAAACACTTAATCAGCTCTGTTTTTGAGTTAAAGTTACGCTACCGTAGTGTGGTCACATTGTTGTTCACAGGGACTGTTTGAAACTGACTCTCATTGAAATTCTCCTCTTTTCCTCCAAAGCAGCTAAACCACAGATATCTGAGAGATGTTGTCTCAACTCAGAGCTGAGATGAACCCTATTGTGTTTACTTGTGCAACTCCTACTCATACATATCTCTAAACAACTTGTTTAAGTGAGGGGTTAACAATGAGGGAAAATAGATTTTGTCTTTTTTGAAAATGCTGCTTGATCGAAACTTTTGCAGAGCAGCAACCATTTTAATGCAAAACCATAACATTTACATAATCCTTTCTCACAGCATATGTGCATGCTTGTTTTCTATCTCCCAGGTAAAATTACCAGACAACATGGGTCGTGTATGAAATGCTTTTCAACAGCTGACTGTTTAATGTTTCAGACAGTCAGGGTTTTCTTAAACGCACCAACAAGATGATTACAAATCAGTCCCTGCATGCAACAGCATCACCATGAAGTGACTTCTAAGGGCTCTGCGTACCTATGGTACATCCTCACAGGTCATTTCACCTCATTCGGCTGCTTAGACAGGATTTTGCGTTCCATCCATTTCTATGTGGAACGGGGTAAGACACACTTGCTACTGGTTGCAAAATGACCCACCTCCTTCACTACATGCAGAGTTCAATCTGACTGAACTGTGACATCCAAAACCGCGAGGCTCTCATTGGTTTGACATCTCCTTTAGGAAATGTTGTTTGTTCATACCCTTGTTTCATAACTGCAAGGCAAAATATCACAAGAAGGGATGATGTTTGGCTGCGAGATTGTCAGAATAGACAGATGGATGGACAGACAACTGGCACAGAGGCATACAGACATTTTTCTGTGCCTTTCGCTGGTCTGTTATTGTGTCAAAGTTTAGCTCAAGGAGAAGTCTTGTTCTGAAATCTCTATTTGGATGATTTCAACAATGGTGAAAAGTCAGTAAGATTTCAAAACGAGACGTCTCCTTGAGCACAACTTTGACACAATTACAAACCGACCATCAGAAGGTAAGGAAAACCATTTCATTTCTCTCTTCATTTCCCTAATGTTGTCAGACACTTACAATAACAATCTGAGCATGCAAAACCAAGTACTTCTTATGCACAATTGCCAAAAGGGATTACATTTCAGCACATTTCACTGCTGTGGCTGCAGTGGCCTCTATCTATACAGGACCAGTTTCAAAGATGGTTGTCTCTATTATTCATTTAGACTCAAACATGGGAAATTAGGGTTGACTTTCAAAAACGCATAAGTTTCCCTTTAAGGTCTGTATGCTGGACTGATATCTCCTGTTAGCTTTATTGCACCTGTTACAGCGAAACAAACACCTATGGAGGGGTGCCGGGCCTTTAAAAAACAGGATCAAAATATCACATATATTTTGACTCACCACTTCCGATAGCTAAGGTGAAAGCATCTCCACAGGCAGCCACGGTGATGCCCTGCAGCCCCGGCACCGGGTACGGCACTCGGCTGCTACGACGGGAACTACAGCCCATCTGACCATGCTGGTTGCTGCCAAAGGTGAAACACTGACCTCTTTCTGGACAAGGAAAATTCAGAGAGTAATAAAATTTTGGTAATCAATATTACTGTTAAGACTTTGACATAACTGCTTGATTATTAGCTGCTTCATTTAATGCCAGCGGTGTGGTTATAAAAAGACTGCATTTCTTTTCTTCATGTTTGTTTAGCATTAGTGTTACGTTACTGAAGATGTTGAGCATGATGGAAGTGATCTCTCCAAGCAGCGTATCACTTACTCTGGTGCTGCAAAAACGTAGAAAACTAGTGCGAACTTCTCTTATTTTTGACCATTATGCAGGTAATCACTCAGAGATGTATAAGTTCAAAAAAGTCTACTCAAAAATGTGATTTGATAGATAAATAATGGGAATATTTTACCTGTAACAGCAACAGAATGGGCTGTCCCAATGTCAATATGAATAATCTTCTCACTGTCGAGTGGGGCTGACTGGACAGGAGTGTAAGAATGAACTTCTTCCACCTGATTCGAGGGATTTGGTTCCTCTCCAGCTGTTATTTTATCCAGCCCGAGCTTGTTGAATCTGACCGCAACAAAATCAGGGTACTTATAACAGAGATGAATAGAGAAACTTTATTTATTCTATTCTTTTAAACCACTCCTTTCATATGTATGTTCATCACAAAACCCTTTAATATCTTTTATCCCCGTCTCTTCATCTGCTGCAGGTAGCTACTAAGCCATAGGTATCTCAACAATGCTCCTCACACTCCTGAAATGAACACTGTTTCATTTACGGTTGCTTCACCCACACAGGCTGCTCTACATCCTGTCCTGACTACTTCTTTAACAGCGAGAGATTAATGACAGAAATGTGTTTGTCATTTTAGGAGAATGTTGTCTCACAGGTTGTGCACCATGAAAGTATCCCTGTGCATAATCTTCTTTAATTAAACTATTACCATCTCAACCACATGAACAAGTTTAAGTGTGTATATACAGTGCCTTCTCATTACATTTGAAACGAGATTTTTCAGTGCTAATCATGTCAGTCAGTGACATGTTTATTGAGACTAATGGCCACAGTTCTGGGTGGGGAGTAATTACCTGTTGCTTCCACACGCCACAATGCCGTACTGGGTGCTGATAATCATGGAGCAGTCCACTCCACACATCACCTTTTGGGCCTCAAATTCCACTGGTAAACAAACCTGCTGTGGAGAGTTGTGGGTGTCTTGGGTGCCTAGCCCGAGGCGACCTTCCACACAGAGGAACAGAGACAAGGACAGAGACCCAACAATCAAGCTGTGTGCTGAGATGCTCATCATAAATCAGCCACAAACAATAAAATTCCAAGAGATGAATGCTGAGATAGATTGGAACACAACTGGTTCATTTGCAATATACCATTGTCTCCTCTTCCCCAGGCAAATACTTCTCTTTCATTGGTCACAGCGAGTACGTGGGAAGCACCACACGACACCTGAATGAGCTCATAGCCAAGGAGTGCTTCAACTATCTTAGGCTGAGAACAAAAACAGAGAGAGAGAAGAGTCATTGTGATAATCTTTACATTACAGATTTTGTTGTGTTAGACTGCATCATGTTTTAGGCAGTTGTATCTAAGTAAATGGCAACTGCATGTATGTTTAATATGACTGTATACTCCTTTGAATGGTGGACACAGACCTGCGTTACATCATTGAAGTTACCGTGTCCCAGGCAGCCATTGCTTCCACTTCCAAATGTCATGATAATGCCCCTGTCTGCAAATTGAAAATAAAAAGAAAGGATTAAACACACTATTAGTTGATGAGTGTAGGTGTATTCTTATGTGGACCAACACAATGCCTCTAATCCTCATCTATGAAACGCTATCTGTGTCACTACAGTGAAAAGTGATGAGAGCGAGGCATCTGAGCTGAGAGGTAGGGTCTTTAATCCTGTGTTATCTGCTTTGCAATGTTGGATGGACCAATGACAGCCTGCTAAAGCACACTGACTCACAGAGCACCACAGTTCGAGCTCAAGAAAAAACACTTCCAAACTGCTTGGCAAGCATGGTTTATTTTACAAGTTGCCACCTATCTGATCAAGTCTAGAAAAACAGCTGACTGTATCCACACTTTCATATTTACGTTCAGATGCTGCGTCAGATTTTTACAGACATGTGGTGCAGGGTGTGAGGGCAGAAAACAGAGAGTAAACGTTTGCTTTCCATCAGCAGAGCTGCCTGTTTAGCTGACCGGGCATGGATATGATTTCTCTGATGGTTATACAAAGCGCAACAGCCCACCAACCTGTCATGCAGGTAGTAAAAAGATCGCCACAGGACACAGACTTGATGGTGACTCCAGACTGACCCTCGAGGAAACGTGAAATGAACTGAGGCTGCATCTGCTCCACAACACCGGGCAGACTGGCCTCACCGGACCCCACTGACGGAGCCTGTGACAATAAATGATTATTAGTCTCAATGGGGGGGGGGAAAGGAGTAGGAAGTTAATCCTTTTCTGTAAAACATCAATAACAAAAACTTCCAATTCAAAAACATCCTTTCAGGAAACTGATGATCACTAAAGCAACTACTGCCTCTTCAACACTGGATTTCACCCTCTCATGTGGCCTTCGAGTCTACAAAGAGATTCTCTAAGGTGCGGCCACATAATCAGATATACCATTTATATTTTTGAAAGATGAAAAACAACTACTTGTACAAACAATTATAAAATTATTAAAGATGCATTGCAAAGAAGTCAAAAAACATACAGACCTCCCATGTAATCAAACGGCCAGACTTGGTCACCCCCATTTTCTGAGTTCGACCAAGAGACACTTGGAGCACCTCGGTGTTGAGCATTGGCAGGCGGAGAGGTGCTGAGATTCCACTTCCCCATGTGTAAACTGAGGACAGTGGGAGGGAATGCACCTTCCCTGATCCTAGACCCACTGATCCATCTGTTTAAACCCAAGACATGACAATCACGTGTAATTTCACCATTATCAGCCCGCTACACATGGCTCAGTTATCAAATAATGATATTATGTTCCTGACCTCTGGACCTGTTGGTAGGAACTCTCCCACCTGGTCTACCTTGAGGACCAGTTTGTACAGTAGACAGTGGTTTCTCAATCCTGGAACACAGAGAACTCCTTTCATGGAATACAGGAAATCTTAATCTCAATCTCACTTTAAATGTTTTAGTCATGCATTAAGGCAGTACCTGCGCATTTTGACATTGCCTATATCTGTGTAGAGATTAAGAAGAGGCCGGATGCATATGGGAAGAGCCATTATTTCGTTAAGTTGTGGCCGTTTGGATGGATCCAGATTGAGCATGTTGAGGATGAGCTGTCTGAGTTCGGGGCTGTACCGGTCTGAAATTGGAGCAAATGTTCCACTCATGATCTTCAGAACGAGGGCAGGTAGATTCTGAAAACAAAGTTAAAGAGTGTTATACACTTAAGTACAAAATGCATTGTAAATACTTAAAAAAAAATAATCTAACCAAAATCCTTGCCAAAGGAGTATGATTTTCAGTACCCCATTGTGGATTTAGTGGTGAATATATTTCAAACATCTAACACAAATGCAGTGTTGTTTAAATCACTTCATCCAAGTAAGCAAGGGATTTTTGTAAAAAAAAAAAAAAAAAAAAAAAAGCTTTTCATACAGCAGCCTCGAAGGCTCTCTTAAGGCTAGCTAGCTCATAGAGCACACAGCCCAAAGCCCAGATGTCACTCTTCTGGTTATACGGCTTTCCCTCACACAGCTCTGGAGAGATGTAGCACGGTGTCCCGACCACCTGCAGATTGAAAAGAGGGAAGCATTGACCTTAGCTAGCACGTGTTAAAATTCAGCCTATCAGGGTATGTATGTTGCTGAAAGAATCACAGTTCCAAACCAAAGGAAAAATCAACTCACCGTGTAGGCTTTGCTCTTGCTGACAAGGATTTTGGAGATTCCAAAGTCACCAATTTTGACGATCATCTGGTGCTTGTCAAGAAGAATATTCTGTGTCTTAAGGTCTCTGTGCAAGATCAGTTTGTTGTGGACATGGTACAGTGCAAGTAAGATTTGTACAAAGAAGTGAAGGATGGTGTCCTCATCCAGCAGAGAGTTACAACGCTTCTGTATGTAATCGGCCAAAGTTCCACCTGCATGAATTAAAAACCATAACAATGTAGGAAACAATCAAGTTACTGGGCTGAGTGAACAGCACTGAGATGATGATAACAAAGTCAGTAAGCAAAAATATATTTTAGAAACACAATTCAGAGCTTTAGGGGCCTGGACTGTGAATGTTTGGTGTTAAGTTTGAACACAACAGCAGTTAAATGGCTCATCTGATGATTTCAGGCTGAACACTGGCTCTGGGTTTTGTTGCATAATTTTGCACAAAGTGACAGCAGTCTACATTTTTATTACCTTACACCTTGTAATATAACAGAGAAGTTACCTGATCTCATTGTCCTATAAAATACCTCCACACAGGCTCACACTAGATGCTGACATGGGAACGAGAAAAGGTATGGAGCCCTAGAGCACTAAACTATGGGAAAAGTGAACCATTAGACAATGAACAAAAGGGAGTTATGTAATGAGATACCACCGTAAACTTACCTGGTGCATACTCCATAGCTATCATAAGGGCCTTGTCTTCAAGGAAGTTCTCATAATACTCTATGATATTGGGATGGTTGAGCAGTTTCAGGACCTGACACTCGTTCTGAGCTGCCAGGCGCTCGTCTCTTGACATCTGCTCCACTGGGATCTCCTTCAGGATGACAAAGGCTCCGTCACTGCGCCTGCGGCACAGGTGAACGATCCTGACAGGGGAGGAAAATGAAGAGAAATTTGATGTATAGTTTGTTCCGTAAATGTTATAGTAGGATGGTCTTTGGTTGTTGAAATCGGGTGTGACAGTTGTATTTGACAAACAAGCATTTTGTATATGTCGGCAAATAAAATAATAGAAATCTGCAAATAGAAGTGAATGAGTATGACACTGAGTCAGTGGTGTAGAAGTACGTTTTAAGTCTTTTACTTGTGTGTGTTTTTGCACTAAAATGCAACATAGTATCAAAAGAAACAATATTCTTTAGATCACGCAAATATTTACTATGAGAGTACTTTTAGCTGCACTGTATTTTAATGTTTTATCTAACCTAGCAGTTCCATACACTGCTGGGTTTGTGGTCAGCAAACACAGCGCCTCTATTAGCTTATTACTGTATGTGTCAGGAAGGGTGGTGGGTGTGTGTCAAAGCAATCACTACACATGTAGCACAAGGATATAATGTACAAAAAATAAGGGATTAAATTATTTTCTTTATCCTGGATTATGTCAATAATATTGTCAGACAAAAAAAAATTAAAATTGCCTAGAAATTTATCACATAGACCTTAAATCTCGTACCTTGCCAGTGTTAGTATAATGTATAATGAAAAATATGTATTATATAATGTTGTGTAAGGTCTGACAAAGTGGGAGTGCTCCAATAGAATACCACTTTAACAATGTGCAGGTGTACAGTACAGAGCCTGAGTGAATATATTTAATGACTTCACACCTCTGCATATTGACTTTAATCATGTTCCCTACTGATTTGAAACTAAGTAACTTAAGGTTCGTTAGTCAGCTGATGTTTTAGATGTATCCAGTTACAGCGTATCATTTGATGCAACTTTTCCAGCTACCTACTGTCTTTTAACAACTGTGTCTTTCAAATGTCAAGTATAGCCACAAGTGATTCAGCGATATGAATGCAGATGACTTCGATATCTACCGTAGCCGAGCTAAAACGTTACACAAACAAATAACTTTTGAAAAGAAAAAAGCCTGAAAAACTGTATTTGACAAATTGTTCAGAGGTTTGAAAACTAGTCTGGTTTTCGCATTAAGACTAAACACGCAGTTTGCTGGAGTAACCTCATGTTTTTTCCCCTAAACTTTTCTACACGGTGGCGCACTTTTGACGGATCCCGTTACATTTTGGGGATAACGGACTTCTAGCTTTCTGAACTTTCGCCAGAACAAAACTGTATTCTCTCACATACAGTAGGAATAACAGATGTATGTGTTACATAAAACGGCTACTGAGTGTTAAGGTCAGAGTTTACCCAAAAGCTCCTCTTCCGACAACTTTGATTTTCTCATATTTCTCCATCGCTGCTGCTCCCAGACGTTTCCGCCGTCTCCTGGCAACCCATCCCCACCACTACAGCAAGCGACATAGGACATAAAAACGAAAGGCGAAAAACGCCACTGCGAGAACATGGCTCATGGGAGTTTTATGTTTTATGTTTTCAGTCTCTGTGTAGAGCATATCTTAAACAGAAATCTACCACAGTATGTTGCAGAGAAGTAAGATATATAGAAAAAGAATAAACAGTAACATATGCCGAGATACAGACCGTGTGAAGAGTATGAACACGTGCAGCAGTTGCAGTAGGCAAAATAATGGTACAGGTATAGGTACAAGTCATGGCAATAATAAGGCATTATATACAGAATCATTGATGAATTTCTGAACAGGCCTATGGGGCACAGGCAAAGGGTCCCAAAGTGTCAGGAGGGCCCCTGGCCTTCACCTGCAAAATGTCACTCAACACGTACTGATCAGGAAGAGACACATAATGACTCCAAAGGGATGCAGATTAATTTAAAAGAGACACAAAATGACAAGAAATGACTAAAATTATCACACGGAGTAACAAAATGACCTTAAAGACACACCAAATGACTACAAAAACACACAAAACTACCACAAAAGACACAAAACTATCCCTAACAGAAACGAAACCACTAAAATGAGACACAAAATCACAAAAAGAAGCAACAAGACTACAAAGAGAAAACAAAACAAAAACAACAACAAGTTTTATTATTTATACGTGTGCTTTTCCTACAGTGACAAATCAAAATGTTTACCTTGAAAAAGATATATAAAATATAATAATTTCTTCCTGCCCCTGTCTTTTCATCACTCTGTTTTGTAATGACCTGACTTCTTACAGTACATTTTGATTTAATTGGCAAGATATACTTCTGCTATAGTTTATGTAGCTTTACTTTGCTTTTTTCATTCATGTCATTCATTTTGAACAGGTTGTCAATGTTTAATTAAACATTAGAAAATGTACAGGTTTGCAGCTGCAGTGATCAATGATAAAAGCAAGAGCAAGGAATAACAATGAGTAATCTGGCTTTATTTTGTTTGCTTCATTCTACAGTTTCCACTTTTCACTATTAGATATCCAGTTTGAAGTGTCTTTATCCAGATTTTGTAGTCATGATGAAAAAAAGAAAGAGGATCACAACCAAAAAATATCATCTCCTTTCCAAACAGTTAGTCAGTATTTTAGGTTACAAACTGCTTTTGTTGCAGTATATCTAATGTGATGTCATTCGTACGGACATGTCAAAAATGTATTTAGGACACTGTTGTCTAACAATTGAGGCAGGAAATAAACTAACTGAAGTGAAAACTGAAATTGAGACAGTGAGGCGATATGAGAAACAGTGAGACAGATGTGATTAGTGTAGCGTCTTGAGCATGGACTTCAGATACTGTAGCATTACATCCAGACGCCTGGTGATTATAAAGCGCCTTCCCTTGTCTGAGATAAGCAGGAAGAGGGCTGCATGAGCTGTTTCCCCTTTCTGCCATGATAGGGATAATAAATGCTTTGTGCTGTGACAAAGCCTGCTCTGTGTTGTGGTGAAGTGCATACCTCCACTATTATCATCAATCTGAAAGAATGACACATCACCACAAACAGTGATCTTCATGTAATTAAACCCTTTCTCTACAATGTGCAGTTTTTTAAGAGCAGTAAGGTGGAGGGGAGATAGATAAGTAGGTGGTTTAACAAACAATACTTTGCTCTGTCTCAGGGATATACTATTGCCACAAAGCAGCACCTAAAGGTGCATTGCAGTATATGTGACACTCCTCAGACCAGCTCAGTGACATATTTAACCTTGTGCTGCTGTCTTCTGTCAGTCGGAGAACCGTCTCCAGACGCAAGAGTCAGTGACCAGGAATGCACTGTGTAGTGAAACTGATGCTAAACCCCAGGTATGAGTTTTGGCAACATGACAGGAAGTTGTGGGTGAGGTTGTTTCATCACACGACGCTCTCTCACCTTTCTCTCATCTTGCACTGGCTTTTTCAAACAAGACATTATGGTGTTTCTGCTGTGGTCTATGGGCGTTTCATAGTAGAAAAAGCACAGGTGTAATGTCTAAATCATCATCAGTTAATTGTTAATGTAATTAGCTAGACCTGTGTTTTATTCTCTATAAAGAACCATACAGATGTTTGTTGTTTTTTTTTCATTTGTTCTACTGTATTACAATTATTAATTATGATGATTAGAGTTCACACTATAGAACTTAGAGCAGGTAAAACATGAGAAAATGGGGCTACAAACACATAGTGGACATAATTTACTAATTTAATCAATGTCAATACATTTTAACATAAAAATTATCTATGCAAATAATAGTAAACCTAATTTTCCTCCAACTAGCCAGTGGAAAAGTGTTGTTCCATGGCCCAAGAATAACACTAAATCCTCCTTTGACCAAGACCAACCTGTTTTTTGTTTGGCCATTAATGATACACTTGCTAGAAATCAATTAATCTGTAGATTTTCTCTCTTGAAGAATTTCAGTGTCCGCAGTAGCCGTCTCTAAACAGCCCTCAAGGGAAAGAAAAATCACCCCAAGATCAATATGGTTCAGTGCCGAGCCAGTGCGCAAAGGTTCCCGTTTCAAACACATCACATGGTACCAGGAGACCCTCTGACCAGCTCAGCTCTCTCTGGTGTTTGCTTTGGCCGCAGTGCAACAACAACAGGAGCTACGATAATATGAAACCTTTTGCATCGTCTGTCAGAAATCCTGAGCTGTTTCTTTAGAAACCTGAAGCTGTGAGTAATTGCAGGTTTCTGTGATGAAACTATGAAAGCAAAAAGCTCTCATTCTCTCACACTACAACTCAATAACAATGGTGAGGCACCAGGAAACACAAGAAATGGTATTAAGTTACATTTCTCTCTCTAACCGCAAGGTGTTTTGTTACAGAGAGCCTGCTTAGCTGATATAAGTAGATTAATCATATGGTTCATGTTTCATGCCTTAAGTTTCACACTTGGACCATTAGACCTATTGATTAGTCCATTTGTTGCGTAAGATTACTCTCTCCTACTTTTTGGTTTTCTCTCTCAGATATATAAATTCATGTGTAGCTGTGTAACTTGGCTGCCTTTGAATGACTTTATGAAAGGAACTGCAGCTTTATTGATCACAGGGAAATGCCTGGCACATTTCAACAATCACCACTCCACTGTGGCAAGTCTTCCTGGAGGTTTTTGGGGAGGGATGCCCCCAAGTGGCATGACACAGAACATTTGAGCCACTGAGTTGAAAACACGATCAGTCTTCTTGCTCTTCACATTTGGGTTTGCTGCCATCTAGTGATGTTCTTCATAAAGTAGCCTACAGGGGGCAGGGTCGTGTCTATCAACACTGTAGCCAGGCATTACAGGTATTATAGGTTAAGTCAAAGTAGCAATACGACAGTGTAAAATTACTCTGTTATTCTGCATTCACATTTTTTACTTGACTAATAATACTAGTATCACATTTAATTTAAATTCCAAAAGTAGAAATACTCATTATGTAGAATGGCCCATTTTGGAATCATGTACATAAATGGATTTCTGAACGGGCCTACCAGGGACAGCGCCAAGGGTCAAAAGTGTCTGGCCTTCCAATGCAAAATGTCACTCAAATTAACTTGCACTGACCAAGAAGAGAATCAAAACAATCACAGAGACACACAACAACCACAAGAACACACAAAAATGACCAAAAAAGACACAAAATTGCCTCAAAGAAACAAAATACACAAAAAAAGACACAAAATTGCCTCAGAAAGACACAATTTTGTGCCCAGGGACTCATTGTCTCACAATCCACCAATGATCATGTACAGGCTACAACATTAATTTAATTTTAATTTTATGTACTTTATTAATCCCCGAGGGGAAATTCAATTTTTCACTCTGTTGTCAATTACACACAGGTCCAAACACACACACATGCACAAACAGGACCTATACATGCACTAAGTTGAGAGATGTCAGAGTGGGGCTGCCCATGACAGGCGCTGGGGGGGGGGGTTCGCTGCCTTGCTCAAGGGCACCTCAGCAGTGCCCAGGAGGTGAACTGGCACCTCTCCAGCTACCAGTCCATGCTCCATATTTTGGTCTTGATGGGGACTTGAACAGGAGACCCGCCAAGTTCCCAACCCAAGTCCCTATGGGCTGAGCTACTACTGCCCTTATATTGAATTTCAAAACGTAGGGGAGTGTAAGTATAAAGTTGCATTAAATGGAAATACTCAAGTACAAATACCTTAAAGCTGTACTCAAGTAGGGTACTTGAGTAAATGTGCTACGTTACATTCAACCACTGCATGCACCAGAGCTCCCTAGCCAGAATCACACTACTCTTAAATCCCCAAAAGAAAAACACATATATCTATGAAATGATAAGTGAAAACATATGTTAGCATGATTTGTGCAAAAATATGCTATGACCACAAGTGCAGCTTTCATCATTGAGGTACAGTGAGAACACAGCTAGGTGAATGCCACAAGAATGTTATCAGCCTTACTGAGTTAATCTGGCTCATGTTTCAGTTGTGTACCCCATAACAGACAGTCTTTAATTACATATTTCTCTATGTTACAGTTCATGAAATTAATTAGACAGTGTGCAACAGATGTGAGAAAGCACCATATGAGCGAAACAAATTTTAATTCAAAGGAAAGAAGACAAACATGCATAAAAAATGAAACAAACTAACAGAAAAAATGAAATACATCACTTTGTGAATAAATGAAAACATTCAACAGGTACGGAAAAGTAAACTCCTTGTGTGTGGGTTTGTATTTCACAGATACAGCTGTGGTGCAGGTGGTAATGTGTGTGTGTGTGTGTGTGTGTGTGTGTGTGTGTGTAGGGTCTGAGCAGTTCCTGATGAGTTTTACTCACTTACTCACTTCCTTTTCCCCCACTGGGCTGCAGAGAGGCCAGCTGCAGGGAATGAGAGCCACGCTGTTTATGGAAAGAGTTATGGCCAAGGAAGGGGGGCGTTAGTTACATCGGCTGCCTGTTTAACATACCATTTCATTATGTTCCAAACATGACAAGGACGTGCATGTTTATAGTTCAAATCATTGCTACATTCACAGTTCTTACTGCTGATATTGCCACCAATTTACCTAAAAAGAAGTTCAATCCTATATTCGATATTCTAACGTATGTTATATTTTGAGGCCAATGTCTGTATGCAGTGCTGTGGTCAAAGCATATACTATTTTCTCAAGATATCAAACATGAGAAAGACCAAACTTGTAAAACAAAAGGACCAGAAAGTCATCTTGATAGTGGATTTTATGCCAAGTTTATAAAACATGTGGCCCAGTTGCAGCATGCAACTTAAAATTAAAGAGGACGTAGGATTAACCCTTGGGGTACACCACACCCTAAACAGTGAAACTTACCCAGCACAAAATAATCAAAACCAATCAAGGGCCTTATTCTTAATGCCTGGGTGGAGGAAGTTTACACAAGCACATATTTGAGGTATTGGTACTTACTGGTATCTTTAGTGTATAATCACCTGAAAATAAAAAATGTGTTTTCATTATCATAGAGTGAGCAGGTCCTCGAGTCTGCCATGTTGCACCGCCATGTTTCTACAGAAACCCAGAATGAACATATCAAACACTGACTCTAGATAGAGTAGAGTAATTTGCATTTTTGCATTGGTCCCTGCAGTAAGCAGCCCCTCTGTGATGACAGCATTGGAAAAAAACACTGATTTCTAACATGAAACTACTTTATTCAGTGTTGTTACTGCTTTAAATCACCATTTGTGTTGGAGAGCAAGAACCCTCTGCTCCCACTTTAATCCTCTTGAATGATGAACACTGAGGGAATCCTAACCGGGAGTTCAATCATGGCACAAGGGGGAAGTTTAAACTGGATGCAATCTGCAATCCTCGCCACTGGATGCCACTAAATCCTAAACCTTGCTCCTTTAAGTATTTCCACTTGATGCTACTTTGTACTCTCTCTTTACATTTAGCTCTTTCTTTTCTGACTTTGAGGTTCATAACAATACAATAATACAAAAATTATAACACTCTGAAGTAGGCAAATTCTGTGAAATGAGAATTTTTATTTTGATACTTCAGGACATTTTGAAATAATACATCTCTGCTTTGGTAAAATTTGGAATGTAAGTTTTTTGCTTGTAGTGGAGCTTTTTAACTTTGTAGCATTGCTTTACTTAAAAGATCTGAATGGCCTCATCCTATTTACCACTGGCATAGTGTCAACAGATTTTCTTGCTCTAAATAACAAATTCCTCAGGCTTCCTCTATAGCCTTTTAGGCCAATGACAGAAAGAAACACAGCCTTCTTTCAAGATACTTATTAGAGCTAGTATTGTTATTGTTGTTTAAGGAGCTCAGTGTCATTACGCACAGCGCGGCGCAAGTAGTAATAAGAAGTTATGGCTAGTATACAGCTATTTAACACGTGAATGTTGGTCTTTTTGGACATGCTTGCCCAAATCAGGTTTCTCATGGCCTGATTTGTGATTCAGTTATTTGTTTAACGTGATCGTTGTCTCGGCCCCTCCTTGTTTTTCTGGTTAAAGGACGCAGAAGTAGTAACAGCACCACCCACCCCGCTGCCCCTCCGTACTACACAGACAGACGAGCTGCGAGCGGCAAACATCGCAAGGCGCTGCGTGAGGACTAACGCAGTCTCATTGGAATGAGGTGTTACGGGAATCCCCTCCAAGTCCCCCTCCACTGGCTGAAATCTTGAGAAGGAAAAGGCTGCAGCATCAGCTTCGCGGACTTAAGAAAAACTTCAGTAAGTGTAGAGGATCCTGGAGAACACTCCCATCTCATACATATCTGCTCATCGCCGAGCTGAGAGGACGTTGACAGGAGCGTCAAACAGTCAACAGTGGGAAAGTACGAAGGGAGGTGGCTGTAAAAGCGACAGAGAAGAGCCCAGGGACAGAGGGTGTGCACGGGGTGAGGAGGAGAGGATGGAGGCCCTGGTTTCTGTGCTGAAGCGTCACCCAGGCCCGTCAGTGCTGGTGTTCTCCCTGATTTTCAGAGTGACCCACAGGTTGCTGCAAAGGCTGCATGTGCCCAAAGTGGTGAAGCAGGATGACTTTCGCTCCTGGAAGTGGAGGAACCTCTCTGTGTCAATGGTGCACTCCCTGCTGACTGGGTCATGGGCCGTGATCTGGTAAGCTTCCATTCAAAAACATCTGTCTATTTGCCCATCTATCCATCCATCCACACTGGGGAAACCATTGTCTATTCACAGTCCGCATGATGTGTTATGTGAGTGTGTGTGTGCAGCAGTGACAGTCTGTGGCAGCCAGGAGAAGAAGGGCATGTTCAGACAGGGTGAGAGAATGGCATTTTTAAGTGGGGAGGGAAATACCACTATACAGTAAGAGCCTCATAAAAGTCATATGGCTGTTTGCATGTACTTGTGAATTTCTCTTGCCAGCTCAGAGGTTTGTAAAGAAGTCAGGCTTTATCAGCCTCACACGTAGGCTGCACCTGCAGACATATCAACAGGAAAAACCTGCTGGCTCAATGATTCTTGTGAATGATGAGAAACGATTTTTTGGGGGTGGGGACAGGGTTTGACTCAGCTTTTTACAATGAGATGAAGGGCCAACATCAGATTTCACACTGCTGTGTGCACTCTAACTTATAAATAGGCCTATCTGCAGTTGTGTAATAAGTGAATCAGCAGTGATTGAAAGAAAGTAATTTTCACATCCAAAAGTAGCCCCAAGGAAATGTGTGAATAAAAAGTGCCCTGCTTTACATATCACAAAAGAACTATTGGTCATGTTTCAACAATTATTCTCTCACAGTGTGTTTATACAGGGAGGGGACCTTTGCTTTTTGAGGTGTGCCTCTTTGCCAACAGCAGTGAGAATTTACAAAAACAAAAAGCAACACCAGAGAGAAAGATAGTAGTAGGATTGTAGAGATGGTTGTATATTTAGACACATATAGAAAGCTAGATAGCTTTAAATTGGAATGAAAGCACTATTTCTCATACTGCTAAAAGGTGGGATATCTGCTGATCAGGGCATTAAAACACCCCCAAACACCTGGTATTAATGTCTCTGCATAGTCATAGACATTTTTCTCCAGGAGTGAGCTCATGTATGCCTGTGTGAAGTGAACACAGATCCATCCATCCATAACATGTGTCCTTCTCCAGTGCATGGACTGCGCCAGAGATGTTGAGCAACATTCACTCTCACCACACCCCTCTGTCCTACCTGCTCGTCTGCATCTCAACAGGTCAGTGAATGCATCATGGGAAAAGAATGACATTTCATCATAACAAGTAAGACTACTGCAAAGTTAGGATTTGGGTTCTAAGTGAAGTTGCAAAATGAAAGAAAGGTTTTTGGGAAGTTTTCTACTTTTCCTTGCTCGTAGTGTTTCATGTAGGGTTACAACAAATAATTGCTGTCATTATTGATTGATCTGTTGATTATTATATATAATGAATCTATAAACTGTTCTGTCTATAAAGTGTCAGGAACTTGTGACACATACTTAAGTTATAACTTCCCATAGCCCAAGGCAGTGTCTTATTAGCCTTCCAAAACTTGGAAATATACATGTCTGACAAAGTAAAGGATGAAATTGTTACATGTTTAAAGATTACTGAAACGATTATTACTAAAACAAATCGACTAATCATTGCAGCTCTATCAAGGGGGACACGTGGGAGAGGTGCTGATTGACGGCATTTTCTCCTCCATCCTTAAATTAAGCCCTGAATTTGTCTTGGGGGTATAAAACAGCCACCTTTCCAGTTGACTGCTTGTCAGAGAATCAACAGAAAGGTCTGCCCCCTCTCACCTGATTCTCACAACAGACAAATGGGCGTCTCCTCTAAATCACCAAGGACACCAAATTGAATCCGCTGAGGACTCGGTGGTCTAGTTGAGCTGTACTGTGTGTGGTTTAGTCTTTTGTGTTACCATGAAGACACAAATCTGTGTCTGCCCTGACAACCGCAAACAGCTATGACCTCCACTGAGGACAACCACACCAGATACTGGAGGTCATGTTCTTAAACATAGGGCTTGATTGTGTGTCTCGTTAGCCACAGTGTGTCAGTCAAAAAGATGTACAAAAGCACTTTTAGTCACTGGAATACCTTCAGCTAAATGAGACATACACAGCTTCATAACTGTGGTTATGCTGTGAATTGTTTAGTTGGCATCTTCTAAGAATAATAACATCACTGTCAGAGAAGTTCCTGCGAGGGAAATCTTGCATTGTGATGTCACATGTATTCACCAGCAGGTTACTGCAGTCACTGACTTCTGCCAACTCTCCTCCCGATGAGGTGGTCTGTAGTGGTGGGTAGTAGGGCAGTGGACAAGCTCTAGCTATCATTAGCTCGGCCTACATGAACTGGAAAATGAAAATGCGACTGTGAGTCTTTCGCTCCAGTTAGCAGGACGCTAAACTATTCACACCATTTTTTTTTCCATCTCTGAAACACTTTGCTGATATTGACATATGCTTTATTTCATTTTCTGTCAGATTCTCTTTTAGACTTTCTTTCTGATAAGTCTGTCTTTCTGTTTTTGGGGTGCTTTGTTGTGTAGGCAGTTGTTGCCAGTGCTGGAATAGGAACTTTCTCTGCAGAATTCTCCTCATTGAATCAGGCTTTTGCCATCTGTCTGTCTGCCGTGATGGGTTGAATTTTCTTAAGCCTGAAAAAAGAACCAAGACCAGGTGCAGAAGTCTAGCTTTCTCTCAGTCCACTTGAATTGCACTAGGCTCAAAGTTTATCATGTGATGCTTGCCCTATGATGCCAAAATTTGTTTGCTTACCCAAGCTTTGAAGCTGAAGTTCCTACATGTTTGTAATGATTTACTTATTGTGTAAGTGTGGTGCAACATTAAAACAGCAAACGCACTGTGGTTAAAACCTGCCTGACCTGGTTGGCCAGCTCTTTCTAACCATACCACCTCAGCCATTGCACTTACATTTACTTTACCTGCTTGGTTGATGACATTGCCACTTCACTGAGGTGAAACAGCCCAACTGTACAAAGCCAACAATAGCTTCTCTGTCATCTTTGCTTTCCTGTTCAAGCTGTAGTTTAAATTGATACAAAGATGTGTATATTTAATGGGAAAGGTGTTTCTGCAAGCAAGAGAAAATCACGCCAAGCTTTTCACAAGCAAAAAGATAACTTTTATACATCCAAAGATCCCCAGTCTACGTGGATGAAAGAAGTGTTCTACAGTAATTTAGGATTACTGCAAACAGTTTCAGGAAAAGCTCAACTCAAAGATCAAATGAACAGTAAAATACAAGATGCATTTTATTCTCAACCTCATCTACTTCCTGTCTCTTCCCTCTCAGGATACTTTGTGCAGGATGCAGCTGATATTATCCTGACAGGACATGGCCTATCATCATGGGAATTCTTAATCCATCATGTACTGGTAAGACAGCATGCATGTGTGCCACGTTCTCTTTTTTTGAATTCTGTCAAGGTTGAATTTCTGGTTCAGATAAGATATCAGAGTTAGTATTTGGAGCTCAGGAGGTTGATTTCAAGTTGATCTGCATATGTGCGTGTAAAGACAGACAGAAAGTGAGGTGTTGTTTTTGTTGATTTGCTTTTAAGCTTCAAAATTTGTTTTTAAATGTCACCAAATATGGAAGAAAATGAAAACATATTGCAAATTTGATTGTGTTGTAAGACATTCTTATCCTGCTAAATGCCAGTGATTAATTATCAATCAAATACCCACTGAACATACAGATTGAGAATGACAAAGACTGTGGAAGTTAGGATAAATGCAATATATTGCTGCTGAGCAGACAATCACTGAAACTCATGAGATCAGCTGGCAGACTTGTGATTCTGCATCATAAAGAATCACTTTATGGTCAGCCTTTATGTTTGAACCATCCAGTTTCCTTTAATGTCCCCTTTAAATAACTTTAAGGCTGAAATCATCAATCAATCAATCAGTCAATTTTATTTATAAATCCCAATATCACAAATCACAATTTGCCTCACAGGGCTTTACAGCATACAACATCCCTCTGTCCTTTAGACCCTCACAGTGGATAAGGAAAAACCTTCCCGAAAAAAAAACAAAAAACGTAGAAACCTCAGGAAGAACAACTGAGGAGGGACCCCTCTTCCAGGACGGACAGACGTGCAATAGATGTCGTACAGAACAGATCAGCATAATAAATTAACAGTAATCTGTATGACACAATGAGACAGAAAGAGACAGAGAGAGAGAGAGAGAGAGAGAGAGAGAGAGATGCAGGACAGACAGTAATGACAGTAGCTTACAACAACATTCATGAAAGTGATAATATTATCGTTATAGTTCTGGCTACTGTGGTACAATATGTTGCAAGTATATATTAGTATCTGGCAGTATACATGTATGATAATAATCATATGTGTATAATAACAGTAGAAGTATGACTAATGACTAATGATGGCAGCAGCAGCAGCAGCAGGCATCTGGCAGGACCACGGCAGCAGCGCAACCACACACGTCACACTATCCAGGCACCGCTGCAATACGAGTTAACCTGCGAGAGCACAGTGGAGCACAAAGGCTGCGGAAAAGAAGCCGAGTTAGTCACATGCAGTACGGCTGAGTTAGCAAGATGTAGTAACAGGACATGAGAGAGAGAGAGAGAGAGAGAGAGAGAGAGAGAGAGAGAGAGAGAGAAGGTGCCTCGTGTATTATAGGTGGTCCTCCGGCAGACTAGGCCTAAGTCAGCCTAACTAGGGGCTGGTTCAAGGCAAGCCTGAGCCAGCCCTAACTATAAGCTTTATCAAAGAGGAAAGTCTTAAGTCTAGTCTTAAATGTGGAGACGGTGTCTGCCTCCCGGACCGCAACAGGAAGATGATTCCACAGGAGAGGAGCCTGACAGCTGAAGGCTCTGGCTCCTGATCTACTTTTGGAGACTTTAGGGACCACGAGAAACCCTGCGTTCTCAGAGCGCAGAGTTCTGGTGGGATAATATGGCACTATGAGCTCTCTAAGATATGACGGAGCTTGACCATTTAGAGCTTTATAAGTTAACAATAGGATTTTAAATTCAGTTCTGGATTTTAGAGGGAGCCAGTGCAGAGAAGCTAAAACAGGAGAAATATGATCTTGTTTCTTAGTTCCTGTTAGTACTCGTGCTGCTGCATTCTGAATTAGCTGGAGAGTTTTTAAAGACTTACTAGAGCTACCTGATAATAGAGAGTTACAGTAATCCAGCTAGAGGTAACAAAAGCATGGACAAATTTTTCTGCATCGTTTCGGGTCAGGATAGGCCTAATTTTCGCAATATTACGCAGATGAAAAATGCAGTCTGTGAGGTTTGTTTTAAATGAGAATTAAAAGATAAATCTTGATCAAATATGGTTTCTTACGGTAGTGCTAGAGGCCAGAGCAATGCCATCGAGAGAAACTATGTCATCAGATAAAGAGTCTCTGAGTTGTTTGGGGCCAAGAACAATAACTTCAGTTTTGTCTGAATTTAACATCAGGAAATTGGTGTGCATCCAGGTTTTTATGTCTTTAAGGCAATTATGAAGTTTAGTTAACTGATTACTTTCTTCTGGCTTCATCAATAAATACAACTGTGTATCATCCGCATAACAATGGAAATTTACAGAGTGATTTCAAATGATGTTACCTAAAGGAAGCATAGAGTAAATGGGATTGGTCCGAGCACAGAACCTTGCGGAACACCAAAACAAACTTTAGTACGTAAGGATGATTCATTATGAACGTGAACAAACTGAAAACGATCAGATAAATAAGATTTAAACCAGCTTAGTGCAGAACCTTTTAGGCCAATTAAGTGTTCCAGTCTCTGTAGCAGAATTTGATGGTCAGTTGTGTCAAACGCCGCACTAAGATCTAATAAAACAAGTACAGAGACGAGTCCTTTGTCTAAAGCAGTCAGAAGATCATTTGTAATTTTAACTAGTGCTGTCAAATCTAAGAAGATCGTGTATATTTGAGTGTTTATCAGCTTGTTCTGTTAAAGCTATATGATGTTTAAAGTAGGTGCAATGCTTAATTGCAAGACTTGTGAAGACTCATGAAGCATTTTATATAGATCTTTTTTTCAAAATTCAGCCCAACACATTGGATATCTTTAGACACTTTGGCTTTCTCACAAAAAATGTAAAGAAGAGGAAGAAGGTCAAGCGCGTATGTCTATGGTCAAGAGGTCTAGTTTGCAGCATGGCGGCCGACGATCGTGCACCTGCAAGGAGTAGCATCCAGCTGCAGCCCCGGAGCACAAGCCCCTGACGTGACACAAGCCTCTGGCTTTTTTTTCTAACAACTTTTTTAAATAATAAGTAGCCAGGTGTAACTTATTCAGGTGAGTGCGCGTCCACGGCTTTCTTAAATAGACCCCGAGATCAATGACAGATTCACCGATGCAGCAATGGAGAGGGCACGTGCCGCATATTTCTCATCCAGTGAGTAGCGTGTCATCATGGACACTTATGAAGAGGTAAAACATGTAGGCTAATCACGAAGAAAGGAAACACTGCAGCGATCATAAAGCAGAGAGAGAGAGTGCGTGGCAAACAATTGCGGACTGACTGAATGCTTAAGTAATCTAAAAACTTGCTGCGCAAATGAATCTGTCATAATTACAATTAAAGTGCCTTAAACAAATTAACAGTTGTAGACTTCACCTTAAAGGTGAGCAGTGGATATAATATTACTCGGGAACCAATTGCTGATTTCACACCAGCAGAAGAGCTCGCTCTGGATCAGAACCGGCTACAGACTATGTCCCACTCACAGAAACCGCCCTTTTCATACGAGGTACATTATTCCAGTATACTGTACATGGAATCAATCATTTTATTCATTCATTAATCAACCAGTGGTGTTATGTGGACGGTCTGACTTTGGATTGTCTTGCAGTGTAAGACAAATTTACAAATTAAAAGAAAAACCTTAAGGAAATTGGACTTAGAAATTAAGAAACTAGAGAAAGAAGTGATTTTAATGCACGTTGTAAGCATGACACAATTTATTAATCAATGTTATTTCTCTCTTTCTCTCCCCATCTCCAATCAGACAGCCTTTTAATGAGGGTTTTTTTTTTTGGTTAAAATAGCTGCATTTATAAGGTGTTTTGTTAAAAAAGCTGCCTTAAAATTGTTGCCTTTTTGCAGTTCTTATCAAATAGCTGCTCACAGCAGGGTTGTTGAAAATAGCTGCTTTTTGCAGTTTCATTAAATAGCTGCTTATGTCAGGATTGTATTCATGTTTTGTTTTTATAAAAAGTATAAATGGCTTAAGATAAAAGCAAGTCATCTGAGGGAGCAGATAGTAGTGGCAGATGTCAAGCTCCAGTGTGAAAAGAGAAAGCTGCAGGACGTGGAGCTTGACAGACAAAAGAAAGACCTTAAAGAAACTGGACTTGGAAATTAAGAAACTAAAGAAAGAAGTAAGTGACTTTAATGCACATTGTAAGCATGACTGTGATGCAATGTATTAATCAATATTATTTCTCTCTCCAAAGCTCCAAGCAGACAGTGACTGATTTTAGTATTTTTCATTTAAATAAAATGAGGTCAAAGAATATTGTGGTTTCATCTTCATGTTTTCATTCACTGATGTAAAGTGCACTGGAGTTATTGGTCCAGTTAGCTGGGAATATAATTTGGGAAGGTCATACAGTTATGAAACCTAATAACCACTAATTGTGTTAATGCCAAATACACCTACTTGTATGTGTTTATTCCAACAATGAATCCTTTTATGTGCATGTCAGTGTTTGGGCTATGACAAAAATAATGTTCTAAATGTTTTTTGCTTAATGTATTTTGTTCAAAAATGAGGCAAAGATGTACATAAGAACATGAAATGACGGTAAAACACATTGATTTCCGATCGCAGTGACACCTGACTGGACAGATAAGGCACCAGGCTAAACTAAGTCTGGTTATTAGTCTGGTCGGGACCAGGCTAAGTGCACAGAATAAATATCCATGGCAAAATATGTGCCTCTGCTTTCGAACAACCAAATCAACGCTAAATTAAGCCAGGATAACCAACATATCCCGGCTTAATCCCTTATCTAGGTTTCGAACAACAGGCCCCAGGACTGACTGTTTTGTTTGTTATTGTGTGTTTTGTGGGAATGAATACTTAATATACTTAAAGGAATAGTTCACCCTAAAACAAAATTCAGTCATTATGGACTCGCCCTCATGCTGAGGAGTAATCCGGTGTAGTTTTTTCCTCACCGGGGTCTCCAGGTGCACTGTGAGGAAGAAAAAACGACACCGGATTACTCATCAGCATGAGGGCGAGTCCATAATGGCTGAATTTTGTTTTAGGGTGAAGTATTCTTTTAAACCAAAGTTTACATCTGTAGCCTATATGTTTGAACATAGTTTTGTTGAAGCACGGGTTGAGTTTTTAGTGACATTGGGGTTTAGGAGGTTTTATGAGGAGCATTTCTTACAGAATGCTTCACAGGGAAAAAGAAAAAAGCACAGCAAATGCAAATAAAGCGAAAACAGTGAGACAATCAAATGCAGCTGTTAGCTGTAAAAACACCTCCTGTCTATGTGTGTGTCTCCTCCTCAGGTGATCTCGAGTTTCCTGTACACCCTCTACACTGAGCTGTATGTAGCCGGGGCCGTGATCATTCTCTTTGTGGAGATCAACAGTGTCACCCTCCACCTGAGACTGTTGCTGAGGCTGGCGATGGCCCACTCTTCCTCCTTGTACTACATCAACAAATTCGTCAACATCGTCACCTACGTTACGTTTCGTCTGAGCACCCAGTTCTACCTCACCTGGTACACCATCCAAAACTACTCCTGGCTGGACCACGGCTTATTCTTCCTCATCTGCCTGATGGTGTTGAATATTATGATGCTGATTTATTTCTACCGCCTGATCCGTGCTGACTTCTTTCCCAGGAGTCAGAAATCAGTGGGACAGAATGGGGTGCAACACAGAAACTCCAAAAGGTTTCCCCATGATTGACTGGGGAAGGTCTACAGAACTATATTGTGTTTTTAGAACATGGCTCTCTTAAATACTTGACTCTGATTTGTCAATCAACAAAATTCTGCGGTGTTTATTTCTTGAGGTATCACCGCTGCCCTCCTGCTCCGATGCCAGGTACTGAATACTGTATACCCTCATGTAGGGCTGTCTGCTGGTGAGTCAGTCTATCAGTGTCGGATGGGTTGAGGCTGTGGATTTGACCAAGTTTGACCACTTTATCACTATTCCCTCTCACTTGTGGCTGTTTTTTCGTTATCTTTTGAATTTAATGTGAATTATGGAACCGTTTATGGCTATAGCGCTGGTGTTAGTGAATTAGACGTTCTTTATCAATGACGCTCATTTGCATAGAAAGGGGCATTTTTTGCACCCAATATATGCATATTACCTCATTTAAATACGTGCGAATAACACCGGAGCACCGAGACGCAATCTGCTTGGCAGCGCAGTTAGTGGAGCATTTCACCTTCTGCGCGTGCTTTGTGAATTAGACGGTATCTGTTTGCTCCATTTTTACCGGTTTAGCGGCCGCAAAAGCCGCGCAATTCTTTTGTGAATTCGGCCCTGGATGTTTGGCTAAACAATGACCTTTCCCCAACGAAAAAAAAGAAAACGCTCCGCTCCAGAAAACGGCCGCAGTTTGTCTGGTGAACGCCTCTCTGTCACTCTGCCAGCAATTTAATAATAGGCTATTGATGCCAGGTGTAACGTCGTCGTCGTCGTCGGTGGAAGGAGAGGAAGAAAAAACAATCAACATCAACATCTCAAAAGAGCTACCATTCTCCCTCTCTCACTTCACAATAAACGTAAACGTCCAATTCAATATTAATAATTATTAATTAGGCTGCCGTTGCCATGGACAGTACCGACACATTTCTTTTGCGAATTTTGAATCAATAAAACGTGCTTTAATCATTATTTTGTGTTACATCACTGAATGTTTTAGTATTAAGCCATGTTACTGCGCGTCGGGGTTCCATTCCCCTGTCGGGAGTTATTTTTCAACAGTCACTGGCTCACTATACATTATCCCTTACATAATTTGCTCTGTCTCAGGGATAAACTATTGCAACAGAGCAGCACCTAAAGGTGCATTGCAGGATGTGACACTCCTCAGACCAGCTCAGTGACATATTTAACCTTGTGCTGCTGTCTTCTGTCAGTCGGAGAACCGTCTCCAGACGCAAGAGTCAGTGACCAGGGGCCTCATGTACAAAGACTTGCGTGGATTTCCTACTGAAACATGGCGTACGCTTAAATCCAGAAAACGTCGTACGCACAAAAATATCCAGATGTATGAATCTGTGCGTACACATGAATCCAAGCACATTTCCTTTGTACATCCCAATCAACGTGGAATTGAGCGCACATGTTGGAGTACCCGGTCCCTCCCTGTTCACGCCCCCATTTAAATATGCAAATCATATTTAAATGAACCCTGCACCTGAGATTCCCTTCTCCGCACGATCAGAAAACTAAAACAAAAGAATTAATAAGACAGGAAAAAAGAAAATTTTCACAGAATATGAATTGGAAACGCTACTCACTTAAGTGGAGGCGCGCAAAGATGTACTTTTTGGCACGCTGTCCTCCGGCATCAATACTAAACGTAAAGCGGAGTGAGTGGGAGAGTGTGTGTGAGGCTGTCAATGCTGTGGGGACAGAAAAGTGTACACACGCAGAATTAATAAAGAAGTGGTCCGATATTAAGGTGGACGTGAAGCGGAGGGCGGCTGCCCATCGTCAAAGTGTGGCCAAAACAGGCGGGGGGACAGGAGAGGAGGAGCTCACCCTGTTTGAACACAGAGTTGCCTGGGGTCAATTCAAAGCAGACAAATAATAATGTGACTGGATTTCCATTTTCGATTTGTTAGTTGTATACACCACTTACACGGATCAGACACTATTGTTGTAAATTAACGCAGAAGTGCCGGGGAAAAGATGAGGCTGATTAAGAAATGTCACACTTTACGCACGGGTTTATTGACATAAGTACCTTACACACAGAGACAGTCAGGGGCTTGTTAGAAAGCTCTGAAGCTGCAGTTTAACCAGCAAAAATCAGCAAGTCACTAACTTTAACCACTGACTAGTACTGATGCTGTGAAGACAGGATAATATTTGGGGGCGCATATGCTCAGTGCGCATCAGGGGGATTAATATTAGGATAATTAAACAAATAAATTATTTATTCATCATAAATCCACCCATCTCGCACAGTGCCAGCTAGTAGTATGTTCCCAACCATGCTGCCACTCAGAATGTATGAGTCGTGCATTAAACCACTCCACCTCGCCACAATGTTTATTAATTGCATTTGCGCATCACATATGTTCTGTACATTTATCGAATGAAAATGCTTCCTGTTGACATAAACAGATTCATCCTGTGATGGCGCTTTTATACTGTAGCCATGTGTTTGCAGTAGATAGCTCCGATAATGTTAGGGAAATCGGCTGTTGCTGTAAATTGCGCTTTAATGTTGGCCTGTTCAGCTGCATTGTATGGGAATTTGATATACCTGGCTGACATGCGGATAATCCCGTCCCACACAGCTGGCATGGCTCGGCTCAGGGTCGACTGGCACAGTCCCGATCGGTTGGCCAGCTCCCTCTGGAATGCCCCTTGCTAGGAACCCCAGTGTGGTCAGCACCTGTATGGATACAGGCAGCGCATGGCTCCTCGCCGTGTCGCGCTGCCGACTGCAGCTCTGCGCACAGTTGCAGGAGAATTGGCCTCGGGAACCTTAAGCAGCTGATGAGCCAGTTGTTATCATGTGCCAGTGCCATCTGTCTCTGAACACACGCTCTCTTCGTATTGCGCCATTTACAAACCTTCTAATACTGCTAAAGCAGCTGTTGTTGTTAACGGTATTTTCGGCACCACTTTGCGCATGCTTTTATATCCATTCATCTTATTGCAGACACGTGGGTGTGTTAATTGTTCATCAGCGTTAATTGTTCATGTTTCTCTGATGTGCACATCACTCTAAAGACTAATTGTTTTCACATTTATTTATTATAACAGTTTCCCAGCATCACCTCTAAGTGTCGCCAAAGGATCAACAGCTGTAGAAACGTGCGTACGCCAGCCATGAAGTTGGCGTGAGGCACCGCACATTTCCACGGTCATTTCACTCTTGATACATCTGAACTTTGCCGTGGAAAAGGACGTACGCCACGTTTTTGTGCGTACGTACCCTTTGTACATGAGGCCCCAGGAATGCACTGTGTAGTGAAACTGATGCTAAACCCCAGGTATGAGTTTTGGCAACATGACAGGAAGTTGTGGGTGAGGTTGTTTCATCACAGCGACGCTCTCACCTTTCTCTCATCTTGCACTGGCTTTTTCAAACAAGACATTATGGTGTTTCTGCTGTGGTCTATGGGCGTTTCATAGTAGAAAAAGCACAGGTGTAATTTCTAAATCATCATCAGTTAATTGTTAATGTAATTAGCTAGACTTGTGTTTTACTCTCTATAAAGAACCATACAGATGTTTGTTTGTTTTTTTTTCTTTTGTTCTACTGTATTACAATTATTAATTATGATGATTAGAGTTCACACTAGAATTTAGAGCAGGTAAAACATGAGAAAATGGGGCAACAAACACATAGGACATAATTTATTAATTTGATCAATGTCAGTACATTTTAAAATAAAAATGATCTATGCAAATAATGGTAAACCTCATTTTCCTCCAACTAGCCAGTGGAAAAGTGCTGTTCCACGGCCCAAGAATAAGGCCCAATCCCAGTTCCTATCTTAACCCTTAATCTTAATTCTCAAGCTTAACCCTCAATCTCACTAGCCCTCAAAACCAAGTGTTAAGGGCTATCTTGTGACTTTAAAATGGGACACCCCTCAAAGGCAAATAAGTCTTAAGACTGTGGGGGGCCAAAACTCTGTCCAGTCTGTCAGTTCAAAGAAGAAGAAATATACATCATCAGTAGTCGTCAATAAAAAGATGCAACGATTTTTCCCCCCCAACACTTTATTTCAATTCTTGTACAAAACAAGCAGTGACAGACATGAACAGAACAAATATGCCAGGGTTAAGAGAAAAGAAAGAGAAATAAGATAAACAAATAAATAAATAAAAATAGTTCAGCAGTTCAAACCATTAAATTGTTTACATATTTTCAGAGTTTATAGCTTTGGTGTTTGTGGAGTGTTGAATGGTTTCTAAGTATTGCTGCATTTCATTCATAAAAATTTTGAACAAGGATTTTCTATTATAAAATTTACCCTTATGAATATGGAATTTCGCTAAATGGATTAATGAAATAGAATTGTTTTTGTTTAGAAATACTGACATCATAAAATCCAAACAGCACATCTTTGTACAGTAGTGAAAATAGAACATAAATGTTACAATGAATCAGTGGCGATTGCTCTAAGACTGCAAGGGAAGCTCAGCTTCCCCTAAAATGTCAAAAAAAAGTGGTCAAATATGTAGCTACTGTTGTGTTTACATTTCATTGACTAAATATGCACTAGAACAGTTCAACAAAATCTTTCCAAAAACAATAATAACAATAATCTGCTGCCGTCTGCAGCTGTGCTGATTTCATATTGAAATATAATGTTTGATCACTGGGGGAGCAGTTGCTGTTGTGACTGAGAATTATGTTATGAATATGAACAGTTCACAAGTTACAAATTACTCACTCCCATAGTTTTTTTTGGAGCCTGCTTGCTTTTTGTAAACTTGTCTTCATTGGTGGCCCTGAAATGAATCAGGGCTTGTGTTTTGTCTGGTGGCCCTGACATGGAACAGAGATAACAACATTACTTTCTTTTATTCTTTTGGCTACCTGTCAGATATTCGTAAAGTTATTAGTTTAGTTTCATGCAGTATTGCAAGTATTATCACAATGAATACTGTAGTCAACATCCAGCCGAACTAGTGAGGCTGTTTATACGGTCACACAAGTGTTATCTGGTGACTTTCATCCACGTTAACGTTTCACTCTTTGTGTTATAAGTTTATATTCAACCAAATAACCTGTACCACAACAACCGACGTAACTTATTCAGCGGAAAGTCACCAGATAACACGATCACTAACTTAAACCTGCAGCTGTAACATTACCAGCTGCAGACTCTACGGCTACAGGAGATGACACCGTCGGGTCAACTTAAAAAAATGTCAATGCAAACATTTCACGTATATTAAAACAACTTAACTACATTATCACTGAGAAAAATGCCTTTTTGTAACTGAATGTCAGCATACTCGGTTATCAGAGAACCGGGGTTACGTGCAGGGCCAAGCACCCGCGCCGGCTTCGTTAGCTAGTCAAAAGAATGTGTGTGTTACACTACATAGAGGTCTATAGTCCATACAATGACGTTAAACTAAGATAATACAATGGTTATCATAATTTTAAAACAACTATTAACGAGGAAAATACTCACATTGATAACTCCGCTTCCTTACGCTTGTCGCCGCCATCTTGCATTGACTGAATCGTCTGTACTCGGCCGGGCTCGGCTGGGCTCGGCGGATGATGCGCAAAGGATTCTGGGATAGCACTCACTACCAAGGGTGGTCCTGGAAAATCTTAAAGGTGAGGGACACACAGCCCTTATTCAGGACCCTCGACCATAGACTGTGTAAAATACAGTCGGGACAGCACTAGTCGTGGGAGCGCGGATTTTTGAGACTGAGGGTCAAGATAGGAATTGGGATTGGGCCTAACACTAAATCCTCCTTTGACCAAGACCAACCTGTTTTTGTTTGGCCATTAATGATACACTTGCTAGAAATCAATTAATCTGTAGATTTTCTCTCTTGAAGAATTTCAGTCTCTGCAGTAGCCGTCTCTAAACAGCCCTCAAGGGAAAGAAAAATCACCCCAAGATCAATATGGTTCAGTGCCGAGCCAGTGCGCAAAGGTTCCCGTTTCAAACACATCACATGGTACCAGGAGACCCTCTGACCAGCTCAGCTCTCTCTGGTGTTTGCTTTGGCCGCAGTGCAACGACAACAGGAGCTACGATAATATGAACCCTTTTGCATCGTCTGTCAGAAATCCTGAGCTGTTTCTTTAGAAACCTGAAGCTGTGAGTAATTGCAGGTTTCTGTGATGAAACTATGAAAGCAAAAAGCTCTCATTCTCTCACACTACAACTCAATAACAATGGTGAGGCACCAGGAAACACAAGAAATGGTATTAGGATACATTTCTCTCTCTAACCTCAGGGTGTTTTGTTACAGAGAGCCTGCTTAGCTGATATAAGTAGATTAATCATATGGTTCATGTTTCATGCCTTAAGTTTCACACTTGGACCATTAGACCTATTGATTAGTCCATTTGTTGCGTAAGATTACTCTCTCCTACTTTTTGGTTTTCTCTCTCAGATATATAAATTCATGTGTAGCTGTGTAACTTGGCTACCTTTGAATGACTTTATGAAAGGAACTGCAGCTTTATTGATCACAGGGAAATGCCTGGCACATTTCAACAATCACCACTCCACTGAGGCAAGTCTTCCTGGAGGTTTTTGGGGAGGGATGCCCCCAAGTGGCATGACACAGAACATTTGAGCCACTGAGTTGAAAACACAATCAGTCTTCTTGCTCTTCACATTTGGGTTTGCTGCCATCTAGTGATGTTCTTCATAAAGTAGCCTACAGGGGGCAGGGTCGTGTCTATCAACACTGTAGCCAGGCATTACAGGTATTATAGGTTAAGTCAAAGTAGCAATACGACAGTGTAAAATTACTGTTATCCTGCATTCACATTTTTTACTTGACTAATAATACTAGTATCACATTTAATTTAAATTCCAAAAGTAGAAATACTCATTATGTAGAATGGCCCATTTTGGAATCATGTGCATAAATGGATTTCTGAACGGGCCTACCAGGGACAGCGCCAAAGGTCAAAAGTGTCTGGCCTTCCAATGCAAAATGTCACTCAAATTAACTTGCACTGACCAAGAGTAAAAGATGGCCGCTGCCGCTGCGCCAGCCGCTACACCGATCGCTGTATCTGCACCCGAGATAGAGAACTCAGAACTGGCTCAGGCCAACAAAACTATTGCTCGCCTCAAAGAAGACATCCGCAAATTATCCGCCGAACTCAAAGCCAAATCAACATTACTCACCTCCTGTATGAACGTCACCTTCAATCAGAACCGTCAGATCATCTCCCTCCAGAACTCCCTCCAAGAGACGCTACTCTGGGACCCTGCCGGCCCTCGCCCCTCGTCCTCTTCCACTCCGAATCAGTCCTGGTCCGAGGTTATGGTCCGTGGCAGGCAAAAAAGTCCTGGCTGCGCTGTCACCCCGGCCCGCACCGCTCTCTCCAACCGCTTCGCGGCCCTGCAGCAGCCCAATGGACACCTGGGCTCCGGCCCAGCCAAGGCCGCCGACACCGGCGCAGAGGAACCCCTGACCCCGACGCTGACCGGCGACGGGGCGGCCTCCTCCTCCGCCACCCTGCCAGCCGTCCGGACCCCCGTGGCGAGTTTGCCCGAGGCACCGGTCCTGTCATCAGCCGAGCCTCCAACCGCTGCAGCCGCTTCGCAGCCGCCAGCCTCCACGGCGGGGCTTGTCGGCTCCCGGTTATCGCTGGGCGCGGGCGTGAAGCCAACCTCCCCGCCAACGTGCAGCAGCCCCCGGGCGCGGTCGTGCGGTGGTGGGGCCACCCCGCGCCTGCTGCCGCTCCGTTGCGCCCGGAGGCCCACCAGTGAGCAACGACCCTCGAACCGGCTAGCATCCACCGCTCCCCGACCGCGGCTTGGGCTCCTGAGAGAGGCTATCCGCCGCCGATCCGTGGGGTCCGCCAGCGCTGGCAGTGGACGGCAGGAGCTGGGGACCGCCTCATCACCGCGTCTAGCCGCCAACACTCCTCCACACGTCAGAACTGGACCGGGACAACACACAACAGCTCGTCTCACTCCCGCCAAAGGTACAGCACCAGCTCCAAGCCCCTCGCACTCCATCCTCACAGCGCTCCGTCCCGTCTATCGCCCCCTCCACTCTCCCCCCCCACCACAGCCATGAATAATTTTCTGTTTTTATTTATCACTGGTACTTTATTTATTCTATTTTATTTATAATCTTACGTATTTTATTTTTGGTACTGTATTTATTTTATTTTGTTTATTCTTTTAGTCCTATTTTATGCTTTTAGTCTTTAGCTTTTAACTCCAGTGTTTCCTCAGGGGGGTCCTCCACACTGGGAGCTGTGTGGGTCTGCTAGTGGGGGTGCTGTCCTTGGGTCCCTTCGGCCCGGCCGGCTGGTGGTTCCTCCCTTCGATGTGGGGGTCCACCTGTCTGTCGGAGTCGGGGGCCTGGGTGCTGGTCCCCCGATGGCACGGCCTGCTGCTCCTCCCAGTGTGGACGACCCCAGAGGTGGCGTTTCCTTGATCCTCAGTGCCATGCCATGTCTCCCTATTGTGTGTGTGTGTGTGTGTGTGTGTGTGTGTGTGTGTGTGTGTGTGTGTGTGTGTGTGTGTCTAGTATGGAGGGTGGGAGGGAAGGGCTTTCTTTGTAACTGTTTTTCTTTCTTGTGTTAATTGTTTTTAATTCTGCAAAGCACTTTGTGTTGCATGTCCATGCAGGAAAAGCGCTCTACAAATAAAGTTGATTGATTATAGGAGATTCCATCATCAAACATGTTCGCTTCTTCAACGCCACAACTCTGTGTTTTCCTGGTGCCACAGTCGCGGACATTGCCGACAAAATACCGTCCCTTCTCTCCTCACTTCCGTCTTCCATCCACCGCATCATCATCCACGTAGGCACCAACGATACAGCGCGTCGTCAGTCGGAGCAGACGAAAAAGGACTTTCAATCCATCCTGCAATCCGTCAAAAACTCTGACAAGTCTGTTTTTATCAGTGGACCCCTGCCGACTGCCCTCCCCCACGACGAGCGATTTTGTCGCCTCCTGAGCTTGAACACCTGGACTCAGTCTTTCTGCAGCACTAATAACATCCACTTCATCGACAGTTTTAACATGTTCTGGAAAAAACCAGAGTATTTTAACAGTGATGGTGTCCATCTGAACAGGTCTGGCAATTCTCTACTCACATCCCACTTTCAGTATTGTGTCCACACCTCCAGCTGACGATTGTTTACATCTGCCTCTTCTTCTGCACGCACTCCCCCACCACCAGCTAGCAACACCGCCCCTGCCTGTCCACCCCCGGTACTACACCCCACATTCACCCTAAGTCATGCTACACACCATTCCCTATCTTGCTCCCATGTAAGCATCTCCAGCTTTCCCATCCCCACCATCATCTGCCACAGACCCCCCCGCCCCCCCACCTTCAGAATGTGCAACCCTGCCAACTTCAGCTCTGTTTCCCTCTGTTTCATCTCAACCAGCATCCAAACACCCCCCCCCCTCAAAGTTGCCTCTTTCAACACCCGCTCCCTAAACAACAAAAGCCTCCTGCTCTCCGAATTCATCACCGACAATAAACTGGACCTCATCTGCCTGACTGAAACCTGGCATCGACCCTCCGACCACTTCTCCCTCAACCAAGCCACCCCGCCAGGATACAAGTACTTGGACCAACCCCGTACAGAAGGGCGGGGGGGCGGCATCGCCCTGATCTTCAAAGACAACATTCTGACCACCACCATCTCTCTCCCCCCCGCCCCCTCCTTTGAACACATTGCCATGAAAATGAAAATCACCACTCATCATCTCAGTCATCTACCGCCCACCCAAACCCAGTCCCTCATTCCTCCAAGATTTTTCTGACCTTCTCCTGCAGCTCAGCACCAACTCACCGTCCATCCTCCTGCTTGGCGACCTCAACTTCCACCTCGACGACCCCACCATCAGACCAGCCAAAGAATTTCTGGACACTCTGCACCAATTCAATTTCACTCAGCACATCAACTTCCCTACGCATAAGCACGGCCACACCTCGACCCCGTATGCTCCATGAACATAAACATCCCAAACATTTCCAGCACAACCTGCACATCTGACCACCTCGCTATCTTGATGGACATCCACACCCCCCAACCCACCCACAAAGGACTAGAACAATTTCATTCCGTAAACTCAGCACTCTCTCCCCTGCACAGCTCGCATCCCACCTGTCGAATTCATTTCCATCTTCCCCCTCCCGTCTCCGCCAGCACTGCCGACCTCATCAACTACTATAACTCCACCCTCTCCACCTGCCTTGACACCATCGCACCACTCCACAAAAGAACCGTATCCTTTCAACGCCCCTCCCCCTGGTACACCCCTGAACTCCGTGTCATGAAAAGGAAAAAACGCCAGCTTGAACGTCTCCACAAAAAAACCGGCCTCACTGTCCACCTCCACGCCCTCACCGACCACACCCACCATTACAAAGACGCCCTGAATGCCGCCGGACTTCACACTACTCAGCATCTGCAACGGCTCCGGAAGTCCAAGAACACTCTTTACAACCGTCAACCGCCTGCTCAAACCCCATGATCTCACCTCCTCCTCATTCACCATAAGCAAATGCAACTCCTTCCTCAACCACTTCCAAAATAAGATCACCTCTATCTACCGTTCTCTCCACCATCCTCCGCCCTCACTTCACCTCCCCCCATCGCCCTCAACCCACCCACCAGGCCCTCTGCTGTTTCTCTCCTGTCCCCCCCAGTGACATCCCAAACCTCCTGAAATCCATGAAGACCCCATCTAGCGTTCTGGACCCCATTCCATCCAGCCTTATCAAACACTGTCTCCCCTCACTCTCCCCCCTCATCTCAGCGATCATCAACTCCTCCTTTGACTCTGGCTCCGTTCCACCCTCCCTCAAAACCGCCGCTATCACACCATCCTGAAAAACCTGGTCTGGATCCCAACACCCTGACAACTTCCGCCCTATTTCAAACTTGCCATTCCTCTCCAAAATTCTTGAACGTGCCGTCGCCACCCAACTCACAGCCCATCTTCAAACCAACAACCTGTTCGAACCATTCCAGTCTGGCTTCCGTAACAAACACAGCACAGAGACCGCCCTATTGAAAATCACTAACGACCTCCTGCTCTCCTCGGACTCCGGCCAAACAACTCTGCTCATCCTCCTCGACCTGTCTGCAGCTTTCGACACCATCAATCACTCCATCCTCCTCAGTCGCCTGTCATCTGACCTCAACATTACCGGAACCGCACTCGCCTGGATCAGATCCTACCTTCAGAACGTCTACAATTCATCCACATCAATCACTGCTCCTCATCCACTGCCCCACTCCCCAAGGTGTCCCTCAGGGCTCGGTGCTTGGCCCCTCCTTTTCACCTCTACCTACTCCCCCTTGGCAGCATCATCAGACAACATGGACTTCAATATCACTGCTACGTCGACGACATCCAGATATACATCTCCACCCGCTCCATCTCCCCCACCACTCTGGCCAACGTCACCTCCTGCCTCCATGAAATAAAATCCTGGATGGACCACAACTTTTTAAAACTCAACAGTGAAAAATCTGATCTCATCATCATAGGCCCCAAATCCCTCACCGGCTCCGCCAAACATCTCCATCCCCATCGACCACTCCCACATCACCCCTTCATCCCTTATCCGTAACCTTGGTGTCCATCTCGACCCAAACCTTACTTACGACCACCACATCTCACAACTTGTCCGATCCGCCTTCCTCCAACTCAAAAACATTGCACGGCTCCGCCCCTTTCTCACCCCCTCTGCTGCTGAAACCCTGATTCACGCCTTCATCACCACCAGACTTGACTACTGTAACAGCCTCTTCTACGGCCTCCCATCCACCACCCTCAACAAACTTCAGCACATCCAGAACTCCGCTGCCCGGATCCTCACCCCCGCCTTATAACCATCACCCCGTCCTCTGTCAACTCCACTGGCTTCCTGTTCCCTACGCATCCAATACAAGATCCTCCTCCTCACCTTCAAGTCCCTCCACAACCTGGCCCCGTCCTACCTCTCTGATCTCCTTGTCCCCACATCCCCAGTCGATCCCTCCGCTCATCAGAAGCCCACTCCTCTCCTCCCCTCCATGACCAAGCACCGAACCCTGGGTGACCGGGCCTTCAGCAGCTCAGCCCCCCTCTGGAACTCCCTCCCCATATCCATCCGTGCTTGCCCTGACCTCAACACCTTCAAGTCCGTCCTCAAGACCCACCTCTTCAGACTCGCCTTCAACACCTAATTGCCCCAATTTTTAATTTCACCTCATTTTCTATTGTTTTTATAATGTATTTCAGTATTCTTGTGCTTTTTAATGTTCTTATATCTTGTTTTTAATCTCATTGTAAAGTGTCTTTGAGTTTTTAAAAGCGCTATATAAATAAAATATATTATTATTATTATTATTATTATTATTATTAAGAGAATCAAAACAATCACAGAGACACACAACAACCACAAGAACACACAAAAATGACCAAAAAAGACACAAAATTGCCTCAACGAAACACAACATACACAAAAAAAGAGACAAAATTGCCTCAGAAAGACACAAAATGACCTCAAGGACACAAAAACTTTCCAGAATAAGACATAAAATGGCATCAAAGAGACACAAAACAACCACAAGGACACGCACAAGGACTGACAAGGGACATAAAGCAACCAGAAAAGACAAAATTTGCCTCAAATAATCACAAATTACTACAAAGAGACAAAACAACCACAAAGTCTGTGTCTTGCTCCTACGAGGCAGTGGGATCTTTTGCAATTCTGTTCAGCTGTGCAGCTTTCATCATTGAGGTACAGTGAGAACACAGCTAGGTGAATGCCACAAGGATGTTATCAGCCTTACTGAGTTAATCTGGCTCATGTTTCAGTTGTGTACCCCATAACAGACAGTCTTTAATTACATATTTCTCTATGTTACAGTTCATGAAATTAATTAGACAGTGTGCAACAGATGTGAGAAAGCACCATATGAGCAAAACACATTTTATTTCAAAGGAAAGAAGACAAACATGCATTAAAAAAAAGAAAAAAAAAGAAAGAAATAGATCACTGTGAATAAGATGAAATCATTCAACAGGTAAGGAAAAGTAAACTCCTTGTGTGTGGGTTTGTATTTCACAGATACAGCTGTGGTGCAGGTGGTAATGTCTGTGTGTGTGTGTGTGTGTGTGTGTGTGTGTGTGTGTGTGTGTGTGTGTGTGTGTGGAGGGTCTGAGCAGTTCCTGATGAGTTTTACTCACTTACTCACTTCCTTTTCCCCCACTGGGCTGCAGAGAGGCCAGCTGCAGGGAATGAGAGCCACGCTGTTTATGGAAAGAGTTATGGCCAAGGAAGGGGGGCGTTAGTTACATCGGCTGCCTGTTTAACATACCATTTCATTATGTTCCAAACATGACAAGGACGTGCATGTTTATAGTTCAAATCATTGCTACATTCACAGTTCTTACTGCTGATATTGCCACCAATTTACCTAAAAAGAAGTTCAATCCTATAATTGATATTCCAATGTATGTTATATTTTGAGGCCAATGTCTGTATGCAGTGCTGTGGTCAAGGGAGTAAGAAACAATTGTAATAAAGAAAAAAAAAGATGACAGTAATAATAATTGAATGGCGAACTTGATCATTATCAGTTTGATACCATATTTAGTTAAAATCATAGCAGGAGTTTTTTGAATGAGACAAAGGTAAGCAAATGACCTCTGGGCTATGTCAGACTAACAAGATCTGCAGTAGTTCAGAGAAGATCAAAGTATATACTATTTTCTCAAGATATCAAACATGAGAAAGACCAAACTTGTAAAACAACACTGACTGCTAACATGGATCTACTTTATTCAGTATTGTTACCGCTTTAAATCACCATTTGTGTTGGAGAGCAAGAACCCTCTGCTCCCACTTTAATCCTCTTGAATGATGAACACTGAGGGAATCCTAACCGGGAGTTCAATCATGGCACAAGGGGGAAGTTTAAACTGGATGCAATCTGCAATCCTCGCCACTGGATGCCATTAAATCCTAAACCTTGCTCCTTTAAGTATTTCCACTCGATGCTACTTTGTACTCTCTCTCTACATTTAGCTCTTTCTTTTCTGACTTTGAGGTTCATAACAATACAATACAAAATTATAACACTGAAGTAGGCAAATTCTGTGAAATGAGAACTTTTATTTTGATACTTCAGGACATTTTGAAATAATACATCTCTGCTTTGGTAAAATTTGGAATGTAAGTTTTTTGCTTGTAGTGGAGCTTTTTAACTTTGTAGCATTGCTTTACTTAAAAGATCTGAATGGCCTCATCCTATTTACCACTGGCATAGTGTCAACAGATTTTCTTGCTCTAAATAACAAATTCCTCAGGCTTCCTCTATAGCCTTTTAGGCCAATGACAGAAAGAAACACAGCCTTCTCTCAAGATACTTAATAGAGCTAGTATTGTTATTGTTGTTAAAGGAGCTCAGTGCCATTACGCACAGCGCGGCGCAAGTAGTAATAACAAGTTATGGTTAGTATACAGCTATTTAACACGTGAATGTCTTTTTGGACATGCTTGCTCAAAATCAGGTTTCGCATGGCCTGATTTGTGATTCAGTTATTTGTGTAACGTGATCATTGTCTCGGCCCCTCCTTGTTTTTCTGGTTAAAGGGCGCAGCAGTAGTAACAGCACCACCCACCCCGCTGCCCCTCCGTACTACACAGACAGACGAGCTGCGAGCGGCAAACATCGCAAGGCGCTGCGTGAGGACTAACGCAGTCTCATTGGAATGAGGTGTTACGGGAATCCCCTCCAAGTCCTCCTCCACTGGCTGAAATCTTGAGAAGGAAAAGGCTGCAGCATCAGCTTCGCGGACTTAAGAAAAACTTCAGTAAGTGTAGAGGATCCTCCCATCTCATACCGCACATATCTGCTCATCGCCGAGCTGAGAGGACGTTGACAGGAGCGTCAAACAGTCAACAGTGGGAAAGTACGAAGGGAGGTGGCTGTGAAAGCGACAGAGAAGAGCCCAGAGACAGAGGGTGTGCACGGGGTGAGGAGGAGAGGATGGAGGCCCTGGTTTCTGTGCTGAAGCTTCACCCAGGCCCGTCAGTGCTGGTGTTCTCCCTGATTTTCAGAGTGACCCACAGGTTGCTGCAAAGGCTGCATGTGCCCAAAGTGGTGAAGCAGGATGACTTTCGCTCCTGGAAGTGGAGGAACCTCTCTGTGTCAATGGTGCACTCCCTGCTGACTGGGTCATGGGCCGTGATCTGGTAAGCTTCCATTCAAAAACATCTGTCTATTTGCCCATCTATCCATCCATCCACACTGGGGAAACCATTGTCTATTCACAGTCCGCATGATGTGTTATGTGAGTGTGTGTGTGCAGCAGTGACAGTCTGTGGCAGCCAGGAGAAGAAGGGCATGTTCAGACAGGGTGAGGGCCGGGGGAGAGAATGGCATTTTTAAGTGGGGAGGGAAATACCACTGTACAGTAAGAGTCATATTGCTGTTTGCATGTACTTGTGAATTTCTCTTTCCAGCTCAGAGGTTTGTAAAGAAGTCAGGCTTTATCAGCCTCACACGTAGGCTGCACCTGCAGGAAAAACCTGCTGGCACAATGATTCTTGTGAATGATGAGAAACTATTTTTTGGGGGTGGGGACAGTGTTTGTGACTCAGCTTTTTACAATGAGATGAAGGGCCAACATCAGATTTCACACTGCTGTGTGCACTCTAACTTATAAATAGGCCTATCTGCAGTTGTGTAATAAGTGAATCAGCAGTGATTGAAAGAAAGTAATTTTCACATCCAAAAGTAGCCCCAAGGAAATGTGTGAATAAAAAGTGCCCTGCTTTACATGTCACAAAAGAACTATTGGTCATGTTTCAACAATTATTCTCTCACAGTGTGTTTATACAGGGAGGGGACCTTTGCTTTTTGAGGTGTGCCTCTTTGCCAACAGCAGTGAGAATTTACAAAAACAAAAAGCAACACCAGAGAGAAAGATAGTAGTAGGATTGTAGAGATGGTTGTATATTTAGACACATATAGAAAACTAGATAGAGTTAAATTGGAATGAAAGCACTATTTCTCATACTGCTAAAAGGTGGGATATCTGCTGATCAGGGCATTAAAACACCCCCAAACACCTGGTATTAATGTCTCTGCATAGTCATAGACATTTTTCTCCAGGAGTGAGCCCATGTATGCCTGTGTGAAGTGAACACAGATCCATCCATCCATAACATGTGTCCTTCTCCAGTGCATGGACTGCGCCAGAGATGTTGAGCAACATTCACTCTCACCACACCCCTCTGTCCTACCTGCTCGTCTGCATCTCAACAGGTCAGTGAATGCATCATGGGAAAAGAATGACATTTCATCATAACAAGTAAGACTACTGCAAAGTTAGGATTTGGATTTTCTAAGTGAAGTTGCAAAATGAAGGAAATGTTTTTGGGAAGTTTTCTACTTTTCCTTGCTCGTAGTGTTTCATGTAGGGTTACAACAAATAATTGCTGTCATTATTGATTGATGTGTTGATTATTATATATAATGAATCTATAAATCGTTCTTGTGACACATACTTAAGTTATAACTTCCCATAGCCCAAGGCAGTGTCTTATTAGCCTTCCAAAACTTGGCAATATACATGTCTGACAAAGTAAAGGATCAAATTGTTACATGTTTAAAGATTACTGAAACGATTATTACTAAAACAAATCGACTAATCATTGCAGCTCTATCAAGGGGGACACGTGGGAGAGGTGCTGATTGACGGCATTTTCTCCTCCATCCTTAAATTAAGCCCTGAATTTGTCTTGGGGGTATAAAACAGCCACCTTTCCAGTTGACTGCTTGTTAGAGAATCAACAGAAAGGTCTGCCCCCTCTCACCTGATTCTCACAACAGACAAATGGGCGTCTCTTCTAAATCACCAAGGACACCAAATTGAATCCACTGAGGACTCGGTGGTCTAGTTGAGCTGTACTGTGTGTGGTTTAGTCTTTTGTGTTACCATGAAGACACAAATCTGTGGAGATCTGCCCTGACAACCGCAAACAGCTATGAGCTCCACTGAGGACAACCACACCAGATACTGGAGGTCATGTTCTTAAACATAGGGCTTGATTGTGTGTGTCTCGTTAGCCACAGTGTGTCAGTCATAAAGATGTACAAAAGCACTTTTAGTCACTGGAATACCTTCAGCTAAATGAGACATACACAGCTTCATAACTGTGGTTATGCTGTGAATTGTTTAGTTGGCATCTTCTAAGAATAATAACATCACTGTCAGAGAAGTTCCTGCGAGGGAAATCTTGCATTGTAATGTCACATGTATTCACCAGCAGGTTACTGCAGTCACTGACTTCTGCCAACTCTCCTCCTGATGAGGTGGTCTGTAGCGGTGGGTAGTAAGGCAGTGGACAAGCTCTAGCTATCATTAGCTCGGCCTACATGAACTGGAAAATGAAAATGCGACTGTGAGTCTTTCGCTCCGGTTAGCAGGACGCTAAACTATTCACACCATTTTTTTTTTCCATCTCTGAAACACTTTGATGATATTGACACATGCTTTATTTCATTTTCTGTCAGATTCTCTTTTAGACTTTCTTTCTGATAAGTCTGTCTTTCTGTTTTTGGGGTGCTTTGTTGTGTAGGCAGTTGTTGCCAGTGCTGGAATAGGAACTTTCTCTGCAGAATTCTCCTCATTGAATCAGGCTTTTGCCATCTGTCTGTCTGCCGTGATGGGTTGAATTTTCTTAAGCCTGAAAACAGAACCAAGACCAGGTGCAGAAGTCTAGCTTTCTCTCAGTCCACTTGAATTGCACTAGGCTCAAAGTTTGCTTACCCAAGCTTTGAAGCTGAAGTTCCTAAATGTTTGTAATGATTTACCTATTGTGTAAGTGTGGTGCAACATTAAACCAGCAAACTCAGTGTGGTTAGAAACCTGCCTGACCTGGTTGGCCAGCTCTTTCTAACCGTAACACCGCAGCCATTGCACTTACATTTACTTTACCTGCTTGGTTGATGACATTGCCACTTCACTGGTAATTTAGGATTACTGCAAACATTTTCAGGAAAATCTTAACTCAAAGATCAAATGAACAGTAAAATACAAGATGCATTTTATTCTCAACTTCATCTACTTCCTGTCTCTTCCCTCTCAGGATACTTTGTGCAGGATGCAGCTGATATTATCCTGACAGGACATGGCCTATCATCATGGGAATTCTTACTCCATCATGTACTGGTAAGACAGCATGCATGTGTGCCACGTTCTCTTTTTTTGAATTCTGTCAAGGTTGAATTTCTGGTTCAGATAAGATATCAGAGTCAGTATGTGGAGCTCAGGTGGTTGATTTCAAGTTGATCTGCATACGTGCGTGTAAAGACAGACAGAAAGTGAGGTGTTGTTTTTGTTGATTTGCTTTTAAGCTCCAAAATTTGTTTTTAAATGTCACCAAATATGGAAGAAAATGAAAACATATTGCACATTTGATTGCGTTGTAAGACATTCTCATCCTGCTAAATGCCAGTGATTAATTATTAATCAAATACCCACTGAACATACAGATCCAGAATGACAAAGACTGTGGAAGGCTGTTTTTGCAGCCTGAGTTAGGCTAAATGCAATATATTGCTACTGAGCAGACAATCACTGTAACTCATGAGATCAGCTGGCAGACTTGTGATTCTGCATCATAAAGAATCACTTTATGGTCAGCCTTTATGTTTGAACCATCCAGTTTCCTTTAATGTCCCCTTTAAATAACTTTAAGGCTGAAATCATCAATCAATCAATCAGTCAATTTTATTTATAAAGCCCAATATCACAAATTACAATTTGCCTCACAAGGCTTTACAGCATACGACATCCCTCTGTCCTTTAGACCCTCACAGCAGATAAGGAAGAACTTCCCGGAAAAAAAACAAAACGGTAGAAACCTCAGGAAGAGCAACTGAGGAGCCTAACTAGGGGCTGGTTCAAGGCAAGCCTGAGCCAGCCCTAACTATAAGCTCTATCAAAGAGAAAAGTCTTAAGTCTAGTTTTAAATGTGGAGACGGTGTCTGCCTCCTGGACCGTAACAGGAAGATGATTCCACAGGAGAGGAGCCTGATAGCTGAAGGCTCTGGCTCCCGATCTGCTTTTGGAGACTTTAGGGACCACGAGTAACCCTGCATTCTCAGAGCGCAGAGTTCTGGTGGGATAATATGGCACTATGAGCTCTCTAAGATATGACGGAGCCTGACCATTTAGAGCTTTATAAGTTAACAATAGGATTTTAAATTCAAGTGTGGATTTTACAGGGAGCCAGTGCAGAGAAGCTAAAACAGGAGAAATATAGATAAATAAAAATAAATGATAATAGATCTTGTTTCTTAGTTCCTGTTAGTACTCGTGCTGCTGCATTCTGAATTAGCTGGAGAGTTTTTAAAGACTTAGTAGAGCTACCTGATAATAGAGAGTTACAGTAATCCAGCCCAGAGGTAACAAAAGCATGGACCAATTTTTCTGCATCTTTTCGGGTCAGGATAGGCCTAATTTTCGCAATATTACGCAGATGAAAAAATGCAGTCCGTGAGGTTTGTTTTAAATGAGAATTAAAAGATAAATCTTGATCGAATATGGTTTCTTACGGTAGTGCTAGAAGCCAGAGCAATTGTCTTTAAGGCAATTATGAAGTTTAGTTAACTGATTAATTTCTTCTGGCTTCATTGATAAATTACAACTGTGTATCATCCACATAACAATGGAAATTTATAGAGTGATTTCTAATGATGTTACCGAAAGGAAGCATATATAGAGTAAATAGGATTGGTCCGAGGACAGAACCTTGCGGAACACCAAAACAGACTTTAGTACGTAAGGATGATTCATTATGAACGTGAACAAATTGAAAACGATCAGATAAATAAGATTTAAACCAGCTTAGTGCAGAACCTTTTAGGCCAATTAAGTGTTCCAGTCTCTGTAGCAGAATTTGATGGTCAGTTGTGTCAAACGCCGCACTAAGATCTAATAAAACAAGTACAGAGACGAGTCCTTTGTCTGAAGCAGTCAGAAGATCATTTGTAATTTTAACTAGTGCTGTCAAATCTAAGAAGATCATGTATTTGATTGTTTATCAGCTTTTTCTATTAAAGCTATATGATGTTTAAAGTAGGTGCAGTGCTTAATTGCAAGACTCGTGAAGCATTTTATATAGATCTTTTTTTCAAAATTCAGCCCAACACATTGGATATCTTTAGACACTTTGGCTTTCTCACAAAAAATGTAAAGGGCAGGTCTGTCTGCATTCTCCTACGTGTTTTTAAAATGACTCAGCCGTTATCACAAAGTGGTGACGTGAGTTACAGCGCTGATTAGTGATTCTGTCAAAGGAGTCTGGTGGCTGCGGACAGGACCAGCATCAAAACACATTTTAGCCTTCTAAAGAAAAGGACCGCCTAAAAGAAATCAACATCAGTTTAAGTGTGCACTTTATTTAGGTTATTTTATCGCTTCACCTTGTTGTCACACAACCCTTTTCAATGGTGAACTGAAGCTGTTATTTACACTCTCTTCAAAGCCACCACACACCAGTGATAAAAACAGTAATTTTACTGGGAGTTGCTACCAGGGAGTGTCTACCAGGACTCGACTGTTTTGTTTGCGATTGTGTGGTTTGCAGGAATGAATACTTAATATACTTAAACCAAAGTTTACATCTCTACGTTTGACCATAGTTTTTTTTTAAGCACGGGTTGAGTTTTTAGTGACATTGGGGTTTAGGAGGTTTTATGAGGAGCATTTCTTACAGAATGCTTCACAGGGAAAAGAAAAAAGCAAACAAAAGCACAGCAAATGCAAATAAAGCGAAAACAGTGAGACAATCAAATGCAGGAGATCAGCTGTTAGCTGTAAAAACACCTCCTGTCTATGTGTGTGTCTCCTCCTCAGGTGATCTCGAGTTTCCTGTACACCCTCTACACTGAGCTGTATGTAGCCGGGGCCGTGATCGCTCTCTTTGTGGAGGTCAACAGTGTCACCCTCCACCTGAGACTGTTGCTGAGGCTGGCGATGGCCCACTCTTCCTCCTTGTACTACATCAACAAATTCGCCAACATCGTCACCTACGTTACATTTCGTCTGAGTGCCCAGTTCTACCTCACCTGGTACACCATCCAAAACTACTCCTGGATGGACCACGGCTTATTCTTCCTCATCTGCCTGATGATGATGAATATTATGATGCTGATTTATTTCTACCGCCTGATCCGTGCTGACTTCTTTCCCAGGAGTCAGAAATCAGTGGGACAGAATGGGGTGCAACACAGCAACTCCAAAAGGTTTCCCCATGATTGACTGGGGAAGGTCTACAGAACTATATTGTGTTTATATTCAGAGTGGGAGTTTACACATTTTTTCCAACTGACACCATTCCTCTTTACGACTGGCTCCTTTGTTGTATATCACTACCAAAGGAAACCCCTCCCCAAAACAACTTTTGGTGGAAGAAGATGAAGCCTAGCTCCGAAATGTTGGGAAGTCAGAAATTTGGAGTCTCACAGGATAAAAACAGAATGTAACACCACTTTAACTGAAGCCAACATTCTGGGATAAACTCTTGTGACATCTCTCATTCCTTTGATATGTTACCACTGTTACTTTAAATTTGAAACAGATTTTCAGTGTCACGTGTTGTGTAAAGGAATAGGTCAACATTTGGGGAAATAGTCCATGTATAGGTGATTTGTAATACCACTCTTGTGTCTCTAATGTAAATATGAAGCTACGGTCAGCAGCCCATGAGCATAGCTTAGCATAAAGACTGGAAACAGAGGAGAACAACCAGCCTTAATTGTAGAATGCACAACAGACATGTCAACAGTGGAGGAGGTCATAATAACGTACCTTTCAACAGAGGCAGCGTTGTAGTCGGCACTGCTCTGTGAGTCTGTGTGATTAAATGCATTGCGACATGTGGTCACATCACTAACTTATTCTGCCGGATTTAACCTTCTGCAACCCTGCAACACCATATGAGGACATTACATTTTGGGATAGCTCCACAAGTCAGACATGTTGCCCTTGTATGTCAACAGTTTCATGTGCCATCTAGTGGTAGCAAGAGCATAGTACATTAATCCATGTAAAATTAAGTTGGCAGCCATCTCTGCCAAGTCAGTCTGCAGCAGATCCTGACACAATAGTAGTGCCAAACCTGATCAGATTTTATTGTTGAGACTTGTTTGTAAGATGCTGTTAATCAAAAAGTAACTGTTGTGTCCTACAGTCGTGCCTCACTTGAATAACACTTCACTGCCCCCACGATTACTGGTGACACTGCTCTGTTTCATTCATATGCATAGGCTTACAGAAAACGTGAACGCAGAGTACTGACAGGAGGCTGCATCCATGTCCGTATTTGTATCTGCTGTAGAGCTTAAATAAGCCTTAATTCCCAAATGCGTCAAACTATTCCTTTAACCCATCAAAAAACCTGTGTGGTAGACACATACACATACATTTGAAATGTGGAATTGCATTATGCTGTTGCTAACAACCTTAGCTAACACCCTAGCTATATGTTGCCATATCTTTAACGTTTGCATGGACAACTTGTGCTTGTGTGAACAGCTGACTTTTGACATTGGACTTTAAATTTCTGCAGCAACAGACTCACATATGAATAACGCGTGTGTACAGTGCACTCTCGCCTCTCTCTGTGTCTCTTTGATGCTAGTTGGAGTTGGTAAATTGGCAGGTACACAGGACAAGTCATGGTCCTCTTATGGTTCTGGCATGAACTCTGTTGGTATTTGACACAAGTGGAGCTGAAGCTGGATCTTCCTGCCATTTAACAGTCTGATAATTGAGCTCATCAGCAGGTGGACACCCTGAGAAACCCTGTATAAAGAGCAGGCAGCTGCATAGTCAGTACTGATATTGATTATCACCTGTAGTTAGACTTGATGTAGAGCAATACAGGAATATCCCCATGGTGTGTAACTTTTTTTTTGCTTGTTTGCATTGTACTTTTGCAGAATAGATCCCTTTTTAAAAATATCTTCCCCTTCCTCTCTTTCTCCAAACATGAACACACAGTTTTTGTAGATACTCAAATGTGCATTCCTTTTTGATACATTTTAATTGTTAATACAAGTAAACACCATCACTTGACTAAAAATGGTAATTTCCTCAACATGCCATAAATCATACATGCTGACAGTGTCTTTTGTAAACCTAACATTTCATTTTCTATTTCAGCCAAAAAAAGAAATGGAAAGAGGTCAGAAGTGTCAGATCTGTGTTGCAGTGCCTTTACCAAAGTGCCTTTTCAAAAAGAGTAAAGCACAGATAAGGATAATGTACGACTACAAAGTAGAGATATAATGCAGACTGATGTGTGTATGCTTTTGTAAAAGGTGGGCCACATTTTTGAGACAAATACAGTAAATTAATTTGACTGTGACCTCATCAATGTGTAAAGTATCTTGTAATAACTGTTTTTTAGGAGCCTCATATTTTGGATGATTGCGTGATCCCACAAATTAAAAAAAGTATTAAAAAATCACAGGAGTGTCGATTTATATTTTTGGGATATACACTCTACTGTTGAAGGGAAGTTTGGTGTATTTTTTTCCCTCTGTTTTACATTCATACAGTCGCACCTGAGATGTCTGGTGAAGCAAAAGTCAGATACTGTAGTGTCAGATCATGTAGTAAAAGAACCAGTACGACAATGTACAAAAGTCCTATTTGAGTAAAAGTATTATTGGCAATGAAACTACTCATTCTGCAGAAAAATGTGACTGATACATTATCAGGATGTTAATCGTGATGCATCAGTGTGTAATTAGTAATTTACTGCTGTAAGTAGAGTTGGAGCAAATTATTACTACTTTATATTCAGTGAGGTAGTTTAGTCCAGTGGTTCCTAATGTAGGGGTTAGTATCCTCTAAAGGGTCACTTGGATAATCTGAGGAGTTGTGAGAAAATAAATGCGAGAGGAAAGAAGAAAAAAAAAATTTCTCGAATCTTTGCATTTGTGAATAATTAAACAGTTAAACAGCTATTCAAAAACTTCTGGATTCAGATTTTGTTTTTCAAGTAGGTAAAGTTCAGCAACTTCAGCAGCAATGAAACATTGTTGAGGAAACATATAAAGAAGAAATTTCGGACCAAAAAGATCAACTTTAAGAAACACTCACTTGAATCCAAACGAAACAGATGAAGCATTGTGTTATTTTTTACAACTGTACATGTATTTCTAAACACAGTTAGGACTGGAGATTTTGTTCCCATCTTTTACAACAAAGTCAAGTTAGAAAAGGATCTATTGACGGTCAGTTTGGAGACAAAAAACTGTCATTTTACACTCAGTGGCCACTTTAATAGAGATACCTGTACATTCTGATGCAATTGCTCTGCCACAAAGTTTACTTTCATGATGACTAGAATCATCGATTTTTGCTGACACTAATACCCTGCTGCTGCATGTTTTTTATGCTAACTTAAAAAGCACCAGTATCTACAGCTGTCCGATAAATGTAGTAGAGTGAAACGTGCAATATTTTCCTCTGAAATATTGATATAAAGTAGCATAAAATACTCAGTCACTGAAATTTGAACTATAGTCCAGTACATCAGTAAGTTTACACCACTGCTCAAAGGTAACTGGGCAGTGCTTGGTGACCATACAGGGGACAGTATATTGAATTACCTGTTCAGCATGTTAAACCATTACAACAATAACTGCTTGTCACCTCACAAATAATATTAGTAAGGCAATAAGTAATAAGAAATGTATGAGATAACAGTACCAAAGATATAACTATTACAAGGTTAGTGTTATTTTTAATTTAATGTTTTATATCTTACATATGTTAAAGACTTTTCTTGGACATTTGGAATGCCAAATATTATATTGTTGATTATAGCGCCTCCTGCTGTCGAAATATTTAACTGATGACAAGAAACAAAAAACAAAAAAGTTATAGTTTTTCCTCTTAGAAATACAGGTACGAAAATATCGCTTGCATCATATGGAAAGGGAAACATTATGACGTTTTGTAGGAGAAAATTGTTATATTGTATTTTTTGCAGACGGTTTACTGATATTCTTTTATATAACATGATATAATAAGGAGGTAAGAAAAGGTGTAACAGAGATGCATAAATAAATGTGCATATATAGGAAGAAGAATACAACAGGGATAAACAGTAACGTGTCTATTTGTTTTACATTTTCAGATCCATATTTATATTCTCTCCTGATTTCCGATTGTTCCTCATTTCCTCCAGCAGGGGACCGAGCGGAGGGAATCTGGGAGGAAAGAAAAAAAGAAATCCAGGGATCTGAGTCAGCAGCTGCTGCGGCTTCAGTCTGTGCCTCCTCCTCAACTTCCGTGGATCGATTTCAGCTCTGATCACCATTAAATCCACACTTCAGCGTCTATCAGTGGACATGAACGAGTTTCCTTTACTCTAACAAGCATCACTGGAAGGAAAAAAGAAGCGGAAACACAGAGGAGACAGAGGAGCCTGTGGCTGATGAGGTAACTTCTGCTGCTGCAGCTCAAACACGCTGTTTTTTAAAGTTTAATTTGGTCACATGTGCGACTTTAACTTGTATCTCTCATTACTTGTCTGTTTACATAGATAAAAGGATACTGAGTTTAGTGTTTGGGTGTAAAATGGAGTTTTAAAGTGACCTGGTTTCAGTTTTGTGTCTGACCAAACTCTTTCTCCTCTTCTCCTCCTTTAACGTTACCAGCAGCTTTGATGAACAAGAGGATTAAAACAGATCGACACAGTAAGTGGATCAACTCTGATTACAGTTGTCTGGTCTGGCTCTACATGTGCTCATGTTGCCACACAATGGATCACAATTATTTTCTCTCATTACACTGTATTATTTGACTTGGAGCTGTGCCTGGCTCTCTGTAGTCTATACCGTGTCCATACTCTTGGGGGGTGCAGTCTATGTTCTGGTTGCCTGGGGAAATACAACAGATATGAAGATGACAGGAGGAGAAAATGAGACCATTTATACCACATTCATAGAAACGAATACAAAGTGTTGAGTCATTTCTATGCTGTTTGAAACTAACATTTTAAATTCAAGATAACGATTTGGTACTTTTGGTAACTTATTCTTTACTAATTACATATGCAAACTTAAATACAATTAAAAATTTTTACAGTTAGTTTAGATAAGTTGAGATACTGTTTGTACCACATGAGGAAATAATTTTTGCAGCAAGGCAACAGAAAAACAAAAACATCAGAGCACAGTTAATAATGAAGCTGCAACTAATGAATATTTTCGATATCAAATAAATAAAGTTTATTTTCATGTACATGTAGAGAAAATACAGGAAAAAGAAATTAAAAGGTAAAACATTGTGCAGGAGAGGTCAGAAGCCAAAAATTGCTTGAAAGGGATACAAAAACAATCAGTTAATAATCACAGTAGTTTCATATTAATAGCTTCAGCTGTAGAACTGAAGCAGTGATTAATGTCTCTTTTTTAGCTACTCTTTCTACCATAATTCTGCTTTAGTTCAACACATGTAATAGATTGACAGAAAGATCATTCTCAACACTTTTATCATTAATTACTTGTGACAAAGTTACAATGAAAGGTGGCAAACACTCTATTTCCATGGGCTGATTTTGAGACAATGGGCCCCTGGGCACAGGTATGCAATAGCACCCACCACCTCCTCTATGTAGGTGCAAGACACACAGACTGTGTGACAGCTTTGCCTCTTCTTTTGTTGTTATATTGTGTTTCTTTGTATGCATCGTTTTGTTTTGTGTCTCTTTGCGGTTGTTTTGGCCCTTTTGCAGTTCTTTTGCATCCCTTTGTAACATTCAGTAGGTGAAGGCCAGGGGGACCCTGACAGTTTGGGCCCCTAGTCTCGTGCTGGTATAGGCTCACTCAGGAATCCAAAAGGTCCTGCTGCTTTTTATCTGTTTGACACCTAAGTTTAATATCTGTGGGTTTTGCACTGTTGGTTTGGCAAAACAGTTATTAGATACTCAATTTACAATTTTGTGTAATGCTATAAAACAGAGAAAAGCATTCATTTAACATCTTGTAAAATTTATTATTATAAAGAAACAGGTTTAACTAGTTAAAATGGCAGATTTTTTATGCTGCTGTCTTTCTCTCTGTCCAGCTCGTCACATGTCCCTTTGCTAAACATTTACCACGAAGCTTCATGTCCGTCCGAGTTTCAGCCATGAGTGTTCTTCCTCCTGTCCGAAGGGACCGCATCATCGCTCAGCTCCCTCAGGTAGAAACATTTACTCTTATCAAAGCCTAGTTGTCCACCATCAGTCTAAAACAGCCTCACAACTCCCCTTTTCTCTTGTAGTATTTCAAGAAAGAAGCAGCTCTTCACACGAAGGAGGATTTCAACAATAAAGTGAAGACGGCCTGCCAGGAGCAGCGCACGGGCACTGTGGGGTGAGAGCAGGGACCAGCAGCTAGATGATACTGGATGTGGTGTTTTTGTGGCATTTATTCACTTGGTGCTGTCTTCTTTTATTCCTCTCAGCAGATTTAAAATCTCTAAGGTCATTGTTGTGGGCGACCTGGCTGTGGGGAAAACATGTCTGATTAATAGGTAAGCTCAAACACCGTCACTGGTGCAGCTCTGGAAAATAAATAACTGAAACAAGTAATAACTCAGCTTCAAGGAAGCAAGAGTCCTCTGGATCACTTCTTTAGAAAGTGTAGACATGTTAAATCTGCAGTTTAATACACACTGTAATAGACAGTGGTGGAAAGTAACTATATACATTTACTCATGTACTGTTCATTTTTGGAGGTACTTTTACTTTACTTTGTTTCAATTTTAGGTTATACTTCTACTCCACCAGATTTTCAAAGGGAAATATACTTTTTACTCTTGTGCTATGGATACTGTGCTGTAGATTAAAATATAAACAGCATGTTAAGTATTTAAAATGTGTTGTACCTCTACCAGCTGTAACATTAAAATATTGTTGACATGCTGAAGTCATCAGTTATAATATCCCCACAGTATGATACATATAATAATATAACTCTCTGAAAGGCCCAACGAGTAATTTTACCTTAATACTTAAAGTAGCATTTGCCTTTGAAGTATATTGAATGAGGAACTTCTAACAGGCTATCTTTACTCTGCTACTCTTGCTACCTTTATTTAAAAGTCCAGTGTGTAGGATTTAGGGGGATATAATGGCAGAAATTAAATATAATGTAACAAGTATTTTCTCATTAGTATATATTCACCTAAAAATAAAAGTCTGTATTTATAAACTGAGAATAAGCTGTTAATATCTGCGTAGGGAGCAGGTCCTCGTCCACGGGGTCCACCTTTTTGTACTATCGTGTTTCTACAGTAGACCAAAACAGACAAACCCAACACTGACCTTTGATAGGGTCATTTGCATTATTGCATTAGCCACTGTACTTAACAGCCCCTCTGTTACCAGCCGAACGGCATCAGAAAAACACAGATCTCTAACATGAAACTGCTTTATTCAGTGTTTTTTCTGGTTGTAATCAGCGGACAATGAACATTGAAGGAATCCTAACTAGATTCCACTAAATCCACACACTGCTAAGTAAAATACATGAGTACATCTTCCACCGCTGGCCATGGGATACACAGTATGTACTAAGCCTTTTTATTAAAATAGATGTAGCAATTTCATGAGGAAAGTAATAATATTTTTAAAAAATGCCATCGAAATCTCACAACCCTTTTAAAGGACCACTACACCCAAATTTAAAAGAAACATATATTAATATATATATATATTTCCTCTCAACCTCTGGTTGTATCTGGTTGTGCAAAAAGTTTAGAAGTCATTTGTTCAGAATTAACTAAAATTTTTCCATCCCAGTGTTTAAAGCATTAAACATTAGTTTTATGTTTTACTTAAATCTTTAAGATTTTATTGAGATATCTTGATCAAAAACAGACAAATTAGATCAAATATATGACCTCCTTTATTCAGATAAATATTGATGTCATTTTTTTCACGTTTTCAGATTTTGTAAAGATGCTTTTGATAAAAACTACAAGGCAACGATTGGTGTCGACTTTGAGATGGAGCGCTTTGAGGTGCTGGGTGTTCCTTTCAGCCTGCAGCTGTGAGTCTGATGTCTTCATTATTACGCATAAAACAAACAAAGTAAAATGAGTGTGTGTGATGTGACGTTGCTCACACCTCTGTCTCTATGTTGCAGCTGGGACACTGCAGGCCAAGAGAGGTTCAAGTGCATTGCCTCTACGTACTACAGAGGAGCCCAGGGTGAGAGATTTGTGTGTTTCAGCACAGCAGTTAAGGAATGTACTGGAGTCTGTCCTCTTTTCATGGACAAAATGACAGGGGGGGAATAAAAAAGCTTTGTGTTAGTTACTGGAATTCGTGTCTCTTAAAACTGTTGATGTAATTTTTTCTCTTCCTCCAGTTGTGATTATTGCGTTTGATGTAAATGACGTCGCCTCTTTGGGCCATGTGAGGTAAGCTTATTCATTATGAGCATAGTGTTGGGTGCAGGTTTTCATCTCAGCTGGAGAACTTAAACTTGGCTTATTCTGTCTGCAGGCAGTGGCTCGAAGATGCCCTGAAAGAGAACGACCCCACCGCCGTCCAGCTGTTCCTAGTTGGCACAAAGAAAGACCTGAGCGTACGTTTTTTTTTTCTGTTTAAAGTGGACTTGCCTGTGAATGTTAACTGGAGTCAAATGTGAACTGTTTGGATTGTTGCCAGCAGCACAAAGCGTTTGTGTCCCAGCCCAAACCTCAGGAATGTAGTTTCCTCGTCCTTCACTTCACAAGCCTCTGAAGCTTTTCTGATAGAGGCTGAAATGATGGACACAAAGATGTAAACTGTATTTCAGTAGTGGCTGGAAATATAAAGCAAAATTGTTCTTTTTCAAGAAATTTGTAGTTTTTTACTACAATTTTAGAAATGCGTATCCTCTTTTACTTTACTGTGGTGTTTGCAGAGCTGGTATGAGCATGCTGAGATGTATTTGGTTTTTGTCTGTTTGGATTTGCTGATGCTGTTTCCTTTTTAATCCCTAAAAAAACAACACATTAGATTACTGGATTACTACTAGAGAGCTTCTCATGTCCCTGGGTCATTCCCTTGCAGTGGAATAAAATATTCCAGTACTCCTATTGCCTATGAAAAACAGTAACATTTCATAGTGTTTAAAACTTCTGAGCTGAACGTTTGGTCAATTAACAGAAAATCATTTATCAGCCATTCCAAACAAAAACACAAAAACATCCCTTTCTCTGATTTCTTAATAGTGAGGTTTCCTTTGTCTTAAGTGACAGAAAACTGTTTATATTTGCATTTAAAAGTGTTAGTTGCCCAAAACAGGCAATCCTAAGGCCTCACCTTGGATTGTAGCATAATATAATAGGCATTTCTAATTGGTCCCACAATTTTGTTACACAAAACAAATTATCAGTTAAGCAGGAAAATACCTGTCAGATTAATCAATAATGAAAACTACAGTTAGTTGCAGACTTTTTGAGTTTAATGTGATTCCATTACATCTAACTTTGCCTCTGGTCTCTCCGACAGTCTCCTGCTCAGTACTCTCAGATCGAACAAGACGCGATCAAAATAGCACAAGAGATCAGCGCAGAGTATTGGGCTGTGTCATCACTGACAGGTAAGGGTTTTATTTTGAAACACAGTGAAATGAGCTGTGCTAGTAACCCCACTGTTGACTCAGGGACTGTTTGGAAATTATTAGTCAAGAAGATGGCGTCAGAAGAGTGAGACAGTAATAAAACTTTTCTTTTGGGGGGGATTTTATAATTTTTTTTCACTTTAGTATTTTCTTGCAGATCATGTTGCATTGCAAAATGTGAGAAGGTTTCAGAAGCAAAACTGCTGTTACTTTTTGTCAGAGACAAAACGCAACTCTTAAAGCACTTCTGCTGCCTGAATCCAGTTGAAGCGAATATAAAAACACTGCAGGAGAAAATATCTGGTTCTCTATTTGGAGCCCAATAGTTGGGCACCTTAATTCACCATCTAATAGCTCCCGACTGTGAGTCACCATGTTTTGTTATTCTAGGCCATATTTCCTTTCTGTTTGTGTAATAGGCGAAATGCCTTTTTTTTTTTTTTTTTTTTAACTTTTTTTGTATTTGGTTCGAATATGTTTGTTATTCTGTTTGTGTATGAAATCTTTTTGAGATGTAAATTAGAAATAATATATATTTTTAAAAAAGAAAACATCTGGTCCTCTGATAAAAAGTTGAAGGTACAAGCCTGTGCACATCAAAACTATGATTCTAACTATGATGAACATGAATTTCAGCAAGAAACATCCCATAATTAGGTCACAGTCTTTCATGTGTGCCACTAAGAGAGGTTGGGAGCTAAAGATTACTGAAAACTAAGCTAGAAAACGGTTTTATACACAACATTTTGGGGTCAACTTTGGTTGAATTTAGCAACTATGGCACCATGTGTGTTGGTGACTGCCACAATGAAGCTTTTTGAATTGGCTGCTGCTCTGACTTGATTCTTCTCCATGGCATCAGCAGCTGAGGCTCGTAGAATTTCAGTCCGTCTGCCATGCCAAAATGATGGACGGATAAATAATGATTTCTCAAAAACAAATTAATAATTAAAACTGGTGCTACCATAAATCTACATGGTTGTTTCATTATCTGGGAAGGTCCTGTGTTTCTTTGTTTAGGATGTTGTTGAGAAAAAAAAATTAAATGGAAATAAAGATTAATTATTAGGTCTGTGTATAACAGTACACTGTAACTGTTAAGTTCACCATACATTTGACAACTGTTAATTCCCCTCCTCATGTGGGATTTGGGCTGTATAAAATCAATTATAATATTGTTAACATTACGATACTTAAATCGGGGATGAGTAGAGACATTTCAAAGAAGGGTGTGGCAGATTTTTTTTTAAATGAAACTGAAGATCAAAAGGTAATGGTAATAATCCTAGAGAGAGTCTTGCTTTTTTTTTTTTTTTTTAAACAAAAAAAGGTCAGACATAAGTTTCAGCCCTCCTTCCCACCACAGTCATTTTGGCACAGTCCCTTACTGATCTGTTTATTTTTTTTTCATTCTGTAGGGGAAAATGTCAGAGAGTTTTTCTTTCGAGTTGCGTCTTTGGCGTTCGAGATCAACGTCCTCGCTGAGTTGGAGAAAAGTGGAACAAGACAAATTGGGGGTGTTGTCAGTGAGTATCCAAACTCTCTGTAATCATGAGCTGTCACATTTGTCACACAGTCTTAACACCCAGCTGTTCATTTGTTTCAGAAATTAACAGCAATTCAAACAATCTGTACGCTGCATCAAAGAAGAAACAGCCCAACTGCTGCCAGTAAGGATGGAAGTATAGAGTCAAAGGTACAGACTGCAAATGAGGGAAAAGACTGGAGGGATTTCTGTGGTCAAAGCAGGAGGAGGGACGCTGGAGTTTTACTTCCTGACATGTTTGAGTTCAGTTTTTCCTGGCCTGGAGAGAGTTTTCCTCTGTGGGATGTGGATTCTTGTGGTGTTGCTCAGTTTAACTTGTCTGGAGTTACAGAGTGACACAGCAATTAGCCACACAATAAATGACTGTTCTGTTCTGCTCCTGCAGAGATGCCAAAGAGTGACTGAGGATGTTTTTAACATGGTGTTTGTGTCAGTGCTTAAATATTCAGTCTCGCTGCTGTAGTTAGTTTAACAATATCTGGTTGACCTTAAAGTCAGCTGTTTAAAAAGACTGTTTTATGGTACTTCACCTCTTTTTATATAATACTGTAGATCAGAGGTTCCCGAGCCTTCTAGAAGAAGTAAAATGACAAGAAAAGAGCAAAAAAAAAAGAGGAAAGACTGAAACATTTCAAAGTCCCTCTCTGGACACATTTTTAAGTATACTAATATTTTTTCTTAGCATGGTTTTCCCACATAGCAGTTAAAAAAGGGGCTCGAAGCAGATCTACTCTTTCTCCCACATTGAGAAATTTGCTTTCAATAAGTTTTGCTTTCTCCAGCACCACTTGCGCTAGCTTGACCAATGAAAGATCAGCACATATCTAAAAGAGCGTTAGAGAAAACATCAGAGAAATTCAGTCATGTTTGAGCCTCTGTCAGACCCAGACACAGATGACGAGTATCATGTGCACCAAAATCGGTGACTAGCAGACATATCAGAATAGGAAGTGTAGTCAGCATCTTTTATTGGTGTTTCTTTTTTAGCAGGGGCGGGGGAAAAAAGAGTATTGCCACATTTTACATGGCAATATTGAATGAAACACGGATGCTGTTCATCACTTTTTTTATTCGCTAAATTATTAATATTGCAAATATAAATTAAACTCTTGGTAGCCTACTAGAATAATTGCTGTATCCGTCCACTAGATACATGTTGCTGCAACAAAAATTATTGAAGTGAAATGGACAGACTGAAAAATGTATCTTATTAGAAAAAAGCAGATGTTAACCAAATTATTTCCTTAATTTGCAGCTGAAAAAGGTAATAAATTACAATATATTACAATATATGTTATCACAATGCTCAAAACATGCAAAATCGCAGTAAGATTGTATTGTAAGTATTATGATAATAAAGTATCGGAGGGTCTCTGGTGATTTGCACCCCTGTTTGTTAGCTTGCTGGCTAACTGGCAGTGGCTAAAATCTGCTATAACGGGATTTTTGGTATATAGTGAAGCTCCTGAAGCTGGTTTTCATCTAAAAACTGCGCACTCTGCCATGTTTGCTGACAAAACTTTCACTATGCTAATGTTAACTCTGCTGTCTGTACTGATGAGTCCACTGTGCGCAGGAGGCTTCAGGTGTCTTTGCTGGTGTTGTGTCAAAGTTGATATTTGTTTCCCGTATTAGAAAGAGACTGGCTTTCATTTTAGTGATGTACCTATCAAGCGTATGATTTTATGAAAATATCCAGACATCGCCCCCGTCAGTAGAGGAATGTGAAAACACTTCTTAGTAACAAACTTTTCACAGATATGTCGGTATAGTCAAGGTCAGACATTTTGTGGACATAAACATAAGAAAGCACATTTTTGAGTGAAGGGGGACTTTAACAATTTCATGTAGCAGGAATATTTTTTCTGCTTTCCTTATCCTGATAAGCCCTTTAAATTATCTTGTGACCCCTGTGCTGCGTGGGTCCCGACCTCAAGGTTAGGAACCATTGTTGTAGATGCAGACTTGTTTTAATCTACAGTGTATACTTCATAGGTACTTCTTGCTTTTTGTTTACAATCACATCAGTGACTGAATTGGGATTATCATTTTTTTTTATATCAGAAACTGAAATAGTTTGTATGAATATTTTAATCATTTATTTTCTTTAAAATGGCTCATGATGTGTTTTACATGTAATAAAAAGATTATAAAAACATTTAAATGTGATATTTCAAAGTTATTTAGTTGAAATCACAGTTTAGCTGTTGCAAAACGGATTTCAGTGTATTAAAAAAAAAACATGTTCCCCTTTGTCTTCTTTACTGAAGTTGTGAAGAAGTTGAGAAGAAATCATGTTTTCTTGTTCAGTTGAAGCTTCTGAAGAAATCGAGATACTGCTGGTCGACTTGGCTCTGGAGCTCTTCGGGGATGCAGTGAGAGAATTTGTAGTGTTCTTTGATCCACTTTCCGCCTTCAGTGTTCTCGATGGCCACGGCGGCTACCCCTGCAGGAAATAGTGTGTGATGTCTATTTTAAAACGCTGAAGATCTTGGAATTATGTCAGCATTATTTAACCACCTAGACTGACCTACAACAGTGGCTCCCAGCCTCTCCACCAGCTTGATGGCAGCCCTCATAGTGCCTCCAGTCTCTATCCATTGGTCCACTATCAGCACCCTAATACCTACAGGAAATGGAGCATGTTATGTACTTGCATCCAATTTTTACCTAAGTGTTCACATGTTTAGCAAAGTCAAATGATAATCCTCTTTTAAAGTAAAGCATAGCAAAAAAAAAAAAAAAAAAGGATTATAAACATATTAGACAATGTTAAAAAATAAAAAAATAAATGGTTTGCTATAGTGTATCCAGTGCAAAATATAAAGTAAACAGTACAAATAACACAGTGGTACATAAAATTATTTGGCGTTTAAATGTCCAGATGTACAAATATAAATATGTACAAAAAAGAGTGAAGTAAATAATTGAAATTAAATCTAACATTAACGTCTATCTCTTGGCTCAGTGTCTAATCCTACACTAAAGGACTAATTCAAACTGTAAAAAAATAAATGAATAACTTTAGCATATCTATAGATTAATAAATCTCTAATAGTAGTTTCCAAACTTATAGCAAACAATTGTTGGCAGAGAAAAAAACCTGGATTACAGGACTTCAGTATCATTATCTTTGATGTATTAAAAATGAATAACAGAGAATCTAACTTCAAATTGACGCCCTTAATTTCTGTTATGATGTCAAAGCCACACCTCCAACATTAACACCAGAGGGTGCTGTGTTACAGGGAATAAATGGACATGAAGTTGAGGAGCCCTGCAGTTAAAATCATGTGGGTTATGTAATGTAAAGTTAGTTTTAGACTATTAGGTCATTAATTGATTAGTTGATTAGTTTTCTCTGCAAAGATGCCAGATTTGTGTATGGTGGTAGCAGCTTCTCAGATGTGAGCTTCTCAGATTTATACCTTTCTTGGTCATATATGATAGTAACATGAAAATATTTGGGTTTTAGACTGTTATTTGTATAAAAATAAGCATTTTAAATCTATCACCTTGGGCTGTAGAATATAATTAAGGACATGGCTTGCTATTTTTCCAATTTTGTATGATTAATCAATTTATCAATCAAATAAACTGCAGATTAATTTACTATGAAAGCCCCAGTTCACATAATGGATTTTCAATACAGAAATAAGTGCGTTATAGCCTTGTCAAAGCCACCTGCAAATCTTTGGTTTATATGTTTAGATTCTGCTTATTATTTTAATTTTACATGTAAAATGATGATCACAGTAATCACTGAACCTGTGTACTGCTTTTCACATGGCCATTATCCATTTATAAGACTGAATATTTACATAAAAACACAAATAACGCAAGTCTAAACTAACTTATACCCTTGTCAGGACTCATAAACTGAAGGGATCTGTCACATGCCTGAGGTGTCCAGACATCACCAGCTGTGTAAACATTGCGTCTCCTCAGTAGAAATAACTCACATGGTGAAAGAGTGAAGAGTAAAAGAAGATTAACCTGGTTTTAGCACATCCACTCTTACTTCCATAGTCTTTTCTCTGCCTGTGTAGTCGCTGTAGGCTTGGTATTCGGTAGAGACACACAGGTGTCCTGCTTTGCGAATAGCCAGAAAACCTTTTCCAAGGGCGCTGGCAAGAGACGCACCTGAAAAAAGAAATTAGTGGAAATATTCATCCACAGCAACAAAATAATATCTCAGAGATAATCACCATCTGGCTAAACTACGGTGTAAACTAGACCAAGAATGCCTTCGCACTTTGTCATGCCATGTGCTATGACAGTATCTAAATTTAGTATATAAGGTCAGGGATTAGATTTCCAGATCTACGTCCTAGAAGAGTAACAACCTCTTGGAATTAGTGTGACACACCAAGTGATAGCTCTTAAACTGCAATCTGTACCCTTCTTGAAATGAATTAGTATGTGTTCTTACCAAGAATAAACCCCATTGAATCTATCCCGGCAACCAGGTCAATGGTGTCGCTGTGGAATGGGCTGAGAAGGTCTTTGACACAGTCTGCAAGAGCCTGACTCGAGTGCAAAGACAGTAAATGCACAACATGCAAAGTGTGCACAGGAAATGCACACACGACTTATTATTTTCCTGCTATAAATGACTTTAATACTCGGTTCAATCAGAGAGACGACAGTAAAAACACTGTCAAGCAACTAGAAATCACCCCCTCCCTCCCTCCATACCTGGGAATTGCAGTAGAGTCTGGACGGGTCCAGCCAGGCAAACTTTGGTCCTTTTGTGTTGGGTGCCATCAGAGAAAGGTACCATCCTTTATGTCTGTCTGCAGGAGCGGCCAACATGTCCATTTGATAAACAACACTTCACGTCTGTGCTGTTCAAGGCAGAAACTGGGGTGAATGAAGCAGACTGTGAATGAGAGAGTGACCAGTCTCAAGTTCCAGTGGGTGAATGGTGGGTGGGAAGGAGGGGGTTGTTTATAACACTGACCAGCCCTGCAGTCAGCTAATGATTTGATGAGCAGTCTCAGCCTCATTGACTGTTACAAGCAAACATGCACTTCTATCAGTACATCAGTTAACAGGGCAATTCTTGCTCTGAGGATGCAGAGCAGAAAAGTGCAGATAACATTTGCCAAGACACAGGAATTGCTTCATTGTCACATTGGTTTTCTTCTTAAGCTTAAATAAAGTTTCTTTTCCTTGATTTTGACACCATGCTCCAAGGAAGCTCTTTAAGCTGCTGTTTTTTGAATCCAGCTCCATCTTGTTTTATGGCAGTGTGGGAAAGTCAGTTTTCCATGATTTAGCTCACAACTCCTGTACACTTTACATCCCTGCCAACTATTGCCCAAAGCACATTAGAGACTTTTACTTTCTGTAATGCATTTTTCTTGCACTACAGATAATCATTACTTCCCGCTTACGGTGTGAGAATAGAAACTTACAGAGAGTTACGGTCTGTAACTGTCAAACTGAGATTGTTCTCACCTAAAAATAAGAATTATGGTGTGTTTGTTACCTTCAAATATGTTGTTTATATTTGTACACAGAGCGGCCCCTCTTCCATGGAGTCGGCCATGTTGTTTCTACAATAACCCAGAATGGACAAACCAAACAGCAACTCTCAATAGAGTCATTTGCAATTTTGCTTTTTCATGTTTTCACATCGGCCACTGTAGTTCACCTACATGCTTGACATAAATTGAAATTTCAGTTCTGCAACCTCACTGCTAAATGCCATTAAATTCTACGAACTGGACCTTTAAAATAGAGCCTCCTGTCACATGGAGTCTGTAGCGCTATGGGTCATTTTCTCACTTGTATTTAAATTTAACTGGTTATAAAACATGATGTTGGACGGATGTTTAAAAGCTGCTACGAAAAATGCTGCATTACTTTTTGAACTTGTTGTTTCATAGATCCCTGCTGTAAAGGATGGTTAAATACAATCGATTTTTACAAATCTGTGACTTGTGTTTACGGCATCCTCCCAAATCCTAAATTTCTGTCAGTAAAGTCTGAGGTGATGAAACGTAGATCTGTAAGAATGTGTCTTGTTTTATGTTTTGGGTGCATAATGTGCAACAAAAACAAATCCAACACTATGGTTACTTGATGATAACTGATGTCAACACTAGACTGGAGAAACTCTGACCACTGATCCTCAAAACATGTTAACCTTCCTGGTGTCCTTGGGTCAGTTTGTCCTGAGAGGACAAAAGTTACACAGTGGACAGCATGACATTGTTAAGGTTAATTTTTCCCCACATGCTTGCCTCAGGCTGTTATTCAGAGATGCTTCAGGTGTTCAGAGTCACCTGAGGATCGGTGTCTAAATAAACTCAGCTTGTGATCGTGTTCACAGCTGGAGAGACAAAATCCATTATCTTACTGTATTCCCAGTACGTTCCCCAGTTCTCAGACTGGAAATGTTCTTAGAGTTATTAAATAAACAGATCTGAAATTTCATCGCAGTTTTGAACAATAGATTTCAAGCTGAGCGTTCACCTCTCAGACAGCAGTGACTGTACTTTCCCACAGTAGTGTCTTGTGTATCATGAACCCAATGAACTTATAATAAATGTATCAATGGGCCAGTGCTGAAGAAGCTTCCCCGGGCTAACCCCCCAAAGAAAGTATTATCTCCCCTATATGTGTATGTATATGGAGTTAGATCAGTCTCAATATTCACAAATGCACACAGAAGGATTCACAAATACATGTTAAGATTTATATATAAATGACTCTCTCCACACAAATATTTTCAATGCACACACATATATTTAGCATTTTATATAAATGTAAAAAAAAAAATCCACAAATAACCAAAAAAGTTTCACAAATGTATTTCTGATGCACACACAAATATTTATTGTTTTAAATATATGCAATAAAAATCCACAAATATACAGTCATGGAAAAAATTATTAGACCACCCTTGTTTTCTTCAATTTCTTGTTAATTTTAATGCCTGGCTCAACTAAAGGTACATTTGTTTGGACAATTATAATGATAACAACAAAAATAGCTCATGAGAGTTTAATTTAAGAACTAAGAACTATTCATTTTCCATGGTTTTCTTGATAATAACCAAAATTACTTAAATTCTTACATCAATAGCTATGGCATTGTACCGCCAAAAACACTACTTTTAAGCATTCCATGTTTTCTTTTCTGTTTGCTTTAAACACATGATACACACAAGAGTTAATACTTGATTGCATAACCATTGTTTTTGATGACTGCAGCCATGCGTCTTGGCATGCTCTCCACCAGCTTCTGACATTGTTCTGCTGTCACAGCAGCCCATTCCTGTTGGACAAATTCAAACAAATTTTCTTTGTTTTTGGGCTTGTGGTTCTCCATTTTGAGTTTGATGATTTTCCACAGGTTTTCAATTGGATTAAGATCTGGTGATTGAGCAGGCCAAGGCATGGTGCGAATGTTGTGGTTCTCCATCCGGGCTTTAACTGACCTTGCCGTGTGGCAAGGGGCATTGTCTTGTTGGAAAATCCAGTCATTCGAGGCAGGAAAGAGTTTTCCAGCTGATGAAAGAAGACTGTTTTCAAGGGTAGTCCTGTACATGACCTGGTTCATTCGGCCTTCACACAATTGCATTTGCCCTGTTCCACTCAGACTGAAACAACCCCAGATCATGACTGATCCACCCCCATGTTTTACTGTAGGGGCAAGACAGTCTGGGTTGTAAGCTTCTCCAGGCTTCCTCCTAACCAGTAAGTTGGCTGGAGTGGGCATCAATTCAAAATTGGATTCATCACTGAAGAGAACCTTAGCCCAATCATCAACAGTCCAATCCTTGTGGTCTCGAGCAAAGAGTAACCGGGCCTTCCTCTGCCTTTCATTGATGAAGGGCTTCTTGCGTGCTCTGTGTGACTTCAAACCAGCTTCAACAAGTCGGTTTCGAACTGTCCTTGCCGAACAAGTCACATTTCTCGACAGTGCCCACTCATTTTTAAGGTCCCTGGAGGTCTGACGACGATTCCTGACACAGGAACGGATGAGTGCACGGTCATCTCGTGGGGTAGAAAGACGTTTCCTGCCACGGCCAGGTAGCAATTTGGTAGTGCCATGTTCAGCTTGTTTTTTTTTGTTGTAATGAACGGCTGTCTTGGAGATCTTCAGTTTTTTCGCTACCTGTCTCTCACTCATGCCAATTTCCAGCAGTGCCAAGATGGCTGCCTTTGTGGCTTCACATAATTCTTTTGTTTTAGGCATTATGTGAGAGCTGACAACTTCTGAGTTGTGCTACGGCTTGAATGTAAGCAGGAAACCACTCTAGGCCTTTGCATGTGCAGTGCTGCTTGTGACATGAAATGGCCTCTTATATACCCTGGGAATCAATTAAGCTTAAGAATGTCAAATAGGACATAAAGTATTATGTGACCAGCTGCATTTTTTGTTGTGTTCATTGTATTATACGTTTAGTGGTACCAGATATTAGAATGAACAAGAAATTGAAGACAACAAGGGTGGTCTAATAATTTTTTCCATGACTGTATGTATTTAAAAAGTATTTGCAATTTTCATCAAAACATATGTGGATGTTGATACATTCATTTACAAATGCTTTTATTTTGTGAACCTCCGCGCATTTGTGTGTGAACCTCCGCGCATTTGTGTGTGAATCTTTTTGAGACTCTCCTGACGTCACCCGATCCACAAATGCATTTTTTCCACCAAGGGGATATAGGTAGCCAATCAGATGTCTCCTTCCTCTTCAGCCAATCACATGAGCGTCCCGCCACCACCCACACGTGGGGTATGTTTTAACGTCGTAGCATCAGAAGGTGGCAGTAATGCACCACTACATTGTTTGCGACCGCCACATTAATACGGAAGAGAAGAAGAAGAAGGTCAAGCGCATAGACATGGTCAAGAGGTCCAGTTTGCAGCATGGCGGCCGACGATCGTGCACCTGTAAGGAGTAGCATCCAGCTGCAGCCCCGGAGCACAAGTCCCTGACGTGACGGAAGTGATGCTGGATATTATTGTCGCGGTCTTTGTGTGGAACTGAGCTCGCAGGACACAGCATCTCAACGCAGCAGGTTTCAGGTAAACTAACTGGAATAAATTGGCAGAAAAATAGCTATGTTGTTTATTCTGTGACCGTTAGAAGAGGATCCTGGTGAGTGGCGAGGGCAGGGCTCGAGACTTGGGATCCCTTCACCTATGGTCCCGCCCGGGCCTGACGACCGCAGCCCTCCGGCCTGACCTCCGCGGCCTGGACGGGTGCTCAAGTGTGGGTGAGAGGAGCGGAGAGGAGCGCGGAGGTCATGCCGGCTGGCCGACACCGTGTAGTCCGGCCGTTACAACGCTAAATTAAGCAGAGTGACGGACCCGAAGCCTTCAATCTGGCTATAAGACAGCTGAAATGCGAAACAAAAAAATACAGTGGTGAAGTTGGGATTTGTTTCTTGAAGTTATGTGCTCATTATCTTTTCTGTCTCTTGCAGGCTGCCAGGAGAAGCGGACTGGCCATCAGATATTGTTTGTGGAAATTTGAAAATAAAGTTTTTCAAATTGACTTTTGTCTCTTCATTGTGTTCACTTACACACGAAATAGGGTAACAGTCAGCTATTTTTGAATGTTAGCACTGATTTCTCACATTGAATGGTGAAATATTTGTAGTTTTAAAGGTCCGACCTAATGAAAACAGGTCGTAGCCTAGTTAAGGAAGCATATGAATATTAATATAGAAGGAGCGCCCACTGAGCGCAGCTTCTTTTATTCATGGTTGAACGTGGCGATGTGGTCAAAAACAAACAAAAAACAAAGTTGACTTGTATGATTAAATAAAGGTAAAATAAATGGACAATTCATCAATTCATAGACGCTATGTTATGCAATTTTACTTAAAAAAGTTGTTAGAAAAAAAAAGCCAGAGGCTTGTGCTTCTGCTCCGGGGCTGCAGCTGGATACTGTTGCCTGTAAGTGTATCCACTTGTTGTAAATCATGACTCTTTGTTGAATTATTTGTGATTGGTTTTCCTAAAGTGTGTGGTAGCCCAGTTGGTTAGCAAATTATCTGAAACTTGCTTAGTTGGTATAATTGCACCGTGTAACTGACGCTAACGTACACCGTGCAACGCACACCGCCGCCGCCGCGCGCGGTGCGTTGTCCGTCAGGTGCCGCCCCCCAACACACATCGGCAGCGGCACCTTCGACACTATTTCCCAGCCCAGCCTGCTCCGGGACGGACATAAAAGGCTTTTCTCGCAGTGCCGGCCGCGCTGGAAATAGAGCAGTACTTAAGCTCTCTACGCTCTTGACCTTCTTCTTCTTCTCTTCCGTATTAATGTGGCGGTCGCAAACAACGTAGTGGTGCATTACTGCCACCTTCTGACGCTACGACGTTAAAACATACCCCACGTGTGGGTGGTGGCGGGACGCTCATGTGATTGGCTGAAGAGGAAGGAGACATCTGATTGGTTACCTATATCCCCTTGGTAGAAAAAATGCATTTGTGGATCGGGTGACGTCAGGAGAGTCTCAAAAAGATTCACACACAAATGCGCGGAGGTTCACAAAATAAAAGCATTTGTAAATGAATGTATCAACATCCACATATGTTTTGATGAAAATTGCAAATACTTTTTAAATACATATATTTGTGGATTTTTATTGCATATATTTAAAACAATAAATATTTGTGTGTGCATCAGAAATACATTTGTGAAACTTTTTTGGTTATTTGTGGATTTTTTTTTACATTTATATAAAATGCTAAATATATGTGTGTGCATTGAAAATATTTGTGTGGAGAGAGTCATTTATATATAAATCTTAACATGTATTTGTGAATCCTTCTGTGTGCATTTGTGAATATTGAGACTGATCTAACTCCATATATGTAGACCAAGAGCCTATTAGAAACTAAGCTAACAAACAATCCCTATCAGACAATAAAAATATATATATATATATATCTATGGCCTGTGCAAATTTGAAAATTTCAACTTCTACTCGTGCTTCACCCTGGATGGCTTTTACCTTTTCATTCTCTCTTACTCTGGTGCTCTCCAAATACACTCATACACTTTAACATGTTTGCACACTTACAATATGTACAATGTACAATGTTCTGTTCTTAAATCTAGATGTGTTCAAAAACTATTTTGAATACAATTGCTTCATTCTCAAGCTTTCGATAGCTTATCAAAGTGCTCCGTCTCACATCTCCATTATTTCTAATGAATTGTACATGTACCCTTTCTTCATCTGTTTTTGTAAATATGAATAAATGACATATGAACATGTCTGACTGATGGTGCTGCATGCTCTCTCGAAGAAATGCTTAACTCTGCAGTAACAATTTCTATTTTTGGCCACCAGATGTCAGAATAAACAAGCCGTAAACACATCACTGACAGGTTATTATCACCTTTTAAGTTGATGTGATGAACTTGTGAGCAAACAGTTGCTTATTTACACATGCAGCAGTCACAGGGCAACATTGACATTGATTTGGAGCTGTGTTTATGTCCACTGCATGAATGCAAGTCTCTTTTAAATTCTGTTTTTGGTGCTAAATGCTCCACAGTGTTTACCAGCTAGCTGCTAACGTCACTGTGGAGAAGCTGCCTGCTGAGGCCAAAGACAGACAGATGAGCGCTGTAAATCAAATCAGTGAAGACCACATAAAAATGAATAAAGAACAGCAACAACTAAGGGATTTTATGTCATGCATCCAGAATTATATTAATCTCTAAATTACTCAGTACCACTGAAAACTTTTCCTGTTGCCAGCAGGTAGGGCTAACTACACTACTTTATCTGTGTCTTTAGATTTAGTCCTCATTAGGGTATTGATGAGGTAACTACATACACTCTTAACTCTGCAAGACTTATTTTGCATCTGTAAACTCTGCACACACATCAGGACAAAGCACTGAGCTCTCACAGGTGTCCCAGCTTCAGACACTGACTCTCTTTTTTATTTATTTATTTATTTATTTATTTAACCTTTATTTAACCACATCCAGGGGGCGCTGTTCTGCAGCTAGCCTGACTCAAAGCAGCATTACCCAGTGGGATGCAATGCAACGCATATTTCATCAAGTGTCACTTTTCTGATTCACTGTGCGCTGTTTGTTGACTCCACATGGACTCAAAAATATTTCCAGCAGCCTCATTTTGGGTTGCCTTAATCTCTCCTGCAGTCAGTGACCACTTTAATTCATGAGAACCCTTTTCTCTCCCCCCTCCCTCAAGATTTGGTCGAATGTTGCCTCTGGTGATTTTACATCATTTCTCTCCGCCTTCCAACAATCCGATTTCAGTGCCTTGAGTAGGCTGGATCTCCGCCTCTAGAGCTCCATAAGACCAGCCATGTGACAAAACACTGGGCTGATTAGAAACCCAACCTGAAAGGAGGGTTTTATTTTCTTTTCTTCTCACTTGTTCGCAGATGCAGAGGAATTCGCTGTGCATCATTTTCTTAAGTCACGTGGGATTTTAGTGAGAATTCCTCTTAAAAAACATAGGTCGGATATGATCAGACACAGATCTGCAAAACAAATAATGCATGGCACATATCTCCTGCTGCGTGCGGCAACAATGAAGCTGCTGATTCATTAATTGAATGAATGAATGCTTTTATGATTGTGTCATGGATACTATGCCCACCACTACAGTGGGTCAGATCCAGAATGCTGCATTTCCAAACAGCACAACAATCCACAAATAAACAATTTCAATAATTTTCACAATGACATTTTCAGACCTTTATGTCTATAATAAAATCCAGTCACAAACAAATCAAGTGGTATATAAAAATGTACAAATCAGAAAGCGTTAAACACTTAAATACACCATATTACCACACATGTGCAGGTTTCTTTCGAGGCAGAGTTTGCACCTTGCACACTTCAAACTTCAATATCTGATCTGTGGCCTTCACCAGAATATTTCAAGGTTTACTTTTATGGAAATCTAACCCACTGAAATTATACTATAGTATGTACAATACAAAACAAAATGGGACCCACTTCCCTTCTCCCAAAACCACACAGCTCACCCACTCTGAGCCTGCTGAGGCCCTTCAGTCACTGTGGTTTGCGTGCGACAGCTCCAACCTTTCCTCACATTCCACAATGAAAGAGTTTTGTGCCTACATTGTGATTTAGGTCATCACCAATTCAGTGCCTGTTTTGTGGCATTTGAAAGATGTCCAATCTCCTGGCTGGCACAATCACGCCATGCCTGTTACCATGGAAAGCGGGGGGCAAACTAGAACCTCCTCCATGCGTGTTCCCAAAGTAAATCTCCACTTTCTGGGGGGTTGAGCTGAGGGGGCTGGGAGGTAACTTGCGGTCATCTCTCTGTGCCATGAAAGGTGCTAGAGGTCCACGCTTTGCACACCCACAAATTAACCCTCTCCTCTCCCTCTGCACGTTTCATTCAGCGAGGTAATACACCGGTGGGTAATATGGTCTTAGAGTGTACCAGCGCTCTGTGCTGTGTAATTGATAAAGCTACTCTACTCGGGCTTGATAGCTAAAGAGGTTAATTCAGCTGACTCCTCCCAGCTTTGCCATTTATCGTATTAATAATCACACCACTTGAGCTTCGTCTTAAAAGAGGGAGGGCTGCTCGAGAGCACCGGAAAACCGCAAGGAGCTGTCTCCGTTACGCGTGGTGCTGAAAGTGGCACTGGCCGCATCATGTGGTCGGTCTTCTTTGTCTTTCTGTCTTATCTGGACAGAAACTTTGTCAAAGGCGACTTCCTGAGCCGAGCTTTGGACGCAGAGAAGGAGAGCAAAGAGATGTTCTCCATGCTCAACGGCACTTTTTGCGCAAAAATGTCAACCGTGAGGGAGAGTTTCCTCTACCAGGTATCAGACGGAGCCGAGATGGTGCGCTCCGTCGTCAGCCCCGCCGGGAAGCTCGTGAACTGCTCTGTCACAGTGAACCAAATGCAGGTGAAGTCGTTCATGCATGAGTGCAAGTTGGGACTGAAAGAACAGAGAGCCGGGCAGCAGCTGGAGACGCGCTTTGCGCGCATGGATGAAGCCAAACTGATGTGCCGGGAGTTTAAAGAGAGGTCGGAGCGCAGCGGCAGGGTGGAAAAGGATGAGAGTGATGACTCTGCGCTGCAGGACAAGGTTTTAAAAAGATCCAAGAGAGGCTTCACTTATCCTGGGACCCTGTGGTGTGGCGCTGGAAACATGGCTGATCATTATGACCAGCTGGGTGGGTTACATGAGTTTAATCTCTTCAAGGAAATTAAGTTAATTATGCGTGTGTGTTTTATGTAGATGTGTGATACTAATTCTGACCTCCATGTTGCAGGAGACTTTGAAGAGACGGACAGCTGCTGCCGCACCCATGACCACTGCCCTCACGTCATCCATGCCTTCTCCTCTAATTATGGCCACACTAATTTCAAGTGGCACTCCATCTGTCATTGTGACTGTGATAATGCGTGAGTAAAACACCTATGTATGACACAGAAATGTCTTTTGCTTAAAAATGAGGAATGTTAATTGGACCACTGTGATGCTTGTCAACAACCACATGTGTTTAGGACACTCTTTTGAAATGCACATAGAAACAATGACAACGTCATGATGGATTTTCCTTGAAAATAAAGAAACAATGTGCATCAGCCTATTTAAAGGGTCAGCCTCAGGTGGTTAAAAAGCACAGGGATCATAAAGAAATGCACCAGAATGAATTACAGGTGGAAATAAATGTGGTGAACTTCAGTTATAAACAGCTATTTAAATGTTAATTTCTGGAACTCATAAAAACTGGGTGAAACTTTGCAATGACCATCAACTTTAGGCAAAGAATAATTAACTTGATTTTAAAATGCAACAGAATCCACTAAAGAACACATAACTTTAGATAACTTCACATAAAATAAGTCACCAATTAATTATTGTATCACTGCTGGTTTGACCAAAGAAAGGAATTAAATACATCTATAGGATTAATTGATGCAGATAAGGCACAAATTGGTGCAAAAACAGAATACAAGAAAATAAAGTGAGTGATGTTCAAATTTTTCTAACAGAGGACCCTCAACAATTTCATATTTGCCCTAATGCTTGCCTAATGTTGAAACAAAACCTATTCCCTAGGTGAAAATAGGGATTATTGCAGAAGTGGAGTCGCAGCAACAAGCCAAACACAGCAAAGTCAGTTACCCTGCAAACTGTGTTGCCATCTCTTTTTGCATTTTACAGATTCCCAAAAGACAAAACAAAAAACAAGGTTGGATTTTTGTTCTCTCTGCAGGTTGAAAAATTGTCTGAGGAAAGTCAACGACACATCTTCCAGGGTAGTTGGTCAGGCGTTCTTCAATGTCATCGGTGTGCCTTGCTTTGAGTTAGCCTATGAAGATCAGTGTGCAGAGCGCCACTGGTATGGCCTGTAAGTATCAGTTAACTTTGGTGTTAAACTTTGATTTGCAACATCCTGAGCTGGATTACTTTATAAAGTCATCACACACATTTTCCCCTTTTTTTGCTGTCCCTTGTAGGTGTAAACGGTATGAGAAGTTTCCGGTCGCTGTGCTGAAAGAGGCGGTCCCATATGACTTTGGTGGCATTGATGTCATTGATGTGCTGACAGTGGGTCCTCCCAAAGTGAAAGATCTGAAGAAAAGCAAAAAAGAAGAAAAACCAGAGAGCACAACACAGTCAACAATGTCAGGCACTGAAGAGCCTTCACTTGGAAATGTTGTCACCGCTGCAGAGGACTTCATCAAGGTCCTCGCTACCGTCTCCACCTCTCAGAGCTCCACCACTGACTCTGATAAAAGTGAGACTCAAAGCTCAGAGAAGAAGAAGAGGAAGAACACAGGGAGGAAGAAGGAAACCACCAAAAAGCAAAAAGGAAAAGGAAAGGGGAGGAGGAGAAAGCAGAAAGCAGAGGAGGGAGCTACAGTTTCACCTTCTGGCGGCAAAGCAGAAGAAGTCGTCACTCTGAGTAACTTCATCAGTGGGGCAGACAAACGTGAGCAGTCAGGTAGAAACACAAACAGAGTTGGTGAAAGTGAATATGAGCTCGAACGAAAAGAGCCCTTCAATGACGTCATGAAAGATGAACCAGCGATGGATAAGGAGACTGTTTCCATGACGTCATCTACAACAGTCCAGAGGAAACCAGCAGAGGTCGCAGAAGAGGTCACTCTTTCTACACCAGCAAGCATCAATCCACACAGAACTAACACCACAAAGCTCAGAAAGGGTAAGAGAAAGAAAAGCAAGCATTTCCCTCGTCCTTCTTCTGAAGACTTTGTAACAAACACAACAGACAACTTCAGAGCCATCTCTGTCCCCACCATCATTACCATAACCCCAACCGCACAGCTCGAGCAGCAGGGCTTTGTAGTCAGCGCTGCTAGTGCCCCCATTGTAATCCCCAAAGTCAAAAGGAACAGGTCAAAGGAGAGAGGAGACAGAGGGGGGAGAAAAAAAAGGAGGAAACTCAGCTCGGCTTCACCCATTGACGCCGCTGCCCATGAAAATTCCTCCGCAGCCAATCTGAAAGTGATCCCTCCCTCCGGGGCTCCCACCATGCCGTCAGTGCCCACCACAGAGACACAGGTTTCACACAGGATAGACGTCTATGGAGGGAAATCGACCGTCCAAGTTTCGGCTCTGAACTCCTCTGTTAGTGTTCTGAAAAGGCACAAGTCGAAAGGACCGAGAAGCAGGAGGAGGAAAACAGTTTTGCATCTTTTGTCAAGCGAAAGTCTACCTATTCTTCAGACTCCAGAGACAGGTGATTCGCTGGGCAGCCCTGCGACCACTGCTGCACTTAGTAGGCCTATGGAAGAAGCAGAAACTCACAGTGAATGGAGGCTTTTTACCACCATCACCGCGGCCCCTTTTATCAATACAAAGCCACACACACAGACACACAGACAGCAGAGGAAACCAAAAAAGAAAGCCATGGCTGCTGCTCTCAGTGAGGGAGTTTCAAGCCCTAAACAAACTGAACAAACACCAATGACTTTTACAACCACGCCACCCAAAGCTGCCACCACTGCAGAGCTCAATCTACAGAGATCTGAAAACCTCCATGTGACAACCTCTGCAACTCCGGTCATGAGTCCAATTCAGTTATCTATTGAGAGAGCAAAAGCACAGTTCACCATAAAGAAGAGGAGGAAAGCAGCACAGTCTGCAATGAACTATGTGATGCAGCAGGATCTCAGAACAGGCTAAAAAACACTTAGCTGGTTAGATCCCGTCGTTCAGATAAACTTAAATGCTACATCACTATATTTACAGTATAATCTTTTCTGGCTCAGAAGTTAAATCACAGAAATGGACAGAAACCATATTTGATTGTTATGTGAGAATCAGTTCTTGTAATACTGTTTTCTGCATGTCTACAATAAAATTTCCAAATGATTCTACGAATGTATCTGGCACTGTTTATATCTGCTGATGAAATAAAGTAACATATTTGGCATTTTGAGAGATTTGCTTATGAATTTTCTCGCTGAGAGTTGAACTTTCTTGTACAGTGAGAATAAAGCTAACACCAGCAGCTGCTTAAACCCGCAACACTTTGCTTTATGCACACATTAAACTAGAGCTGATGTGTTAAAGGAATACTTCACTCACAAAGTTACCATGTAAATCAGGTAGTCATGCCATGTTACCTTGGTATTTTGAAGAGAGCATCAATAAGTTTCACTATCAGTCCAAATCTAATTAGCAAAAACACTTGTATTTGGGAAGTACAGAGCATACAACTGGATAAATGAAACTACACTGAACGAGTTGTGAGAGTTTGTAAACGTATTTTTTGATATAGTCTTGCTGTTGTTAAGGGTGGACCCCAGACAATAAAAAAAAAAATCAATATTTTCGCCGTTTTTTGGGGGAGGCATGGAAGAAAAACAAAGTTGTCTTCACAAATTGAAGGTGACATGGGTGTATAATTGATTTACATATGATCATTTTGTGGGTGAAGTGTTCCTTTAATCTGTGAGCTTTAGAGGTGCTGGTGGGTAGATTTTGTTGCCTTTGGACAGAGCCAGGCTACAGCCGTTTCCACCTGTTTCCAGTCTTCTGTTGTAGCTTGATTAGATTTTTTTTGACTAACTCTCTTCAAGAAAGTTAATAAATGTATATTCCGTAATGTCTAACAGTCCCTTAAAACTTTGAAGTGTAATGAAATGATTCGGATAAAGCATGACAACACGTTAGTTTGCTCGACAGATAAAACTCTAAATGACCTTTATAAGATCATTTTGTGTGCCAGTTCCCTTGATATCTCAGCTGGAAATATTTAATCAAGGGGAGAAAATTGGAAAACTCAGAGGCTTAATGCTAACCTGCTTAACCTGATCTTAATTTTTTGTGAACCTTTCTTTTCATACAGCGAGCACAGAAACCATGCCAAGAAAACCTTGCAAGGTTATGTACTGTACTCTTTTTGTTCAGAGGGGACTTTGGCCTTACAGCTGACCACCTGTGTGGTATAACGCAGGGTCACATTCTCCGCACAGATTAGGTGCTCACTTTGCACTTTCACCTCTCAGCACTTAGGGTTTGTAACACCCTGTGCAGAGGCTGAAATCCCTCCAGGTCAGCTGATTCTCACATGGTTGCGTAAGATGAATTTGTCTGGATGAATTTGAAAAGAGTGCGATATCCAAATTAGGTCAACACATCCAACACCCAAAAAGTTAAATGCACTATTAAGAAAATAATTTCAGATGTAGAGGGCAGAATCAGATGATCGTGCGCGAATCTTGAAAAAGTGGGAATAATGCAACAATGCAGACTTTCATGCTGCGGCTCAAGTTTCCAGCTTTTTTGGAAGACACCCAAGTATTCAAAGGAGCTTGGCATTCAGACAAAATCATAAGCTGAAATGGCAGAAGGGCTAACACAGTTGGAGCTGTGCTAAACTGTTTCTCACAGTGAGGGAAGAAAAGCAGCAGGAATTTCATCTGCAAGTTTAATATGTTTGGGGTTATATTTATGCTTTAAGTTTATGAACACATCATCTGCATACAAATTGAAACTCTCGGTTGGGATTTTAAAACTTAAATGACAAGATGCTCTGCAAAGACACTCAGTAAAAAGAATAGTATTCCACACAGGTATGGATTATTATGTGTGCCCTAATGCTCACCCACATACTTTCATTTAAGTAAGAAATGAAACACTGAACAAATGTGTCTCTAAACCTAGCTTAAACTTTTTAAGTAAGGAGTTACAGCTTAGGAGTGAGTTAGGAAAGTTCTCAGAGCCCCTCTGAGCAAGGAAGAGAATGAAACTTCAACCTTAGTGAGGAGGTGTGGTTGACCCTGTTGCTCAGTATGATGCATTCTTTTAATGGATGTGATTGGTTGACAGAGACACGCCCTTTACTGAGCCTGCAAGGTGTAGGCACTCAGAGGAAATGACATGAGCTGTATCACAATGAGACAAGTGTTGGAAGGTTGAGGCAGACCCAAGTCATCACTGCTGCACTTTTCCAGTTTTCCAAATATTTTAGTGTTGTGATCGTTTTTGTTGGATCGTTGGGCTGGGTGGGAAATGTATATGCGACCAAAAACATTATTCCTGCATAATCTTATCTGTAGCATGTCATTTACTCACTGTCAGTCAGCGTTTGGAGAATATTTCTTTGTGTTTCTGCCATTTTGTCCTCTTACTCCTACAGTTTTTTTTTTTTTTTAAGGAGCTCTCTTAAGGACTAAGATGCTTTGTGTATAACTTTTATCTTTACCAGAGCCTAGTCTTTACTCAAAGGGGAAATTCTCAGAAAACGTCATAATTCTAAGAATTTTCCTGGAAATTTGTGACTAGGAGCAGCTTATACGAGGAAGCTTTATGAGTATGACCCCAGATTTATATGAGGATAAAGAATGATTAGCACACTTACAGAGGTCAACACACACACACACACACACACACACACACACACACACACACACACACACACACACACACACACAGACTAGTGCTTCTACACAGTGTCTCATAAAGTGAAGGATTGTATATATTATTATCATTTGATACATTATTATGAAAATATTGATTACAGCTGCTTTAAAGACTTACTGTAATAACTGTAAACATTTTGCTCACAATTTGCTCACTAGCAGCAGCATTTGGGACAAGTAGCAGATGGACACAGAAGACTGGCTGGATAGCTTTCTCCAGATCATGGAGAGAAGGACTTGATTTTGGGTATCATCCGCAGCTGAAGGAAATCTTCCGTTAATATTTAAAGTTGTTTAAGTGCAGTACAGTCTTTCTGGAAGCTATGATATAACTTTCTGTGACAGGAAGAGGTGCAGTAGTTGGGTTTTGATGCCCTGTGGTTGAAAGACAGTACGAGTAGCGTGTTTATAAAATGAAATCATTGAATTCTACTGCAGCTGATGCCTCCTGCGCACCACATTGGTTGGATGCCAACTGGGCAGGGGTCGTGTTAGGGTTTTGACCCCAGCCCATTACTGCAGAGATGGCTTTGAAACATAGCAGAGATGTGATGGGAGGCAAGCTCTGGTCAGGCAGAAAAACACAAAGAGATCCACAATCCGTAGTATGGGCGATAATGAGGGGACAAAGCACACTGAGGCTTCCTGAATTCAATAATCCATTATATTCACCAACACAGAGGGGGATTTATTGATTGAGAGAAACTGAAGGGTGGTGGTTAAATTGGCTGGTGTGGCAGTGATGGATGAGGAGAGGGATGTCGTGCTTCTGATCCAATAAGATCGTTCATCACGTACAGCTTGTCCTGCTTCTTCAGTTTGACTTGTAGTTTATGTAGAACACAGTAAATGCACAGTGTAGTAAGAACAGTTACTCAAGCATGTATAGCATGACAAAATGCAGGACAAAAAATGCTTCACATTCACAAAAAAGACGTTTTAAAAAAGCATTGATATAAGTATTTAAATCAAAGACAAATGGAATATAACGGAAAAATCTTTATTATGGGGATATTATGACTATGTGAAGGTTGAAATGACAGTAATCTGGATCCAGCATATCCATACCTGCTCATTGTGTTGTGGAATTTATGCAACTTAAAGGGACAGTTCACCCCATTATTAAAAATACCTGCAGTGCTTTTAATTAATTTAGGTTGTTTTGGTGTGAGTTGCTGAGTGTTGGAGATATCAGCCATAGAGTTGTCTACCTTCTCTTGACTATAATGAAACTAGATGCCACTCGGCTTGTGGTGCACAAAGCACTGAAAAATTACATTTAATAAACTCAACAGCAACATTTATTTATAAAAATCATGACCTGGTTACTCAAGGATAATCCATAAACCTTGTTGTGAGCAGCTTCATGTAGGAACTATTTTCTCTCTACCAAACCAGTGCTATCTACAGCCAATATCTCCAACACTGGACAACTCACACTACAATAATCTAGATTGATTAATAAGACTATAAGTGAGGGAAAAATGTGCATATTTGACTTGAGGGTGAATGCACCTTTTAATTAAGTATTCTGCTAAAAAATTCCTCGTAATCACAAAATTTCTAATTCTTAAATATGATATAAAAATAATAATAATAGATCTCACTCAAAACTTTTACATCACATTTTACAATTTTGTTTTTCTTCTGGCGGGCAGTGACGGTGAAGACTAGGCCTATTTCTCTGACCTACATTTTCTGTTTGGGTGCAAGGAGCTTCAGCCTGGTCACAAAACAGTGAGCCAAGTGCTGTGCCAACATTTGTATACGTATACAAATGTAGGCTCTGAGTTAATGAATGTTCATTAACATCAGAAAGACGGTGGGTGGTTGGCAGTCACCAGCTAACTTTGGCTTTCTCCGGACTGGAGGCTGAGCGAGAACCCCCTGGCAGCTCTCCACAGGCAAAAACAAACAAAGAGATGAAAGTTGGTTTGTCTTTCAGCCAGACAGACTGAGATATTTCGGTGTGGACCAAAGGGTTGGACTGACAGAAGCTGCTAGCATGGCTAAAAATGATCACATTATCCGTGAACAAATTTTTGCATCTTCGCACATCATTATTTTCTCCTGTCACCAGTTGATATCATGGAAGAAGAGGCTGATCACTTTCATGTTGGAGACTGTAGAGAGTATTAAGGAGACATTTAAGCAACAAGCAAAACATTCATCTTCTAACCACTTCATCCTCTTGAGAGTCGCGGGGGGGCTGGAGCCTATCCCAGCTGACATGGGGCAAGAGGCAGGGTGCACCCTGGACAGGTCGCCAGACTATCACAGGGCCGACACATAGAGACAAACAACCATTCACGCTCACATTCACACCTACGGACAATTTAGAGTTATCAGTTAACCTAGTCCCCAGTCTGCATGTCTTTGGACTGTGGGAGGAAGCTGGAGTGCCCGGAGATAACCCACGGAGAACATGCAAACTCCGCACACCCGGGATCGAACGGGCAACCCTCTTGCTGTGAGGCGACAGTGCTAACCACCACACCACCGTGCCACCCAAGCAAAGCATTGTTCGGGTTTAATGCTTTTCTGCAGCCTTCTCAATATGGTAAAATATATGTCTGGGTTCATAATTTTTTTTCCTCTCTCTTTTTGCTTCTTTAAAAAGAAATTTCTCTTTATTTACCCTATTTTCTCCATCTTATTTTTTATATTTTGTTTTTCAAAAAATGAATAAAATAAGATAAAATACCATAAAACAAAATGAAGTGAAATAAGATAGAAATAAAATAGAATAAGATAAAATGAAATAAAACAAGGCGGCACAGTGATGTGGTGGTTAGCACTGTTGCCTCACAACAAGAGGGTTGCTGGTTCGATCCCGGGTGTGGGAGCCCTTCTGTGCGGAGTTTGCATGTTCTCCCCATGTCAGCGTGGGTTCTATCCGGGTACTCCGGCTTCCTCCCACATTCCAATGACATGCAATTTGGGGACTAGGTTAATTGATGACTCTAAGGTGGCCGTAGGTGTGAATGTGAGCGTGAATGGTTGTTTGTCTCTATCCCCTCTATCCCCTCAAGAGGATGAAGCTCTATGTGTCAGCCCTGCGATAGTCTGGCGGCCTGTCCAGGGTGTACCCTGCCTCTCGCCCGATGTCAGCTGGGATAGACTCCAGCCCCCCCGCGACCCTCGAGAGGATGAAGCGGTTAGAAGATGAATGAAGATGAAAATAAAACAAATAAAAATAAAAATAAAATGAATTAAAATAAAAACCTCCATTTTTTCTGATTTGTCTGTGTTCGTATGAGCTGTAGAAGCTAGAAACTTTTAACCTCATCAGAAAGGTTTTGGTTGTCCTGAAAGTTCAGTTCAGGCTGGGAGGCGGGCAGGGAGGATCCAAACACAGGAGAGCTGGCAGGTGGATTTAGCAAAGATAAGTTATCTGAAGAAAACCAGCTTACAGGAAGGAGATGCATACCAGACAGGCATGCAGGAGCAATCAGCAGATCAAACCAAGAACAAAGGGAAACCACAAGAAAACATGAGTCCGCGATCTGACAACAAGCTGCTGACAGCTGCAGGTATGAAGAGGGTGATGAGATAACTGGGAAGGGATGTGTGAGTGAGGAGGGAAGCCCAGCTGACTGCAAATAGGGCCAAGAAATAGGGACAAATGGCATGTCTGGGAAAGTAAAGCAAAGTACATATAAATACAAAGAAAAGAAGTGATGATATATACACCAAATGAACAAAAGAAACGGTTTTACTGTCCTACTACTGAAGACACATATAACCACAATGTATTCCCCCCAAATAAATACATTCATATCAGACAAAACCAGTGGAAACTGTTTGCCTACTTTCATTGTCTTTATGTTTAATCTCAGCATTTAATTTTTAATGCAGATGTTTTTTTTATTTTTATTTATTTAATTTTGGCTGCACAGGCTTCGATATATGAGTCTAACAGATTTTTGCCTGCCACCAAAAATATGAGTGCCCACCATGAGATCAGTATCTGGAGGCATGTAATAATATTGTGCTTGTGACCTCTAGTGGGCAAAGCCTGAAGGGATGTTTGTCAAGTTGTGCTGCTCAGTGGAAATCCATACTCACACTGCATGTCTGTGAAAAGTAAATTGTTTGGTATAACTTTGCTGATTGATTTTTTTAAAAAAAAAAAATACTGCTGGAGAATTTAATCGGTTCATTGCAAGGCAGTTTAAAACAACTTGTTATTTGATTTCTAGGGTGTTTACTTGATATTTTTTCTGATGTAGGTTAAACCTGCCCATTTACAAGCAGCCCAGAGCTTGTTGTTAAAACTCGTGTTCTTACTCCTAACAAATAACAGTCTCACTGGCAGAGAACTTGAAGACTTGAAGGTTACTTCAATTATTTGTTGCTTTAAGGCCCAAATTACTGAAAGTAATAAGATGACTTACTGTGTAGAATAACACTCTAAACATGCTTGCTGTAAATGTGCACTGGTTCCTCTCAAGCTCCTCAGCAAAGTGATCCAGTTCCACGTCTTTGTGTTGCTCCAGCGTTTACATGTTGGGATCTTCCACCAACTCAACACACTTCAAAGCATTAACAACCATCTGGTGCGCCCACTCGCAGGTCTGTGGGTGAACCATCCAGATCCTCTATGTAGGAGTCAGCACTATAATTTCAGACAGTGACAACCCACCACACAGTGGCCGTGATGCAAATAAACCATGCACACTAAGAGTGAGTTGTATGACAGTTATAATCCAAAATCATCGATATTTCTCACCTCAAAGGGCCCAGAAATTTCAAAAGGGTTTTCACAGTCTGACCTCATTATTCTTGGGCATATCCCAGGACTCTTCTTAAGCATATTTAGCAAGTCACAATCTCTTTTATCTCCTGAAAGATATCCAGCTTAAAACCACATGTATCTGTGTATCTCAGAAGACAACATCAGTGCACATATTCTCAAAACATGAGCCTCGCATTAAGGTGTCTTTGTGGAATCACTCTCCTGTACCACCAACACATATTTATTAACATCCTAATGCTGCATTGATGCTAAATATAGAACAGTGCACCAACATCAACACTCAAGTCTATCTGTCATCTGATGGAAGAAGTACTGAGATATTTAACTCAAGTAAAAGCGTTGACACTACTGTAAATAAAAACACACTTAAACGTTTATTCAAGTAGAAGTATAGACGTGTTTCTGCAAAATGTATTTAAAGTACCAAAAGCATACTACATGTTACTGGATTTTTATTATTGATGCATTAACATTAAAAAGCATTGCAATGGAAGTAGATTTTCTATAACAAAGCTTCACAATTACTTTATGTTTTATATGTGAATCCTGATCTGAAATGTAACTAGTTACAAAAGCTGCTAAATAAATGTAGTGAAGTAAAACAGGATAATATTTCTGTCTAAAATGTAGTGGAGAAGAAGAAGTAGAAGTATAATGTAGCATAAAATCTATACAGTCAAGTAAAGCACAAATACTGTAAATATGTACTTTAAGTACAGTAGCTAAGTAGATCTGAATGATTTAAGTCAGTTTTAATAGATTAACTGCATCATTTGTTTGTGAAGCTTTTTTTTTTTTAGTTTCAATTATTAACATGCAGTAGAAAAAAAAAATGTGAAAAAGTTTCCAGTAAAAACAGGATAAAGTGAATATTAAAGTACCACGTGAACGCCAACAAGTGAGAGCCCTGCCCTGTAACACACCTCCAGTATTACTGCAGGTAATCTAGGTCAGCAAATATAAAAAAAATATATCAAGTCTTGCTAGACGAAACTACAGTACTCGGGGTAAAATACTGCATTATAATGATAGTAACACCCAACCTTATGCATATAACTGAAGGGAAGTACCTTATGCATTTTGTTTGTCCTGCAGTGTGATATCAGGACTAAAGGAAAGTAGTAAATCAACCTTGCTGCAGCTCTATGTTATAACTTTAAAGCGTTTTTCATTGAAATATTGCTGCTTTGATTCCCACAAAGACCTGTAGCTAAAGGACCTCCTAAAACCTTTTAGATCATAGTGTCTTGCATGCAAAATTGACTCCTGTTCCCACATGCTGCCGAAATGGAAATCCTGCCGGAACATTTACAGGTTAAGGTGCATGTGGGGTTTAGGGGCTTTTGACTGAACTTCAACACTGACGTTACCTCCATCAGTGGGCAAGGAAAATGAGTAATGACAATATGCCTTCTGCTGTGACAGTGTTGTATGAATTAACCTGTATCACTAAGATTCATTTCAAAGAGTATCTCTGAAATGTGGCTTTTTAGGGCTATGAATTGTACCTTTTTTTATTTTCATATGCTGTAGCAACCCGGGCACACAGAGATTACATTCAGAGCAGATTTATTAGTGACAATAATGATGATGATGATTAATTATGTGATTATTTTAGGGAAGCATGTGATGTGTGTGTGGGCTTCACGTGTCTTCGAGTTAACTTCACATTTAAAACAAGGCTCTTGCTCTCACAACTTCTCAGGAAAATCTACCTCTACCTCCAGTTTAATGCATTCAATCCGGTTCAAGTTACAGTTTAGTGGGTACAAAAATAGGGCATGGAAGTGGGCTCCAGTGCCTGAAATGAACTCCAACATACCGGTGTAGTACTTCAGATTAGTTATGACTTCCACGAGTACTATGGTGTATTTATGTAATTATTTTGGCTGGAGACAAATAAGAAGCAGATGTATATTTATCACCGTGGTCAGTGAGTGAGAGATTTATTTTTATCCTTTTTGTTTTTCTTTGGTTTTTTTTGAAGGGTGAAGAGCTGTTCTTGCCTATTTACTCAATATGTGTTAAATATTTTTACTTTGAATCTGAAATTAATAAAATATCATCTTCCTTAAATGTCACCAGAGATTTTTTTATGTATCCTAAGATATGTTAGCAATTAATATAACATAAATTCCTTTCTTTTTTAAGAGGAAAAGATGCAGTGTCTTGTTTTATGTGATAAGTTAATATGTTTCTATACAACAACCATGTCTACATTTAAATGATTCCTCACCAATGGACAGATACACAAAATAATATAGAAGTCATGACACAGATTTGTGATTTTTTAATTTTTTTTTATTTTGTGCCGAATTAGGTTCAAATAATTTGCCGAATTAGGTTCAATTCAATTAATTTGCCGAATTAGGTTCAATTCAATTAATTTGCCGAATTAGGTTCAATTCAATTCAATCGTATTCATACATCTAATTATACGAATTATACTTTGCCTCAGTGGGCTTTACATCATACAACATCTCTCTGTCCTTTGACCCTCACATCGGATGAGGAAAACTCCCAAAAAAATCCCCTTTAACGGGGAGAGAAATGGAAGAAACCTCAGGAAGAGCAACTGAGGAGGGATCCCTCTTCCAGGACGGACAGACGTGCAATAGATGTCATATGTAGATGTCCTATAGGACAAAATACCTACAGAGAGAGAGAGAGAGAGAGAGAGAGAGAGAGAGAGAGAGAGAGAGAGAGAGAGAGAGAGAAATAGACAGCAATTACAAGTTAACAATAATAATAGATATATGAACAATAATAATAATAATAATAATAATAATAATAGTAGTAGTATATGATAGTACATACACTCATCGGCCAAAACATTAAAACCACTGACAGGTAAAGTGAATTACTTTAATGTGGTTTTAACATTTTGGCAGATCAGTGTATTTTACATGTATATATTAACATATAATAGTATCTGTATGTGACATTAATACTAATCATGCAACTCCTGACAGCTGACATCAGTTTCACACAGATGTGTCAATAGTGTGTACGCATGTGAAAACATACCCTCACAGGGTATTTCTAAGACATCTACACTGCTGCAGCCGCCGAATGTCTCCTTGGTCCAGGTCCAGAGTCGCTAGAACTAGTTCTTCCGCTTTTTCCTCTTCTGGGGCACTATGATGATGGAAATCAAAGGGACGTTAATGACTCAGCTCTCCTTGGTAGAATCAATAACAATGTGAAACACCTTAATAATTCAGACACAAGTGGAGGTGAGCATTTCCTACCAGGCGTGATGTCGGTGAGTTCTGTGTCCACCTGTGGCATGTCAGAGCCCTCAGCTGAATGGGAAGGGAGCTCCACTGAACTATTTTCAGATAGTTCCTCCAGCAAATCCGATGGACTACACAAATACACAAACACAGAGTTAACACTTTCTTCCCTAATCTGCTCTAATGATGGCCTAACTCCATATCTGATGAATGACATGTCCAGAGGAAATTATCTCACCTTGATGTTTCACTCACCTTGATGTTTCCTCCGCCAACACCAGGCAGCATTCAGGTGGTGCAGGCTGCACCAAGATGACACCCGGAGGTATTTGTGCTGAATCAGATTCATGACACTCACTGTCAGAACCCAACCTGTGGAATTAAGGCACATGCAGGTCAACAAAGAGCTGACTGAGAACGTATCCATCATTTAATGTTTAAAAAAAGACAGACATGGCTTAAATGTGGAGAACAGTCTTACCAGTGTTTACACTCCAACGATGTGCTGACGGAGGGTGTTTGTGGAGATGGAGCTGAGGCTTCCCATATGCTGCTGAATGAAGACAGGCAGCAGTTATTAAAAGGCACAATTAATTTAAAAACAAGAACTCACAAGAAATAATAAATGCAATTAATAGTACTAATCTGTGTTGGATTTTGATCATGATCATAACTAGTTTAAAAAGCTACAGTGTGTGTGTGTGTGCACACTCTTAACGCAGATTCCACTGAGACTACTGCAGATATTAAGCTAGATGGCAAGACATTTAAACTTTATGGGTTCCTGTTAGAGCAGATAAACACTGTCTGATCCATTCTTTACACTTTTGCTTCTGTGTTTTGGGTTTTCAAAAGGCAAAAATACATAAATACTTTTTTTGTTTTAGCTTCAGCACCTTCCAAACCCATTGTTTGTATACTACTCTGGCCCTTTTCATGCTTCTTCTGCCATCTACAAAGTCCTTTCAGGATATCCATAGCTCGTCTGTGGTTAGATATCTTAAACAGAACTTGTTAATTTCTTATAACCTCAGTTTCCAATTTTTGCAGTTGTGAATAATATATATAATTTAAAAAATCCAGGACTAAAATATTTCAAATTTTAAAGTAAAATCCTGACAAAACAGAACCACATCGCAGAAATCTTAAATTTGAGTCTCAACTCGTCCTAATTTAATTTGAGATATCGGAAACAAATTCAAAAAGTCCTGGAGTGTCTTGACATAAATCCTCCAGCCTATTTCTGGGTTCATTTGTATCAGTCACAATTTGATTAAGACGATTCTCAAATTTGAATTGAAATGTAATTAGATATATTTCAAAGAAATGTTCTGACTACACATTAATAGTTTGCAGATCATGTGAACCCTGTCACTCTGATGATACATCAGTTTGCCATATGGGCTACACACAGTTAATATTTTCTAATGATGGCCGAACTCCATATCTGATGAATGACATGTCCAGAGAAAATTCTCTTACCAAGATTTTTCACTCTGGCGGTTGTTGTATGTGACATTAATAATAATCATATGTGTATAATAATAGCATCAGTATGACTAATAATATTAGCAGTAGTAACTACACATCTCCTGACAGCTGACATCAGTTTCACACAGATGTGTCAATAGTGTGTACGCATGTGAAAACATACCTTCATAGGGTATTTCTAAGACTCCACAACATCCGCACAGCTGCGGCCGCCGAATGTCTCCTTGGTCCAGGCCCAGAGTCGCTTGAACCAGTTCTTCCGCTTTTTTGTCTTCTGGGGCACTATGATGATGGAATTCAAATTCAATTAATGACTCAGCTCTCCTTGGTAGAATCAATAACAATGTGAAAGACCTTAACAATTCAGACACAGGTGGAGGTGAGCATTTCCTACCAGGCATGATGTCGGTGAGTTCTGTGTCCACCTGTGGCATGTCAGAGCCCTCAGCTGAATGGGAAGGGAGCTCCACTGAACTATTTTCAGATAGTTCCTCCAGCAAATCCGATGGACTACACAAATACACAAACACAGAGTTAACACTTTCTTCCATAATCTGCTCTAATGATGGCCTAACTCCATATCTGATGAATGACATGTCCACAGAAAATTCTCTTACCAAGATTCTTCACTCTGGCTGCTGTCCTCCACCAAGGCCAGGCAGCATTCAGGTGGTGCAGGCTGCACCAAGATGACACCTGGAGGTATTTGTGCTGAATCAGATTCATGACACTCACTGTCAGAACCCAACCTGTGGAATTAATGCACATGCAGGTCAACAAACAGCTGACTGAGAACGTATCCATCATTTAATGTTTAAAAAAAAAAAGACATATGGGCTTTGCACAGTTAATATTTTCTTCCTTAATCTGCTCTATAGCCTAACTCTATATCTGATGAATGGCATGTCCAGAGAAAATTCTCTTACCTTGATGTTTCACTCAGCCTGTTGTCCTCGTGTAACACCAGGCAGCACTCAGGTGGAGGTATTTGTGCCGCAGCAGGTTTCTGACACTCACTGTCAGAACTCAACCTGTTGAATTAAAGCACACGCAGGTCAACAAACAGCTGACTGAGAACGTATCCAAGAATGTATCATTTAATGTTTAAGAAATTGACATGTCTGAAATAAGGAGAAGAACAGTCTTACCAGTTTTTATACTCCATCGACATGCTGTAGAGTGTTTGTGGAGGCTGAGCCGAGGCTTCAGGTATGCTGCTGAATGAAGACAGGCAGCAGTTATTAAAAAGGCACAATTCAATTAAAATAAAGAGTTCACCAGAGATAATAAATGCAATAATATCACTGACCCATGTTGAATTTTGATAATGATCATGACTAGTTTAAAAAGCTACAATGTGTGTGTGATTTCTGGAGATAGTAAGCTACTTAGCCAGGCATGTTAACTCCACTGGCTCCTGTTAGAGCAGGTAAACACTGTTTCGGCAGCATCACCTTCTAAACTCATTGCTTGTATACTGAATATAGCTCTTACTCTTTATAGCGCTTCTTTGTCTACAAAGTCCTTTCAGGATATCCATAGCTTCCTCTGTGTTTAGATATGTTAAATCTAACTCATATTAATTTATTATAACCTCAGCTTCAGATATCTACAATTGCTAATACTATGTGTAATATAAAAAATATCTGGGTTCATTTGTAGTAGTCACAATATAATTAAGAAGTAAATTTGAATTGTAATGTAACTCCCATTAAAGCTCATTTGCAAACGCAGATACTTACTCAGAGCTAGGTGAAGGTTGCCTCTCGTGATGAATGGATGTGCGAGGACTTGACTGGGGGTAATCCTCTCGTTGGAATCCATCCGAAGCATTGCCTTCAGCAGATCTATGCATTCTTTCTTCTCAGCCGCCTCCACCACGCACAGTTGCTCCATTGGCCACTAATGTGGGGAACAAAGGGCAAATCCAGTAAAGTAAACTTTATGATTCATGAAAAGAGAATCTATTAAAGTCCATCTTCAGCAGCTACAGCACAATCTACATAACTTCCTACCATTTCCAGACAGTCCGGACTGTTGATTCTATCAACACTGCCGTTGTCAGGGTCTAGCCAAGGACCCCCGAACTCCTCATATGTCTAAAATAAAGAAAAGAATATGTCAGGAACATTCTTCATCACACTATCCGAATAAGTTGTGGAAAATGTTAGAAAGTATTATCTTAATTAGATAAGAGAGTGTTGTGGATGAAAAGACTCTAAGTCTTGTCGTACCTTCAGTCTCCATTTGCTGGAATGTCCTTTCACAAAGTATCTGCTTGAGTGCATCCCAGCAGTGAGAAGATGGTCCGAGGGAACACCCAGGAGCTCCACTATGTGCTGCAGCTGGAAACACAACACAACATAACATCAAGATTTGCAACAGGATGCTTCTTATCTCTCCATGGCTATCCAACAGTCAAAGTAGTATTTGTAATAAACTCTGTATGTTGTTTAGCAAAGCCTTATATATTTTGGTACTGAAATGTGTCCGTCGCACTTAGAACCAAAAACTGTCACACACCAAAAATTCGTATTGAATGTGTGGGTAATTTTGCCAATTTTAGACTGTATCTAATTGTGTTTATATTTCCTTAGAGTCTGGCTAGGTGTTCCCAGGCCTCCAGCGTGTCCTGGGTCTGCCCAGGGGCCTCCTACCAGTGGTTCGGGCATCTGTTCAGTATGCCCAGGAGGCATACTGAACAGATGCCCGAACCACTTCAACTGACTCCTTTCAACGTGAAGGAGCAGCAGCTGTATTCTGCTGGAGGTCATGGTCATAGCTCCAAGAAAACTTCATGGGGCACCTTTAAGGTCTAGAGCCAATCATTGTTTAGATCACAAAGTGATGAGTGCAGCGGTGCTAGATCTTTTAGAAGGACAGAAAAAAGAAAGCAGTGAGTGACTTACTACAATAAAGTCAAAATGTCCAGGGAAGATCAAACGACCAAGCAGAATTCTTGCCATCACAACTCCCAGAGACCACATGTCGATGGACTCTGAAAATGGCAGGCCCAAAAATATTTCCGGAGCCCTGAATATGAAACAAATGTGGACACAAAATTAGGCACACTGTCATATTTGTGCAGATGGCAGAAATTTCCTTCAAACTAGTAGAATTGTGATTTGTGTAGCTCACCTGTAGTTCATTACTTGGCGAAGCTGTCCCTGCTTCACCGAACTGGATGGAAGAGCCCTCCCAAAGTCAATAAGCTTCACCCTGAGGGGCTGTGCATTACGATCCACCAGCATGATGTTATCCAACTTTATATCTGCGTGAATCACTTTGATGCTTTCCAGGGCGTTTAATGCTAAGGCCAGCTGTGAGTGCAAAGATCAGCGATGACAGTCAGACAATGGAGCAAAACTCACAGCTCTTAGATTTTAGTGTTGTGACTGACAGTACTGTAACCTTACCTGCTGGACCACACTCCTGACGTCACATACATTCAGTCCAGTGTTGGTGTTGATGTAGTGGTTTAGAGTCACGTCCAATGACTCAAAGGCCAGAGCGGTGCGGCTGTCGGTTAATGTAACCGGGCCAATGAACCTGGCAATGTTCCACTTGTCCAGGTTATTCCGCTTAAAGAGGGTCAAGAGAGCCAACTGGAGACAACAAAATACATGACAAGTTTGACACTCAGTTTTGATACACAGCTGACATGTTTACATGCACTAAAGGCAGGAAAGCATTTTTGATATTTAGATAAAAGCCATATAACCATGCTAATGATTAAAGGGACCTACTTCACTGGCGATGCTGCCCCTGTGTGGGATCTTTAACGCTACAGTCTCTTTGGTGTCCTTTTTCATGCATTTGACCACCACACCAAAGCTTCCTGCTCCCAAACGTTCCAGCTTTTTATAGTCTCTGGGGACCAAGCGGTTCAATGAAGATTGTCCCATCATGAACCAGTTATCTTATGGAGAGAGAGAAGAACAGATCGTTAGCTCATGTTAAACAGCTCAGTGTTAAATCTACTAACTTTTATGAAAATAACTTGATATCATATTTGTTAAAACTATCACTATATTCTAAAAGAAGTACAGATAATGTGTTGAAAAAAAAAAAAATCATGTCCCTCCTCTACCTACTGCCTCTAGTGGCGTTTGCTAGAATCTGACCGTGGCGCCCAGTAACAGCCAATCAGTGCTAAGGAGTCTCTAACACAGCTGTCAATGTTAGTCGCCTGTGAATTGCAGCCTGTCAATCTAGGCAGGGCTGACAAAACGTCTGAATATGCCTGAAGATTCTGTCACTGTACTGTTTATTTCTCACCTCAAATGTTTTCAAAAACATATTTTAGGGTGCTTTCAGACCTAGACTTTGCCTGCCTTGGTCCGAATCAGGGACTAATTTTGTTACAAATCTGCAGAATTGCCTTGAGTTGCTTTGTGCGCTCATGGCAGCATTTACAAGCAGACCAGATCAAAATGCCTTTTGCGAGAAAGCTGCTCTTGTTTGGACAAAATTTCAATGCAGGAAAAATCCAGGAAGTAAACAAAACATTGACGAAGTGTTAACATGCAAGATAAATGTGACACTTTCTAATGTCACAATGGAGGAACAACTACGCCGGTTGATGTTAGCGCTGGTCATCGTGTACTATATTGCTTGCATTGTTCATTTTAGTCAGACCATACAGTTTGAAAACGAGGCGCGGCTCCAACTAGAAAACAATGTTTTGAAGCATTGGATGCATCGAATGTGCATATTAAGGCAGTACAGGAGGAGGTGCACATTAATAATCCTCTGGGACTGTAACATGCTCCTGTTTAACACAAACAATGCGAAATGCGGCTGCAATTGGTTCGAGGTTGAAACACATTCTCACCACAAACGAACCGCACCACAGACTGGGTCTGGTTGTTTTGTTGTGCACCCTAGTGCGCTTGCTGTGTTCACACCTGTCCAAATGAACCGGACTTAGGTGGCAAACAAACTCAAGCTTGATTTACCCGAACCAAACAGGGTAGGTGTGAAAACAGCCATAGTGTACTGTTGAGCTGTTAAAGGGGAAAGTTTGCTGTGACTGGTGGGCACTGCTTGGTAATCATTTTAACTGTATCCAACACGGTGGCCAGGTCACAAGCTCTCTCATTTTACAGTCTAACACTAAACTTAAATATGTTTCTTAAAAAACATTTGAGGAGAGACATAAGCAATGCAGTAACAGAATCTTGATTCAGATTTGATAAGAGCTGCCATGTCTGTCAGTTTGACCCCAGTTTGTGGAGCGATTGACATGATTGACAGCTGTGATACAGACTCCTCGGCTCTGACTGGTTGTTTTCTGCTCACATGCAGTAAAACTAGTGCTTCAAGGCAATAAAGTGGGTAGAGGAGTACGATTTTTTTCACAGATAATCCGTCTGATCTACTGCTGTGTGAATACACAGGAAACAATTGTCTCTGAATTTTCAGTATGAACATCTCAAAAAACAGCTCATACTTCTTGTTCATGTAAGCACGACTTAAATTGTACATCGCTGACTCACCAAGTTCTCACTGGTCTACACAGTGTTGGGAGTACCTAGCTATATGTAATTAGTTATGGACATTTTTCTGCTTTATTGACCAGTTTAAAACATTTGTTAGAAAAGTAATCAACTGTACTAAATTACTTTACACCGATGGAGTAATTAAAACAGTCACAATACTCATCATATTTTTAACAGGTAACTAGTAATATGTAGTCAAAAACAGTGACTTACCTGCGTCTGCTAAGATTCGTCGAGTTAGTCTGTTGTGTGGATCAGATCTGACTCCTATTTACTGTGTCTGTGTCTGAGTTTAGAACATCACACCATGTTCTAGAAACCATGTTCTAGACACTTTGCTCCAGAATTCCGATGCTCAAAGACATTCTGCTTAACATGGTTCCAAATATGCTAATGAGTTACTATGAGTTACTGAAGGTCTCCAGCTGACAGTGAAACCAAAAGCTAATCTTCATCACTACGAGGACTTTTCTGCTTAGCACGTTCAGTTACTAAAGCAAAGGGGTTCGATCACCGAATGAACTAACACAATAACACATTGAAGCTACAGTTGGTCACTTTTAGAAAAATACCATGTAGTCATTTTGAGTCTCTAGTGATTTTGTGTCTTTTTCTTGTTGCTTTGTGCCTCTATGGTCATTTTGTGTCTCTTTGTGGGCATTTTGTGTCCATTTATAGTCATTTTGAGTTTCTTTATAGTGATTTGTGTGTGTGTTTGTAGTCATTATGGTCTGTTTGTGATCATTTTGTGTGTGTTTCTTTGTACTACATTTGAGTCTCCTTGTAGCCATTTCAAGTCTTTTTGTAGTGATTTTAAATTTCTTTGTAGTCGTTTTGTGTCTCTCTGTTCTTTTTGTGTCTCTTTTTGGTAAAATAAATCTTGGGAAAAAGAAAAAAAAAATGCCACTGATTTTGGCATTTTAATGGGACTACAGGTGCCCAGACAGTTTTTTTCCCCATATGTCCATTAGATTTCAACACAGAGTAACTATTAAAGACAAAATGTACAGGTTTCTACATGTCACTCCATGTCTGATGGATGTAAAAATAGGCATCTGTTTGCTAAGACATAAATTGACTTTGAAGGATGTTTATGTATGTTTGCATGTTTGATCTTGGAGTGTGATTCAGCCAACCCACCTAGTTGCAAAGTAGTTTGCATTTGCCTTATCAAATGTTTTTAAGTGCATCACCTCATTGATTCCAATCCAGATGCTTGTGAAACGTGTCCAGTGGACGCAGCTGCTGGTAGCGACCACAACTCTAGCTCGTTAATGCAAATGGTCCAACAGGAAAAAGTTTTGCTGTCTTTTTGGTCCAGGTAGGAGTTTTCAAGCAGTGAAGGGTGGGGGAAAGAAGAAGGGGAGCAGGAGGCCTAACGTCAGGACTCACTCGTACCACGGAAACCAATCTGGTGAACTGTCATCTGTCCAGCCACCAGTCCACACTCCATATTTGGTCCGGACGGGGACTCGAGCAGGCGACTCTCCGGTTCCCAACCCAAGTCCCAATGGACTGAGCTACTGCCGCCCCCAATTATAACTCAGTAATTGAGGTTGGTTGGAAGCACAGTTAAACATACAGTACCTGGGTTAAAATCATGGAGCAGTGATTTTACAGTAAAATGACATGTAGGTTACTTGGTGACTCTTAATTGGCCGTATGTCAGCAGTTGCCGGTTCGGTTCTCTGTGAGATGATGTGCTGTTATAGTCACATATGGATCCACTGACCTCCAGGGGCCACAAGTTAAGTCCAGGGGTCACAAGTTAATGCCACCATTCCTGCTGTACTCAAAAATTCCTCAACTTTATGATTCAAAAGCCTTTGTTTTCAACAATACTGTATGGAAGCAGATCTTTGCACATGAGGTAGGTGATCGACTGAGTAATTTAATCATCTAGTAAAGTCTAGATGATTTAAAACCCCAAAACACACGTTAATTATGGCTTAATAGCAACAATTTCAAACATGAGTACACAAATCGGTTTCACTATAACTTGCAGCATTCACAGACAAACACTTGTCTTTTGTTGGACACATTTTCCCCACCAGTTCAACATGCTAATGTTTTTAGCACAAGACTATGGCATTTTACATTGTATGAATTAGCCTAGTGGCTAGCTGTGTTACCAGTAGCTGTTCTACTCATGTGAAGCCAGGGACAACAGCAACAAGCTAATGAAAAAAAAATTCTGCTCCATTACAACTCACAAGGTTCATTGACAAAACAACTGTCTTAACATGTTTTCCCAAAAAGTATATCGTGCTAACGTTATTAGCACAAGCCTATGGTATTTTACATTGTATAAATTAGCCTAGGGACAAGATTTCCACCGCTCATATTAAGCCAGGATAAATCACACACAAGACTTCGAATTATAATTTCGTGGAGGCATCATTGTCCTCACAATTTAGTTTCTTATCTGTGATATAAAAGTAAAAACAAAAGCTATTTTTTGAATGAGGGAAATGGTTTCAGCTTACAAAAATAGACAGGAGGTCTGCATCACTGTGACACAGAACTATAAATTCCACCTGAGACCTCTGCTGATCTCACTGGGGGAAAAAAATCAGCACCATCTACTGAACTGAAAAAGCTATTGATTTATTATTCTAGTACCAAAAGTTGTATTAAAATGTGTACTTGCAAAAATAAATAATGTATATGTAACCCACTGCCTCTACACGTCCGTCGCCAGACTCCCTTTACACCTCCCCTGGACCCTGCGTTGTGATTTTTCTTTACAGTTGTGGTGACGTGTCGCGCAGAGAGACGGAGGCACCAGACACAGGATCTGGGATTGTGGTTGAGACCTTGACTGTAGTTTAATTTCACAGTAACACTCAGTAACATTTATGCTGCTGGCTGTCACAGTGGCTGCTGATATCACATTCCAAACAAAATCATCAATCTTGCAGGGCAAAAGAAAATAAATGTTTTTTAGGAAATTAATCTTGTACTCAAACAATAATTAACATAGAAAAATGATACATCAAATAAAAATAAAACTCATGTTGAACTAAATATGACTCTCTGAATGGAATAAATGACCAACTTAAAACCTTAAAACATACATTCTAACTTAACAATTAACAAAAAAAGTTAATGCCACATCCTGCCAGGCTTACACAGTATCAATCGTCAACTCCTTTACAGCACACTAGCCACACTCATAGCCTCACCTCAATAACATCATCAAAAAGTAAAAAACTCATTTAACTTTTATCAAACCTTTTTGCAGACTGTAGGCTGAAATGTTAATAAACAGCAACAGTGAACAAATTAACAAAATGTGTGGTTTTACCGCTGATATTATGAAATAATGCAGGACGCTGTTACAATGCTTACCTTGCAGGGCAAGAGAAAATAAACTTGACAACATGCAATCCTGAACAGAGCAAATCTCAAAGTGGTGTCCTGCCAGGGACAAAGTGAACTGCCACATTTGCTGCAAAACAGACAGCACAACGGCACTCCTACTGGCTTTAACAGGCAGCTTCCTTACATATACAGTATAATAAAAGATTGATACTTGGCGTCCACATATCGATACAATATGGCAATGAAAAGTATCGCGATAATATGTTGCCCCCCCCAAGGCCTTAAAGGGATAGTGCACCCAAAAATGAAAATTCAGCCATTATCTACTCACCCATATGCCGATGGAGGCCCTGGCGAAGTTTTAGAGTCCTCATATTCCTTGCGGAGATCGGCGGGGGGAGCGGCTAGCACAACTAATGGCAGACGGTGCCCCAGACTAACGTTCAAGAACACAAAATTGAATCCACAAAGTGTCTCCATACTGCTCATCCATAGTGATCCAAGTGTGCTGCAGCCCCGACATAAAAAGTTGTTTTGAAAAACGTCATCTGTTTTTAGCCTCACTGTAGCCTGCCCAAACTGACGGTGTTAGCTAAGGGTAACGTTAATCGGATGTGTTAGCTTTTATTAGTTTTCCATAAGAAGATAATGTAGGACAGGCGCATATACTTCTGCCTGAGCCTTTATCAAATACCTAACGTTACGTACGGTGTATTCTTTTTATGTTTACATAAGAGTGTTATTATTTTATAATTTAATTCCTGTTTATATGTATGCTGTGTGATGACAGACTAAAATAGGACTCCTACTTCACTGCTATTGCTACTTCTGTCAGCGTTTAAGGCATATATTATGTTTAACTTGGAACTATGTCACAGTCACACTATAGAGGCTAGACAGCTTAAAAATGCTGTTTCAGCTTTTCTTTGAATGTTACATTCATAAACTTAATCGTACAAGACCAGAACATTGCACAATGGTTTAAACCCATACAGGAGTATATCACAACACCTGTTACCACTGAATTAATGATATCATTTACCTCTGATTTAAAAATATTATCTTTATATGGAACGTTGAGTTTACTTATTTTAAATTGTGTCTTTTAGGTGATCCTGAAAGAGCCCTGTGAAGTTTCTGCTGTCACAAGACTCCACGAGTGAGGTAGCTAGAAATTACACGAGCAGCAAATTATATTGTGGCTGCTCCTTTTCTTAGTTGTGTATGTGTGTCATGTTTTCTTCTTGCAGGGTTTGCTGTTCCTAAAGCTATGCCTTTTTTCAGCTCCAGGGATGGGAACAAAGTGACCACCCTTTGCTGAGTCACTTTCTTTAAATTGTACTTCTTTCTTAATCCCAAATTTATTGTGCAAGAGCCCTCTCTGCTCTCTTTCTTAGGAGTGTCTCCATCCTAAATTGCTTCCTTAGGTCCTCCACACTCACCCTGTCATGACTGGCCCCTGGCTCGCTGGTTCCTGGATCATCTTCCCTGTCAAAGTGGCTTCTTCAGTGGCAGCCACTGACTGACTGGCCCCTGGAAGTCTGCTGACCTTTCCTTCATCCTCTGCCTGCAGACTGCCTCCTGGTACTTCCATATCATTTTCAGATTCTGCCTTAATTTCTCCCTCATTCTCTGTAATAATAACAAGGTGTTGTTGCAGTTAATATGCATTTATGCTGCCTTTACATTAGCTCTTTCATCTCCTGTTTAAGGGTACACTGCACTCCAATAAAAAAGACTGTATCTTTATGTGAAACAAATCATCTGCCACACTCCTGGGGTCCGTTTCACAAAGCAGGTTTAGTGAAAACTCAGAGTCTGTTAACCCTGAAATGAGGGAAACTCAAACCAGAGAAAGAGGGGTAACTCTAGCCTGTTTCAGAGACAGAGGTAACTTAAGCTCTCGGTCAGTTACCGCAGACTCTATGAATCTAATTAGGCACAGTAGGTGGCGACTTTGTTCACTAACATGGCATGTCCTTTTGATAACGACCCCGTGGATGAAGGTGCAGCATTACTGCGCAGAGAATTAAATATTCGTCGGGAGATGGTTATCAGACCGCGCATAGTATTTCCAGACAATTATCTTTTTGAGCTGTACCGTTTCACGTCACAGTCCATCGTCTACATACACAACCTAATCCGTGCTTACATTTGCACCAATCGTAGTCATGCTCTCATCCCAGCAGATAGTGTGTGTTGCGCTGCGTTTCTTTGCAAATGGAAGTTTTTTGTACAATGTCGGAGATGCTGAGCACTTGAGTAAGACAACTGTATGCAGGGCGGTCAGAAAAGTGGGCTCGTTTTACAGGCACCTGCCTTCTTTCTGTTGGCTCAGTCGAAGTCTGTGTTAGTTTAAATAGGCTTAATTATTTAACAGAACATGATATAGATGAGGAGACATTTATATGTGTGAGAACAGCATTATGTTGGGGATAAAACAACTGCACAGTCAAACAGCCACTTAATATTTACTTTACAATGTAAAACGTGATCAAAATGAGGAATGTTTGGACAATGTTTTTGTATTTCATCCTAAACTGCTGCCAAGTGCGCTTCTCCCCCGCGGGATTGCACCTAAATGAAATAAATTAATAGACTACCATTCAAGCACTTTCCCCCTGTAATATTATTGTGATTGCAAAGCCTACATTTAAACTTATGCACTTCTGTTTGAAAACATGTGCAAACTCTCCGTATAAGCGCATTAAGATTTCTAATTCTAGTGGGGTGAAAAATGCAGCCCTCCTCTTCCCCGTTGCCATGGTGACTCGTGGAGTCGTGGCTCCATTGATGCTGGCTTTGTATAGTTGTGGTGCACGCGCTTAACTCCAGGTGAAACTACTCCAAGTTGATTAAACTGATTCAAATCAGCTGTTCAGGAAACTCAGAGTTTCCTGTCTCAGAGTAGATCAACTCAGAGTTCAGGATTAGACTCAGAGTTTGTTGAACCTGCTTTGTGAAACGGACCCCTGGAGTAACAACATGTAAATAAAGTTTATTTCTTTAGCAATAGATGAAGATGCCTGTAGATTATCCGTGACATTGCCCGGTTCACTCTGCAATGGATTATTCCACAAGCCATCAGATTTTTAAATATGGACAGGAAATAGGATCCAGCCAATCTGGCCAGAACATTGGGTGCAAATGGAGATACTGTATGGAGTGTTCATGTTTATGTTGTTTCAAGTGTGGAATGATGTGTTGTTTTTCCCCCCACTACAAATCAATTTCCTTGTAATAAAGCCAATTTACTTTTACACCAGATACGCCTCTTTTTTAAATTGTTCCTGTTCGGGGAAGTCAGAGTGAGTCAAACACTACACTGATCAAATATTCAAGGTTTAATAATCATAACAATAATAATACATTTTATTTAAAAGCACCTCTCTTGACACCCAAGGACACTTTACAATCAAAGACAGTAAAACATCAAAAAACACCAATAAAACAACAACAATAAAAATAAAAAACAGGGAAGGCTAATAATAACAATAAGAGTAACTTCATTAAATTGTCTGTCAGCTCATTTATTATTTGCAAAAGAATTAAAAAGCGTGATGGCTGTAGGCATGTAGGATCTTCTGTATCTCTCTGTTCTGCATTGAAGAGAAAGAAGCCGTCCACCGCTGTTTGTTTTTTTGTTCCATCAAGGTGTAGTATTCACAAATAGCCTACATTAATCTCATGTAGCTACATAAGAGATGCATTGCACCAGATTACATTTCAATTGCTAATTTATCTGCAGTCCATGAAGCTAACACAAAGCTTTCCCTCCAAAGAAACAGAGAAAACTTGTCTAATTACGCTTTTAGTTGTCATCCAGCCACTCAGTACACGTAACTGACATTGATAAGGCTAAAGTTTATCAGCGAGCCTTTTGAGAGAGAGAGAGAGAGAGAGAGAGAGAGAGAGAGAGAGAGAGAGAGTGTGTGTGTTTTGCAGCCAACAAAGACACATTTTACAAGTTTTAATTAGTTAAACAACTTTGAGAAAGACATTGAAACAACAGGTGCATTTATCAACAGTCACTAAACAGAAGTTTAGCTAGACAAGTTCACACTGGTTTGTATTTCTCCCACCTCAGGGTGCAGAATAGTCTGCGCTATGCTGTTCAGAACAAACCTGCATTTTTTCCAAGTCCCTGGCACAGACCATCACCTTCATACCGTAGAGCCACTCTGCCTCTCCAGCGGTTCATCACAGTCCACACACCGGTTACCTGCTGTGGGCACAGAAGCCTCGCGATAAACGAGGAGAGGGACACCGAGCTTGGCAGCAGTAACAGAGCCTTCCCTAAACTCCCATTAATATTCCATATTTTCATGTTTGTTTGTTTTTTATTACATTTGATTTATATTATTGTTGTGTAATTCTAGGCCTTTATTCTGCATGTACAGCAGCCTACATACTTGTACCTCTATTTAATTTTACTTCCTCTGTATATTTATTTTAGCATGTATTGAAATATGGTTTAAAGCCCTTTACAGTTTACTATGTATGTATTCATTTTACTTTGTATATTGGGCATCTTTGACACACACACACACACACACACACACACACACACACACACACACACACACAAAATGTCTCCATATGTATGTATATGTGTTTGTTGAACATCTGTATTATGTTTGTATGTTTTTGCCACTGTTTTATTTTCGTTGAAATGATTTAATTCAAACCAACAAAATATGATACGTAAAGGGCAACAAGCATTTTAATATCCAGCCCTTGTCACAGTTGTCTCATATCTAAGCAGTAATACAAATCATCCATTCATTATATATCTTCACTTAAGATAAAGATTCAAGTGGGAAAGGCAATTTTTTCTTAAAATAATTTGATAGTGAGTTCCTCAGCTGGTTAGGCTCTGTAGGTAGATATTTAAGGGACTAATTTAAGCATGCAGATCTTATGAAACATATCATTACACTGAGGAATATGATGTATATAAGTGCCATATTAGTGAAAATGTTTTACTCTTAGCAGTATGCAATCATACAAGTGCTAATATTTGTGCTACCGTAAAATAATGTCAATAATAATATAGAGATGCAGACACAGAACTTGTTGTTGGAACGGAGATCCTGTGGGACCCCCGTCAGCTCTGGCTGCTCACTGCTCTTTCTCTTCTCCTTCCTGAGGCAGCATTTGGTTTTGGTTTTATCTTAGTTTCTACACCCTACAACATCACACACTGCACTGTTTCACTCATGCCCTCACCTACACCACTGACTTTACTGACTGCAAACACCATGTTTAGTTAGATTCTTTTTCTTATGTTTATTCTTTAGTAAATAAAATCCTTTAATTAGTTTTCCTTGTGTATGTGTCTCCCTCTTTGTCATGGCCATGCGGCCTGGTTCGTGACACACATTGCATGTTAAATAATTATATGTAATCTAATATAAATAGATATTAAAAAGTAAAAATAGCAATACCAAAAAAAAAAAACAAAAACCAGCAGTGCATGTGGCCTTGTAGTATTATTTGTACAAGGAGTAGCAGTAACAAGTAATTAAAGATGAATTATCATCTATCATTTACCCATAATTTTACCTCCTAGAAAACATTACAGGAATAGTTTACCCAAAAATGGCATTTTGCAGATCTATGAGGCATGCAGTGTTACCTTTCATAAGGAAAACTATTTTTCTCTCATGGCTCCAAGGAAAATATATTGATTTAATGACTGATTGGGGGCTGTGTTTAACAACAGTAAAACTACATCAAAACATCCATCTATAAAATCTCTGACAACTCATGCAGTACAATCCAAGTCTTATGTATCCAGTCGTACACTCAGTACTTCCCAATTACATGCATTTTGTTTGGGGTGAAGTATGCCTTTAAGTAAAGAAAATCCATGTTGCACCATATCTGATCAGGTGAGATTTTTCTAATAAATCTAAACTTCATCTTTCAAGCTGTGAGTTTTCAGGCCAAACCCCTGTGAATTAGGGTCCATTCACTATCGTATGGATATCCGTCTTCAGATATCAGTGTTTGCTGTGTATCAGCAGTCATAGAGAAATCAGGAGTCATAAAAACTAAAGCATGCGGCGTGGGCGTGATTGATAGGTTGATAGGTGGGTCTACCTGTCTTATAAGAGGCTGGTTGAGCTCTGTTTCTGGCATCATCCTTCACAACCCTCAATTTTATTCAGGCACACTCTGACAGCTACAGTACAGTCACAATGTTGCTTGCACCTGTTTTATTTTTGTTTGCATCTTCCATGACGATTGTCTCAGGGGCAGGTATGTTGTCTAAGAAGAAAAACAAATAATTGATTCAGTATTTTAAAGATGTACTCAGTGTGCAGAGGCTTTTTGTAGCATTTTGTTTCCTAAAATGTTGCATGATATGAAATACTGATGTTTGGGCTTTTTATTTACAAATGAGAAATTTCAAACACATATTTTCTCTTAGTATTCTGTAGTTTGGATTTGTTCTTGCCGTTTTTATTTTTCGATTATGACTTATTTCAAATCTGTTCTTGTAGATTGGTGCTACCAGACCCAAAATACATGCAGTCACGCCTGCACAGGTAAACCTCAAGATAAGCTGCTGATCAAAATATTTTTTAAACAAAAGAAGAAAACATAAAGTAGTAAAATTACTTTTTTCACCCTCCTGCAGGTCCAGCGGTATGGGAAGTGGTTTCACAGCACTGCAATGGCAGACGTCAGTCTCCAGTTAACATTGTTACAAGGAGAACCAAACCAGATGAACGTCTCACTCCTTTTGAGTTCATTGGCTATCAAGAGGCTTTTCATGGACGCCTCCTAAACACTGGCCACACTGGTACGTCTTTGTAATAAATGTAGTATCATTTACAGAAGAAGATTTGGTAAAAGGACAATAAGTCAACTAATGATTTTAAATCAGCTGTAAAATTGTCATAAGGCAGTTACCTTAGCCATAAACCACTGAGGTAATAATCTTATATGGTGTACGGGGCGGCAAAAAGGATGATAATATGATTATGATACAATAAACTAGAATTCCCGCCTTACAGTTGTGTGCCTCCGCAAACCAGTCAAGTTGCAGTTACAGTTTGCATCCAATTCTGTCCAGACTCATATGTAGCCATGACAGTAGACTATGCTTCAAATATGGATGTTGCTGCAAAGTGGTTACATCTTCTGAAGCATGGATGCTTCACACACATCTTAAACATGGCAGCACAGAAGGTCAATACAATCTGCACAGTTTCAAGATCAGTGACACCAATTTAGTATCTGACCGAATTCTTGAGTTATGATGTTGAATAATGGCCAGAAAACTGTTTTTGCAAAACATTATGATGTCACAGTGAAGCTGACCTTTGACCTTCTGGATATAAAATGTCTTAGATGTCTTTGTCATAATTAGCATATAAATTCTATGAACAGGTTATGTGAGTTCATCACTGAGTCCTAGTGGGTGTTTCTGACAAATTTGAAGAAATTCCCTCAAGGCAATTTTGAAATACAGTTTGAATACACACTGAATACTGAAGCATAAAGATGGACAAAAGATGAAATGTGCAAAGAAGATACTTGAGCCTGAAGAAGCTGCAAAACATTGATAATCCTCTAAATTGTGAACTTTAGCCATTCAGAAAAGGCCCTTTGTAATCATTACCAGAAGCATCTGTTTTATTTGACTGAATTTTGAAATGATGACTCAAATTATTTTTCTAGTTCAACTGGATTTGCCCTCCGATATAAGGATCGAAGGAGGAAAGCTGGCTGAACCATACAAGGCACTTCAGCTTCACCTGCACTGGGGTGAAAATGGAGGCCCGGGATCAGAACACACCCTTGATGGAGAACAGTTTCCAATGGAGGTAAGAAATATAGGGATGGAAGTGTGTTACTGCAGCACCACTTGTGATAAGACCATTTTATGTTCTGTATTCAAATAAATGAACTATGGAATTATTTTATGCCACCTACAGATGCATATTGTGCACATAAAAGAAGACTACGACTCTTTGTCCCAGGCTGCAAGAGACCGCACAGGCGTGGCTGTTCTTGGATTTTTCTTTAAGGTGATTTTATTTGATTATTTCACAACAAAAAGTAGAGATCAGCTTAAAATTGAAGTCTGTTGTGAGTAAGATGAAAATCAAGACAATGTATTTTGTGATGGACAAGCATCATTCTTTTGAAAATGTAGTCGAGGTGCAAACACGTCATGTCATAGATCTGATACCCAGGTTTGATACGCACAACATTTTATAGTTGGACTTGATCAACTGGCAGCAGTCGTTTGCACTTTTTAAAGCTGTTGCATATCTGGAACAGGGGAGTAGGTCTTACTTACACTCATGGTAGAAAGATGGAGAATTATATGAGTACAATGTTGCTAATGTGGTAAATTAGATCTAAAAAGAGCTCAGGAGTCTTAAGATTCAACTTTGATGAATGTTGAGAGAAATGTTTAAAAATAAAAAGGCCCCAGAATCATGCCTTGAGGTACACCAAAAATATTTAAGCTCCAGAAACATTGTAAAAGTAAGAAATTGCAGTCAGTAGGTTGCAGTTCTCCACCACCGAGCTGGTTGCAATCATTCAAGACAATTCTTGTAATTTTAGCAGAGGTGTTTCAGAAGCTAAAAAAAAAAAAACATACACCTTGTCCTATTTTTGCTGGTAATCTGTTTCACAGAGCAGATGTAGTTAACCTACTAACAAGCACTGTATGTGAAATATAGATACAACATAATTATGAAGACTTAATATATTCTAAATAAAGGCAGGCAGCAATTTTCAATCTATGTCATTCTTAACTGGACTTTGAACAGTATTGTGTTTGTAGGTGACAGCACAACAAAACAGAAAATAACAACAATAAATACAAAACAGACAAAGACAAGGAAACATTTAACTGTCTATTTAGTCACATATGATAGAAGCACAATTATCAAGGAAAATGACCACATCAAAACCCAAAATTAGGCACACAAAGCAATCTGCATCTGCTCTGGTGTGGTATGACGCCGTGCAGCAGACGGAACAAAACAAAGTCGCAGCAGGACCCCAGGAAGTGCACCAGGCTTTGAAGCTAATCTTCGTAGCTTCATAGTGGCATACGTGTGTATAAAAAATATGCGGCTGATTGGTTCAGTAGTTTGTGAGATTACCTGTGTGTAGACAGATGGGAACACACTCTAGCACCAGTCACACTCACTCACTCACTCACTCATTCACTCACTCGCTCACTCGCTCACTCACTCAGACACACGACCAAACACATGATTGCTTCTAGGCTTGCGCCCAGCGGAGATAACAAAGCGTTCACCAGAATCTGCAGTCACCAGTTGATAAGAAACTTTACAAGGGACAGTTTTAATGTTGTGATAATAAAAAAAAACTGAGGGCAAAAAATTATTGGCATCTGTTTGAACAAAATCACAGAGAGTATGATGCCCCAACTTACACAAAAATATGATTGCTGTAGCTTCCTGTGTAACTTCTAACATTTCATTCTGTCATTTCAGGAGTCCAAGTCTGCAAATAAGAAATTTGATCCACTTCTTAATGCCCTGAAATACATCACACAACCCAGTAAGTCATAGGTTATCTACTGACATGGAAAAATAAGATAACAGCGCTTTATTATCTTCCAGCAGCATTGTCTATAGTGCCCTAAATGTACTGCTGATTGTTACAGCATCAGACTAAAGTGCGATTGTCATTAGGTAACATAGTGTCACAAAACATTTTGATCTAACACCTCAACAATAAATCGATTAAAACAATAACGTTGTCGCCTTGAACCTATTTGTCGTCCAATATTAAATTTATAGCTAACTTTATTGTTGTGTTAATATTTTATAAAACCAGCCAACAGCACGATACTGAAGAGTGTGTCCCTGGAAATGTTGATTCCTCCCCAGAAGAATATGACCAAATACTTTCGCTATGACGGCTCCCTCACGACACCCAACTGTGCTGAAGCTGTCATCTGGAGCTTGTTTGAAGACACCATTCCTCTGAGCAGGAAGCAGGTAATTATTTTCACAGTGTGATATAACTTAACCAGAGGAGAAACCAAACCGATCACATTCACTGAAATACTGGTGTCGGACAGCTGTTGCCTACTTTACAATGACAGAGTCAGATCCTACATTCAACATGACATAAACTCATTATATTCCTGTGGTTGAGTAAAAACTCTTTTCCAAAATAGAAACTTTTCAGTATGCACAATGGTTTCATTGTCATTGTTTTCAGTTCAATACACCAGCACATACTGAGCAACATCAGCCTTCATTTGGAGCTGTGTGTCTGGCTACCCAGTCAATGTAAGGTCCAGACACACCAAACTGACATAAACAAACAAACAAAAAACTAAGCACGATGAAGGCCAACTGTTGCATTAGCTTACGTCAGGAAAGAGCTCTCCTTACCAGCAGGTGGCAGTAGTCTGTATTCGTCATTAAAAAAAGGGAAACCCAAAGACCAACAGAATGGATTCACCACAGCAGAATATAATTTTTTTTTTTTAATCTGGCCCTCTTGACTTTAGTTGTTTGCTCTTGTGCCCCGACTTGAACTGCCAATCAGACTGAATGCATTCACCGATGGGCTCCGCTCTGTCTGACGCCAATTCAATAATCTGAATTGGCCAAAATAAAGCCCAAAAAGACAGACTAGTGCCAATGGGACACACTGCAAAAACCAGGGTGACAGACGCACACCAACGGCCTGGCATTGACAATGGCAAACAATCGTCTTGGTGTGTCAGGGCCCAAAGTCCAACACGCTTTTAGCTTCACTATTTTTATCAACTTGTCACCAACTTTGTGCCTGAGCAGGTAGTGTAGAGAGGATTTTCAGAGTTAGAAAAACAACTTCCTGTTGCCTGATGACAGCTGTACAAATGAATCAAAGCAGAAAGTGTCAAATTGCTCTGTAGAAATGAGGTTCGATTTGGGTTCAGTACTACTGTACAAGCAAATTCATTGGATTTGGTCCACTGTCAATACAAAAATGTTTATTTTCTACCTCTAATTGCATCCACCTTCTTCACCTGTTGTGATTTCATTTTTGTTACAGCTCACTGCATTCTCAAAGCTGAAGTTTTCTGATGGACAGCAGATGGTAAAAACCTTCAGACCGGTGCAGCCCTTGAATGGACGGGAGGTATATTACTCCGGAGGCCATGTTGCTCTGGTTAACTCTGTGTTAGTCATCATGTCAGTGCTGGTATCCAGTGCACTTTCCTTCCCTGCCTCTGTTCAATCAACTCAACCTCTATGAATAAATACTGCGGTCTATGTCCACTGATGATTGTCAAATATGTGAAATATAATGTACTGTATATTTGAAAGTAATATGTGAATCGACTGTATACTGATAATCTTTCTTTCTTGATAGCTGCAGCAGCTCTATAATGTCTTCCTGAGGGCAGTTTTAGAATTCTTTAAAAGGCAGGTGACCATGACCAGCCCCAATTTGCAACGCTTTTTGTTTTACTGCATTTAATGTATATATTCCAGTTGTTGCTGCTCTTTCTCGCTAATTTTACCGACCATGTTAAAACACATCCAACAAGACTCTAAAATGTTCTTGCTTAATATATTGAATTAATCTAATTTCCTGATAGATACAACCACTGCACTGCTTTTTAAAAAATGTATTCTGTGTTGTCTGTAATACTTTCAGTGCGATCAAAAAGGCTGAACTCCTCCGTTGCTTCAACAGGCTGATCATTAATCACAACAGGTGGAAAATAACAGCAGGCATTGTGTTGATTCATAATCTACAGACTGTGTGTGATTTTACTGATGTAAAGACAACCTCATACTTCAAAGCATGTATCATAAGCATTTTCTCTGTATATTTCAGTTGTATATTTCACTCATAATTTCTCTCTTATGATTTCTGGAGCAGACAGCACCGATGTTCACTGACAATATTCATCAATTGCTTTTACTCTGGAAGTTTCCAAGTACAAACTAACTTACGGACTCGGGGGCTAATAGTAGATACTGTTATATTGCCTCTTGTGATATGTTATCACAATAAACAGACGTAATACTTCTGTGATACTATGTCCTTCCTGTCCTGCAGACATTTGAACTCTAAACTGTCCTTTCTTGAACTTCAGGGGTTCAGACTTTGGTACATGCTGTTTTATACCAACTGTTATCTGAAGCATTATGCGATTAATCAATATCTAAATAAAGTCTGATTTCATCATTAATATTTTGGTGTTTTTTGGGCATGTTGTTGTCTTCAGTTACAGGGGTGTTGTTATAAAGTTGTACATGCTGGGTTTTTCCCCCTTTTGATGACTGTAATGCACTTCACACTGGTATTACTCAGAACTTTCCCTCCGCTCACATCCACTGTGTGGCAGCAGTGAACAAGTCTGACTGGCTGTTTGACCTCTGCTTGCATTCAGCTCTGAGTAGCACTTACATGCTGCATATGCATTTTTAAAAAATGCATGAGTATCCCTAAACATTCTATTTCTATGTTTAGGCGTCCCGGGGAACAAATCCACAGCCATGATGTAACGAGAAAGTTACGACACTGAGTGGAAAGAAACAGGAATGGTGGCTTTTTGGTGTGTGCGTGTGTGTGTTTGTATGTGCACTTAGTTTCGATTTATTTCAAACTGCTATTCATGACTACAGCTGTTCAAACTTGGTTCAGTTTATTGCTCTTAAAGACATTTTTTGATTATAAATATCAGAAAAATAGCTTTGACTGCAGAAACAATTTCAACTGAGACGTACACTCACAGCTATCATTACACAGTAGAAGAGGATTGACTCTGTGTCAGCATAGGTGAAACATAATTTAATCAGCCCTAAGCAGTGACCTGGAAGGATAATGCCTCCTAGTGTCATTAGATGATGCACTTGTTTTTGGCACTTTGACTATCTATACCACGCTAAGTACTCGAGGAGATCACTCTGGATGTAATCCCATGTTGAACAGAAATAGGTGTCTGATGCAAGGACAGTGGCGCAACAGTGCTGAGATAATCTGCAGGATGCACAGTCATGCCGGCCTGCTGCAGAGGGTCAGTTCTTGTTTTCTTTGACAAAACACATACAGAACCACGATCACAAATAATACAGCATTTCTGTGTGTGCATGTGTTGTTTGACAGGAAAATATCTATCTAAGTGTCTGATTTCTTGCAGCAGTTTAAACTTTTTTTTTCACATCCACTATTTGCAACCTGTGTTTCTTCTCATCTGCCACATTACTATCTGGTCTTTTCTTCTTTTCATGGTTTGTGCATGCCGCCCATCCCCCACTTCCTCTTATTTTACTTGGTGTGACTCTGAGGTTTGGGTTGTCGTGACAACGGAGGACACAGACCCGTCTCTCTTCTATTTGCAAAGTTTCTGTTGTTGCAAGCGTATTGCACATTTGCTGCTGGGATAGGGAAGAGTCTTGCACCACCATCCCCCACCCACACCTTGTCAGAAACACGCAGGCGTGAGCGAGTTCTCAGAAATATCAATGAGATTCGAATCTCTTCCGGTAATTTACACAGAAAATTTTGGACTCACACCGCTGTTAAAGAGAGACATCTGGCTTTTGAGGACAGTGCTGAGGAGCACTGTTCTCCCCCTGCAGACATAAACATTTATCATCTCTAAAATAAGCTCACTGGGTCAATACGTCTGCTAATAATCTTTAAATACTTTGATCATTTATCATCATGTTGTTAGTCAAAGTGCATGCCTCAGTGCTGCATCAGTAAAAGTATATTGTCCTGACATAATTGATCCACATTAATTATTCCTGGGATCAATATCTATCTGCTGTAGTGTCTGAATTTTTAAAAAGCAGGTGTCACCTTGTAACTATGTCCTTAAAAGGGATGAGCCAATGCTTGGCAGCAGCGATGCAGTCTGTCCGGACTTCATGGGCGTAGGTTAATTTGCATGTGTGTGTGTGTGTGTGTGTGTGTGTGTGTGTGTGTGTGTGTGTGTGTGTGTGTGTGTTTGCAGATGTGGAAAGTAACTGAGTACACTTCCTAAACTTTAAACTCTGAAGTACTGATACTGTAAGTATTTTTAGGCCATGAAACTTTTGTCCACTGCACTGTATTTATCAGATGGCCACAGTTACTTTACCTAATAAGATCATACATAAAAGCATATACAATACTCTGAAATATAATCTATTGTTAGAACCAAAACTAGATGGACATATATTCATCTGGAGGAGGTACAGGACTGTACATACAGTACAGTACAATCAATTAAAATATCTCCAAAAAAATTACTTCTCAAAAACATGAAAACATTTTTCACAACAAATAATTCTATACACAAAGTTCAGACAGATTCTCATACTTTGGTATGTGTTTCAAATACTGTTCCCATCACTATGTGTGTGTTTGTGTGCGTGTGTATATGTGCGTGTGTGTGTGGGTGTATAAGCATGTGCACGTCTGCATACACTTCCCTGCATGTATGGTGTGTGCGCGTGTGTGTGTGTGTGTGTGTGTGTGTGTGTGTGTGTGTGTGTGTGTGTGTGTGTGTGTGTGTTTGACTGTTAGAGCCTTTCCTGTGTAAACCACGTGGCTCAGACATGGTTAATAAAAGATCACGCTCACTTCTGGGTTTTCTTTCTTCTGGGGAGTCCAAACACTGGTAAGACCCTGACAGCAGGAGACTTCATTTAGAAATCTGTTGCTTTTTTTCCCCTTTTTTTTTCTTTTTGTTTTGTATCTCTCCAATTAAAACATACTCCTATATACAGGAGTTACTGCTTTATATCTCAATATTCTCCTATATCTGCATCATTTTGAGCAACATTACTGTCAAATACTGTCGGTGCAGCCTGTTTTCATGTTTCTTCATTACCAAATGATGTTAGAGATTCTTGTGTCTTGTTCTTGTGTCATATTTCGTGTGTGAAAACGTCTCTTTAGTCAACCCGTCACGACTTCAGTGTTTGCGGTGGAGCGACCAGAAGCTACTGATGTACAGTGTTGTCACCCATAAAGTAGAAAGCACTACTAAACTTCACTACACAGTGTAGTGTTTCCTACTTTATGGATGAGTATACTGTTGGCTGCAGAGAAATGACCAAAAAGAAACCAACGAAGGCTACTCGGTGTGGAAGATTTTAAAACCTGTAGGTCTCATACGGAAACCTGTTGAATTTCTCTGTTGTTTTTGTTTTTTAATTTTGTTTTGTCTTCAGTTATTACAAATCAGTAGGATAACTGTGAATATGAAAACCTGACAGAGTAATGATTTTAGTAGAATCATATACCGGCACAACAAGTCTCTGAGATCTGTAAAAGAAAGCAAACGAGTATTGTACAAATTCAGGTTTATTTTCAGTTTCTGCTTTCCAGTTCTTGTATTGATTACATTCATTATTTCCTTTATACAAGTTTGTTGTGAATTTTTGTCCATAAAAAATTGCTGAAAAACTAAAAAAAAAATGAAAGAAAAAATATTTTCCTAAATGAAAACAACAACTATGAGCCAGTTATAGAAAATATGTAAATAGGTTATAAGGCAAATATGGATAAACTATATACACTTTGGTCTGCAAAATAAATGAGACTAAAGGTGTATTTAAGGCTAAAATAATCTATTCTTTGTTGCCATCAGGTACGATTGAAATAATTATAATTTATTCATATTGTAACACATTTTATATATATGCACATACACTAAATGTATGTAGGCAGACAAGTGTGAAAATCCTCCCTGATGAATTTTTCATGTGGTTTTTATGTATAGACTTTGTATTCTTCTGTACTTTTTTCCACCAAATGATTTGTGATTTTTGTTGAAAATTTTCAATAAATCAATTATCTGAAATTTGGATGACTGCTTTCAATGCTTTCAATCATTCACATCCTGAACAACACTGGTAATATTTAGGGTCCATTAGTTGCTTATTTGCACTTGCCCTCGCTGACTTGAAATCTAAAGCTCGTAAAGTGTCATACTATCATAAAAAAATAAAAAATATATTTTGTTTGACACATAAAATGTCCATTGAGCTACTTTTTTTTAAAATAAAAACTGCTGAGCTCTCACTGTGTCTGAGACTTGGCATCTGTAGCAAACATCTTAGCAGGGCTTTTCTTCTAATTCCAGGGAAGCGGCTGTAGGTAGTTTGATGGAACCAAACCCCTTCGTCCATGCAGATCCCCCTGAAGAAGAGGTTAAAATCAAATTTGTGTGCAAAAGTCAGCTATAAAACAAGTCAATCTAATCAAATATTGTATCATAATTGTAGAAGAGACACTCACGTAGTAAAAGCCATCTTCATCCATGTCACCTAAAGTGTATATAATGTCTCCTGAACGAAAGGTAAGTTCAACCTTTGAGAGACAAAAAGAGCGTAGAAACATCGAATCATCACCACAAATCACTTTGTTGTATTTGAAACAAAAGATAAGACTGGATTAATAGAAAATGGTTAAAAACCACAGTGTGGTTCACGTGTCAATATGCTGCTTACTTCACTGTCCATGTTTGGTGAACTTTCCCACGGGTCATAGTCAAATAAGGCCACCATTCGTCGAACGACCACATCATCAGGGATACTGGCTATGTCGCTGGGATCTGGTGTTAAAGACATACCTGTGGGCCCAAATGCACAAACACTCCTTTGAAAGCAACTTTAATGCTAAAATATAGAATCAATTTGCATGTGTCAAAGAAATACCTGCTTAAAAAGTGGACACACTGAAGTAAACGACTACCTTTGAGCAAATGCACTGACAGAAATAATCAGTGGAGTGTTTCTTTTAACTTTACTGTAACATAAACTCAAGATTTATGTGTTAATCTTACTTCTTATTTGTTGTAGTAGTTTTTTCTAACCTCCTACAGTGACAAACAGCACATCAGCTTCTCACCCCACATTACCCCTGTACATGACTGTTCCAGCAGTGTGTTACAGCACAGTGTCCTGCAGAAACAGAGGGCAAATACCTGTGTGGTCCACAGGGAGGAATCCCTGCTGCATGAGTAGTTGCTTTAGGTACTCATCGTCCACTGGGATTTCAGCCACCATATTACTTGGCACGTAACCGGAGAGACCACCAGACTCACCATGATAGAAACCATCAGAGTCTTTGTCTCCAGACACCTAAATAAAGCAGAGAGTGGAGCTTTATTACTTTATGTTCGGCGTTTGGAATTTAAAAAATGAATGTTAACAGTTCTGTGTCACAGCAGCAGACAGTTACATCAGTCAGATGGAATTGGTGACAGGAAATAAAGAGAAGAAGCTGATATCTTTTCACACACTCGGCTGGCCTGAATTGAGCACAAACAGGAAACGCTATCATGTTCTTTCAAAGAAGTGTTTCAACTGATGAAGTGAGGAAATGCAACTCCAACATGTCAATTACACCTGCCAGCACACTTAAAGAGCACCATAAAAGATTTACAAACAATTTAAACTGCTCTACTTTTCTTTTTCTTTTTCTTTGTTTTTGCATTTATCTTACCTTGATGATCTGGCCTGGTACAAAAGGCAGCTCCTCTGCAGCCGTCTCATAGTTGGGAGACATCGCAGCAGGGTTGTATGGGTAAAGTGCCACAAAGAGTCGGGGGTAAAAAGATCAGTCTATCAATTGGCTCGCAGTCTCAAGCGCCCATTCTGTGAGCTCCTCCGGAGTAACAATCCTCACTTCATCTGGGTATATCAAAACATCCAACTCCAGCCTTGTCTCCATTTACAGTGGTGCGACTGTTTCAGTGTCCACTTGGCAGACAGATGGCTGCTGCAGGCAGCAGAGCTCTCCTTGCCCTTATCCTAATTTGAGGTAACTAAGCCAAGCAGAAGGAACAGTAATCCTCTTTGAAGCAAGTGGAGAGATTCATTAGTTCAGAGCTGCTTGTTGCACTGTAAGACTGCGCAATGCAGCATAATGGGAGTAATGGTTTGTAAAAGAAATCACCAATATGTTATCTAAATCAGATAATGCCGTGTAGTTCTTTTAGGCTGCTTCTGGGTTATACGAGGCAGCTGAGAGATCAATTAGTATAATAAAGTAAATAAATTTCTGAGACAAAGCTTTTCTAAATGAGCCTTGAAAAATAATCAGGTTCATTCCAAGTTTTGGAATTTAAAGTTAGAGAAAATATCTATAAGGTCCTGATTTTCTCTAAAATGGTTTAAAAGAAATTGATAATCTTTGGAAACAATCATTTCAAGCACAACTGTGGGAATACAGTAAAGCTAGGCCCTTTTTAAAAACACATGATCTGTTTTTATAGGCCTGAACTCTGTGTCTTCTGTTGTCAGAAACTCATTTTTATACAAACAATAAAAAATAGCCTTCTATAGCCCTCTATACATAAAAATCCTTTGAAAGTTGGAGTCCAATTGTTATAATATTAATACTATCTGAAACATCGAGTCTGGGTTAAGTGTGACGTGGCACTGTTTTTCTCCTCCACCTATTTGACCCAGTTTACACGTCACTAAAAGACAACACTTCCTCTTTTGACCTCTGGTCAGGTCAGCAGGTGATAATCCCTTCCTGAAGAGGAAGGGAAATAGACGGAGGAAATGTCTAACAGTATGGCATGCCAATATTTTTTTTTTTCCTTTGGTTAGACACCCCCCAAAAAATCTAGATAGTGGTTTTACTTATTCCAAATGTTTCTAATTATTTAAAGTTTAAAAACAACAACTGGTCAGCTCACTCAATGTCCATGGTACAAGCAGGCAGTCCAAAACTGTATCTGAGGCACTCTGACTGTAGTTAAAAATCCTTATTAATATATGAATAACCAAATTTAATCAGTAGTCAGGGCTGTAAAGCTCCTGTGTGTAGGATTCAGGGGGTATATTGGCAGAATGAATACAACATTCATGACTATATGTTCATTAGTTTATCATCAGCAAAAAAAATAATCAGTGTGTTTCTGTTACCTTAGAATGAGTCATTTATGTCTACAATACAGGTGCAGGTCCTCTTTCACAGTCTGCCATGTTGTCCTACAGACTAGAAGGGACAAACGCTGCTTCTAGATAGGGCGATGTATGATTTTACGTTTTCTAGACTTTTACGTAACTGTCAAATTAATTTATGCTCTTCCAAATCTCTACATAAAGTCTGACGTTTTAAAAAAAAAAAAATCTATTTGCCAAAATGGACATTTTATAAAATGTAAGATGAAACTTTTCTTTTACCACCCCTATCAAAGAGGTGTTGGTTTACTGAATACCAAGCATGTGGACTCAGTGATGATGTATGACTGAACCCTTAGGTGCTAGCTTTATGGATGGTCACTCTCCACAGGTTGTCCAGTAAGAACAGGATGATGATGGGTAATAATAAATCCAGTTCATACACCAGTTGACATGCCACTCATTTATTTTCTCTTGGTCAGAATATCCATATTTGAGGTGTATGATGGGTGTGTGTGTGTGTGTGTGTGTGTGTGTGTGTGTGTGTGTGTGTGTGTGTGTGGCTACTACAATAAGGAAATAAAACAGAAAACATGCACATACATTAAAATGTAACAATAAATATTGGAAACAGTATGGCATACAAATGAACAACCCCAATTCCAGAAAAGTTGGGGCACTGTTTAAAACGTAAATAATAAACAAAATACAATGATTTGCAATTCTGTATTTAATGTTCAAACTGATAAACTTTATTGTTTTTGTAAAATGTATACTCATTCTGAATCTGATGCCAGCAACACGTTCTAATAAGCTGTGACAGGGGCAACAAAAGACTGGGAAACTTGTGGAAATCTCAGAGAAACCCTGTTTTGAACATTTCACAAGTAAACCAGTCCATGTATGGGTATGGAAGGGGCATCCTCAAAAGGCTCAGTCATTCACAAGCACGGATGGCACAAGGTTCATCACTTTGTAGAAAACTGCACAAACAGTCCAACAGTCTATGAACAAAGCTTCTCAAAGAACAGTCATAAGAAATTTTGGGATTTCACCATTTACAATTCATAATATCAGCAAAGGATTCAGACAATGTTCAGAAATCTCTGCACATAAGAGGCGAGGCTGAAAACCATAATTAAATGACTGTGACCTTTGACCCCTCAAGAGGCACTACATTGAAAACCAACATGATTGTATGAAGGATATTACTGTATGAGCTCAGAAGCACTTCAAAGAAACCCGCTGTCAGTCAACAGTCTGTTGCTGCATCTACAAATGCAGGTAGAGACTCAACCATGCAAAGTGAAAGCTGCATATCAACAACATCCTGAAACACCGCCGACTTCTCTGAAAACGAGCTCATCTGAGATGAGCTGGCACAAAGTGGAAAAGCGTGCTGTGGTCTGACGAGTCCGCATTTCAAACTGTTTTTGGAAATTGTTGATTTCGTGTCCTGCGGGCTAAATCTGTGAAGGTATAGAGCTGTGTTAGTGCTCATGGCATCATGGGTAAATCTCACATCAGTGAAGGCACTATGAATGCTGAAAGGCACCATAACAGGTTTTGGAGCAACATATGGTGATATCCAGACGATGCTGTTTTCAGGGACGTCGCTGCTCATTCCAGCAAGACGATGACACACATTCTGCTGACGTTACAACAGCATGGCTTCGTAGGTACTAGACTGTCCTGCCTGCTGTCCTGACCTGTCTACCATTAAACGTGTGAAAAATTACAAAGCACAATAAGCAACAACAGAGATCCCGGACTGTTGAGCAACTGAAGTCATATATGGGCAAGAATGAGAAATGTTGAAAACCTCAACAAATGAGTGTTCTCAGTTTCCGAACACTTCCTGGGTGTTGTTGAAAGGAAAGGTGATGTCACACAGTGGTAACCATGCCAATGTCCAAACTTTACTGGAACCTGTTGCAGGCATCAAATTCAAAATTAATGTATATTTACAAAAACAATAAAGTCTATCAGTTTGAACATCAAATATCTTATCTTTGTGCTGTATCATTTAGATTGTCTTTTTTTTTTAAAAGGTATTTACATTTTTATAGGCATTTGATGCATGTAGTACCGATTAGTTGTAGACTCTCTGTCTCCTGTCTGTTGTGTTTGTACCTGTTTTTGTGGGTGATGGGCTGCTGCATTCACTAACTGGTTGTACTGGGTGAGTGTGCCTTTTTTAACAGCTGACCTGAGAACAGTTTTAAACTTGTAAGTTTCAGAAGACAGTCCTTTGGTTCCAGAAGCTACTTCACAATAACAACTACAAATTGTATTTTACTTTCCAAGGACTCACTGCTGAGCATTATGCCTCATCCTCAGACACTTTCATTTCCATATTTGGCCAGAAGAGGGAGCTGTAGATAGATTCTCCATCTCATTTAAGTAGCTCATTTTGCTAGTTTGGTAATGAGTCAACACCTAAACCAGGGTGAAATGACTTACACGTATTGTGACACATTGCAGTGACTTAAATTAAAGCTGCTGTGATATAAAACCGTTGCACCTGATGAACACAGTCTGCTCTCTGTTAAAAACAATAGCTGCACAAATCCAGCCTCACCAGCAGAGTTTGCCCTTTGCATTACTCACTTATGTTTGGCCTTGAAGGCAGGAAGTGCTGTGATATCCGATTACAGCTCAGGGACGCCCTGTGCGCTGTCCTGCAAAAATGATGATGTCATGATCAGAAAAAATACATACAAATCCAAAGTCTAAGATTACAGGACAACGTCTATCCAGGATATGATGTTTCAGAATATGTGTGACATTATGCTTATAGTCAACAATCATCTGGTCCTTAAAATAAATCCAGCCTTCTTGTCAAACTGTGCTCTCCAGGATGGATTAGTGAACAGGCCTACCAGGCTCAGACATACAGACCAGAAAGAGATGCTACAAGTCCTCAAGGAATGATAAAACGACTACTCTTTGCTGAGCATCATTTAACCATTCCCCGAATTCTGAATCCCAAAGATTCTTGAATGTGTCACCATTAGAGCCTCTACCCGTCTCCATGGCAGTGAGTCCACAAAGCAGCAGCTTCTTAACATTTAGACTCTTGAGGACTCCTCATAAAACTTTATGTGTTTGCCTGTTTGCTTGAAACCAACTCTGCTTTTATGACCAGTCTAGGACCATCAGGTGTCTGACCTCGCTGGTCCAAGTGTCACAGAGGTTCACTCTCCTGGACCGTGAGGAGCTCAGGAGTCTGTGAGAGTCTGTGTTATATTTGTGTGTCATCATGTAGCAGATATATTGAAACATAACAAGTCTTTACATTTTAACAACACTGTAGTTTATGTGTAGTTCTGTTTAGGCCCCAAAACCACTTGATTATGGTTTGGAAAAAATCACATTTTGCATTTAAAATACCCAGTTTTGGGGGCACAGTCCTGGCTAGAAATGCAGTGATGTTTTGTTTAAAAACAAAGGTTACATTATAATCTTAGTTCTATTAGCCCAGGCAAAGCCCTCTACTGGTCTCTTTGGGTACTGTGGGTGGAGCCTGGTGAATAAAGGCCCTGTCGCAGCATAACATTGATCCAGCCACACCAACACATTCTGATCTCATATCACAGCTTTGTCAGTGGCCTCTCACATTTACATGTTATGCACTACGTATCATTCTGCATCTACTAAGCTGGGACGTCAACAAAAGCACATGGCTGTGTTTAGGCAACAACAACAGGTGATTAGCTTTAGAAATAAAAAACATCTTATTTGGCATTTGAGAAACAAACACCATGCTCCTGGGTGAAAGTCCACAGGTTGCTGGAACCACCCAGAACCCCTCCTGGCCACCCTGTAGGAACTTTCCAGCATCTTTGCTTATGTTGTTACTGGCAGCGTTTCAACCTGATGCCATATACCGCAGCCAGTGCTATCTACTTTAAAATGCAGTAACAACTCATTAAGAAACAACTGGTTTTGTTGGTTTTTGGTCTTGACCAGTGGTTTGCTGCTCTCCTAGGTGTCACACCATCAACCATCCACTGCAACTCCAGATGACAAAATCGGCTCATACGCTGTTTCACTGCAGATACGTTGATATGAATGAAACATACGAAAGTTGTGTGTCCATGGTTTGAAGACATATGCAGTTCCTATATTTTCTTATGGTGTCTGGGCTGGAACATAATGACTTGTTCAGGACTTGAAATGGAAAACTTAGGACTTGTTTCTGAACTCCATAGACTTTGGAATTGTAGAGGTCCAAGGTGTCACTGGTCCAGGAAGTCTGGATTAAGCAGAGACGTGTAAATCCTTCCACTAGTATGTACACAAAACATAGGCTAATGGGATACGTTTTTTGTGCAACCAAGTCCTTAAACTTGGCTGGTGAGATGGCCAGGTTAATATGCACTTTTTTGTTTTCCGTATTCTAGTTTTAAATGCTGATAACCTTGTTCAATTCTGTCTCATTTGATTTTACAATTATTATGCTGGTATCTTGACATGATACAGTTTCAGTTTTGTGGTTCTTTCGGTTCAGGGTTCGGACCAGATTCAGACCAGACTGCACCTATTAAGTATGTGGGCTTTAGACTATGTGAAACAATGACTTTGTGCAATATAGGACTCAGTCATCTTGATATGGGCTGAGCAGCTCACAGAATATTCTGTCAGAACCTGCCCTGAAGCCCAATTAGCCACATGTAGGTTGGGATTAAAAGGCAACTCTCTGTCCCACCAGCAGCCCTCACAGAGAGATGCAGTGTCACACCCCACCCTATATTCAGTTTGTGCAGGCCTCTGGCTCCAGGATGCAGCCATAGAGGACTCCATTTCCCACAAGGCCTCTAGCCCAGCTGCTCCCATCCATCCATCCCTATATGCCTCTGGTTCCCCATGTATGGAGTGTTACATCATTGGCACAGACACCCACCTTTCTGAGTGATGACGCAGCCGAGGGAGAGTGTGTGAGGAGGGAGGGAGGCAGGGAGGAGGGGTGAGGGAGGGAGAGAGGAGAGGGTGTCCCGTCTGCACGGAGCACAGACAGACAGCAGGGAACAGCTGCAGCATTAGGTTCGCGTAGGATTTCACTGCATTGCGATTTAAAATATCAATCATTTCATCCCCAAAAACTCCAGTAGAGCAGCTCGACTAAGCAACCAAATATCATTTAAAAAATGGTTGATCGCGAGCAGCTGGTGCAGAAAGCCAGGCTGGCTGAACAGGCTGAGAGATATGATGATATGGCAGCTGCTATGAAATCGGTAAGTGCATTAAAAAAAACAGATAATATTTATGACTTGTGTGAATAATGTGTTGCTCTCTGTGCGTAAAGGCGCGTCCCGCAATCTCGACTGTGTTGGCAGTAAATCTGAGGGTTACACTGCTGGCTCGATATTACTGCGCTACAATTCTGATAAAAAATTATATTTAATATCTTTATTGTCTTGTCGTCAATTGATCGACAGCTCAGAGCGTTTTATTCTGAGTCGAGTCCAAATCGTCTGCTCCTTGGGCGGTGCCTTTCTGTCGGCCTGCCGTTCAATGAAGGGATATTACAATGAAATGCACCCAGGCCTGAGCTTGATCTCTCGGTTAATAAGAGGCTCGTATCATATAATGGCTCTGCTCTATTGCATTTGCTGTTTCCCCCGCTTTTACCACCCCACCTCCCCTCCCTCCATTATGCCTAATTTATAAAAGCTTCTGCTGCTGGGAGCCATGTGAGGTTGCTCGGGAAAAAAAGCCTATCAACTGCTGCCCCCTCTTCCTCCTCCTCCTCCTCCTCTTCCTCCTCCTTTCTTTGTCACATTAATTAAAATAATATGCATTATCAAAATCAGTTTATTTGCCAGACTAGTAGCCAAGGCTTAGAGGCATTTTTTTGAGCATGATTGCATTATAGAAAAGCTCCAAAAAGAGCTGCTCTTTCCTCCAAACAAACGTAGGAGGCAGCAGAATCTCTCTAGAATATTCTTTGTCATATTGCAGTGAGTCAATATGCTCAGATTTGATTGTGGGTTTTGTTTTCTCCTCTCAGTTTATTCCTTATACATGTGCATGTGCTGTGTTTGTGTCAGATTCCTCCTGCAGCATTTTGAAGTCATTTTGGGTTAATGACCCTGATGAAGTGGTGTAATATTTCATGCAAAGAGGATGACCTACCTCACAGGATCTGTCTCAGCTCTTATTGGCCCCTACTGAGGACGGAGCCTTTTGTCTGCTTTTCTTTTTTTTTCACCCTCTAAAGAAATTTTGGGAAGTGGATTCACCAGTGGGTTAAAAAAAAACTGCTGTGTCACACCAGCTCACACTGGAACCAATAGCATCCTGGGAGTCTTAGCAGGGAGCCTGCATGAGCTCACATATAGATTAAAATCACACTTTAAAGGAGGGACATTTTGTCAGATGTTCCTCAGGAGAGATGGAGTGAGCCCCTGTGGGTTGTTTGTCATCGGGGGGTTTCTGGTTGCAGGAGGTGGGATGTGTGTGTGTGTGCAGGGAGGGATTCCTTTCCCTTTACACAATCTGCCATGTCAGTGCGGTCCAAACTAGGCCCTTTTGCCGGGGTGTGTACTCTCACTCTCTAATCAAAGGGAATCCCTTGCCATTGCAGCCAGAAATGACATGGAAAGTATTGACAGTTTATTCTCAACTTAACAGCCTTTTATGCAGCTTTTTCACGTGAATTTTGATGGAAATGTGTTACATTTAATCGATCAATCGTTCGGCCTGAGGAATTTCAGGAGATAGCAAAACATGCCAATAGTTAGTAACATCTTAAAATGTCTTGATTTGTCTAACCAGCTGTTAAAACAAGTGATTTTTTGCTGTTTTTTCCCTTCAAAACGAATGGCCGATTGTGAAATTAGTTGCAAATTTATTTTCTGTTGATCAGCTAATTCATTTATTGACTGCTCTACATGCATGTCGGGCTCTTTAGCTGTAAATGAGGATCTTGGTATTTGTCACAGATTATGATTCATGTCAGTGAAAGCCTTGAAATTATGATATTTGTGTCAGTCGGATGCCTTCTCAGCTAATTTATTATATATATCAGCACAACTGTAATCCAACTGACACGACGGTTTGCTTCCCGAACATCAATGCATTATATTTAGAGTGATGACCCATTTGTTTCCCTTAAAAAAAAAAACAGATGAGTCATTTGCTCAACAGAAATCATGACTTCCACTTGTCATTTGCATGCATATGATAGGGTTACAGTAGGCCCCTCCATCTCTATAGCTTGAGCCCTGCTCTTCATGCACTGAGAGTGTGACGTTGGCGATCCTGCGCCATCTTTGTGCTCCTCTGCCTGAGCAGAAAATGTCAAAACTGAGAGATGAGAAATGTTAGCATGTCAAGAAGGAGCTATTCAGATAAAAAAGCAGGTGTAATGTTTTATGAAACTATCTCACAAATATTAACATATAGCCATACATCTATAAATAAATATTTTAGCCCATATGTAGTTATTGATCTGACAGAAGCCAACACAAGGTTGCCTTTCCAATCAAAAAACCCTGAGTAATACGACCTTTATATAGCAACATAGTCTCTTTAAAAGCTACCCAACTATCAAACTGATCCGTCAAAATCTAAATTTAACAGCCGGGCCCAGAGTGATGTCACGGCGTGGTGTTTTAGACAGGTAAAAAGGTCAGTTTGAGCCGGAGAGAAGGTCACTGGGACACGTGAACCGCCTGTGCAGTGATGGTTTTCACTTACAGTGCAGCTGCCCTGGAGTGCTCGTGGGAACATTTTAGCCAACTCCAGCCCTCCGTTCCTGTCCCAACCCCCCACCGCAACCCCCACCCCCCTCACACTGCCACCGATTTTCTTAAATATTGTGTCTTACTAACTAGCAGTAGCTGTCTACGTGGCAACTGGAGTTACTGGTATGCTAAATGAATGGACTGGCATGGAGACGGGGAATTGCACATGACAAGTGCAATATTGTTCACAGTCTGTGCTGTGAACTGTGCTGTTAGTCTGAAGTCTTTCACATAGAAAAAAAGTGTTTTTTAATCATTAGGGCTGCAGCTGATTGTTTTTATCGTCAGTGAATTTGTCAATCTTTTTCTTGATTTCCACATTTCTTTTTTTTAAGTATACAGAGAGTCGTAAAGAAATGAACAGAAACAAAGAAAAGAGAGACGAATACAGGCATTTGGACAACCTTGATCCAGGAACATTGCAGTTTGTTTTCTGTGTGTTAACCCCCATAGCGCAGTGGCGCCCCCCAATATCAAAAGCATCTAATTTGCAAAAATGTTGCCAAAATTTGGATTTTCTTTGATTAAATGTTCTTGTTTTCCTCTTTGTATAATGTATCAAGGCTTGTGTTTTGAGGCTGGTGATTAAACAGTCCATTGTTTCTGTCTTCCAGGTAACAGAGCTGAACGAGGCCTTGTCCAATGAGGAGAGGAACCTCCTGTCTGTGGCCTACAAGAACGTGGTTGGAGCCCGCCGCTCCTCCTGGAGGGTGATCTCCAGCATTGAGCAGAAGACCTCAGCCGACGGCAATGAGAAGAAGATTGAGATGGTGAGAGCCTACAGGGAGAAGATTGAGAAGGAGCTGGAGGCCGTGTGCCAGGATGTGCTCAACCTCCTGGACAACTTCCTGATCAAGAACTGCAGCGAGACGCAGCACGAGAGCAAAGTGTTCTACCTGAAGATGAAGGGCGACTACTACCGGTATCTGGCCGAGGTGGCCACGGGGGAGAAGAGGGCCACCGTGGTGGAGTCGTCGGAGAAGGCCTACAACGAGGCCCACGAGATCAGCAAGGAGCACATGCAGCCCACCCACCCCATCCGCCTGGGCTTAGCTCTCAACTACTCTGTGTTTTACTACGAGATCCAGAACGCCCCAGAGCAGGCCTGTCATCTGGCCAAGACCGCCTTCGACGACGCCATCGCCGAGCTCGACACCCTCAACGAGGACTCCTACAAAGACTCCACTCTCATCATGCAGCTGCTCCGAGACAACTTGACACTGTGGACAAGTGACCAGCAGGATGACGAGGGAGGGGAGGGCAACAATTAAAGAGAAACCACACTTCGAAAAAAAATATATGAAGGGCCGGTGGACTTTGGCAGCCGCTTTTGCCGATGATACTACCGCAGCAGCAGTTCTTTATTTTTCCATGTGTTAAAAGAAAAGAATCAAAAGAGAGGTGAGAGTGGAGGTTAAATCTTAGTTTAAATATATATAGAAATATATATACAGTTGAAAGGGGCCTCCGTCTTCTTGATTTTCTCTTTGACATTTGCCAAAACCACTGATATGTCAGTCAATCAGCCTGAAGTGGTTGTTGTTGGATTGAAATGGCAGCCTCACACTGGCATAGGAACTGATCTTGTTCTGTCAAGATAAGCTGCTTAGATAGGTTTTTGCGTGATAGAGATACATTTGAGTAACTTGAGAGAGAAAATGCTTGAATGGGAATGCCTCACAAAACTAGTTTGCATTGGTTCCAGTAGTAAAGCTATATATGAGAAAGGGCCCTGAAAGACATTGATGTTAAACTCAGATTAACAATGAGAAAAGAGAACGTTTACCGATTAACCCCCCCCCCCCACACCAAATAAAAAATAAAAAATAATAAAGGATAAATTAGACAGGAGTGACAATGAGGACCTGATAGTAAAAGCTGATTCCCCTCGTTAATACAGATTAGTCTGTTACGTCACTGGAACCATAGATTCTTTTGGAGGTGAAGATTACTAAAGGCAGAGACTTAACGATATAAAACACACGAAAAAAAAAAAATACAAAAAAAAGGAAAAAAAAACATAAAAGCAGCTTCAGAGTTTGTGGTTTACTTCTGTGTTTGTTTTATTAAATGCACTTGCCTACTATACTGTTTCTTCAGTGTAAGATGATGACAACAATAATATCGATTATTCAATATTGTGCATGCTGGTGATGTATTTATATACAGTAGCTTGACTTTATTAACTTATACTGTGGGTGTTAAGTATTCATCGGATTGAGAAAAACAGGCTTTGTCTGATGTTGATTTCTAATTTCTAATTTATTTTTGTTTTGTTATGGTTTTTTGATTTGCTATACCAAAATGGTGATCGTAAAAATTGACCTGTAATGGGCGTTGCTATAGTGACATGCAATATGTGTATTTAATTTGTTACTGAGAGAAAAAAAAAAAAAAAGGATGATAAAAACTCACCAGTGATCACTTAATCTTACCAGCTGGTGTTTGTCACATTAAAGTATGATTATGATATATTTTGTTCTTTGAACAGTATTTAAGTACTTTTTTCTGTCATGCTATCCAGTTTTAATAATGGTGAAGTTTTCAGGCTCAATGTTTCTGTTATGAATTCACAAACATGGACCATATTTTATTTCTGACAGTATACATTTTTTTTGTTTCTTTGTTTTTATACCTTTTAGCTGTTCCTGAGTGACAAAATATCTTGAATGTGAGTCATTATGTAGCAGTTGCACAAGAACCGAAATAATAGCTATGATAATAAAAAAGAATATGACTAAATTATACATGCACCATTTCCGTGGTGGTCTAGTGTATTGTTGTATCGTCACCCATGAGAAAATTTTGTTTCTACGGAAAAATCATTTCATAGATAGCGATGTCTGAACACTTTGTTTTGTGCCCTGAGTACAGTATGTGCTTTCTTTGTGCCTGTATCATTATTTAATATGCCTCATGTGCAAGTTGCAGAAAAAAAGAAAGGATTTATCTGCCAGTATTTTAAGTTCCTGCAAGCATGTGTGCAAGATGTAATATTTTCCTTTTACATGTGTCTTCTCTCTGTACAGCACATAGATATGAATATTCAACACGAATGCACAAATAGTCACAGGGAAAGCATAGGCAATTCAACAGAATTGGTTATTGATTAGCAAATGTGACAATGAACGTCTTTAGAACAAACTTTAGACACCAGGAAGCTGCTCAAGAGCACAGAAAGCTGCTGAACAGATTTATCTTCATAATGCTGCTACTATTATAGATTATTACATTAATATATTCATACGGATGGCAGTTTATCGGGACTTTATTTTTCCTAATAGATGGCAGTTATTCGGGGGGACTTTATTTTTTATCTCAGATGTGATGGCTTAAGAGAGAAACCAAAAGCCTTAAGGTCGGTCACACATTGTTCATGTATGCCAATTATGTCACCATCATGAGTCAGCCTCCGTGCGCTCACACTGTATGTCACAGCTGCTTTGATTTATTTTTAACGTAGTATAAAGCTGAAGGCTCACCAGACAAATAGCATGAAATCCTGATGCCAATCTGCACAACAGCTCACACAGTTTATGAATATTAGGAGAGTCAAATCTTTTATTTCAATTTTTACGTTTTGTGTGTTCAAAAAAAGTGAAATTTTTTGCTCACTTTATTGTTTGAATAGTTTTGAAAAATCATGTCGGGAGACTTTCACTCATTGCCAAGAATACATGCATTGTGTTCCTTTTTAATTTTCTTTTTCTTTTTTTTCTGTGGTTTGTAATTTTATTTTTAAGTTTTTATTATTTTTGGATGTTTATCCTTGTTTCTGCTGTGACATGAAAACATACAAAGACAAGAAACGAGCAGAAGAGAATTCAATTTTAATCACATATTAGATGAAAGACGAGCTGACCTGCTGGAAATTAGCAAGAGAGGGCGATAGGGATACAAACTGTATGCTCTGAGGAACTTTTTGGTTGCCATCTGTTGCCCATTAAAGTTATTTGTTTATCGGTATTTATTCTATATTTTCATTTCTCTCTGTGACATAGCCATTTACAGTCATACCACAAACACCACAGCTCATCTCTTTTCATTCTGTAACTTCATTCAACAGATTTGCAGCGTTTCTATTGAGTTTTACAGCCTGAACATTGATGCAGGAAGTCAATATGACCTCACATAACCCTTTGTGGGCGCGTGTGTGTGTGTGTGTGTGTGTGTGTGTGTGTGTGTGTGTGTGTGCGCGTGCATCCATATCTGAATGTGTGCTGTACATGCCTGCACCATTGCATGTGTTGGTGGATGAACATATGAGATGGAGTCTGTATTAGCTGCAGTGCAGAGACACAGCCAGCTCACACAACAACTACAGTATGTCTTAAATGAGGCTCTTTTTAAGGTCGCCTTGCTAATCATTAACTAAATTAGGGCATACATCAAAGAACATTGCTTCAAAAGACAGCAGGTTTTATGATCGGAGCAGAGGAGAGATGCAATAAAATGAAATCCTGCATCTCACGATGGATGACGGAAGGAGAATCTGCTTAGCATAGGCTTTTAGATTCACATGCAAGTCGTATTTTTGCACCTAAAGCTCGAGTTTATCTGAGTACGTATCTGTGTGTTTCAAACTGGGAGTCACTCTGATTGATAAGCTGAAGTGGCAAGCTGCTGGATCGCCCACCCTCAGACTGCAGCCTCTTGCTGCAGCTTGCTGCACTGAACCTTTCATGAGATGAAATTCTGTGCTTTGAAAGGTCCTCCTTGCCAGCCAATCGCTGACAGGCTCACTCTCCGCAGCCACCAATCCTCTCTCTGTTGCTAGGGCTATAATAAGTATCCCACTATTAGCCCGGCTCCTTGCTGCACTGCTCAGACACCTATTGCATCCTGTAAAAAAAATGAAAGCTCAAAGCACACAGGAGGCATTAGGATTCAGCACCAACCTATCTTCCGGCCTGTGTTTTAATGCACTGCTACACTTTCAGGGACGTTGGTGTCATCATTATTGGGAAATGCTGGTCACATTACACATCCTAAACACACTGGGGCCTACTGCTGCACATGTAATTCAATCTCCAGCAGCTACAGATTCAATTTAGCATGTTTAATAACAAATTTTGTCAAACTGAAGCAAAACTAAATACATCGCCCTCATAAACTAATGTATAATTCATGCGGTTTACATTAAAAATACATATCTACCCAAACCAGTTCATTTAGCTGATGTATCTACATCCCTGGAGAAGATTATATTTTAAAGGTAGCATCTACACAGGATACATACAAAGCAGAAAATTGCTCAGGCATGTTTCACTTCCACATATACAATCACTGCTCTGTCTGATCACTTTCATCACATGAAGTATTATTTCCCAGAGGGGAGGCTGGGATGACGACGCACAAGAGATCATCGAGTCATAATTATGTCTCACAAAGGCGAATGCCCTTTAAATCACTGCATCGAATTCCTCGTTAGCATCAGTAGACGTCACACCACTCTCAGCAGTGTCTTATGAAAACGATCCTGATGATATAAAAGAATCAGGTGATGTGATGATTAAAAATAAACTGTGGAAGCCATGGTGTATCTTGAAGATGAAACAGGGAAGTTATTTCTGTCCTCTCTGAATTTCATGAGCTCTTTCAAGTTTGTAGAAAAATAGTTTTGTACACATCCTCTTCCTCTTTTTGGGACAGGTGCAGGATAGCAGCTGGCGAGTATGTAACCGCTGGATTTAAAGAAATAGTTCAACCATTTTTCGGTAATGTGCTTTTGCTTTCTGGCTAAGAATATCAATACCACTATCACCTTCATAAAGACTGGAAACAGTGGGAAACAGCTAGCTTTGTTCTGTCATCAGAATTGCATCTCTGCTTTTTGCAGATGACGCAGTTCTGTTGGCGTCATCACACCGTGACCTCCAGCATGCACTGAGGTGGTTTGCAGCCAAATGTGAAGCGGTCGAGATGAGAGTCATCACTTCCAAGTCTGAAGAAATGGCTCTCTGCTGGAAAATGGTGGATTGCTCCCTCAGTTACTGCTCTAAGTAAAGGAGTTCAAGTATCTTGGAGTGTTGTTCATGAGTGATGGTAAAATGGAGTGTGAGATGAACAGTAGGTTTGATGTGGCATCAACAGTGATGTGGCCGTTGCTTCGTGGTGAAGAGGGAGCTGAGCCATAAGGCAAAGCTTTCGATTTACCAGTCCATCTGTGTTCGATCCTCACCTATGGTCATGACCTTTGGGTAGTGACTGAAAGAACAAGATGAGTATCCTCTGTGGGGTGGCTGAGTTCAGCCTTTACGATAGCATGAGGAGTTCAGACATCCAGGGGGAGCATGGAGTAGAGCTGCTGCTCCTTCAATATCGAAGGAGGCCAGTTGAGGTGGTTTGAGCATCTGATCAGGATGACTGGCCGCCCCCTGTTTGAAGTTTTCCAGGCACATCCAACCAGAAGGAGGCCCCAGGGTAGACCCAGAACAAGATGGAAGTATTGTATATCTCATCTGACCTGGAAGTGCCTCGGGATCCCCCAGGAAGAGCTGGAAAGTGTTGCTGGGAAGAGGGACATCTGAGGCTGAGCAAAGTGCTCCAGAGTTGGCCCTGCGACTTGACCCCTGATAAGCGGATGAAAATGGCTGGATTGGAAGGATGGTTCTGACCAGTGGCAACACAATCCCCTTCCAGTACTTCTAACTTCTACTAACAGCTCAAACTCGAGGGGATTAAACAAACAAGATAGATATATCATGTCAAGTTCATTAGTTTAGAGGTGCTCTGGGGAGTTTGTTCCATCATTGCGGAGCCAAGGAAGCACACTGTCAAGGCTATGCTAAGCTGTAGCTGGGGCCCTTATTGTATTGAGGGAGCAGCAAGGTAGTAGCAGAGCAAAGTAGACGGGCTGGGGTGTATGGTTTGATCATGTCCGGGACACAGGATGAAGTGGGGTTGTGTAGAGGAAGTCAGTAGACTGAAGACTACCCAGGCTGCTGCGTTCAAGAAGAGCTGCAGAGGTGGTTTTGCACATGCAGCCGCAGCAGCCAGGAGGAAGTTGCAGTAGCCTAGGTGCAAAATGACAAGAGCATGTGTCGCTGCCTGGGTCAGGAGTGTCCTCCTGATGTTGTGGAGTTTTGCTGTCACAAAAATGTTAGTGACAAAAGACAACTGGTGATCCAGAGTCAAAAACTAGAGACAAAACTTTTTATTTTTTTCAGTCTAATATCTTTTTTAGGTCATAGCCAGTGTGCCTACAAACTTGTGTTTTTAGCCATGATAAGAATGTGATGCTAGGGAGGGCAATGTCAGTCTATTTACCACTACAGACTGTATAAAATAATGGCTACCATGACATCACCTATTGGTTTGTAGACTTTGAAGGTTTGTCATCTTGGTTTTTTGAAGCCAGAAGTGACCATATTTGGATGAAAGGCTTGAGCTGTGGAGGAGTAAGGGGTGAATCAGACTGAGAAGCTGAGGACACTATAGGCAGACTGCCTGTCACTCAAAGTAGCCTGTCCTTAATTATGCGTTACTTAAAGTCTTAATTAAGGTGAGTTAAAAATTCACCCCTCTTACAGTGGTTATGAATGTTGGAATTAGTCCCAGAGACCAAAACCAGGCTGTAAACATGTTTATTTCTGCCGTAAAGTTGGACATTTTAACACTGGGGCGTTTAGGGATTAACTGGATTCTGGAACCAGCCTCAAGTGACAATTCAAGGTCATTTGAATGCAGTTTTGACACTTCCATGTTGGCTTCATTTTTCAGCCTCGGAGGTTGCCGCTTAGTTTGACTAAAATGTTTTGACAAATATTAAATGGACTGTCGTGAAATTTTGACTGGATGTTTTCGTTCCTCGGAGGAAGAAACTTACTGACTTTGGTGATGACCTTTCCTCTGGCGCCAGCAGTCAGACAGTTTTGGTTTGGAATAAAACACTTTGTAATTACTGGATACGTTGTGTGTGAACATGGTAAACAATAGCCTATACCTGCTAACATCAGCAAAGCATTGTCACTGAGTGCATGTAACAGCAGATCACCTGTTTTCTTAAGTCCTTGTTTGCTGTTCTGCATCCAGATGACATGAGGTCAGTGGTTTTTCTCAAAAGGTCACCACAAGGTCTGAGCTGTGTTGCAGTCTATTGATTTCCTTTGTTAACTCCACACTGAATGCAGCACTTCTTGCTGTACCGATTCCTGCACTGAAAGGCGTTTAACCTGTGGTTTGGGCTTGTCACTGTGAGCCGTTAATCATCAACCAAACCACATAGCTGTTATGGCTAGTTTTTGGGGCCCTGGTGCAACAAAAACCCAGAAGTTTGACTCACAAGTTATAGTTATTAGTTTTGTCTATTCACGACAGGATAAATGAAGCAGTGACCAATCAGGCGTTGGAAATAAAGCCTCGGATTAACAGTTAATTCAATCATTATTCTTCAGGTCTGTTACCAAACACAGGGAGATTGTATTTTCAAGCAGCAAAGCCACATAGACACTAACAAAACAGACAGATGCGTCGGATTTTGAAAAGTTACTGATCTGACTCAACGTGATCTGCACCTCAAAGATGCAAAGAAGATAATCGCTGCACAGCTCCAGAAATATCAACCCATTAGAGGAGGGAAGGAGTGAGAAAAGAGGGATGGAGGAAAAGAGGGGACCGATGTAGAAGCAGAGAACAGAGACAGATATAAATAGGCCTCCCTGCAGCCTGTGAGTAGACAGTGAGTAGACCAGAGACATCAATGTGACAACCACTCCACTATAGAGACTATCTGCCTCTGTATGGATGGTGAGAGTTCATATCTTCAGTTAAGAGAGTCTGATTCATCAGTTTCACCTCCAGATGAGCAAACACATGACATGACATGAAATTGCACAGATAGCACCAATAATCAGCTCCGATATCTGCTGTTTCATTAAAGTCCATCCCACCATGTTATTATCGTTTTGTTTGCTAAAGTTATGATTGGACAAAGAGCGCTGCTGCCGACTCTTTCAGGCACAAAGACAGCTGTTATGCATGACTGCTGCAAAATGAATTATTCAGGATAACATTTAGACTTTCTATTATTTATCAAAAAGTGCCACAATGTTCAGCTGAAGGTTTTAAGAGACTATTTTAAGGGAGCACTTGTCCCAGAACATTGCAGGATACATTGCATGTGCTAGGCGGAGGAAGAGTCACCACATGATATTTGGGAGAGTTTCATCCGCCCCCCAAATAAATGCTCTCCATCTGGCTGCAACATACAACCGCACTGCTGTCCTTTGGTTTGTTATTTTTGATTATCAAACCAGTTCCACACTGGAGATGATTATTCATAACTACAGAGCCTCGTGTGATGAACAGAAGTTTGTAAAAGGTGAGTCTAAAATTAAATCGTCCCCCCCCCCCCCATCTCACAGTTACGTCACTCTTCATGTTCTCTCAAGGCCTTCCATTGCAGGAGGATCACAGTCACACCACACTGCCCGAGAAAAAATAATATCATCATCATCATCATCGTCATCATCACCATCATCGTCATCATCATCGTCATCATCAAAATATCTAAACTCTTATTTGAAGTGGCCGAGTACTTTATTGTAGATAATACTTTATCCTCAAATAATTTGGATGATATATAACATGCATGATATATATGTCTAAAAACACCTCCCAGTGGTGCCCCAGAAATTTTTCAAAGGGGTGGCCCAACATGTTCTCATCCCAATTTCTCAAAAATCTCCACTTTGTTGGTGGACTTTCACATTTAAATATGACCTCCTGTGTGTGTTGTTGACGTTGTTGAATGGCGTGTCAATTGCATGTTACATGCAAAATATTCTTCCCTTTAGAAAGGAAATGTACAGTTTCTGCTTGTTAAATATGTTAGTAAAACACCTCATTTCACATATGTCCTTGTGCAACAAAGGCATGTGGTTAGGTTTTAAAATAAAGAAAAACATCATGGTTTGGCTTAAAACTTAAATGGCATCCAAACAGTGGGCTCCTGGTTAAAAGTCCAGGGTTTGTTTGATCAGTCCACCTCCCTTCCCACCTGCCCTGTTGGGAATTTCAGCTCTTGATGTTACGTTGTTGCCAGCAGAGTTACAAATCGACGCCACCCACCGGCATATCACATCGCTGCAAAAGGTGCCTTCGTGTGTCGGTATCTGATGCTGAAATTACTGACAAATGGGCAGTATGGACAAGTTCAGAATGAGAATAGGCTCAGTGACCAGATGGGGCCACACAATATGCCAGTTGAAAATGATGTCAATATGGAGAGTTAAGGAAACACTCATACTGGTACAGGTAATATGTTTAGTTCTACAACAATCCTTTTTTTAATTTATCTGTACATGTTAGGTGATTCATAGGCTGGTTGTCCTTTTCCTTAAAAGACAAATACTCAGCCTTAATTTCAAGGAGCACATTAATTGTAAGCAATAACATATTTACTGGGAACAAGCCTTGACAAGTTAAGGGGAGACTTGTGGGAACCCAGAGAACCCATTTTCATTCGGATATCTTGAGGTGAGAGTTCAAGGGACCCCTCTGCCAGTCTTTCCCTTGCCATAATGTAGCCTAAATTTGGAATTTTATTTAGCATCCTTCTTGACCAGCTATGCCATAATGGTTGGTACCAATGGATGCCTTAGGTCGTCTAGCTTCACAAGACTACCTTCGTGCTTGCTTAAAAGAGCACCAGAGCCTCTAACAAAACAGTCATGTCAGCCTCCAATTATTTTAGCCAGGTGGGGCCAATGGCAGGGGCAGCGAGGGGGCCATGGCACCTCCTGGGCCCCCTTGGTGGCGCCACTGATGCCTTGATGTGTTTTGAAAGTCCTATTAGAATTTTTTTTTTCAATTTCCCATTTGACAGTTCTTCCATTTAAGTCCATTAAGTTTGAAATACAGAGATATGAACAAAACCTTTCCTCCAGAAGAAAAACTGTGTCATTAAACATAACATTCATGTAAATGTTGCTGTCCTCGGAGTACAAAATGAGAGAACTGACGACAAAAGTGCATTAAAGCTGTTTCTGTGTTGTTCTAACACTAACAAGAATCACTGATGGTTGGTAAGTGACTTCTGGGAGGCCATCCTACAGCATCTAAAGCCTCCCTGGACAGTCGTACAGTGCAGGAGGATCCTTTACAGTCAGCTCACTATCAGAGGAGCTGGCCTATCTGTGTGACTTCTCTGACAGAGCGCTGACCGGGGAGGCGTCTGCAGCAGCGAGGAGGCCACACACAGTGAAACAGTTAACACCTAATGCTGCTAAAATTAGCTGCATAAGAAAGTGATTTTTTCCTTTTAGGTTTTTGTTCATAGTCATTTAAAGTGAGAATGAAATGACTGTGCTCATCTGGCAGGCTGTGGTGTGAATCTGCACATTATATGTAATGTCTATTTTAGAAGTCTTAACTCCCACCACAGACGGGCCCACAATGTGATAATTAACTGTTAATGACGGAAATATGTTAAGCAGAATTTTGTGGATTCATCTGTTACTGCTGGGTTTGATAAAAGACACGCAGTCTGTTGCTTTCTGCGTGCCATTATTAGCCACTTGTGAATATTTCTTGCCTCTCCGCATGTTCTGATACCATAACAGGATCTAGCCAGTCATGCTTTGTTTTACAATTAGCTCCTCAGGTGCCAACGGGTTGACAGATTATACCTTCAAGTGTTTGTGGGTCTGCCTGATGTCTGAGCTGGTGACTCATTATGTATGTGGGCACAGGGGATTCCCAACAGTGAAGGGAAGGAAGAAAAAAGAAAAAGCCTTCCTCCACTCTGCAGCCTTGAGGGGATGTACAGTTCAGCTGACAGCGGGCCAGTGGGGTCGGTCGTGGTGAGTAACAGGCAGGGAGCGAGGGAGAGAGAGAGAGAGAGAGAGAGAGAGGAGGGTGAGTGCTGATGTGGAGCCGGCTGAGGCTGAAGGGGCGAAACGTGATGTTGTGGCAGGAATACAGGGTTAACATGGAGAGCCAAGGGTCAGTATTTAGCGAAATATCTGAGGCTGAACTGCAGCTGGCTCTGGATGTGGAAAATGAAGGGAGTCTGGGTGTGGAACCAGACGCTGAAGCAAAATTTCCCCTGCCCATCCACAAAACAATGACACCACAGTTACAGTCCATAATATAAAGACCTTATTATGTCTTTGAAAATACAGTACAGAAGAGAAGAGAAGAGAAGAGAAGAGAAGAGAAGAGAAGAGACTACAATAGAGTAGAATGGGGCATTGCATGTGCTCACTACTCAGGCGGTGAGCTCAGGAAAAAGAGCAGTCATACAGTGAAGTTACTACTCTGTATGAGCGCAGTATTGTGCTGTTGCATGGCAACAGTTTCCACAGAAATCTTTGCTCAGAAACACTCCTCTTTGGTTTTCACATAACTGCAACGGCAGAAAAATGGGCTGACTGCAGGAATACATATGGTCTCATGAACCATTTTGAACCATTCAGCTTGCAGAGGCTAAAGGGTTTTATTTTTTAACATATATCCAGAGCAGCCGACACAGAAAATGTAACATCAGCCTTTATGTAGTTTTTATATTCTAAACCATTTTATACTGTATTACATTAGACGCTGCAGGCCACTTGAGGATGTGTGATGTTTATCTGTGACAGAATATGTTCTACTGCAGCTTCCATACGACATGTCTCCAACTGATCAGATAATGGTAATGATTTACTGTCAGTCCTGAATGATAAATCTCAGGCTTTCCTCTGGATAAAAATGCTATGACATTATTCCTACTGCTCTGATGGAAAATCTAAGCAAGAGCAAATGATACATAGCTGCTAACCAGCTTTATTTATTACACAACGCTTGTCCAAATCTGTACAAAGGTTAATAGTGCTTTGTTCTGTTGAAGCAACAGTTTTGGGGAAATATGTTTTTTCGCTTCATGCTGAGTGTGATACAAGAAGGTTAAAATCACTCTCATCACACAGAGCGGTATCAATGTTTTTGTCTAACTGTCAGCTACTGAATGAAAGAGTGTAATTCCCAAAATGTGGAACTATTCCTTCTAAAGTTGCAGGTCAATATCACATATGAATAGTCCTTTGATTATCTATCTTTATGGAGCTTTAATCAACAATATGATTTAATTTAATCTTGCCAGCTGTGCTTTTCAAGGTTCAGCATGTAGGATTTTGTCAGACATTGAATATGTTTATTTATTTTCATTGTATGCGTTTATAATCTCTCGAAACAGGTATCGGTGTGTTTTCCTTACGTGAGAATAAACTCCCACACTCAGTCATAATAAGGGGCTCAGGACAGCCATGTTTTGGAAATAGGTGGTCTCCATTGGACGGCGACAACATGCAAGATTTATTTAGAAGAACTGTGACTGTCACTTGTAATAAGATCAGTGTGTGACAGGGGTGATATTGTATAAACTCGTATATGAATGTCAGGAAGGTGTACATGTGTGCTTTTTGTGTTTCTGTGTACAGTTTTGATTTTTTTTAAATGTACACTGACTATGGAACACTAATAATAATAATATTAATAATATTAAATGAGACCTCAGAATAAGCCGGTCATATCTACGTAGGGAGCAGGTTCTCATCTATGCAGTCTGCCACGTTGCAGCTCCATGTTTCTACAGTAGCCCAGAATGGACAAAGCAAACGCTAGTGTTAGATAGGGCCATTTGCATTTTTGTGTTTTCTCATCATCTAGGTTTGCAGTTTGTCTCAGAGGGGCTCTCTGTGATGAGCAGTGTCTGAGAAACACTTATTATTTAAGGTGAAACTGCTTTACTCTGTGTTTTTACTGGTTTAAATCACCAGGTCTGTTTGTTTTGCAGAGGGAGAGATCTCAATGGGTAATTTGACTCCCGTTAAAAAAAAGCACATGAATAACTAACACTGAAGGAATCCTCACCATGGGAAGTTTCAGCTGGTAGAAATCTGAAAACCTCACTGCTAGATGCCACTAATACCCCTAAATTTTACACACTACTCCTTCAAAGGTCCAGTGTGTAGGACTTAGTGGCATCTAACAGTGAGGTTGTAGATCGTGTGTAGGAGAACTACGGAGGCCAGTGTGAAAGGTCCTATCTGAAGCCAGTGTTTGATTTGTTTGATCTGTTCTGGGCAACTGTAGAACCGACAATGCTCACTCCATTTAAGACGAGCCACACGTTGTTTAGATATAAATAATGATTCTTCATTCTAAGGTAACAAAAACACAATTTGTATTTTATACTCTACGAAACATGGTTATGAAAAAAAATTGTTTGATTTTTTTTGGGGGCATTTTGTTATTTCCAGTTAAACATTTCACCTCTATAGTTTTACTCTTCTTCCAGTCAGTATTTTTGATCTGTGTTTTTCTCTTCATCTGCAGTCACACAGTAGCATTCTAAAAAAAAAAAGCAGATTTATTTTTTACACTTTATCCAAAGCTTCTTGTCTCTGTTCAGTGTTTGTTGCCATCGTATCTTCACAGCATTGTTCGGTTCTCTCTCAGACCATCAGAAATAATGTTCCACCTACTACACGCACCTCCAGGGAAACCTTCAGGCCCACTCCGCTCTTCTGGTTTCGCTCATTAAACCCTGTCTCGCCAAATGAAGCATGAATCCACAGCTCAGCGTGATCAACTTGAAATTTGTGCTGATCGGGCCACGTCATGGACAGTAATGCTGTGATGGGGACTGTCAGTGGCATTCGGGGATTTTACATTTTGCAGCATCATGCCTCCTTATTCTTAGAGGTTTAACTTTTACTTTTGCAGCACAAATAAGGGAGAGAACAGAGCAGTGTTGGGATACAGTTTGCATTGATACAAAATCTAAATGGTTGCTGAAAGATGCTCGTCACAGATGGAGTTTGCAATAGAATCCAAAAAACAGAAGGTCTGAGGTACTTCATTATTGGACATTATTGGACATTTATTTTTAGGATTTTTAAGAAGATACTTAGAATTTATTATTTTTCAAGCTTGTTGTTGGCTTGGCTGTTTTGAATTGCTTCAAATTATTTTGAAGCTTAAAATGTACCAATAAAGGTTGTATTAGTTTTGGAGGCTATTTTTGATTATCTTTTAATTGCAGTAAATTAAAAAAGGAGAATTTGTCAGAGAAGTGTCCCTGTGGTCAAAAGTGGCCCAGTGTCTTGCTTATGGGCACCTGATTAAAAAAAAAATCGCTGGAATCAGTGTTCACATTGTATGTTTCTGTGACCACAGATATGTTACATTTGTGATTTCATATGTAGCAGACATGTTGAAACTTTACATTTCTTTACATTTCATTTTTTTCATTTCATGTTACAATATTGTGGTTAACATTTAGATTATTTTAGACATAAAAACTATTTTGTTAGGGTAGTAAAAACATCACGTTTTGGCTGCAAATTTCCCGTTTGGTTGCTACAAACACAGCTGAAAATGTCTCAAACTATCATTAAAAAACACCCACCTTTTGTAGCTGCAACCACCGCTGGACACATCACAAACTGTTGTTAAAGTACAGCTGCTTTTGTACTTACAAACATGGCTGAAAATGTGCCAACCTGTTGTTAAAAAACAAAATTTGTTTTGCTATAAACACCAAATAACCTGAATAGTCATTGAAAACACCTGCTTTTGTTACTACAAACAAAGCTGGAAAAAAAGACCTGCTTTTGTGGCTACAAATGCCACTGGACATGTCCCAAACTGTAGTTAAAATACAGCAGCTTTTGTTGCAATAAACATGGTTGAAAATGTCCCAACCTATTGTTAAAAAAACACCTGTTTTTGGTGCAACAAACACAGCTGAAAACATGTCTAACTGTCATTAAAAACACCTGCTTTTGCTGTAAAGAACAGTTGTCTGCTGCTGTCTGCTGCGTGGCAGTGGTCTCGCCTGCCTAGGTGTCATGCCATTCGCCATCCCCTCCTCCCCCTTGTGAGAAACTCGGCTCATATATATGTAATGTGAACCACGTCATACATAGGCCTACAAAACAAACAATCGTTTCATGTCCCTGATATGCGAGAGATGTATGAGATGTATAATGCCAACATTTTATTCTGGCTAATGGGCCATGAATTTCCCCACTGGGTGATTAATAAAGTGCCTTTGTGGCCTATTTCTTTTCTGTCTTCAGCAGGTTGGTTACACCCAGTAACAGGGGCTCAAACTCAGGGCCTTCTGAATTGTAGTTGATCTCTTTATTTGTGACACGATGCTGCCCTCTACTGGTCTGGAGAATGACGTGCATTTGATACTGAAACAGGCTTTAAAAATAAAACCAGGCTGCAGTTTACTGGTTTGCAAGAGTGTTTGGACATGTGAGATCCTCTGTGTCACTGCAGAGACATTTTCAATAACATTTTTGACATTTTGAAGGCCTCCCAGAAAATAAAAGCAGAAAGACTTTGCTGAATGGGGAACTAACACGCAGACAAAACAAGGACACAACACAGAGAAAACTAATGCACAAGGTTGCCATCTAGTGTTTCACACCCAACACAACAACACTGCGTCATGTGACAGAAGAAGCATTTGCCCAAAATTACTTTTTCAGCAGTCACTCAGTCATTGTTTCAAAGTAGAACTTTTATTATCTTCAGTAATAAAATCATCTTCAGCTGTAGGAAAATGTAAAAATATCTTCATTACGGAGCATATTCACATTTTTAACAATCCAAAGTAAATACATAATATCATGAACAACAACTGTCCCATCTGTAAACAAGCGGGGTGGACAGAATCAAACATAACTTGACTTGTGATTATATTGTTTATGCACTATCCTTCTTTATAATATTCAATATATCACAGAGTTATCATCAGAATTAGCAGGTTTATGCACTAAAAGGAGACACAAGCTTGAAGCATATAAACTCAGCAAGCATGAAGCAATAGAAATTAGGACAGAACAAAAGGTACAAAAACAAAGTAGCTTTGCAAGAGTGTCCTCTTATGTAATCTGTGCATGTTCATTTAGTCTGTACTTTCTATAAATGTATCGTCTTCATACAAGTTCTCCAGCTCTCCCTCTCTGCTCCCCTCATTGCTGATTTTCCTGTGGGGCAACAAACGCTCAGTCATGTTGATGAAGGTGCTAAGTGAGTTGGCAGATGAAGAGGACGAGGAGGGGGAGGGGGGACGGGTAACACTAGACTAAAACTGTCATGGAGAACATGTCCGCCACAGCTCAGCTCATCACTTCTTATCCACACCAAGAGGACTCAAGAGAGACAACACAAAGCAGCCAACAACAACCTTGTGTGAGTATTTATTTTCGGTACAGCTTGTTGTTGAGAGCCTTGTCTCCCTTAAATCCTCTTAAAGGTTGAACAAACAACAGATGAGCTGTGCCGTGTATGAGGCGTATGAGCTCAAGCTTTTAGAAAATTTACCTCAAGGAAGGATGAAGCTGAGGCGATGACCCCAATAAGCCCCAAGAGCCACTGCAAGAAGGAGATGTAATGTAAGAGGCCAGAATTTATACTCTATTAGTTTGCATGTCAGGTGTTACTGTAGCAGGAGTTAAAAGGCATAGTGTGACATTTTGGAAAATATTTTCCTTTTAATAGAGAGTGAGATGAGAAGATTGATACCAGTGTCATGTCTGTACGTTAAATATGATGCTACAGCTGATTAGCTTGGCTTAGCATAAAGACTGTAAACAAGGGAAACAGCTATAGGTTCACTCTAAGTTCACCTTCTTGCTCTTTTTAAACTCACTGAACACTTTTATCTCGTTTGTCTGATACGAACAAAAAGTGTATCTTTTTCTTTATTCTTTGTTGAGGGTGGGGGGTTAAGTGCCGTACAACTATTCAAAATGTTTTAAATTTTGGACAAGATTAATTAAATGAAATATAACATGTTATTCCAAATCACTGTCCCAACAATGTCAAATAACCAACATGTCAAACTACAATGCTCTAACTCCCCCTCCAGCCCAGTTTTGGACGCTCAGGGATGGTGCGTCAATTTACGCTTGTTACATGCACTGTGTCCTTTCAAAATAAACTTCTATTTTCAAAATAAATATACAGTTTATGCTTGTTAAACGCATTCCTACACATACATTTAGAATGTCAGTTAAAAAAAAAAAGTAGCGTCACATCACATACATCACGTCATATGTCACTAGCATAGTATGCTACACATACCAGCACACTACATTATTATTACAATAACTCCATTAAGTTTTGGTTTTACACGGGACAAGAACAGTGGTCTCCTGGGTGAAAGTGCGCCGCTTGTTTGACCCACCCACCTCCTGCCTGCCCTATGTGGACTTTTTCGCTTTTAATAAGAAATGGAAGTGCCTTGTGTATTTCATACTGCCACTAAATGTGTCAGTATTTCACAAAATATCTTTGTCCACACAAGAACGTGTGCGCCGTTGCTGTCTTCAGCAGTTTCCCCTCATCACAAAGGCAGTAAGGCGCACAGGCTAATGTTACCTCTTACAAAACACCAACTACAGATATCACTGTTGATTTCTGTTTGATATAGGGATGAAGGAGCTCACTCAAACATATGGGCATGCTAAATTGTTCGCATAAGACAGCTCAATTCGTCTGTGAAGTGGTGCACAAATACGAAGTGTAAAGTAGTCATTAGAGCAAGCAGTGCTAATAAAACATTAACACACCGACAGTCGGCCATTGTTGTGGTTGTTTCTAGCATACGCTCATTACACAAAGCGATGATGGGCTGATAAATGAGTCTCGATAAATCTTCATCTAAGAAGGCGTTTTGAAAAATCTTAGTTGTAGTGACCTAAAACTCTGTTTGTCTGTTGACCAGAGGCCCAAAAGTAGAGGAAAATATCCATTTACGAGAACAGAAACCAGGCTAGCTGTTTACCCTTGTTTCCAGTCTTTGTGCTAAGCTAAGCTAAGCTAAGCTAAATGGCTGCTGACTGTAGTTCCCTAGAAGAACAGATATGACAGTGGTATCAGTTTCGTCATCTGTCTTTCAGTTTAAGTGAGAGAAAGTAAGTTACTTCATGTAAGTTTCAGCATTCAATTTTTTTTTAAGAATATGAGGAAGCCTCCATCAGGATTTTTTATTATAGGGCCCCTATATGGATGGTGATGGAGGCCTAAAGTGTTCAACATTAAGTACATATGTATGTTATTAAAAATAATTATGTGAATAAATAGACAAAAGACAGAAAAGTGTTATATTACAATACATCATCCCTCCAAGAAGATCAAACACTTTGACCTTCTTCTTTAAGCCAGCTGTTGAGCCAAACTATGCATTTCAGATGTTGATCTTGAGTTAAAGTGTCTCCTTTATCATTCAGCCACTTTCTGACCATCACACTGCTGCTGTCTGAGATTTACATATCACATGATCTCCACAGATTTCACATGTGTGGGAGACTGCAGTGGTCCTGGTGGTGGTGCCTGGATAAGTGTGGAGGAGGATGTAGCTGCAGCTCCACATCTCTTCACATGGAGGTGTAATCAGCTGCGCCAGCGGCCCCCCCACAGACAGGACTGGCTTGTTAATGGCAAACAAAAGCAGTGCAGCCATTACTGCTGTCACAGGGGGCTTCCATTTAGCTTATCAGGAGAGGACAAATGCTTTTATCTGCCTGAGTGCGCTGCTAATTTCAGGATCAAAACAAAATCAAGACAGTGTAAGAGCTCGTTGGAATTCAAAGACTGATATTCCAGGTATGATGGTAGATCTAATATATTCAATATATGCGAGACACGCTACACATATAAAGGATGTAACTGACTGATCTATTTTTATCCAAGCATCTGCTCGCTGCTTTGTTTTGTTAGAGGCCTAATCGCAGAGCTGGCAGTTTGGCAGAGCAGAGCAGGCAGGATTTGCAGAGTAGGCCACTTACGTAAGAAGACCTCCAGGGGCAGACATGGACCTCTCTGCACGTCTGCCCTGACACTCAAAGGGATTACCAAAAGACCGCTTCCTCAGCATGGACTTTACCAGAATCTGCAGTGGACATCACAGAGCGTATCAGTGAAATCTGCATAACACTTTCACACCTCCAGTAAAGTTTCCACACCAAAATGTGCATTTTACATGTCAAATTTGTGTTTTTTTAACATGAGATTTAATTCATTTTACTTTGTGGTGAACTCTAAAACACTGACTGATTACTCCTCATAGCTTTTAATATTATAATACCGTCACATATTGTTTAGTAATCTCCCTTTCACCTGTACTGTCATATGAAAATTGCAATTTTACAACTTTAAAGGCAACTTGATCGAATATCTTTCTGTGTCCCTGTGTGTCAGTTATTGTCTACATCTTGAGATTTGAGAGTTTTCTAAATATAAATGGACATAATATAAGTCAAATACAGTGCCTCTTATGTCTTGAAGAGATAAAATATTTTAAGTAAAGGCCTTCAGGAAATCAGCTGAAATATTGTAAGTATTGCAACTGAGACATATTAATTAAAAGACACAACCGAGCAGCCGGTTCCGGTCATTATGGTGTTAAATAGTGATCAGTGAGTGTGCGACTCACCACAGTCGAAAGGCTGGGGATGAGTTTAACGCTGTTCTGCACCTCCTCCTCAGTGACCTCCACCGCTGTGCAGTGCTCCTCCTCCAGAGGAAGAGGATTGGAGCCGTTCTCTGTCACCCACGCATGAAGCTGTAACAACATAACACTGTCACAATGAAAAAAATAACACACACTGACAATAAACACATGGACGTTTATATAATATTAATCAGAGTTGGGATTTTTTTTTTTTATTTCCGGTCACCTTAATTTCAGGGATGGTGATTCTCGTTTCAGGGTTTTTATCCAGCATTCTTTCAATTAGGTCCTTCAGTTCATTACTTATCGATGGTCTGTGAAAAACAACAAAATTATTTATGTTTTCGACAGTAGTTCCTGTTACAAAGCCAGCTCGGGAAAAGTAAAAAAAAAAATAAAATCAAAGGAGTAAACAAAATGGCGTGGAAAGTCCCTGCTGGCTGAGAGAGAGCATGAAGAAGGTGGCGGGAGGGCCTTTTGCAGGTGGATCAGGTGTCACTGATTGGATAGGAAGGGTTAGTTGATTCGGAGCTTCCTGAAACAAAGTTGGGAATCCAGGGCTGTGCACTATAGTGTTATGTTTTCCGGGTTGAATGACATGTTCCCCAGAAACAGTGTTCAAGGTACATTTTCTCACTTGTGTCAGAGGTGTTATCCAATCAGCATCAGTGTGTGTTGAAAAACCCGCCTTATCAAGGAGGCAATGTGCTTGCATTACACAACGACGTGCTAATGTTTTATATAAATAAGCATTTTTCTATGTTTGAAGGGGATGTGCGCTTTGAAATAGACATATGGATCAGAGGCAATAGAAAAAAAAGGTCCAAAAAAATATAAATCCAATCCCCATGACTCTTGTGGTGCTCCGTAGAAACAGACATATGGCTCGAAAGGACTGGAAGAAGACAAGTAATGCAAGGAGAATGTAAAACGTATTTCAAGGTAAAACACACACCAAAAAATTCTTGACTCTTGGGGGGCTTTGTAGAAGCATATTGTAAGGGAACACATACACAAAATAAAAAATCTCCATGTGACTCTTGAAAGTAGAAATATTAATGTGGCTCAGGAGGAATGGAAGAAAATAAGTATTGCAAGGGAATGCAAAATATTGCTATGTAATGCCTTGCAAGGGTCAACACACACACTAAAAGATCTCACGGGACCCTTGGGGGGCTCCATAGAAACAGACATATGGATCAGAAGAAATGGAGGAATAAAAGTATTGTGAGGTTGCGCAAAAGTGTGGGTTTCATTAAAGAATATTGTAGTATTCAAATCATAACTGTTCAAATTATAATTGTTTTTTTTTTAATCAAAAGCAGAGTCGCCTGCTTCCACACGTGAGCCCACAATTTTAACTACTACTAATATTATGTTGCAGCTACATTGCATATCCTATCACAAGAAATAAGGCTATTCTGGTATCTGCATGTTTTGAATGTTTGCTTACATCTCTGGAAACTCCACAGGTTTGTTCTTGATCTTGTTGTGCAGAGAGACGATGTATTCATCATAAAAAGGACACTGCAGGACAAACATATTGAAATGACTGAAATGCAGAAATGAAATATTGGACTGGCCGAGTTATTTTACATGCTGAGTTTTCTTACCTTCCCAAAGACAAAACAGTAGAGTGTGACTCCCATCGCCCACACGTCTAATGCCTGGTAAACAAACACAGTAATTATCAGGGCTGTGTCATTACTGAAAGCTCTCAGTAGGTGGTTGGACATAATTTCTTCATAATTTCTCACAATTAAACACAGTCTGATATGATGAGTCACATCCAAAGCATGTGTGATTCAGTGACTCACACTGTCTGTTTTCCACTCGGCTAACAGAAGAAGTTTTGTCTCACCTTCCCGCTGAAGCTCTGCTCGTGTTCAGTCATCATCTCAGGGGCCATGAAGGCCGGCGTCCCCGCTGTGGTCGACAGGAGGGCGTCCGACCCCTCAAACTCGTTGCTCACACCAAAGTCTGCGATCTTGACGTGACCGTCGTCCCCCAGCAGCAGGTTGGAGGGTTTGATGTCCCTGTGGATGATCTTGTGGTAGTGCACTATGACAGACAATGTAGAGAGTGCAAAGAAGTGATATGCTGTCTGCTGATCAGCTAAGAAATAGTTCCACTATACTGAAGAGAAGGCAGACATCTCTACGGCTGATATCTCCAACACTTGGCAACTCACACCAAAACCATCCAGGTAAGAGGAAAAAATATGTATTTTTAATTTTTGGGGTGAACTGTGGCTTTAAGGCACCAGAGCTGGAGATCTTCTAAATCTACTCATAGTGGCTTTAACTCCCATATACACAAAAAAGCCAAGGTTACAAGTTCATCAGGCTGTCTATTAAATATTCATTTTAAACCATATCTGTAAACTTACAGTACTCTATTCCCAAGACAACGTCTATGAAGTAAAAGCGAGCCTGCTCCTCTGTGAAAGGGTCGTCTGTAGGCACCTCCATCACCGGGCTGACCCGCATGAGAGGGGGAGGGAAGAAAATTTCTACTTTACAAAACAATTTAAAAAATTCAACCGTAATGCGACAAAATGCATGCATTTCCCAAAACATACCCTTTTGTCATCAATTCGAAAGCTTGAGGACAAAGAATCAGAATTTAATGACTCCCCTGGTTTAATATTGACAAAGCTAAACTCAGTAAAACAGATGAATGAATGCTTACCCATGTGAAGTCCATCTTCATCGGGATCATCAAGCACCTGCAAGACAGGTTACATTTACCGCTCTCATATTCTATTTTACACAAATATATGAAGTCATGTTACTATATACATCCACACAGGTGATGTCACTTATTTTGGCTAATTAGTGTTTTGTCATGACTTTGTGGGACAATTTAACCCTTTATCTTTCTCATTAGTATAGTCCAGAGTAAACATGTTATTTCCAGAGTAGCTTCACCACCTTCAACCAGAGCTGAGGCCTAATCAGCAAACAATAATGATAAAGAACACTGATAAGCGTGTGTAAGAGCTTTAGATAATCCTTTCATGTCTCTTCTGTGGAATTGTTTTGCTTTTGTTACATGCAACAAGTGTATGAGGAACAATTACAATCAGAAACTGCTTCTTGTAGTCAGTTTTCGTCAGGATATCATTTAAAGGTCCCACATTCTGCTCATTTTCAGACTCATACTTATATTTGTGGTTTCTTCTAGAACATGTTTACATGCTTTAATTCTCAAAAAGGTCTTTATTTTTCTCATATCATCTCCCTGAATAAACCTGTATTTACCCTCTGTCTGAAACGCTCCCCCCCCCCCACAGAAAAAGCCCAGTCTGCTCTGATTGGTCAGTGTTTCCGGGTCTTCCACATCTGCGCTCTTAACATCTCTGTACCAGCATTGCAGCCGGGGACTGACTGTAACGGCTCTGCTGTGGCAGTTTCTACTTTTATAAAGTATAATTGTGACATCACAACATTACGGAGGTCCTGATGGCTCATTTAAAGGCACAGTTTCTGAGTACGGACTGTGCTTTTCTCTGTGGATTTAGTGTTTGATACTTCCACAGTCTTTATGTACCAACTCTACCTTCTTCATCATAAAAAGACATGGAAATATGACTTTTTACAACAAGATACCCTCAAGGTAAACATGCTGGATAACAACACTGTAAGATATTTGGATATATATGTACAGTAGGTGAGGACTTCTGACTGACCTCCACTAGTTTTACAACATTATGATGGTGCAGTTTCTTCAGTATGGCGATCTCCTTGTACACTTTTTCCAGAGGAAACACAGAGTTTGATCCTTGAGGAGGCACGCGGCCTGAAATTACACACAAAAACACATCAGTACCAACACCTCAGGAAAACTCATTCAGTTTAAGTTTCGTTATTATTATTATTTCATTGCAGTGACTCACGAAAAAAGCCACACTGCCTCATCAGCTTCTTCTTTGAAACAACTTTCATTGCCTGCATGAATTTGATAAAACAAATGATGATGATGACGATGACAAACTGACATGTAAACACAATGAATGCACAATTTACAAGCTCCAACTTACGTAGTACTGCTCAGAATCTTCATTATAAGCTAACTTTACCACTCCGTATGAACCCTGAAGTGTAAAAATAACAAAGGTAAACAGCTTTATAAATCATTTTTCATCACTTGTGTTTGCTCATTGTGCAGCAGTCATTCACCTTTCCAATCTCTTTCTTCAATTTATACTGGTTGAGCTGGACACAGTCCTGCAGAAAAAGAAAGGAGAATTCATTCAGTAAATAATCTCATAAATAATATGTTGAATTAGACAAAAATCCACCTCTGGGTGTCATTTCTGTAGTTAGGGTCTCCTCACATCAGCATCCGTGATGGACACACGTTTGGTCTCGATGGTGGGCTGTCGGGCCATGCGGCTCCCTCGCTCCTGCAGTGACAGCTTCCTGTCTGAGAGTTTCATGGCCCTCGGATTACTGGACCTGTAGCCGTTAGGCGGGGTTATGCGGTTGGCGGCCACGTTAATGGCTGCCACCAAGTCGGCCAGCTCGCCATTGTGCTCGGAGTCTGTGTCCGGCCTGAAAACAGTGTCGGCGCTCATGGTGGTTAATCCTTGTTCACTCACAGCTGAACGTCCCAGAGGTGGTGTGGTGAGAATGCATCACTGCACTGAGAGGAGCGGAAACAGAAATGGAAAAAACGTGATCACACACACTGTCAATTAGAGGACCGTACAGTCGGGTTTACAGAGGTGTGACCCTTGGTAGACTAAGCTGACATTCTTTTTGTCAAAGTTTTTTGTTATGTGGTAACTCTTCCTTATTACTGTGCGTAAGTGCTTCTTGCAGACAGCAAAGTCTCAAACCTGAGAGTCACCTATCAAACATCAAAACTTTCCAAGAAACCAAAATATTTTTTCCAACGGATGTCTAAGTTACAACATGATTGAGCTAACTGGAGTAGTTTCATGTCGTATCCGACAACAGGAGGCTTTTTCTGCTGCTGTTAGCTGTCCCTGTCAGCTGCAGCCACTGATGCTCTTTAGACATCATGATTTCCCAAAACTGAATAAATGCCACACATAGCAACACAAAACTGCTTTGCTAGCTCAATCATGTTGTAACTAAGACATCCACTGGGAAAAAAATATTTTTTTCATGCACCATTTATTGAGTTACTGAGTTATTATAGACACCGCTAACGGCTAACAGCTAATGGTTAGCCCAGCCCAGTAATGTTTGTTCAATCATTGTGTTTATAGACTTGACAAACATCAGATTAGTCTAAACGGTGATATAGTGACGTGAAAAATGGGATATATCTATATTTTTCACGTATTTCATATACATACAGATATATATGTATGTATAGCTAAACTCTGCTGGTTTTCTACCCGGAAGTATTTGTAAACAACAAGGCGATTGCTTCTATAGCGGGGCCTTTAGAAAAAATGAGAAACCCTGCCATTACGAAGAATGGAGGTCTGTTTTTGGAAAGGCGGGGTTTTGGACAGGCGGGGTGTAACCTTACCTAGTAGTACCCACCTCATCAACTACCACAACACCACTGCCTGTCGACACATTTCCTGTTCCTGCCTGTCCACCACATCCACATCATCAAGGCAACTCAATTCACATCTTCCTGATTACACACAGCCAGTATACTGTGTATATACTCCAGCCTAGCAACTGGAGGCTAGCTGCTACTAGCATAACAAACCAAGTAAATTTTATATATAACATTTGTACATTATTATGTAGCGAATATGTTAAAACGTAATGTTTTAACAACGCTGTGGTTAACATGTGGTTAAGTTTAAGTGCAAAAAACACTTGCTTATGGTTAGGAAAAACGATGTTTTGGCTTAAAATACCCGCTTTGGGGGCCACAATCCCAGCGGGAAAAACAGCAGTGTCTTAGTAAAAAAGCATCTGCTTTTAATGCCTTAAAAACAGCTGGAAAAACAGTAACAGGTCGTGCAAAACACCCACACCCTAAAAGCTGCTGGAAATACAGCAATGACACCTTTAATCACAACTGGTTTTGTTGTCTGTTGGTCTTGAACAGTTGTCTGAAGCGGTCTGCAACTTAGTGGGTGTCATGCCTAGGTGTCACGCTATTCACCATGCCGTCCAACTCCAGATGATAAAGTCAGTTTAGGTATTACATCACTCTATAAACACTGGTATGATATGTATGAAACTTAGAAATGTGACATATTCATGGTCTGCAGAAATGATGCCAACATTTCACTGAGCATAACACAACTCAATATCCACTGCAGTGTTGGTTGTTGCATTGCACTTTGGGTAATGTAGGCACCAAGTTTTGACAAGAAGGAATAACAAACAAACAAACAAAAAAACAATTATATCGATGGTTCTGCTGCATGATTTTGATCATCTTCTAAAACTGCCCATTTTAAGTCTGATAATGCTAAACCTGATGGAGTACGCCTTTAAGAAAGTAGTTTACAGTATTGAAAAGTATAAACACTTTGTTTCCTTTTTTAATGGGCCACAAGATGCAAATCAACAAGCTGTATCGTTGTTAAAAGTTCCCCTGTAACCCACACAGGTGTTTTCAATTACTCTGCCTTATTAAACCTTTCCCCCGGTGCAGCATCGAAACTGACAGGCAAGTGAGGTAGATGTTAATCAAGCACACACACACACACACACACACACACACACACACACACACACACACACACACACACACACACACACATTTCTGGCAACAGGTCTAATCAGGCAGCACAAGTGAAGGAGGGGCTGAGTTGGGGGCTTTGACCTTCTGAACTACCAAACCTCAGAAATACAGTCAATACATTGTTTTACAGCTTCAAATGTATGTGATAATCTTATTTTATTTACCAGCAACACGTAGTAGACATTCAAAGAACTCCTTATGCTCTAAACAGTACTGATCATATTATATTCAGTGAGTAAGAAACTTGTGCCTGAGTGTCAGACCTTTTCCACAACACTTATTTTGACATGCATGATTATCACAAATGCACCTGATAACAATAATTGACGCTCTGTTCTATTAAGTGTCCCAGTGAGTCATGACAATTAGTGTGCACAAACGAAGATCCTGAGACTGCCTCACCTACAAGGAAAACAGCTGTCATTCATGTAATAAAAACACCTGTGCTTTTCCTGCTATGCTGAGTAAATATATCGGCTGTAACAGTTCTGTTTGTGATGGTTTGTAAACTGAATATGTCACTCTAATATTTAGCTACAGCAAACATCAATGACTTATGTTTATTATGTAAGGAGTCACGTATTGTTTACAGCTCTTAAAAAGTTTGAAAACTATTTGTTCCTTTTGTCCACTGTTTTAACGGGTGACGCAAGCCTCAGATGAGACTCACGGGTACAATTAGATGTAAAAAAATCTCACTCTCTGAGAAAAGTCTAGAAGCAGATAAGAATCACTGCTACCTAAATTACAGCACAGAGAGCTGAAAAGCTTCTTATGTAACAGGGTAGAAAGCTTTAACAGGCAGGTAAATTCATTCCACAAACACAATACACAGACTGTGACATTGATATATACATGTTATAATAAAATTAAATGCCACAGAAACAGGTAAAGATACAAAACTTGTTAATTAAAAATGATAAACAAGAGCTGCTGCAGCGAAAACCTTAAGCTCATCTGAATCTTCATTAACATAATGCACTGATAAAATACTGAACAATATAAAACATCAGGAGAATTATTGACTATACTCACACAGTGAAAGTGTCCTGTGTTGGTGGCCGCGGGAGTTAATCTGCATGTTGCTCTCAGGAGGGGAAACTCCTCTGTGTCTTAGTGCAAGACTTTCACTGACGGGGAACAGCGACCGTCTTTAAGGATTAACTGAGGCCGCATATAGCTGAGGCAGAGTTATTCTGAGGCACACACCCACCCACACACTTTCACTCACACACAGTACAAGGCTGGACATCAGGAGATACACAAGACCAGAGGGTAACCCTGTAGTGATACATCAATAACACATTAACATTCACTCAACAGTGAAAAATGCAAATTTTCTAATAAAATACACATACCAATATTAATATTTATTTCACATATTCTAATATAAACATGAATTTAGAAAATAAAAAATAAACACTTCTTACAATAATAATAATGAAAACAGTTGGTATACACTCTGTATTATTCATAGCCTATAATAAATAAATAAATAAATAAATATAAATATTTTACAATGCATTGCAGACATTTTTATCCAGCTATTTTAAAACAGACAGCATGTGTCTGTTTCAATCTCATCTCTTGATTCCAGTTTTGCATGTAACTAAACTGGAAAAACCTAAACTACAGTGACATTTTAAAGGTTAATAAACATTAATGTGATTAGACCTACATAAACAAAACAGGACTGACAGACTTCACCTGGGAAAACAATGAAATTAAATTAAAAGAAAGAATAAATCAAGCCTATCTTTTCCCACTATACCTGCTTTGCTCTCATTTCAAACAATAATTTTTAAAAGATGTATAAGAAATTCCACTCAATTATAATTTAGTGCTATGTTGTTTACATGGCTGTAACAGACACTGTGGACACCACGACAATCCTGCCATTAAATGAGGCTTTCACTGTACCTGGGAATTCAATCAAACATAATCTTCATGTGAAGCCTATTGAATCATAAAAACCAAACCGTGCAAGGAATAAATCAAAGCAGACAATGGCATTGTGGTGACATAATTAATAGATATTAGTAATTGAGGTGTCAACAGAAACTTAATGTAAAATGAATTATTAACACAACTGCAGACTATTGTCGTCATACACTGTCTCAAACTCAGACCAAACTCCAATTAAATGGTAAAACTAGGCAGCATTAACCAAATATATAAACCAAAAATCATGCTACTGTATTACCTATTTATCACGTAAAGTATTTTAATGCACGGTTTGGCTGTAATAGGAGAATTTTCTCCAGTTCTATAGTTTCCAACAGTCGGTGAACGCAGCATTGCCCCATAGCGCCCCAGCAGGACGCACGAGGAACAAACAGGTACCAAAGTTTGATGAAGCAAAGAGCATCCAGTGTGGAGGAGTCATCATGTCTCTGTCGGGCCAGTTTGGTGCTCTGAGGACCGCAGAGCTGCGAGAGCTGCTGGAGGATGAAGACAAAATACAGCACATCATCAGGTGCAGTGAGAAGGTGAGGGTCTGACAGGGGGACAGGAAAAAAAAATAAAAGTCAGTTCAGGCTGACACAAATACACAAGTGGTTTAGATTGCACACAGAAACGATTTTGCATTATGTAGATTATAGAATTCATTTGTCATTATTCCAGCAAACAACATTCTGGAGTCACTGTTTTCTGAAATTTGTGGTGATGTCCAGTTTCAGGGGCTGCAGAGGGCTGCAGAGAAGATGCTGGTTTCAAATCAAAAACTGGCTAAAGTATGTCTGTCTCAAAAACCTAAATTCAGAGACACGAAACTGTTACTTGCAATGAAGTACAAGGAACTGGAAGAACTTCAAAGCTTGGTCCAGGTCAAACAAGAACAACTTGGTGAGTTTTTAATACATTTCTCTATTTATGATTGTTTTTTAATCTGGCTGCCTTGAATTCATCGCCTTTACCTGCATTTCCTTCGTGTGTTCATGTAGCAGAAAAATACAGTGCTCACTCTGCTCAGTGGAGTCTCTTGGAAAAGATAAAACATGCAGAGGAGGAGTGTGAGGTAAGTTCACGGCATGTTAATTTGCATAGGTGTGTCTGTGATGTGTTTTTGTTTAAATGAAGGAGTGTTAAACTGGAGCTCATATTCAATACACAGTAGATAACGAGGTGCTTAACAAATGATCAAGAGGACGACATTACTGTAATACATTAAGATCTGCAGCAAATAATAAGAGTAACCTGGCTGTGATCATGAGAGAGCCTTCTGCAAGTAAACTTCACATAATGTCGAGTGTTTGATTAATGTGAGACCAAAGTTCATCGCCCATCTCAGTACAAAGACTGTATATGTAAACACATATAGTCTTACACCCTCTGGAACGCAGTAACACCACCGCCCCTCTCACAGAAAGTGCCTGGAGGACAAGGCTGCATTGAAAACAGGACAATTTACAGAAATGTCAGACCTGTGGGAGAAAACAGCTGTTTGACCGGAGACATAAGGAGACAAATAGTTTGTTCACATTTAAGAAAGCCAGTATTTCAGGCTGTTGTATAGAAGCAAAGCAGAGGTCTTATCGGTGTAACAAAATACCCGTAGTGTGTATGAAAATGATATTTCTCCCCACAGATGATGTTTCAGAGGTTTGTGGAGGATAAAACGCCGCTGGCAGAATTCCTGGATTCCTTTCTCAGCTCGCAGAAACTCCAGCACATCAGGATGGTCCTGGTGAAGAAACTCCAGGAGGTTAGGCTCGGTGAGATCCACCCTGACGCTCAGCGTGTCTTAGCAGAGGAGATCCAGACCGCCTGCCTCCCCGTCTGCAGTCTGACCTCAGCTGTGGTCCTACCTGCCTGCTGCCACCCTCCATTCCTGCTGCCCTGTGGTACCCACGTGAACACTGCTCACTGTCTACAGCATACACCCTTTTGTCATGATTACAGTCATGATTGCGATGAGGCCCTACGTCCCCGGGTGCACAGGCGAGGCTCCAAATGGCCGGCGAGACCTGTCCGGCTTCAGCCTCTGAAGGTGCCGCAGAGGAGGCATCAACAAGCACCACAATAAAGACTCATCCAGAGTTTGTGTTTCATTAAAGTTAAGACAGCTACTGGGTAAAGTCTCCATAGCATCACACATTGGATTTAGTCTTTATTTATGTATTTATTGATACTATATTTTCTGATTCTAGTGTCAACTAACATTTGAGTATTTTGTTTGGGCAAAGTTATTGAAGGATTGTTTGTGTCAGAGGTTCAGTGTGTAATATTTAGCAGGATATACTGGATAGAAATGTAATGTATTATATTAAGTGTGTTTTCCTCAGTGTATTATCACCTTAAAATTAGACTTGTGTTTTCATTACCTTAGAATGAGCTGTTTATATCTACAAAGGAAGCGGGTCCTCGTCCATGGAGTCCACCATGTTTCTACAGTAGCCCAGAGCGGACAAACCAAACACTGACTCTAGATTGGGCCATTTGTGTTTTCGTGTCGGCCACTTTTATTAGCACCAAGCTCTGGAAAAACACTGATTTTGTGCCTTAATCTGTGTTTTTACCAGAATAATTTGGCTCCCAGTAAAAAAACCCTGAATAATAAACACAGAAGGAAATTTAACCAGACGTTTCAGCTGTTTGCAATATGCAGTTGTCACTAATATGCCACCAAATCCCCCTAAATCTTAGGCACTGTACCTTTAAGACAAAATTATTAAGCACTGATGGACAGAGAAGTTTGGTGTATTTCTTGTTTATGAATCTCAAACCTATGTATTGTCTTGGCAGTGGTATCCATAATTATTTCTGGATTGGCCTGAGGTCTGATAAAGTTTAATTTATTTGATTTATAAGAGGACAGTGTCCAATGACATTAATTATTTACAAGATTTAGCAAAATGCTAATTTCCATTTGTAGTCCTACACATAACAAGTAGACGCAATAAATAAGAGTAAAAGTCAAGGTGAAATGCAGACTACAGTAAATCCATGTGCCTAACATAATGGAAGCAGTATGTGTTCTCTCCATAGCACAAAATACAATATAAAAAACATAGCAGGCTAGCTACCTTATAACGTTACTGGTGCTGATGCTTTAACAAAATAAAAACAGTAATTACACACTGCATGGTACAGAATACAATATAGACTGCACAATAACTATCTAAACACTGGTTATATTTCATTAAAATAAACATGTCAATACTTTTAGAATCTTTTAGCGAGTCTGGTAATTTAGTTTCATTCCTCTTTGAATGAGCAAAACTATCCAAATCTGAATTCACTGTTATGAATGGCTATTGATGCCATTATCGATTCGGTTTATTGGTCCGATTCTTTATCCCTTTCTGATTCTTGATCATTTTTCTGTGTGGAAAAAAGTAGGTTTTCAGAGTCAACACAACTGCTTTATTATATCTGAGTCCGAACACAATGGAGCTAAAGTAATAGAATATCTGGACAGCATTCGTTTTCATTAATGTTTCACAAGTCATAGAGAAACCCTGCTGAGCCTGCCTGCATGTGCTAATGTAATTACAAGAGGATATTCACCCTCTGTAATTAATGTGCCACTCGATTTGGAAGCACTGGCAGCTGCGTGTATTGTCAAAACAGTCTAGGCTGTCATTCCTGGAATTTAAGTCCCTTGTGTGAAAAGATGTTTCATCATATTGCTGGTGTTTCCACCCTGACATGACATGATCATTTTACAGCCATTACGAGAAACACTGCGTCATCTTCCTTTGTGAAATGATTCCACTCTTTTGGTCGGTTTCTTCCTCTCTGGCATGACTCCTTCTTGTTGCAGGAAAAGTTAGCTTCTTATATGTTGTTATCGGTGTGATAATATCTGAACATGTATGTGCCTCCTCGAATCAGAAGAATGCTGCTCTCTGTTGGTTCACTGAACTTGAACTGCTCGCCGAAACTCGATATCTCTGATCGTCCTGTGCAGAGACTCCTGCCAAGGTCAGCAAAGGAGCATGAACAACACTTCACTTATTCACAGTTCTCCCTCTTCATCCCAACATTTACCAGTGTGTCTTTTCATAAAAGGTCAAAGCTAATCTTGTGAAACTCATCTCTTGTTCAGTATCTCTGTGTGTCCCAACCCAGTGACCTCGCCTAAACGCTTATGAGGGTTAGCCAGAGTGCCATATGGCCCAGCACAGTTTGCCATACTAATTCAACCATGGAGAAACCTCTCTGGCACTACAGGAGATGATTAGCAAGGTGGAGCGTGTTCAGAGGCTTTTGTTACACCACAGACTTCAGTTACATCTTTGTCAGCAGCCTCTTTTGTCCCACAAGACTCAAATTGGGCAATTTTCTTGTCTGTCAGCTGATTGTTTTGTGCTTTTCGCCTCTTTCACCTCCGCATCTCTGCATTGTTTGACAGAAGAACCCGGTTCTATCTGCAAATAAATATGCGAAGCTTGTATATACAGTATTTAGATTTCAAATGATAACAATTAAAATGCCACAGCAGTGCTGTATCTGATATTCCATTAAATTACTGTTCACATCAAGCAACATAAAACCAGTCTGAATGTAAACACAGCCTGAGTCAATACTGAAAAGCACCTCACTGGCTGTCATCATTGTTTCTTATCTCTGTTAGGGGGTGTTTTATCTCCGCATTGTTCCCCTGATTAGTCACATGTTAAGGGGATTATACAGTAGAGTATCTGTATCAGCATCCAGTCATAGAGCAGGTATGGAGTGACACTGAGTGGGGTTTGTCGTGTGCGAAATGTGGGTCACTGTTGGTTGACCTTTATTTGAGAATGCACTTTTAAACAGACTCCAGACAGACATTTTTGGCTTGTTACATTTATACTTTATTTTTTATCAATTTGTGGATGTCTTGTTGATGTGGTTCCAGTTTCAATGTGGCACACATTATTTCATCTTGTAAAGACTTTATAATATATATACATATATATATTATATGTAACATTCATAGATTGAATAGCATTAAATACAGCTGAGGTATTTTGGGTATCTAAGTTGAAATTTACATCCAAAACCTAAAGGTTCAGTCCCGTCTGCTAGAAATTACATTTGGACATAACTAATTTGACACAGCACATATGTTTTGAGGAATATGTTATACTAAACAAATTAAATTAGTTTTCTATTATAATAATGCGGAGATGTTGCTAATAAATGTACCTGTCAAGTCGCAGAAACGTTGAGATGGAACATAAGCTAAGCAAAATGTTGAGCTCACGTCATCAAGATGGTCTTACCAGGCTACCAGAATAGGCAATCTCTTAATACACTATCCACTTGTAGTGACTACAGCATTATGTTTGTTACCTGAGATCACAATCTTTTCTTAACCTTAACTGAAGTCGATTTTTTTCGTAAAGCTAAGACAGGAGTCTGGACACGAAGCTGAAGGTCCTGCACTTTGTACGCCCACCATCCACCCTAACCACCTTCTTCTGAAGCCGCATGCTACATGAATTTAATGTTTTGTTACCTGGAAGAAATGTTGTCTTTTGAACATAGTCCTGGTAGCGACAATGTAATTAAGACAGCAGTTTAGTTACATACAAACGTAATTTCTAGACAACGGGGTCAAACATTTACTTTGCGGTCTAGACGACAACTGTGGTTCATTCTTAATAAGCTGATTAATCAACTGGACAAATATTTCACAGTTTGGAGGATTTGCTGCTTTTCCTCCTTCCTTGTCATGTGTGACAGTAAATCTGAATATCTTTGGGTTTTGGAGTGTTAGTAAGACAAAATAAGACATCTAATAAAATTGTTTGTTGACATTTTTAAGACCAGAAGAGTAACTGATTCATTGTTTAACCCATACCACAATCCAATAATGATTCACATGGAAGACTGCATAAAAACAGTAAAGTTTCACCTGAAACCAGACACAACATACAGAACCCAACCAAGGCCATATAGAAAACCAATAAATTTCTGCACTTGATAGGCAGCAATGTAAATATCCCTGCATCCACATCCACACCAGACTGGACTCTGTAAACAGGTCTTTTTCTCAGCAGATATTTTGACTTGTTATAGTTGGAAAAGCACAGGTGTCACTAACAACATTATCAACGCCTCTGTTCTATTTAAGTGTCTCTGTAAGTTGTGACAGTGAGCCAGCATGCACAATACCAGGACCCTGAAACTGAAGCAGCTAAATGGAATTCAGCCATCATTAGTTTTATTATTTACACCTGTGATTTTCTTACTTATAATGTCTTCTGTGAAAAAGGCCGATTAAAAATACTATAAGAAACATTTCTAAAAAAAAAACCTATATTGTGCGCATGTCAGTAACAATTTAAAATAAATCATCCCTGTAGTTTTATAGTGCAGCTTTTTTAAAAGACACACGGCTTATATCCCTGAGGGAGAGCAGGTCCAGACCAGCAGCAGCCATAACCACACTGTCTCTCTTAAGCACATGCTTCTGGGTACAAACAGTCCTGGCTTTGCCACAGCAGTAACACCGACTCAGAGCCAAACCAGTTGTCAGATAGGTCGGGGCGGAGACTCCCGGAACTGTTGAAATCTTATGACAGCTCTCTTAATCTGCTCGTAGCTCACAAACATCACAATGTTCCAGGAACCCAGACGAAGAAATGATGGCATGAATCTATAAAAACAATCCCAAAAAAAGTCAGTTTACTGTTACTTTTTGCTTTGCCAAACATTTAACTTTTGTGTGAGTGATTCCGACATGTTGGCGTTTGATAACCACACTACATACCCCTTATAGAAAGCTGTGGGTCCTTCTTTGATCAGCATGGTTAAGGCACAGTTCATAGCACCGCTGTACTTCCCAGGCGGTGAATTCATGTAGCGTGTTTTCACCACATCCACAGGAGATGCTACAATGGTGGTGCAGAAACCTGCTGCGAAGCCGGCTGTGAAGTGACACGGCATGTTGTCTGGTGGGATAGGAACATATTGGCTTTAGTTACTAAGGAGACCAGCTTGCAGAAACAGGAACAATGAAAGGGTGAAATAAGGTGGCTGAAATGTTGAAGACTTGAAAAGTCAGTACTCACCTGTCATCAGGTGGTACTTCAGGATGAGCTCTTTGATGATGTCATAGGTCACCAGCTCGGAGCAGTTCACGATGGCATTACGAGCTATATTTGGCATGCAACCTGAAAAGACAGATTAACATTTTAAACAAAAAGAAATCATCAAAATCGATGTAGCAGAATCAGATATAACTTCCAAAACCTGGCACCGACATTACCCACAATGCAACTGTAAGTACCTACATTTCAGCCTGAGATTCAGGTGTGTTGTGCTAGTAGCAGCTAATGTAGCCTCAAGCTTCTAGCCTCAAGCAGAGAAGAGGAGCAGGCTACAGAGGGCTGGTTAAACTTGCATCTTCTAACTCCATATCCCCAGGTTTATTTTATTTACAAACTTAAGAGTCCTTATCTCCCATCGACGCTGACTTAAGTGACATCACACAAGGCTTAACACAACTTTTTCACTTAATGCAGTGATTCACTTCGAGTTCCACTTTAAGAATGGGTCATTTTCAGGTTAAATGTAACTGACCAAAAGTTAATAAATTTAAGTAATGCCCCATTTTAATTTACCTTTCCAAAGCCCTCTCACGCCCTCCTCCCTGGCGATGGTCTTGTAGGCGTCCATGGTGCTGTTGTATCTCTTCACAGAGCCGCTCTCAGGCAGGCGGGCCTGAGCCTGGAACCTGATTTTGACCACATCAGTGGGCTGAGCGAAGGTCACCGCCATTGCCCCTGTGGTGGAGCCCGCCAGCAGCCGAACCCCGAGTCCTGCGTCTGTGATGCATGAAAAGACACTGTTTTTTCTCTGATGCAACAAGCAAGTTAACACAGTGATTAGAGACTGAACAGGGGTGCAGTTTTCACGATGACGACAACGAGCTGTAGACACAAAAGTGGAGGTTTTGGAGTTTTTTTCTCCATTCTGAAGCTTCATTTTAAGCATTTGCATTATTAAACAACTCCGGTACCAAAGGAGTAAGACTGCTGAAGGAGATAAGCAAACACACCGCAGATAAAAACAAACTATTCGGCTTGTTTTAACCTTCAGACTGGTTTAACTGGTTACCTGCAGACCTGCACTGAGATAAAGATGAGACCTGAGCCTGTAAGTCTTTCTAGCTAGATACTGTCAAGTTAAAGATGCTGTAGTGATAGGTGTGGAACAGGTAAGGCCTCCGGCAATTACACAAATCTGTTCCCTGTGAGAGGAATCTGCCCTGTGCCCCGTGCTGTGTGCTCTGGAGCTGGTTTCCTGTAAAAACTACGGAGCGTACTGGGAAGGAAACAAATATTTAGCAAGAACAATTACCTTTATTCATTGCACAATAGACTGTATCACTCCAAAACTGACAACCACTCCACCACATCTGAAACTTGAGTGATCTTTTCCCCACACCTTAATAGTGCATGTGTCTGATTCCCACACTTTAATAATTTGGCCATGGAATAGGACCTCGTTTCCACACATTTTTAATTCTTACAAATCACCTCAGAGAGTGTGAGTCTTTGTATGTACAGTGTGAATAATATTTTCTGACATTTGGGGGCAGTGTTTCAACAGTCTCATAGCTCTCCCTCAGTGAGCTCTGTGTAATTTGACTGAACTGGTTGTTGTTGGAGCAAGCCGAGGCATGTTTCTGTTCCATGAATATAATGCAAATTGTTTTTACTATATTCAAGATTATACTGTCTGACTTGTCACACATGCATAGAGGCATCTCAGACAATAGTTTAAATCCCAGCTATTATTTAGTTTAAAAAAGGTCTGCAGGTGAGAATAAGTCATGATTAAATCTGCAAAAACTAGTTGATTAATTGATAAGTCAATCAACTGAAGATTAAACATTTGATGGATTCAGTGTCTCAGATGTCTGCTGCTTCAATTCATTGTCTTACATTACAATAAACAGAGCATATTTGGGTTGAAAATTATCATTAGTTGCAGCCCTGGTGATGACACTCAAGACACATACTGTCTGACCCTCTGGTGTAGAACTGCTTCATGGTGTCATACAGGCCGATCCGGACTGAGGCGAAGCCCATCTGTCTCTGCAGCCCTGCCACCAGTCCACTGTACAGACTCCTCGGGCCCTCAGTCTTCACCATGGTGAAGATGGTGCCAAACACACCCCTGTATTTCACCCTCTGGCCTTCCAGTGAGGGCTTGGTTTCACCTTGGATCTACGGTCACAGAGATGCACAAAAAGCAAGAGTTAAAAGAATTCCCTCGCAGGTCACACATAATGTATGGAAACATTCATGACTTTGACATGTGGCAACATGCACAACATGTTAAAATTTCCCTCCTGGTCAGTGCCTTCTGTTTCTTGTTTTGTCACTACAGTGAGGAAATACTCTCTTACAAGTAACCTACATGCATTCAAAATCTCACTTTAAAGGGAACACCACATATGTTATAAAACCCAATGTTATTTCCATGGCCTGAGAAAGTTCAGTCAATATTTTTGAGCATGTGCTCCTCTCCAGAGAGTCAGAGAAGTAAATCTTAAACTTGTGACATCATCAACTATAAAGCTTGGAGCTGCTCCATAGACAGTGACTAGGGGCCTGATTTTGTGGACCCACAGTGATTTTCTTTTTGGAAACAAATCAGCTTCATCTCATTGTTTCAGTTCTGAAACAGAAAATATACCCATATACTCAGAACATTCCTCTGGATGCCTTCAGTGTCATCGATAACATTGTTCACCATTCACGGTTAATGGAGCTGCCAGTCTTTATATTCAATGACATCCTGTACATCAATTTAAGCACTAGTGTTTGGATTTTTGGACCATGTTAAACCATACCAGGTATACATTTTCAAAAATTGGTGTAGTTCTCCTTTATGTAAAAGTACACCAATATTAGTATTAAAATATAATTTAAGTATCAAAAGTAAAAGCATGATGCATATTTCTGGGTTATTATTATTGATGCATTGGTGTACATCACTTTAATATTGCAGCTGGTAATGATGGAGCTAAGTTTAGTGCTGGGGAACTTAGTACCTGATTATTAGTTAATAATCCAAATCTGCAAAGTAACTAAAGGTTTCCTGTAAATGTAATGGAGTAGAAATTAAAAGTACCATAAGGAGATGGCTAAGTAAATATAAATACCTCAAAACTGTTCTTGAGTACATGCAGTTACATTCCACCACAGGTAAAGTGCTCTGACAGCAGCATGCAGTGAGATTTCATTTATAGAAAACATATTTACACAGTTAAATGAATGTGCAAAATAAATATTGCCTACAGGTGTTTTAGTTACATATGCAATGATTGGTTGGGGGTTTAATGGTCTTCGTGCACAGGTGATGGTGCTCACCTGCAGTCTGACTTTGGCTGTGTCCAGAGGGAAGGTGACCAGGTCTGCCACACAGCCAGCTGTTCCCGCTGCAAAGATCTTGACAGCGGCTGTTGGGGCCACATCAGCAGCTCCTCCACCAACCATGATCAGTGATGGAGCTCACGGGAACAACACAATCTTGTCAACAAAATAAACAGAGACAGACAGAGCAGCTCCTGTCCGCAGTGAAGAGTTATATCCTTAAGTTTAAATATGTGAAGTGATGACTCCTCTGTCCCTTCATGACAGGTCCAGGTGGGTTACCTGCAGCCGACGTCAAGTTTCAGGTACTGAAAAGTCTGGCTTTTGAAAGTAAAGTCCTCTTGTTTCGCCATTAGCCATGAAAAACGAGCTCCAAAGTCTCGTGCTACGCATAAGCACAACAGCAGCCGGGCTCCGCAAAGCAGCGCAAACACTGGAGCGCAATAACTGCGGCATCCGCTGTCAGGCTGGAGCCGCTGGATCCAGAGTCCGGCCCTCCTGCTCCGGTTGTTGACTCTTAAAGAAGCAGCTGCTGCACCGCCCTGCGCAAAAACCTGACACACCACATGCAAACAAGTTGCTCCACACCTTTTTTAAAAAGGTGAGTACTACATGCCCTTTAGCCAGGATGATTCACCTGCATTCAAAACCACACGGGCCAGTTAATGTCATCAGCCTCACCCGACAGCTACATTTGGCTTAAGCAGAATGAACCTTATATTTTGTTGCAATGCACAGAAATGTGCAACGACGATGAAGCACGTGTTCAAACAGTCAGGACATACAATAAATCTTCATGTAACCTGAGGCCTGTTCCGAGAAGCACGTTCTGCTTTCAGAGAAAACTAACGAAATCAATCAATGTCAAGAAAACACACAAAAAAGTATCAAGTGTTGAAAACAGTTAATATTTATTTATAAAACTACAAAATGTTGCATTTAATTTACATGATCTGAAACCACTGAGCTGTACAAATGTTTGGCTAACACAATCAACACGTACTAGTTACTGTCATCAAAATGAGCTGCAAATATTTTTGCTATTCTTTCAGTCTCTTTCTTCAGGGATGATGGCGACAGGTTAGGACGCTGTCGGGGACCTCTGTGATGTGGAATGCTGTGAGCTGCAGAGCTCGGCCCCTGGAGAGATCAAAACGAACACACCAGCAGTGTAAATAATGCAGCAAATAATGAGCCCTAAGACTACATTTTTTCTTTTGTACCTACCAACAACAAGCATGGTGATGGATCGAAGGATAATTTATAGTGTGTTTGAGGTGTGAGGTAAAAGTGACTGCTCAAACAGAAGAAGCCTTTCTTTGGTTAATGTTCATACTAATGGTGGAGCAGGCTTATCGCATGTCCACTTCCTGCACGAATATAAACAACCTGTTACATTTATCATTCTAAATCTAAACAAAAATCTATGAGTTTTTAGGCACACCACTACTTATTCCTTTCTAATTTGGGTTGAGCTTCTCCTTTTTAATGATCCATCCACCTGACAGGTGAGGCATATCAAGATGCCAATTGAACAGCATAGGATGGTCACGATAAAAGAGCCCAATCTTAAATGTGCAGTTTGATCACACAAGAATAAGCCTGACACATAAAATTTGAAGGAGTGTGTCAATGGCATGCTGACTGCAGGAATGTCCATCAGAGCTGTTGCCTGTAAACTGAATGTCTGAATGTTCATTTCGCTACCATAAGACATCTCCAACGTCCCGGGTGAGAGTGACGAGAAGGCAGATGAGCTTCCTTGAGATGGTTTCTGACAGTTTGTGCAGAAATTCCTCAGTTGTGCGAACCAACTGTTGCATCAGCTGTTTGGGTGGCTGGTCTTATTGATCTTACACGTGAAGACACTGGATGTGGAGGTCCGGAGCTGGTGTGTGTACAAGTGGTCTGCAGTTGTGTGGCTGATTGGATGTACTGGCAAATTCACAGAAACAACACTAGAGACCTCTTATGGTCTTGAAATGAACATACAGTTTACAGGCAAGAGCTCTGGTGGACATTCCTGCAGTCAGCATGCCAATGGCACACTCCTGCATAACTTGCGACATCTGTGTCATTGTATTGTGTGATCAAAGTGCACACTTTAAAGTGGCCTTTTATTGTGACCATCCCAAGGCACACCTGTGTAGTAATAAAGCTCTTTAATCAGCATCTTGATCTGACATATTAAAATTTTAACACATTTGTGACCAAAATTACAGAGAAATAATCTTTGGTGTGCATAAAAAGTCTTAGATCTTTAAGTTAAACCTCTGAAAAATAGGGGTCAAAAAGTAAATGTACATATTAAATTCTGTGTACGCTGACAGCTCAAACCGGTTCTTTAAGAGATCCTTCCTGCAAACACAGGCACATCACCTCCCAACTCAGACTTAAGCAACTACACATAACTGATATCTCCATAACTGAAACCTGAAACTGCACTAGTATACACTGTGTACTACTACATCCTCAGACTCACATGATCAGAGTCAAATTTGAGCACACCTTGAATAATCTTAGTTTGCTCTTTATAGAACAGACAAGACTCTTATTAACAGTATGCTGTGTGAAAATGCTACATGTCTGCGTGATTTTATATGTTTGTATTGTGTTACTTCATCAGTAAACTGACAAACTGACAACATGAAGTTTAGCGAATGGTGTGACATTTCAAAAACAAAATCACCTGTTACCAGTCTGGTTTTGTGATGTAGCAATTTTTGTTCAGTGCAGATACCTGAGCCCTGACTGTTAAGGATGGGGTTAACACTCAGGGCACAGAGTGCTTCTGTCTTGCAATAAAACAACCACCGCATGCCTCTGACGACATCGTAGCAGTGTCGTTAAAAAGAGTGTCCTGGAGGTGACGATGGGATACAAACACATATTATTCTGTTGATCTTGGTCAACTCTGTTCACAAAGCTAAAGGCTAGACAACGTACAGAGAATATGTGACAGAGTAAAAACAAATTGAGCACTACACTAGAGGTTAAATGAGGGCAGACGGATGACACATATTCCATTGCAGTGTCAACAATGGGTAGAACAATGAACACTAAATGTAGTCATTACCTTAAGACAGTATGTATATCTATTTGAAATATTTGTACATGTCAGATTATGAACAAATGGGTGGACCCGAAGCTGTTAAAGCTGCAATTACACTGACCTTTAGCTGGTACATTGGCCTCTGTTCAGTATTTGTCATGTGAGGTGTGAAATGATCTATTAATAACGCCCTGGTGTCGCATGGCAGTTGGGTCCTGACGTCAACTGACTATAAATTCTACTTTAATATTTTTATTTGTTAAAAAATCTCTAAAAGTGGGAACATTCTTATACTACATTCTTCCCATAGGACTGTATGTAATAAAATAAGATCTTCAGGTACTCAGTGAGAGGGGCGTGAAAAGTACAGAGGGAGTGAGAGCGAATGAAACGCGAGTTGGTGACAAATACTCACCGGGTCACTGGCTGTTTGGGAAAAAAACGGAGCTAAACGAATGACTCTCATAGATGCCTCCAGCTGGTGAGAGGGGAGGAAGAAATTGGGGACATCCACAGGGGCCGAGCTTTATGTAGAATGTTAAAAAAAATTAAATAAATACAATAGGATGGTATCAACAGGACAGTCACAATCAAAGATTCACGAGAGGAAGCTGGTAAAAGCCAGAAGGGGCATTTTAAAAACTCACCTAACAACATCAAAGTGACAAAGAAGTGTTTGTGATTTTCATGGATCTCTGCAGTGTAACTGTTTGGTCAGCAAAAGGTGTTTATCCACCTTTACATCCTATGTAGCAACTGTACAGACTGTATGTCAGGTTATGGGAGTGTGTCTGTGTGTGTGTTCTTTGTGTCTTTCCCCTCCTGTCTCCCTCTCTTTATACATTCAGGAAGTTGATTAATAAAGCTCAGCGATACCTGCAAACTCTTTGCTTGAGTTGAAACATTTTCAGCATTTTCACCTCAATTCATCTGACGCCTAGAGAATGTGCATCTTCCCCATGACTTCATGTGCAAAGTTTGCCTCATGTTCAGTCTGAACAAATGGTTACACCAAACAGTTTCAAACTAAGTCAGAGGGTGACTGAATCGGATCATGTGATTTCACCTGCACATGAAGGACAAAAAAAAGATGCAGTGGAGCAAACTACGAGTGTCACAACAGGGAAGGAAGGACACTTCAGGCTTCCTGCTAGCTGAAGGATAATTCACCACTAAGCTAGTTTTGCTCTGAAACTGATTTGAGACAACCTTCAAAAACAAAAGATAACAGCCAGAGAGACAAAAACAAACACAGCTCAAGGATACGGTTGAAGTGGAACATCTTGATTGTCAAGGAAGCATGACGCATCATGGAAATCTGTGGCATGCTGTGTGGTGGGTGATGGTGTTCCATCAGCTGAGCCCTCGCTGAGGCCGTTGGGTTCGTCTGCTTGTCTCTCATCTAAAGCTAGTACTGTCCTTTCACCATCTCGCTCTGTGTCTGAAACGTCTCCTGCTGATCCATTACAGCTGTCACTTTCCTCTTGGCTGACACATTTGTGTTTCCCACTGCAGTTATGAGTTTGCAGGCTCCTCTCTTCCTCCTCGTCCTCCTCGCTCAGATCCAGCTCCTCTGGTGGCTCCATGCTCTCCAGAGAAACCAGGTCAGGTTCTGACAGGATGCTGGTCCAAGGACTGGTTTTATCTGTTAAAGAAGTCACCTCATTTAGAGGCCTCGGCTTCACCACAACCTCCTCGTAATCTTCATCTTCATCATCATCATAAGCTTCCTCATCTTGTGTGCAACCTGTCCCATCTTCATCTTCAACTTCATCCTCACACACAGCAACCCTGTGGTTTTGTCTTTCCTTTTCCTCCTCAGGCTCAGAGTTCGTATGGTTTTCAGACATCTTTGGTAGTGGTGAATGCAGAGGAGACACTTCTTCTTGGGAAGAATTTGATGCTCTGTGTGGAGGGGAGATTCTCTCAGGGATGGTTTGAGGGTTGCTGTCTTCAACAAGGGAAGCTGTCGAGCTGCTCTGGTGGTCTGAGGGAATCGTTTCCAGTGGGGTCCTCGTAGACCTGGGTGAGGAGGACAGTGGAGATTTTAGCAACACTGCTCTTGCATTATACTGTCTTTGTTAGCTATCATTTAATTTTTTTTTCTTTTTCTCCAACAATCAAGGTCATGCTTTTAAAGGTCCAGTGTGGAGGATTTGATGGCTTCTAGTAAAGAGGTTGCAGACTGTCCCCATCTGTAAACGTGTAGATGAATTATGTGGCCAACACAAAAACACAAATGGCCCTAAAGCCAGTGTTTGATTCATCCATTCTGGGCTACTGTAGAAAAAACCTAGCCAACTCTGTCAAGGGAATTAGCTCAGTATGTAGATATAAACAGCTCATTCAAAGGAAAAAATCCACAATTCAAGGTCTAAAACCACAACTTGACAGTGGTGTTTGTGACTTGTACACAGCTTAAAATTTCAAAATCATAAGCTCATGTTGTCTGTGTCCAAAATTGACAGCAATTATCTAACTAGTACTGTGCAGCTGCAACAATAACAAAATACAAACAATCAATTGATGAATCAAAAACTTCCATAGTACCATTTAATAACTTCATATAAATAGCATGGCAACTTTTAGAGTCACAGCATGCAGCGTTGACTTTATTCCACTAGCAGACATTTCAGTACCACTGGTCCTTCTTTAGAGGACTGAAGAAGTCAAAGGTACAGTGATGCCTCCATTTATGGTTAAAGTGTTCAAGCGACACAGTAGACTGTGTCCGCAATGAACTTTGGGTCAACTGCCAAGGTTGGGTGAACTAGAACGAAGTTTACCTGCCAAGAATGATCTTTAAATGGTAAAAAGACTATTGGACACCTTAAAATAAGCACCCTCCATTGTCCTATTAAATACTTAAATGATATATTCACTAAATTCTACTGATGGGCGAGAAAAGAATGGACCAGAATCTCACCACTAATGATGCTGTTGACTTGTCCGACTAACTGGTTGGACTTGAGAAGAAGCTGACGTGTGTCTGTCTCTGTGTCCCTCTGTTCCTCAAGCTGAGTGTGACAGTCCTGCTCACTGAGGGGCGGGAATGTAGGAGTTGAAAGCTTACGGCTGAAGTATCTCTGGATGTTGTCCAACTCGCTTAGTTTTCTCCTGTAAACACAGAGTCATAGTCAAAGCTCAGTTTTTTAAAAAGCAAAAAATAACTGTATAGGCTGTGTATCTGAGGAATGATACCTGAGTGCTGAAAACAGGAAAGAGCTGGAGGGATTGATGTCACTAGCACTGCTGCTATTAACAGAGTGAGCTGCTGTTTGCTCCTGCATACTCTGATGGTAAAGACGTACTTTGTCCATGTGCTCAAAGTGGCGGTCACTCTCACTGGACCTAATCAGATGTTAGGAAAATGAATAAATGCAATGGTAGACTGTGAAAGCTCGCCTTAGCATGTGGAGATATATTTTATATAATGACTGAATGAAAACATGTGATTGTTCTACAAACCTTTCAGAGAACAGCCTTTCCGTGTGGTCGGGTGACGAGATCTTCTGCTCGGTGTGTCGGCTGATGTGAGAGGGGAAGCTGCTGTATGTGGCTGTGGTATGGTAGCTGAGAGGGAGTGCCTGGAATAAAGTCTGCTGATAAAACACATTCATAATTTTTAATATTAAACATTAACAGGTTATTTTTTCACTGTATGTATAAATATTTGTTCTTACTGGCGAGCTTTTAGCAGCTTCTTCATTCACAGTTTTTCTCTGCTCTCTGAGATCTTGGACCCCTGTCAGTGGTGTGATGGACACTTTGAGCTGGCCGTGACACTGACCACTAAAGTCTGTGATGTTGTACCAACCACACACTGACTGGAACCCACAGACTAAGGGGGACAGGTCTACAGACGCAAATCCAATCACCCTCTCCGTTTCTATAAAGGTAAAAAAAAAACAGAGAGTGAATTAATTCAATAAAGATCAATCTAATCAGGCCTGACATGACAACTACTTTTGATGGATGATAAAATGACCCCGAATTAATTGCAGTAAACGATACATCACTTTGAGACCATTTTACGCCACTGTTATGACAATATAACAGCATAATAATGTATATGCACCCTTTCAAAGAGCAAAAATCAGATATTGTAATACTTCTTAAAAACTACTTCTTTAAAAATCTGTTAAACATATGTTAATATATACAATAAAGTTTATATATTATAGTACCTTAATAGGAGTAGCCCAAACTTAACTCAGTTTGACACTTGCTGTAAAAATTTGGCCAACAAAAACAAAACCAAGTGATGCCTCTTGTGACTAAAAGACAACTTTAGCAAAGTTCTGTGAACACCACAGTTGCCTACATAATCGGGCTGGTGTTCTCCCGGGGATGGACGCTCTAGAAGCTGAGCAGTTTGCAGGTGGATTTATGGAGTGGTGGATGAAGCTGTTGGAGGGTAAAACTACAAATAATAGACGTTTTGGGTTGTTGCCTGAAGATGGCAAGCTAATGGCTATCAGGACTGTGACGCTTCAACCCAAAGTGCTGCTGCAGGCTACCGGTAAGCTACAGTACGCTGTTTTTTAAGTCTTGTTTAATTAGGGGCTGGGCTGCCTAAGCTGCCAGGACCCTATTGTTCTGCTACATGTTCTTCTTCTTCTTCTTCTTCTTCTTCTTCTTCCAAGGAAATCCTACTTCCCATGCACGAAAAATGACCAAACTTTGCACAAAGGTCCAGTCCCATGCCAGGTTGCTACAGCTGCAAAAACAGGCCCATAGTCCTGATGGTGGCGCTACAGCAAGCCTCTAAAGTTCAAAATTTTGAAAATTCACAACAAATCAACTATATGTGCTACAGATTTGCAACTTTCACCAAAATGTCGCCCCAATACCGACAAAACTTTTGTACAATGAAACCTGTTGCAAATTATAAAGTCCATCACTCTGTTTTGTTTTGTTTTTTCAAAAACTGTAAAACTTATTAAACCTTTCTCCTCCCACAATTTTTGCTCAATTGGCACCAAACTTGCTACAGAGCATCTTCAGACTGTCCTACACAAACGATCCACACAGATTTTTGATTTATCAAAAATTGAGCCTACAGTGCATCAAAATGTTTGACTGTAAACGGTATTGTAAACATATACTTGCAAATTCTTGCTAAATACATTTTCAATGTTGTCAAAAAATGACAAAATTTTGGAGTCATGGTAGATGATGTTTGGAAAATATCAGAATTTTATCTTAAAAACTGATTTTTTTTTTTACATCATTTTGAATTTCGCTGTAATGCCAACAATTGGAGTCAATGCAAAAATGGCATTTTTAAACATTAGTTTTTCACTTATGGAGCCAATAAATCATTGTTAAAAACAAATTACCAACATCTCCATGCTGTCCAAATGCAATTTGTGTATTTTCAAATTTTTGTCTTAATAACTGAATTTTTGACAGCCGTTTGAAATCTGCCTTTACACACTAACAGCTGCTGTCTTGCACACGGTGACTGGCTTAGTCATTTGTGAAGCTACATGTGACATTTCTGTTTGCCAATTAGCTCAGTAAGGCAGAGGATGGTTCTTGGTGTTGAAGATTGTGAGTTCAAGCCTCAGCTCGTGCAACATTTCCATATAAGAAATCTACCCAAACTTTTCATAAAGGTCCAGTCCCATGCCAGATGTCCTCAACTGGAAACACAAGACAATAGTCCTGATGGTGGCACTACAGCAAGCCTCTAAATTTCAAAACTTTGAAAATTCATAACAAATCAACCATATGTGCTACAGCTTTGGAACTATTAGTTTGAAATTTGCTTTTCCATGGCATGCATGGCTACTGTCTGGTACCCTGATGCTTAGCTTAGTCAATTTGTGAAGCCACACATGAACTGTCATTTGCCAATTAGCTCAGTGTGATAGAAGACAGACCTCAGTCTCAGAAGTTGTGAGTTCAAGCCTCAGCTAAGGCAGAACAGACATTCTAATGTGAAAGTCCTATGTTCAGGCATCATGCTATGTGGATTAGAGACTACTAAGGTTAATATAATTATGATCCAGGCAGTTTCTCGCAGAGACAAATACTCTTTATCAACACTTTTCCCTGCTATCCCTTGTCTCTTTTCCCTGTTTTTTCTGCTTAGCCTAATTTTATTTTATTTGTGCAGTTTTGCTGCTGAAAGGTAATGTTGATTTCTTTTTAAAATGAAGCTGTAATGGTGCATTTACAATTTTACAAATAGGCCTATCTCTGCTATGAATCATTTCATAATTGATTAGCATTCCAGTTATTTTCTATATTAAATGTTTGTCTATAAAATTATGCAAAATTCATATTACCTTTCCCCAATTCCAATCTGGCATCCACAAACATCTCACATTGTCTGACTAAAGGTCCAAAACCATGATAAAGCAAAATTTGAGGAGGATATCCTCAAATCTGCGAAGGTATCTCCAACACTGATGCCTGAAACAATCAATCCATCATGAAATAGTTGTGGAATAATTATGTGTTTGACTTATTGATTTACTGACTAATCACTGCAACTGTAGAATTCCTATAATGACCTAGAAGAAGTTCTAAACATATATACCGCAGAGTTGTCTCTTACTAATTAGCTCAGTGAGATGGAGCTTATGCTTAGAATGACACCTTGTTTTCATCTTCCTACACTCTGTTGCTCAGAATTGCCTAATTTTGCCTAAAATTGCCCGGCCCTGACCATTGCTGCACAGCAGCTATAATTTTCTTTAAACTCGCATAAGTAGGTGAGGTGGAGAGAAAAAAAAGGGGAAAACCATCGTCCAAGTCTTAAAATGGACAGGAAAACCCTGCCATTAACTTTGGCATTATGTTGGCTAAGATGTCGGGGACATTCTTATGAAAATACACACATATGTAAATAAAACGGGAAATACAGAAGTCTGCAAAATTAGTAAGGTCACGTCCATATACTGTACAAAAAGTAGATAACTTAATTATCGTGACAGGCCTACATGTATCATATGTTGTAAAATAAAACTTCTTTCTTTACCTCCTTTGTGCCAAACTTTGAACACGAGAGATTGCTGTGGATCAACCAGCAGCTGCTTTGAAAGCCTGTAAATTTGAAACAAATCATCAGCCTGATATCTGATAAGAACTTGTTTTAGTGTACCATCAATATCCAAAAAGATTTAACTTGATGTCTGTGATATAACTCGACCTGCACTCATGTTGATGGTCCCACACAGGGCAGTCAGTGTTGGCTATGACAGCTGTGGACACTGGTGCAGCAGAATCTGCAGTGACGTAAGAGACACAGCAGCATGGTGACCCATCACTGCGCTCTGCTAGAGGAGAGCCTGCCGGAGACACATAATACACGTCATTACAAATGTTCCGTAATTCAAAAAAAGTGGAAGAAAGTAGATTTGAGATCATGACCTCACCTTTCAGATTCAGGTGCATAGCCTGGTCCACTGCAACAGTCACAGGGAAGGATTCATCCATGCTCATTTCTGTGTGCTGCACAGATGTGATGTCTGTAGCTGTTCTGGAGGATTTATTCTTGTGTCCCCTTGGTGATTTTTTGGGTGTAGTGGGTGAGGAGGCTCGATCTGCTGTTTCCACCTCATCTGATAAGAGCTCTTCCTGATTGTCAGAGTCCATCAGGGTGTCAACCGCAGCGGGTACTTCAGCCAGGACAGAACCTGCTGTCAGGGTGATGTGCACCCTCAGAGCAGCCCCTTGAAGATCTGCTGCTGAGTGTCTGAACAGTGGATACACTCCTGAAAAACCACAAAACTGTGATTACACCAAGAAAAACGCATAATTTTACTAGAGCAATAATAATCATTAAAATTCTAACACAATTAATCATTGTTTACCACTTAATGTGAGCTTCTGTTTGGATGTCTTCACTAGAGAGGACATATCGACATATGCTGAACCAACCAGTCGGTCTGTGTTTCGGGGCCTTTGGCTTTTGTCTTTTACAAAGGCGACCCACACCTGAACCTCCAGCTGCTCCTCTCGAAGATACCACATCAAGGGCTGAGTGCTCCTCAGCTCCACAGTTCTGCTCCCCTGGAAAGCCACTGTGGCCTGGCCTTCCTCTTCAACATAGGGGTGTTTCATTTGGGAGCAGAAGGCATCCTGGTCGTAGAACTTGTACCTGAAGTAACAGTAGGTGGAGCGCTCGATTTCACTGAGGCCTGGCAGCAGCAAGCAGTGGACAGGTATCCACGCTCTAGGCATTGAAAAACTCAAAGACATTTTTCTCATGCTGTCTCCCCAAACTTCATCATCTTGCATTTCATTCTGCGCTGTTTCCCAGCTCAAACCCTGAGCAGCTTTAACGACTCTTTCTCTGTCCGAGTGGTGGGCAAATTTGATGGAGATCTCGAGGCCTCCAACCAGTATGTGCTGGTGCTGAGATGAACTTGTTTCCTGAGGTATGTACACTCCAAACCAACCGGAGATACCTTTATGTTTGAAGAAAGAAACAAAATTACTGTGTATTTTGCAGAAAATCTATTTGACCCAGGTGCCAGTCGGAGTGCAAAATACCTGTTCTTTTGTAGATAAGATCAACCAGAGGTATTTTCACTGTGCCCAGCATCACATCCTGAGGCTTATGAGTGTGTACTGCTGCAACAAATAGCACAAAACCAATTAGTACCTTGCAGACAGATATTACGGACTAACATTGAATGTAAATACTTGCAGACACACAGCTTCTATACCAGAATTTTTCTGAACCAACTAAAAGAGGTAAAAAAAAAAAAAAAAAAAATCGCCTTTCTTCTATACTAGCTGGGGCACCTCTATTGACAATAACATACTATGTGGACTAATTTATGAAAATTTTTAATAACTTTTCTGTAAATATTTTATAAAAGTATTAGCCAAACAAAAAGGGGGACCTACATGTTCAAAAAAACATTACTTCCACGTAAAGTGTTACTACAAAAAGAAATAAGATAAATTATAATGTCTAAATTTGTAACATTTTTATTCATATGTAAATCTGGTAAATAAATCAACCTTTGCGATTATCTTTGTTCCAGACAGTGAAGACAGCAGAAGCTTCTTCTAGCTGCTCAGCCAGGCTGCAGGTTTCTCCACTGCTCCTCTGAACCAGCAGATCACAGGACACCTCCATGTGGTGGTCGAATTCTGGGCAAAAGGTCCTGGCAGCTATGCGGGTGCATCTCCTCTCTCTCTCAGGCAAGAAGGAGAGCTGGACTGTGACGTATGTGTTCAGTCCCACACTAGCAAAGTAGCTGAATCTTTCATCTTTCTCTGATACAACCCTGAGACAAAGAGACAGAAACACAAAAGCAGACATAAGACACCTCGAAGAAGTGAAACACCTGCCATCAGACCAAGTAATGGAACTGAATGTCACTTCATAGGTTCATCTCAAAATGTGCAGCAATTTGCTTTTAATGAAATAAGGCTAGTGGCAGGAGTGGCAGCAGTAGAGCTCTAACTCAGCAAAAAAAAAAACAACTACATTAACTGATGGCTCGATCTGGCTTGATACCACCATCTTAAACAGTTACTAAATGCCATATTTTAGCCTGAACAACTGCCCTTTACGCAAACCCAGAACATTACCATTTATCATCATACAGTAAGGAAACGTTTCACACACATTTACCCAGGCAAAGACAGCTCTCTAGAGACAAAGGATTCTGTTGATAACTGCGCTATGAGGAGTTTCCATTTCTGAAAAAATACTAAATTATCTATCAACATATCTAATAATTCAAAAACCTTCCAGTTTTATCGACATTCGTGTAAATTCCACTGGGATGCCAGGTTGTGTAAATTCTGATTACTATCAAATGGTTAGTTAGTGATGTACCTTGCTGCAGCCTGCAGACCTGATGCTCTGTGCACTTGAACCTCGAGTGTTACAACACGAGAGGCAGCTCCTTTACCGATCTGACCATCTGGTCTCACTGGTCGGTGCTTGTACCGAATGCACACATCCAGCATGCCTGTGAAACACAGCAGATCAGTCACAACACTGGAGATAATAAATGTCTCAATGTAGTATTATAATACTGTCTTTACTCTGTGCATTATCTATGTACCTGAGGGCTGAGGCTGATGTTTTGAGGGACTGTCTGTCCTGGGGATCAAGGGCAGGGAGAACATTTGAGCCTCGTTAGGATGTTGCCTCTGCATGGTGACCATGGCACACAGTTTGGACAACGGAAGCATTCCTTTGACCACAAGCTGGTCTCGAACGTTTGGATAATAGTATCTGCAGAAACATTAAAATTATATGAAACCACTGATAACTTGGCCACTTCAGTTTTGCATCAAGCAGTTACATCATTGACGTGTTGTGTGTTATCAGGCACTGTTGTACATTCATACACAAAGTAATGGAGGTTACATTCTTTTGTTTACAAGATAGCATCTACTGCTGCGAGGAGGTGTTTGAGACTAAATATAGCTTTATTTTTTGAGGAGGTTCAAGTCTGATACAAAAGGACTGCCTATATAACAACAGGGCCTCTGCCTGTCAGAGATGCAACAATTAAAGGTAGAAGCATAATTCAGGATTTAGGTGCAGGAAACTAACTGGATAAAACAGCAACAATCACAAACCTGCACCACACTTCAAACTGGACTCCTCCTCCACTGCTTAGGCCTTGACTTGAAAGAGAACTGAGCAGCAGCCTCTGAACAGGAACTCCTTCAGGAGCCAGAAGCACATGAGTCTCTGTGTGGCCAAACACCGGGTCGGGGACACACAGAGTTGTGGTGGTACGAAACAGCTTCAGGTTCACGCCTGTTGGAGGTGAGATAAAGGTCACAGTGAGGCAGAGGGAAGAAAAACTTTTTGGGATATTAAGTTGCTCACTAAAATGGTCTTACTACTCTCTATGAGGTTTTGGTCCACTTTTGCAGCAGGGTCACCATCCTGACAGGGGAAGCTGTACTGGACGTAGCAGTCAGCCTCGCCCCACACTGTGGACTGCAGAGGTGTCAGCCCGTTTACTTTCTCCACTCTCATGACAAACACATGCTCTCTCAGAGTTTCCGCCTGTGCTGCAGTCGCCTGAGGGGGAAACAGAACAGAGGTGAGACTTGATGACTTGTCAGCAGTTGGTATGTACTCTTTACAGGAAACAAAGAAAAAATGCACTTAATTGGAAGATGTGACACATTTTTTAGCTGACAAACCTGCAGACATACATACAGTACACAGTGTTCAATGAGTCTAAATTTTAAGACGGCATTAGTATCAGATAAGAGATTATTCATTTGTTTACATTTTCATGACTGTTCAGTATGATCGTAAATAGTCCATCTCTCAAATGGAAACAGCTGGACATGCTTCAAATACACTTAAGTCCTTTCTAAGTATCAAAATACAAGTCAGCCAAGTTTACTCACTAACTTATTAGTAATATTTTTATAGCACAGACTTATTTTTTTGCAGTTTTAGCACTTCCTCAGGGAATTGTCAAGGAACTTTTTTATGAACAGTCATGGAGGAACAGGAAGACAAACACAAAAGATACTTCAAGCATTACATTACAAAATTAACACAGACCTTTGTTTGTGAATGAGGCTGATGATCAAGCAGATGAACAGGTCTCACGAGATGTGGCACAGAGTCATAGTCTTCATCCCTCGTGCGCTGGAGGGCGACTATCTGCTCTGATTGGCCCATAGCCAAAACAACCCTGAGATGTCCTTTACAACTCCCCGAGAACACATCGATGACTGGCATGTAGCAGTCCACCCCTAAAACAGGGTACTGCGCCTGGAGAAGAAGGTGGGTGATCTTTGGATCCCTAGAGGGGGAAAAAAGGTTAAAGGGAGGAGTTTGATTGAGAAAATTCAAGACATGTATGGAATGTAGACTAAAAGACAACAACATGATCTATTTGAAAGCGTACAACAGCACCACCCTGAGGGCAGGTTAAATCAAGAGGATGTAAATTATCCTTGTAATCTGTTTGCCTGCTCTGAACTCAGATATCACAGTTGGGTTTGTAATTTCTAGGGCTGAATCATTTTTAAAATGACTGATTGATTATTTTCTCTATTAATCACTTGGTCTATGAAATATCACACAAAAAGGGGGAAAATGCCTATTACAATTTCCCAGGAGCTGAATGTTGAAGTTGCTTGTTTTGTCCGACAACAGGTCCCGAACCCAAATTTGATTTACTATCATAGAGGATGAAGAAAACACACTAGTGGATGGAACCAGAGAGTTTTCTGTACTTTGTGTAAAAATAAACAAAACAAAAAAAACTTAATCAATTAATTGATTATCAGAAGTTGGAGATACATTTTCTATCCAACAAATAACTGACTGACGACTCATTTCAGCTCTAATTTCACCATAAAAGTGACCAATACCACTTGAAATCTTTTGTTATAATTTGTGTCAATCCAGACAAAAATGTACTTAATTCAATTTATTTATTGATTTATATTTAAAAAAACAGCGCTGTCTGTCTCCAAATTACCTAAATGACATGTAGAACTGGTGGAGAGGTAATTTAACGAGGCCGAGGAGTCGATCCTGGCCTGAACCTCCTGTCTTCTGCCACACCTCGATTACCAACACATTATTCTTCATCCGCTCCAGCAGCTTAGCCGTTAAAGCCACAGGAGTCACCTGAGGCAAAGGATGAAAAAAAAAGTCATGTGGGTCAGTGAGATTCTGTATTTACAATGTAGATGAATGTAGCCTTGATTGTAGCCTTGATTTAAAATGTCAGATCTGGTTAGAAGACTTGATTTCCTTGGCTAACCTGAGCAAAGTTGAAAGAAGGATTTGTCTGGCCCCAGCTGATGACAGATCTTGCCGTCTCATCACACCAGAGTTTACAGTTCAAGTATATGTTTGGAGCCTGCATGGGCCCACAGTTGAAGTTCTTTCCATCTGGCACCATGAGTAACGTATGCAGAAGAACTTCAGGTTCCTCGTCCACCTGCTGCTGCTGCGATCTATAAAGAGACGTGTGGAGGCCGGGATGGGGAGAGGGTTCTTTCAAGGGTTTCTGAGGACTCCAAACATTTAGTCTGGGAACATCAAAAGAGCCAGCTGGTAGCTCCTCCCTGCCAGTGTCAACATGCTGAGATCTGGGGCTGGTTTCTCTCTGTGGACTGGGTGCAGTTTGTGAAGGTGAGGTGTCTCTCTGAGCTAGCTTGCTTTTACCTTTTTCAGTGGAGAACTCTCTGTTGTCTGCAGCGAGTTCTAGTGACACCTGAAAAAAAATGTATTTTGACAGTCACTTGGGTAACAAATGCCAGGCTTGCAAACATTAGTTCCCAGGTAAAGAAAACCCTATAATACCTTGAGAGGTCCAATCTCCTGTGTTTCACTGTTTCCCTCCACACCCTGTACAGGCAAGATGACAGACTGACTCAACTGCTTGCTCTGAAGCAGACAACGCAGCGGGTGGACTGCCTTGCCGATGGGAACAGGCTGCAACAAACAAAGCCAAGGTCATCATCTTCACTGCATTCCTTTAAGTACTTATTTATTAAGGTCTACCTGTGTTTCCAGACAACCAATATTACTTATCCTAAACAATCAAATGAGTAATGTTACTCAAAAAAATACTTACTTTTTTTTGGTCACTCTTTCGTGAGTAAATGTTGAAGATCAGATCAGTTTCCCACCATCTTTTAACTGCTGCTGTACTGAAGTGGACAGGAAACACAGAGTGCTGATGGAATTTAACAGCTGAAAAACACAGAAGAGTGTACGTCAGATTCAGTCACAAAGTCAAACCAATGACTGTCACTCAGGTGGGTTTCATAAAAGCAGATTCTTAGAGGTCGTACCTCCTCCTGTGAGTTTACTGGCAACAGCTCTGGTCACCTCCCCATCTCCACCCTTACTACGATCATGTCGACTGGAAGTGGAAGCCATTGGGAACACATACTCGATAAAATATGTGCTAATGGAAAACGAGAGAGAACACAAGCTTTGATTACAATTATTTCAATATTATATCTACTTGGGATTAAACTAATGTTTAACGTTTTACGCACCACTTCTTGCTGGTTAATGGTCGAGGAGGTTTCCCTTTGCTAGAGGTTTTTCTAGGTGTGGTGGCTGCGCTGCCTGCGGCTACAGTCAGGGAGTCGATGGTCACCTCGCCAGCCTGATCAAACTCAGCAAAGTCAACTGCTCTGCACTCACGCCAGGAGGGATACCACCAGCATCTGCAGACCGCTGAGCCTCTGAATTTGGCCTACACACAATCAAAATATGGTGAATAACTGTCTTAAATGTACAAAAGGTGGTATGGTTTAATCTAGCCTTTTCTCATACTGTGTGTTTTGTCAGTGCTACATGCTCTTCTGGCTATTCTGGTTTAACTTTATTTTAGAGTGGCAACCTTTGAAGGTCCAGAGGGATAAAACACACACAGACACACAGTCTTTTCTAATTGTTACTGTCCAAGCAGCACAGCTTAAGGAGCACGTAAAGGCCCTTACCCTCATGAATCTTGGATTCGGTCTGTGTTAGCTGTTTTTCACTTAAGGACGTTTTTCCTTGACCCTCGACCTCAACGTCGTTTGGTCTGATATCGGACATCTGACACACAAGAAGACATGAATGACTTCAATGATTCTCAGTGAGAAAATAGTAAACTGACACTGACATTCCACGTGAAACATGTGTTTAACTGTGACAATTATTATAAAGTTGTCTACTTACAGGAGATTTGTAGAACAAATTTTCCAGCAGGCTGTTATCATATTGGGATCATTGAGCTCACTGTCCCCACATACACTGCTATGTCCAGACAGAGATTCAAGGAGGGAGCCATATCCATCCCAGGGAGGCAGAGGAGACGTATTCAAGCTAAAATAATACAGTTATTGATTGAAAAGTGGAATGAGGAGTGGAGTGGAAAACTTAGGGAGAAAAGATGCTCAAATTTTCAGGTACTTCCGGAAATAAATGTGTACATAAGTACCTTCCAAGGAGCAGATCCACAGCTCTGTTATCCATATCAACAGGACCGTCTAAGCTGCTATCTGAGACTACAGCAACATCAGAGTGTTTGAGAGCTGAATCAGCATGAAGAATATTTTGAAGAAACATCCCAGAGGGAGAAAGGAGGGGCCTGCAGACACAGGAATAAAGTATTATAGACTGTGCATTGAAAGATGGTAGAAAACTTTTTTTTTTTTAATACAAACTTTTAAAGCACTAACTTGGAAGGTGGCAGAATGTTATCCTTTGGGAGAGGCAGAGGGGTGTCTTTCAGAGCAGAGGCAGAATCCATGTCACATTTTAAAGCTGATACTACCATAGCATTTCTGAGCTTGTTTCCACGCTCTAGAATAACTGAGATGAGAGTCGATTAGACGCATTCATATATGCGCGTTTGTGTTTATGTGAATAATATGCATAATCATGCTGCAACCAACCTGAGAGGATGTCATTGGTCGATTGGCCAAAAGCCTCCTGACTTGAAGGATTCACAGCTGTTTGATTGTCCTGAGATCTGTCTGCTCTCGGCATCTGATTCTCCACTGACTCTTCTTTACCTTTGTCTTTCTGGGCATTTTGGAAATATAAGTGGTCCTTCCCTCTGAAAATATTACAGCAGTATATACAGTAAGATTAAAACTTACTACTGGTGAGCTCTTATAACAAGACACAGGCATTTGATCATGAATAGCAACAACTTCAAACCTTGGTGTGTTTCCACCGCTGCTCCCAGCTGATTCTTTCCCACTGCTGGCTGAAAGTGATCTGGGCTGCAATGGCACGGTCAGTGTGGTGACTTGTGGCCCTTCAACGCTGATATCTGTGACAGGACCTGAGCTGCTGCTGTCATAAGCTTCCGTCAGAGGCTCCAAATTAAGGGAAACCTGAGAGGGTAAAAGAAAAAAAAAAGGAAATTCAAGTTTTCCTCCAGTTTAAGTGGAGTCTCAATCATCACTGCACTTCAGTATACCGAACTTTATTCCACAATGTTGCTGGGAGGTCAATGTGAATTCAAGTGTCCACTCACCTGTAACTCTCCAAGCTTCTCAGATGTCGGAGACACAAGTGTGTAAAATCCACCGATGGGGTATGACATAGAGAGACGAGCGATGCCCGCAACCTGGGCCCGTGCGATTGGCAAATGATCGGGTTTTGTCAGAACCTCCAGCACCAGAGAGCCCATATCTGTTCATGAATGACAGGTTAGTAGTTGATTTTAAACACACATTCAAACTGAAACATATCAAAGCCTTTTTAGTTACCTGTAAGATATGAGGTGAACTGCTTTGGCCCACAGCGGATGGGGAAGCGAGCTGTGGTCTTGATGGTCTTCTGTGACGGCTGTGATCCATCTCTCGGAAAAAAGTGCGTCCCATTGGATGACTCTCCCCACCAGCGCAGCCTGACGAATGTTGCAGACGGGGGCTTTTGAACTGTCCATAATACCCGGCTTATTGTCACCCGCAGGAAGCATCTTAACTGGCCTTCGACCAGAGGAGGGAGGCTGGTGGCAGGGGACACGTCGCTGGGGACTGCAAAGAGCAATTTCTGACTAAGGCAAAGTCAAGACACTAACAATACAAATACTAAAGTCTAGCATCAAAGGTAACCAAGTATGACAGGTAAGAGAGGTATTTGCTGTAGGAATTTGCTTGATGTTGGCTAGTATAACAGTCATATACTTAACTGTTCATAGGGCTCTGCAATAGTCCAGTATTATCAATCATGTCTTTTTGCAAAACAACATTTTGATATGACCTCAGCCCACAAATCTAACAGAATAAGTTACGAGAGTCTTTACTAAAGTGTTTTACATGTGATTTTGCAGACACTGTATATAACTGTATTAACATCATGGTAATGTTTTCAGCTATATCACCCAACCCTACTATTCAGATAACATACATCACGCTGCTTACATAAAATCCCTTACTGTTTCTAGCCCTGTTGGAATATTTAACTTTAACTAACTAAAATCATTAACTTAAAGAGTCATATGATCCTCGACAAAAATGCATTAACCCAGGTGTGTTTAAATCAATTTAAAAGGGTGGCGACACTATTTTGTAAACACAACTCTCGACCTCAGTGCTAGAAATGAATCAGAACAAAACCCCAACACTTTCAGTCAGGGTCTTAACACCCCAACTGAAAAGTTTGATAACAGTGTCTCATGTATATATCATAGTGTTAATTCTGATGTGTAGCCTACTTCTTTCTTTTTGTAAATGTAGTTAACCAGCAGTCACTTATAAAGGCATGTGCAGCAACACTTATCAACAATAAATAAGATAAGATACACCTTTATTGATCGCATAATTGAGAAATTCCAGTGTTACAGCAGTCAAGCAGAAAGAGTCAGATTAAAGATTTCAAATTTAAACTTAAAAAACTTAAATAACTAGGCATGCAAATAAGTACAAAACTACAAGAGACAGCGATAAATAACTCTATAGGGGAGTTTTATGCTGTGCAGCAGCAAACACTGTAACACTTCCACCTAACTTGAGTGAACATCAACTGATATAGACTGCAATATTTTTCTTGTGAGAACAAAAAGGGATGTTATACTTTGCTTTTAGCCTCTGGCAAACCAACATACTACGCTGCGAGTTAACATTAATAAACTAAAGCTTACCGAGGCACATTAACACCTATAACACATGCAAAAACCGAGCCAGAATAAGACTTTATCAACTTAATAAAACATCAGCCAGTGAGCTAGCATACGAGGCTAACGCGAGAATGACAGCTGACGCTAACAGCTACTTAACTTAGCTGCGTCGCTAGCAGGTAGCTAAGCTAACAACAGTTTACCTTTCTTTTTGCTGCCTCCGGCTCTGACGGACCTCTGTGTTTTGCTCTTCATCCCTCAGCTCAGTAAATATAGACGGTGAATGGCAGCCTGGCCGGAGCAGAGGCTGAACCGTTGGCAGGCATGATTTTTATCACACTCCAGCTGACGAATAATCCGTTTAGCAAAGCTGCTGCTGCTACAAACACTCACACCCACAGCGGCAGCGCGCTAAGCAGTTTCCGAGCAACGCAACCCGAAAGTGCCGCCTCCACTGCCGCTTTGACAGAGGCATTCTGGGAAATTGAGTTTATTTTGTTGTGACGCTCCAAAGTCACATTTCTGCATACATTTGACTAGTTAATACACATTTAGTGACCCCTGTGTGGTAGTAGCGCTCTGACATTTAGACAGCTCAGATCTCAATGATCAAATTTGCCTATAAATTACTGCACCCATCGTTAATCATAAAGCAAGTATTATACATATGACATAACAACACATGTAGCCTATCCTCATATTAATTTCTGAGTCATGCATTCAAGTTTTATATACTGAAACACAGGCACTTGTTTATTTGATCCCATTTTAGTGCATGACAATAGACAATAATGTTTTGTTCAGTGGATTTATATGGCACATTTGTTGGCAAAAGTAATAAAGAGGCAATCAAATAAAACAATACAGTAAAGGAAATGCAATAAATTATAAAATACGAGTGCAGTTCCATTAATGCATCCAAAACCTACCAGAAAAATGTCAGCGCTATGGTTGCCTAACCTGAAGGTTTTTGGACTATGTCCACATGAATAAAGTCAAAACAATATCAACCACTGTTAAACTTTACAATAAAAGCACCACACACATTTTACAGCAATAGAGTGAAAAATCCAACAGCTCACTAATGCCATGTAGCCTTCTTTTACATCACCAGCAGAGGGAAGCACAGATCTTTCCATTAGGGGTTACAAAGCAGGCTCACTGTCAGCAGTATTATATGTCGTGATATTCTGTCTTTCTCTAGATTAAAAGCTTGCTGTATTTCTGCTTCACTTTATTTTGCTGATGCTAGATGGCGTCTCTGTCAGCCAGAGTTCAAGTCTATATTTTCATTAGCTGTGCTAATGAATGACACTTTAACAAGTACGCAACTTGTTCTCAAGGTCTTTCATAAGTTTCCCAACATGTTAAAACTTACTGTATGGACACAAAGTGTTGAGGCAAGCATAATGGTCTCGTCACGTATGCTATAGGGAGTTTGGACTATGCTCCTGCATGGCAACAAGTCCCTCTGCAGCTATGTTTGTTGTGGTGATCATAGTAACAGTGAGGGCCACTGAGGGTGTGTGGAAGAGTTCAGAAAAAAGCCCTTTGACTTCTGGAAAAGATCAGGCCCCAGGTTGTGAGATGGACTTCTGAAAACTTTACTCTTTCTGATGTTTCTGATTTGACAGTGTAAAAAAAAAACATCTTAAATTGCCAGACACGAATCTCTGCTGCCTCAAATCAAACTGAAACTCTGTGATTAGCATAGCACATAAAAAGAATCATTGAAACTTGTCTGACTATGGAATATATTTCTATAAAGTTGTTGCAAACCTTTTAATAGCATGAATACTTGCAATGAAACAGATTAAAGCTTCAGAAAAGCAGCTTCTTGCTATCCATCTATTCCAAGGGGAAATAATCAAGTCCTGCTGTTTAGTGTGCACACAGGAATGTGCAATATGCATCCAGTATACAGCCCCTTCTTATATTTACCATGTGTCAGTGTGTGCATTGAGAGTGTGTCTGTTTGTGTACACTGTGGGGAGCTGGAAAGAAAACATTTATCACTGTGACGGAGCAGAGGTATTATTCCTCTGTCACACCCACAGATCCCTTTATGCAATCTGCAGAATGCCCCCCAAAAAGGTCACATATAAAAGTACCTTATTGCACAAGCTCTTAATACTGTGTATGGTTTTTCTCACTCTGCTTTAAGATGGGTTATGACCTACTTAGGCACAGAAATCTCACATATCTGATTGGTATGCAGATAGATCGGTTGTGTGAGTTGAGACAAGTTAGGAGCAGACGTGTTCCCAATCACTTGGCGTGCAGAGCGTGAATAATGACGACCAGCCTTTTGGAGCTCAATAAGAGGCTGACAGATCTGGTTCATCTGTTCCATTATACGGCCAGTTATTGAGAGAGTCTCCCACAGGAAGCAATGACCACATCGTCCAGTCAGCTGGGAATAAACAGGCACACTCACAATGACTGGTTCCTTTGACTCATAGCACCAGTCTGAACTGCAGTCCTGAGGTCTGAGATAACCCATTACAGAATGACTTCAACCCAAATCTGTGTTGTTAATCTGCATTGTTGAACACAGACGTTACCTTTAAAGTCATAAAACTGGTACAACAATGCTATGTGTTTGCTTGTTCCAGCACTTCACGGAAGTGTAATCACATTAAATTCATTCGAACATTCAAACAAAAACAGCATTTTATTTTTGGCTGCAACATTACATAACAGAGAAAATTCTAGTTGCTTTGTGCATCACGTTAAACACTGTATACTGTGATTCAGGCACGTTAGGTGTCTTTGTAAACTTCTAATGTAGTGTGTGCAAAGTACATCAGTGTTGATTTGTAATGACAAACCCTTGAGTGGGCCCAGTGTGGGCTGCAACATGTCAGTTTTTGAGCAAGGAGGCAAACAGCCCTGCACAGTTAAGTGAAACCAGCACAGTGTTTGAAGGCAGAGGCCTCTCTCCATCTGCAGGAACTGGCCAGTAGGAGCAGGAGAGCATTTGGCCTCTGGGGGCTGATTGCCAACTGCCCCAGTCCTCTTCTACCCCGCCTCTCGTCCGTGTCCACTCCAGCACTGTATGCTTCAGGCTCCCTGGGGCCCGGGGCTCCAATCACAGACGCAGGCTGCCCCATAACGGCTTTCGCCTCCCCTGCCTGTGTGCTCACTTTCTGGCTCCCTCCTTCTCTCCACCCGCAAGTGTGCCTCTCAATTGTAGAGGCTGGCTCTTATACTCCAAAAAAGGGGCCCAGCTATCGCTCCACCCCTCTCACTCTTCAGGATTCAGGCTGCAACGATGTTGGAACTCCTGGCCATGCTCATGGATCCATTTGTTTGCAACTGAAACATAAAGAAAGATGCACACTAGGTTTAACATCTTAAAAAAAATGCAGAAATAAACGTTTTCTTACCTTTGCATCTTTTAAACATTCGGATAATTGTCTTTGAAGCCCTAACATTAATTTATCATTATGTATAAGGTTGCTAAAAACATCACAGCCACCAAATGCTTCTGCAGCTGCTCTGTGATGATTAATATCCTTCTGTGAGATTAACTGGGTCCCTAACACATATTTCGGGAGTTTGATGGTCTGGGGCCAACCTGCAGCAGATGTTCAGCTTCCAACATGAGCGCTCTGTGTCTGAACTGCACTTTGTAACACCTCTAAATGCATAATGCAGCACAGATGTTGCCTCACTCTTGTACATTAGGTCCTGTACGACAAGAAAGCTGAACACTAGACCATAATGATGATGCAAAAAAAAAAAAGCCTAATCTGTTTAAAAAGAGAGCAAGGCAGACTGATAAATTGCTGTGCCTTGTTATTTTTCATATTGACATCACTTTTTGGCTCCTGTGGACAGCATCATCACATCATACCGGATCTATGACTCTTACCCCATTTGTCTCCAATGAGCACAGGACAGCCAGCATGCAACGTGTCCACGTCTCCTTGACCATTTCTGTGGAGATTCCACCAGAAAATGGCAGCTTTCTGTAAAATAAAAAAACCCAACATAAAACATTTTCAGTAAGTTATCACAATTATTTCTATAAGATGTCAGAAAGTAGTGAAAATGACCGATCACAGTTTAACAACTGATAGCTAAATGAATGATCAGTGTTCACAACAGTTACTATATTTTACAAAACTTACATTATTTTAATCTAAATATCTCAAATGGAGTTGTATTCTAAGCACAAGAGATCCCACGGTAACACTATGTTATTAGTATTTTTTAATCAGTTTATTAGTTCAATTATTCTCTGTACAAACAGGAAGTAAGATATCAACAAAAATGAAAAGTGGAAGGTTAAACCCCAGGAATGGCCTGGTAAATCTTCCACTCATTTCTCAACTGAAAAAAAAAAAAAACAGCCTCAATCTCCACTGAGGCTCAACTATACAATAACAGCATTATCTCATGGCAGTTGTTGCCATAATTTGACCTTTTAGCATTTTGACAGCTGCAGTGGAGACTGTGAGGCACAGCGTGAGGTGAAAAGGATCTTGCCTGAGGCAAAAATGACATGAAGACAAAAGAGCAGCTCATCTTAGACATTCGCAGACTGTTTACCTCCACGACCGGAACGCTGAAGTTGGCGTAGATGAAGGCTGTGGACCCACCTGCCTCGACAGGGCTGAGCTGTGGAAAAGGACATTCCTTCAGAGCTGTGTCTTGTGTTTATGTGCTCGTGTTATAAAAAGCCACTCTGCCTGCTCCACTGTTTTAAAAGCCTCACAAAAAGTATTTCTTTTTTTAATCACTTTCCAATTGTACTCAAATGTTCATACAACATTCTTAATGATAATAACAAAACTATTAATATATGATGCCAAAACAGAGTTAAAAAGCACTTAACAGATTGGCTGCAAAATAAAAATTGATTAAATGAATGGAAGTAAAAGACAGGGGCAAAAGTATAGATGTAGGCCGTATAATGGAAGCCAAAGACAAAATTTAGAGTTTGGTTTAAGTTTGTTGCATGACAGAACATCCATAAAAGTGTAATTTAAGCACTGAAGTCAAATCTAGTCACAGTTTCTCAGGCAGATTGTTCCAAAGGCCTGCAGCACTCATGGCAAAGGCCTGACCTCTGTGTTTCTAATTTAGACTCTGCCGCAGCAGGAGCAGGAACTTGCCCAGCAACCTCTGGCTGCTACCAGGGTCAAACAGGGTCACAAGAGCAAGACTTCACTCACATAAATCATGAAGGTTGCCACTCGATTCCCAGTCTTCAGCCTGAACACAGGACTTGAAGGTGACTGGAAAATTGAAAAGTTAATGTAATAATAATGAATAATGTTGAATAATGCAAAGACAACATGCAACATGCAAAGTCCATAGCAATATAATCAAGTGCTGGAACTCAAAATCAACTTACTGTTGCATGGTCAAAGTGAGGCTCATAATGGCCAATTCCATAATTCACTACTTGCAGGTACTCGCCATATGGATGATTCACGTTCAGACCTGTGAGCATAGAGATCCTCTGATCCATCTTCCCTACAGTGGAGTGTGCTGAGCCCTTCAGCCATGCACTAGAAATAAAACACACTAATAAATGACAGCTTACAGTTGAAAAAGAATAGCTATTATCATTTGGAGGCTCAAGTTTCATTTCTAGGGACTACAAGTGTTATGAGTAACCATGGTTTGAAATTAGCACCTGCTATCCTTCAAATGCAGGTAAATTGTCAGCAGTGGCAGGTAACATCGCAAGACTATGCACCACTTTGGCAGAAAGAGAAAAGGCACATCGGAAAGTAAGACTGACATATGATTACACAGAGCTACATATTTGAAAGCCGCTTGCAACTGCTTCATGAAAGCAAGCTGTTGGCCGTAGAATCTTATTCATTTTGCCTGACAGTATAAGTTTGTGACCAGAATTGTAATGAATGCATATCAATAAAACGACGTGTACACATACATACACGTTCATGTATTACTGTTTCAGCTTCACTGCCTCGTGTCAGTTTCATCAGAAGAAATATAGTGCTCCAGGGATGACAGGTAGCATCACACTGGTTTTCTCATCAAAAAGCCTATGGGACTTTGGACTATTGCCAAAAATAAGCTCTGTGCAAGCTCTGTGCAAAAAACGTTTATGATACTTAGAGTTTTGCTTAGCAGGGTAATCTTCATAGATGAACACCATTTCCATGATTATTGAAGCCGAAATGTAATAACCAGAGGTAAAAACCTCTCTGTATGACATGCAGTGAAATAAACTTCTGTGCATAGCGGGCTATCATGTATGTGTGTGCATGTTCACAGTACCTCCACAAAATAGGGCTGTAATTCAAATACTGCAATTTACCAGCACATGACATGTTTTTTGTGTAAATACATCAAACATTGAATGATATCATTCTTAACATAAGTGATGTCTATCTAAATGGCCTACTTGTTACTCCTTTATTGAGCACTTTAGATTTCAAAAGTGGCAGATAAACTTTCTGAGTGGCAGACAAGACCCTGTTTAGACCCTGTAAATAAGTGCTGTAAGTCATTTGTACCTCTTGCTGATGCGATACTCTGCTGTTGCTTGTTTCTCTCCAGCTGCCACCACAGATCGTCTCAGCTGCTCAGAAAAGACAGAAAACAGCATTTTATGAGTGCGCAGTTGTTGCAGCAGCCAAGCTTTGATATGCAGCTGCAGGCCATGAAAAAATGTGAGTAACTGCATGACGACATGTTTAAGTGACGTGTTCAAAATAAAAACTGAAAGCAGATACCACAAAATCCAGAAAGTGGATTGTAAGGTTGCGATGATGGACTTCCATTTATTCCTCTAATCCTGCAAGCCCAATCTTGGAGGAGCCTTTATAGACTTCATAAACCCCTCTTCAACTGCAGGTATCAGTTTTAAGTTTCATTTTATCTTCACCTTGTTGAAGTGCACCTTTGAAAAAAGTCTGGAGTGGAGTGTGGGGAAGACCAGATGTTTTGGACAGAGTTTGCCCTTCGTAAAATTGAGCCTCTGTGATTTATTTGGACTGACTCTGCTTACTTCAGACATGCTTTTCAATTTCCAATGAGCACATGAACTTGCACACAATATTTCTGATTCAGTTTGCAAATCAAACTCCCGATAACCTCCAGGCATCTTATTGCCACAAGAGACATTATGTCAAGAATTTCTAGGCTGGCACAAAAGAGGGAATGTTGTAAACAAAGACACTAACAATATCTTATTTCACAGATTAATTCATTGTCAAAAAACAATACAACGACAGATCTGTTAACGCCAAACACAGACCTGTTTTATAGGCTGTGGGATCCAGCAGGAACAAAGTGTAAACCATGCTCATAGTCCTTAACAAATGCTGCTCACTGCTTCAAACTAATACCATACTCAGGGCCTGCTTTCAATAAACCCACAGGCTGACATAATGATGAAATAAGTACAGGGGTTTCCATCCGAGCAAAGGCTGGAAAACTCATTGAACAATGCCAAAACCTCACAGAAACTATAGGGCACCAATTGAGTTAGCCCACCAAATATTCCCTGAAGAAACTGAGTCAGCTCTGGGGACCGTGCGCTGTAGCTTTCCATTAAGTGAGCAGAAAAGTGATAGTTGCTTTCATATAGATACTGAGGCTCCATGATAGTGGGCTGAATATTTACCAGTGGAGCTCTGCAGGGTTATTTGGACAGTTTGAGGCGCTCAGCCAAGTTTTTATAGTAATGTATCCCTCATTCCTTTAGGCCTTGCTAAATGTTTGGAAGCACACCAGCTCTTCCTCCATAGGGTCTTTCCAGGTTCTTTCCAGCAGGAAAAGGTTGGCTTAGACCCCAGCAGCCAGAAAACCTCACAGCAGAGCAGATTCTCAAGTAATATGTATGTTCCAAAAAGAAATATTTTTTTTATAGGATGCCCTTACTTTTTATACAATAAAAAAAAAAAAAAATCTTGTTCAAGGCTTTGTAGCACTATGTTGCCCCTTAACTTCTTAAAGTAGTTAAAGTGCTCATTATGCAAAATGGCCCCATTCAAAGCATTATACTATTATATAGGTTATAGTACTAAATAATTATCACAGATGCATTAACTTGGAAGCATTTTACTGTTGCATCTGCTCAATGTCAAGCTAATTAGAGCAACTTTATATACTGGTAGTTTATAGAAGTTTATAATCTGAAACCTGAAACAAAGAATTTTTGTGTTTTTATTATAGAATGAGCTGTTTAAATCTACATACTGAGCACACTTAAGACCAAAGATTTGTGACAAGCTGAAACAGGCAACTACTTGCAAGGCGCTGTTCTGCAATGTTTTAAAAACCTGCAAGTTCACACCAATGCAACTAGATGAGACAGTGCATCATCTCTATGCAACAACTCTCTGTACTTCCATTCTGATTTGCAGCTTTTCGGGCTTATTTTGTGGCTGAATATAATTTGTAGCTTCTGAAAATATGAATTGAGATAGTGATAGTGAGATGCTGGCTACAGTTGCATATGTAGTTGTAATGAAATAACAGAGGGCTTGGCAGGGACAGAGCACCAAGCAGAGCTGCAAGCGAACATGCTGTTTGCGGCCATTTTGATTTGACCAGCAGACTTCAGTACAAGCCAACTGGCTGTAGAAACAGGTGACGTGCTTTAAGGTGACGTTCTAACAATTTGACCGGCTGAGCTGCAGGTGACACCGTCAACCAGCTTGAAAAAATAGTTTTGTCAGAGTCCGTCATGTCATTTCTACAGTAGCCCAGAACAGACAAATCAAATACTGGATCTAAATAGAGCCCTTCACATTTTTGCATTTTCACATCAGCCACCATTGTTCTCCTATATACTTGGTACACAGAAGACGTTTCAGTTCTGCAACCTCATTGCTAGGTGCCATTAAGTCCTACACTCTGGACCTTTAAAAGAGGAGGACCACTTTAAATATCTCCATTTGTGTTTGCACTACAAGGCTCAAAGCCTGCCAGTTTCATTATAATTTTAATTTCCTAGTAATGGAAAGCTAACATACGGGCAGATGTCTATGTATTGGGAAACATCCTGAAATTGCAGTGATACTTGCAAAGCCAATGTTTTCCTGGTAAAAGCCAGAAAGACAAAGCATATCCCAAACACACAATATGATAAAGAACAGATAAAAATAATATCTGTAACTGTAGGTGTTAATCAGTTAAAAAGTTGATGATGAAGCTGATTCTTCAATGTGAGACTAAGTTACAGGGCGTTCACTTGATGACATGTTAAATTTATTTTCTAGCATGGTGCGGGTATTTGTTGATTGCAACAAACTTCAACACACTCTGTTGAACTTTTGCTGTTGCCAAGAAAAAATACTTTGCAGCTTCACATTTGTGAGTCCCATGTGCGAAAACTCAACAAAACATGGGATTACAAAACCGTTCGAGGACCTAATTGGATCAACTTAAAAAATGCAGAGCTGACTGTAAAAACACGGCTTATTTTTTCTAATTTCAAATAAGCTGACGTATTGGAGACATGTGGTTTTTATTTGTTAACTTGCAAGGGATGAGGAAAATGCACTTACCCCTGGCTGGGCGACCCTCTTGATGTCCTCAACCTCTGTGTCAGTGATGAAGTTGTGGTACAGGACCACATAGGGCCTCAGGCTGAGCACTTCACGTCTTACTGGCAGCAGTAAAAGCTTAGGATTCCCATTGGTGAAGTAGTCGCAGAATAGTCTGGGGTTTTTAAACTGCATTTTCTGCTGAGAAAAACAGGCATCTGAGGTCCATTAACAAGTTCAAAACAAAAATTCATTTTTTGTTTTAATCAGCAAGCAATTACACTTAGAATTCTTCATTCCCCACAAAAGAACATTTGACTTGAGGATGATTATAGTCTTTTTATGGCCAAGGAAACCACAATTACAAACTTGCATCCTAATAAACTCTTGAATAAAGGCTGAAACTTGGGAACAAATTTGCGACAAACTACTTGGAGCTGTTTAAAAGACATTTAAAAAAAAAAGAGGCTTGTTGTGGTTATCTTTAGCCATGCCGGTCCACCACTGTGGTTCAGACTGAAACATCTCAGCAAACACTGGATGGATTGCTAATCAGTTTTTGTACTGATTCATGGTCCCCAGAGGATGAAACTGACTGACTTTGGTGATCCCCAAGGTTCCCTCTATTGTGTTCTGGATGCCGTTTGTAGTCTGAGGAGAATTGACAAATAACCTTTAAATGATGGTAAACAGTCTGCGTTGAGAGGCGAAGCGCACTGGCTGTCGGCTATCATCTGAAGATGAGTTTAGCTTTAAATTAGCTTTCTAAAAATTCATCTGCATTCATATAAAGATACCTGAGAGACAGGCTGAAATGACCAGTACATGCAAGAGGAAGTCTTGGCCCAGATATCAACTGGCTACACGAGATCAGCCCACCCTCCACTTCTGCCCTGTTTGCTGAGCCTCTTTCTACATCTACATCGCACCTTTAACATCAAACATGCAGCAGGACAAAAATCACTGCTGGCTACACTGAACATTTTCTCTAATGTAAATCTAATGTCAATGTACAAAGGCAGAGGAATAACCTATGACACATCTGATTTCTAAATGAAAAAGAGGCCAGGAAATTGATTCATGCCTTTCAAGCGGACTCGACTACTGTAACACACTTTTTGCTGGCCTCCCAAAAAACACCACAGAGAAACTTCAGCTCATTCAAAGCTGCAGCCTGGCTATTAACCACAACCAAGAGGAGACAGCACATCAGGCCAGTCTTAGCTGCTCTTCTCTGGCTTCCTGTTATATTTTAAGCTCTTCCTCTTCATAGACAAAGTCCTACATGGGCTAGGATCAAGCTACATTGCTAACTCCCTTGTTAACTATTTGCCTCCAAGAACACTGCGATCATGTGCTGCTGGTTTATTGGAGGTTTCCAGCAACAGCCAGAAAACGCTATGGAACACACTTCCCATAGAAATCAGGGAAGCTAGCTCCCTTAATATTTTTAAATGAAAGCTAAAAACGTGTCTGTTCACTTTAGCCTTGACCAAGCTCTAACTTCCTGATACAGGTCTGAAACTCTGTCTTTTTTTTTTTTACACTATTACTTTCTATTAATGCGTCACACAACTCTTTTAGAATCTTACTTGATTTTATTATTTATTGTTTAACAATTCTGATTTTATGAATCAGTTCTGTTTTATGTTCATTCTGTGTGTTTTCATGTGAAGTACTCAGTGCTTATACTGCCCTTATTGTAAAGCACTTTGTGCTGCATTTCCTGTATGAAAGGTGCTATATAAATAAAGTTTATTATCTGATTTATTGTACAACCCTGAATTAATCAATATGTTGTTGTAAAAGCTGAATTCCAGTGCACATTTGGTTAGTATTATACGATTAAGCATACTGTGGTTGATATATTAACTTATTCCTGATCCCTTCCAGATATTTTCCTAACACACGGTATGTGTTCAGAATGATTAACTGTGATGAAAACCTGAGAGCCTTGTGTCTGGCAGAGCCTCTCGTAGGTGTCCCGGGTAGTTAAGTGACTGGAGTTGGGTCTCCTCAGCCCATCACCCCTCACTGATATGGGTGGACTCTTAACCAGCAGTTTCTCGTATTTGTCAACGTTCTGCAAAACTCTTCCATTCATTGGATCTGAGAGGAAACGTGTAAAGAGAAGTCATAAATTACATGGCATGTTTTTATTTGAGGTGCAGGCTTCAGTCTAGAGAAGCCAGATCACATACATTTTTATGCACCACAGACGGGATCAAAGGAAACGGACACAATAAATGAGAGTAATTACCATGATGCAGTAACTCCTGAGATAAACTGAGAGCATAGGAGACGTTCCCTGTCTGAAACAATGACAGAAATTTAGGGCAGCGCAATCCATCAATCATCTTCCACATGTGCAAAGTGTCCTTTTACCTACTTTAAAGTGAGAGAAGGCCAAGTGGTCCAGAGCGTCCTCTAAAGTTCCTTCATTCTCAGGACTCCACTCGCCTCCTGTTCCCCTGAAGAGACGCACCGACTCCTCCAACCACTGCACCGAGTGGTAGTAGTCTTCTTGCTCATAGGCCACCTGGATAAAATAACACTTAGGTTACAGCCAGTCGTTCTGAAGGCAGCTCAGTGTCAGCCTGTTCTGTTGTGTTCAGGCACTGGACTGGATGACCAAATGTCGCACGGCTCTGATCCATGTGCGTGCACAGTTGTCAGATTTGATTGTGCTTCATAGTCACATCCAGTTAGTACCTATCAGTCAGGCTAGCTTTGGGCCAGTGGTAGCAGCCAGAATCCGACCAGTTTCCTCAGCATTAAGCTGGCATTATGCTGTCACTCTGGCATGCTGAAATTAGGCCTTTGGACCAAACCTACTTCGACTAACTTTGAATTGAATTACAAAAAAATGGCATTTTCCACTGATGGCAGGTAGGAGGAATGCAGAAATGTGATGTGAAATAAAGTAGTAACCCACAAAATATGAGACTTAAAAACTTGGAAGAATCCTGTTGGATGAATTTAACACTTTGGAACCTTTTTAAGATGTCTGTGATTGTTTCTGTGCTGTGTAATGTTGTGTATCTCTGTGCTTACTTTTTCTGCTTTACTCAGATCTCTCTGGCAAAACAGATCTTAATAAAGTGATTAAATTATGGTTATATTGAAAGCAGCATTACCTGACTTAAATACTAATTACAGAATGTGATGCGATGACCATTGGAATTATTTTTGAGAGTCCTGTAACAATTAAATTGATTTGACAATCCATCCATCCATTTTCTTAACCATTTATCGTCTTGAGGGTCGCGGGGGGCTGCAGCGTATCCCAGCTGACACTGGGCCCGAGGCAGGGTACACCCTGGACAGGTCGCCAAACTATCGCAGGGCTGACACATAGAGACAGACAACCATTCACACTCACATACACACCTACGGACATTTTAGAGTCACCAATTAACCTGCATTTCTTTGGGCTGTGGGAGGAAGCTGGAGTACCCGGAGAACTCCACACAGAAGGGCTCCCTCCTGGGATCGAACCAGGAACCCTCTTGCTGTGAGGTGACCACCACACCACTGTTCCGTCCTGATTTCACAATTATTTTCTTAACTGTTAAATTAATAATTTAGTTGATAAAATATTTCATTTACTATCATCCAAGATGAAGAAAAGCAGCAAATTTAAATAAGTATTTCACTGCTGGAAAGATGATCCTTTAATAAAACTAGGTTGTCTGTGTAGAAGCAAGATGTAAATGTGTTTTAAACTGGTGCTACATGACCAGAGAAAACAGAGGAAAAGGGCTTTGGTATTTGCCTTAAGAGGGAGAAAACCTGCAAACACCAGAATGCATTGCATCACTCTGGACCAATAAACGCCTCCACTGATGGGTGACATAACGTGAGCTTGTGGATAGAGCTACATGTCTGTTGATCAAAGAACACTTAGAGTGTTATTTTCACAGTCAGAAATCCTGAATACTGGCTACAGTCTATCTCTTCAACTGCTCTCAAACCTCTTTTGTAGCTGACTTGACCTGATTAAGTAGGTGCTAACTACAGGCCTGACAGCACCCACACAGAAACAGTGTGACACTGGCTCCCCCTCATCACAGATTATATTCACAACCCCTCCAGATAGCACACAAACAGAAATTCCAGTGTACTGTTTCACCCCCCAAACACACAAACTCACCACGCAGCTCAACTAATAACACACACTTGACTTATTTACCCGTCCACACACCCAGTTCACAACATTGCACACCATAATTTGTGAGCTGTAACACTCAAAAGACCCAATGAATCCTTAAAATAGTTAATTTTCTGCAGATCTCAGAATAGCCTGAGAAAAGTATCAGTTGTTATTCTGCTGAAAAATGCCTTTAAATGTAACAAACAAGCTACAAACATGTGTTAAGAGACCTTTTTGAAGAGCAGTTTAACAGCCATATAAAAGCATGTGAAGGCGTCTCTGTTACTGACAACACCCTAAAACTAAGCATCTCTGTTTACAGATCGTGTCAGATAATCTCAGCCTCAGTACAAGTGAAGGCAAGCTTTGCTCCAAATGCTTCTACTGCGTGAGATAATGTCTTTTCCATACAAGAGGATGTCTCTTCCACAAGCACCCTGCCCTTACACATCACCACTGCACATAAACAGTGGAATTTATAGAGGGGAAACCTTTTTTTCTTTCATACTTGTATAATAGTATATTCATATTCACATGAGGCAGATTCCCAGGCACGCAATGGGAAAAAAAATCCACTTTTCCAAGCTGACTTCCTGGATTCCCACCACACACTAACTGACAAGTTTGGAATAGAGGTATTTAGCAGACCTTTGTAATAGGATGCTAATCAGAGGAGGACATTTTAACAGCAGCATCTACCAAATATGTCAGTCTCATTACTTCATACAAATGCTTGTACATGTCTGCAAACCATGACTATGTTACATTTGTATCATATCAACGTTTCTAAAGTGATACAGTTCTGATTCTGACTTTGTCATCAAGAGGTGAAGTATATTGTGAAGGGGTGGCGTGACAGCTAAGCAAGATGGCGGCCAAGGTGCAGTGTTGGAGACCAACAAACAAAACTGGTTGTTCATCAGCGGCATTTCCAGCAGCAATTTTGCCACCCAGCCAGACATTTAAACCCAAAACATGATCTTCTCCAATCAAAAAAACAAGTGTTAAGCACAACATAGTCTAAACATAAAGTGACGTAAAGTTTCAACATATCTGCTACACAATACCATATGAAAGTTACATATCTATGATTTACAGAAAGGTACAATGCCAACATTTCTTCTGCCGATTGGGTTGACTGTTACTTTGCAACATTTATTTGCAAGATATGTTTAATTACTTTGCAGATTAAGATTATATAGCATTATATGGCATGTGCCCTTTTTCAAAAAAACGAATAGGTGTGGCCTCTTGTCACAAGTTACCAAGGACTAATCTCTCCTGTTAACCCCGAAAACAGATGATTTCAATTAAATAACTTGTGTGAAATATTGGAAAGTTTTATCTCTTTAGGCCTCAAAGATAAGAGAGAAGTTAAAAATAAATGAACAAATATACAATCGTGTAGTAGATCTCTGTCATTAACCATCTCATGACCCCTCAGATTCATCATATAAATCCTTGGGGGGTGATCAACCACTAGACTGGGGGCCTCTAGACTAAACTATCTCACTGTAAATAAAGTTGTTAAAACTAGCTCCACCTCAACCAGCTACAACAATAAAATGCTGCTACACACTGTTGCATCATATAAGAGGGAATTTCTCTGCAGTGTGAGAACTTTTACTTTTGATACTTTGGTATGCTGCTGACAATACTTTGTTTACTAAGGCAGCACTTTGAATTGAACTTGTAATTGAGTATTTTTAGATGGTGGTTTGGGTCCTTTTACCAAAGTAAAGTACATGAGTACTTCCTCCACTATAGGAAATGGGTAAAATCAATAAGAGGAAGCAATAAGGAGAAATAATTGATTGTGTACCTTTCCAACCAGAAAGCAGTCATCACCAGACAGCGGGACAGACACTGTAGGCAGGTAGATATCAATAGGTTTGCCATTAGTGAGTCTCTGGAAACGGCCCCTTACGAGGCTCGCAACTTGGAGAGCATACACATCCTGCAGCCTCATCAGCCCCTTGGCGGCCCCCTGGAGGTCCTCCAGTTTGGGCAGATCAGCCTCTTCCTCCTCGTAACTGGACCTGAGAGCTGGGCAGCAGAGGGTCAAAAGGTGAACTGTCAGGAGGGGGTTGGGTGGTGACATCACAGACATGTGTGTGGGGGGGTGTTTAGTTATCACCACCAGATGTGTCTGTAAAGAAGGCAGTGAGCTAACCTTGTGCGTTCTCCTGGGCTTCATTGCTGTAAACTACATTCAGCCACTCTGACTGCAGCCGCTTGATCAGGGTGAATGCCACTAGAGGGTTTGCCATCGCAGTCGCTGGGCCTTTGTAGAGGTCAGCGTGAAGGTCGGACACTTTGGCATAAAAGCTGTGGGAAAGACCGCACACTATGGTTACAGAGAAAGGCATTGTTTAGTTAAGTATATTTGTTCAAAATAGTATAGACAAACTGATTAAACCTGGTAAGTAATGCAGACAATACAGTGGAAATAAACATTAGTGCATCACAAAGCAAAATGACAAAGATATGCAGAGACAACAGCTGTGATACCAAATGCAGGGCTACTCCTGGTTCCTAAAGTCTCCAAAAGTAGAACAGGAGCCAGAGCCTTCAGCTATCAGGCTCCTCTTCTGTGGAACCATCTTCAGGTCTGGGAGGCAGACACCGTCTCCACATTTAAGACTTTTATATTTGATAAAGCTTATAGTTAGGGCTGGCTCAGGCTTGTTTTGGACCAGCCCCTAGTAAGGCTGACATAGGCCTAGTCTGCCGGGGGACCTCCTATGAAACACCGAACCCCTTATCTCCTTCTCTCTCTCTCTCTCTAGTTTCTAAAAAGTTGCTTCTTCTTCACTTGCAAACATTCATGTCCCATTACTGCATGTCATTAACTCGGCTTCTTCTCTTGTGATTTTGTGCTCCACTGTCTTGCAGGTTCCCTCGTATCGCAGCTACACCTGAATGGTGTGATGTGGTTGTGCCGCTGTCTCAGTTTCTCTCTCTCTCTCTCTCTTTCTGTATCATTTTGTCATATGAGTTACTGCAAATGCATTATGTTAAACTCTTCTGTACGACATCTATTGCACATCTGTCCATCCTGGAAGAGGGATCCCTCCTCAGTTGCTCTTCCTGTGGTTTCTACTATTTTTTTTCCTTGTTAAAGCTTTATTTTTTCCTTGTGAGGGTCCAAAGGACAGAGGGATGTCATATGCTGTGAAGCCCTGTGAGGCAAATTGTGATTTGTGATATTGGGCTTTGTAAATAAAACAAATCATATCAGAAAACATGATGACAATCAAAAGGTACAATTAAAGGTACAGTGTGTAGGATTTAGTGGCATCTTGTGTTAGCCACAGTTGTTAGCAGCCCCTCCACGATGAAAAAAGAAGAATGTGGAACTGCTTTATTCAGTGTTTTTTTTTTGCCAGTTTTAATCACCTGGTCCATTTGTTTTGGAGAGGAAGACACCTCTGTGGAGAATCTGACTCCCCGTAAAACCTCCGGAACAACAAACAATTCTAAGCTGGGAAGTTTTAGCTGTGCAGTCTGTACGTCTTAGCGACAGATGCCAGTAAGTCTCCCTAAATCATACACACTCCTCCAAGAAAGTTGTTTATGAAAGGGATTTATAAAGTGTTGTCCCACATGATAATATACAGTTTTAGACATTTCATATGAAGGATGGAAAGCTACCATCGCCACTGTAATCGTCACAGATATTGTTAAAACAGATGAATAAAGCTGATGCATTACATTACTCATTTTCCAACCTCACACCACAAAAAGGCACCACAATTAGGCTGTTTCATGGTGAATAAGGGCTCCTTCATGAAATTAGAGGCACACAGAAACTGTTGAATCATGAGGATAAATTGGTGGGAAGTGACTGAATAAGTCTTGCTCCTCATCCGTCATCATGTTTCCATCATAATGGAGGTTTCTGAGTGGAGGAAAGTACAGCTAATAAAAGCTTTACAGGGTGTTATTCCCACGAGTTTGGGCAATGAAGTCAAATGAACAAACTGGAAATCAGACATGAATTGATAATTACACAAAGTGACCTGTTTTATTTTGGTGGTCTTGTGTAAAATTGGTGTAATTTAATCCAAATGAAATTCCTTTAAATATGAAGAAGGGATCTGTGGGTCTGAGAATTTGACTATATCCTATTTAAGCCCCTCAAATGTTCTCATATAATCATGCCCAAACACTTGTTCCATTATGATTCACTCTGGCTGAGGGTTTGTCACAGTCTTGTATCCATGCCATTAGGATAAACTTTTCTTAAACTGAAGCAGAGCTGTGATTTAGAGCGCATTTGTCCTTTAATTCTCCACAGACAGTTGAGATGTGCAGCGCTGTCTCTCAGGATTGTGCACCCCCAAAGCTCTGGGGAAATCAATCAACAATCTGACTCCATCTCCAGTGTGACATCATGCATGCGAGTCACTCACCGCTTGATGTCCTCCAGTCTCTCCATCTCGTGGTCAATGTAAGTTCTCAGGTAATCGATCAGCTTCCGTTCAACACTGATCGCCTGCCTCACGTTCAGCAGCGACGTGTACATTTCGCCTAAAGACACGGGGATCACAGACACACACAGGAAACCCCAGTAAACACACGCGGGATACTTCATCTCCAGATAATGAACGTGTTCCTTTCTTCAGCAGCGGCTCCTCTCTCTCTGTCTGAGGACCTGCAGGATCTCCAAACGTGCCTCTAGCGTCCACACGGGGACCTCCATCTGCTCTGAGATCAGCTTTCTTTCTTCTTCTGTTTATGGGACTGACCTGCAGCCTGAGTCCAGTCAGGACAATTAGAGCCTCATTACAGCCCGCAGCGGACGGGTTTATTTGCACTGTTAATAACAGGGATACATAAAACTTTATGGTGTTGTTTGCAGCGCCAGGCTGTGGAGGCTGCACATTCAGTTTGAGCTGAGACTCATGTACATAAAAGGATGAAAATGGATTTAACCTTGAGATAATTAATGCACCACTTTCATTTCATTTATCATCATCATCATTATTATTATTATTATTATTATTATTATTATTATTAAGTCGGTTATTGAGGTAAATCATTTGACCACTTACAAATAAGTCAAATGGAGTCTGAGCGACACCTGCAGGTAAATGCCCTGTACAGCAAGCAGACTGCCAGTTTAAAGCTGCACAGTAAAAACATATGGGTCCTCTGCTGGAGGCCTGGGAGTTTGAGGGTTCTGCGCAGTATCTTAGCCGTCCCTAGGACTGCACTCTTCTGGACCGACACCTCAGATGTTGTACCTGGAATCTGCTGGAGCCACTCTCCCAGTTTGGAGGGTCACAGCCCAGAGTGCTCAGATTAGCACTGCCATCACTGTTGTTTTTACTCCCCACATCTTGTCTAGCTCCTCTTTCAGCCTCTTTTTTATATCCTCAGTTTCTTGAGGAAATATAACCAGCCTTGTCACACAGACTAAAATGGCCTATTGTAACTTGTACTTGTTTAAGAAGGATTTCCAGTATAATACAAACTAAAATTTAAACATTTGAACACAGTATGAAAACAGTATGATAAGTGTAATGCATTTTACAAAGAAACATTGCATTTACATTTTGATGAATCGCATAAATTTAAGCCAGATATTAAATTTAATGCATGTAAAAGGTCCTGGTTGTGCGTGCGTGTGTGTGTGTGTGTGTATTTCGGGCCTGTGTGTATATGTATATGACAGTGAAAACTTTTTATGTTCTTACAATATAAATTATCACGTTAGAACAATAAACTTTTCACGTTATAACATAACACCCAAGTAAGACCCATTATTTTTTTCCTGGTGTGGCAGCAATACACTTCCATACACAACAAACCAATAGTTGAAACAAAGACATTACAATCTTTCACCCAAACAAAGTCATCATTTTCATATGAAAGATGACTTAGCATAGAAATGCACAATAGAAGGCAAACACTGTGAATAACGTGAATAATGTGTTCTATCGATATCTGTTCACTTTTTATTGGAGATACAAATATGAGATTAGCACAACAACATGATTTATAGGGACTTACATGACACATATTCACAAGTAGGCCTATTTCTTTTGTGATTTATGGTTTTTAAATGTCTGTAATAGAGTCTAATCACAGTGGATTAGAGAAGGCTGATAGTATTAGCTTGTCTGCAACTTGTCCTGCAGCTTGCATTTGACACCAGATTTGACTTTGTCTGAGCAGCAGGGGAACATTTTCCTGATGCAGCCCCTGAGACTCTGATCTCTAAAGCCGTAGATGAGCGGGCTGAGAAAGCGTGGAGTAAGGATGAAACAGAAATAGCTAAGAAAGGCAATGTCCCCTGGCAGCCAGTTGGCATGCAGCACTATGAGACTTTCAGTGATCGGGTAAGTGACGGCCAACACACATAACAGCAGCTGAAAGCCGTGTAACAGCACAGTGTGCATGGCTTTGTTCACAGACACTTTATCTTTTCTCATTTTCCTGCTTTCCAGCAGGATTCTCACATATGTAAAGACTATGACAACAGTTACTACTACTGCAAAGAAGAGAATATTTGCAACAGCACGGAACATATCCTGGATTGGAGATGAGTTGACGATGGTAGATTTGCAAAGCACAGGGGTAGAGAGGATATCCACAGCAGGATCTCTTTTCCCAATTGAGTAGTGAATCACAGGGAAGATGCAGCTGATGAGCCACAGGGACAGAATAATGATCCAGATACGGTGTGAGCGCCAGGTGGCCGGGCGCTGCAGGGGGATAGAAGATGGCAACATAACGCTCCAGTGACATTGTGGCCAGAATTAAAAGTGTGTTCTGGAAGGTGGCAGTGGAAACAAACAACAGAGGAACACAGTAGACAATGGCAAATTTTACTCTGCCCATGACAAAAAGAAAGAGCAGCACAGAGAACAAGAGATGGACAGTGTCATTGATCAGCATGTAGGCAAACAGGATGTAACGTGATGTGTCCAGGAACTGCCTGTGAGATGCAAAGATGTGCAGCATAACAATAATGCAGCAGAAGAAGAGGCAGAAAGTGGGGACCACCAAACACACTTTGATGATCACAGACAGGCTTCTGCTGGAAGTTGCATCGCCTGGATATTCAGTCAGATTCTGCATTTTGCAGCTATGCACTGAAGCAAACCTGTGAAAGATACAATGAGTGAAAAGTCCATACACACACTAACACACATCCTCAAAATGCTTAATAACTGAGAGAAAAACAACACACATAGCCTATACTATTCTGTCTTTCCTCATCTACCCTTTAAAGCAGACTATTTGCACTGTGGCTGAATACAAATCCAACATTCAGAATAAAAGAATAAGAGTTACCTAAAATGTCTCCATCAGTCTTCATCTTATCTTATCAATGAACAAAATCTGTGGGATGATCTCTCCCTTATCGTAAGTGTTCGGCCCAGTTCAGATCTGTTTGACTTGCCCGATTCCTCCAGAGATACATTACTTACATGACATCATCATACTGCTTGATGTTTCTCATTACTAGATATTTCAGTGGGGAGATGAGCTAGATACATTATATAATTATATGTGTAACACACCTTTTAAGCAGACAACCAGCTCTCAATGTGAGGCATCAAAATAACCTGTTTTGATCGAAATGGCTGAGACAAAAATCAACTAATAACAAAGTTTGTATGACAACAGTAACAATAATTACAAGTCATTTAAAGTAGAAAAATATGAGTGAGTAATGTGTGTGAGTGTGTGCAGGTCTTTATGAGAAGGGAACTGGTTTATAAACTCAGACCTCAACAGTAGCTTTGATAGGCTACATGTCACTATATTAGGAAGGATAGCAACAAAGAAATCATTAAACTGGGATTCATTACAAAAACTAGAGAGAATGGAGACATCAAAATATACATAAAATGTAGGTCTGTGTCAACATCAAAATTCTATGAGTGAGTTATAAAAAGGATCATAGGACCTGGCCTTCAGGATTAGATTTGTTGGGTGTGGTTAAGTAATCCACGAAGTGTATAGATGCCTAATGGTGGAGACTAATAAGCCAAAGTCTGAGCGCTGGCGTTCATTTGTTGGGATGTGTTTTGAGGACAGTGGATGGACAGTCACCTTGTCGTGTCTCAAATACGCAACAGAACCTCTCTCTCTCTTGAGCTGCCGTCAAGTAGTTCTTTTCCTCTTTGCCTGAGAGCTTCAGGGAAGTCCTCATTCATAAAGTTGCCTGAGCCCTTTAAGTTTTTCGCTTTATCCAGAGCAGCAAGTTTGTCCTTTAATCTTTAATCTGACAATGATTTGACAGATCATCAATCCTCTTGTTTGAAGAGTAAACTATGATCTGTTCACAGGGTTTGAAGCTTTTTTTTTCCTGTTGCTCAAGCAAGTTTCTATGGAAATCATTGTGCTGGTCTAACAGTTCACGTACTTGAGTCATGGTGACATGTTCCACAGTGTGGTTGTTGGAGACTTTGGGTGACATAGTTTAGGCCCAAAGTTCAGCAGAAGAAAGTCATAAACCTCCACAAGATGGTAATAATGTCCTCAGTTTTGCTGCAGAGAGTTAGTAAGACTCTTCTTCATTCACTCGGCATTTTAACTTCTGAATTTTGGGCAGGATTGCTCAGGTTATAGGTCTGTAGATCTTTTGCATCTTTTTGTGGCCATTTCTAATCTCTTCCTGGTCTGTATGTGTTAATTTGAGTGACATTTTCAGTCCATTCAGTAATCCATCCATGAAACTGATTAACCCATGCAGGCAAACCCCTTTTTAACTCTTGGCTAACATTTTATAATCCCATATTCTTGTAAAATTATACAGTTCTTATTTGGCCCCCCAGCCTCAAGGTGACTGTTCATGCTGACGACCAGCTTTCTCTCCATTTATTCCACATTAATAACCTCAGTTGACACAGCGTTCACCATTACAGGATGCCAGTTTCCAACCTTTTTATTGTGTATGCCACATGAATAACTGCCAGATCATAATGCTGACAATACATGACATGAGTAATGAGAAATAAGTAACCTACTATGTCACTGTATAGCAGGTTTTGCAGTGAATTCTACTCATACACTAATGTCAGTCAGTGGCACAAGCGAGTTTGATGTAAGTAAGTACATTTAATCAAGCACTGTAAAGTACAATTCTATATGAAAAACATGCAGCTTATTTTCACTCTTTGCTTCTACTCTGTAACATTTACCTAATGTCTATTAGCAGATTCACATTTTACACACATCTGATGAGGTTATAATACATTTATTTATTTATTTTCTGATTTAACATGCCCAAAACATATAAAGCAGCTAAAAGTTAGTTCCAACCATCACCATGGATTCAACAACATTTAAATTCTTCTTACACAGTATCACAGAAATATTAATATATGAATATGTTATATATGAATGAATCAGATAACATAAATGATAGTTTAATTTCTTTATAATGACACTTTCATTCATGTAACGTTGGACCACAGGATGTACACGGTAGTATCCATGGATCAGGGTTGGCCCTAGACTTATAGGGGGCCCTGAGTGTTGCCACTTCACATGTCACTGAACCATACTGTGTATTGTAATAATTATCTTAAGCACACGTAATGTACAGACAAGCATGTAAAGACTAAAGTTGGACCTATTAGCAGCAACACTATCTTAAAATCGACGACAGTAAATGCAGGATTTATCTTTTGCCCCCTAACACAATAAATAGTTCCTCTCAGGGCCTTTTACTTGATCTGGTTAAAGTCTGATGCAGATTTTAGTGACATGTCCTCAACTGAAAACCTGTGTGGCTGATGTAGAAAGGATATGATACGACCAAAAATATATGATACACAAGGCAACTTTATAGTGTAGACCATGCATTTCTTGCAAATAACTAATAATTTTGTTCAAGGTTTGGTGCAGTGATCAAATCGGAAAGAAACACAAAAAGGAACACATGTAAATAAGATGTTAATGTGAAATTGTCAAAGAAAACAGCAAAATGTCTAATAACAGCTAAAATGTAAACAATTTACTACAAAAATATAAGGAAATAGTCAAGTCTTATTTTAATCAAATTCATTTTTATCTACATTTGATTAACCCAGTTTCTGATTAAACAAGCTGCATTTTGAGCTGATTCATGCAAATAAATGATGGAAAATGATTATACCATGATATAACCGATATGTAATTTATTTTATTGCTTAAAGTGGATGATTAGGGTAAATCATTTGCTCACTGACAAAGGGAAAAAAAGTTTAATGCATTACTGAGTTTAGAGTTAGTGCGACACCTGCAGGTGGATTTTCTGTACAACAACCAAACTACCATTTTGAAGCTGCACTATAAAGACAATTTGTCATTAGAGTGACTTCATTGGTGTGGTGAATCGCATTAAAAAGGTAAATAAGACAGAGCAAACTGTAAATTAGAGCTGTACAGGGTATATATTATTATAGTGTATATGTTCAAGAGGGGTCAGGGACATCTGGCTTATGGGTTGTATGTGACCTGTGAGACTGTTTGATCCAGCCCACCAGGCAATTACCTTTTTTCTGTGATAAAAGAAAATAACATGAAATAGCAGACAAACACATCCTTCTCGGTGGTCCCTTCCATTGTGCGCCTGCAAATTTTATCTATGTCTGTGCATACAAACAACAGTTTTGCACCAAGAAACTGCACTCTGAGTTGTGCATGGAAATATCAGTACACTAACTTGCAAGAGGGGCATCAAAGATATGGTTTCTTTTGTGATTTGTGGTTTTTAAATATCTGTAATAGAGTCTAATCACAGTGGATTAGAGAAGGCTGATAGTATTAGCTTGCCTGCAACTTGTCCTGCAGCTTGCCTCTGACACCAGGTTTGACTTTGTCTGAGCAGCAGAGGAACGTTTTCCTGATGCAGCCCCTGAAATCTCTAAAGCCGTAGATGAGCGGGCTGAGAAAGCGTAAGTAAGGATGAAACAGAAATAGTTAAAAAAGGCAATGTCTTCTGGCAGCCAGTTGGCATGCAGCACGATGAGAGTTTCAGTGATCGGGTAAGTGACAGCCAACACGCATGGCAGCAGCTGAAAGCCGTGTAGCAGCACAGTGTGCATGGCTTTGTTCACAGACACTTTATCTTGTCTCATTTTCCTGCTTTCCAGCAGGATTCTCCTGCTCCACCTCTCTGTCCATGCCAAGCTGGAGTCCTCACAAGTTCCTGCCTATGCTGGGCCTCATCAATCATTTGTTCCAACAGGGCTGCAGCCACTTCCTGTCCGTGCTGAACTGCAGACACCTCCTGTTCCTTCTCCTGCTGTGCCGCAGCACTCCGAAGTTCCTCTCTGTGTTGTGCTGCAGCAGCCCCCTTTTGTTCCTGCTGAGCTACAGCAATCTCCTGTGTCCTCTGAGTTGAAGCTGACCCCTGATGTTGCTGAGCTGTAACAGTCCTCTGGTTCCCTGGTCTTACTGGACTCCTGACTTGCTGTCCGGTTGCCAGCCTCAAGCTCAGCTGCACTAATGATGGCTTCCTGCTTGGCTCTCTACGGGTCCAACCTGCAGTTGGGTTATCAGTTGCTGGTTCCTGACCTCAAGTCCCATCTCCAAGTTCAAGTGGGTTTCCATCTTCTCCTTTCAGTGGGTTCCCTTGCTGAGTGTCCCCTTTCCGAGTTCCAGTGGGGTCCTGTCTACGTCACCACCTGTCTGGTCAGCCTCCAGAGGTGTTCCAACTGCCTGGTCAGTCTGCTGGATGTCCTCCAGATGTGCCCTGCTCATTTAGTCGGCCTCCTGGTTGTCCTCTAGATCAGCTCCACCTGTCTGGTCATCCTCCTGCCACTCCTTCAGCACTGCCCCAGCACCCTGGTCACCTTGCAAGGGTGTTTCTGTCCATTTGCCCTGCCCTCATACCATCCCCCTGAGGTTCCCTAGTCCGTCCCTGTTCAGTTCCCAGCCTAACATTCGCCCCTGATTCCCTTTCGCTAGACCCCCTCCACCCACCCAGCTTGACATGAACTGTCATGACTATTTTCCATTGAGGGTCGTCATTTGAACTGAACTGTGACACAAAGGATATGACACAATATAAAAAGAGAGGATACACAAGGCAACCATATGGTGAAGGATATGCATTTATTACAAATAACATGTTGTGCAAAGTCCGGTACCATTGTTACGGGTCCCAAAATGTGGTACCACAGCAACAAAATACAAATCTGTAAAATACAGATAAAGGGAAGCAGCAATGAAGACAAGGGCGTTCAGTTCGCCATTCAAGTTGCATCTGTGTTCAATTTCACAGTAAAAGGTTTCAAACATACATTCCTCTGAGTTTCAGTCTCTGTTTCAGTCCAAAATAACTGTTTAGGGTAAGTGCTCTAAACATCCATAAATCTCATTTATTCAATAAGATCTCACATAATGCATTCACATCTGTATAGCTCAAACTTCTGGTGTACTGCTCAGTGTCATACTTAAAGTAACATTTTAGTGCATTCTGTCACCTTTATATAGGTGCTTCAGGGCTACTATAATGATATAGTGCAAATAACAGTAGTATCCAACTGTACATTAAACAAGCAATCTCTAACCTGCTATAATTCCCGACATACCCACTTAATTTAGATATAACTTCCACTCAAAGAGAAATATAAAACATTTTCAATGTAAAACTATTAGGTTGTAACCATTTTACAACAAAGTGTAGCTCGGTAACATTTAACTGTATTTTTCTATAAACATTTAACAAACCACTCTTTCCTGTAACCTTCTACATGTATATAATAATGTGTAAGTATTGTGTGATGGTGTGTGGGAGCTCAAAGAGAGACACTAGCAAAGTGAGACACTAGCGATCTGTCTGCAAGACAATGCTCGGGGTGTGCTAACCCAAACACCCGCAATGCAGCATGTGTATCTGCCGCCTGAGCCCGCGGTTTTTTAAAGTTCACAGAAATGCTCAAAATGTTTTCACAGCTTCTCCATAATATCAATTCACATACACAAGGCTTTACAGAGTTCAAATTGATAACTTTTCACCAACTACTGACCTGTAAAATACAGATAAAGTGAAGCAGCAATGAAGACAGGAGCGTTCAGTTTGCCATTCAAGTTACATCTGGGATGTGGGCGGAAGTTCCCACCTGAGATAACTCGGGGGCGCAACTGCTCCCATGACAAAGCAGCTCCCACATGGGTGCTGCTTACATTTACCATATTTCTTCACAGTACGTAAAAATAAAATAGCGTGGCTGCCATGTACATTGCTAGGGATAGTTTCGAACCCTCAAAATGAAAGAAAATTACTTCTTAGCTGATTAAATTAAATAAACACAAAAGTGGTTGCACAATTTTGGGTGTACCACATACTCCCCCACAAACAAAGTGGCTCCTGACACTTGCAATTAATAATCCAACTTCACATTTTCCTTTTTCATAAACTCTGTAAACTCTCAATAATATACAAAATGCTGAACACACAAATCTTCTACCCAAAATCTGGCATCATGTTACTAAAGGTAACCATGTAAAAGTATGCAATGTTTATGGACTATTCAATAGCAGTGAATAGGATGAGTGACTGGCAGGTAAGTGGGAGGGAAGATGGGTTGGAATGGATGGAAGTAAGGCTGTGGGTACTGGTGAGTATAAGCTGTGGGCTGAGTCCCTGTTGCACTGACAATGAGGCGTGGCTGGTAAGTTGGGTGACCGAGGGAGGTGTAGGTAAACATCTGGCTCTGTCCCTGGTAGACCTCCTCAGTGTAGGCTGAGTTTCAGACTGAATCTCTCTCTCTCTCTGGGTCATTAGCCTGAGACAACGCCTGCTCATTGTGAGGCTGGGGTTCATCACCGCATGGCTCACTTTCATTTTGTCTTTGTTCCTCCTCAATGACATTTCCCCTTTCAGATGCAGGCTCAACAGGAAGTGTTTCCTCCAGGTAAGTGCTCATCTGCTCAGGATGATTTTGTGTCTCACAGGTAGATAGGTAAGACATTTTCGTCTCTTTGTGTTTCCCTTGGTATCCGCAACCAATACCGTGGGCCTTCCTCTTCCTCATCTGATTCACTTGTCTCGTGGTTCTGTGTCTGTTTGATTGTACTCACTGGTTTTGTTGACGTTTTATTTCTCCTTTGTGACTTTACAGGTGCGTTTTCAGCTGGTAGCTCTACCGGTAAGTCATTTACTTGGAGCAACAAGTTTCGGTGGAAAGTGCGAATGGGACGGCCTCCTGTCTCAGGGCTCACCTTATAGACTGGGTTATCCGCAATCTGCTCTCTGACAATGTAAATTGTATTTTCCCAGCAGGGTTTTTCATGACGCCTCTTTCAGAAACGTTGCGGACAAGGACCCTGCCCCCTGGCTGTAGAGTCACACCTCGGTTTCTTCTGTCATAATAAAGTTTACCTTTTGCACTTGACTGCTGGCTGTTGTTACTTGCTATCCTGTACGCCTCGATCATTTTCTCTGCCCATTTTTCTGCGTATCCTTTTGCCGAGTTTGTTTCTTCCTCTGCTACCAACCTGAAGAGGAGGTCGACAGGAAAACGAGGGTGACGGCCATATAACAGGTAGTATGGAGAATAGCCGGTTGACACATGTTTGGTACAATTGTACGCATGAAGGACATGAGGCAGGTGATCCTTCCAGTTTTCTCTCTCTTTCTCTCCTAGTGTTCGGAGCATTTGTAACAGGGTCCAATTGAACCTCTGCGCAGGATTTCCTTGCGGATGGTAAGGGGAGGTCCTGGAGTGGTTCACGCCGGAGAGTTGTCTGAGAGCTCGGAACAGTTCATTTTCGAACTCCCGGCCCTGATTGTGGTGGAGTTTGGCGGGGTATCCAAACCTTGGGACAAAGTCATTAAAAATCTTGTCGGCAGCAGTTTTTCCAGCCTTCTTCCTGGTGGGGTATGCTTGCGCAAACCTGGTGAAGTGATCGATTACCACCAGAATATACTCATAACCCCCACGGCTAGTCTCCAGGTGGAGAAAGTCAATGCAGACGAGTTCAAGGGGTGAGCTTGATGTGAGACTCCCCATGGGTGCTCTGTCATGCAAGGCTGGCTTTTTCTGCTTTATGCAACGACACTTCCTGGTAATGTACTCCTCAACATCCCTTTTCGTAAAAGGCCAATAAAATAGTTCTCTTGCAAGGCTTAATACTCTTTCAACACCAACATGGCCCATGTTGTCGTGCAGGTAAATAAGAGCTGTCTGTTTGTAGGTGGCTGGCAAAACTAGCTGTTTACGACCAAGGGTTTTCCTATACAGGAGGTCATTCTCCACGTACAGCCTGCTCCACTCCCTGGAGAGTTTCCTTGTGGGTCTGTCCAGCGCCCTATGTCTGTCCTCAGTCATTTCTGTGTTCTTTTCCTTTAGCTCTAAGATTTTTCCAATGACTGGATCTTTCCACTGTTCACTTGTCAGTTCATTGTGGTCGATTACTGGGAAAGGTTCTGTGTGGGTTTGAGGGTAAGAGGCAGTGTTAAGGGCCGCCACCCATGCTACCTCTCCCTGCTGAGCTGTTCTGCTACCTTCCCAGGCTGCACACACTGCCTCTTCTGACAGTCTCTCACTGACTCATGTAGGTGTTGATGTCAAGGGGCAAACGTGAAAGGGTGTCTGCATCAACATTCAATTTCTCTGGCTTGTACCTTATTTCAAAGTTGAAATCTGCGAGCTGCCCTACCCAACGATGGCCTACGTCATCAAGCTTAGCAGTGCTCATCATGTAAGTCAGGGGATTGTTATCGGTATAGACAATGAAATGGGGAGCATAAAACAGGTAACATACTGCCCACTTTAAAGCTAAAAACTCAAGCTTACCACTGTGAAGATGGTAACTTTGCTCTGCAGGTGTAAGTGTGCGGGACCCATAGCCGATCACCCTCATCTTCCCATCCTGGTTTTGGTAGAGGACCGCTCCAAGGCCCTGCTGGGAAGCATCGGTGTGGAGTATGAAGGATTGGTCGAAGTCTGGATACCCTAACACTGGCGGGTTGGTTAGGATGTTTATGAGGCGCTTGAGGATATGTTGGTGCTCACTGTTCCATTCTACGGGGGTGCGTGAAGGGAGTTGAGGGCCCTTTGTTTTTCCCCTTGTAGGTTTGGGTTGTGGTGAACTGGACTTGACCTGGAGCAGCTCATGTAGCGGCCTTGCTATACGTGAGAAATCTTGCACGTACGCTCGGTAATAGCTCAGGAAGCCTAGCAGTCTTCTGACATCCCCTGCTGTCTGTGGAGTTTTCTCTTTCAGTGTTTGCACTGCCTCAACATCTTTGGGATCCACCCTGACCCCATCTGCAGACACGAGCCGTCCAACATACCTAACCTCCTTCTGAAAAAGCTCACACTTTTCTGGTCTCAACTTAACCCCGTGGCGTTGCAGGGCTTTGAGTACACGGCGTAGCACTTCCACATGCTCTTCAAATGACCTGGAGAAGCAGAGGACATCATCAAGATAGGGGATACAACACTCATCCCTAAGCGTGTCAAGCTTTCCTCCATGCTCCTCTGGAAGGCTGCTGGTGCGTTTGACAACCCAAAAGGCATTCTGACCCATTTGTATAAACCCCAAGGGGTTGTGAAAGCAGTCAGCTGCCTTGAGCCCTCGGCAATGAAGCCTTGGTGGTAGGCTTTGCCCTGGTCTAAGATGGAAAACCAGTTGTAGCCTCCAAGCGAGTCGATCAAGTCCTGTATGCGGGGGAGAGGATGTTTGTCAGGCACAGTCTTTTTGTTTAGCAGTCGGTAGTCAATACAAAGGCGTAATAATCTTTTTTTCTCACACAGACAATAGGGGCAGCATATGGAGACTGAGACTTCACAATCCATCCTTTCACTAACAACTCCTGGATGTACTCTTTTACTTCCCTGTACAGCGGCTTGGGAATGGAGGCATAAGCCTTCTGGACAGGGATGTCATCCTTGAGCCTGATCGACTGGAGAGAGGGGATACATCCAATGTCACTGTTGTCATGGGCAAACGCTGCAGATTCCTCATAAAGCATTTCCTCGACTAGTTGCTGTTGTTCTGGAGTGAGATGACTTAGGTCAACAGGTGGTCGCCAAGGCTCAGTTGGGTGGGTCACAGTACTGGTGACGTTGTTGACTTCAGCCCTAACTGTTGGAGCCTGTGGCATCTCACTCTGTTGTGTCTCGGTTTTTCCAATCTCAATGACTTTGGCTACGTGTTGGATAGAGCCCAACTGAGTTCTCTTTGGGAGAATGATTTCATGCTTAGTGTGGTTGGAAATGGGCACACTGACAAAGGGTCACCTGCTATTACTAATCTCTAAGAGTCCCTCTCCGACACTCAGCTGTTCCAAGGATGTACTCTCTTCTGAGGGTTCATATAGGACAACAGGGTCGGACGTGTCAAAGGTAGGTGATACTCTGCACCGCACATACTGACATATAGCACATAGCTTTTGCTTGGTCTTCTCCTACAACGAGTGCTTTTTGCAAGAGACTAATAACCATGGCAAGTGTATCAGCAGAGGACTGTGGCCCATTAATCATCTCAACAAGCACGTTAGACCCCAATAGCGGCTGGGGAAGGGGAATCTGGCTGACCAGGAAGGGCACCTGCATTGTGAGGTTTGGATCATCATTTCCTGGGAGGTTGAATGTCAACTCCACCCATCCGTCGTATGGGATTGGCTGTCCATTTGCAGCATACAGGTCGAGGCTTTCCCCTGGGTCAAGAAGCTCTTCCAGTGGATGTACTGGATGACTGGAGATAAATGTCTCTCTCCAAGATCTGTCAATGATGCTCACTTGTGAGCCAGAGTCAAATAGTACTGTTGCAGCATAACCGCTAATGAAGCATTTGAGAAGACTCTTTCTACCAATCAGTGGTGCTGTGAGACTGGCATTTTCAGGTGTTAGTGTCTTTTGAGAACAGGGATCACAAGTTTTTTTGCCACGTTTTTTCTGTTTTGAGTGTCGCTGCTTGTGTGGAGGAAAAACCTCTTGGATGGTTTTGGGGTCATAGTGAATGTCTGTGTTGGCCTGCTTTGACTGGAAGAGAATTCTCTGGATCACTTCTGCCTCTGTGAAGCCCTCCCTGACTCCCTTGTCTATCTGTTTACAGATGCTGCTATATGTGATTTCAGTGTTTTGGTCCCCAGTTTGTCTGTGTTGAGGTTAATGTGTTTTTGTATAGTATGAACTGTCGTGGTGGCTGTTAGAGGGGTAGTACTGTGCGTGGTAGCTGATGTGTCACTGCTAGCATGTGGAAGTGTGGCGTGGTCTGCTAATAAGCTAATAAAAGCTTTACAGGGTGTTATTCCCACGAGTTTGGGCAGTGAAGTCAAATGAATAAACTGGAAATCAGACATGAATTGATAATTACACAAATGTGACTTGTTTTATTTTGGTGGTCTTGTGTAAAATTGGTGTAATTTAATCCAAATAAGATTTATTTAAATATGAAGAAGGGATCTGTGGGTCTGAGAATTTGACTATATTCTATTTAAGCCTCTCAAATGTTCTCATATAATCATGCCCAAACACTTGTTCCTCTAGCGTCCACACGGGGACCTCCATCTGCTCTGAGATCAGCTTTCTTTCTTCTTCTGTTTATGGGACTGACCTGCAGCCTGAGTCCAGTCAGGACAATTAGAGCCTCATTACAGCCCGCAGCCGACGGGTTTATTTGCACTGTTAATAACAGGGATACATAAAACTTTATGGAGTTTGGATGCAGCGCCAGGCTGTGGAGGCTGCACATTCAGTTTGAGCTGAGACTCATGCACATAAAAGGATGAAAATGGATTTAACCTTGAGATAATTAATGCACCACTTTCATTTCACTTATCATCATCATCATCATTATTATTATTATTATTATTATCATTATTATTAAGTCGGTTATTGAGGTAAATCATTTGACCACTTACAAATAAGTCAAATGGAGTCTGAGCGACACCTGCAGGTAAATGCCCTGTACAACAAGCAGACTGCCAGTTTAAAGCTGCACAGTAAAAACATATGGGTCCTCTGCTGGAGGCCTGGGAGTTTGAGGGTTCTGCGCAGTATCTTAGCCGTCCCTAGGACTGCACTCTTCTGGACCGACACCTCAGATGTTGTACCTGGAATCTGCTGGAGCCACTCTCCCAGTTTGGAGGGTCACAGCCCAGAGTGCTCAGATTAGCACTGCCATCACTGTTGTTTTTACTCCCCACATCTTGTCTAGCTCCTCTTTCAGCCCTTGGTATTTTTCAACTATTCCAACTATTTTTTATATCCTCAGTTTCTTGAGGAAATATAACCAGCCTTGTCACACAGACTAAAATGGGCTATTGTAACTTGTACTTGTTTAAGAAGGATTTCCAGTATAATACAAACTAAAATTTAAACATTTGAACACAGTATGAAAACAGTATGATAAGTGTAATGCATTTTACAAAGAAACATTGCATTTACATTTTGATGAATCGCATAAATTTAACCCAGATATTAAATTTAATGCATGTAAAAGGTCCTGGTTGTGTGTGTGTGTGTGTGTGTGTGTGTGTGTATTTCGGGCCTGTGTATATATGTATATGACAGTGAAAACTTTTTATGTTCTTACAATATAAATTATCACGTTAGAACAATAAACTTTTCACGTTATAACATAACACCCAAGTAAGACCCATTATTTTTTTCCTGGTGTGGCAGCAATACACTTCCATACACAACAAACCAATAGTTGAAACAAAGACATTACAATCTTTCACCCAAACAAAGTCATCATTTTCATATGAAAGATGTGTTAGCATAGAAATGCACAACAGAAGGCAAACACTGTGAATAACGTGAATAATGTGTTCTATAGATATCTGTTCACTTTTTATTGGAGATACAAATATGAGATTAACACAACAACATGATTTATAGGCACTTACATGACACATATTCACAGGTAGGCCTATTTCTTTTGTGATTTATGGTTTTTAAATATCTGTAAAAGAGTCTAATCACAGTGGATTAGAGAAGGCTGATAGTATTATCTTGTCTGCAACTTGTCCTGCAGCTTGCATTTGACACCAGGTTTGACTTTGTCTGAGCAGCAGAGGAAAGTTTTCCTGATGCAGCCCCTGAGACTCTGATCTCTAAAGCCGTAGATGAGCGGGCTGAGAAAGCGTGGTGTAAGGATGAAACAGAAATAGCTAAGAAAGGCAATGTCCCCTGGCAGCCAGTTGGCATGCAGCACTATGAGACTTTCAGTGATCGGGTAAGTGACGGCCAACACACATAACAGCAGCTGAAAGCCGTGTAGCAGCACAGTGTGCATGGCTTTGTTCACAGACACTTTATCTTTTCTCATTTTCCTGCTTTCCAGCAGGATTCTCACATATGTAAAGACTATGACAACAGTTACTACTGCAAAGAAGAGAATATTTGCAACAGCACGGAACATATCCTGGATTGGAGATGAGTTGACGATGGTAGATTTGCAAAGCATAGGGGTAGAGAGGATATCCACAGCAGGATCTCTTTTCCCAATTGAGCAGTAAATCACAGGGAAGATGCAGCTGATGAGCCACAGGGACAGAATAATGATCCAGATACGGTCTGAGTGCCAGGCGGCCGGGCACTGCAGAGGATAGAAGATGGCAACATAACGCTCCAGTGACATTGTGGCCAGAATTAAAAGTGTGTTATGGAAGGTGGCAGTGGAAACAAACAACAGAGGAACACAGTAGACAATGGCAAATTTTACTCTGCCCATGACAAAAAGAAAGAGCAGCACAGAGAACAAGAGATGGACAGTGTCATTGATCAGCATGTAGGCAAACAGGATGTAACGTGATGTGTCCAGGAACTGCCTGTGAGATGCAAAGATGTGCAGCATAACAATAATGCAGCAGAAGAAGAGGCAGAAAGTGGGGACCACCAAACACACTTTGATGATCACAGACAGGCTTCTGCTGGAAGTTGCATCGCCTGGATATTCAGTCAGATTCTGCATTTTGCAGCTATGCACTGAAGCAAACCTGAAAGATACAATGAGTGAAAAGTCCATACACACACTAACACACATCCTCAAAATGCTTAATAACTGAGAGAAAAACAACACACATAGCCTATACTATTCTGTCTTTCCTCATCTACCCTTTAAAGCAGACTATTTGCACTGTGGCTGAATACAAATCCAACATTCAGAGTAAAAGAGTAACAGTTACCTAAAAATGTCTCCATCAGTCTTCATCTGTTCTTCTTATCAATGAACAAAATCTGCGGGATGATCTCTCCCTTATCTTAAGTGTTCAGCCCAGTTCAGATCCGTTTGACTTGCCCGATTCCTCCAGAGATACATTACTTACATGACATCATCATACTGCATGATGTTTCTCATTACTAGATATTTCAGTGGGGAGATGAGCTAAATACATTATATAATTATATGTGTAACACACCTTTTAAGCAGACAACCAGCTCTCAACGTGAGGCATCAAAATAACCTGTTTTGATCGAAATGGCTGAGACAAAAATCAACTAATAACAAAGTTTGTATGACAACAGTAACAATAATTACAAGTCATTTAAAGTAGAAAAATATGAGTGAGTAATGTGTGTGAGTGTGTGCAGGTCTTTATGAGAAGGGAACTGGTTTATAAACTCAGACCTCAACAGTAGCTTTGATAGGCTACATGTCACTATATTAGGAAGGATAGCAACAAAGAAATCATTAAACTGGGATTCATTACAAAAACTAGAGAGAATGGAGACATCAAAATATAAATAAAATGTAGGTCTGTGTCAACATCAAAATTCTATGAGTGAGTTATGAAAAGGATCATAGGACCTGGCCTTCAGGATTAGATTTGTTGGGTGTGGTTAAGTAATCAAGAAACTGTATAGATGCCTAATGGTGGAGACTAATAAGCCAAAGTCTGAGTGCTGGCGTTCATTTGTTGGGATGTGTTTTGAGGACAGTGGATGGACAGTCACCTTGTCGTGTCTCAAATACGCAACAGAACCTCTCTCTCTCTTGAGCTGCCGTCAAGTAGTTCTTTTCCTCTTTGCCAGAGAGCTTCAGGGAAGTCCTCATTCATAAAGTTGCCTGAGCCCTTTAAGTTTTTCGCTTTATCCAGAGCAGCAAGTTTGTCCTTTAATCACAAGAATCTAACTATGATGGGTCGTGACTTGGGATCTCCCAGATCTATTAGCCCAACCCTACTCTATTTTCAAATATTCCAGCTGTAGTTTTTTTTTTTTATCATGGCGCCTTTACTGGCCCTCCAGATAATTTGTTCTGTGTGAAACTGAGGTCACACTTTTGCAGATAGTGTCCAAATCTGTCTTGGTTTCATTGCAGTTCTTGGACCAAGTTTCAAATGAGACTTTTAAATCATCAAGTTCCTTCTGAGTCATCTCTCAACTCACAGTGAGATCATAGACTTGCTTTGACAGATCATCAATCCTCTTGTTTGAAGAATAAACTATGATCTGTTCACAGGGTTTGAAGCTTTTTTTTCCCTGTTGCTCAAGCAAGTTTCTATGGAAATCATTGTGCTGGTCTAACAGTTCACGTACTTGAGTCATGGTGACATGTTCCACAGTGTGGTTGTTGGAGACTTTGGGTGACATAGTTTAGGCCCAAAGTTCAGCAGAAGAAAGTCATAAACCTCCACAAGATGGTAATAATGTCCTCAGTTTTGCTGTAGAGAGTTAGTAAGACTCTTCTTCATTCACTCAGCATTAGAACTTCTGAGTTTAAGGCAGGATTGCTCAGGTTATCATTTGACAGAAACCAGCCACATCTTCAGAGTAGCACAGCAGCAGCCATCTTGGATGCAACAGACCAACAGCCTTGTCTCCTTGAGACTGTTTTATGTCTTTTTGTAGTTGTTTAGATCTCTGAGATAATGTTGTGTCTTATTGAGGTCATTTTGTGTCTTTTTTGCCTGTTTGTTTCTGTGCGTGTCACTTTGTAGTCATTTTGCATCTCCTTGTAGTTGTTTAGGTCTCTGAGATAATTTTGTGTCCTTTTCTTGCCATTTTTTTGTGCCACTTTTTAGTCATTATGCCTTTCTGTGGTTGTTTTACCCATTTCATGTCTCTCTGTAGATCTTTTGCATCTTTTTGTGGCCATTTCTAATCTCTTCCTGGTCTGTACGTGTTCATTTGAGTGACATTTTCAGTCCATTCAGTAATCCATCCATGAAACTGATTAACCCATGCAGGCAAACCCCTTTTTAACTCTTGGCTAACATTTTATAATCCCATATTCTTGTAAAATTATACAGTTCTTATTTGGCCCCCCAGCCTCAAGGTGACTGTTCATGCTGACGACCAGCTTTCTCTCCATTTATTCCACAATAACCTCAGTTGGCACAGTGTTCACCATTACAGGATGCCAGTTTCCAACCTTTTTATTGTGTATGCCACATGAATAACTGCCAGACCATAATGCTGACAATACATGACATGAGTAATGAGAAATAAGTAACCTACTATGTCACTGTATAGCAGGTTTTGCAGTGAATTCTACTCATACACTAATGTCAGTCAGTGGCACAAGCGAGTTTGATGAAAGTAAGTACATTTAATCAAGCACTGTAAAGTACAATTCTATATGAAAAACATGCAGCTTATTTCACTCTTTGCTTCTACTCTGTAACATTTACCTAATGTCTATTTAATTAGCAGATTCACATTTTACACACATCTGATGAGGTTATAATAAATTTATTTATTTATTTTCTGATTTAACATGCCCAAAACATATAAAGCAGCTAAAAGTTAGTTCCAACCATCACCATGGATTCAACAACATTTAAATTCTGCTTACACAGTATCACAGAAATATTAAATATGAAATGTTATGTATGAATGAATCAGATAACGTAAATGATAGTTTAATTTCCTTATAATGACACTTTCATTCATGTAACGTTGGACCACAGGATGTACACGGTAGTATCCATGGATCAGGGTTGGCTCTAGACTTATAGGGGGCCTTGAGTGTTGCCACTTCACATGTCACTGAACCATACTGTGTATTGTAATAATTATCTTAAGCACACGTAATGTACAGACAAGCATGTAAAGACTAAAGTTGGACCTATTAGCAGCAACACTATCTTAAAATCGACGACAGTAAATGCAGGATTTGTCTTTTGCCCCCTAACACAATAAATAGTTCCTCTCAGGGCCTTTTACTTGATCTGGTTAAAGTCTGACGCAGATTTTAGTGACATGTCCTCAACTGAAAACCTGTGTGGCTGATGTAGAAAGGATATGATACGACCAAAAATATATGATACACAAGTCAACTTTATAGTGTAGACCATGCATTTCTTGCAAATAACTAATAATTTTGTTCAAGGTTTGGTGCAGTGATCAAATCGGAAAGAAACACAAAAAGGAACACATGTAAATAAGATGTTAATGTGAAATTGTCAAAGAAAACAGCAAAATGTCTAATAACAGCTAAAATAAAACAATTTACTACAAAAATATAAGGAAATAGTCAAGTCTTATTTTAATCAAATTCATTTTTATCTACATTTGATTTACCCAGTTTCTGATTAAACAAGCTGCATTTTGAGCTGTGATTCATGCAAATAAATGATGGAAAATGATTATACCAAGATATAATTTATGCACCACTTTTATTTAATTTATTTGTATTTATTTAAAGTGCATGATTGGGGTTTATCATTTGCTCACTGACAAAGAAAAGGGAAAAAAAAGTTGAATGCATTTCTGAGTTTAGAGTTAGTGCGACACCTGCAGGTGGATTTTCTGTACAACAACCAAACTACCATTTTAAAGCTGCACTATAAAGACAATTTGTCATTAGAGTGAGCAGTGGCGGCTGCTGGTCTTTCAAGCAGGGGAAGCTAATTTTTGGCTTACATCATAAAATGTGTCTGTCATTGGTGTGGTGAATCTCATTAAAAAGGTAAATAAGACAGAGCAAACTGTAAATTAGAGCTGTACAGGGTATATATTATTATAATGTATATGTTCAAGAGGGGTCAGGGACATCTGGCTTATGGGTTGTATGTGACCTGTGAGAGTGTTTGATCCAGCCCACCAGGCAATTTATAAATACTCTGACATCTCTCCACTTTGTGCATGTGTGTCTTTCGGACCTGTGTGTAATTGACGAATAAGAGTGAAAACATTGAATTTCCCCTCGGGGGGATTAATAAAGTAAATAAACTTAAGCTTAAACTTCAGAAAAAAACACGAGACAGCAATTACCTTTTTTCTGTGATAAAAGAAAATAACATGAAATAGCAGACAAACACATCCTTCTCGGTGGTCCCTTCCACTCTGTGCCTGCACTCTGAGTTGTGCATGGAAATATCAGTACGCTAACTTGCAAGAGGGGCATCAAAGATATGGTTTCTTTTGGGATTTATGGTTTTTAAATATCTGATCACAGTGGATTAGAGAAAACTTGTCCTGACTTTGTCTGAGCAGCAGGGGAACATTTTCCTGATGCAGCCCCTGAGACTCTGATCTCTAAAGCCGTAGATGAGCGGGCTGAGAAAGCGTGGAGTAAGGATGAAACAGAAATAATTAAAAAAGGCAATGTCCTCTGGCAGGATGTTGGCATGCAGCACTATGAGAGTTTCAGTGATCGGGTAAGTGAAGGCCAACACGCATAGCAGCAGCTGAAAGCCGTGTAGCAGCACAGTGTGCATGGCTTTGTTCACAGACACTTTATCTTGTCTCATTTTCCTGCTTTCCAGCAGGATTCTCACATATGTAAAGACTATGACAACAGCTACTACTGCAAAGAAGAGAATATTTACAACAGCTAGGAACATTTCCTGGATTGGAGATGAGTTGACAATGGTAGATTTGCAAATCACAGGGGTAGAGAGGATATCCACAGCAGGATCTCTTTTCCCAATTGAGAAGTGAATCACAGGGGAAGATGCAGCTGATGAGCCACAGGGACAGAATAATGATCCAGATACGGTCTGAGTGCCAGGTGGCCGGGCGCTGCAGGGGATAGAAGATGGCAACATAACGCTCCAGGGACATTGTGGCCAGAATTAAAGGTGTGTTCTGGAAGGTGGCACTTGAAACAAACAACAGAGGAACACATAAGATAAAAGCAAATTTTACTCTGCCCATGACAAAAAAAGAAAGAGCAGCACAGAGAACAAAAGCTGGATAGTGTCATTGATCAGCATGTAGGCAAACAGGATGTAACGTGATGTGTCCAGGAACTGCCTGTGAGATGCAAAGATGTGCAGCATGACAATAATGCAGCAGAAGAAGAGGCAGAAGGTGGGGACCACCACACACACCTTGATGATCACAGACAGGCTTCTGCTGGAAGTTGCATCGCCTGGATATTCAGTCAGATTCTGCATTTTGCAGCTATGCACTGAAACAAACCTGTGAAAGATACAATGAGTGAAAAGTCCATACACACACTAACACACATCCTCAAAATGCTTAATAACTGAGAGAAAAACAGCACACATAGCCTATACTATTCTGTCTTTCGTCATAGCAGACTATTTGAACTGTGGCTGATACAAATCCAACATTCAGAATAAAGAGTTACACTCACAACTCACCTACAGATATCTTCATCAGTCAGAGGAGTTGACCAAGCATTAGATTTCTCCTCTTCTTATCAGTGAACATCCGTGGAATCTTCTTCCTCTTATCTGAAGCGTTCAGCCCAGGTCAGATCTGTTTGACTTGACACGATCCCTCCAGAGATGCATTATTTACATGATGTCGTCATACTGCATGATGTTTCTCATTACTAGATATTTCAGTGGGGAGATGGGATCCTGTTGTGGAGGAACACTAATGAACTAGATTCATCACATAATTATATTTGTAATATACCTGTTAAGCAGGCTACCACTTTGCAATGTCAGAATATTTGAAAGAGTCTGGAGATGCCATGGTGACCGTTATGCTGCCTGTAACATCATCCAGTGTGACTGGTTTGGCGGTGGGTTGGTGATGGTCTTTGGAGGCATATCCTTGGAGGGTCGAGCAGTCCTCCATATCAGAGCCAACAGTACCCTGACTGCACTTAGGTACCGGGATGAAGTCCTCAGAGTGATTTTCAGACCTCACGCTGGTGCAGAGGGACCTGGGTTCCTCCTGGTGCAGGACAATGCCCGGCCTCATGTGGTCAGAGTGTGTGGACATTGATGTCATGAACAGGCCCTCCTATGACCCTGACCTAAATCCAACTGAGCACCAATGGGATGTTATATATTAGTGCATCCAATGCTGCCAAGTCCACAGACTGTCCAGGAGCTTGCTGAAGCCCTGATCCAGGTCTGGGAGAAGGACACAATCCGCCGACTCATCAGAAGCATGCCCAGATGTTGTCAGGAGTGCATGCAGACATGCTTAGGCCATACACACTACTGAGACACATTATGAGTCACAAGTTAGATTAGCCTGTGATTTCAATTCTGTTGGGAGTGGTGTGTGTCTTCCTCAAGCTCAGGTTGTCTACCAGAGGCCTGGGAGTTTGATGGTTCTACGCAGTATCTTAGCTGCTTCTCAGCAGCAGTCAGTCCCTAGACTTTTGGCTACGTAAGAGGAACTCCTGAGCCTGTCCTGCCAGTCCCTATAAGCCAAAATCTCTGGCCTCCAGCAACCAGCCCAAGCTTGTTCTTGCAGTGGAGGTCCCTGCTGACATCCTGTGTGTTCCTGAGTTTGGAGTCCAAGCTGACTTCTTCTCTGCTACTGAATCAAGCAAAACCTGCTCCCCTTGTCCAGTCGGCAGCCCTGCCAACCCCACATCCCTGTATCTGGATGACAGCCTGGCCAACATCTGTCCCTGCTGAGCTGCTGCAATCCCCACTTCCTGTTAAGTTGCTGCAGCCTCAAGCTCCAGAGCTGCAGCTAGCCCCTGTTATCCCTGCCTGGCCACAGCAGCCTCCTGCCCCACTTTTCTGTCCATGCAAGTTACAGCATTCCCAAGTCCCTGTCAGTGCCAAGCTCCAGCCCTCACAAGTTCCTTGTTCCTTGTTGACTTCAGCCCTAACTGTTGGAGCTTGTGGCATCTCACTTTGTTGTGTCTCGGTTTTTCCAATCTCAATGACTTTGGCTACGTGTTGGATGGAGCCCAACTGAGTTCTCTTTGGGAGAATGATTTCATGCTTAGTGTGGTTGGAAATGGGCACACTGACAAAGGGCCACCTGCTATTACTAATCTCTAAGAGTCCCTCTCCGACGCTCAGCTGTTCCAAGGATGTACTCTCTTCTGAGGGTTCATATAGGACAACAGGGTCGGACGTGTCAAAGGTAGGTGATACTCTGCACCGCACATACTCTGTTTTTCCAGCTGGGATACTCACATCCTCTCTGCCCACTCTGATTGTGGCAATGCTGTCATTAGATGTCTTGGGGCCTGAATGATGCTAACCATAGCTTTTGCTTGGTCTGCTCCTACAACGAGTGCTTTTTGCAAGAAACTAATAACCATGGCAAGTGTATCAGCAGAGGACTGTGGCCCATTAATCATCTCAACAAGCACGTTAGACCCTAATAGCGGCTGGGGAAGGGGAATCTGGCTGACCAGGAAGGGCACCTGCATTGTGAGGTTTGGATCATCATTTCCTGGGAGGTTGAATGTCAACTCCACCCATCCGTCGTATGGGATTGGCTGTCCATTTGCAGCATACAGGTCGAGGCTTTCCCCTGGGTCAAGAAGCTCTTCCAGTGGATGTACTGGATGACTGGAGATAAATGTCTCTCTCCAAGATCTGTCAATGATGCTTACTTGTGAGCCAGAGTCAAATAGTACTGTTGCAGCATAACCGCTAATGAAGCATTTGAGAAGACTCTTTCTACCAATCAGTGGTGCTGTGAGACTGGCATTTTCAGGTGTTAGTGTCTTTTGAGAACAGGGATCACAAGTTTTTTTGCCACGTTTTTTCTGTTTTGAGTGCCGCTGCTTATGTGTGGAGGTTACTGAGTGGGACTGGATCTGTGGAACGGCCCCTGGTTGTCCCTCAGCAAAGACCGACTCCCGTTTCCCTGCAGCCTGGCTCTTTTTACACAGCCAACAGCCAGGTGTCCTGGATCACCACACACCAAACAGTGGTTACAGTTCTCTGAGCCCTGAAGTGAACAGTTAATACAGCTGGGCACTCTACCCTTCCTTGTGAGAGGGGGCTGGTCTGCTGTGGGAGGGGAAGCTTTGTTGGTAATCGATGTAGGAGGAAGGTGTGCTTGGGACTGGTAAAATGTTTGGGCAGGAAGAATCTTTGAGTGGGTTGCCTGTACGACTGCTGTTTGCTGGTCCATTAAAGCTGCAACCATGTTTGTCAAAGTCTCCACTTGAGCGCTAAGTTGTTGTATTGTTTGATGTTCTTTCTTGTCCACAGGTTGATCTCCACCATCCACCCAAACACTATGTGTATGTGTTGCTTTCTGCCTGGAGACAGTGCCTACTCTTCGCTGATGTTCACTTTTATCACTGATTATTTTCATTGCCTGGCTGACTATCTCCTCATCAGTTACTTGGCAGTTTGAGAGGAGCAGCCTCAGCTGCTGTCTGATGTCTGTATGTTTGGACCCTAGGCCCTGGTATATGGTGTGGAGAAAAACCTCTTGGATGGTTTTGGGGTCATAGTGAATGTCTGTGTTGGCCTGCTTTGACTGGAAGAGAATTCTCTGTTTGAGTCCAATCATGCGATACACAAACTGCTGGGGCTTTTCTTGTTCCTTTTGCTTTGCACACATTAGTTCCTGGAACAGTTCTGTACTTGCCTTTTCACCCAGATGAGAGCTGAGGAAGCCCTTGAGTTCACAGCTTGTTATTTCATCTTTATTGGTGAGCATGTCCTTGAAAGCACCTGGCTTAACGATCCTCAGCACACCTCGGATCACTTCTGCCTCTGTGAAGCCCTCCCTGACTCCCTTGTCTATCTGTTTACAGATGCTGCTATATGTGATTTCAGTGTTTTGGTCCCCAGTTTGTCTGTGTTGAGGTTAATGTGTTTTTGTATAGTATGAACTGTCGTGGTGGCCGTTAGAGGGGTAGTACTGTGCGTGGTAGCTGATGTGTCACTGCTAGCATGTGGAAGTGTGGCGTGGTCTGCTAATAAGCTAATAAAAGCTTTACAGGGTGTTATTCCCACGAGTTTGGGCAGTGAAGTCAAATGAATAAACTGGAAATCAGACATGAATTGATAATTACACAAATGTGACTTGTTTTATTTTGGTGGTCTTGTGTAAAATTGGTGTAATTTAATCCAAATAAGATTTATTTAAATATGAAGAAGGGATCTGTGGGTCTGAGAATTTGACTATATTCTATTTAAGCCTCTCAAAAGTTCTCATATAATCATGCCCAAACACTTGTTCCTCTAGCGTCCACACGGGGACCTCCATCTGCTCTGAGATCAGCTTTCTTTCTTCTTCTGTTTATGGGACTGACCTGCAGCCTGAGTCCAGTCAGGACAATTAGAGCCTCATTACAGCCCGCAGCCGACGGGTTTATTTGCACTGTTAATAACAGGGATACATAAAACTTTATGGAGTTTGGGTGCAGCGCCAGGCTGTGGAGGCTGCACATTCAGTTTGAGCTGAGACTCATGCACATAAAAGGATGAAAATGGATTTAACCTTGAGATAATTAATGCACCACTTTCATTTCACTTATCATCATCATCATCATTATTATTATTATTATTATTATTATCATTATTATTAAGTCGGTTATTGAGGTAAATCATTTGACCACTTACAAATAAGTCAAATGGAGTCTGAGCGACACCTGCAGGTAAATGCCCTATACAGCAAGCAGACTGCCAGTTTAAAGCTGCACAGTAAAAACATATGGGTCCTCTGCTGGAGGCCTGGGAGTTTGAGGGTTCTGCGCAGTATCTTAGCCGTCCCTAGGACTGCACTCTTCTGGACCGACACCTCAGATGTTGTACCTGGAATCTGCTGGAGCCACTCTCCCAGTTTGGAGGGTCACAGCCCAGAGTGCTCAGATTAGCACTGCCATCACTGTTGTTTTTAACTCCCCACATCTTGTCTAGCTCCTCTTTCAGCCTCTTTTTTATATCCTCAGTTTCTTGAGGAAATATAACCAGCCTTGTCACACAGACTAAAATGGCCTATTGTAACTTGTACTTGTTTAAGAAGGATTTCCAGTATAATACAAACTAAAATTTAAACATTTTAGTCTCCTTTATTAACAACACAGTATTTCATGATGGAGCATGCCCAGAATTTATGGGACTGGACTTGAACATAATATTGAGTTATTAGCTGAAATGTTACTGACTGGTTAAATGTATGTTCAATTTCTTTAACTCTGAAATCAGTATGACAAGTGTAATGCATTTTACAAAGAAACATTGCATTTACATTTTGATGAATCGCATAAATTTAACTTAGATATTCCATTTAATGTATGTAAAAGGTCCTGGTTGTGCATGTATGTGTGTGTGTGTGTGTGTGTGTGTGTGTGTGTGTGTGTGTGTGTGTGTGTGTGTGTGTATTTCGGGCCTGTGTATATATGTATATGACAGTGAAAACTTTTTATGTTCTTACAATATAAATTATCACATTAGAACAATAAACTTTTCACGTTATAACATAACACCCAAGTAAGACCCATTATTTTTTTCCTGGTGTGGCAGCAATACACTTCCATACACAACAAACCAATAGTTGAAACAAAGACATTACAATCTTTAACCCAAACAAAGTCATCATTTTCATATGAAAGATGACTTAGCATAGAAATGCACAATAGAAGGCAAACACTGTGAATAACGTGAATAATGTGTTCTATAGATATCTGTTCACTTTTTATTGGAGATACAAATATGAGATTAGCACAACAACATGATTTATAGGGACTTACATGACACATATTCACAAGTAGGCCTATTTCTTTTGTGATTTATGGTTTTTAAATATCTGTAATAGAGTCTAATCACAGTGGATTAGAGAAGGCTGATAGTATTAGCTTGTCTGCAACTTGTCCTGCAGCTTGCATTTGACACCAGGTTTGGCTTTGTCTGAGCAGCAGAGGAACATTTTCCTGATGCAGCCCCTGAGACTCTGATCTCTAAAGCCGTAGATGAGCGGGCTGAGAAAGCGTGGTGTAAGGATGAAACAGAAATAGTTAAAAAAGGAGATGTCCCCTGGCAGCCAGTTGGCATGCAGCACTATGAGAGTTTCAGTGATTGGGTAAATGAAGGCCAACACACATAGCAGCAGCTGAAAGCCGTGTAGCAGCACAGTGTGCATGGCTTTGTTCACAGACACTTTATCTTGTCTCATTTTCCTGGTTTCCAGCAGGATTCTCACATATGTAAAGACTATGACAACAGCTACTACTGCAAAGAAGAGAATATTTGCAACAGCACGGAACATATCCCGGATTGGAGATGAGTTGACGATGGTAGATTTGCAAAGCACAGGGGTAGAGAGGATATCCACAGCAGGATCTCTTTTCCCAATTGAGTAGTGAATCACAGGGAAGATGCAGCTGATGAGCCACAGGGACAGAATAATGATCCAGATACGGTGTGAGTGCCAGGCGGCCGGGCGCTGCAGGGGATAGAAGATGGCAACATAACGCTCCAGTGACATTGTGGCCAGAATTAAAAGTGTGTTATGGAAGGTGGCAGTGGAAACAAACAACAGAGGAACACAGTAGACAATGGCAAATTTTACTCTGCCCATGACAAAAAGAAAGAGCAGCACAGAGAACAAGAGATGGACAGTGTCATTGATCAGCATGTAGGCAAACAGGATGTAACGTGATGTGTCCAGGAACTGCCTGTGAGATGCAAAGATGTGCAGCATGACAATAATGCAGCAGAAGAAGAGGCAGAAAGTGGGGACCACCACACACACTTTGATGATCACAGACAGGCTTCTGCTGGAAGTTGCATCGCCTGGATATTCAGTCAGATTCTGCATTTTGCAGCTATGCACTGAAGCAAACCTGTGAAAGATACAATGAGTGAAAAGTCCATACACACACTAACACACATCCTCAAAATGCTTAATAACTGAGAGAAAAACAACACACATAGCCTATACTATTCTGTCTTTCCTCATCTACCCTTTAAAGCAGACTATTTGCACTGTGGCTGAATATAAATCCAACATTCAGAGTAAAAGAGTAACACTTACCTAAAATGTCTCCATCAGTCTTCATCTGTTCTTCTTATCAATGAACAAAATCTGTGGGATGATCTCTCCCTTATCTTAAGTGTTCGGCCCAGTTCAGATCCGTTTGACTTGCCCGATTCCTCCAGAGATACATTACTTACATGACATCATCATACTGCATGATGTTTCTCATTACTAGATATTTCAGTGGGGAGATGAGCTAGATACATTATATAATTATATGTGTAACACACCTGTTAAGCAGACAACCAGCTCTCAATGTGAGGCATCAAAATAACCTGTTTTGATCGAAATGGCTGAGACAAAAATCAACTAATAACAAAGTTTATATGACAACAGTAACAATAATTACAAGTCAGTCAATCAATCAATAGTTAGTTGTGATGTGTTTTGAGGACAGTGGACGGTAAGTCACCTTGTCGTATCTCAAATACGCAACAGAACCTCTCTCGAGCTGCCGTCACTGCTGGAAGTAGTTCTTTCCTTCTTTGCCAAAGAGCTTCAGGGAAGTCCTCATTCATAAAGTTGCCTGAACCCTGAGTTTTTCGCTTTATCCAGAACAGCAAGTTTGTCCTTTAATCTTTAATCTTTAATCTAACTATGATTTGACAGATCATCATTCCTCTTGTTTGAAGAATAAATTATGATCTGTTCACTGGTTTTGAAACTTTTTTTTCCTGTTGTTCAAGCAAGTTTTTATGGAAATCATTGTGCTGGTCTAACAGTTCACGTACTTGAGTCATGGTGACATGTTCCACAGTGTGGTTGTTGGAGACTTTGGGTGGCATAGTTTAGGCTAGGGCTGGACGATTAATCGAGTTTTAATCATGATTTCAATTTAGGCTTCTCACGATCATAAAAACATTATAAATGGAGAAAAACGATAATGCGCCACATGGTGCGGCGTGTATGTGTACTGAACAACACATATAAATGCAACACTTTTGTTTTTGCTCCCATTTTTCATGAGCTGAACTCAAAGATCTAAAATTTTTTCTATGTACACAAAAGACCATTTCTCACAAATACTGTTCACAAATCTGTCTAAATCTGTGTTAGTGAGCACTTCTCCTTTGCCGAGATAATCCATCCCACCTCACAGCTGTGGCATACCAAGATGCTGATTAGACAGCATGATTATTGCACAGGTGTGCCTTAGGCTGGCCACAATAAAAGGCCACTCTGAAATGTGCAGTTTTGCTTTACTGGGGGGGTCAGAAAACCAGTCAGTATCTGGTGTGACCACCATTTGCCTCACGCAGTGCAACACGTCTCCTTCACATAGAGTTGATCAGGTTGTTGATTGTGGCCTGTGGAATGTTAGTCCACTCCTCTTCAATGGCTGTGTGAAGTTGCTGGATATTGGCAGGAACTGGAACACGCTGTCGCATACGCCGATCCAGAGCATCCCAAACATGCTCAATGGGTGACATGTCCGGTGAGTATGCTGGCCATGCAAGAACTGGGATGTTTTCAGCTTCCAGGAATTGTGTACAGATCCTTGCAACATGGGGCCGGGCATTATCATGCTGCAACATGAGGTGATGGTCGTGGATGAATGGCACAACAATGGGCCTCAGGATCTCGTCACGGTATCTCTGTGCATTCAAAATGCCATCAATAAAATGCAGCTGTGTTTGTTGTCCATAACATACGCCTGCCCATACCATAACCCCACCACCAGCATGGGCCACTTGATCCACAACATTGACATCAGCAAACCGCTCACCCACACGACGCCACACACGCTGTCTGCCATCTGCCCTGATTCATCTGTGAGGAGAACACCTCTCCAACGTGCCAGACGTCATCGAATGTGAGCATTTGCCAACTCAAGTCGGTTACGACGACAAACTGCAGTCAGGTCGAGACCCCGATGAGGACGACGAGTGTGCAGATGAGCCTCCCTGAGATGGTTTCTGACAGCTTGTGCAGAAATTCTTTGGTTTTTTGGCAAACCGATTGTTGCAGCAGCTGTCCGAGTGGCTGATCTCAGACGATCTTGGAGTTGAACATGCCGGATGTGGAGGTCCTGGGCTGGTGTAGTTACACGTGATCTGCGGTTGTGAGGCCAGTTGGATGTACTGCCAAATAGTCTGAAACGCTTTTGGAGACAGCTCATGGCAGAGAAATAAACATCCATTTCATGGGCAACAGCTCTGGTGGACATTCCTGCAGTCAGCATGCCAATTGCACGCTCCCTCAAAACTTGCGACATTTGTGGCATTGTGCTGTGTGATAAAACTGCACATTTCAGAGTGGCCTTTTATCGTGGCCAGCCTAAGGCACACCTGTGCAATAATCAAGCTGTCTAATCAGCATCTTGATATGCCACACCTGTGAGGTGGGATGGATTATCTCGACAAAGGAGAAGTGCTCACTAACACACATTTAGACAAATTTGTGAACAATATTTGAGGAAAATGGTCTTTTGTGCATATAGAAAAAGTTTTAGATCTTTGAATTCAGCTCGAGAAAAATTTGAGCAAAAACAGAAGTGTTGCGTTTATATTTCTGTTCAGTGTAAGTTCCTGTGCTGGAAAAGCACCATGAATGCACCTGTGTTAAGTGCAGCAGCAGCAGCAGCAAGTGAGTGAGGATCAATAATATGTGGAGCAAGCAATTGAGAACATGGCAGAAAGGCAGCCTTTGGTTGAGAAGAACAACTTCAGTCATCTGGAAACATTTTGGCTTCAAGTTGATGGACGTCGAGCAAAAAGAAATTGTTTGCAAAGTTTGTCACACTGTGGTGTCTGCCCCCCAAGGCAACACAGCCAACTTATAATCGTGTTTATTAATCATGATTTAAATATCAGTCAAAATAGTGATTACTATTTTTGCCATAATCGTCCAGCCCTAATTTAGGCCCAAAGTTCAGCAGAAGAAAGTCATAAACCTCCACAAGATGGTAATAATGTCCTCAGTTTTGCTGCAGAGAGTTGGTAAGACTCTTCTTAATTCGCTCGGCATTAGAACTTATGCATTTAAAGGAGCTATATGTAAGAAATCTAAAGCAAATAGTTGTAAAATCATCCTAATATGTCACAGAGACTAAGGAACAATGTTCATATAGCAAGCAGCGTTAGCAGTGTCCCGGTGCATAGCATTAGCAGCCGGCTCCTCCTCAGTTGTATCCTGGCAGCAGCGTTAGCAGCAGAGAAGCCGGACTTGCTCGAACGGTCCGCTGGAACCGAAGATCAAGGACGTGGCGATGCCGCCCTGCTACGGCAGCCGCCTGTGGGCAAACAAATCAGTCTCCACTGTGCCTCTGTCCAGCAACCTCTAATCTGTAGGGGAGGAGTGGCAGACACGACTCGCGGCAGTATTTTGAATTTGAGTGCAGTAACCGTTTTGGCCACATTCTTACATACAGCGCCTTTAAGGCAGGATTGCCAGCCACATCTTCAGAGTAGCACAGCAGCAGCCATCATGGATGCAGCAGACCAACAGCCTTGTCTCCTTGAGACTGTTTTGTGTCTTTTTGTAGTTGTTTAGATCTCTGAGATAATTTTGTGTCTTTTTTTGTCATCTTTTTGTGTCGCTTTTTAGTCATGATGCCTTTCTGTGGTTGTTTTACCCATTTTGTAGTTATTTCACGTCTCTCACGTCTCATTCATTTAACTTATTTTATTGCTTAAAGTGGATGATTAGGGTAAATCATTTACTCACTGACAAAAAAAAGAAAAAAAGTTTAATGCATTACTGAGTTTATTAGTGCCACACCTGCAGGTGGATTTTCTGTACAACAACCAAACTGCCATTTTAAAGCTGCACAGTCAAGACATGTTAGCATTAGAGTGACTTCATTGGTGTGGTGAATCTCACAAAAAAAAGGCAGAACAACCTGTAACTATTGCTGTACAGGATATATATTATTATAATGTGTTCAACAGGGGTCGGGGACTGGCTTCCAGGTTTTATGTGGCCTGTGAGACCAGGCAAAATGGTGAGGGTCACAACACCTACAGTTATGTGTCATTGCTGACATGCATCATGGTCACTGTCAAGAGTAAAGAAAAGTAGATTTGGAATGCCGTCCTTTGGATTGGACAAACAACTTTTTGGGGGAGCCGGAGTAAAAGACAAGCCAGAGTGCCAAGTTTGTGGAGACGTGCTCCACTTGGACACATTTTGACCAGATCTAGCATCAGTCATGATGACTTGAAGTTGATGCATTCATACAACAGTTATATGTGCAGGAATATAACAAATATCAATATACCAATCTGCAAAAATCTGCAAGACATTTTGTAGTTTTAGGCTTTTAAACATCTGTATTATAGTCTAACCACAGTGGTTTACAGAAGGCCACAAGCATTAACTTGCCAGCAACCCAGTCACACAGTTAATAATAAATCCAGCGTGATGAGCACTGTGTGCTTATTGAGAGAATGAGAGGTTGAATCCCAGCAGAAGCTGCCAGACTTATGGAAGACACCTTAAATTCACCCATGTAATTGAGTAATATTTGTTGAAGCTGCTGGAACAGGAATACGGTCACTGTCTGGTTTATGTTTAACAGCAATCTGTTGATCTTGTCTCAAAAAATGGAGCCAATTTATCTGAAGATGAAAAAGGTCGTGACTGCTTTTTACAGGTAATTGTATTTCTTGAAATTAGAACAATGTAACATGGTTGATCACTTTATTTATGAATTAAGACAATGATTTCTTTTAACAGGGTTTCTGTAGCGTGGAGCAGAATTTAACGCTTACCGCACTAAATAAAATGTTTTACCTGTTTCATCATCATCAAATCTTTCCAAATATTCCCAAAATTCAAATGACTTTTCAAGACCTGCAGAAACCTGTTAAAGATCACAACTATCTCTTTTTGCATTTGTGCATTAGGCGTGAGCGCTCTGTCAAAACCACATCAGCCAGTTAAGAAGCAAACAAGTTGTCTTGCAGCTTGATGCTGACACTGGGTTTGACTTTGTCTGAGCAGCAGAGGAAAGTTTTCCTGATGCAACCCCTGAGACTCTGATCTCTAAAGCCGTAGATGAGCGGGCTGAGAAAGCGTGGAGTAAGGATGAAACAGAAATAGTTAAAAAAGGCAATGTCCTCTGGCAGCCAGTTGGCATGCAGCACTATGAGAGTTTCAGTGATCGGGTAAGTGAAGGCCAACACGCATAGCAGCAGCTGAAAGCCGTGTAGCAGCACAGTGTGCATGGCCAGAGAGCTTCAGAGAAGTCCTCATTCATAAAGTTGCCTGAGCCCTTTAAGTTTTTCGCTTTATCCAGAACAGCAAGTTTGTCCGTTAATCTTTAATCTAACAATGATTTGACAGATCATCAATCCTCTTGTTTGAAGAATAAATTATGATCTGTTCACAGGGTTTGAAGCTTTTTTTCCTGTTGCTCAAGCAAGTTTCTATGGAAATCATTGTGCTGGTCTAACAGTTCACGTACTTGAGTCATGGTGACATGTTCCACAGTGTGGTTGTTGGAGACTTTGGGTGGCATAGTTTAGGCCCAAAGTTCAGCAGAAGAAAGTCATAAACCTCCACAAGATGATAATAATGTCCTCAGTTTTGCTGCAGAGAGATAGTAAGACTCTTCTTCATTCACTCGGCATTAGAACTTCTGAGTTTTGGGCAGGATTGCTCAGGTTATAGGTCTGTAGATCTTTTGCATCTTTTTGTGGCCATTTCTAATCTCTTCCTGGTCTGTACGTGTTAATTTGAGTGACATTTTCAGTCCATTCAGTAATCCATCTATATAACTGATTAACCCATGCAGGCAAACCCCTTTTTAACTCTTGGCTAACATTTTATAATCCCATATTCTTGTAAAATTATACAGTTCTTATTTGGCCCCCCAGCCTCAAGGTGACTGTTCATGCTGACGACCAGCTTTCTCTCCATTTATTCCACATTAATAACCTCAGTTGGCACAGTGTTCACCATTACAGGATGCCAGTTTCCAACCTTTTTATTGTGTATGCCACATGAATAACTGCCAGACCATAATGCTGACAATACATGACATGAGTAATGAGAAATAAGTAACCTACTATGTCACTGTATAGCAGGTTTTGCAGTGAATTCTACTCATACACTAATGTCAGTCAGTGGCACAAGCGAGTTTGATGTAAGTAAGTACATTTAATCAAGCACTGTAAAGTACAATTCTATATGAAAAACATGCAGCTTATTTTCACTCTTTGCTTCTACTCTGTAACATTTACCTAATGTCTATTTAATTAGCAGATTCACATTTTACACACATCTGATGAGGTTATAATACATTTATTTATTTAGTTCCTGATTTAACATGCCCAAAACATATAAAGCAGCTAAAAGTTAGTTCCAACCATCACCATGGATTCAACAACATTTAAATTCTGCTTACACAGTATCACAGAAATATTAATATATGAATATGTTATGTATGAATGAATCAGATAACGTAAATGATAGTTTAATTTCCTTATAATGACACTTTCATTCATGTAACGTTGGACCACAGGATGTACACGGTAGTATCCATGGATCAGGGTTGGCAATAGACTTATAGGGGGCCTTGAGTGTTGCCACTTCACATGTCACTGAACCATATTGTGTATTGTAATAATTATCTTAAGCACACGTAATGTACAGACAAGCATGTAAAGACTAAAGTTGGACCTATTAGCAGCAACACTATCTTAAAATTGACGACAGTAAATGCAGGATTTGTCTTTTGCCCCCTAACACAATAAATAGTTCCTCTCAGGGCGAGAGATGGATTTATGGCTCTTTGAGGGGAGCCAGATCTTGGTGAGCCGTTCCTTTCAAAGAGCCGTTCAAAAAACTGGCTCATTTGACTTTTTTTTTTTTATATTTATTTAGATTTAAGAAGCCAGCCTGGTGGTAACTCATTTTATCTTGGAAATAATCACTGGGAGGTATGATGGGGTGAGATTTGGAACAAAATAATACAAAATTAGATATCTCACCAATATCTGAGTTTGAATTATTCTGAAATATTGATTATAACCTCATTTGACATGTGTGGACTAGATTTTAAAGTCTGATCTGGATTCATTGTAACTATTCCACAAGGTTGAGCCATATCACTCTGCTTTGACAGTGACATCACTATTTTGGATTTACCCTTTGTACAAATTTTTTGTATGTGTAAAGCTACCATGACTTGTTATTCATGCAACACTGTGACCTTAACACTTACAAATAAACATTAAAAAACAAAGCAGGCTATAATGAATTTTGCTCAGGAGAGGAGCACACAGTGATATTAAAAAAAAAAAGAACGGTTCCCATCGTTCATGTTAACGAGCCGTTCAATAGAATCGGTTCGTTCGTGAACGTCACAACACTTCTCAGGGCCTTTTACTTGATCTGGTTAAAGTCTGATGCAGATTTTAGTGACATGTCCTCAACTGAAAACCTGTGTGGCTGATGTAGAAAGGATATGATACGACCAAAAATATATGATACACAAGGCAACTTTATAGTGTAGACCATGCATTTCTTGCAAATAACTAATAATTTTGTTCAAGGTTTGGTGCAGTGATCAAATAAGAAAGAAACACAAAAAGGAACACATGTAAATAAGATGTTAATGTGAAACTGTCAAAGAAAACAGCAAAATGTCTAATAACAGCTAAAGTGTAAACAATTTACAACAAAAATATAAGGAAATAGTCAAGTCTTATTTTAATCAAATTCATTTTTATCTACATTTGATTAACCCAGTTTCTGATTAAACAAGCTGCATTTTGAGCTGTGATTCATGCAAATAAATGATGGAAAATGATTATACCATGATATAATTTATGCACCACTTTTATTTAATTTATTTGTATTTATTTATTTATTTAAAGTGCATGATTGGGGTTTATCATTTGCTCACTGACAAAGAAAAAGGAAAAAAAGTTGAATGCATTTCTGAGTTTAGAGTTAGTGCGACACCTGCAGGTGGATTTTCTGTACAACAACCAAACTGCCATTTTAAAGCTGCACTATATAGACAATTTGTTATTAGAGTGAGCAGTGGCGGCTGCTGGTCTTTCAAGCAGGGGAAGCTAATTTTCGGCCTGCATCATAAAATGTGTCTGTCATTGGTGTGGTGAATCTCATTAAAAAGGTAAATAAGATAGAGCAAACTGTAAATTAGAGCTGTACAGGGTATATATTATTATAATGTATATGTTCAAGAGGGGTCAGGGACATCTGGCTTATGGGTTGTATGTGACCTGTGAGACTGTTTGATCCTCGGGGGGATTAATAAAGTAAATAAACTTAAACTTAAACTTAAAAAAAAAAAACACAAGACAGCAGTTACCTTTTTTCTGTGATAAAAGAAAATAACATGAAATAGCAGACAAACACATCCTTCTCGGTGGTCCCTTCCACTCTGTGCCTGTGAATTTTGTATATGTCTGTGCATTCAAACAACAGTTTTGCACCAAGAAACTGCACTCTGAGTTGTGCATGGAAATATCAGTACGCTAACTTGCAAGAGGGGCATCAAAGATATGGTTTCTTTTGGGATGTATGCTTTTTAAATATCTGTAATAGAGTCTAATCACAGTGGATTAGAGAAAACTTGTCCTGACTTTGTCTGAGCAGCAGAGGAAAGTTTTCCTGATGCAGCCCCTGAGACTCTGATCTCTAAAGCCGTAGATGAGCGGGCTGAGAAAGCGTGGAGTAAGGATGAAACAGAAATAGTTAAAAAAGGCAATGTCCTCTGGCAGCCAGTTGGCATGCAGCACTATGAGAGTTTCAGTGATCGGGTAAGTGAAGGCCAACACGCATAGCAGCAGCTGAAAGCCATGTAGCAGCACAGTGTGCATGGCTTTGTTCACAGACACTTTATCTTGTCTCATTTTCCTGCTTTCCAGCAGGATTCTCACATATGTAAAGACTATGACAACAGTTACTACTGCAAAGAAGAGAATATTTTCAGCAGCACGGAACATATCCTGGATTGGAGATGAGTTGACAATGCTAGATTTGCAAAGCACAGGGGTAGAGAGTATATCCACAGCAGGGTCAATCTCCCCGATGGAGTAGTGAATCACAGGGAAGATGCAGCTGATGAGCCACAGGGACAGAATAATGATCCAGATACGGTGTGAGTGCCAGGCGGCCGGGCGCTGCAGGGGATAGAAGATGGCAACATAACGCTGATGCAGCCCCTGAGACTCTGATCTCTAAAGCCGTAGATGAGCGGGCTGAGAAAGCGTGGAGTAAGGATGAAACAGAAATAGTTAAAAAAGGCAATGTCCTCTGGCAGCCAGTTGGCATGCAGCACTATGAGAGTTTCAGTGATCGGGTAAGTGAAGGCTAAGTGAAGGGTAAGTGAAGACTATGACAACAGTTACTACTGCAAAGAAGAGAATATTTTCAGCAGCACGGAACATATCCTGGATTGGAGATGATGTAGAACAGTAGAGAGTATATCCACAGCAGGGTCAATCTCCCCGATGGAGTAGTGAATCACAGGGAAGATGCAGCTGATGAGCCACAGGGACAGAATAATGATCCAGATACGGTGTGAGTGCCAGGCGGCCGGGCGCTGCAGGGGATAGAAGATGGCAACATAACGCTGATGCAGCCCCTGAGACTCTGATCTCTAAAGCCGTAGATGAGCGGGCTGAGAAAGCGTGGAGTAAGGATGAAACAGAAATAGTTAAAAAAGGCAATGTCCTCTGGCAGCCAGTTGGCATGCAGCACTATGAGAGTTTCAGTGATCGGGTAAGTGAAGGCCAACACGCATAGCAGCAGCTGAAAGCCATGTAGCAGCACAGTGTGCATGGCTTTGTTCACAGACACTTTATCTTGTCTCATTTTCCTGCTTTCCAGCAGGATTCTCACATATGTAAAGACTATGACAACAGTTACTACTGCAAAGAAGAGAATATTTTCAGCAGCACGGAACATATCCTGGATTGGAGATGAGTTGACAATGCTAGATTTGCAAAGCACAGGGGTAGAGAGTATATCCACAGCAGGGTCAATCTCCCCGATGGAGTAGTGAATCACAGGGAAGATGCAGCTGATGAGCCACAGGGACAGAATAATGATCCAGATACGGTGTGAGTGCCAGGCGGCCGGGCGCTGCAGGGGATAGAAGATGGCAACATAACGCTCCAGTGACATTGTGGCCAGAATTAAAGGTGTGTTCTGGAAGGTGGCACTTGAAACAAACAACAGAGGAACACATAGGATAAAAGCAAATTTTACTCTGCCCATGACAAAAAGAAAGAGCAGCACAGAGAACAAAAGCTGGATAGTGTCATTGATCAGCATGTAGGCAAACAGGATGTAACGTGATGTGTCCAGGAACTGCCTGTGAGATGCAAAGATGTGCAGCATGACAATAATGCAGCAGAAGAAGAGGCAGAAGGTGGGGACCACCACACACACTTTGATGATCACAGACAGGCTTCTGCTGGAAGTTGCATTGCCTGGATATTCAGTCAGATTCTGCATTTTGCAGCTATGCACTGAAGCAAACCTGTGAAAGATACAATGAGTCCATACACACACTAACACACATCCTCAAAATGCTTAATAACTGAGAGAAAAACAGCACACATAGCCTATACTATTCTGTATTTCTTCATAACAGACTATTTGACCTGTGGCTGATACAAATCCAACATTCAGAATAAAGAGTTACACTCACGACTCACCTACAGATATCTTCATCAGTCAGAGGAGTTGACCAAGCATTAGATTTCTCCTCTTCTTATCAGTGAACATCCGTGGAATCTTCTTCCTCTTATCTGAAGCGTTCAGCCCAGGTCAGATCTGTTTGACTTGACACGATCCCTCCAGAGATGCATTATTTACATGATGTCGTCATACTGCATGATGTTTCTCATTACTAGATATTTCAGTGGGGAGATGGGATCCTGTTGTGGAGGAACACTAATGAACTAGATTCATCACATAATTATATTTGTAATATACCTGTTAAGCAGGCTACCACTTTGCAATGTCAGAATGTCCCGTTTAGATATATGCAGTTAAAACCAAAACCAAAGCAAACTTATAAACCAGGCAAATCCCATTTTAATTCTGTATTTTTTGGCTAACATCTTGCTATCCAATATTTTTGTAAAATCACACAGTTTATATTGAGCACCCAGCCTCAAAGTGACTGCTTTTGCTCCTTTCTCTATTTACTCCAAATCAATAACCAAGGTTGACACAATATTTACTGTTAGATAGAGATGTCCGATATTATCGGCCTACCGATATTATTGAATTCCTCAGAGTGATTTTCAGACCTCACGCTGGTGCAGAGGGACCTGGGTTCCTCCTGGTGCAGGACAATGCGCGGCCTCATGTGGTCAGAGTGTGTGGACATTGATGTCATGAACAGGCCCTCCTATGACCCTGACCTAAATCCAACTGAGCACCAATGGGATGTTATATATTGGTGCATCCAATGCTGCCAAGTCCACAGACTGTCCAGGAGCTTGCTGAAGCCCTGATCCAGGTCCAGGAGAAGATCCCCCAGGACACAATCCGCCGACTCATCAGAAGCATGCCCAGATGTTGTCAGGAGTGCATGCAGACATGCTTAGGCCATACACACTACTGAGACACATTATGAGTCACAAGTTAGATTAGCCTGTGATTTCAATTCTGTTGGGAGTGGTGTGTGTCTTCCTCAAGCTCAGGTTGTCTACCAGAGGCCTGGGAGTTTGATGGTTCTACGCAGTATCTTAGCTGTTCCTCAGACTGCACTCATCTGGACAGAGACCTCAGACTTACATGGTAGTGTCAATAGATCAGGGTCAGTCCCTAGACTTTTGGCTACGTAAGAGGAACTCCTGAGCCTGTCCTGCCAGTCCCTATAAGCCAAAATCCCTGGCCTCCAGCAACCAGCCCAAGCCTGTTCTGGAATTGGGGGTCCTGGCTGACACCAAGCTTGTTCTTGCATTGGAGGTCCCTGCTGACATCCTGTGTGTTCCTGAGTTTGGAGTCCAAGCTGACTTCTTCTCTGCTACTGATCAAGCAAAACCTGCTCCCTTGTCCAGTCGGCAGCCCTGCCAACCCCACATCCCTGTATCTGGATGACAGCCTGGCCAACATCTGTCCCTGCTGAGATGCTGCAATCCCCACTTCCTGTTAAATTGCTGCAGCCTCAAGCTCCAGAGCTGCAGCTAGTCCCTGTTTATCCCTGCCTGGCCACAGCAACCTCCTGCCCCACGTTTCTGTCCATGCAAGCTACAGCATTCCCAAGTTCCTGTCAGTGCCGAGCTCCAGCATTCCCAAGTTCCTGCCTATGCTGGGCCTCATCAACCATTTGTTCCAACAGGGCTGCAGCCACTTCCTGTCCGTGCTGAACTGCAGACACCTCCTGTTCCTTCTCCTGCTGTGCCGCAGCACTCCGAAGTTCCTGTCTGTGTTGTGCTGCAGCAGCCCCCTTTTGTTCCTGCTGAGCTACAGCAATCTCCTGTGTCCTCTGAGTTGAAGCTGACCCCTGTTGTTGCTGAGCTGTAACAGTCCTCTGGTTCCCTGGTCTTACTGGACTCCTGACTTGCTGTCCGGTTGCCAGCCTCAAGCTCAGCTGCTAATGCTGGCTTCCTGCTTGGCTCTCTACGGGTCCAACCTGCAGTGGGTTATCAGTTGCTGGTTCCTGACCTCAAGTCCCATCTCCAAGTTCAAGTGGGTTTCCATCTTCTCCTTTCAGTGGGTTCCCTTTGCTGAGTGTCCCCTTTCGAGTTCCAGTGGGGTCTGTCTACGTCACCACCTGTCTGGTCAGCCTCCAGAGGTGTTCCAACTGCCTGGTCAGTCTGCTGGATGTCCTCCAGATGTGCCCTGCTCATTTAGTCGGCCTCCTGGTTGTCCTCTAGATCAGCTCCACCTGTCTGGTCATCCTCCTGCCACTCCTTCAGCACTGCCCCAGCACCCTGGTCACCTTGCAAGGGTGTTTCTGTCCATTTGCCCTGCCCTCAGGCCATCCCCCTGAGGCTCCCTAGTCCGTCCCTGTTCAGTTCCCAGCCTAACATTCGCCCCTGATTCCCTTTCGCTTGACCCTCTCCACCCACCCAGCTTGACATGAACTGTCATGACTATTTTCCATTGAGGGTCCTCATTTGAACTGAACTGTGACACAAACGATATGACACGATATAAAAAGAGAGGATACACAAGGCAACCATATGGTGAAGGATATGCATTTATTACAAATAATGTTGTGCAAAGTCTGGTACCATAATCAACAAGAAAGAAATACAAAAAAAAAACACAAATAAAAATGTTAACATAAAGTTGCCAAAGAAAAGGCCCCAATTTTTTGTAATGTGTAAAATGTAAACATTTTCATTTGGAGCCAAAACAATGAATCAGCAGTTAGTTTGGAGCAACTGTTGTGGAAAACTACAGTGAAATAGTTTTGTCTTTTCTTAATCAAATGTATTTTCATTTACGACAGTGATCTTTCATATACAAGGGTTTAAAGTGTGCTTTAAACTTAGTTTGTGATTAACAAGCTGCACATTCAGTTTGAGCTTTGATTTACACAAATAATTATGGAAATGGATTAAACCATGATATAATTTATACCCACATTCATTTAACTTATTTTATTGCTTAAAGTGGATGATTAGGACAAATCATTTGCTCACTGACAAAAAAACATGAAACACGAAAGGCCTCCGAGTCAGTTATGTACAACTTCAATTTGAGACTGTACCCTACGTTTACCATACAGTGTGACACTGCCCTCTGTAACTTGTGTTTCCACACCTTTTCCTCTTCCCTTTTGTTGTTGATCTCCATGAAATATATGATTATAATGTGTTCAACAGGGGTCGGGGACTGGCTTCCAGGTTTTATGTGGCCTGTGAGACCAGGCAAAATGGTGAGGGTCACAACACCTACAGTTATGTGTCATTGCTGACATGCATCATGGTCACTGTCAAGAGTAAAGAAAAGTAGATTTGGAATGCCGTCCTTTGGATTGGACAAACAACTTTTTGGGGGAGCCGGAGTAAAAGACAAGCCAAAGTGCCAAGTTTGTGGAGACGTGCTCACAGTGATGAAAAAGGCCAAGCTTGAAACATGCTAAACTAAATGTGGTCTATAGATATTGGAAGTGCAAATGTGAAATTAGTTCTAAAACAAAAGTTACAGTATAAATGATTATTATTCACGTGTATAATTTGCATATTTGGTTTCCTGAAGGAGATGGTGGCTTTCAGGGTTTCACTCTGCATTTCTTTTTTTTCCCCCAACATTATTTTGTGGGCTTTTTGCCTTTATTCTGTTTTGTTTTTGTTTTTTTTTCTGATATACATATTTTCACCACTTTTTTAACCACAAAAAAGAAAAAACAAAACAAAACATGAGACCCGTAACACCACTTGGACACATTTTGACCAGATCTAGCATCAGTCATGATGACTTGAAGTTGATGCATTCATACAACAGTTATATGTGCAGGAATATAACAAATATCAATATACCAATCTGCAAAAATCTGCAAGACATTTTGTAGTTTTAGGCTTTTAAACATCTGTATTATAGTCTAACCACAGTGGTTTACAGAAGGCCACAAGCATTAACTTGCCAGCAACCCAGTCACACAGTTAATAATAAATCCAGCGTGATGAGCACTGTGTGCTTATTGAGAGAATGAGAGGTTGAATCCCAGCAGAAGCTGCCAGACTTATGGAAGACACCTTAAATTCACCCATGTAATTGAGTAATATTTGTTGAAGCTGCTGGAACAGGAATACGGTCACTGTCTGGTTTATGTTTAACAGCAATCTGTTGATCTTGTCTCAAAAAATGGAGCCAATTTATCTGAAGATGAAAAAGGGTTGTGACTGCTTTTTACAGGTAATTGTATTTCTTGAAATTAGAACAATGTAACATGGTTGATCACTTTATTTATGAATTAAGACAATGATTTCTTTTAACAGGGTTTCTGCAGCGTGGAGCAGAATTTAACGCTTACCGCACTAAATAAATGTTTTACCTGTTTCATCATCATCAAATCTTCCAGCTACCAACATTTATATAACAATAATTTCTACATTATAAATAAAATCAACAGCATAATCAGCATAAAATGGATGAATAGATGAATGAATTAAAATTATTCATGAAATTTAAGTTAATTTAAGTAATCAACACTTGTCCATTATTAGATGCAGAGCATAGCTTCTGTAGCCAGCAGGTGTGACAGAGTTTGCTGCAGGCCTGATGGTGCTGACTGAAACTCCACAAAACCAGGACTGAACATCTTCCTCTGTATGCAATATACTGTCAGAATTATCCCACTTTCCCACTTTCTTCAACTACATAACAGAACTAGCATTACTGACTGCAGCAGGCAAGAGGAAGTATTGTTGATTGCCACATTTTTAAATTAAATTCAAGACTTTTAAAAGATTTTTAAGGGGGAACTGTATTCAGCACTTCAAATGACTTTTCAAGACCTGCAGAAACCTGTTAAACATCACAAATATCTCTTTTTGCATTTGTGCATTAGGCGTGAGCGCTCTGTCAAAACCACATCAGCCAGTTAAGAAGCAAACAAGTTGTCTTGCAGCTTGATGCTGACACTGGGTTTTGACTTTGTCTGAGCAGCAGAGGAAAGTTTTCCTGATGCAGCCCCTGAGAGACTCTGATCTCTAAAGCCGTAGATGAGCGGGCTGAGAAAGCGTGGAGTAAGGATGAGACAGAAATAGTTAAAAAAGGCAATGTCCTCTGGCCGGATGTTGGCATGCAGCACTATGAGAGTTTCAGTAATAGGGTGAGTGAAAGCCAAAATGCTCAGCAGCAGCTGAAAGCCGTGTAGCAGCACAGTGTGCATGGCTTTGTTCACAGACACTTTATCTTGTCTCATTTTCCTGCTTTCCAGCAGGATTCTCACATATGTAAAGACTATGACAACAGCTACTACTGCAAAGAAGAGAATATTTGCAACAGCACGGAACATATCCTGGATTGGAGATGAGATGACGATGGTAGTTTTGCAAAGCACAGGGGTAGAGAGGATATCCACAGCAGGATCTCTTTTCCCAATTGAGCAGTGAATCACAGAGAAGATGCAGCTGATGAGCCACAGGGACAGAATAATGATCCAGATACGGTCTGAGCGCCAGGCGGCCGGGCGCTGCAGGGGATAGAAGATGGCAACATAACGCTCCAGTGACATCGTGGCCAGAATTAACGGTGTGTTCTGGAAGGTGGCACTTGAAACAAACAACAGAGGAACACATAGGATAAAAGCAAATTTTACTCTGCCCATGACAAAAAGAAAGAGCAGCACAGAGAACAAGAGATGGACAGTGTCATTGATCAGCATGTTGGCAAACAAGATGTAACGTGATGTGTCCAGGAACTGCCTGTGAGATGCAAAGATGTGCAGCATGACAATAATGCAGCAGAAGAAGAGGCAGAAAGTGGGGACCACCACACACACTTTGATGATCACAGACAGGCTTCTGCTGGAAGTTGCATCGCCTGGATATTCAGTCAGATTCTGCATTTTGCAGCTATGCACTGAAGCAAACCTGTGAAAGATACAATGAGTGACAAGCCCATACACACACTAATACACATCCTCAAAATGCTTAATAACAGAGAGAAAAACAACACACATAGCCTATACTATTCTGTCTTTCCTCATCTACCCTTTAAAGCAGACTATTTGCACTGTGGCTGAATACAAATCCAACATTCAGAATAAAAGAGTAACAGTTACCTAAAATGTCTCCATCAGTCTTCATCTGTTCTTCTTATCAATGAACAAAATCTGTGGGATGATCTCTCTCTTATCTTAAGTGTTCGGCCCAGTTCAGATCTGTTTGACTTGCCCGATTCCTCCAGAGATACATTACTTACATGACATCATCATACTGCATGATGTTTCTCATTACTAGATATTTCAGTGGGGAGATGAGCTAGATACATTATATAATTATATGTGTAACACACCTGTTAAAGCAGCTGTGCGGAACTTTTTACCATTAATAAAACTGTCCCTAGTTCGTATCACCCCCCCTTGAAGATCCGCATATTTATTTGAACCCAACAGCGACAAAAAAGCCTTTCTCTATATGGCTATTTAGCATAGCCTAGCTCGGGTCGGACACACAGCGGAAGTCAGAAAACCAGAATAGAGTGCCTATGTCACGCCCCTTCCGGTAGAGCTCATGGGACCTTAGATCGGAAAAAATATGAATGGCAGTGAATGGGGAGAGCAATATTATCTTTTGGTCCCGTTTGAGTCACGACATGAAATCTAAATATTTTGTTAATGAATTTAAAACATCAATTTTAAGGTCAAGAAAGTCATAGTTTGTGGTAAAACCGTTGAGATATAAGCGTTTTAATTAGAAAGACTCAAGAGTACACAGGAGGAGGTCGCGTATGTGACGTCATAGCTTTTGCTCGCTTCCTGAAGCTTGGCCTCCCCGCTGAAATTCCACTGTTTATGATTAATCGATTTATGATTGAAGATGTCAGTTTTACCACAAAGTATGACTTTCTTGACCTTAAAGTTTATGTTTTAAATTCATTAACAACATATTTGGATTTCATGTCACAACTCAATTGGGACCAAAAGATAACATTGCTCTCCTCATTCACCGATCTAAGGTCCCATGAGTGTCACGTGACTTCGGCAGAGTGCCAAAGTCACGTGACGCTCATGGGACCTTAGATCGGAAAAAATATGAATGGCAGTGAATGAGGAGAGTAATGTTATCTTTTGGTCCCGTTTGAGTTGTGACATGAAATCCAAATATGTTGTTAATGAATTTAAAACATAAATTTTAAGGTCAAGAAAGTCATACTTTGTGGTAAAACTGTTGAGATGTAAGCTTTTGAAAAAACGTAATTAGAAAAACTACACAGGAGGCGGTCACATATGTGACATCATAGCTTTCACTCGCTTCCTGCAGCTTGGAGTGACTGTAACCTGGCACAAAACACACAGACATCTTCAATCATAAATCGATTAATCATGAAACAGTGGAATTTCAGCGGGGATGCCAAGCTGCAGGAAGCGAGCAAAAGCTATTACGTCACGTGTACTCGTGTACTCTTGAGTCTTTCTAATTAACCCTATTTCAAAAGCTTACATCTCAACAGTTTTACCACAAAGTATGACTTTCTTGACCTTGAAATTTATGTTTTAAATTCATTAACAACATATTTGGATTTCATGTCACAACTCAAACGGGACCAAAAGATTGAAACATTGCTCTCCCCGTTCACTGCCATTCATATTTTTTCCGATCTAAGGTCCCATGAGCGTCACGTGACTATACGGCACCCGAGGCGGAAGTGATTCTGCTCGCCCGCAGCGGTCCGCAGCAATTAGACCACAGAAGAAGAAGGAGCCATGTTTACAGTTCTTCGAGTAAGCAGTACACAACGGGCATTGCTGAACACATAACACCTAACAGTTTTACCACAGATGTATCTATGAGGACTTGGTTGTACTTTTGATGTCATGGCGGATAATGAAGGAGCATCATGTAAAATTATCTGTGACTGTGACCATGAACACAAATATACAGCAAGCAGTTGTCCTCAGTTTATAAGAAATTCAGAGCTACACCAGAACATTTATGAACAGGTCTTTAGCATGTTAGCATGTTTCCACTAATAACTTGGACAGACCTAATGTTAGTAGCATGAGCTTTGCAAGTGAAGGCTGCAGGTAACAGCTTTGCTGTGTTAGGATTATGTTATGTCTTCACTGTGTATCTTCACATAAAAGAATACTCTGATGATTTGGGAGTTATGCCCTTTTTCTATCATTTTCATATTGAGACAACATGATCAATATCTTTTTTGTGTCTGTACGTCCAGTGGCTGGGTCTCAGCGGTTAGCATTGGGCTTATAGACGGTCAGTATGTCCTGCGCTGTGATCCGCGGAGGGATATACCGGTGAGCAGGCACAGACGTAGCTTGTAAACAAAGCTCAGCTGTTTATTTAGCCTAGCGATATCTCCGGATTTTAGCAGCTGCAATGAACGACTTTGAACGCGATTTTGAAGAGTTTCTTGTAGTGGACACAGATCCAGAGCCATACCTGTTTGAGCCGGAGCACACAGATGAGGAACTCCATGGGTCTGTTCGGAACTGCATACTTACCTACTACTCATACTAACTCTTTGAGTATGTAGTGTGTTTACACTGCACAGTATGCGATTTTGAGTATGCGAGAAGTTCCCAGATGCATACTAGATTCGCCAGAAATGTTGAGTATACATCATGACCATACTACTCACACTCAAATTACCCAAGATGCAACGTAACGTGACGTCATCGATCATCCCTTCCTTGCCGCGAACAGGACAAAAGAAGAAGTTATTTATTTATTTATATTTATTACTACTGTATATTATAGCTTATGATACTTTATGAAATCATTCAATTCACAACGACTTTGTTGTTCAATGATGTCCATTTTTCCCTCCAATTTTCAGGCTGTGAGGTATGTTATATGGCGTTGTAAATTGTGATTAGATTTATAGTTGATTAAAAAAGAAACTTAGATCTGAGAACAATCCCAAGACGATTGGGAGCATGATGTACCGAAGACGGCAGGCTGATCTTCGTCTCAGAGCGGACAAGACTCTCCGGTGAGGCATTTTGAACGGTCAAATTCCGTTAACGGGACGAGATCGGACAAAACGGCAGTTTCAAGCTAGCTACATCAAGGGTAGGTTCGTCTCCTGTTTTCAAAGTAAAAGCAAAAAATTTTATCATTATGGTTTTCTGTATAAGAAAGGGCAATGGGTGTTTTATTTTGTGAAAATAACCGGAAGTGCGTTGCTCACTACAGCTAGCTTGAGCAGCGCCGAAATCTCCGAAATCGCCCGAACAAAATTGTAAATAGCTGGTATTTGGTCAGATTTTCAACACGTTGTGGATCTAAACGGCTACTTTCTCGCCTAAAAATGTTTCAAATGTTGCTAAAGTTATATATTTACAGAGTTTAGAGCTTAAGCGAAATCAGCTTAAGGTCGGCTGATTTCGGCTCGGGCAGGAGCGAAATGCATTGTGGGTTATCATGTAGTATGCTACAGTGTAAACGGTCTGCATACTGTCTGTTGATTGAGTATGTAGTAAGTAGTATGTAGTAAGTAGTATGGCAGTATGTAGTATGTGGTATGCGGTTTCGAACACAGCCCATGTGTTGGATGCTGAGCAGAGATGAGAGAGGCTGAATCCTCCGCTACTATTTTCCTGCACATAGTGGGATTCGGAGATATATCATCAGGAGGAAAACCGCCGCAGAGAGTGTATCACAAGGAATGAAAACTTTGCAGCAATGACTAATCCTGGCGTGATTGATACTTTTTTTCATGTTCCTAAGATGAACTGGAAAAACGCTGCAGGCCTGCAGGAGCTGATGGACAGCTTTCAGTCGGGTGAGTAATATCATCCGTGTCGTCTCTTTGTTTGCCATTTACTGAGTGACCAAGCTACCTGTCCCAGAGCCAGCTGCAGCTGTTGCTCACCGGTGTATCCCTCCATACCATACCATACCACTTTTATTTATATAGCACATTTAAAACAACAGAGCTGAGACCAAAGTGCTGTACAGATCAGGAAAAAACAAACACACAGATCAACAAAAGATAACATAAAAAACAACATATGGTGTCACATGCCGAAAGGACAGTCACTCCTGCTAAGATTCAAAAGCCAAGGAATAAAAATGTGCCTTTAAGCGTGATTTAAAAATCTGCAGAGTGGGGGCTCGCCTGACATGCAGGGGCAGCTTGTTCCACAGCTTTGGGGCCACTACAGTGAAGGCCCGGTCTCCCCTGAGCTTCATCCTGGACTTAGGGACAGCCAGGAGAAGCTGATCGGAGGACCTGAGGGACCTCGCGGGAACATAGGGTTCCAGCAGGTCAGAGAGGTAGGTGGGTGCAAGTCCATTTAGGCACTTAAAAGCAAACAATAAAATTTTAAAATCAATCCTAAGATGCACAGGAAGCCAGTGAAGGGACGCTAGAACAAGGGTGATGTGCTCATGCTTCCGTGTACAGGCGGGAGATTAAGGCCTGACTAACACCAGTATACAAAGCATTGCAGTAGTCAAGGCGAGATGTCATAAAAGCATGAATCACAGTTTCAAAGACAGAACGCGTTAAAAAAGGTTTGACCTTAGCCAGCTTTCTGAGCTGGACAAAACTCTTCCCCGCCACAGCGTTTATTTGTTTGTCCATCTTTAGGTCAGAGTCAATTTTCACCCCAAGATTAGTGATAGTTGGCTTCATAAAAAGTTCAAGGGGACCCAGATCTGCAGGGAGGAAAACGTGTGAGTCACTGGGAGTGAACACCATAACCTCAGTTTTACTGTTATTAAAATTTAAAAAGTTTAAAGCCAGCCATGCTTTGACATCTTTCAGGCATGCAAACAAGGGTTGTAATGAGCCAGGATTGTTACGCTGTACAGGCAGGTAGATTTGACTATCATCAGCATAACAATGAAAGGAGACGCCATGTTTTCTAAAATGGAACCAAGGGGAAGCAGATACAACATAAATAAGATTGGTCCAAGGATTGAGCCCTGAGGCACTCCGCAGTGGAGATGGGCTGTGGAGGACACAGCATCCCCCAGGCTGACACAAAAACTTCTGTCTGACAGGTATGACCTAAAAAACTCTAGGGCTGAACCTTTAATGCCGACCCAGTGCTCCAGGCGGGACAGCAAAATTTTGTGATCTACTGTGTCGAAAGCTGCAGTGAGATCCAATAAAACGAGGATGAGAGAGTTGCCGGAGTCCGTGGCCAGAAAGATATCATTAAAAACTCTTAGGAGTGCAGTCTCAGTACTGTGCAGTGCTTTGTAACCAGACTGAAACACTTCTAAAATGCCATAGGTGTCCAGAAAAACCATCAGTTGGGCAAGAACAATTTTTTCCAAAACCTTGGAAAGAAACGGGAGCTTAGAAATAGGTCTGAAGTTTGATAAGACAGAGGCATCAAGGTTGGGCTTCTTGATGAGTGGTTGTACCACAGCATGTTTAAAACTAGGTGGTACATCTCCTGCAAGGCTTTTATTCATGATATTTTGGACAGTTGATCCGATAACCCTGCTGGTCTCCTTAACAAGGCGTGGGGGAAGGATGTCTAATGGGGAGCCAGAGGGTTTCATGTGAGAGATGATTTCTTCCAATTTGGTCAGGGTCACAGGCTCAAAACAGCTAAGAGTGGCAGGGCAGGTGGCCGTAATGGAGGGGTCATGTGTCGAGATCGGGATACTGGTTCTGATGTTGTCCACTTTTTCAATAAAAAATTTTAAAAAGAGCTCGCATGTTTTAGAGGAAGCATCAAGGCAGACAGGCTGGGGGACATCCAGGATCTCATTTATAGTTTTAAAGAGGACCTGGGGCTTGTGGCGGTTGGTTAGAATGATATCTGAAAAATGTTTCGTCTTTTCAGCTTTAACAATTTGTTGATAACTGCGCCAGCTGTCTCTCAAAATGTCATAAGAGACCTGGAGTCTGTCCTTTTTCCACTGGCGCTCCGCCCTCCTGCATTCTCTTCTGGCTTTGCGTGTACTGTCGTTTAACCAGGGTTCAGTGACTAGTTTGAGACGTCTGGTTTTTAAAGGGGCAACAGTGTCAAGGATTTTGAGGCAGACAGAGTCAAAGCAGGAGGTTAGCTCATCTGTATTAGCATGCATAGGGCTAGCAGAATTAAAAGGGCCAGCAGTAGCACTGGTATATGCAGAAGCGAAGCGAACGGCAGTGGAAGGATTAAGCATACGGCATCTGCGCGCCGGTGCGCGTTGTTTGTCAATATAACATGGCAGAGATATATCAAACAAAACAGGCATGTGGTCAGAGAAAAAAGCCGCACAAATTTCAACATTGGTCACAGGTAAGCCATGTGATAGGACAAGATCTAGTGTGTGCCCGAGCTCTTGTGTGGGACCACACACAGACTGCACAAGATCAAAGGCAGCAATGACATTTAGAAAGTCTCTAGCAAGCGGCCTGGAGGGACAACATACATGCACATTCATGTCACCAAGGATTAGAACATGATCATACTTAGGCATAATTTCAGCCAGGAAATCGGAGAAATCAGAAATGAAATGTTTGTTGTATTTTGGGGGTCTGTATATCACTGCACACAGAACAGGGCGAGAGCGACCCAGCTCGAACATAATCAGCTCAAAGCTGGAGAAAGTGGAGACAGCTGCTTACAGTCAAAGCTTTGCTTGAAAACTGCTGCGATTCCCCCTCCTCGGCCGGTTCCCCGCGGAGCGCTGAAATACGCACAGCCAGGCGGCAACAGTTCGGAGAAGGAGCTTGAATCACCCGCGCTCTGCCAGGTCTCTGTGATGCACAAAAAGTCCAGATCACGTGTGATAAAAAAGTCATTTAGAATGAACGTTTTATTCGCTAGCGATCTAGCGTTCACCAAGGCAATCCTGGTAGATGGTGGAGCAGGAAGCTGGTCGTCTGTCCGGGGAGCTCGGGCCAGAGATCGAAGGCTGCGGGGATTCACTCCTCCACTGCGCCGGCGAGGAGGACAGGTGCGGGTAGGGAAATCCCTGCTGATGACAGGCACCAGCCAGGTGCCCACGGGCTCCAGGGAGCGACGGGAGGCGGAGTAGTGACGGGCCGATCCATATCTGACCAAAGCAGACGTTGACGAAAACAGTAGAGAGGCTTTCAGCTTCACGAGTCGCCCATTGCGTTTACCCCGAGCTCTGAGGCGTCTCCGCCGGGGAGGAGGAGCTGCTACACGGAAGAGGTGAGCAGGTATTCCCGCAAGAGGCGGTGGAGGAAACGTTTTCTGTCCTTTATCAGATATTCACTAGCAAGGCGAATATTCAGGAGTTCTTGGCGATCATACGCAAGCAGAGAGTTGACTCTCACAGTGACAAGTGACAAAACCAGTGTAAAAACAAACAAAGCCGACAGCGGCAGACGGACAGCCACACAAACCGGCGCCATCATCCTCCGCACAAGATGTACTGACAGTGCCATGCTAACTGCTGTCTCAATATGAAAATGATAGAGAAAGGGCAGAACTCCCAAATCGTCAGAGTTTTCTTTTCACATAATAATGCGGACTCAGCAGATGACTTGTTAACTGTTTATTCCTCCTTACACCAAACGTACACGGCCGCTTCTCATTGTTTCTCAGTAGCACAACAATGGTTACTACATTGCCCAGAATAACTTGAGGCTCACACTACTACGGTAGCCATACCTTAGTAGCTCAAAATACTCACCAGCTTAGATTAGTTCAGAACAGAAACAAGACAGGAGAATTTACTGAGTAATTTTGCTGTTTCCACTATTTACTTGGACTGACCTGACATTAGTTAATCCTCTCGCTCTCCAAAACAAATGCATGCTGTAACTCCCCGCTTTATGACACCAGGCTGTGGGTGTCATACCGCTTCGTCCAAAGGGGCGCTATAATCAACGAAAATGAAAAGTTCCGCACAGCTGCTTTAAGCAGACAACCAGCTCTCAATGTGAGGCATCAAAATAACCTGTTTTGATCGAAATGGCTGAGACAAAAATCAACTAATAACAATGTTTATATGACAACAGTAACAATAATTACAAGTCAATTAATCAATCAATCAATAGTTCATTGTGATGTGTTTTGAGGACAGTGAACGGTAAGTCACCTTGTCGTATCTCAAATACGCAACAGAACCTCTCTCGAGCTGCCGTCACTGCTGGAAGTACTTCTTTCCTTCTTTGTCAGAGAGCTTCAGGGAAGTCCTCATTCATAAAGTTGCCTGAACCCTGAGTTTTTCGCTTTATCCAGAACAGCAAGTTTGTCCTTTGATCTTTACTCTAACTATGAATTGACAGATCATCAGTCCTCTTGTTTGAAGAATAAATTATGATCTGTTCACAGGTTTTGAAGCTTTTTTTCCTGTTGTTCAAGCAAGTTTCTATGGAAATCATTGTGCTGGTCTAACAGTTCACGTACTTGAGTCATGGTGACATGTTCCACAGTGTGGTTGTTGGAGACTTTGGGTGGCATAGTTTAGGCTAGGGCTGGACGATTAATCGAGTTTTAATTTAGGCTTCTCACGATCCTAAAAACATTATAATCGAAGAAAAACGATAATGCGCCACATGGTGCGGCGTGTATGTGTACTGAACAACAAATATAAACGCAACACTTTTGTTTTTGCTCCCATTTTTCATGAGCTGAACTCAAAGATCTAAAACTTTTTCTATGTACACAAAAGACCATTTCTCACAAATACTGTTCACAAATCTGTCTAAAATCTGTGTTAGTGAGCACTTCTCCTTTGCCGAGATAATCCATCCCACCTCACAGGTGTGGCATATCAAGATGCTGATTAGACAGCATGATTATTGCACAGGTGTGCCTTAGGCTGGCCACAATAAAAGGCCACTCTGAAATGTGCAGTTTTGCTTTACTGGGGGGGTCAGAAAACCAGTCAGTATCTGGTGTGACCACCATTTGCCTCACGCAGTGCAGCACATCTCCTTCACATAGAGTTGATCAGGTTGTTGATTGTGGCCTGTGGAATGTTGGTCCACTCCTCTTCAATGGCTGTGTGAAGTTGCTGGATATTGGCAGGAACTGGAACACGCTGTTGTATATGCCGATCCAGAGCATCCCAAACATGCTCAATGGGTGACATGTGCGGTGAGTATGCTGGCCATGCAAGAACTGGGATGTTTTCAGCTTCCAGGAATTGTGCACAGATCCTTGCAACATGGGGCCGGGCATTATCATGCTGCAACATGAGGTGATGGTCGTGGATGAATGGCACAACAATGGGCCTCAGGATCTCGTCACGGTATCTCTGTGCATTCAAAATGCCATCAATAAAATGCAGCTGTGTTTGTTGTCCATAACATACGCCTGCCCATACCATAACCCCACCACCACCATGGGCCACTCGATCCACAACGTTGACATCAGCAAACCGCTCACCCACACGACGCCACACGCGCTGTCTGCCATCTGCCCTGAACAGTGAAAACCGGGATTCATCTGTGAGGAGAACACCTCTCCAACGTGCCAGACGCCATCGAATGTGAGCATTTGCCAACTCAAGTCGGTTATGACGACAAACTGCAGTCAGGTCGAGACCCCGATGAGGACGACGAGCATGCAGATGAGCTTCCCTGAGATGGTTTCAAGGCTGTAGCTACCATTGAGGACACCGAGGTCATGTCCACAGTATTTTTTTTAATGCTTTCACTTTCCAATTTTTAAGAGTTGACTTTTTTTTTTTTCACAACGCAAGGAAAACAAATAAAGCGGATTGCATTATCATTTGTTGCTACATTATTGTGGTGTCACATGACAAAACCTGACTCTGTCTGACTCTCTCTGAGGCTCAGTCAGGACAACCAAACTGAGAAACGGAGACAGACTCCTCAGTGTTTCCTCTCTTAACTCACCGGCTTCATCACCATGACAATGACCAAACAATCACAACTTCACACTGAACCAATCACAGGCCGGGGTGAACAGGGTCTGGTAGCCTAAATACGACACACACATAAAAACATATGTAGCCCTCCCACTCAATTCTCTTTTGCTACAGAATTGTCACGGCGAACCCCTTTAACACCTTAAGCATGGGAGGCGAATTGGAGGGAGTCTACTAAAATATTAAATTTGGGATATATCTACTGTAACTAGAGCATACGACCCTGCCTAGGGTGCAGAGAGGCCTGGTTAGCTGATTTTATAGTTATACTGTCTATGTGAGCTTACAACCTCCCATGTCACTATGACATTTTGTACCAGGTAACACACAATAAAACCCCCCAGTTCTAAGTTTCCGTTACAACAGTAACATTAAACACTTTTGAAAAGCTTACAACTAGCTCCTTCGTTGCGTCGTTATTTCTTTCCTCGTTTCTCCCGTTACTAGCCTGAGCCTTGCCTCCTCTTTCTTTTAGCCCCACCCCCTTCTCAGAATCCGATAGGTAGACAATCAACTTTGACTTTACTTTGACTTTCTATGTTTCATTGGTTTGTGGGTGGGAATAGGCAAATGCCAATGCCCCCCATCCACACATACGCACACCCACACACGCCATAAACTGAATGTGCCCAACAGCCCAGTGTCAGTGGCACAAAATGCGTCGGAGCAAAGACTTGTCAGGTTTACCATTCGTCTCTGGTAAAAGGTTTAAACAATCTACACAATCATTTGGAGCAGCAGGAAAGCCAACAGAAAGGCAGGAAAAGAAGAGGGAAGGTGAGAATAATATTAATAATGAGGATATGAGAATGAGGGAAACGTGTCAAAAGGCACAACAGGTGCAATAGGCTAGACACGCTAGGCTAGGCTAGCTTACTAACCAGCACTGAAAACGTAACAGAATTAATGAAAGGAGAAGCAGCTAGTGGTGGATTGCTTTGAAACAAGGAAACTGTCCACAACTATTCACAGACTCATTCTATATAACTTTAAAGCTTATTTAAACATTGCTGGCTACATTTGTAAATGTGAACTAGCATACGACACATAGCGCTGCCCAGACGCCTTTTCTTCACTCTGAGTCTAGAAAACTTACAGTGGCATCTAGTGGTGTAACATAAACATAGCAACAACAGAATCACATCACAGAAACTGTCATGAAACAAGTCAGTTGTTTCATTATTATGTTGCTATCAAGGTTATTATAGTTTTAAAAAAATTCATTAGTTTTTATTTTTATTTAGTTCTGCAGTTTGCTTTTTTAATTTCAGTTTCGTTTTAGTTAGTTCAACAAGTGATGGAGCAGTTTTTTTTTCATCTCATGGCCCTTAGTCTTAGTTTTAGTTTTTCAGGTTTTAGGAGAAATTATTTTTTTCACCGCTAGTTTTATTTTTAGTTCACTATAATAACCCTGGTTGCTATATTGTTATTCCAGGGCAAAAGTCAACCATATCCCTCAAATCCAGTTTAGACCTACCAAGAGTTTTCACTGGAAGTTGAAAGCTAAGCTAAAGTTAAGCTTCCCTTGCAGTCCCCTCATGATCCAGCTAATATACTGTAATAGAAGAGCTCACCAATTGCAGAAGAGAAAACAACACTACACACACACTCACACACACACACACACACACACACACACACACACACACACACACACACAAACACACGCACACACACACACACACACACACACTGAGTTCAACAGTTATGTCAGTTATTCCTGAAAATAAAAGTGTCATTACCAACACTGATCTGTTTTTGTCTTCGATTTTACTTATGTCTTTCTTTTGACCTTGGGGTGGGTCAGGTGGGCTGTATAGGAGGATTTGTGTTTTGGGGGTTGAGTTGGGATTGACCTCGGTATTTAAAAATCCTGGCAACGGCCTTGGATGGTTTCTGACAGTTTGTGCAGAAATTCTTTGGTTATGCAAACCGATTGTTGCAGCAGCTGTCCGGGTGGCTGGTCTGAGACGATCTTGGAGGTGAACATGCTGGATGTGGAGGTCCTGGGCTGGTGTGGTTACACGTGGTCTGCAGTTGTGAGGCCAGTTGGATGTACTGCCAAATTGTCTGAAACGCCTTTGGACACAGCTCATGGTAGAGAAAAGAACATTCAATTTACGGGCAACAGCTCTGGTGGACATTCCTGCAGTCAGCATGCCAATTGCATGCTCCCTCAAAACTTGCGACATTTGTGGCATTGTGCTGTGTGATAAAACTGCACATTTCAGAGTGGCCTTTTATCGTGGCCAGCCTAAGGCACACCTGTGCAATAATCATGCTGTCTAATCAGCATCTTGATATGCCACACCTGTGAGGTGGGATGGATTATCTCGGCAAAGGAGAAGTACTCACTAACACACATTTAGACAGATTTGAGGAAAATGGTCTTTTGTGCATATAGAAAAAGTTTTAGATCTTTGAGTTCAGCTCGAGAAAAATGGGAGCAAAAACAGAAGTGTTGTGTTTATATTTTTGTTCAGTGTAAGTTCCTGTGCTGGAAAAGCACCATGAATGCACCTGTGTTATGTGTCGCAGCAGCAGCAAGTGAGTGAGGATCAATAATATGTGGAGCAAGCGATTGAGAACATGGCAGAAAGGCAGCCTTTGGTTGAGAAGAACAACTTCAGTCATCTGGAAACATTTTGGCTTCAAGTTGACGGACGTCGAGCAAAAAGAAATTGTTCTTGCTCCACAAGGTGGTAATAATGTCCTCAGTTTTGCTCCAGAGAGTTGGTAAGACTCTTCTTAATTCGCTCGGCATTAGAACTTATGCATTTAAAGGAGCTATATGTAAGAAATCTAAAGCAAACAGTCGTAAGATCATCCTAATATGTCACAGAGACTAAGGAACAATGTTCATATAGCAAGCAGCGTTAGCAGTGTCCCGGTGCATAGCATTAGCAGCCGGCTCCTCCTCAATTGTGTCCTGGCAGCATTGTTATCAGCAGAGAAGCCGGACTTGCTCGAACGGTCCGCTGGAACCGAAGATCAAGGACGTGGCGATTCCGCCTTGCCATGGCAGCCGCCCGTGGGCAAACAAATCAGTCTCCAGCGTGCCTCTGCACAGCAACCTCTAATCTGTAGGGGAGGGGTGGCAGACACGACTCACGGCAGTATTTTGAATTTGAGTGCAGTAACCGTTTTGGCCACATTCTTACATACAGCGCCTTTAAGGCAGGATTGCCAGCCACATCTTCAGAGTAGCACAGCAGCAGCCATCGTGGACGCAGCAGACCAACAGCCTTGTCTCCTTGAGACTGTTTTGTGTCTTTTTGTAGTTGTTTAGGTCTCTGAGATAATTTTGTGTCTTTTTTTGTCATCTTTTGTGTCGCTTTTTAGTCATGATGCCTTTCTGTGGTTGTTTTACCCATTTTGAAGTTATTTCATGTCTCTCTGTAGGTCTTTTGCATCTTTTTGTGGCCATTTCTAATCTCTTCCTGGTCTGTACGTGTTAATTTGAGTGACATTTTCAGTCCATTCAGTAATCCATCCATTGAACTGATTAACCCATGCAGGCAAACCCCTTTTTAACTCTTGGCTAGCATTTTATAATCCCATATTCTTGGCAGTCAGAGTTTGCTGCAGGCCTGATGGTGCTGACTGAAACTCCACAAAAACATGACTGAACATCTTCCTCTGTATGCAATATACTGTCAGAATTATCCCACTTTCCCACTTTCTTCAACTACATAACAGAACTAGCATTACCGACTGCAGCAGGCAAGAGGAAGTATTGTTGATTGCCACATTTTTAAATTCAATTCAAGACTTTTAAAAGATTTTTAAGGGGGGAACTGTATTCAGCACTTCAAATGACTTTTCAAGACCTGCAGAAACCTGTTAAACATCACAAATATCTCTTTTTGCATTTGTGCATTAGGTGTGAGCGCTCTGTCAAAACCACATCAGCCAGTTAAGAAGCAAACAAGTTGTCTTGCAGCTTGATTCTGACACTGGGTTTGACTTTGTCTGAGCAGCAGAGGAAAGTTTTATTGATGCAGCCCCTGAGACTCTGATCTCTAAAGCCGTAGATGAGCGGGCTGAGAAAGCGTGGAGTAAGGATGAAACAGAAATAGTTAAAAAAGGCAATGTCCTCTGGCAGGAAGTTGGCATGCAGCACTATGAGAGTTTCAGTAATGGGGTGAGTGAAAGCCAACACACATAGCAGCAGCTGAAAGCCGTGTAGCAGCACAGTGTGCATGGCTTTGTTCACAGACACTTTATCTTGTCTCATTTTCCTGCTTTCCAGCAGGATTCTCATGTATGTAAAGACTATGACAACAGTTACTACTGCAAAGAAGAGAATATTTACAACAGCTAGGAACATTTCCGGGATTGGAGATGAGTTGACGATGGTAGGTTTGCAAAGCACAGGGGTAGAGAGGATATCCACAGCAGGATCTCTTTTCCCAATTGAGTAGTAAATCACAGGGAAGATGCAGCTGATGAGCCACAGGGACAGAATAATGATCCAGATACGGTGTGAGTGCCAGGCGGCCGGGCGCTGCAGGGGATAGAAGATGGCAACATAACGCTCCAGTGACATTGTGGCCAGAATTAATGGTGTGTTATGGAAGGTGGCAGTGGAAACAAACAACAGAGGAACACAGTAGACAATGGCAAATTTTACTCTGCCCATGACAAAAAGAAAGAGCAGCACAGAGAACAAAAGTTGGACAGTGTCATTGATCAGCATGTTGGCAAACAGGATGTAACGTGATGTGTCCAGGAACTGCCTGTGAGATGCAAAGATGTGCAGCATGACAATAATGCAGCAGAAGAAGAGGCAGAAAGTGGGGACCACCACACACACTTTGATGATCACAGACAGGCTTCTGCTGGAAGTTGCATCGCCTGGATATTCAGTCAGATTCTGCATTTTGCAGCTATGCACTGAAGCAAACCTGTGAAAGATACAATGAGTGAAAAGTCCATACACACACTAACACACATCCTCAAAATGCTTAATAACTGAGAGAAAAACACAACACACATAGCCTATACTATTTTGTATTTCCTCATCTACCCTTTAAAGCAGACTATTTGCACTGTGGCTGAATACAAATCCAACATTCAGAATAAAAGAGTAACAGTTACCTAAAATGTCTCCATCAGTCTTCATCTGTTCTTCTTATCAGTGAACAAAATCTGTGGGATGATCTCTCCCTTATCTTAAGTGTTCGGCCCAGTTCAGATCTGTTCTGACTTGCCCGATTCCTCCAGAGATACATTACTTACATGACATCATCATACTGCATGATGTTTCTCATTACTAGATATTTCAGTGGGGAGATGAGCTAGATACATTATATAATTATATGTGTAACACACCTGTTAAGCAGACAACCAGCTCTCAATGTGAGGCAACAAAATAACCTGTTTTGATCGAAATGGCTGAGACAAAAATCAACTAATAACAAAGTTTATATGACAACAGTAACAATAATTACAAGTCAGTCAATCAATCAATAGTTAGTTGTGATGTGTTTTGAGGACAGTGGACGGTAAGTCACCTTGTCGTATCTCAAATACGCAACAGAACCTCTCTCGAGCTGCCGTCACTGCTGGAAGTAGTTCTTTCCTTCTTTGTCAGAGAGCTTCAGGGAAGTCCTCATTCATAAAGTTGCCTGAACCCTGAGTTTTTCGCTTTATCCAGAACAGCAAGTTTGTCCTTTAATCTTTACTCTAACTATGAATTGACAGATCATCAGTCCTCTTGTTTGAAGAATAAACTATGATCTGTTCACAGGTTTTGAAGCTTTTTTTCCTGTTGTTCAAGCAAGTTTCTATGGAAATCATTGTGCTGGTCTAACAGTTCACGTACTTGAGTCATGGTGACATGTTCCACAGTGTGGTTGTTGGAGACTTTGGGTGGCATAGTTTAGGCTAGGGCTGGACGATTAATCGAGTTTTAATTTAGGCTTCTCACGATCCTAAAAACATTATAATCGAAGAAAAACGATAATGCGCCACATGGTGCAGCGTGTATGTGTACTGAACAACAAATATAAACGCAACACTTTTGTTTTTGCTCCCATTTTTCATGAGCTGAACTCAAAGATCTAAAACTTTTTCTATGTACACAAAAGACCATTTCTCACAATACTGTTCACAAATCTCTAAAATCTGTGTTAGTGAGCACTTCTCCTTTGCCGAGATAATCCATCCCACCTCACAGGTGTGGCATATCAAGATGCTGATTAGACAGCATGATTATTGCACAGGTGTGCCTTAGGCTGGCCACAATAAAAGGCCACTCTGAAATGTGCAGTTTTGCTTTACTGGGGGGGGGTCAGAAAACCAGTCAGTATCTGGTGTGACCACCATTTGCCTCACGCAGTGCAGCACATCTCCTTCACATAGAGTTGATCAGGTTGTTGATTGTGGCCTGTGGAATGTTGGTCCACTCCTCTTCAATGGCTGTGTGAAGTTGCTGGATATTGGCAGGAACTGGAACATGCTGTTGTATATGCCGATCCAGAGCATCCCAAACATGCTCAATGGGTGACATGTGCGGTGAGTATGCTGGCCATGCAAGAACTGGGATGTTTTCAGCTTCCAGGAATTGTGCACAGATCCTTGCAACATGGGGCCGGGCATTATCATGCTGCAACATGAGGTGGTGGTCGTGGATGAATGGCACAACAATGGGCCTCAGGATCTCGTCACGGTATCTCTGTGCTTTCAAAATGCCATCAATAAAATGCAGCTGTGTTTGTTGTCCATAACATACGCCTGCCCATACCATAACCCCACCACCAGCATGGGCCACTCGATCCACAACGTTGACATCAGCAAACCGCTCACCCACACGACGCCACACGCGCTGTCTGCCATCTGCCCTGAACAGTGAAAACCGGGATTCATCTGTGAGGAGAACACCTCTCCAACGTGCTAGACGCCATCGAATGTGAGCATTTGCCAACTCAAGTCGACGACAAACTGCAGTCAGGTCGAGACCCCGATGAGGACGACGAGTGTGCAGATGAGCCTCCCTGAGATGGTTTCTGACAGCTTGTGCAGAAATTCTTTGGTTATGCAAACCGATTGTTGCAGCAGCTGTCCGGGTGGCTGATCTCAGACGATCTTGGAGGTGAACATGCCGGATGTGGAGGTCCTGGGCTGGTGTAGTTACACGTGATCTGCGGTTGTGAGGCCAGTTGGATGTACTGCCAAATAGTCTGAAACGCTTTTGGAGACAGCTCATGGCAGAGAAATGAACATCTATTTCACGGGCAACAGCTCTGGTGGACATTCCTGCAGTCAGCATGCCAATTGCACGCTCCCTCAAAACTTGTGACATTTGTGGCATTGTGCTGTGTGATAAAACTGCACATTTCAGAGTGGCCTTTTATTGTGGCCAGCCTAAGGCACACCTGTGCAAAAATCATGCTGTCTAATCAGCATCTTGATATGCCACACCTGTGAGGTGGGATGGATTATCTCGGCAAAGGAGAAGTGCTCACTAACACACATTTAGAAAGATTTGAAGGAAATGGTCTTTTGTGCATATAGAAAAAGTTTTAGAACTTTGAGTTCAGTTCGAGAAAAGTGGGAGCAAAAACAGAAGTGTTGTGTTTATATTTTTGTTCAGTGTAAGTTCCTGTGCTGGAAAAGCACCATGAATGCACCTGTGTTGCGTGCAGCAGCAGCAGCAGCAAGCGTGTGAGGATCAATAATATGTGGAGCAAGCGATTGAGAACATGGCAGAAAGGCAGCCTTTGGTTGAGAAGAACAACTTCAGTCATCTGGAAACATTTTGGCTTCAAGTTGATGGACGTCGAGCAAAAAGAAATTGTTTGCAAAGTTTGTCACACTGTGGTGTCTGCCCCCCAAGGCAACACAGCCAACTTATAATCGTGTTTATTAATCGTGATTTAAATATCAGTCAAAATAGTGATGACTATTTTTGCCATAATCGTCCAGCCCTAGTTTAGGCCCAAAGGTCAGCAGAAGAAAGTCATAAACCTCCACAAGATGGTAATAATGTCCTCAGTTTTGCTGCAGAGAGTTGGTAAGACTCTTCTTAATTCGCTCGGCATTAGAACTTATGCATTTAAAGGAGCTATATGTAAGAAATCTAAAGCAAATAGTCGTAAAATCATCCTAATATGTCACAGAGACTAAGGAATAATGTTCATATAGCAAGCAGCGTTAGCAGTGTCCCGGTACATAGCATTAGCAGCCGGCTCCTCCTCAGTTGTATCCTGGCAGCAGCGTTAGCAGCAGAGAAGCCAGACTTGCTCGAACGGTCCGCTGGAACCGAAGATCAAGGACGTGGCGATGCCACCCTGCCATGGCAGCCGCCTGTGGGCAAACAAATCAGTCTCCACCGTGCCTCTGCACAGCAACCTCTAATCTGTAGGGGAGGGGTGGCAGACACGACTCGCGGCAGTATTTTGAATTTGAGTGCAGTAACCGTTTTGGCCACATTCTTACATACAGCGCCTTTAAGGCAGGATTGCCAGCCACATCTTCAGAGTAGCACAGCAGCAGCCATCATGGACGCAGCAGACCAACAGCCTTGTCTCCCTGAGACTGTTTTGTGTCTTTTTGTAGTTGTTTAGGTCTCTGAGATAATTTTGTGTCTTTTTTTGTCATCTTTTTTGTGTCGCTTTTTAGTCATGATGCCTTTCTGTGGTTGTTTTACCCATTTTGTAGATATTTCATGTCTCTCACGTTTCATTCATTTAACTTATTTTATTGCTTAAAGTGGATGATTAGGGTAAATCATTTGCTCACTGACAAAAAAAGAAAAAAAGTTTAATGCATTACTGAGTTTATTAGTGCGACACCTGCAGGTGGATTTTCTGTACAACAACCAAACTGCCATTTTAAAGCTGCACAGTCAAGACATGTTAGCATTAGAGTGACTTCATTGGTGTGGTGAATCTCACAAAAAAAAAGACAGAGCAACCTGTAACTATTGCTGTACAGGATATATATTATTATAATGTGTTCAACAGGGGTCGGGGACTGGCTTCCAGGTTTTATGTGGCCTGTGAGACCAGGCAAAATGGTGAGGGTCACAACACCTACAGTTATGTGTCATTGCTGACATGCATCATGGTCACTGTCAAGAGTAAAGAAAAGTAGATTTGGAATGCCGTCCTTTGGATTGGACAAACAACTTTTTGGGGGAGCCGGAGTAAAAGACAAGCCAAAGTGCCAAGTTTGTGGAGACGTGCTCCACTTGGACACATTTTGACCAGATCTAGCATCAGTCATGATGACTTGAAGTTGATGCATTCATACAACAGTTATATGTGCAGGAATATAACAAATATCAATATACCAATCTGCAAAAATCTGCAAGACATTTTGTAGTTTTAGGCTTTTAAACATCTGTATTATAGTCTAACCACAGTGGTTTACAGAAGTCCACAAGCATTAACTTGCCAGCAACCCAGTCACACAGTTAATAATAAATCCAGCGTGATGAGCACTGTGTGCTTATTGAGAGAATGAGAGGTTGAATCCCAGCAGAAGCTGCCAGACTTATGGAAGACACCTTAAATTCACCCATGTAATTGAGTAATATTTGTTGAAGCTGCTGGAACAGGAATACGGTCACTGTCTGGTTTATGTTTAACAGCAATCTGTTGATCTTGTCTCAAAAAATGGAGCCAATTTATCTGAAGATGAAAAAGGTTGTGACTGCTTTTTACAGGTAATTGTATTTCTTGAAATTAGAACAATGTAACATGGTTGATCACTTTATTTATGAATTAAGACAATGATTTCTTTTAACAGGGTTTCTGCAGCGTGGAGCAGAATTTAACGCTTACCGCACTAAATAAAATGTTTTACCTGTTTCATCATCATCAAATCTTTCCAGCTATTACCAACATTATATAACAATAATTTCTACATTATAAATAAAATCAACAGCATAATCAGCATAAAATGGATGAATAGATGAATGAATTAAAATTATTCATGAAATTTAAGTTAATTTAAGTAATCAACACTTGTCCATTATTAGATGCAGAGCATAGCTTCTGTAGCCAGCAGGTGTGACAGAGTTTGCTGCAGGCCTGATGGTGCTGACTGAAACTCCACAAAACCAGGACTGAACATCTTCCTCTGTATGCAATATACTGTCAGAATTATCCCACTTTCCCACTTTCTTCAACTACATAACAGAACTAGCATTACTGACTGCAGCAGGCTAAGAGGAAGTATTGTTGATTGCCACATTTTTAAATTGAATTCAAGACTTTTAAAAGATTTTTAAGGGGGGAACTGTATTCAGCACTTCAAATGACTTTTCAAGACCTGCAGAAACCTGTTAAACATCACAAATATCTCTTTTTGCATTTGTGCTTTAGGCGTGAGCGCTCTGTCAAAACCACATCAGCCAGTTAAGAAGCAAACAAGTTGTCTTGCAGCTTGATGCTGACACTGGGTTTGACTTTGTCTGAGCAGCAGAGGAAAGTTTTCCTGATGCAGCCCCTGAGACTCTGATCTCTAAAGCCGTAGATGAGCGGGCTGAGAAAGCGTGGAGTAAGGATGAAACAGAAATAGTTAAAAAAGGCAATGTCCTCTGGCAGCCAGTTGGCATGCAGCACTATGAGAGTTTCAGTGATCGGGTAAGTGAAGGCCAACACGCATAGCAGCAGCTGAAAGCCGTGTAGCAGCACAGTGTGCATGGCTTTGTTCACAGACACTTTATCTTGTCTCATTTTCCTGCTTTCCAGCAGGATTCTCACATATGTAAAGACTATGACAACAGTTACTACTGCAAAGAAGAGAATATTTTCAGCAGCACGGAACATATCCTGGATTGGAGATGAGTTGACAATGCTAGATGTGCAAAGCACAGGGGTAGAGAGGATATCCACAGCAGGATCTCTTTTCCCAATTGAGCAGTGAATCACAGAGAAGATGCAGCTGATGAGCCACAGGGACAGAATAATGATCCAGATACGGTCTGAGTGCCAGGCGGCCGGGCGCTGCAGGGGATAGAAGATGGCAACATAATGCTCCAGTGACATCGTGGCCAGAATTAACGGTGTGTTCTGGAAGGTGGCACTTGTAACAAACAACAGAGGAACACATAGGATAAAAGCAAATTTTACTCTGCCCATGACAAAAAGAAAGAGCAGCACAGAGAACAAGAGATGGAGAGTGTCATTGATCAGCATGTTGGCAAACAGGATGTAACGTGATGTGTCCAGGAACTGCCTGTGAGATGCAAAGATGTGCAGCATGACAATAATGCAGCAGAAGAAGAGGCAGAAAGTGGGGACCACCACACACACTTTGATGATCACAGACAGGCTTCTGCTGGAAGTTGCATCGCCTGGATATTCAGTCAGATTCTGCATTTTGCAGCTATGCACTGAAGCAAACCTGTGAAAGATACAATGAGTGAAAAGTCCATACACACACTAATACACATCCTCAAAATGCTTAATAACTGAGAGAAAAACAACACACATAGCCTATACTATTCTGTATTTCCTCATCTACCCTTTAAAGCAGACTATTTGCACTGTGGCTGAATACAAATCCAACATTCAGAATAAAAGAGTAACAGTTACCTAAAAATGTCTCCATCAGTCTTCATCTGTTCTTCTTATCAATGAACAAAATCTGTGGGATGATCTCTCCCTTATCGTAAGTGTTCGGCCCAGTTCAGATCTGTTTGACTTGCCCGATTCCTCCAGAGATACATTACTTACATGACATCATCATACTGCCTGATGTTTCTCATTACTAGATATTTCAGTGGGGAGATGAGCTAAATACATTATATAATTATATGTGTAACACACCTTTTAAGCAGACAACCAGCTCTCAATGTGAGGCATCAAAATAACCTGTTTTGATCGAAATGGCTGAGACAAAAATCAACTGTTAACAAAGTTTATATGACAACAGTAACAATAATTACAAGTCATTTAAAGTAGAAAAATATGAGTGAGTAATGTGTGTGAGTGTGTGCAGGTCTTTATGAGAAGGGAACTGGTTTATAAACTCAGACCTCAACAGTAGCTTTGATAGGCTACATGTCACTATATTAGGAAGGATAGCAACAAACAAATCATTAAACTGGGATTCATTACAAAAACTAGAGAGAATGGAGACATCAAAATATAAATAAAATGTAGGTCTGGGTCAACATCAAAATTCTATGAGTGAGTTGGAGGATCATAGGACCTGGCCTTCAGGATTAGATTTGTTGGGTGTGGTTAAGTAATCCACGAAGTGTATAGATGCCTAATGGTGGAGACCAATAAGCCAAAGTCTGAGTGCTGGCGTTCATTTGTTGGGATGTGTTTTGAGGACAGTGGATGGACAGTCACCTTGTCGTGTCTCAAATACGCAACAGAACCTCTCTCTCTCTTGAGCTGCCGTCAAGTAGTTCTTTTCCTCTTTGCCTGAGAGCTTCAGGGAAGTCCTCATTCATAAAGTTGCCTGAGCCCTTTAAGTTTTTCGCTTTATCCAGAGCAGCAAGTTTGTCCTTTAATCTTTAATCTAACAATGATTTGACAGATCATCAATCCTCTTGTTTGAAGAATAAATTATGATCTGTTCACAGGGTTTGAAGCTTTTTTTTCCTGTTGCTCAAGCAAGTTTCTATGGAAATCATTGTGCTGGTCTAACAGTTCACGTACTTCAGTCATGGTGACATGTTCCACAGTGTGGTTGTTGGAGACTTTGGGTGGCATAGTTTAGGACCAAAGTTCAGCAGAAGAAAGTCAGAAACCTCCACAAGATGATAATAATGTCCTCAGTTTTGCTGCAGAGAGTTAGTAAGACTCTTCTTCATTCACTCGGCATTAGAACTTCTGAGTTTTGGGCAGGATTGCTCAGGTTATAGGTCTGTAGATCTTTTGCATCTTTTTGTGGCCATTTCTAATCTCTTCCTGGTCTGTATGTGTTAATTTGAGTGACATTTTCAGTCCATTCAGTAATCCATCCATGAAACTGATTAACCCATGCAGGCAAACCCCTTTTTAACTCTTGGCTAACATTTTATAATCCCATATTCTTGTAAAATTATACAGTTCTTATTTGGCCCCCCAGCCTCAAGGTGACTGTTCATGCTGACGACCAGCTTTCTCTCCATTTATTCCACATTAATAACCTCAGTTGGCACAGTGTTCACCATTACAGGATGCCAGTTTCCAACCTTTTTATTGTGTATGCCACATGAATAACTGCCAGACCATAATGCTGACAATACATGACACGAGTAATGAGAAATAAGTAACCTACTATGTCACTGTATAGCAGGTTTTGCAGTGAATTCTACTCATACACTAATGTCAGTCAGTGGCACAAGCGAGTTTGATGTAAGTAAGTACATTTAATCAAGCACTGTAAAGTACAATTCTATATGAAAAACATGCAGCTTATTTTCACTCTTTGCTTCTACTCTGTAACATTTACCTAATGTCTATTTAATTAGCAGATTCACATTTTACACACATCTGATGAGGTTATAATACATTTATTTATTTATTTATTTCCTGATTTAACATGCCCAAAACATATAAAGCAGCTAAAAGTTAGTTCCAACCATCACCATGGATTCGACAACATTTAAATTCTGCTTACACAGTATCACAGAAATATTAATATATGAATATGTTATGTATGAATGAATCAGATAACGTAAATGATAGTTTAATTTCCTTATAATGACACTTTCATTCATGTAACGTTGGACCACAGGATGTACACGGTAGTATCCATGGATCAGGGTTGGCCCTAGACTTATAGGGGGCCCTGAGTGTTGCCACTTCACATGTCACTGAACCATACTGTGTATTGTAATAATTATCTTAAGCACACGTAATGTACAGACAAGCATGTAAAGACTAAAGTTGGACCTATTAGCAGCAACACTATCTTAAAATCGACGACAGTAAATGCAGGATTTGTCTTTTGCCCCCTAACACAATAAATAGTTCCTCCCAGGGCGAGAGATGGGATTTACGGCTCTTTGAGGGGAGCCAGATCTTGGTGAGCCGTTCTTTTCAAAGAGCCGTTCAAAAAACTGGCTCATTTGACTTTTTTTTTTTTATATTTATTTAGATTTAAGAAGCCAGCCTGGTGGTAACTCATTTTATCTTGGAAATAATCACTGGGAGGTATGATGGGGTGAGATTTGGAACAAAATAATACAAAATTAGATATCTCACCAATATCTGAGTTTGAATTATTCTGAAATATTGATTATAACCTCATTTGACATGTGTGGACTAGATTTTAAAGTCTGATCTGGATTCATTGTAACTATTCCACAAGGTTGAGCCATATCACTCTGCTTTGACAGTGACATCACTATTTTGGATTTACCCTTTGTACAAATTTTTTGTATGTGTGTAAAGCTACCATGACTTTTTATTCATGCAACACTGTGACCTTAACACTTACAAATAAACATTAAAAAACAAAGCAGGCTACAATGAATTTTGCTCAGGAGAGGAGCACACAGTGATATTTAAAAAAAAAAAAAGAACGGTTCCCATCGTTCATGTTAACGAGCCGTTCAATAGAATCGGTTCGTTCGTGAACATCACAACACTACTCAGGGCCTTTTACTTGATCTGGTTAAAGTCTGATGCAGATTTTAGTGACATGTCCTCAACTGAAAACCTGTGTGGCTGATGTAGAAAGGATATGATACGACCAAAAATATATGATACACAAGGCAACTTTATAGTGTAGACCATGCATTTCTTGCAAATAACTAATAATTTTGTTTGAAGGTTTGGTGCAGTGATCAAATAAGAAAGAAACACAAAAAGGAACACATGTAAATAAGATGTTAATGTGAAACTGTCAAAGAAAACAGCAAAATGTCTAATAACAGCTAAAATATAAACAATTTACTACAAAAATATAAGGAAATAGTCAAGTCTTATTTTAATCAAATTCATTTTTATCTACATTTGATTAACCCAGTTTCTGATTAAACAAGCTGCATTTTGAGCTGTGATTCATGCAAATAAATGATGGAAAATGATTATACCAAGATATAATTTATGCACCACTTTTATTTAATTTATTTGTATTTATTTAAAGTGCATGATTGGGGTTTATCATTTGCTCACTGACAAAGAAAAGGGAAAAAAAGTTGAATGCATTTCTGAGTTTAGAGTTAGTGCGACACCTGCAGGTGGATTTTCTGTACAACAACCAAACTGCCATTTTAAAGCTCCACTATAAAGACAATTTGTCATTGGAGTGAGCAGTGGCGGCTGCTGGTCTTTCAAGCAGGGGAAGCTAATTTTTGGCCTACATCATAAAATGTGTCTGTCATTGGTGTGGTGAATCTCATTAAAAAGGTAAATAAGACAGAGCAAACTGTAAATTAGAGCTGTACAGGGTATATATTATTATAATGTATATGTTCAAGAGGGGTCAGGGACATCTGGCTTATGGGTTGTATGTGACCTGTGAGACTGTTTGATCCAGCCCACCAGGCAATCCCCTCGGGGGGATTAATAAAGTAAATAAACTTAAACTTAAACTTAAAAAAAAAAACACAAGACAGCAATTACCTTTTTTCTGTGATAAAAGAAAATAACATGAAATAGCAGACAAACACATCCTTCTCGGTGGTCCCTTCCACTCTGTGCCTGCACTCTGATTTGTGCATGGAAATATCAGTACGCTAACTTGCAAGAGGGGCATCAAAGATATGGTTTCTTTTGGGATGTATGCTTTTTAAATATCTGTAATAGAGTCTAATCACAGTGGATTAGAGAAAACTTGTCCTGACTTTGTCTGAGCAGCAGAGGAAAGTTTTCCTGATGCAGCCCCTGAGACTCTGATCTCTAAAGCCGTAGATGAGCGGGCTGAGAAAGCGTGGAGTAAGGATGAAACAGAAATAGTTAAAAAAGGCAATGTCCTCTGGCAGCCAGTTGGCATGCAGCACTATGAGAGTTTCAGTGATCGGGTAAGTGAAGGCCAACACGCATAGCAGCAGCTGAAAGCCGTGTAGCAGCACAGTGTGCATGGCTTTGTTCACAGACACTTTATCTTGTCTCATTTTCCTGCTTTCCAGCAGGATTCTCACATATGTAAAGACTATGACAACAGTTACTACTGCAAAGAAGAGAATATTTTCAGCAGCACGGAACATATCCTGGATTGGAGATGAGTTGACAATGCTAGATGTGCAAAGCACAGGGGTAGAGAGTATATCCACAGCAGGGTCAATCTCCCCGATGGAGTAGTGAATCACAGGGAAGATGCAGCTGATGAGCCACAGGGACAGAATAATGATCCAGATACGGTGTGAGTGCCAGGCGGCCGGGCGCTGCAGGGGATAGAAGATGGCAACATAACGCTCCAGGGACATTGTGGCCAGAATTAAAGGTGTGTTCTGGAAGGTGGCACTTGAAACAAACAACAGAGGAACACATAGGATAAAAGCAAATTTTACTCTGCCCATGACAAAAAGAAAGAGCAGCACAGAGAACAAAAGCTGGACAGTGTCATTGATCAGCATGTAGGCAAACAGGATGTAACGTGATGTGTCCAGGAACTGCCTGTGAGATGCAAAGATGTGCAGCATGACAATAATGCAGCAGAAGAAGAGGCAGAAAGTGGGGACCACCACACACACTTTGATGATCACAGACAGGCTTCTGCTGGAAGTTGCATCGCCTGGATATTCAGTCAGATTCTGCATTTTGCAGCTATGCACTGAAGCAAACCTGTGAAAGATACAATGAGTGAAAAGTCCATACACACACTAACACACATCCTCAAAATGCTTAATAACTGAGAGAAAAACAGCACACATAGCCTATACTATTCTGTCTTTCCTCATCTACCCTTTAAAGCAGACTATTTGCACTGTGGCTGAATACAAATCCAACATTCAGAATAAAGAGTTACACTCACGACTCACCTACAGATATCTTCATCAGTCAGAGGAGTTGACCAAGCATTAGATTTCTCCTCTTCTTATCAGTGAACATCCGTGGAATGTTCTTCCTCTTATCTGAAGCGTTCAGCCCAGGTCAGATCTGTTTGACTTGACACAATCCCTCCAGAGATGCATTATTTACATGATGTCGTCATACTGCATGATGTTTCTCATTACTAGATATTTCAGTGGGGAGATGGGATCCTGTTGTGGAGGAACACTAATGAACTAGATTCATCACATAATTATATTTGTAATATACCTGTTAAGCAGGCTACCACTTTGCAATGTCAGAATGTCCCGTTTAGATATATGCAGTTAAAACCAAAACCAAAGCAAACTTATAAACCAGGCAAACCCCATTTTAATTCTGTATTTTTTGGCTAACATCTTGCTATCCAATATTTTTGTAAAATCACACAGTTTATATTGAGCGCCCAGCCTCAAAGTGACTGCTTTTGCTCCTTTCTCTATTTACTCCAAATCAATAACCAAGGTTGACACAATATTTACTGTTAGAGGATGCCGATAGTCCACAATATCGACAATACGTGAGTAATGAGAAATGCGTGCAGCTCAATTGCCATTTGCCAGAGAACAACAGAATTGGCAGGCCCGCCAATGGCGCCCCGTCCTCTTCACAGATGAGAGCAGGTTCACACTGAGCACATGTGAGAGGCTTGAAAGAGTCTGGAGATGCCATGGTGACCGTTATGCTGCCTGTAACATCATCCAGTGTGACTGGTTTGGCGGTGGGTTGGTGATGGTCTTTGGAGGCATATCCTTGGAGGGTCGAGCAGTCCTCCATATCAGAGCCAACAGTACCCTGACTGCACTTAGGTACCGGGATGAAGTCCTCAGAGTGATTTTCAGACCTCACGCTGGTGCAGAGGGACCTGGGTTCCTCCTGGTGCAGGACAATGCCCGGCCTCATGTGGTCAGAGTGTGTGGACATTGATGTCATGAACAGGCCCTCCTATGACCCTGACCTAAATCCAACTGAGCACCAATGGGATGTTATATATTGGTGCATCCAATGCTGCCAAGTCATACTGTCCAGGAGCTTGCTGAAGCCCTGATCCAGGTCCGGGAGAAGATCCCCCAGGACAAAATCCGCCAACTCATCAGAAGCATGCCCAGATGTTGTCAGGAGTGCATGCAGGCATGCTTAGGCCATACACACTACTGAGACACATTATGAGTCACAAGTTAGATTAGCCTGTGATTTCAATTCTGTTGAGAGTGGTGTGTGTCTTCCTCAAGCTCAGGTTGTCTACCAGAGGCCTGGGAGTTTGATGGTTCTACACAGTATCTTAGCTGTTCCTCAGACTGCACTCATCTGGACAGAGACCTCAGACTTACTTGGTAGTGTCAATAGATAAGGGTCAGTCCCTAGACTTTTGGCTACGTAAGAGGAACTCCTGAGCCTGTCCTGCCAGTCCCTATAAGCCAAAATCTCTGGCCTCCAGCAACCAGCCCAAGCCTGTTCTGGAATTGGGGGTCCTGGCTGACACTAAGCTTGTTCTTGCATTGGAGGTCCCTGCTGACATCCTGTGTGTTCCTGAGTTTGGAGTCCAAGCTGACTTCTTCTCTGCTACTGAATCAAGCAAAACCTGCTCCCCTTGTCCAGTCGGCAGCCCTGCCAACCCCACATCCCTGTATCTGGATGACAGCCTGGCCAACATCTGTCCCTGCTGAGCTGCTGCAATCCCCACTTCCTGTTAAGTTGCTGCAGCCTCAAGCTCCAGAGCTGCAGCTAGCCCCTGTTTATCCCTGCCTGGCCACAGCAACCTCCTGCCCCACTTTTCTGTCCATGCAAGTTACAGCATTCCCAAGTCCCTGTCAGTGCCGAGCTCCAGCATTCCCAAGTTCCTGCCTATGCTGGGCCTCATCAATCATTTGTTCCAACAGGGCTGCAGCCACTTCCTGTCCGTGCTGAACTGCAGACACCTCCTGTTCCTTCTCCTGCTGTGCCGCAGCACTCCGAAGTTCCTGTCTGTGTTGTGCTGCAGCAGCCCCCTTTTGTTCCTGCTGAGCTACAGCAATCTCCTGTGTCCTCTGAGTTGAAGCTGACCCCTGATGTTGCTGAGCTGTAACAGTCCTCTGGTTCCCTGGTCTTACTGGACTCCTGACTTGCTGTCCGGTTGCCAGCCTCAAGCTCAGCTGCACTAATGCTGGCTTCCTGCTTGGCTCTCTACGGGTCCAACCTGCAGTTGGGTTATCAGTTGCTGGTTCCTGACCTCAAGTCCCATCTCCAAGTTCAAGTGGGTTTCCATCTTCTCCTTTCAGTGGGTTCCCTTTGCTGAGTGTCCCCTTTCCGAGTTCCAGCGGGGTCCTGTCTACGTCACCACCTGTCTGGTCAGCCTCCAGAGGTGTTCCAACTGCCTGGTCAGTCTGCTGGATGTCCTCCAGATGTGCCCTGCTCATTTAGTCGGCCTCCTGGTTGTCCTCTAGATCAGCTCCACCTGTCTGGTCATCCTCCTGCCACTCCTTCAGCACTGCCCCAGCACCCTGGTCACCTTGCAAGGGTGTTTCTGTCCATTTGCCCTGCCCTCAGGCCATCCCCCTGAGGCTCCCTAGTCCGTCCCTGTTCAGTTCCCAGCCTAACATTCGCCCCTGATTCCCTTTCGCTTGACCCTCTCCACCCACCCAGCTTGACATGAACTGTCATGACTATTTTCCATTGAGGGTCCTCATTTGAACTGAACTGTGACACAAACGATATGACACGATATAAAAAGAGAGGATACACAAGGCAACCATATGGTGAAGGATATGCATTTATTACAAATAACATGTTGTGCAAAGTCTGGTACCATAATCAAACAAGAAAGAAATACAAAAAAAACACAAATAAAATGTTAACATAAAGTTGCCAAAGAAAAGGCCCCAATTTTTTGTAATGTGTAAAATGTAAACATTTTCATTTGGAGCCAAAACAATGAATCAGCAGTTAGTTTGGAGCGCAACTGTTGTGGAAAACTACAGTGAAATAGTTTTGTCTTTTCTTAATCAAATGTATTTTCATTTACGACAGTGATCTTTCATATACAAGGGTTTAAAGTGTGCTTTAAACTTAGTTTGTGATTAACAAGCTGCACATTCAGTTTGAGCTTTGATTTACACAAATAAATTATGGAAATGGATTAAACCATGATATAATTTATACCCACATTCATTTAACTTATTTTATTGCTTAAAGTGGATGATTAGGACAAATCATTTGCTCACTGACAAAAAAACATGAAACACGAAAGGCCTCCGAGTCAGTTATGTACAACTTCAATTTGAGACTGTACCCCTACGTTTACCATACAGTGTGACACTGCCCTCTGTAACTTGTGTTTCCACACCTTTTCCTCTTCCCTTTTGTTGTTGATCTCCATGAAATATATGATTATAATGTGTTCAACAGGGGTCGGGGACTGGCTTCCAGGTTTTATGTGGCCTGTGAGACCAGGCAAAATGGTGAGGGTCACAACACCTACAGTTATGTGTCATTGCTGACATGCATCATGGTCACTGTCAAGAGTAAAGAAAAGTAGATTTGGAATGCCGTCCTTTGGATTGGACAAACAACTTTTTGGGGGAGCCGGAGTAAAAGACAAGCCAGAGTGCCAAGTTTGTGGAGACGTGCTCCACTTGGACACATTTTGACCAGATCTAGCATCAGTCATGATGACTTGAAGTTGATGCATTCATACAACAGTTATATGTGCAGGAATATAACAAATATCAATATACCAATCTGCAAAAATCTGCAAGACATTTTGTAGTTTTAGGCTTTTAAACATCTGTATTATAGTCTAACCACAGTGGTTTACAGAAGGCCACAAGCATTAACTTGCCAGCAACCCAGTCACACAGTTAATAATAAATCCAGCGTGATGAGCACTGTATGCTTATTGAGAGAATGAGAGGTTGAATCCCAGCAGAAGCTGCCAGACTTATGGAAGACACCTTAAATTCACCCATGTAATTGAGTAATATTTGTTGAAGCTGCTGGAACAGGAATACGGTCACTGTCTGGTTTATGTTTAACAGCAATCTGTTGATCTTGTCTCAAAAAATGGAGCCAATTTATCTGAAGATGAAAAAGGTCGTGACTGCTTTTTACAGGTAATTGTATTTCTTGAAATTAGAACAATGTAACATGGTTGATCACTGTATTTATGAATGAAGACAATGATTTTTTTTTTTTTTTTATCAGGGTTTCTGCAGCGTGGAGCAAGTTGAATTTATCACTTACCAAACTAAATAAAATGTTTTACTTGTTTCATCATCATCAAATCTTTCCAGCTATTACCAACATTATATAACAATAATTTCTACATTATAAATAAAATCAACAGCATAATCAGCATAAAATGGATGAATAGATGAATGAATTAAAATTATTCATGAAATTTAAGTTAATTTAAGTAATCAACACTTGTCCATTATTAGATGCAGAGCATAGCTTCTGTAGCCAGCAGGTGTGACAGAGTTTGCTGCAGGCCTGATGGTGCTGACTGAAACTCCACAAAACCAGGACTGAACATCTTCCTCTGTATGCAATATACTGTCAGAATTATCCCACTTTCCCACTTTCTTCAACTACATAACAGAACTAGCATTACTGACTGCAGCAGGCAAGAGGAAGTATTGTTGATTGCCACATTTTTAAATTAAATTCAAGACTTTTAAAAGATTTTTAAGGGGGAACTGTATTCAGCACTTCAAATGACTTTTCAAGACCTGCAGAAACCTGTTAAACATCACAACTATCTCTTTTTGCATTTGTGCATTAGGCGTGAGCGCTCTGTCAAAACCACATCAGCCAGTTAAGAAGCAAACAAGTTGTCTTGCAGCTTGATTCTGACACTGGGTTTGACTTTGTCTGAGCAGCAGAGGAAAGTTTTCCTGATGCAGCCCCTGAGACTCTGATCTCTAAAGCCGTAGATGAGCGGGCTGAGAAAGCGTGGAGTAAGGATGAAACAGAAATAGTTAAAAAAGGCAATGTCCTCTGGCAGCCAGTTGGCATGCAGCACTATGAGAGTTTCAGTAATAGGGTGAGTGAAAGCCAACACACATAGCAGCAGCTGAAAGCCGTGTAGCAGCACAGTGTGCATGGCTTTGTTCACAGACACTTTATCTTGTCTCATTTTCCTGGTTTCCAGCAGGATTCTCACATATGTAAAGACTATGACAACAGCTACTACTGCAAAGAAGAGAATATTTACAACAGCTAGGAACATATCCTGGATTGGAGATGAGTTGACGATGGTAGATTTGCAAAGCACAGGGGTAGAGAGGATATCCACAGCAGGGTCTCTTTTCCCAATTGAGTAGTGAATCACAGGGAAGATACAGCTGATGAGCCACAGGGACAGAATAATGATCCAGATACGGTCTGAGCGCCAGGCGGCCGGGCGCTGCAGGGGATAGAAGATGGCAACATAACGCTCCAGTGACATTGTGGCCAGAATTAATGGTGTGTTATGGAAGGTGGCAGTGGAAACAAACAACAGAGGAACACAGTAGACAATGGCAAATTTTACTCTGCCCATGACAAAAAGAAAGAGCAGCACAGAGAACAAAAGCTGGACAGTGTCATTGATCAGCATGTAGGCAAACAGGATGTAACGTGATGTGTCCAGGAACTGCCTGTGAGATGCAAAGATGTGCAGCATGACAATAATGCAGCAGAAGAAGAGGCAGAAAGTGGGGACCACCACACACACTTTGATGATCACAGACAGGCTTCTGCTGGAAGTTGCATTGCCTGGATATTCAGTCAGATTCTGCATTTTGCAGCTATGCACTGAAGCAAACCTGTGAAAGATACAATGAGTGAAAAGTCCATACACACACTAACACACATCCTCAAAATGCTTAATAACTGAGGGAAAAACAACACACATAGCCTATACTATTCTGTCTTTCTTCAACTACCCTATAAAAAGTTTTTTGTATTGTGACTGAATACAAATCCAACATTCAGAATTAAAGAGTAACACTCACCTAAGAATGTCTTCATCAGTCAGAGGAGTTGACCAAGGTTTACATTTCTCCTCTTCTTATCATAAAACCTCAGTGAACATCTGTGGGATGTCCTTCCTCTTATCTGAAGTGTTCAGCCCAACTCATATCTGTTTGACTCGATATGATCCCTCCAGAGATACGTTATTTACATACTGTCATCATACAGCATGATGTTTCTCATTAAGTAATAATGCAGGGGGGAGATGGGATCCTGTTTCAGTATTTGTGGCGGGATGCTAATGAGCTACGTAGATAAGTTCTATGCATATGAGGCACGCAGCCACTTCACAATGTGATTCATAAGAATAACCTGTTTTGATCAAAGTGGCCATTACAAAATCCAGGTTGGAAAGTATAAATTGTTTAAATGTATTTTACAAGTACGTTACAAACTACGTTGTGGCCGTTGGTGTTGTGATGCACTGCTCCGCTCACATTAAACATAGGCTTATTAATGACGTTACACTGGCAGACAGAGAAGAGGAAGGAGAGCAGCGCAATTGCAAATGTGCCCACTAATGAAAGTAATATTCTTTTTTACATTTGACATTATTAAGTTTGTTTTACCAGTTAGTCATGTTCTACCTTGTGAAAATAATGTGTCACATTGTGCATTAAGCCATTATGGCACAAATCATGGCTACACGACAACTACACATTAAATTAACAATTTATTACAAGGCTGAGAAACTGGTAAAACAAACTTAAACATTTCATCATAAGTTGAACATGTACAACAGGTTGCAGTCAAGTTGCTCTCTGTCCTCTCGTCCGTCTCTTCCGTCATCCCAAATAGTTTGTCCGAGCCTTCCACACAAGGCATGATGGGATGTACTGCTGGATTAATGACCATCCGTTGTACACTACTTTTTACAATACATTGTGGGATATCTTGAATCCACTATAGGGATAATAATTCCCACTATACATTCGGACTGCAGTACAAAATGGCAAAATTACTGTATAGTGGACTATGTAGTGAGTAATGAAGGATTTTAGTACTCATGACACAGATACATGACACAGATACAGGAAACGGTTTATCAGTGGTCTCTGACATCACTCACCAGCGGGGGCATTTATTGGTCCAGTGTGGCGCAGTGCATTCTGGTAGTTGTGGGTTTTCTACTGGTTATTTAAGACCATTAAATTAGTATGTGTGCTTCTCTACTACATAGACAGTCTAGTTTTATTAGAATACATCAATAATATTCAGCCACTAGGATGCAGAAGACCTCCTAAACAGCCTTAACACATTATCACCTCACAGAGGAATGCGAGTATGTTAGCAAATGCTCGGCAGACAGGGACTGACACTATCATCCCACTGAAGTCATGTTGCTGTCCTCCTGAGGAAGGGAAGCTCAATAAAAACTTAGGACAATTACAGGGGCCTAAAAACAGGTAAAACTTTATTAAACCTTCATAATTAAGATTTTTTTTTTTCAAATATAGTAATCAAATTAATGATCTCTTTGTTTGTACTTGTTTTTGGCAGTAAAAGTTAAATATACCCATTGACCAAACATCCATATTGACTGACCACCCCCCTGTATCTGCATGAAATTTGGTTTTCACAAAAGGAAAGCGAGAAAGGAGAGAGAGGAGAGGCAAAAGAAAGTGTGTCAATATGTGACCCAGTGTTTCTTGAAGAAAGGTGGGTAGCCTATAGTCTGTGAGTGGTAGAAATAAACCTGTTAGCTTAATGTCCATGGTGAAATAAGCTAGCGTTAGCCTACATTTCACTCCTTTTTAACCTGCATTTAATCAGTGCAGGTAAATGTTTAGCAAGATATTCATATTAAATCAGTTGTCCCTGCCACTTTTACCAGACTCAACAACAGATGAGTTAGAAGCAGCAGCCCTGTCTCCCCATAACTTCACCCTACCCTGTCCCAATGAAGAAGGTGAGCAACACTGTGTTCATCATTGAGTCTGTGGGAATTTCTCTCTCTCTCTTGCTCTTCTTTACCATTACAAAAAAGTAAACGAAATATTTTTTAACGACAGAAATTAAAACAAATCATTTTTCCGCACAATTATTATTATGAAACAAAGACAGCATACAGCTGTCTGTACTGGATGCTGGACAGCTGGAAACATTAAGTAGCCTAACTCAGCCTGGATTAAAGGTAGTGGCAATGTTCCAGTTAGATGCTTTCATTTAGATTGAACTGTGGCCATTAAATGACATCTATAGATACAGACAAAAATCTGCTGTTGTCATTATTTTGAGATGATGATCTTAATTCATTTTGATTGGAAAGTGAATGTATATTCAAGTTCCTTTTTTAGGTCTTTAATTAATGTTAAGATAATTTTACAATAAAAATTACATTTAGACTGTAAAAGATGGCCTGTAGCACATATTTTATGGCAGCTTGTAATCTTGCATCAAATAGTGAATTGCATACTGTATGCAGACTGTTGCATGTACAACTCAGTAGCAGTGAATATTGTATTGGTAGTATTGAACTACAAGAAGCAAGACAGTTGCAAGCCTTCGAAGTTAGTGGGGCCCAGAATTCCTGGCGGCGCCCCTGCTCATACACCACTGTTCATGAGAAGTGCAAGGAATGTGAGCTTCAGCTTTGTATACAATGTTCATGAGTCAGATACCTGCCTTCAGAAACTACAGTCCAGGTGGGGGTATTGCACCCAGTAGGGTTACTCGGTCATCTTAAAGGGTAACTTTGCCCTCAAATTATGCTGACAGTAAATGTTTGCTCGCACCACCAGCAGTGTGAGAGGCACAAACTGGTCATGGTCAGCCCGTGTTCAGCCTGTCATTCTTGACATAACAGCTGACGTACAACATAGACCTCAAAGTCTAGCCTATTGTGTCATGCCGAGAATATGTGCAAACCAAACGCTCAAATCCAAGACACACACTGACTAATTTTGAGCAGAAAAACATTAAGGCCTCTAGTTCGCAGACTGGGCTAGGCGGAGGCGCAGCGCACCTGCGCTTTGCCAACTTGGTGTGGCCAGGCGGATTTTGCAAGTTTGACACACAGTGCACCCTGGCGCAGCTACTCCTCTTTCCCACCTCTGTCCCTCCTACCTGCGCAAGTCGGAAAGAGGGAGGAGAGAAGGCGTGGAGTGGGTTTTACACATCCAATTCACATCACACCAATCAAATGAGCCCCTCTCCTCGCCTTTTAATGCGCTGAGCGAAGGCGTAATGAGAGTTTACTCAATTCGCCATGGCAGAAGAGAGCAGCAGCGTCAGACGGACAAACTTCTCCCACGAGGAAACTGATGTTTTGGTCCGGAAGGTACCAGTCGATGAAGAGATACATTTATGTGCTGATTGCAGATAGTTGCATTGAATAGTGGTGTTTGTGGGTATTTATTGCATCGTTAATGTGCCTGACATTCTGGAAACCTGCCTGTGAGGTTTTGGTGACGTGCGCCAGTCAGCCAAACTTCGGCTTACACCGGCTGCGCTCCGCCTGCGCTGACAGTAGACCTGGTTTCAACTGGCGAGCTTTTAGCGCACCTTCAGAGAAGCCTTTTGGCACGAAACTGTCACTGCACCAAGCTGGATCTGTCAACACCTCCCCCTGCTGCGCCGCCACACCCATCTCAGCACACATCTGCCAAACTACCAAACTGAGCGCACCTTGGGTTGTGCTGCTCGAAACTAGCTCTGCGTGGGGTTCGCCACCCTGCGCCGTGCCGGGAAACTAGAGGCCTATATGTGTACATTTGGAAAAAATCTGCTGTATTAACATTAACAAGAGCCTATGTAATTTCATATAGATTTCCCCCTAAACAAAAATAATTGTTTCGAGTGCAGTTATTCCAAAACACAGACCAGGCTTTTAATACAATTTACTAAATAGCTGACAGGAATTTAAAACTCCAATCAAATGATCAAAAAAAAGGTGAATGATTAACTTTCTGTCTGACCTCATCAATTTTCCATCACACGTGACAAATGCGGCTTTTTTGGTGGATAACTGCTTAATCTGTCTGCCTCCATATTGAAAACCTCTCAGGTAATACCGGTACAACACATGTGGATACTGTGCAGAAGACTCTTAGCTGGTGAACATCTGTGAAAAAATGAAATGAAAAATGAAAAAAAGTTAAAGCTTTTGGGAACTCCAGGACAGACTGGGCAGTCACACTGGCAGATGCAATTTTTTTTTTTTTTTTTGTTACTGATGCACAGCTGTACACGACTGAGTCTTTTCCAGCTGGCAAAGGGAGCTCTCTCATTGATTGTTGGCACTGTGGTGACCCTGCTGAGTAGACACTTTCAGGCGAGCTGGGTCAGTTGTTCCAGCTGTGTCTTGTCCAATGCAGTTTGTGAGCTGTTGAGCAAAGTGTTTTGGCAGCGTTCCTCAACACTTTTTTTAAACTTGAGCTTGAATTCAGAGTGACTGTGAAAGTTGCTGTGTAGGACTAAGTTTGTGAGGTGCAGATGTCTGCAGGACTACCACAAGAAGTACTGGGCCTATTTAAAGAGCTGTCTGTGGTGTGGAGATTCGCAGTTTAGATTGGTAATGGATTGCTGTACTTGAAGTTCACTGTTGACTCGTAAAGAGATACTTGGTCAATTCTCAACCAGCTTGGTAACAGAAAAATGTGGGTAGTGTGTAAATGAACTGTGGTAAACTTTTCTCCATCTTATCAGCACCCAGATCTCCCTGCTCATCTGTTAGTGGATTTTCACTGGCTCTAGGGCTGTTACTTGAACTACACATTGTACTTCTGCATATTCGTATACCCACCACCATGGACACAAATAGTATCAGTGAGTATACAAGTGGATCCAGAGAGAGACCTGCAAATTTGCACAGTTCCTATCTAAAAAGGGCTAGTAAAACTATGCAGCACTGATCAAATATAAACCATGATTAAAATGTTTTCAGAAAAATATGTTAGCTTACTGTTTAACCGTTACTTGAAATTGTTTGTCAACAGCCGGCCGCCATATTATTTTCTGTGGAAAAACAGCCAGGCTCACACTGCATTACCCACCAACGAGCCAGAGACCTTGTTTGCTGTTCTCTCTGGTCATGTAGCACCAATGTCAAAAGTATCTGCATCTTCTTACTGCGTCAACAGCCCAGTTTTATTAAAAGACCATTATACTTCTTTAAGAAAGATACACAAATACTTCTTCCACTACTGACTGTGTCACAAAACTTCAAGATAGTCTGTTAGTTAGATCTAAGCCACATTCAAAGTCTATCATTGTGATACTGGAAATAATAAAGTCTGTACTAGGTTATAAGGTACACCTGAGTATCTGAGTCTGTTGTCTTGTAGTGCTTCTAATGGCCTTACTGCATGTGAATGAAAACAACCAATCAGAGCCGAGGAGTCTCTAATGTCTAATGCAGCTCTCAATCACTGCTTGTGAACTGCATTCAAACTGTCAAACTAGGCAGCGCTGGTCAAATATGAATCAAGATTCTGTTACTGCGTTGCCTATTTCTCACCTCAAATATTTAGAAACACACTTGAGTGAACTGTTTAGTTGTAAAATAAGAAAGATGGTGTGGCTTGTGGGCAGTGTTTGGCGTGTTGCTTAACTGTATCCAACATGGCAGTCTGGTCACAAACCTTCTCATCTTATAGCTAAACAGTGCACTTCTGAAAACATCTGAGGCAAGAAACAGGCAATGCAGTAAGAGAATCTTGATTCATACTTGAACAGCACTGCCTAGTTTGACAGTTTGACCTCAGTTCAAGAGCAGCGATTGACATGACAGACAGCTGTGTTGGTGACTCCTCAGCTCTGATTGGTTGTGTTTGGTGCGTCACAGTCAATTCTAGCGAATGCCAATAGAGGCAATAGGAGGAGGAGGAGGAGGAGGAGGAGGAGATGGGACATGATTTTTTTTCCCCACACACAATCTGTCTCATGTAATACTTTGTGGATGTAGTGACAGTTTCAGCAAATTGACAAGAAGTTATTTTCATAGGTTAACGACTGTAGCTTTAAGTGCAAGATAAAGTGTACACACTAAACGTGGGACTGTCAGTTGCACAATGGGGCTAATTGTTAATGTCAGGGTTATGGGGCGTTGCACTTGAGATGGCTGTTAAAGTTGGTGGAACATGTGTAACCAGAGAGAATGGGGTGAACCTTGTTGACAGTTGATGCAAAGATCAGTACTGTACATTTCAGGACTGTGTGTTTGCACATGTCAACTGGATGTTTCTTAACCTGGCATTATGCTTATTGTACGAGTACTACTACGAGAACCATGGGAATATGCTAAATATAAACTGCAATTGTACATTTGGGCCCAGTATTTGAAGCTTTGAATCTCAGAATGAACTTGAATCACATTTTACAGAATGTATCATATAGTAGCCCTGTCTCCACGAAATTACATTTATATACAACTAATCTGAAACAGCAAATACATTTTCAGGGAAATGTAATGCCGAACAAATTACTTATTCCATTTGTCAGTAACAATGTCATCTGTTGATTCCAGGTATGTACATGCTGTACGTGTAAGGCTTGGATGTTTGTGAACCTCAGTGAAAAAGGTACACAAACACCTTCAAAACACAGAGCTGACGTGAAACCTGACAGGGTTACACTGCAATTTCTAATTTTGGAATTGTCCCAGTGTCACTCTTAAGCACTAAGGTCAGTCATCACAGTAGATTTACTAACTTTGAGATGCAACTTCAGTATTGTTTTCAAAAAGATGATGAAACCTGATGAAACCTGAAGAGACGTACACGAGCTGCACTGAAGTGAGACACTGTGTGATATCACCAGAGCACGGTTAGAGCAGGGCATTTTTCGCATGCCCCGCTTAGTGATTAACAGACTGGTTTATTATTAACGTAAAGCACCTCAGTCTAATTGTGCAACCTGAAGTTTTCGTGTTTTTGGCAAACAACTTGGCTCTGTTGAGAGCAGCTCATGGGGGCTCGTCACCTGTTGACGCAAGTTCTGCGTCATTAGTCAGGACTGCAGGGGATTGGACCACGATCTGGGTCTAAAGCAAACTTTCTGCCTCTAATCCTCAGCGGATACCACTTCAGTAGATAACGTATTTGCGGGCTATCAGACAGAATGAATACTATTGCCAAACTTCTGGCAACAGCAGTTTTAGTAAAATATTAAACGACATGACAAATGTGACTATGCAGTTTTCACTAAAGCTGAGAAGAGTGGCGTACTAAAGGTGCAATTTAAGTTCTGAGTATAATAAAACTCTGATGTTCTGACTTAAAGGCCATCTGAAGGTAAAATGTTTGTTGTGTTTGGTAGAAATTGCCAAAAAATAAAGCCTCATGTGTCTTAATGATGTTTATGAGAATTTTAATTCTAAATTTAAAGATCACCCTTCAAAATTACTCAGCAGGTGTTTTATGTGTTCTGATACAAAACATGCAAAAAGGGTACATAGCAAAACAGTTCCTATCTTTTTTACAGAGGAGTTTGCATGTTGTCCCATGTCCTCTGGGTGCTTTGGTTTCTTCCCATTGTCCAAAGACATGCAGATTTGGTGTCACTAAGCCACTTGTAAGTGTGATTGCAACTTTAGTTTAACAAGATCAAGGTCACAGTGTGTGAACTGTAAGTATTTATTGGTAAAACAGTTGTCCTTTTAGTACGTGTAACATATTAATTTGTGACAGGCTTATTTGCCACACAGATTAGGGATGTCCCGATCCAGCTTATTCACTTCCAATCCGACACCAATATTATAGCCTTAAGTTTTGGCTGATACTGATACCAATCCGATCCAAGCGCGTATTATACATACTTATTTTGTTGTCAGTCACGTTAGAAAAGGTTTGATCAAGCGATATTACTCTAACAAGAGCAACTACTTTATCAGGTTAGTTAGAATGATCCACAACAGTTGGTATGAGAAACTGACCTGTTTATTGTTAACAGGGTTAAATAAACAAACTTTAAACTTGAACATTAACATTAAATAAAAAAAATATAGCTGGTTTGCTTTGGCTGCTTTGGAACACAAGAAATCTTTAAGAAATCTTTAAAATGTCTAACATTGAAATTAAAATAGCAGCAAGACTCCACACACTTGTGCTTTGGCCCCCTAATAAATAAAAAATAGATTAACACCACAAGACATTGTTGACATAACAAATAATGCAGCCTTTCCTTTTCAGTTATTTCTGTAGTGTCAGTGCCAGCCTGGTGCTGCTGTTTCCTGTGTGTCTGCATGCTGGCCTGGTGGATTGACAGTAAGTGCTGGACTGGATCACTGGAATAGACTGCTTGAATGAAGTTTTTGGATCGGCATTTTTCCACTTCGATCTGATGCCGATGCACGTTTTTTGCTAATATCGGCGGCCGATACCGATCCGAATATCAGATAGGCATCCCTAACACAGATCTATAATATACTGCATTTAGAGAGCAAAGACCTGTTAAATCCAGTCAGGTAAAATACAAAAATGCAAGACTACAAATAAGGTGTTTAGTTTCAGCTGTAGTTTAAGTTGTTCATACCTCAGGGTTAATGGTTTGTTGACATTGTATTCATCATAGCAGTAAAATCACAGTAGTGTAGCTAGTACTCAAGTTGTAAAAAAAAATAAGGGGGCATGGTGGATTTTGTCGCATGGGGACATAATTTGTGCTGATGACAGCACAGAGGGTCTGCCATAGCACCGCTGCTCTGACATAGTTAGGGTCAAATGCACAAGACAAGTGCAAAATCATTTCTTCTTCTTCTACTTGGGTCAACCGATGATACTAATAATATTTAAAGTCAATTTTGCTTTTAGAATATTGAATTATAGTGTATTTCTCAAATAAACAGTGAGTCGCATATGATGAAAACTGGTATCCAAGGGTTAATTTTTAATTGTGATTAATTAAATCATATAAATTAAACAAGAACCCCTTCATGAAAAAAATGAAATAGAAATTGGGAAAAATGTTGATCTTTATTGATACAAATACAAATATTGTAGGTTAGAATTCTCAACTTCAGGGCATGGAGAGCAAATTGAAACTTAAAAAAAAAAAAATTAAAAATACAAATAATACAAAATACATAGGACCAATTCTATGGCTGCCTACCCCACTCTCCCCTATCTCATAAAAGTTTCCAGAGATTTTCATAGTCATGCTTTTTGTTCTCAATATTTCCTGCCCTTGCTTGCTGGCCATAGTTATCCTCTATGTGAAGAAAACAAGCTCATTATGGTTTTATTAGAATGACTGAGCAGAAATCTTATGCAAGCACATGACATTACTCTTCCAGTTGATTTTTAAGAAAACTACATACTTTCTTGAAAATGCCCAACATTCAAGTGTGGATTTAAAAAACAAAAACACTGAAGATAAAATTGTTTTGGGGCTGAAAATAATTTCTCACCTTCCTTTTAATATCACAGCTTAACCCTTTGGGCCCTAGGCCTTTTTGGGGTATTTTTCCTGCCTTTACTTTTAAGCTCATATCACAGTCATTATAAAGGCTACATCCACATGCTATATCTATCTTGGTTTTTTTTTTTTTCAGGACAATCTGGGCTACCCAGATTTGCCATCACCACACGTCCTTCCATGTGCCTGTACTTTATATTAATTTTTATATCAATGAGAAAAATAAAATAAAATCTGTGTTACTAAGTTCTCACATTTTTACATGTATCTCAGCATAGCAAGTTGGAAGTTGACATATTCTGCCATATATGAAGAGGGAGACTCTCTGGAATCTGGCAGTTGTCCAAAACATGTGGTTTGTGCCAGTATTTTTTCATTTTTGCAAGAAATTTCATTGACTCATTCACAAGTCAAAAATGTGTTTTATTTGAGGGAAACGTGCAATATTTACATCTAAGGTAACAGAAAAATAGTAATAATATTATTCCTCACTATATGAAGTGACTGATGACAAGATCTGTATCATGGATTGTAAAGAAATTTGTCAGGTTTTTATTTTGTCCTTAATTTATCTGTATTTTAAGCGTGCTGGGATGACAGCACAATGACGTGTGTGGTATCGTTGGAAATCTCTGGTCCTGTGCTTTCATGTGTTATGCGTGACCATACTGTGCGACCCTGCATTTGTGTGTAATCCATCCAAGAGTAATGTGCGTGCAAAGCTGTATGAAAGCTTTGTTATACATCATTTTAGTGTAACTTCATCATGTTTTTTGCTGTGAAAACATTGGACGACCGACAAGTGCTTGGTCTTGTCAGAAAGCTGCGGTCCTGTGTTTCACGTGATATGGCTTCTCGCTACGGTGCAAGGTTGTAGAGAAAATCCATAGAGAAGAATAAGTGTGAATTTGGACGCATTATGCGTCGTTCGGTCGCCCTCTATAGGGCACAGGCATAACATCCACGGCGCAGCTCGCAGAGATACTATATAAAAATATCTTTGCATGCGTGCCCTCGCCCACAGTATTTTACTGATATGCGTAAAACCAAAGGTAAAACTAAATGTTGAAATAGCAGTAATACCACATTCATTCAAAAAATAACACAAGGGATGGAAAGGGGGGATGGCAGTTCAAGGGGGATGCCACCCCCCCTCAACTCGAGTACTGAGTGTAGCCTAATATTAAAGCCTCAGTGTGTAAAAATGGTGAGTAACAGTGACATCAGCAGTCAAATCTAGATTGCAGGGCTCACTCGCGCTCACTTGCTCACCCCTCCCTCGGGTAAGTGACGGTGGCCTCGCAGGACAAAAAGCCTTGCACTGACAGAGATGGCATCATCCACGAGTTTTTCAAGTTTTTCAGGAGTAGGCCTATCTAGCGATGAGGTGAATATTTATTTAGGAATCTAAACCATGTTATGATATTGTAGCGACCCTGCAGTAAATGTTCTGTTATAATGTCAATGTTCTGTGAGTTAATGGCATGTTTGGGATTGAATGAGTATAGGTAGGAGGGCGGGGGGGCGAGTGTGACGGGGATGAGAGCTGTGTGAGTGCGCGTGCTGGTGTGTGTATGAGCGAGCTGGAGGAGAGAGCAGGAGTTATGCTAAGTTCTTGTTTGTTGCTTGTTTTGGCGTAGTTACAGCCAACAGTAACCTGTACTGTTCAGTAATAAACAGTGGTTTGCTTTCCACACGTCCTGGCAGACGCTACAATATGTTATAACTTACCAGTGAGATACAGGTTATCTGTGAGATGTAACGTTATTTTAGGAGTGTTTTATCTCTAATTGTTTTGGTGACAAGAGCAAACATTAGCACAGTAATGCTAAAATAACATGTTTTATGTGATAGTCACGGCACAGTGTGGGAAATATAGGTTGGTACGATTATAATTTATGCGTCTCCAGAGTGTTCTTCCACAGCAGTCTTTTCCACCTGGAATAAGCAACACCGATATTCACTCGCGTTTTGTCCCGTCCTCACTTGTCTGATCTTTTTCTTTTATTTTGTGGTCCTCTATTTAAAGTGCGACAGAATCATAAAAGTACAAAGCAGGTTCACGCAGAAGCGCCGCGGATTGAGCTTCACCTTCTTTGTCTCTAGTGACGGCAAGTTCTCGATCAGAGGTGGCCAACCAGTCAGAGACCAAGAGCCACAAAAATTACTGTGGTACTACAAAGACCCACATCATACACGTGTGCTTACAAATGCACTCCCTCTCTCACACAAACACGAAATGACATAAACTCAAAATCCATACATTTCCAATTTTCAAAGCCAGATTTATTTATCTCACACACCGATGAATAACCATGAATAGAGCTACACACACCCACAGTCTCTCCCTCTCCCACTCTCTCCACACACACATCCACACAGTCTCTCCCTCTCATACTCTCTCCAGATTAGTGTTGTCACGGTACCAAAATTGGGACCCACGGTACGATACCAGTGAAAGTATCACGGTTCTGAGTAGTATCAGGATACCACAGCAAGAATGAGGCAGATGTGCCTTTTGTCACTCATAAAAAGATAAATCACTTTTCTATAACACATCAATGATATTTCAAAGGAATAAATTACTTACTGACTTATTCATACTTCAAAAACAGCATCAGTAAGTGATTAACATCGGGGGGATCAAAATAAAATAAATAAATAAAATAAGAACCAACCAGCCACCCTCCTCCCCTGACAAGTAAAGAACAGTCCCTAAAGTGCGGTGAGGTTTGTGGGCCGTTACTGACACAAAGAGAGAAATGTGAACGGCTCGTTTCTCCTCTGACACGCCACATACTGTGTGCCGCCACAGCTCGGCTGTTCAGGTATTTCTGGGCAGTCATAACGCCAATTTATTCACCTGGAGCCGGTCTTCCCGGTCACCGGTAAGCCGTTATCTTGCGTCGCGGAGCACTATGGCTGTTATTGGTCAGCGCATGGACACTCACCCTCCTTTGATTGGACTCTGAACTTATCCCACAGTAGTGGCACCATGTCATGTAGTGGTGTTTAAGTAGCAGCCCACTGCGGTCTACCGTCGGTACCAGTATACCGTGCAACACTACTCCACACACATCCACACACAGCCCCTATGAGGGGCCGCACAAGCCATAATTCATTCTGGCCCTTTCACACACATACATTCTCCTTACACATACATCTATTTTCTCTCTTACACATATACATTCTCCTTACACATACATCTATTTTCTCTCTTACACACATACATTCTCCTTACACATACATATATTTTTTTCTCTCTCACACACATACATTCTCCTGTCACATAGATATATTTTCACTCTTCTTTCACATACATATATTTTCACTCTCACATACATACATTCTCCTTACACATACATGTATTTTCTCTCTCACACACACACACACATACATTCTCCTTACACATACATATATTTTCTCTCTTACACACATACATTCTCTTCTTACATACATATATTTTTACTCTTCTTTCACATACATATATTTTCACTCTCACACACATACATTCTCCTTTCACATTCGTATATTTTCACTATTCTTTTACATACATATATTTTCACTCTCACATATATATATATATATATATATAATATATATATATATATATATATATACACTTTACTTTTCAACACATACACATAGGCTGTGGCTGGGAAGTCTTTTTTGCTTTGGAAGGTTCCTAGCTGAGTGAAATGAGAAATTTAATTATTTAATTATTTGAAGGATAGTTCCTTAAGATGAATCATCTTGTTTTCGAGGGAGTACTTATCCTCCCAAAATGACTTGGAAGTATTTTAGTGGCCGCCATGATAAGAGCTGTTCGAATTCTCTAAACACTAAGGAAAGGAGGTTAAATGCTTCCTTTCAGATCTCCTTTAGCATAGGATACATCGGAGCTTCCTAAGTGATAGGAAAAGAGATAATTCCATCCCACAAGTCATTGCAGCGGCAATATTTACGCACCATTCACAAACTCAAATGATTAGGAAAGAAAAAGATCAACATGACCGAGAAAGGAAAGAGATCACCATTTAAGTTACCTCTTTATGAAGCATTATACATCTCATGCCATAACTTGTTCATATATGTTTTGCTACTATTGGTGTACCCTCCATCCACAGCTTTGTTTAACTTGTTTCATAACAGGATAAACAAATATACAATGCATCATTTTTATTTTACGATTTTTGTGTGAATGAGAAAAAAACGGAAATCCACGTGCTTTTCCCATTTTCATCTTCAAATGGCTAATTGAGATAGAAATTAAATCAAAACCAGAAACCTACTTGTTTTTCACCTTTCATCTATATTATCTGCCCCTACTACGTCTCAAAACATTGGCATCGGCTATGCTTATGGCCTAGATAGATAGATAGATAGATAGATAGATAGATAGATAGATTCAAGAGCATTATCTAGACCTGCTCTATGTGTAAAGTGCCCTGAGATGACTTTTGTTGTGATTTGGCAATATATAGATAAAACTGAATCGAAAAAAAAAAAAAAATAGATAGATAACCCAATCTAGTAACGTTGCTGTGCCTCCTGCGTAAATGCACATATACTTGGCGTATCTGGAGATTTTTTATTTCAGTTACCAGCCAGTCACAGCACCACCTGTACACTGTAGCTCATCATTTACTCTCAGCTCAGAGTCAAACCTGCATGTCACTCTGTTCCAACTCTGCTGTTAGCAGTTTACATCAAAAATTTCTTGATGTAGGCTGTTTGGATCAGGGTACCCTTATCTGTGTGGTCTAAAGAATGATTTACATGAGTGTAGGAATAGGACACAGCAACATAAACTGGCAGCTCCACTCGGTCCGCGGTCATCTTTGCCTTTGGGGCATGCGCGTTTGGAGGAATCGTGGTTCGATTACTTTCCCCTGTGACCTGCCTGTGACCTCAGTGACGTTGTTTCAACACTTTTCAACTCGCACCCATAAACTTGAATTGGTGTTCACAGTGAGGACTTCATAGTTGTAGAAATTAGAGTTGTATTCATAACACTTTGCACTCACAGCTTTTAATTTCATACTCACATAAAAACAATCTTAACCCAAACAGTTTCACAGACTCACGTATATGACAGCAGAATTTTGCGTACATCAATTTTATTGACATACAAATGTTTAACATTACGAATACGAATGGTTAAAATTATGCGCACATCTTTTTGAAAGTTGTCTTACACCATACCTGTTACCCCATTTCGTGTGTAAGTGTGCACAATGAAGAGACAAAAGTCATTTGACAAACTATTTTCAAATTTCCACAAACAATATCTGATGGCCAGTCCGCTTCTCCTGGCAGCCTGCAAGACACAGAAAAGATGATGAGCACATAACTTCAAGAAACAAATTCCAACTTCACCACTGTATTTTTTTTTAACATTTCAGATATATTTTAGCCAGATTGAAGACTTTGGGTCCGACACTCTGCTTAATTTAGTGTTGAAACTGTTAAATAACGGGATCCAGCGTTAATTCCATTAACTTAACAGCAGCTCAACAATCATTCATCTCGGAAAACAGTGGTTTCAAAACTGCGCTGTTACCTGTAGCCACCGGGTCAGTTTGCTTTGCAGAGGAGGAGACCTCGACTGATAAATTGCCCATAAAAATCACATTAACAACATACCGAAGGCATCCTTAAACTTCACTATTTCACCTCCACGCTCCTCTCCGCTGGTCTCACCGACACTTGAGCACCCGTTCTGGGATACACAGTGTCGGCCCGCCCCGCCTTACCTCCGCGCTCCTCTCCGCTCCTCTCCCAGACACTTGAGCACAGGTCCAGGGCCCCGGAGGTCAGGCTGGGGGGCCGCAGCTACGGACACTTCCACTTTAACCCAAAACGAGTGCTCACGATAACCAGATGAGCAGATAACGTCAACTGGGGAAAATAAAATGAAAACACCACAGTTGTAGCCTGTTAGCTAACATAAGCTAAACTAGCTATCAGCTAACGAAAGATAAGGTTAGCTGGTGGGGACCGGTGCTATAACTTATACACCCAGTCGCCACTCACCAGGAACCTCTTTTAACGGCCACAGAATAAACAACATAACGTTAGCTATTTTCTGCCAATTTATTCCAGTTAGCTTACCTGAAACCAACTGCGATGAGATGCTGTGTCCTGCAGCTCAGCTCCAAACAAACACTGCGGCGATGAAATTCCGCCTCTGCGGCGACTTCCGTATGTGGCAGACATTCTCCGGCACTGGGCCGACTCAAAGCCGACGTAACAGAGATGTTTGATGAGCTGAGAAAGAGTATTACATTTAAACATATCCGCCCAGTGGCCGACGTTTGTTACACGTTATAAATTCAAGGCCGATGTGTCGACCTCAGCCCGACGTCGGCCAGATGTATGTGTGCTATCTGGGTATCTTTCACCGTGTTGTCCACGTTTATATATCCTGCATGAAACAACACGATGAGAATGTACGCCCCATACGTTCCCATCGTGTGCATTTTGTAGTCCATCTTCAGAACATTGTAGTTTCACCACAGCAGACCCACGTCAATAACATCCTTCTCAGCCAATCACAGCGCCATAAATTCTTCTTCTTCTTCGTTTGGTTTAATGGCGCGTTGTATACTGCCACCTACTGTACCGGAGTATGTAGATGATAAATGGACTGCCTTCCGTTTCCACTATACTCCTTCCGTTTCCACTATACTTTCACTCACACATGCATACATTCTTCTCTTACATACATATATTTTCTTTGCACATACATATATTTTCCTTATACATACATATATTTTCTTTGCACATACATACATTTTCCTTATACATACATATATTTTCTTTGCACATACATACATTTTCCTTATACATACATATATTACTTATAGTATTAAATGTATACGATTGTGCATAAAATATATGAATATGAGAGAAAAATGTATCAGTGTGTGTGTTCAAATATATAAATGTGTGAGTGAAAATATATGAATGTGAGAGTGAAAATATATGAATGTGTGAGTGAAAATATATGAATGTGAGAGTGAAAATATATGTATGTGTAAGGAGGATGTATGTGTGTAAGAGGGCCAGAATGAATTATGTCTTGTACGGCCCCTCATACAGCCCCTTCCTCTCTCATACTCTCTCCACACACGCACACACACACACACACACACGCACAAGAACACACACACACAAGGACAGGGTTTCTTCCCTGACATTTTTCGTTGTGCGATATTGCCACCACGCTGCAGTACTGCATTCCTCCCGAACACCTTCTCACCTGCCCCTGTGCACTCCTCTCTCTCACTCGCTCCACTAAAGCCTGTTGCATTTCTTAAAGGCCATACGCACTCATAACAATAAATTGAATTTTTTATGACGGAAGAGCTGCACGCCGATGATTTTAATTAATGGATCGAAGAGCCGCAGACTGATAGGCAAAGAGCTGCATGCGGCTCGTGAGACGCGGGTTGGCCACCCCTGCTCTAGATAAACGCAAAAGGCGAAGTGCATATATCTCTTTGGGCCACTGTATTCAAATATGGCGACGCAAGAAGGCAGCCGCCAGCATACCGTGCCCTGCCTGTGTATATATAGAGAAATCATTCTAAGCCTATGAGAAAACTTCCATTTGTATGTGAATTCCATTTCACTTTAGTAAATATATATTTATGAACGCAATAGTTGATATCTGTTAATAAACAACCACGTAAATTACACATTGTAACTTTAACAAAACATTTTAAATCTTAAGTATGTAGAAACTGAATTAAGGCCATTTTCAGTATCATTTCTTATACAAGCCAAAGAGAGCATACTTTTTAAGTTCAAGAAAAAACTTTTCATCCCTGAGGCCATAAATGAGAGGACTCAGACATCGTGGAACGAGACTAAACATTATGTAGTTAAAGTACCTGACACTGATAAATAACCTGAAATTAATCTGAAGTACAGTAGCTTCTATGAATGGAGTCCACAGCTGGATGAGACAGAGCAGCAGCTGGAAAGCATGAAGAATTACTGTTCTGAGTCCTTTCCGTGTTGACTTTTTATTCTCTCCTGATGCAGTTTTGGCCACTTTCATTATTTTAGCATAGGAGAATGCAATAGTAATACACATAATCAAGAAGTACAACTGACTTAAAGCTGACCTAATATGATCATGCCATCTGAACAACATGAATATCTCCACAGAACATACACTGTGTTGTTCATAAAAGCTTAGAGAAGCTGATGCAAAGAAGTTGGAGAAGACAACAATACAGGGTACAGAGCTGAGGCCATGAATGATGAGGATACAGTTTATAGCACTGCGTGTGGAGCACAACTCTCCATGGCGCAGGGGCATGCATATGGCCACATAGCGCTCCAGGGTCATTGCTGTCAGAGTAACTGGTGTGACTGTCATATACATAAATACCAGAACAGTGATGATGATGCATAACCAAACATGCATGGTAATTTGAAAAAAGGACAAGATGAGAAGGACATCAGACATGAGTAATACAAAGCTATCAGACAGTAGTGTGACAGCATATAAGATGTAACGTGTCGTTGTGTAGAAGAACTCCTTTTTAAAAAAGGTTGCAATGAGCAAAAGGTTGATGCAAAGAAAAATCATCACCAGGAGCTGCACAATAATGACCTGATCATTGATCTGCCGCTGTATAGACTCACCACCAATCAATGAGCTGTTATCAGCCATATCTGTTTTCTAAGTAAACACACAAGTTTTTAAGGCACTGATATAAGTCAGTTCAAATGTCATTTTGTAATTCATCTGTCAATAGGAAATTAAATTTTTACAAAATGATAAAAACTCATTGTCAAGCTTCTAAGAAAGATGCTGGTTTAAATACAGCAGTTTACCATACCCTCCATGGTGTTCAAACAACGAATGTCTTCTGTGGAGCTCACTGCAGCCTTCTGAGAGAGGGCTGTGCACTGAGAATTTAAAGATTACACTGTCCAAAAATAACAGCAAATGAAACCTTGCTCACCAGTGTCATCACAGTCCGTTCTCATTAGGTTGTCTAATCCCAACACTTTTACACGCCCCTCGATGTGTGATCCAGACACTGAAGCCACGTTTTTGACATCTTTGAGGGCCACACCGGTCTTTCAGCTAACTCCAGTATAATCCCATTTGTGTCAATAGCAAAGGGCTGCGAGCCAGATTCGAACCCACCGCTGCTGCAGCGAGGCAATGCCTCTGTGCATGGGGTGCTGGCACTATCCACTACGCTACAGATGCCCTGGAGTCAATGCTTTTTAACTGACATCTGTCCATAATGGACTTTAGCTGTGAAATATTTATGAAATTTCGTACTTATTCTAACCCAAACAGGATATTTTTTTAAGTTATGATCTTGAATAATGGTCAAGGTGTTCTTGTAGAACATTATTATGTCACAGTGAAGCTGACCTTTGACCTTTTGGATGTAAAATGTGATCACTTCATCATTTTATTTAATTTGACATTTCTGTGAAATGTTGTCATAATTAGCATATGAATTATTGGGTTATGACCAAAGAAATGTTTTGTGAGGTCACAGAAATTGATCTTTGAGCTTGGACTACGTAATGCATATCAGGTCATCAGGAGTCGAAGGGGGACGAGTTTGGCAAATTTAAGGAAATTTCCTCAAGTCATTTCATGAGATATCAAATTCACAAGAATGAGATGGACGAGGTCACAGTGACCTTGACCTTTGACACCAAAAACTTTTAAGGTCATCATTAAATCCAAGTGTATGTTTTGCCAAATTTGAGGAAATTCCATTGCACTCCACCCCCATTTTGTGGCGAAAACACCTAAAATGACATACCCAAATTCAAATGACTGTAACCTACATGCATGCATGAGGTCTTGCCAGAAAGAAAACTCCCTGAAGTTACTTGTGAAAGTGTTAGAAACATTCTAGGTGATACAGAGTATACATTGTATTCATCATAGCAGTAAAATCACAGTAGTGTAGCTAGTACTCAAGTTGTAAAAAAAAATAATGGGGCATGGTGGATTTTGTCGCATGGGGACATAATTTGTGCTGATGACAGCACAGAGGGTCTGCCATAGCACCGCTGCTCTGACATAGTTAGGGTCAAATGCACAAGACAAGTGCAAAATCATTTCTTCTTCTTCTACTTGGGTCAACCGATGATACTAATAATATTTAAAGTCAATTTTGCTTTTAAAATATTGAATGATGGTGTATTTCTCAAAAAAGCAGTTCGTGGCATATGATGAAAACTGGTATCTAAGTGTTAAGTTTTAATTGTGGTTAATTAAATCATGTAAATTAAACAAGAACCCCTTCATGAAAAAAATGAAATAGAAATTGGGAAAAATGTTGATCTTTATTGATACAAATACAAATATTGTAGTTTTGGGGTTGAAAATAATTTCTTGCCTTCCTTTTAATATCACAGCTTAACCCTTTGGGCCCTAGGCCTTTTTGGGGTATTTTTCCTGCCTTTACTTTTAAGCTCATATCACAGTCATATAAAGGCTACATCCACATGCTATATCTATCTTGTTTTTTTTTTTTTTTTTTCAGGACAATCTGGGCTACCGAGATTTGCCATCACCACATGTCCTTCCATGTGCCTGTACTTTATATTAATTTTTATATCAATGAAAAAAAAGATAAAATCTGTGTTACTAAATTCTCACATTTTTACATGTATCTCAGCATAGCAAGTTGGAAGTTGACATATTCTGCCATATATGAAGAGGGAGACTCTCTGGAATCTGGCAGTTGTCCAAAACATGTGGTTTGTGCCAGTATTTTTTCATTTTTGCAAGAAATTCCATTGACTCATTCACAAGTCAAAAATGTGTTTTATTTGAAGGAAACATGCAATATTTACATCTAAGGTAACAGAAAAATAGTAATAATATTATTCCTCACTATATGAAGTGACTGATAATGAGATCTGTATCATGGATTGTAAAGAAATTTGTCAGGTTTTTATTTTGTCCTTAATTTATCTGTATTTTAAGCGTGCTGGGATGACAGCACAATGACGTGTGGTATCGTTGGAAATCTCTGGTCCTGTGCTTTCATGTGTTATGCGTGACCATACTGTGCGACCCTGCATTCGTGTGTAATCCATCCAAGAGTAATGTGTGTGCAAAGCTGTATGAAAGCTTTGTTATACATCATTTTAGTGTAACTTTATCATGTTTTTTGCTGTGAAAACATTGGACGACCGACAAGTGCTTGGTCTTGTCAGAAAGCTGCGGTTCTGTGTTTCACGTGATATGGCTTCTCACTACGGCGCAAGGTTGTAGAGAAAATCCATAGAGAAGAATAAGTGTGAATTTGGACGCACTATGCGTCGTTCGGTCGCCCTCTATAGGGCACAGGCATAACATCCACGGCGCAGCTCGCTGAGATACTATATAAAAATATCTTTGCATGCATGCCCTCGCCCACAGTATTTTACTGATATGTGTAAAACCAAAGGTAAAACTAAATGTTGAAATAGCAGTAATACCACATTCATTCAAAAAATGACACAAGGGATGGAAAGGGGGGATGGCAGTTTTAGAAGGGGGATGATTTTGACTGTTTTAATTTCAAGGGGGATGTCACCCCCCCTCAACTCGAGTACTGAGTGTAGCCTAATATTAACGAAACATGTTAAATCTTAAGTATGTAGAAACTGAATTAAGGCCATTTTTAGTATTGTTTCTTATACAAGCCAAAGAAAGCATATTTTTTAAGTTCAAGAAAAAACTGTTCATCCCTGAGGCCATAAATGAGAGGACTCAGACATCGTGGAGCGAGACTAAACATTATGTAGTTAAAGTACCTGACATTGATAAATAACCTGAAATTAATCTGAGATACAGCAGCTTCTATGAATGGAGTCCACAGCTGGATGAGACAGAGCAGCAGCTGGAAAGCATGAAGAATTACTGTTCTGAGCCCTTTCCGTGTTGACTTTTTATTCTCTCCTGATGCAGTTTTGGCCACTTTCATTATTTTAGCATAGGAGAATACTATAATAATACACATAATCAAGAAGTACAACTGACTTAAAGCTGACCTAATATGATCATGCCATCTGAACAAAATGAATATCTCCACAGAACATACACTGTGTTGTTCATAAAAGCTTAGAGAAGCTGATGCAAAGAAGTTGGAGAAGACAACAATACAGGGTACAGAGCTGAGGCCATGAATGATGAGGATACAGTTTATAGCACTGCGTGTGGAGCACAACTCTCCATGACGCAGGGGCATGCATATGGCCACATAGCGCTCCAGGGTCATTGCTGTCAGAGTAACTGGTGTGAGTGTCATATACATAAATACCAGAACAGTGATGATGATGCATAACCAAACATGCATGGTAATTTCAAAAAAGGTCAAGATGAGAAGGACATCAGACATGAGTAATATAAAGCTATCAGACAGTAGTGTGACAGCATATAAGATGTAACGTGTCGTTGTGTAGAAGAACTCCTTTTTAAAAAAGGTTGCAATGAGCAAAACATTGATGCAAAGAAAAATCATCACCAGGAGCTGCACAATAATGACCCGGTCATTGATCTGCCGCTGTATAGACTCACCAACAATCAATGAGCTGTTATCAGCCATATCTGTTTTCTAAGTAAACACACAAGTTTTTAAGGCACTGATATAAGTCCGTTCAAATGTCATTTTGTAATTCATCTGTCAATAGGAAATCAAATTTTTACAAAATGATAAAAACTCATTGTCAAGCTTCTAAGAAAGATGCTGGTTTAAATACAGCAGTTTACCATACCCTCCATAGTGTTCAAACAACGAATGTCTTCTGTGGAGCTCACTGCAGCCTTCTGAGAGAGGGCTGTGCACTGTGAATTTAAAGATTACACTGTCCAAAAATAACAGCAAATGAAACTTTGCTCACCAGTGTCGTCACAGTCCGTTCTCATTAGGTTGTCTAATCCCAACACTTTCACACGCCCCTCGATGTGTGATCCAGACACTGAAGCCACGTTTTTGACATCTTTGTGAGCCACACCGGTCTTTCAGCTAACTCCAGTATAATCCCATTTGTGTCAATAGCAAAGGGCCGCGAGCCAGATTCGAACCCACCACTGCTGCAGCGAGGCAATGCCTCTGTGCATGGGGTGCTAGCACTATCCACTACGCTACAGACGCCCCAGAGACAATGCTTTTTAACTGACATCTGTCCGTAATGGACTTAAGCTGTGAAATATTTATGAAATTTCTAGGGCTGACCTTCGAATCCATATTTGGACATTCGAAGCTTCGGAGGTCAGATCGAATATACACTTCAGACACTGAAGCCACGTTTTTGACATCTTTGTGAGCCACACCGGTCTTTCAGCTAACTCCAGTATAATGCCATGTGTGTCAATATTTCATTCTCAAAGCAAAGCTCAGACATAGTATAAAGAGTAAGAAAGTCTGTATAGGACAGTGTAGATGGGTCAAATTGACACAGACCTACAGCCAGGGGACCACTGTTGGTGTCATGTTTGAGCCCAAAAGTCAGTGCTGTTTTAACATGGAGTCAATGCTTTTCTTTTTTTTTGGTAAAGATTATTTTTGTGGGCTTTTTGCCTTTAATGACAGGACAGAGCACTCACGGACTGGCCCATCTGTTTAGTCTGTCGATTTCCAGATGGCCTGGCTCCTTATTGGCCTGTATGGCTGCCATCCGGGCCAATAAGAAGCCAGGGCTGGCAGGCCATGTGCTGGCAATGAATACAATGCAGCCAATGGCCCGCTGTTGCCAGGCAGCAACACTTCTTCAAGTACACGCCCCCTCACTCGCTACTGCACGGAGACGTACGCGCTGTGAAACTGTGAAACAGAGGGTTATTAGGATTGGTCCAAAATGACAGTTTTTTTAGAAGAATCATGTCGTGATTGGTTAATTGATTTATGGCCCGCCTCTACACAACGAAAACACAGGAAGGAGAATGCACATGGTTTAAGGGCCGTCCACACCAAGAAAGATAACTGTAACGTTAACTATAACGATAACAATGGCAGCATCCACACCAATGAACGATATCGTCGTGTTGCTAGGTTACGCCAAACACACACTGCTCGGTGCGGTCGGCAGGGGAGCATGGTGATGGATAAAATGGATATTGATGACCTGTTATTGCTGTATGTTGCGAGAAAGAAAAAGAAAATTTGCCGCTTGCTCCACCTGTCTGTCTGTCTGTCAGCTCCATCTGTCATGAGACAAACATGAATGAAGACGTGCAGTTTATTGTGTTTCACCGGCGACGAGCTGTCATTACGCGCGACAATTACGCACGGCTGCGCGCTCTTTATAACTCACTGTGTGAACCTATGTTGCATAATAAAGATTTGCCCCCCTCAGTAACTTCATCCTGGCGCCTGAATTTTATGAATGGAGGGGAAAAGAGGAGACGCATTCCCCTGCAAAATGTATTTTATTGCAGTTATTTACCCGGTATTTGCAAAACAAAATCACTGAAGTTAAGGTTCTGTCACAAAACTATATTGTTACGGATCTTTGCAAATTTTTAAGTGGGTGTATGGAAATCCTGGAGCTTTCTTAGTGGGTATACGTGACGTGATGAACGTCTCGACCTGTCATTTTGGATGGATTTTGATTGGCTGTCAGTGTTTCTATCGTTCATCAAATCGCTCTGAAAGTGATCCAAACGATATCGTCCACCACTATCGTTGTCGTTATAGTTGTAGTGTGGACGCTGCTAAACACTTGAGTTTAGAACGATTTTTAAAACTGTATATTTATAGTTATATTTATAGTTATAGTTCTTGGTGTGGACGGCCTACACGCGCGGCGCACCGGATCGTATGTGAGAGAGCGAGAGAGAGAAAGAGAGAGAGAGAAAGACTGATGGATCATCCGAAGAGAGGAGGAAAAAGGAAAGGTGGACATGAAGGAGAGATGGAGAGCAAAAGGAAGGCACAAAGGAAGTTTTAGCTGTGATTGTGTGTGAACTTTTATTATTTGAAATATTACTAAAGTTTGTGTGATTTAGACCCACCTTGTCTGTTTCATTTGATCATAATTACAGTATGTTTGAAGATTGACAAATAAAATACCATTGATGACCATGAACACCTTTAATCAGGGTGGATTTTGAACCCCATCCCCCCCCCCGTCCAACGTTACGATCGCACGCGCACTATCCACTATGCTACCAACATCCTGGTGTCAGTGCTTTTTAACTTACATCTGTCCATAATGGACTTTAGCTGTGAAATACTTATGAAATTTCATACTTACTCTAACCCAAAACAGGATATTTTTTTTCAGTTATGATCTTGAATAATGGTCAAGGTGTTCTTGTAGAACATTATTATGTCACAGTGAAGCTGACCTTTGACCTTTTGGATGTAAAATGTGATCACTACATCATTTTATTTAATTTGACATTTCTGTGAAATGTTGTCATAATTAGCATATGAATTATTGGGTTATGACCAAAGAAATGTTTTGTGAGGTCACAGAAATTGATCTTTGAGCTTGGACTACGTAGTTCATATCAGGTCATCAGGAGTCCAAGGGGACGAGTTTGGCAAATTTAAGGAAATTTCCTCAAGTCATTTCATGAGATATCAAATTCACAAGAATGAGATGGACGAGGTTACAGTGACCTTGACCTCTGACACCAAAAACTTTTAAGTTCATCACTGAATCCAAGTGTATGTTTTGCCATTTGAGGAAATTCCATTGCACTCCACCCCCATTTTGTGGCGAAAACGCCTAAAATGACAAACCCAAATTCAAATGACTAACCTCTGAACTGCTCTGACTACATGCATGCATGAGGTCTTGCCAGAAAGAAAGCTTCCTGAAGTTTCTTGTGAAAGTGTTAGAAACACTGTAGGTGATAAAGAGATAGAGTAATGGGCCTCTGAAGTCAGTAAAAAGTTGAAGATTTTCCAAATGACAAGAGTGCTCACTCCGCTTCAAAACAGTATCAGTGATAAAACAACACTCATTGTACCTTATTGAAATCAGGTGTGATTATAATAGCTGATCTTGTTTATGACAGAAACACCATAAAATATCACCAAATAAAGCCATATGTGAGACTCTTACCTTTCATAAAACAGCTGTGTGCCCACTTGCCGCTCCGCATGAGATCGCGAGTAATCCTTTAAGTTTTCCCCTCGAAAAACGGCAAGACATGGCTTGTAACCACTCATCGCTATTTTGGACTCTGTGTGTTTAGGCTGCAGTGGTGCAAAATCCATAAGAAATAACAGAAAAATAATGCCGGATTCAGGAAGCCGAGAACTTACTGAATCCGGTGATACCAAACATCACATGGCTTGATGACGTAGTGCGCCTATGGGATACCATTTAACAGAGGAGGGGAGCGCGGACGCCGGCGTCCGAGGGGAGTTAGAGAGGTTAAGGCCCTCTGGAGATAGCGTGTTTATGACAATATATGAAGTCATCGTGACTTTGACCTTTGACTACCAAAATCTACTCAGTTCATTGAGTCCAGGTGGACGCTTGTTCCAAATATGAAGACATTGCCTTAAGGGGAGGTATAGCGTTCACAAGAATGGGACAGACACAAAAACATAATGCCTCCGGCCATGGCTGTCGCTGCATTAGCATATGGAAAGATTGTCCCCACTGCCCACCCTCCAGTCCCCACTGGATAGTTTACATTATCCTTGTCTGCTCTGCACTGCGCACCAGCTGGGTTGGACAGGAGCGGTCACTGATTGGCACCCGATTGTCAGCACCTGTGAGCATGGGTCCTGCTACAGTGGTCAGTAGGTGTCTGCTCCAAGAATGGACATGCCATGTTTGACTGATCTGGATAGGGCCCGTGCAACTTCAAGCTGGTGTTCCACAAAACCAAGTTGCAGAGACAGGCCGTGAAATGGGCGTCCCTAGAAAACGGTTTCCTCATCCTGTCAGCACTGTAGGCAGTCTTCCACAGATTTGCAGTCAAGGGGCCCTGTTTAGATGGTCTAAAGCGGATGGCGGAGGGCGCATAATCCATGTCGCAAGTGTCATTGCTATTTAGATGCAGGCGCAGTTGTCATTTTCACGCCTGAGGTGTAAAAAAGGTGGGGGCCTTGAAGGGCCAGACAGCTCCCAACTTCTTCTCCTCTGCCTCACTGCAACTTGTACTCTGGATAGGCTGTAATATCTTAGGTTCAGCAGGCTGGTATTCAAAAACACACTGGAGACATGAAGAATCAGGTGCAACTGAGTTTTAATGTGTCCACAAGCTTCAACACACACAACTCATGAGTCAAACCCCGGGGCAAGACTGAAAATTCTCTGCAGAACACTCTCTTTTATGCCGGTGGAGACTCGACATTATCTCTATGAGGTCGCTATGAGGTCTGCCATAGTTTCCGAAAACTTTCCTCGTCATCATCAGGCTCATCATGTTTGGCCCACCATCTCGTCTCTGGCAAAATGCGTTTGTGCCTCTTGTCCTGGCTCTCGGTCTCCCACACACTCACTCTTGTATATGATTCCCCGATGAATACAGCAATGTCGTTCAGCAGGTCAAATAGTGATCCACTTTCAATGACATTATGAGTGGTATCAGATAACACGAGGTTAAGGACATGTGCATAGCACCACACATGCTGATGGGTGGGGTTTTTGGATGCCATTAATGCAGAGAAACCTCTGTATTGACCCTGCATATTGGAGACTCCATCTGTGGAGTTGCTGATGCACAGGCCTATGTCCAACTTCAGACGCTCAAGTACTTCAATTAACAGAGTCACAAAAGACTGTCCTGTAGTTGTGCTGCACTGTATGACTGCAACCAGCCTTTCATGGACTGCATCCGTGACATACCTCAAAATCACAGAACACTGATCTTTCCCTGTAATATCTTGAGTAGTGTCAAGCTGCAAACAAAACAATCCTGCTTTCTTGATGTCTGCAGAGATGCTCTCTTCAATTAAATGCTTGATAGCATCAATTACTGCATTCACAATTGTTTTGGACAGGAGGGTGATCAGAGAGCCTCTGCCTTGTGTGCCCGAAGCATGGATCTGCTTACTTTTTTTCAATTACACTGCTGAGGTGCTCTTTTAAGCACACATCATATTTCCCCAACAATATAATTAGTTCTAAGAATTTCCCATGGTCAAGACTGTCGTTGTCCAAGGTGTACGCAGCTTCATTGTGCTCCTGCCTGTAGCTTAAGCCTCTCTTCCCGATGACTTTCACAACCTCCACTACACGTCTCCTCTTAACCTGCTCACAGTGTCCTGTCAGCTGTCTTCCCTCAATGAGGTGACCAATGCTTGCTCTGGAGCAGTTCAAAAAATATGCCTAAGCACACTGTCTATGTGCCATGCCTCTCTCATGCTCTTCTATACTTTGGTGCGCATGCCTCCAGTCTGTCATGCCTCTAATGAAAGTACTTGGATCACTGGGCTTGCTAAAAGGAAGGCAAACAAAACAAGGTAGAGATGGTACTGACCACAATAAGTCAGCCATTTCCAAGCTATGTTGTCCATTCTGGTGAAGAGCCTCTTAGCGACAGGGTTTGTGGCATCCTGTTGTGGGTGAAACTTAAAGAATTCCTCCCTCTTTGTGGAGTGAGGGTGGCTAAATAGTCTACAACTGCCTGATCTCCCTGTGACTCCTCCACTCCTATTTCAACAGTCTGGTTTGACTAAACAGAGAAAGAGAGAGCGGCAGGAATGTTAATTTCACTCGTGTTATTTCTCTGGTTACCTACCAGTGATAAATCGTCCATTTCAGCAAAGCGATGTTTCACTAATATTACATGATAATAATAACTGTAAGCTGTAACACCTGCAAACTATAACTTTATGGCAAGCTAAAATAACACTGTAAGTTGGACACCAAGTCTACTCATAGCATTATTTGAAAACAAAGGCTATAAAGCCAATTCTCACTCACACACACACACACACGCATGCATGCACGCACACGCACACACACACACACACACACACACACACACACACACACACACACTAGGGTGACCACCTCCAAACCAGCAAGGGCGAGGTTGTGCACAAAACTCTATAGGCTAATATTATTATGCATGTTTTAAGTCTGACTGCATAAACTGAGTCTTGTAATAATTTCCTATGTTGAGCATTTGCACACTTTTAGCCTACAATTTCCCCAGATACTATTTCGTGAAGATGTGTCTCTAATCATTTTTAATAATTTTTAACTAATATGTATTATTATTATTATCATTGTTATTATTATTATTGTTATTAATGTTATTATTATTATCATTATTATTATTATTATTATTACACACATCCCAAAAACGTTTTCATTGTTAATTCCACGGGCTATCATCATTTCTGTGTCATTCCAGTGTCTATCTGACTGCGTGCTAGCTCATGTGTGTAGGCTACCCCCCCGTCCTCACACACACTCACACACAAACACAGACACACACACATACACACACACACCAAAGATTTATTAATTTTCTGTAGCAGTAAACACATGGGCAGATAACAAATGTGTTAACTAACTATGCTAAAGCTTTACAAGCTATTCAGGGCTGCCGACGATAACATTAACATGATGAACAGCAAGGCGACGGCTAGTTAAAGTAAGCCTACTGACACCTCAGACAGACACACACATACCGGACAGCCTCTCAGTCCTGAGCCGCTAACGTTAGCTCATGTACAACACAGGTACCACACAGAAACTTTTACAGAGGGTCATAATGTGCTTCTAGTGACTGTCAAATCGCCAGCGAAAGTTGTTTACACTGTGGGCACGGAGCAGCTGAGTGCCTGCTCAGTGCTCTCATGGGACAGAGATCCTCTTAGAAGAAAGACGGTTCACTCTGCTCTGCCACCAGGAGCAAACTGAGAGGCAAAGATCCTCTTTGAGAAAGAGGGTTCACTTTGCTGCAGGGTTCACCAAAACATTTTTTTTTTCTTTTAATAAATTGAACACTCATTAAAGAACATACAAGATCCTGTAGAGAATGAACACATATAATACAATACAATAAACATTGTCTAATTAAATGAAGGAAGAGGATTTTTTTAAAGGCAAATAAAATATTGGGGATTTATGTAAAAATATTCATAGAGACATATGAATAATTATATAATTAAAGATATGTAGGCTATGTTAGGTGAATACTCCTGTCAAATGCATGGTGTTGAAACGTTTAATTTTGATCTTCCTTAGTCCATTTAGACTTTATATTATCATAACAATAACAATGAATATTATGAATTGTTTACATTTTAATTTAATTTTAATAACATTTATCATACAGCATTTTGTGGAAAAGTCAAATGTTCAGTTTACAGTTTTAATAAACTCAGTACTGTTTTTCAACACATGTATTGTTTTGTCTTCATTCAATGTATTGTTATTGCACCATTGGTTTTGGCCTTGGTGCCCCACATTTTGGCCGTGATGCCCCAATAAATTTGTATTTATTAAAGGCCAAAGTGGCCTTGCCCTAAAAATGACTTAATTCCAGGCCTGGAATACCTACCTCAGAGACTAAAGTTTATTGTTTTTACAGTCAGTGTCAGGCTGTCAGCTGTTGGATTTAAGCTAAAAACAGGAGTCTTCCCTCTCTGCTGACCAGAGTTTATGTGCCTTTTGTCTCTTGTATCAGGCACAATCATAGGTTTTGTTATTTGTGGGCTGTGGAGGGCTGAGATATTTCATTGGAATAGCCCAATGTCCTTCAAGAAAATCAACCAATGGCCCGTTGCGGTCGATAAAAATGATTTATAATATACTTTTTTGGTTAAAGCAGCTGTGCGGAACTTTTTACCATTCATAAAACTGTCCCTAGTTCGTAGAAAAGAATAGAAAAAAAGCGTTCAGTTTAAGCTGTAGTTTAAGTTGTTCTTATCGCAGGGTAAATGGTTTGTTGACATTGTATTCATCACAGCAGTAAAATCAGAGAAACAAAACAATTTAAATCTTAAGCATGTAGAAACTGGATTGAAGCCATTCTCAGTACTTTTTGTTATACAAGCCAAAGAGAGCATACTTTTTCAGTTCAAGAAAATACTTTTCATCCCTGAGGCCATAAATGAGAGGACTCAGACATCGTGGAGCGAGACTAAACATTATGTAGTTAAAGTACCTGACATTGATAAATAACCTGACATTTATCTGAAGTACAGCAGCTTCTATGAATGGACACCACAGCTGGATGAGACAGAGCAGCAGCTGGAAAGCATGAAGAATTACTGTTCTGAGCCCTTTCCGTGTTGACTGTTTATTCTCTCCTGATGCAGTTTTGGCCACATTCATTATTTTAACATAGGAGAATACAATGGTAATACACATAATCAAGAAGTAAATCTGATGCACAGCTGACCTAATATGATCATGCCATCTGAACAACATGAGCATACACTGTGTTGTTCATACAAGCTAAGAGAGGCTGATGCAAAGAAGTTGGAGAGGACAACAATACAGGGTACAGAGCTGAGGCCATGAATGATGAGGATACAGTTTATAGCACTGCGTGTGGAGCACAACTCTCCATGACGCAGGGGCATGCACAAGGAAAGAAGAAAAGGAACATGCACATTTATCTTGGCAGTCTGTAAAACTGGCTGTAATGCAATATTTAGACCATGTCATGTCACATCTTATGTTCATCCACTCAGCATAAACGCATTAATGCACACAGAGCAAGGATAGGACACCGAGATATCAACTGATACGTTAATCATCTTTACTGATCATCTCCAGATAGGGAGCCATATCTGTTTTTTAAGTAAACACACAAGTTTTTAAGGTACTGACATAAGTCAGTTCAAATGTCATTTTGTAATTCATCTGTCAATAGAAAATTCAATTTTTACAAAATAATAAAAATTCAATGTCAAGCTTCTCAGAAAGATGCTGGTTTAAATACAGCAGTTTACCATACCCTCAAGTGGGAGAGCCTGGAGAAGTAAAAGCTCATTTGGCGTGACATCTGGCAGATGGAGGGAGCGTGGCTGAGTTTCATCATCAGAGCCACGTACGACCTGCTACCTTCCCCTGCAAATCTGAAACTATGGTATGGAGAAGATCCCGCCTGTTCCCTGTGTCAAGCACCTGCATGCCTTAAGCACATTCTGTCAGGGTGCAGGACAAGTCTCACCCAAGGACGCTATACTTGGCGGCATAACCAAGTACTCAGAGAGTTGGCATCAACACTGGAACAGAGGCGAAACCGCCACAAATAACCTTCCACAAACATCAGCAAGAAAGGTCCACTTCCTACATTTTGTACCAGCAGGCCAACCTCAAGAGCACCAAACAACGCCAAAGGATGCAAGCATCCTGCAGTCTGCTCGAGATTGGAAACTTGAAATGGACATTGATAAAAAGCTTGTGTTTCCCCCAGAGATAGTGGCTACAGCACTCTGGCCAGACATGGTTCTGTGGTCTCCTACAGCAAAGATTATGTCATTGAACTGACAGTACCATGGGAAGATGGGGTTGAAGAGGCTTACGAGAGAAAAAAAAATAAAAATATTCTGACCTGGCAGCTGAAGCATCCCAGAACGGCTGGAAGACCATCAGCTTCCCAGTAGAGGTGGGATGCAACATGTACCACCGGTCTGTTGAGGAAAATGACTCGCTGTTTCTTCCCACCTTAACCTGAATAACAAACTGGGGCTAGCTGTGAGGCTAGCGGAGCGTTATCCACAGCATCACTGGAGGGAAGCACAGCCAGTTAGGCTCCACTAGCTTCCCACCTAGCCCAGGCTCTCCGTTTGCATCCAGCCGGAGAGCCGGGGCTAGCTGTGAGGCTAGCAGAGCATTATCCACAATAGGGCTGAACGATATGGACAAAAATTCATATCTCGATATTTATGCCAGATATCTTGATACCAATACGATACGATATGACTGTGGGTTCAGTGAAAACTAAGCATTCTTTATTAAAAAAAGAAAAGAAAAAAACGAGGTCGAACCATTTTCTGGAAGCCCTCTTTAGTGACTGAATACACGGGAATCATGTGTAGCAATATGGTACGTTATAGCGTTTGTAATGTCTTTGTGCCTGCTGCACGTCGATTGGTATGGCATTATGCTACTGAATGCATCGGCAATCCGACCTTGCTTGGGCTTGACACAGGAGACCCTAGATGTCCCTGCCGTGTCTTTTATTGCCAGGCACTGTTCATACAGTACTCGGGAGTGTCGTCACGGTACCAAAATTGGGACCCACGGTATGATACCAGTGAAAGTATCACGGTTCTGAGTAGTATCACGATACCACAGCAAAAATGAGGCAGATTTGCCTTTGTCATTTATAAAAAGATAAATCACTTTTCTATAATACATCAATGATATTTCAATGGAATAAATTACTTATTGACTTATTCATACTTCAAAAACAGCATCAATAAGTGATTAACATAGGGGGGATCAAAATAAAATAAATAAAATAAAAATCAACCAGCCACCCTCCTCCCCTGACAAGTTAAGAACAGTCCCTTCATAAGTAAAGAACAGTCCCTAAAGTGCGGAGAGGTTTGTGGAAATGTGAACGGCTCGTTTCTCCTCTGACACGTCACACACCTGTGTGCCGCCACGGCTCGGCTGTACGGGTACTACTGGGCAGTCATGACACCAACTTATTCACCTGGAGCCGGGCTTCTCAGTCACTGGTAGCCTCGCGTCACCAGGCTCTTCACGTACGGTGAAACGCCGGTAAACTACGTTATCTTGCGGCGGCCATAGCGCTCCGCTGTATTCCGTCAACCCACAACCGGTAGGATTCGCCTTTTGTTTCTGCTGCTGGTTGAAATCTGTACTCACACGGCGTGCTGAATGATTTATTTTGCTCAAACAAAACTATTTTAAGTCGCAAATGTGTTGTGTGTACTAGCAAGTTGCTAGCAGCAGCACGTCTCCTTCGCTCAAGGGGATGTTTGTGATTGGCTGGTTTTGCTGTCGATCCAAGGCAAGCAGGAAATGAGGTTTGTGATTGGCTGGCCATAGCTGTACATTTAGGGCAAGCATAAAAAGGATGTTTGTGATTGGCTGAGCTGTACATACAGGTCAAGCTGGGGAAACTCATGGGGAAATTATATTGTCAATATCGTTGCCTTTTGGGATATTAATATCTTGTTTGTTCATATCTCGGTATAGATACGATAACGATATATCGTTCAGCCCTAATCCACAGCATGACCGGAGGGAAGCACAGTCACTTTGCCTTCGCTAGCTTCCCAGGTAGCCCCGGTTCTCTGTTTGGATCCAACCGGAGAGCCGGTTGGGCAGCAGAGTGAAGTGGAGCCTGTGGAGGAAACACTGGGACCATCTGGATCGGATCGGCTGCACAGATAGGAAACCCCTCGGCTGACAGGATGTACCACTCTGTCACTCCGCTACTTTGTTAATTTCATGCATTCATCGGACTTCCGGTTTCCCTTTTTGCGTTATTTCCTCTCACACAGGCGCAGAATGTACATGCTACTTGGCCATCGGATGTAATCCATGTAGTGTGTTCAAATGCAACTGACACAGGTCGATGTGAGGCGGCGTAGACGACGCAACAGTTGGCTTTCATCGCCGCTAGTTCTTTGATGTCGGTTTGGTGTGTCAGCACCTTGTACAGAATAACATGGATGGTCATATTAATGTGTATGTGGTCTGAAAATAATGATTAAATCTCTTCTCAAGAATCCTGCTGTCTGATTATTTTTGTTAAGGAACTAATTGTAAAGATGATGATGAAGTAATGAAAGACTACTCATATGTCACTTTACTTTAGGACATAAAAAGGTTAACTAATGGACAGGTTATTGAGTAATGATTCTGTACTGATGAAGTAACTAGTTCACTAATCATAAAGTCGTGATTAACTCCTCTATGAAATTTGATCATGAGTTACTGAAGAACTGACCATTAACTAATAGTTAGTTCATCATTAGTTCCTCATTCGTTCCTCAGTAACTACTCTAATTTTGTGTAGCTTAGTTCCTCAGTAACTACTCATTGGTTCCTCATTAGTTCCTCAATAAATTCTCCAATTTTGTGTACCTTATTGTGAAGTGTTCAGATTACTCCACTGATGGGCACAGTGCTGTATTTTTGTGGGAAAATGCTGTGGTCTTATTAGAACATTGGAGAATATATTGGTACCAAACATGATTTAGAAGAAAAACATTACTGTTACAGAGCTGGTATCTTTTATAGTGTTGTGTGTATGTTTTTGGAAATCTTGACCACGGTATGAGTCAGATGACGACATAAATGGTGAGAACTGAAAAACCATAAATTGGATTTAAAAAGCAAAACACAACTTATATAGTATCTAGGCCAAGGTCACAGTGTATTAACTGTAAGTATTTAAACAGTTGCGCTTTTAGTACGTGTACCATATAAATTCATAACAAGGTTATTTGCTAAGCAGATCTATAATAAGCTGCATTTATGGGGCAAAGACCTGTTAAATCCAGTCTTGTAAAATATGCAAATTCAAGAATAGAAAAAAAAAGGTGTTCAGTTTAAGCTGTAGTTTAAGTTGTTCATACCTCAGAATTAATGGTTTGTTGACATTGTATTCATCACAGCAGTAAAATCACAGTCACAAAACATTTTAAATCTTAAGTACGTAGACACTGAATGAAGGCCATTCTCAGTACTTTTTGTTATACAAGCCAAAGAGAGCATACTTTTTCAGTTCAAGAAAAAACTTTTCATCCCTGAGGCCATAAATGAGAGGACTCAGACATCGTGGAACGAGACTAAACATGATGTAGTTAAAGTACCTGACATTGATAAATAACCTGAAATTAATCTGAAGTACAGCAGCTTCTATGAATGGACACCACAGCTGGATGAGACAGAGCAGCAGCTGGAAAGCATGAAGAATTACTGTTCTGAGCCCTTTCCGTGTTGACTTTTTATTCTCTCCTGATGCAGTTTTGGCCACTTTCAGTATTTTAACATAGCAGAACACAATAGGAATACACATAATCAAGAAGTAAAACTGATTTAAAGCTGACCTAATATGATCATGCCATCTGAACAACATGAATATCTCCACAGAGCATAGACTGTGTTGTTCGTAAAAGCTAAGAGAGGCTGATGCAAAGAAGTTGGAGAGGACAACAATACAGGGTACAGAGCTGAGGCCATGAATGATGAGGATACAGTTTATAGCACTGCGTGTGGAGCACAACTCTCCATGACGCAGGGGCATGCATATGGCCACATAGCGCTCCAGGGTCATTGCTGTCAGAGTAACTGGTGTGATTATCATATACAGAAGTACCACAACAGAGATGATGATGCATAACCAAACATGCATGGTAATTTGAAAATACTGTAAGATAAAAAGGACATCAGACATGAGTAATATAAAGCTATCAGACAGTAGTGTGACAGCATATAAGATGTAACGTGTCGTTGTGTAGAAGAACTCCTTTTTAAAAAAGGTTGCAATGAGCAAAAGGTTGATGCAAAAAAAAATCATCACCAGGAGCTGCACAATAATGACCCGGTCATTGATCTGCCGCTGTATAGACTCACCACCAATCAGTGAGCTGTTATCAGCCATATCTGTTTTCTTTTTATGATTTATCTTTTTACTGCTTTTTCAACATTAGAACAAACAGTGCATTGCAGATTTACTTTACACTCAAAATTAAAAGATTAAATAAAAGTAAGGAAAAAAGAAAAGGACGTGCACATTTATCTTGGCAGTCTGTAAAACTGGCTGTAATGCAATATTTAGACCATGTCATGTCACATCTTATGTTCATCCACTCAGCATAAACGCATTAATGCACACACAGCAAGGATAGGACACCGAGATATCAACTGAACTGTTAATCATTTTTACCAATCATCGCCAGATAGGGAGCCATATCTGTTTTCTAAGTAAACAGACACGTTCTTAAGGTACTGACATAAGTCAGATCAAAATGATTTTGAATTTCATCTGTCAATAGAAAATTTGATTTTTTACAAAATGATAAAAATTCAATGTCAAGCTTCTAAGAAAGATGCTGGTTTAAATACAGCAGTTTACCATACCCTCCATGGTGTTCAAACAACGAATGTCTTCTGTGGAGCTCACTGCAGCCTTCTGAGAGAGGGCTGTGCACTGTGAATTTAAAGATTACACTGTCCAAAAATAACAGCAAATGAAACTTTGCTCACCAGTGTCATCACAGCCCGTCCTCATTAGGTTGTCAAAGTAGACACTTTCACACGCCCCTCGGTGTGTGATCCAGACACTAAGGCCACCTTCTGGCATCTTTGTGAGCCACACAGGGCTTTCTGCTAACTCCAGTGTAATCCCATTTGTGTCAATATTGTAGTGAGCTGAGGATTCTTGCTAACAAGAACACAGCAGAGAGAACGACCTCTGAACCAGGAACTGCTCCTTATTAACAGTAGCACACATTAGTTTTAACTTTCTGATATCTACACAGGTAGGAGGTCACTAATTGCATATACAACTTAAAGGGCCAGTGTGTAATATTTGGCATGGTTTATTGTCAAATCTGGATCTGAATCTGAATCTGAATATTCTACCCATTAATATGTTTATGTAGGTGTATAATCGTTATAAAATAAAATTTGTTTGGTTATTGTAGCCTTATAATTATGATGTATATGTATATATACATATACATATATATATATATATGTATATGTATATATACATATATGTATATTTATAGCAAGGGCCTTGCTTTAGAGAGGTCGCCATCTTGCGCTGCCATGTATGTACGGCAGACCAAGCGGACAATCCAGCCAGCCAGAGAATGTGTTTCGCGTGTATAAATAAACCAACGAAGACAGCGGGAGGAAGGAAGAAGGAAGAGGAAACAGCAGAGTGTTAGTAGTTCGTCGATAGAGAGTAGTGTAAAGTTTTTTTTAGTTATAAAGTTTGCGAATGGACCACACTTACCACGCAACAGAGGGGAGGGGGTCCCCGCTAGGTATTGTAAACAAGTATGTTGTATGAAGTGTGTGTGTTACGCTATGAGAGTTTGGGACGGAGTCTTTAACCCCCTGGAGTGTTACCAGAGTTTTTGGAGTGCTCACATAAACGGGCCTTTTCCCTGAATGCTACTCTGATCTCCTGAAACATTCTCCTCGTCGCTAGATAGACCTAATCCTGAAAAACTTGCGCAAGGCTTTTTGTCCCTACGAGGCCACCGTCATTTACCCGACAGGAGGGGTGAGCGAGTGAGCCCTGCAATCTAGAATTTGACCACTGATGTCACTTTTTTCAACCCATTTTACACACTGGCCCTTTAAGGCATACATGAAAACATTATGCAGTACAGGTTCTTGATAGCTTGCTTGGTCTCGATGGATGGAAGCTGTGGTTGCTGTGATGGTGTGGAGGCCCTTTTTGCTGGTGGTGGTGGCGTGGGCGACCCCACAGTTGGTTACCACGCAGAAGCAACCACAATGATCTGGTGGATCTGCTGTGTTTGGATGGTGGTGACAAGGTGAGCGGCTCCTCTTCATTTTACGTGGCAGCTTCATCACAGCAGGAGGTCACTAATTGGATGTACAACTTAACCCATGGTGCAATATGTTGTAACATTAACAGTTACCCATGAAAACTTTTGTTTGATGCATGAACATTAATCACAGCAGAATAGGTAACATCAGTAATTTAACGCACATTTAAACACATATTTTAACCCAAAATAGGATGTTTTGTCTAAGTTATGACCTTAAATAATGGCCAAAGTGTTTTTGTAGAACATTGTGATGTCACAATGAAGCTGACCTTTGACCTTTTGGATATAAACTGTGATCACTTCATAATTTTATTGAAATTGACATTTGTGTGAAATTTTGTCAAAATCAGCATATGAATTCTTGAGTTATGACCAAAGACATGTTTTTATGAGGTCACAGTGGCCTTGACCTTTGGGCTTTGACTACGAAACGCAAATCAGTTAATCCTGAGTCCAAGGGGATGTTTGTGGCAAATTTAAGCAAATTCCCTCAAGTCATTTCATGAGATATCACATTCACGAGAATGGGATGGACGAGGTCACAGTGACCTTGAACTTTGACACCAAAATCTTTGTTGGTCATCACTGAATCCAAGTGGATGTTTGTGCCAGATTTAAGGAAATTCCATGAAGGCCCTCTTGAGATAACGTGTTTACATTATCCTGGCTGCTCTGCACTGTGCACTAGCTGGGTTGACCAGGAGCTAGCTAGCAATGCTGCTCATTCGCAGTTTCCACTGGTAATGCCAGTCTCCACTGATGAAGCTCCACTGAGTGTGCGACTTCAATTAAAGCCACACAAAACCCCTTCAGCATTGTAAACTATGTTGGCACCACTAGCCAAGTTAAAATTGCTAACAGTGCTAACAGAGCTAACATGGTTAACAATGCTTATGGGCAACATGGAGGAAAGTGAAGGGTGGGCACTCTTTTATACTGTCAGAACAAACAGAAACAAAATAAAAACTCACGAAAACTCTCTAAGTTAGTCCTGTTAGTCGTCTAGTTAATCAGTCCACCATTCCAGCAATCACTAAATCTGCTTTGGTCAGAATAAGACAATGGATGAAAACACACATTAGTTTGAATTTTCTTTTGCAGATGTTCTGTAAAAACAATATAACTCAATGCACTCAATGTGAATGGAAACCTGCACGGCTTATGTGTTAAGATTCTCCACTGATGAAGCACTGCACTACATTTTTTGTTGGAAAATGCTGTGGTCTTATTAGAACATTGGAGAATATAATAGTAACAAATATGATCAATAAGAAAACAGGCCAAATATTATTGTTACAGAACTGCTATCTTTTATAGTATTGTGTGTGTCTTTTTGGAAATCTTGACCATGGTGTGAGTCAAATAACTAGATAAGGGGTGGAAACTGACAAACCATAAAAGGGATTTAAAAAGCAAAACACAACTTATATAGTATAAGCCAATATCACAGTGTGTAAATTGTAAGTATTTATTGGTAAAACAGTTGAACTTTTAGTACATGTAACATATTCATTTATAACAGGGTTATTTGCTACGCAGATCTCTAATAAGCTGCATTTGGGGGCAAAGACCTGTTAAATCCAGTCATGTAAAATATGCAAATGCAAGAACTGAATAAAGTGTTCAATTTAAGCTGTAGTTCAAATTGGTCATAACTGTAGGTTAATGGTTTGTTGACATTGTATTCATCACAGCAGTAAAATCACAGTCATGCTCATAACAATAAATAAGAAATGTAACCTAATATTAACAGAAACAAAACAATTTAAATCTTGAGCATGTAGAAACTGGATTGAAGCCATTCTCAGTACTTTTTGTTATACAAGCCAAAGAGAGCATACTTTTTCAGTTCAAGAAAATACTTTTCATCCCTGAGGCCATAAATGAGAGGACTCAGACATCGTGGAGCGAGACTAAACATTATATAGTTAAAGTACCTGACATTGATAAATAACCTGAAATTAATCTGAAGTACAGCAGCTTCTATGAATGGACACCACAGACGGATGAGACAGAGCAGCAGCTGGAAAGCATGAAGAATTACTGTTCTGAGTCCTTTCCGTGTTGACTTTTTATTCTCTCCTGATGCAGTTTTGGCCACTTTCATTATTTTAGCATAGGAGAATAAAATAGTAATACACATAATCAAGAAGTAAATCTGATGTACAGCTGACCTAATATGATCATGCCATCTGAACAACATGAATATCTCCACAGAACATACACTGTGTTGTTCATACAAGCTTAGAGAGGCTGATGCAAAGAAGTTGGAGAGGACAACAATACAGGGTACAGAGCTGAGGCCATGAATGATGAGGATACAGTTTATAGCACTGCGTGTGGAGCACAACTCTCCATGACGCAGGGGCATGCATATGGCCACATAGCGCTCCAGGGTCATTGCTGTCAGAGTAACTGGTGTGAGTGTCATATACAGAAGTACCACAACAGAGATGATGATGCATAACCAAACATGCATGGTAATTTGAAAAAAGGACAAGATGAGAAGGACATCAGACATGAGTAATATAAAGCTATCAGACAGTAGTGTGACAGCATATAAGATGTAACGTGTCGTTGTGTAGAAGAACTCCTTTTTAAAAAAGGTTGCAATGAGCAAAAGGTTGATGCAAAGAAAAGTCATCACCAGGAGCTGCACAATAATGACCTGATCATTGATCTGCCGCTGTAAAGACTCACCACCAATCAGTGAGCTGTTATCAGCCATATCTGTTTTCTAAGTAAACACACAAGTTTTTAAGGCACTGATATAAGTCAGTTTCAAGTGTCATTTTGTAATTCATCTGTCAATAGGAAATCAAATTTTTACAAAATGATAAAAACTCATTGTCAAGCTTCTAAGAAAGATGCTGGTTTAAATACAGCAGTTTACCATACCCTCCATGGTGTTCAAACAACGAATGTCTTCTGTGGAGCTCACTGCAGCCTTCTGAGAGAGGGCTGTGCACTGAGAATTTAAAGATTACACTGTCCAAAAATAACAGCAAATGAACTTTGCTCACCAGTGTCATCACAGCCCGTTCTCATTAGGCTGTCAAAGATCAACACTTTAACATGCCCTGCGGTGCCAGGTGGACGTTTGTTTCAATATGAAGAAACTCCCTCAAGGCATTCTTGAGATTTCAAGTTCACAAGAATGGGACAGATGGACAGACGGATGCATGGTTTAGATTTCTAAATAAACATTCATCTCATCGCTAGATAGACCTAATCCTGAAAAACTTGTGTCTGCACAAGGCTTTTGTCCCTACAAGGCCACCGTCACTTACCCGACAGGAGGGGTGAGCGAGTGAGCCCTGCAATCTAGAATTTGACCACTGATGTCACTTTTTTTTCCATTTTACACACTGCCCCCTTTAAGACATAAATGAACATTATGCAGTACAGGTCCTTGATAGCTTGCTTGGTCTCGATGGATGGAAGCTGTGGTTGCTGTGATGGTGTGGAGGCCCTTTTTGCTGGTGGTGGTGGCGTGGGCGACCCCACAGTTGGTTACCACACAGAAGCAACCACAATGATCTGGTGGATCTGCTGTGTTTGGATGGTGGTGACAAGGTGTAGGGCCCCATGTTTGGTGATGGTTGTGCCACTGTGGACCCTAGATGTCAATGATGGCAGCGAGGCGAGTCTCAGTCCTTCACCTATGGCATGGAGTGCTATGGCTTAAGAACCCCGGTAGAGTGTAGCTCGGGTACATCCACCACAGCCTTTGGTTTGACCAGCAGGCCCAACAATGCAGGGGTCTTGTATATTGGCTAACAGAAACTTGTGGCCAACAATGTGGTTGGCACCAGTCACTCAAAGAAATCTTTTTCCTAACATTCTGGTGTGTTAGCCAGTGACTGTAGTGACTATGAAACGCAAATCAGTTAATCCTGAGTCCAAGGGGATGTTTGTGGCAATTTTAAGCAAATTCCCTCAAGTCATTTCATGAGATATCACATTCACGAGAATGGGGTGGACGAGGTCACAGTGACCTTGACCTTTGACACCAAAATCTTTGTAGTTCATCACTGAATCCAAGTGGATGTTTGTGCCAGATTTAAGGAAATTCCATGAAGGCCCTCTTGAGATAACGTGTTTACATTATCCTGGCTGCTCTGCACTGTGCACTAGCTGGGTTGACCAGGAGCTTGCTAGCAATGCTGCTCATTCGCAGTTTCCACTGGTAATGCCAGTCTCCACTGATGAAGCTCCACTGAGTGTGCGACTTCAATTAAAGCCACACAAAACCCCTTCAGCATTGTAAACTATGTTGGCACCACTAGCCAAGTTAAAATTGCTAACAGTGCTAACAGAGCTAACATGGTTAACAATGCTTATGGGCAACATGGAGGAAAGTGAAGGGTGGGCACTTTTATACTGTCAGAACAAACAGAAACAAAATAAAAACTCACGAAAACTCTCTCTAAGTTAGTCCTGTTAGTCGTCTAGTTAATCAGTCCACCATTCCAGCAATCACTAAATCTGCTTTGGTCAGAATAAGACAATGGATGAAAACACACATTAGTTTGAATTTTCTTTTGCAGATGTTCTGTAAAAACATATATAACTCAATGCACTCAATGTGAATGGAAACCTGCACGGCTTATGTGTTAAGATTCTCCACTGATGAAGCACTGCGCTACATTTTTGTTGGAAAATGCTGTGGTCTTATTAGAACATTGGAGAATATAATAGTAACAAATATGATCAAGAAGAAAACAGGCCAAATATTATTGTTACAGAACTGCTATCTTTTTAGTATTGTGTGTGTCTTTTTGGAAATCTTGACCATGGTGTGTCAAATAACTAGATAAGGGGTGGAAACTGACAAACCATAAAAGGGATTTAAAAAGCAAACACAACTTATATAGTATAAGCCAATATCACAGTGTGTAAATTGTAAGTATTTATTGGTAAAAACAGTTGAACTTTTAATATGTGTAACATATTCATTTATAACAGGGTTATTTGCTACGCAGATCTATAATGGCTGCATTTGGGGGCAAAGACCTGTTAAATCCAGTCATGTAAAATTATGCAAATGCAAGAACTGAATAAAGTGTTCAATTTAAGCTGTAGTTCAAATTGGTCATAACTGTAGGTTAATGGTTTGTTGACATTGTATTCATCACAGCAGTAAAATCACAGTCATGCTCATAACAATAAATAAGAAATGTAACCTAATATTAACAGAAACAAAACAATTTAAATCTTGAGCATGTAGAAACTGGATTGAAGCCATTCTCAGTACTTTTGTTATACAAGCCAAAGAGAGCATACTTTTTCAGTTCAAGAAAATACTTTTCATCCCTGAGGCCATAAATGAGAGGACTCAGACATCGTGGAGCGAGACTAAACATTATAGTTAAAGTACCTGACATTGATAAATAACCTGAAATTAATCTGAAGTACAGCAGCTTCTATGAATGGACACCACAGACGGATGAGACAGAGCAGCAGCTGGAAAGCATGAAGAATTACTGTTCTGAGTCCTTTCCGTGTTGACTTTTTATTCTCTCCTGATGCAGTTTTGGCCACTTTCATTATTTTAGCATAGGAGAATGCAATAGTAATACACATAATCAAGAAGTAAATCTGATGTACAGCTGACCTAATATGATCATGCCATCTGAACAACATGAATATCTCCACAGAACATACACTGTGTTGTTCATAAAAGCTTAGAGAGGCTGATGCAAAGAAGTTGGAGAGGACAACAATACAGGGTACAGAGCTGAGGCCATGAATGATGAGGATACAGTTTATAGCACTGCGTGTGGAGCACAACTCTCCATGACGCAGGGGCATGCATATGGCCACATAGCGCTCCAGGGTCATTGCTGTCAGAGTAACTGGTGTGACCATAAAATACAGAAGTACCACAACAGAGATGATGATGCATAACCAAACATGCATGGTAATTTCAAAAAAGGTCAAGATGAGAAGGACATCAGACATGAGTAATATAAAGCTATCAGACAGTAGTGTGACAGCATATAAGATGTAACGTGTCGTTGTGTAGAAGAACTCCTTTTTAAAAAAGGTTACAATGAGCAAAAGGTTGATGCAAAGAAAAATCATCACCAGGAGCTGCACAATAATGACCCGGTCATTGATCTGCCGCTGTATAGACTCACCACCAATCAGTGAGCTGTTATCAGCCATATCTGTTTTCTAAGTAAACACACAAGTTTTTAAAAGTCAGTTCAAATGTCATTTTGTAATTCATCTGTCAATAGGAAATTAAATTTTTACAAAATGATAAAAACTCATTGTCAAGCTTCTAAGAAAGATGCTGGTTTAAATACAGCAGTTTACCATACCCTCCATGGTGTTCAAACAACGAATGTCTTCTGTGGAGCTCACTGCAGCCTTCTGAGAGAGGGCTGTGCACTGAGAATTTAAAGATTACACTGTCCAAAAATAACAGCAAATGAAACTTTGCTCACCAGTGTCATCACAGCCCGTTCTCATTAGGCTGTCAAAGATCAACACTTTAACATGCCCTGCGGTGCCAGGTGGACGTTTGTTTCAAATATGAAGAAACTCCCTCAAGGCATTCTTGAGATTTCAAGTTCACAAGAATGACCACTGATGTCACTTTTTTCAACCCATTTTACACACTGGCCCTTTAAGGCATACATGAAAACATTATGCAGTACAGGTTCTTGATAGCTTGCTTGGTCTCGATGGATGGAAGCTGGGGTTGCTGTGATGGTGTGGAGGCCCTTTTTGCTGGTGGTGGTGGCGTGGGCGACCCCACAGTTGGTTACCACGCAGAAGCAACCACAATGATCTGGTGGATCTGCTGTGTTTGGATGGTGGTGACAAGGTGTAGGGCCCCATGTTTGGTGATGGTTGTGCCACTGTGGACCCACTAGATGTCAATGATGGCAGCGAGGCGAGTCTCAGTCCTTCACCTATGGCATGGAGTGCTATGGCTTAAGAACCCCGGTAGAGTGTAGCTCCGGGTACATCCACCACAGCCTTTGGTTTGACCAGCAGGTCCGGCCCAACAATGCAGGGGTCTTGTATATTGGCTAACAGAAACTTGTGGCCAACAATGTGGTTGGCACCAGTCACTCAAAGAAATCTTTTTCCTAACATTCTGGTGTGTTAGCCAGTGACTGTAGTGACTATGAAACGCAAATCAGTTAATCCTGAGTCCAAGGGGATGTTTGTGGCAATTTTAAGCAAATTCCCTCAAGTCATTTCATGAGATATCACATTCACGAGAATGGGGTGGACGAGGTCACAGTGACCTTGACCTTTGACACCAAAATCTTTGTAGTTCATCACTGAATCCAAGTGGATGTTTGTGCCAGATTTAAGGAAATTCCATGAAGGCCCTCTTGAGATAACGTGTTTACATTATCCTGGCTGCTCTGCACTGTGCACTAGCTGGGTTGACCAGGAGCTAGCTAGCAATGCTGCTCATTCGCAGTTTCCACTGGTAATGCCAGTCTCCACTGATGAAGCTCCACTGAGTGTGCGACTTCAATTAAAGCCACACAAAACCCCTTCAGCATTGTAAACTATGTTGGCACCACTAGCCAAGTTAAAATTGCTAACAGTGCTAACAGAGCTAACATGGTTAACAATGCTTATGGGCAACATGGAAGAAAGTGAAGGGTGGGCACTCTTTTATACTGTCAGAACAAACAGAAACAAAATAAAAACTCACGAAAACTCTCTAAGTTAGTCCTGTTAGTCGTCTAGTTAATCAGACCACCATTCCAGCAATCACTAAATCTGCTTTGGTCAGAATAAGACAATGGATGAAAACACACATTAGTTTGAATTTTCTTTTGCAGATGTTCTGTAAAAACATATATAACTCAATGCACTCAATGTGAATGGAAACCTGCACGGCTTATGTGTTAAGATTCTCCACTGATGAAGCACTGCGCTACATTTTTTGTTGGAAAATGCTGTGGTCTTATTAGAACATTGGAGAATATAATAGTAACAAATATGATCAAGAAGAAAACAGGCCAAATATTATTGTTACAGAACTGCTATCTTTTATAGTATTGTGTGTGTCTTTTTGGAAATCTTGACCATGGTGTGAGTCAAATAACTAGATAAGGGGTGGAAACTGACAAACCATAAAAGGGATTTAAAAAGCAAAACACAACTTATATAGTATAAGCCAATATCACAGTGTGTAAATTGTAAGTATTTATTGGTAAAACAGTTGAACTTTTAGTACATGTAACATATTCATTTATAACAGGGTTATTTGCTACACAGATCTATAATAAGCTGCATTTAGGGGCAAAGACCTGTTAAATCCAGTCATGTAAAATTATGCAAATGCAAGAATAGAAAAAAGGTGTTCAGTTTAAGCTGTAGTTTAAGTTGTTCATACCTCAGGGTTAATGGTTTGTTGACATTGTATTCATCACAGCAGTAAAATCACAGTCATGCTCATAACAATAAATAAGAAATGTAACCTAATATTAACAGAAACAAAACAATTTAAATCTTGAGCATGTAGAAACTGAATTAAGGCCATTTTTAGTATCGTTTCTTATACAAGCCAAAGAAAGCATATTTTTTAAGTTCAAGAAAAAACTTTTCATCCCTGAGGCCATAAATGAGAGGACTCAGACATCGTGGAATGAGACTAAACATGATGTAGTTAAAGTACCTGACACTGATAAATAACCTGAAATTAATCTGAAGTACAGCAGCTTCTATGAATGGAGTCCACAGCTGGATGAGACAGAGCAGCAGCTGGAAAGCATGAAGAATTACTGTTCTGAGCCCTTTCCATGTTGACTGTTTATTCTCTCCTGATGCAGTTTTGGCCACTTTCATTATTTTAGCATAGGAGAATAAAATAGGAATACACATAATCAAGAAGTACAACTGATGTACAGCTGACCTAATATGATCATGCCATCTGAACAACATGAATATCTCCACAGAGCATACACTGTGTTGCTCATACAAGCTTAGAGAAGCTGATGCAAAGAAGTTGGAGAGGACAACAATACAGGGTACAGAGCTGAGGCCATGAATGATGAGGATACAGTTTATAGCACTGCGTGTGGAGCACAACTCTCCATGACGCAGGGGCATGCATATGGCCACATAGCGCTCCAGGGTCATTGCTGTCAGAGTAACTGGTGTGACCATAAAATACAGAAGTACCACAACAGTGATGATGATGCATAACCAAACATGCATGGTAATTTCAAAAAAGGTCAAGATGAGAAGGACATCAGACATGAGTAATATAAAGCTATCAGACAGTAGTGTGACAGCATATAAGATGTAACGTGTCGTTGTGTAGAAGAACTCCTTTTTAAAAAAGGTTGCAATGAGCAAAAGGTTGATGCAAAGAAAAGTCATCACCAGGAGCTGCACAATAATGACCTGATCATTGATCTGCCGCTGTAAAGACTCACCACCAATCGATGAGCTGTTATCAGCCATATCTGTTTTCTAAGTAAACACACAAGTTTTTAAGGTACTGATTTAAGTCAGTTCAAGTGTCATTTTGTAATTCATCTGTCAATAGGAAATCAAATTTTTACAAAATGATAAAAACTCATTGTCAAGCTTCTAAGAAAGATGCTGGTTTAAATACAGCAGTTTACCATACCCTCCATGGTGTTCAAACAACGAATGTCTTCTGTGGAGCTCACTGCAGCCTTCTGAGAGAGGGCTGTGCACTGTGAATTTAAAGATTACACTGTCCAAAAATAACAGCAAATGAAACTTTGCTCACCAGTGTCATCACAGCCCGTTCTCATTAGGCTGTCAAAGATCAACACTTTAACATGCCCTGCGGTGCCAGGTGGACGTTTGTTTCAAATATGAAGAAACTCCCTCAAGGCATTCTTGAGATTTCAAGTTCACAAGAATGGGACAGATGGACAGACGGATGCATGGTTTAGATTTCTAAATAAACATTCATCTCGTCGCTAGATAGACCTAATCCTGAAAAACTTGTGTCTGCACAAGGCTTTTTGTCCCTACAAGGCCACCGTCACTTACCCGACAGGAGGGGTGAGCGAGTGAGCCCTGCAATCTAGAATTTGACCACTGATGTCACTTTTTTCAACCCATTTTACACACTGGCCCTTTAAGACATAAATGAAAACATTATGCAGTACAGGTTCTTGATAGCTTGCTTGGTCTCGATGGATGGAAGCTGGGGTTGCTGTGATGGTGTGGAGGCCCTTTTTGCTGGTGGTGGTGGCGTGGGCGACCCCACAGTTGGTTACCACGCAGAAGCAACCACAATGATCTGGTGGATCTGCTGTGTTTGGATGGTGGTGACAAGGTGTAGGGCCCCATGTTTGGTGATGGTTGTGCCACTGTGGACCCACTAGATGTCAATGATGGCAGCGAGGCGAGTCTCAGTCCTTCACCTATGGCATGGAGTGCTATGGCTTAAGAACCCCGGTAGAGTGTAGCTCCGGGTACATCCACCACAGCCTTTGGTTTGACCAGCAGGTCCGGCCCAACAATGCAGGGGTCTTGTATATTGGCTAACAGAAACTTGTGGCCAACAATGTGGTTGGCACCAGTCACTCAAAGAAATCTTTTTCCTAACATTCTGGTGTGTTAGCCAGTGACTGTAGTGACTATGAAACGCAAATCAGTTAATCCTGAGTCCAAGGGGATGTTTGTGGCAATTTTAAGCAAATTCCCTCAAGTCATTTCATGAGATATCACATTCACGAGAATGGGGTGGACGAGGTCACAGTGACCTTGACCTTTGACACCAAAATCTTTGTAGTTCATCACTGAATCCAAGTGGATGTTTGTGCCAGATTTAAGGAAATTCCATGAAGGCCCTCTTGAGATAACGTTTACATTATCCTGGCTGCTCTGCACTGTGCACTAGCTGGGTTGACCAGGAGCTAGCTAGCAATGCTGCTCATTCGCAGTTTCCACTGGTAATGCCAGTCTCCACTGATGAAGCTCCACTGAGTGTGCGACTTCAATTAAAGCCACACAAAACCCCTTCAGCATTGTAAACTATGTTGGCACCACTAGCCAAGTTAAAATTGCTAACAGTGCTAACAGAGCTAACATGGTTAACAATGCTTATGGGCAACATGGAGGAAAGTGAAGGGTGGGCACTCTTTTATACTGTCAGAACAAACAGAAACAAAATAAAAACTCACGAAAACTCTCTAAGTTAGTCCTGTTAGTCGTCTAGTTAATCAGTCCACCATTCCAGCAATCACTAAATCTGCTTTGGTCAGAATAAGACAATGGATGAAAACACACATTAGTTTGAATTTTCTTTTGCAGATGTTCTGTAAAAACATATATAACTCAATGCACTCAATGTGAATGGAAACCTGCACGGCTTATGTGTTAAGATTCTCCACTGATGAAGCACTGCACTACATTTTTTGTTGGAAAATGCTGTGGTCTTATTAGAACATTGGAGAATATAATAGTAACAAATATGATCAAGAAGAAAACAGGCCAAATATTATTGTTACAGAACTGCTATCTTTTATAGTATTGTGTGTGTCTTTTTGGAAATCTTGACCATGGTGTGAGTCAAATAACTAGATAAGGGGTGGAAACTGACAAACCATAAAAGGGATTTAAAAAGCAAACACAACTTATATAGTATAAGCCAATCACAGTGTGTAAATTGTAAGTATTTATTGGTAAAACAGTTGAACTTTTAATATGTGTAACATATTCATTTATAACAGGGTTATTTGCTACGCAGATCTATAATAAGCTGCATTTGGGGGCAAAGACCTGTTAAATCCAGTCATGTAAAATTATGCAAATGCAAGAACTGAATAAAGTGTTCAATTTAAGCTGTAGTTCAAATTGGTCATAACTGTAGGTTAATGGTTTGTTGACATTGTATTCATCACAGCAGTAAAATCACAGTCATGCTCATAACAATAAATAAGAAATGTAACCTAATATTAACAGAAACAAAACAATTTAAATCTTGAGCATGTAGAACTGGATTGAAGCCATTCTCAGTACTTTTTGTTATACAAGCCAAAGAGAGCATACTTTTTCAGTTCAAGAAAATACTTTTCATCCCTGAGGCCATAAATGAGAGGACTCAGACATCGTGGAGCGAGACTAAACATTATATAGTTAAAGTACCTGACATTGATAAATAACCTGAAATTAATCTGAAGTACAGCAGCTTCTATGAATGGACACCACAGACGGATGAGACAGAGCAGCTGGAAAGCATGAAGAATTACTGTTCTGAGTCCTTTCCGTGTTGACTTTTTATTCTCTCCTGATGCAGTTTTGGCCACTTTCATTATTTTAGCATAGGAGAATGCAATAGTAATACACATAATCAAGAAGTAAATCTGATGTACAGCTGACCTAATATGATCATGCCATCTGAACAACATGAATATCTCCACAGAACATACACTGTGTTGTTCATACAAGCTTAGAGAGGCTGATGCAAAGAAGTTGGAGAGGACAACAATACAGGGTACAGAGCTGAGGCCATGAATGATGAGGATACAGTTTATAGCACTGCGTGTGGAGCACAACTCTCCATGACGCAGGGGCATGCATATGGCCACATAGCGCTCCAGGGTCATTGCTGTCAGAGTAACTGGTGTGAGTGTCATATACAGAAGTACGACAACAGAGATGATGATGCATAACCAAACATGCATGGTAATTTCAAAAAAGGTCAAGATGAGAAGGACATCAGACATGAGTAATATAAAGCTATCAGACAGTAGTGTGACAGCATATAAGATGTAACGTGTCGTTGTGTAGAAGAACTCCTTTTTAAAAAGGTTACAATGAGCAAAAGGTTGATGCAAAGAAAATCATCACCAGGAGCTGCACAATAATGACCCGGTCATTGATCTGCCGCTGTATAGACTCACCACCAATCAGTGAGCTGTTATCAGCCATATCTGTTTTCTAAGTAAACACACAAGTTTTTAAAAGTCAGTTCAAATGTCATTTTGTAATTCATCTGTCAATAGGAAATTAAATTTTTACAAAATGATAAAAACTCATTGTCAAGCTTCTAAGAAAGATGCTGGTTTAAATACAGCAGTTTACCATACCCTCCATGGTGTTCAAACAACGAATGTCTTCTGTGGAGCTCACTGCAGCCTTCTGAGAGAGGGCTGTGCACTGAGAATTTAAAGATTACACTGTCCAAAAATAACAGCAAATGAAACTTTGCTCACCAGTGTCATCACAGCCCGTTCTCATTAGGCTGTCAAAGATCAACACTTTAACATGCCCTGCGGTGCCAGGTGGACGTTTGTTTCAAATATGAAGAAACTCCCTCAAGGCATTCTTGAGATTTCAAGTTCACAAGAATGGGACAGATGGACAGACGGATGCATGGTTTAGATTTCTAAATAAACATTCATCTCGTCGCTAGATAGACCTAATCCTGAAAAACTTGTGTCTGCACAAGGCTTTTTGTCCCTACAAGGCCACCGTCACTTACCCGACAGGAGGGGTGAGCAAGTGAGCCCTGCAATCTAGAATTTGACCACTGATGTCACTTTTTTCAACCCATTTTACACACTGGCCCTTTAAGGCATACATGAAAACATTATGCAGTACAGGTTCTTGATAGCTTGCTTGGTCTCGATGGATGGAAGCTGGGGTTGCTGTGATGGTGTGGAGGCCCTTTTTGCTGGTGGTGGTGGCGTGGGCGACCCCACAGTTGGTTACCACGCAGAAGCAACCACAATGATCTGGTGGATCTGCTGTGTTTGGATGGTGGTGACAAGGTGTAGGGCCCCATGTTTGGTGATGGTTGTGCCACTGTGGACCCACTAGATGTCAATGATGGCAGCGAGGCGAGTCTCAGTCCTTCACCTATGGCATGGAGTGCTATGGCTTAAGAACCCCGGTAGAGTGTAGCTCCGGGTACATCCCACAGCCTTTGGTTTGACCAGCAGGTCCGGCCCAACAATGCAGGGGTCTTGTATATTGGCTAACAGAAACTTGTGGCCAACAATGTGGTTGGCACCAGTCACTCAAAGAAATCTTTTTCCTAACATTCTGGTGTGTTAGCCAGTGACTGTAGTGACTATGAAACGCAAATCAGTTAATCCTGAGTCCAAGGGGATGTTTGTGGCAATTTTAAGCAAATTCCCTCAAGTCATTTCATGAGATATCACATTCACGAGAATGGGGTGGACGAGGTCACAGTGACCTTGACCTTTGACACCAAAATCTTTGTCGGTCATCACTGAATCCAAGTGGATGTTTGTGCCAGATTTAAGGAAATTCCATGAAGGCCCTCTTGAGATAACATGTTTACATTATCCTGGCTGCTCTGCACTGTGCACTAGCTGGGTTGACCAGGAGCTAGCTAGCAATGCTGCTCATTCGCAGTTTCCACTGGTAATGCCAGTCTCCACTGATGAAGCTCCACTGAGTGTGCGACTTCAATTAAAGCCACACAAAACCCCTTCAGCATTGTAAACTATGTTGGCACCACTAGCCAAGTTAAAATTGCTAACAGTGCTAACAGAGCTAACATGGTTAACAATGCTTATGGGCAACATGGAGGAAAGTGAAGGGTGGGCACTCTTTTATACTGTCAGAACAAACAGAAACAAAATAAAAACTCACGAAAACTCTCTAAGTTAGTCCTGTTAGTCGTCTAGTTAATCAGACCACCATTCCAGCAATCACTAAATCTGCTTTGGTCAGAATAAGACAATGGATGAAAACACACATTAGTTTGAGTTTTCTTTTGCAGATGTTCTGTAAAAACATATATAACTCAATGCACTCAATGTGAATGGAAACCTGCACGGCTTATGTGTTAAGATTCTCCACTGATGAAGCACTGCGCTACATTTTTTGTTGTAAAATGCTGTGGTCTTATTAGAACATTGGAGAATATAATAGTAACAAATATGATCAATAAGAAAACAGGCCAAATATTATTGTTACAGAACTGCTATCTTTTATAGTATTGTGTGTGTGTGTTTTTGGAAATCTTGACCATGGTGTGAGTCAAATAACTAGATAAGGGGTGGAAACTGACAAACCATAAAAGGGATTTAAAAAGCAAAACACAACTTATATAGTATAAGCCAATATCACAGTGTGTAAATTGTAAGTATTTATTGGTAAAACAGTTGAACTTTTAATATGTGTAACATATTCATTTATAACAGGGTTATTTGCTACGCAGATCTATAATAAGCTGCATTTGGGGGCAAAGACCTGTTAAATCCAGTCATGTAAAATTATGCAAATGCAAGAACTGAATAAAGTGTTCAATTTAAGATGTAGTTCAAATTGGTCATAACTGTAGGTTAATGGTTTGTTGACATTGTATTCATCACAGCAGTAAAATCACAGTCATGCTCATAACAATAAATAAGAAATGTAACCTAATATTAACAGAAACAAAACAATTTAAATCTTGAGCATGTAGAAACTGGATTGAAGCCATTCTCAGTACTTTTTGTTATACAAGCCAAAGAGAGCATACTTTTTCAGTTCAAGAAAATACTTTTCATCCCTGAGGCCATAAATGAGAGGACTCAGACATCGTGGAGCGAGACTAAACATTATATAGTTAAAGTACCTGACATTGATAAATAACCTGAAATTAATCTGAAGTACAGCAGCTTCTATGAATGGACACCACAGACGGATGAGACAGAGCAGCAGCTGGAAAGCATGAAGAATTACTGTTCTGAGTCCTTTCCGTGTTGACTTTTTATTCTCTCCTGATGCAGTTTTGGCCACTTTCATTATTTTAGCATAGGAGAATGCAATAGTAATACACATAATCAAGAAGTAAATCTGATGTACAGCTGACCTAATATGATCATGCCATCTGAACAACATGAATATCTCCACAGAACATACACTGTGTTGTTCATACAAGCTTAGAGAGGCTGATGCAAAGAAGTTGGAGAGGACAACAATACAGGGTACAGAGCTGAGGCCATGAATGATGAGGATACAGTTTATAGCACTGCGTGTGGAGCACAACTCTCCATGACGCAGGGGCATGCATATGGCCACATAGCGCTCCAGGGTCATTGCTGTCAGAGTAACTGGTGTGACCATAAGATACAGAAGTACGACAACAGAGATGATGATGCATAACCAAACATGCATGGTAATTTCAAAAAAGGTCAAGATGAGAAGGACATCAGACATGAGTAATATAAAGCTATCAGACAGTAGTGTGACAGCATATAAGATGTAACGTGTCGTTGTGTAGAAGAACTCCTTTTTAAAAAAGGTTGCAATGAGCAAAAGGTTGATGCAAAGAAAAGTCATCACCAGGAGCTGCACAATAATGACCTGATCATTGATCTGCCGCTGTATAGACTCACCACCAATCGATGAGCTGTTATCAGCCATATCTGTTTTCTAAGTAAACACACAAGTTTTTAAGGCACTGATATAAGTCAGTTCAAGTGTCATTTTGTAATTCATCTGTCAATAGGAAATCAAATTTTTACAAAATGATAAAAACTCATTGTCAAGCTTCTAAGAAAGATGCTGGTTTAAATACAGCAGTTTACCATACCCTCCATGGTGTTCAAACAACGAATGTCTTCTGTGGAGCTCACTGCAGCCTTCTGAGAGAGGGCTGTGCACTGTGAATTTAAAGATTACACTGTCCAAAAATAACAGCAAATGAAACTTTGCTCACCAGTGTCATCACAGTCCGTTCCCATTAGGTTGTCAAAGATCAACACTTTAACATGCCCTGCGGTGCCAGGTGGACGTTTGTTTCAAATATGAAGAAACTCCCTCAAGGCATTCTTGAGATTTCAAGTTCACAAGAATGGGACAGATGGACAGACGGATGCATGGACAACCCGAAAACATAATGTCCACCCGCTGCCCTCGCAGCCTTCACTTGTATGTAGTGTGATGCACTTACTGTCATCACGTAAAGTCTGCAGTGGGGCAGAGACTGCAAGCAGTTGATAGATAGCCCTCGAGATCTTTTTATTCGTTGCCGTGGAAACTTTCAACTATTGCTGCTGTCATATTAATATATATGTCATACAAGTTGATGAATAGTGCCCACTCATCTGTTCCTGCAGATAACAAGATAATTCCCATGTAGAGCCTTTTTCTGTTACTAAACAAAAATGTATTAATACATCTCTGTATAACAGGCTACACATGTTCAAAACAAAAATGTTTGTAAATAAGGACAGGACTATAACTCAATAAACTGGCCATTACTTACATTAAAAGACCTTCTTTTGTTGTTTTTCGGCCAATTTTCAAGCCTATTAGATGACACAGACTTGATAGACCGCAATAATAAAATGCATTTTCAGTCCCTCTACAGCCTATACTTATACATATCTCCCTATCATGATGTGGTTGAATTTTATTTCTGGCCTACACAATTCAAGTAACATTTTAATACGCCGAACTATCAATAACTTTTTTACACATTCATGAGTTGTTTTTTTGAGTTTTGTGAGTTATTATTTCAGAGAAGTCTGCTGAAGTCTGCACCCCAAGCGGGCTCTCAGGAAGTCTGCAGAAAGACCGCTTTAAGCCCCTTGTGGACAGGATGAGTTGTAGCTTTGGACAGCTTTAAGCACCCCCAGACTTCCTGTGAACGCGCACACAAAGTCTGCGAGTCTGCAAGTGCAATGAAGTCATTTGGATTCAGTCAGACAGTTTCCCGACAGTTTACAGCCACCTTTAGTCTGCACAGGAAGTCAAAGAAACACAATATGATGATGATGTCTGGAATGATGTTAGTTCATTAAAATATTGTCAGACTCCTATATTAGTTTGTTCTCAGTCTCCAGATGTTAATATTATGACAGACTAATTCATTAAAATGCTTTACAAGCTTTCTGTAATTTATGTTCATGGTTCAACCTCCGGGCGGCACAGTGGTGTGGTGGTCGCCTCACAGCAAGAAGGTTGCAGGTTCGATCCTGGGTGTGGGAGCCATTCTGTGCGGACTTTGCATGTTCTCCCTGTGTCAGCGTGGGTTCTCTCTGACTCCAGCTTCCTCCCACAGTCCAAAGATATGCAGATTGGGGATTAGATTAATTGATAACTCTAAATTGCCCATAGGTGTGAATGTGAGCGTGAGTGGTTGTTTGTCTCTATGTGTCAGCCCTGTACCCTGCCTCTTGCCCAGTGTCAGCTGGGATAGGCCGATGGTCCACCCAGCAATGAGAGAGCTGAGTCCCTCAAATGAGCCAGTGACAGGCTCCAGGCAGAAGTCATTGGGGTCAAGGAAGCGTCGGGTCACAGTGAGAGGAGATAATAATCCATGTCCTGTTCGGGAAATGGACGAAGAGCGTGTCAGCCAGACCAGCCGACCACCGCGACTGCCGACTGATGGGGACTCATGTCTGCAAGGCGGAATCCCCGCCAGGAGTGGGGGCAAAGCACTCAGTCCACCGTGATTAAACACACCCAATTTTCCGATATTCTGCCGGAGAAACAAAGGAGACTGGCGATCATACACCAGCAGAGACTCGATTTGTTTAGTGCCAATGGTTAAAAACAATAAAAACACTAAGGCTGCGTCCGAAAGGCCCACTGGCATACTGCATACTACTACTACGTACTACCACTAGATACTACTCCTACCTACTAAACAAGTTGGGTCCATTCGGACATACTAAAAGATTGGTGGGAAAACACTGCTGCCTGCTGGCTTGGCTGAGGTGCTGCACCAAAATCTGAACGCACCTGTGACTATTGAAATTGTCCAAAAATGAAGCTGGCCACTCTTTACCCACCAGCAACATGTCTGCAAGCTCTCTCATGCTTCTCAACATGCAAAATGCGAGGCGTAGGCAAGCCAGAGCTCGCAGACGCCTCCTTTTGCACATAATAATTAATTCACTGCCACAGTAAACAATGACATGACATGCCACACTCAAAAACTTAAAGTTTGCACTTTCAGGATCCTTTATATTGTTTTTGAAATAATTCAACCTGTTATGGTGACAACCATCATCACTTCTCAATAGTGTCACAATGCTGACATCAAGTGTCAATGAAGTGATTAGTTCATTGAATATCAATACGTAGATACAGCATTTCCACCAGCACATTCTGTCATGTGTGTAGGCTGTGTCACTTTGAACACCTGTCACCTCACACAGTACAATGACATCCAATAAAACTGCTCTGCCATGATGTACTGTCATTATGCCAAACTTAATCATCATTTGTTTTAACAGCACTAGTGTTTATTATTATCGTGACTTATTATTGTTGTTTGTTGTTGTCTTTTGAATGTCAAAAGAATATCAATGTCCAATATCAAACTAACTTAATACCGGTATAAAACAGACTGCTTTGTTCATAATCATATTAGCAGAAATACATGTTTGACCAATGAAATGCACATAATGAAGGAGGCGTACAGACCTGTGCAGCCACAACAATGCGACATTATACATGAAACGGTCAGATTATATATGTGTGTGTGTGTATATGTGTAGTTACATCTGTATTGATGCGCTGCTTCAGCCGCCGGCTGCCGTTGCTCCGCCATGATGTTTTGAATCTTGCCGGGCAGCGTCCACACTGCATTTAGATAGGAGACTGATGAGGGTGGTAACATGCCGTGCAATGTCTATAACGAAGTAGAAGACGAAGAAGAAGCCTGTGGTGCATTTTGGGTAAGTAGTAGCCCTGCAGTATGCTCTGCCATCATACTCAATGTAGGCGTGTTTAGTAGGGGTGGTAGCATACTACTTCTCCCTACTACAGTTTCGGACATACTACATATTAATTTGGTCTACTACAATCCATACTACTTGGTCTTTCGGACGTAGCCTAAGCATTGCAGGAGCAGCAGACAGCAACCACACACACTGGTGCCATCTTGCCAAGGCAGGAATGGCTACAACTACAGAAGCCAAATAAATTGTGTCTGTATCTCTGGTGGTGCATACTGTGCACTACATTCAATGAGTTTAATAGAAAGAGGAGCATCTGTAGTTTTGACATTATTAAAAATCATATATATATATATATATATATATACATATATATATATATATATATATATATATATACATATATATATATATTATATATATATACATACATATATATTCTCAGAGTGTTTTTGATATATTTGCACTGAATTGTTACCCTGGACTGAATTTGATGTTTGTTTCTTCTGGTCGATGTTTTTTAAAAATAACCCCAGATGATATTTGGATGATTAACCACACCTGGGGCCCGTTGTTCGAAAGTAGAATTAACCAATCCAGGATAAGTGGAAAAGCGAGGCTGGACAAATTCCCCTAAGTCCATCCTGGCTTAGTTGGTTGTTCGAACACCAAGCCAGGCTGAGGAGGCGCGGCTTTGTCAAGCCAGGTGTAACTTATTCAGGTGAGTGCGCGTCCACGGCTTTCTTAAATAGACCCCGAGATCAATGACAGATTCACCGATGCAGCAATGGAGAGGGCACGTGCCGCATACTTCTCACCCAGTGAGTAGCGTGTCATCATGGACACTTATGAAGAGGTAAAACATATAATCACGAAGAAAGGAAACACTGCAGCGATCATAAAGCAGAGAGAGAGAGTGCGTGGCAAACAATTGCGGACCGACTGAATGTGTAAGTAATCTAAAAACTTGCTGCGCAAATGAATCTGCCATAATTACAATTAAAGTGCCTTAAACAAATTAACAGTTGTAGACTTCACCTTAAAGGTGAGCAGTGGATATAATATTACTCGGGAACCAATTGCTGATTTCACACCAGCAGAAGAGCTCGCCCTGGATCAGAACCGGCTACAGACTCTGTCCCACCCACAGAAACCGCCCTTTTCATACAGGGTACATTATTCCAGTATACTGTACATGGAATCAATCATTTTATTCATTCATTAATCAACCAGTGGTGTTATGTGGACGGTCTGACTTTGGATTGTCTTGCAGTGTAAGACAAATTGACAAATTAAAAGAAAAACCTCAAGGAAATTGGACTTAGAAATTAAGAAACTAGAGAAAGAAGTGATTTTAATGCACATTGTAAGCATGACTGTGATGCAACATATTAATCAATATTATTTCTCTCTTTCTCTCCACAGCTCAAAGCAGACAGTGACTGATTTTTAGTACTTTTCATTTAAATAAAATGGGGTCAAAGAATATTGTGGTTTCATCTTCATGTTTTCATTCACTGATGTAAAGTGCACTGGAGTTATTGGTCCAGTTAGCTGGGAATATAATTTGGGAACGTCATACAGTTATGAAACCTAATAAACACTAATTGTGTTAATGCCAAAATACACCTACTTGTATGTTTATTCCAACAATTAATCCTTTTATTGGTAAAGATATGTGCATGTCAAAGTATGTTTGGGCTATGACAAAAATAATGTTTTAAATGTTTTTTTGTTGTTTTTTTTTCATCGTAGGCTTAATGTATTTTGTTCAAAAATGAAGCAAAGACGTACATAAGAACATGAAATGACGATAAAACACGTTGATTTCTGATCGCAGTGACACCTGACTGGACAGATAAGGCACCAGGCTAAACTAAGCCTGGTTGTTAGCCTGGTCAGGACCAGGCTAAGTGCACAGAATAAATATCCATGGCAACATATGTGCCTCTGCTTTCGAACAACCGAATCAACGCTAAATTAAGCCAGGATAACCAACATATCCTGGCTTAATCCCTTATCTAGGTTTCGAACAACAGGCCCCTGTTGCAGACAACGTTAAAAATAGAGGTGTAGTTTTCTCTTCCCAACATTCAGACCCGACGAAGATCCCTCTAGGATCCAAACGTTGTTCATTGAAGTTTGTGGCATGGAGTAAGTGTGCAGGCTCTACCTCTTTTTCATTATTAAAAATCATACCATCTGGATTTCCAAATACCCTGGTATACCATAATACAGTCACACCATCTATGCCTAATCCTTAGTCTTCATGTGCTCAACTTCTTATATTCATATGAAGACAATGGATTGAATTTTCTCTTGCAGATGAAACCTGCATGGCTTATGTGTTAAGATCATTCCACTGATGTGCACTGCGCTGTATTACTGTAGGAAAATGCGAGGTGTAAAAGGTGGGGGCCTAGAAGCGGGCCAGATGGCTCCCAACCTTCTTCCTCTGCTTCACTTCAACCGGTCTCTGGCTAGGCTGTAATATCTTAGGTTCAGCAGGCTGGTATTCAAAGACAACACTGGAGATCAATGGAGTCAGGTGCATCATTATCATCATCATCATTATATGACTTTATTTTAAACTTAATCAATCTACGCAGAGTAAAGACCTTTACCTGATTGGTCATAAAATCTTGCACTACAAATGCTGTGGTCTTATTAGAACATTGGAGAATATAATAGTAACAAACATGATTGAGAAGAAAAACAGGCCAAACATTATTGTTACAGAGCTGGTATCTTTTATAATATTGTCAGTTAACTAGATAAGTGGTGGAAACTGCGAAAGCATAAAACGGATTGAAAAGGCAAAAAACAACTTTTATAGTATAAGCCAAGATCACCGTGTGTAAATAAACAGTTGTCCTTTTTGTACGTGTAACATATTAATTTATGACAGGGTTTTTTTTTTTACAAAGATCTATAATAAACTGCATTTAGGGAGCAAAGACCTGTTAAATCCAGTCATGTAAAATACAAAAATGCACAAAAGGACAGAAAAAAAGTGTTCAGTTTAAGATGTAGTTTAAGTTGGTCATACCTCATGACATTGTTTTTATCACAGCAGAAAAATCACAGTCATGCTCATAGCAAGAAATAAGAAATGTAGCCAAAGATTAACTGAAACAAAACATTTTAAATCTTAAGTACGTAGAAACTATATTAAAGCCATCCTCAGGATTGTTTCTTATACAAGCCAAAGAGAGCATACTTTTTCAGTTCAAGAAAATACTTTTCATCCCTGAGGCCATAAATGAGAGGACTCAGACATCGTGGAGCGAGACTAAACATTATGTAGTTAAAGTACCTGACATTGTTAAATAACCTGAAATTAATCTGAGATACAGCAGCTTCTATGAATGGACACCACAGCTGGATGAGACAGAGCAGCAGCTGGAAAGCATGAAGAATTACTGTTCTGAGCCCTTTCCATGTTGACTTTTTATTCTCTCCTGATGCAGTTTTGGCCACTTTCATTATTTTAGCATAGCAGAATGCAATAGTAATACACATAATCAAGAAGTAAATCTGATGTACAGCTGACCTAATATGATCATGCCATCTGAACAAAACGAATATCTCCACAGAGCATAGACTGTGTTGTTCATACAAGCTAAGAGAGGCTGATGCAAAGAAGTTGGAGAGGACAACAATACAGGGTACAGAGCTGAGGCCATGAATGATGAGGATACAGTTTATAGCACTGCGTGTGGAGCACAACTCTCCATGACGCAGGGGCATGCATATGGCCACATAGCGCTCCAGGGTCATTGCTGTCAGAGTAACTGGTGTGACTGTCATATACAGAAGTACCACAACAGTGATGATGATGCATAACCAAACATGCATGGTAATTTCAAAAAAGGTCAAGATGAGAAGGACATCAGACATGAGTAATATAAAGCTATCAGACAGTAGTGTGACAGCATATAAGATGTAACGTGTCGTTGTGTAGAAGAACTCCTTTTTAAAAAAGGTTGCAATGAGCAAAAGGTTGATGCAAAGAAAAATCATCACCAGGAGCTGCACAATAATGACCCGGTCATTGATCTGCCGCTGTATAGACTCACCAACAATCAATGAGCTGTTATCAGCCATATCTGTTTTCTAAGTAAACACACAAGTTTTTAAGGCACTGATATAAGTCAGTTCAAGTGTCATTTTGTAATTCATCTGTCAATAGGAAATCAAATTTTTACAAAATGATAAAAACTCATTGTCAAGCTTCTAAGAAAGATGCTGGTTTAAATACAGCAGTTTACCATACCCTCCATGGTGTTCAAACAACGAATGTCTTCTGTGGAGCTCACTGCAGCCTTCTGAGAGAGGGCTGTGCACTGTGAATTTAAAGATTACACTGTCCAAAAATAACAGCAAATGAAACTTTGCTCAACGGTGTTATCACAGTTCTCATTAGGCTGTGAAGTACCAGCACTTTTACACACCCCTCAGTGCATGATACAGACAATGAAGCTGCCTTTTGGCATCTCTATGAGCCAATATGTGTCAATATCTGACGCTAAAGTTCGTGCAGGGCTGGTGGAAGGGGTGGTGGTTGGGTCAAATAAACACAGACTTTCACCAACTGCTTTTTGTGTCCAGTTTGAAACCAAAAGTCAGTGCAAAACATTACATAACCTACGGCCATCCATGACATACTTAATTCAGTCACGTGACATATTTACCACACATTTGATACTTTTCTACCTTTAAACTAAAAACATGATGTTTTTTTCCAAAACATTTGTTACCTAAACCTAACCACAGCCAGCTTAAAACATGTGTTATAAGTTTCACCCAGAAAACAGCTGTTTCACATATACTGTAGACCAGACGTCCCCAACCACCGGGCCAGGGCTCGGTACCGGTCTGTGAAGCATTTGTTACCGGGCTGCACAGAAAGAATAAATAATTTATATAATTTCCGTTGTATTGATTATTAGAGTCTGAAAGACGTTTTATTTTGTAAAACGAACGGATTCCCCCCGACTTAACTTTCACCTGTGCCTCTTGACACGTCAATACGCTTGTCCCAGTCACGTGATACGACGTATCACGTATCACTTATAACGTAGCCTATCAGATACGTTACCCAAAAAATACCCCCAGAAACTAGCAAAAATGAGTAAAAAACAAACGTCTTTGGAGAGCTTCTTTGCAACGGGGAAAAGGCCAACTGAGGAGCCAGAAGACAAGCCTACAACCTCCAAGAAAAAGAAAGCTTCTTTTAACAGACAATACCAGGAGTCCTACTTAAAATACAGTTTTATCGCAACAGGTGACTCTCATGCGCCAAGTCCGCTCTGCATAGTATGTGGCGACAAGCTAGCAAGCGAGGCAATGAAGCCTTCAAAACTGCTTCGGCACATGGAGACTAAGCACCTCGGATTAAAAGATAAGCCTTTGGAGTTTTTTGAAAGAAAAACGTGAGCAAGAAGGACAGAAGCAATTACTGAGGGCCACCACATCAACAAATGTGAGTGCACTAAGAGCATCATACTTAGCGGCTAACCGTATTGCTAAGGCTAAGAAAGCTTTCACGATTGGAGAAGCAGGCATGAAAATCACTCACCTTTCGGCGAAATTCGCCGTTTTGAAGGCAAAATAGGTGACCTACGTGAATCGTGGAGATTCGATGAGAAAAGTATTTTTTTGGGGGGGGGGGGGTAAGCGGCGCGGCCGGGTGAGCTCGCGGGGCGAGCTCGCGGGCGCGGGCGCGTGCACAACCACAGCGCACCCATTGAGGAGTCTGAGTGCAGACCGTCAGAAGCCAGAAGCGGGATTAATTTACCGGACTGAATTTGGTGAGTGATAGTTTCAATCATTTTTATATTTTCTCGTAGCCTATATCTAAGTTACGCAGGAGCTCTGTTGGCATATGCTTAGTTAACGTTAACAGCTAGATGAATGGAGTCATTGAACACAGTGAGGAAACACAACGTTAGCTGCTAGCTAGCTAAAGCTCCGGTGGAAAATGATCAGCTAACGCTACTTTTAACTAGATATTGTTACTGAAGTTAGCTTTGAGCTTGTATAGCTAACAGTAAATCACAGAAAAGAAACACTGGTTATAGTGCTTCTTTCTAATATTACTTGTATTTCAGGACGTGATGTGAAAGGACTGACAAGGCTGAAGGTGAAGTAGTCCATCGTTCTATCAATAAGGCTAAACTAGAGAACACCTTAGTAGTATAACCCAACCTCTGAAGACTTTCGTGACACATTAAACATAATGAACCCTGGCGTGTTCGGAATTTTCTTAGCAGGCTTGGATGGTATTTATTTATTCATTAAAACTTAATAGAAAGTGGTTTTGAGCAATTTCAAATCGTGGAAGGTGAGCGTTTCGCGCTCTATCCACTGACAATCAGGGCGTAATTTCTTCCTGCGCGGGACAATCCGCGTGGGAGAAGGGGAGAGATCCACAACTGAATTTCGTGGTGTTTATGTGTCACTTAAGGCTTCAGACGATGTGTTACAGTTAATAGTAAAGTACCGCTAACAATAATACATTATTTTTGCAGAATGAGTGTGTTAGGGGAGAAGGATGCAGCTCTTATTAAACAGCTGGATGCTGGGCTGAAATGCAGCTGGAACTGGTCCTGGCTAAAGCTCGAGGGAAAGGTGTCAGTCAAAGGGCAAGAGGTATCCTTTTGTCTAGGTGATCTTTTCAACAAAATCAACAGGCAGGGATTTGCCAGATGTGGTCTTTGCCACAAAGACATCAATTATGCAAACAAAGGCAGCCATGCTTTGCAGGCTCACTGCCAGACAGAGATCCATAAGAAGAAGGTGGAGATGATCGCGTCCACTCATAGTGTTGCCAGCACCTTCCTTCCAAGTTCATCTAGGCAAAGTCCAGCAAGCCAGAGTCAAGCAAGCCAGGGCCCAGAGACTACGCCCTACAGTGTCCGTCCGTCCAACTGTCCGTCCGCGCGCCCTTCTCACCTTTTTCACCCCTGACCCGTTTTCATGCCTGGAGAAGAGCTGATCATGCCTGCCGCCAAGGATATTTGCCGTGAACTTTTAGGAGAGGCTGCAGTTAAAAAGGTAGCACAGGTGCCTCTTTCGGCTAGCACCATCACCAGGCACATTGAGGACATAGCAGAGGACACTGAGGCGCAATTGTTGGAGAGGATTAAAAAGTCACCATGGTACGCAATCCAGGTTGATGAGTCTACTGATATTGACAACAAGGCAATACTACTTGTTTATGTGCGATATCTTTATCAGGAGGATGTGCATGAGGATATGTTATGTGCACTGTTGATGCCAACCAACACCACAGCCGCAGAACTATTCAAGTCTCTGAATGATTATATATCAGGAAAACTGAATTGGTCCTTGGTGCTTTTCAGAGGATTTGCTGGTCGCAGAAGGAATTTAAGTCTCTTAATTTCACTGTGATAATCTTAGAGCAGGACTTAACAATATTGGTCAGGGTGTTTCTGTCTTTAACTGAAAGACACTGAAACCAGCAAATAAAAGAAAAAAACACAAGGCTCTAAATAAATGCTTGATAAAATCGACAGAGTATAACAGGCCTGACAGACAAAGGGTCTCATTCATGAAAAGTGAATAAATCTGTGTGTAGATTTGCACATAAAAGCCTACTCTACTAAAAACCTACTCCGGATTCAGGAACGCCGCGGGAAACTCAGATTTGATCGTAAACACGTGTGTATGATCATGAATGCCAATCCATCGTAAAGTGACAGCGCGCTCCCGGTAATCAGCAATTAGCATAAAGCCCCGTCCATGAATAGCCAATGACCACCATATAAGGAGGTGTAGGTGCTTCCTGTCGACCTGTCAGTCATGGCGCAAAGAAAGAAAGAGAGATTTTTTTCCGAAGCGGAGATCAAAATCATTTTGGGTGAAGTGGACAACATGTGGAAAACATTTTATTTTCTTCAGTTAGTGGTGGTGTGGCAGGGACAGGCAAAGCGAAGGCCTGGAGGGAGGTAACAGATGCTGTTAATGTTGTCTCCGTAGTACAAAGAACCATGTCAGAGGTGAAGCGTAAATGGTTTGATATGAAACTGGAGGCAAAGAAACCATAAGCACACACAAAAATACAGCGGTCACCAAACAAACAGAAGATTCATTTGTGGGGTTCTGAATGAAGTGGGAACGGGAAACCAGAGATGTTTTGTGCATAATGGATAAACTAAATCAGTGATCGCTGTCGGAATGTAGAGCTATTTAACATTTATTTTGTCAAATGATACGGATAACATATAGCCTACAGCAGTCTGTATGCATCGTCCTCAAATTATTTGAATCTTAATAGCCTAAAGCTCTGTTTGATACAACGAAAATTAATTATTTTCAAATCATATTTATTCAGTCAAACGATCGTCCTCCTTCCACCTGCTGCCCCTGCTGAACCCAGGCACCGAGGCCAAAGAGGCTGTGATCCGACTGTCCTTACGGATATTTTTATTATCATCATTCAACATGTAGAAAGAACATGTAATCTATTGAGTCGATTTACATAGATAATTCACAATCATGAACCTAATCTGGATCTCAAACCTGCTAATTGCCAAATAATTTAACTAAATGTGTTATATTTTTAATATTTTGTCATGTTTAGATTACGTGTTTCAAAGGCATCTGTGTATTGTGTACATAACAGAGCGCAATACGAATTAAAATTGTCATTTCCAATAGTGAAAAGCAATATTTATGTGCTTTACTAAATTTACACAAGCACTACGAGTGGTCAGGAGCAGGAGTAGATTTTGTTAGTAGCTACGAAAAGATCGGAGCTGCATGAATGAATGCGGAGACGCACGTAAATTTCCGTCTGCTAACAGTTTACACACACAAATTCCTTCTGCTCACGTTTCATGAATGAGACCCAAAGAGTTTAGTTTCCTGAGAATATGAATTCTCTGTTGCCCTCGCTTCACAATAAAATCCGTGTTCACATCAAATTTGAGATGGTCGTCAAAAAAGGTCCCCAAGTATTTGTACGATGAACCAGTTTCAACTTTTTTGTTAATGTATGATACACTCAGTAGGAGTGTCCTTCTTACGTCTAAAATCAAATAATCAAGTCCTTGGTTTTGGATACATTTAAATCCAAAAAGTTACAGTCACATCAGGAAATAAAATCAGTTAGGGCTCTCTCATGGTTTGATTCTGAACCAGTAGGACAGTGCTGTTCTATTTCACAAGATGTGTAACAGCACCCCTTATGTTATAACAGTGACAGCGCGGATTGTCGGAATATCTTATAAATGGCGGGAAGGGGTGGGGCCTTAAATGATGGAAACTCTTGTCAATGGCGGGGAAAGTGTTCATAATAAATGGAGCTCAAAGTGTTGCATTTTGTGTAGACAGTCCACCTTGCTGTGCAAGCATGTCAGTTTCTATACCATGATGTGGCTCCAGCCATTTTTATGCCTGTGATGGAGACAATAATCATACTATTACCAAATACCATTATTATTTTGATTTTTAACAGCTTGAATTAATTATATGTGGCTTGTAAAACATGCCAGAGCAACTTTTAATTTAATACATGATCATACTTTAAAACACATCAATGATAAGACAAGTTCTAACTCCAACCATTCAAACAAGACAATCTGTTTTCACGTTAAGGCCTAAAAAAAGCCTTCATTTGTCTAAAAGTTGTTTTTTTTTTAAACAAATCTTTCACCAGTCATTTTTCTCTTCACACACACTCATGCACACAACAGAGAGAAAGAGTGAGACAGACAGACAGAGAGGGAGAGAGAGAGAGAGAGACAACAGAAACCTGCACGCAATTCCGGTCTCTGTGGGTTCTTGCAGATAAAGCCAAATACGCACATTTGCAGGTAGAGTCAACAGATCAATGCCTTTTACGCAATGAAATGTTGCTGGGGTCTTACAAATACCTGCAGGACTTGACAGTTGGTCAACGTCGAGCAGACTGAACAACAGCAAGCCTCGAACAAGAACATTTCTCTGATTTAACCAAGACAAGTGAGAGTGCAGCAGATTCGTTTGACTTGAAGAAAACAAAGAAGAAGTGGTCAGCAACCAACTATTCATACCTCCTATTAAGTACATTCTTTAAGTACAGCAGATCTAAATAATCTGCAAAATGCAAGCGGTTAGTCAGTGTTCAGCGTGTGCCAGCCGAGCTGCCGCAGGACTTCTGCGAAATCAGACAGACTTTTCACTGCTGCGGACCACCAGGAGTGTCCTCAGGAGAGGAGCAGCCTGTATCCGTTTCTCAAGGTACGTTATGAATAATAAGCAATGCCACACAGTATCTAGTTTTAACACAACCTAAATCTCTGACACCAAGTGCTGCCTATTGAAGCTTTGAACATTATAATTCACAGCACTGCAGAACTTTGAGCTGAAATCCCTGATAACCTGTTTATATTCTCTGCTCCTTTCTCTACAGCAGTTCTGAGAATGTCCCATTCAGCAGCAAGAAGCCTGGAGTCCATAAAATGGGGGAACGGACAGAAACTGGGCACATGAGCATTGCACCTTTAAGTGTTAGCCATGGGCTTTATGCTTCCCCCTTCACACAGGTGGGTTAGTCTTTTTGGAAAAAATTTGTTCTTGTTCTTTGTATTTTGTACATGGAGAAATTAAATGAAGGATAATCAAATATCTAATTTGTCCCTGCTTTTAGGAAATGGAAAACCTTTCTCATGACTCCCTGATCAGAAGAGCAGCCTCACTGGTTACAGACAGTTCGTGTACTTTCCTGTCCCAGACTTCCTTGGCTCTCATAGATGCCCTTACAGACTACTCAAAGGTAGGTTGTGATCTAATGTATCACATTTCATCCATAGTTTATGATTGTCAACCTCAGTCTGACAGTTTGATTAATCATCGGAAAGAAAAATATTTTCACGCCACTTTAAACAGAAGCATGAAAAAGCACATCATCAAAAGATTCTAGAGAGTGTCTTAATGTTTTTGCATTTGATAAGATGCTTACACAGACTTTCATTTTGGAAATTGCCCTGTATTGTCTCTGAGTGTCTGCGCTCCCTCTGTTTGGAAACAGGCTGTGCACACTCGCATTGCTGTTCAAAGACGGTATATAGCCTCAGTGGGAAAACTGACCCCAGCAGAGAAGGATTCATTCCTGGAGCTGATCAATAACCGGCGTTCAGAGGTTAGTTTGTGTTGCTGAAAACAAATGTAAATGTACTCTAACCTTGTTTTTTTTCCTGCGACAGTCAGTCTCATTAGATTCATTATATTAAGTTTGTCCAATGTCTTTGTCTTAACAGGTTAGTGGAAGACTATGTGAATGCAAACGTTTTGAGTCAGCCTGGATCGATGCTGTCAACTTGTGTAAAATGGCAGCTGAGGTAGCACACAATTCAGGTAGGTCAAATGTCTGCATGCGTGCAGCTGTATCTCTTAAGGCTTGATGGGATTTTAAAATGCTGTTGTATTTAAAATAAAGAAGGGATTAAAATCCTACTTTTCTGCTGCCTGTGTTACACTTAAGAAAGTGTGCAGATCAGATAGTGTCATTCAGTGTAGCTTTAGTTAAAACAAAATGGATTTAGTTGACGGGTGCTTTCTGAGCTGGTGTTACTTTAACTCTTGAACTTTCTCAGCAGTTTGACAAAATGCATCTTTGCATCTGTGTGTGTTTCCAGGAGCCGAGGAGGCGTCTATCACAGTGAAGACAAACGTTCAGGTGGCCGAGGCGCAGGTGGGGGAGGCTCGGAAACTGTCAGCGGATGCAGAGAAGAAGTTGGCCGAGACTAAAGTAGAAGAGATCCAAAGAATGGCAGAATATACTGCCTTTCTAGAGAACAGTGAGGAGCTTGAGGTGCAGGAGGCTTATCTACGAGAGGACTAAGACAAATAGGGATATTGGAGAACCAGCAAAAAAAATAAGATAAAGAAATAATTAAGCACATGTTTCAGCTGTGAAAGCTTTGAGACTTATACAGTAGGTTTGATTTCCCTTTTATGTCTCTTTTTTTAATCCGTAAAATGTTTACATATTTGCATTTACACGAAGAATATCAAAATTTGAAAAGGGAATGAAATACATTACCCACAATTTATAATTCTGTAATGTTGCATAAATCATTATTTAAGACTATTTATTTGATTAGTGACTGTCAGCTGCTTTTGGAGCTTCAGGAAAATGATTGTCAAATCTCCAGTATATATTGTATGGCAGTGGGGCTTATCCAGCACTTTGCTGTGGCAAAGGCATTTTTATAAATGTATTGTTTGTATGATTGGGTTTTCACTGTTCACATATTTGCAAAAAATAAAACTAATCTATGAGTATTTGATTAAAAATATGTGTTCATGGGTCCTTGTTTGTTGCCATACTGGCACTTCACAACAAGAAGGGTTTCCAAAAGATGAGTAACTTCTATGTTGGCAGCATTATCAGCAGATATTTAACTGTATATAAAGCATGATCTACGACAAGCTGTGCAGAAAATATAGATACTAATCATCATGAAGAGCCCATAAATACCAAGAAATACATTTAAAAAAAAAAAAAAAAAATCACCATTCAGCCACAGATAAAGTGTAATCCAAGCAACAGTGTCAATTTATTCATTAACCAATCAACAGCCTGCGGTGTTTCTAGCCTCACCTTTTATTGTTGCATCAGTGTGCTTAACAGGTAGCGGTGACAGAAAACGGTACAGAATGGAACGGTTCTGTTCGTACCATCCGCAACTTTTGACAATGAAACACAAGCATAACTGCTTTTATAGTGTAACGTTCTGAACTGAACCTGACTGATTGGTGGAAACAAGGTCTTAGACAGGTCTTGGAAAGGTCGCTGCTATGGGACTTTGAATGTCAGTAATAAACTCTGACTATTTGTTTTTATTGGCTCCCTTACATGACAAACCCTTTAATGATGATTCAGTACTCAAGCACTTCAAAAAATGTCTAAAGATTTCAAACCCTTTATGTGTAATGGGAATATTCTACTTTCTCACTTGGAGAAAAAAAAACCCTGTGCACCCCTGCTCTGCTCTAAATTCTATTCTATTTGTTTGATTTGTAAATGTTGGGCATCCTCGTTCCATGGATGATCAGCAAGCTGAGGACACTGCTGGTGAAGAGAATACACTGAGAGCTGAATGGAGCAGTGACATGGTTATTACCATCTGTTAACAACCCAGCCTACATTAAGAGTACTGTCTGTGGTGGAAACACAGTAGAGGCCTTTAACCACGAGGCAGGATTTGGAGTAAGCGAGGTAACTTCAGGGTTAACTCTCAGGTTATGCTCAGAGTAGCGTATTATTACTGTCAACACCCTGACCAATGACCAATAAGATCACTGAGGAAAAAAAGTATCCCGACATGGACAAAAGTCCGACGTGACAAGTAGTCTCTGTTTTTATAGGCCAGTAGAATCATTTCATTGTTATTGAGCACTATTTCCACTGGATTTAAAACAGAGCTTCAAATGGAGAGATTGTTTACAACAGGTTTACAACTGTACACACATTTTTAGCAATATTTTAACCTATGCAAAGTCTTTTTTTGTCTGCAGTGACAGTGTGGCTATTTTTACACTCTGATTCCATCACTGCAGTTCAAAATAACATGAGACTTCTGTGTGATAAGAAGTAGGAGAAAAAGATAATATTTTAATAGAAAATAATCCACACTGTTAACTGGCTCAGGTTATCATAAATGCAACATTTTGGTCAGGTTGACCTCATCAGTCATTAACTAGGCTACTTTTCCACCCTTTACTTCAGTAGCAATTCATAAATTTCATCCCCTGGACATTATTTATGATGTAAGGACACAACATGAACAAACACCTCGACCATCCCGGTCTAAATGTTGCCTTAATATGTTCACTTTGATTCTGCTGGTACAGTAATGGCAGCGACCTATATCAGGCGATTTAATGTCTAAATGGAGTGCTCTAAAATTACCTCAGTAGTTGCGCTCCTCCAGATTTATTAGTTATTACAAGAAGAGATATTAAAGCGAGCTTTTAACAGATTCAGGACCAAAGGCTGAGAAGTGTGAGGGTTTTTTTCTGTTTTTTTGGACGGTTATGTCCCAAACTATTTCTTGGCCTGACACAGTAACTTCACCTGGCTATTGCTTGGATAGGATCCAGTTTGTTAGCCATTTTTTTAGTACCAGGTGTCTTTAATATTAAGGATAAATATTAAAATAACAACTTATTGTATATATTCTATGGACGAGGTCTTATTCAGTGTTTATCAAGTGTTATTGAAGCATAAAAAAGAACAATAATAAATGGATGGATTGATTTTCTTTCTAAAGTTTACAAGTGGTATCAGTTTTTACACAACGCAACTTAAATGTTTTTCTATTCGCATAATGTATAGCATAGTCCAGCCTCTAAATGCTCAGCATTGCAAATGCAAATGTCTGTTTAAGTTCGTCCACATCCCAGATAGAGCTGTCACTGTCTACAATTTAAACCAACATGCAAGGCATATAATACAATGCGATGAATTTGAAGGATGCCCACTGCTGGATTGAGGCAGACGACTTCAAATGGTCTGTTGTGCTTTTGTAAATTATGACTTTGGCTAGAAGCAGTTTGAATATTTAGTTTTTCCCATGTTGAGGAAGTTCAGGCAACACTGATCTTCCCCAACATGGCAAAAAAGTCAACATCCTTTTTTTTTTAAAATACAAAAGCAGCCCTATTTCGTATTGCAGTGTGTCACATATACACTATAGCACACTGTATATAAAAGGACCATTACAAGTATGTTGGTTTGCATTGCTGAAGTGTACAGCATTGTGAAATCCAGACACAGTATCATCATGTTTTCCTGAAGACTTTTTTTCATGTACAAAATTGTGGCACAAGACAGACTGGTACCCTCTAGGGCTGAATGATATGGACAAAATTTCATATCTCGATATTTATGCCAGATATCTCGATACTAATACAATATGGTATGACTATGGGTTCAGTGAAAACTAAGCATTCTTTATATAAAAAAACAAAAAACAAGGTTGAACCATTTTCTGGAAGCCCTCTTTAGTGACTGAATACACGGGAATCATGTGTAGCAAAATGGTACGTTATAGCGTTTGTAATGTCTTTGTGCCTGCTGCACGTCGATTGGTATGGCATTATGCTACTGAATGCATCGGCAATGAGACCTTGCTTGGGCTTGACACAGGAGGCCCCAGATGTCCCCGCCGTGTCTTTTATTGCAAGGCATTGTTCATACAGTACTCGGTAGTGTCGTCATGGTACCATGACTACACTACAAGCAACGGTCATTACACAGTAATATCAGACCGCTGAATGCCGCAACTGACCAATCAGAATACAGCATTTAATAGAGCCGTGTAATAAACAGTATATAACATACTAAAACCCACAATGCTGCTCAAGGGCCCTCATGAAAATGGCATAGGCACCAACATTTAGTGAACTAAATAAAGTGATAAGCAGCAAGGCAATAATGCAGAGGGTGATGCATATCTTAGGTGGATGTGTTGTTTAAATGTTCATACAAACTTGATTTTCTGAACTAATGGCCTTTGACTAAGGTTAACATGATGGTCCACAGTGATTAACAAGTGCATGGGGAAGGCTGATGATTTTATACATATATATATATATATATATATATATATATACATATATATATCAAAATTACATTAGAACATAATTAACCGTTGGTATGGTCACATACTGTTGATACTGTTGAGATGTAAGCTTTTGAAAAAACATAATTAGAAAAACTACATGGCTTTCGCTCACTTCCTGCAGCTTGGAGTGACTGTAACCTGGCACAAAACACACAGACATCTTCAATCATAAATCAATTAATCATAAAACAGTGGAATTTCAGCGGGGAGGCCAAGCTGCAGGAAGCGAGCGAAAGCTATGACGTCACATACGTGACCTCCTCCCGTGTACTCTTGAGTCTTTCTAATTAAAAAGCTTATATCTCAACAGTTTTACCACAAAGTATGACTTTCTTGACCTTAAAATTGATGTTTTAAATTCATTAAAAACAAACGGGAACAAAAGATAATATCGCTCTCCCCATTCACTGCCATTCATATTTTTTCCGATCTAAGGTTCCATGAGCTCTACCGGAAGGGGCGTGACTTCGGCACTCTACTGTATCTTCCACAGGAAGTTCTGACAAATGTTTCAGAATTAAAGTCTATTTAGTAAATGGAGGGATTCTCTCAGCTGAGGTTATAAGGGGCTTTTAATTTGAAACAAGTGTTGAGTTCGAAATGACGATGCGATACGTTAACTTTACAAAGACAATGGAGTGGATAAAAAGTAAATATATAAACACACAGAGGGATTAATAAATAACGGAGCGTCTATAATGTAGTTTGTTTCAAATGAAGCTGGGAGCCTCTGCAGTTGTGTTGAGTAAAAGCCCCGCCGCTATTTGTTAATGTTATTACTTTATGTCCGACCATGAGGATGTAGCATTGTTTGCTAGCTTGATGCTAATGACAATAACGTTAACTCAGTGGGTTGACAAAGTGCCTCTGCTGTTCCATACCATCATTTCCCCTTTTTACTCTGTGTGGTAACATCCCTAGAGGAAACATTAAAAACGCTGGGGTGTTGTTGTCATACAGTGTCTACGGCAGCAGATCGTTCTGTGTTTCTACTGGTCAAAGTGACGGCTGTGATGGAGAATTGGATCTCAGTGAAGGGCAAGTGGTCCATAACTTTAATTTTGGAGACCAAAAAATGTAGGCTTAGCGCTCTGTGGTCCATTACATAGGAAATGTAGAATACTCAAAAGTACTTTAAATGTCCTTGAGTTACTTTTCTCAGGGAGTAACGCTGGAAGAACTTTTAAAGTAATTGAATTACTTTACTCAGGGAGTAATGCAGTAAAGTAACTGGTTACTTTTTAGAAAGTCATGCAGTAATGTACTTTGATTACTTTTAAAGTAACCCTTACCTAACACTGGTGCTTGGACACCAGAGGGTGATATTTTGTGATTGAGGGACAGCTGAGTGGCAAGATAACTCCTCCAGTCCTACAGCCTTCAGTATTTCAAATGAGTGAAGTCCAAGCGGCAACCTGCAAGGCTGAGAAATAAAGCTGATGAGCAAGTGCCCAAACTGCAGTTCATCAAATGGCAGAGTAAATCCCCATCGACACCCATGTTAATATGCCCAACTTTACAGCAGAAATGAACATGGTTACAGTCCACAAACCAATGGGTGATGTCACTATAGCTATACCCTTTAATGATACTGTCTATGGTAAAAAATCGTATTTAACTGAAGGGTTGCACCCAGTGTATTGATTCACAGCCCTCTCCTCGCCCCCTCTCTCTCGCTCTCTCTGTATGACAAGCACAGCTAATGTACCTCACGGTTATTAACTGGTATAATGTCAGTCGAGCTGTTTCAGTGCCGGTGTGATTTTATTTAGACCAATTGACAGTGGCTGCTTGAACTGACCATTCGCTGGAAGTAGAGTCCTCAGGCTCAGTGTCTGTGTGACAGCACCGACAAAAGTTTTTTTTTAACTGGTGGTGCATCAGATAAGCATATACATCAGCTGAGTAGGCCCAGGACATGTTAATACCAGGTGTAAACAGGGCCTACAGCCATGCTAGCAGCTCTTTGAGGCTCTACTCAGGCACAGCGTCGCTTTGAGCTAAATGTTAATGAAGTAGGCCTATAGGCTACAAGAGGTTGCTTCAAATGCTGGAGCATTTGAAAGATCCTACCAGTGCAGTATTGCCTGCCTGGTAGAGGATGTAAAAGCACTTTCTGGTCTTTAACCTTCATGGTAGACGGTACAGTTTTAGAACACAGCTCACATCAACAGACTCACGGAGCCTGAGGCTGCTCTATGTACTGTATGAAACAGGCACACAACCAAAGTATGCTGCATAAGAACATTAATTTTCAAGACATTTAAACTATAAATTGTATGTTTAGTAACCGTTTGTAACAGGATTGGTGTTTCGTTTGTTGCTGATATGAGTCATATCAAATTAAAATCAATCAAGGGATGAAAAAGAGAAGGTTGTATGGGTCACTTTAATGTTAGCAAAATTACAGGGAATGGGATTGAACATTCATCAGTACAATATGATCACACATGCACAGAGAATGACATCCAGATAAACATATTTAAATATGTTATATATTATATATAGTGTAACATCATAACAATAATTCATCAATCAAATAAATGAGGATTGTTCCTTAAAGAAGCCACAGAGAGCATAGCATTTCAGTGCACGAAAAACTTTTCATCCCTGAGGCCATAAATGAGAGGATTCAGACATCTTGGAGCAAGAATAAAAGTAATGTAATTAAAGTACCTGACATTAATGTATAACCTGAAATTAATCTGAAGTACAGCAGCTTCTATTAATGGACACCACAGCTGGATGAGAGAGCAGCAGCTGGAAAGCATGAAGAATTACTGTTCTGAGCCCTTTCCATGTTGACTTTTTATTCTCTCCTGATGCAGTTTTGGCCACTTTCATTATTTTAACATAGGAGAAAACAATAGCAATACACATAATCAAGAAGTAAAACTGACTTATAGCTGACCTAAGATGACCCTGCCACTTGTGGGAGATGAACACTTCCACAGAGCACAGTCTGCTCTTGGTATAGAGGCTGTGGGTCGTAAATGCAAAGAAAATAGAGAGGAAAACAATACAGGGTACACAGCTGAGGCCATGAATTACCAAGATACAGTGCAGAGCTCTGTGTGTGGAGCATAACTGTCCATGACGCAGGGGCATGCAAATAGCCACATAGCGCTCCAGAGTCATTGCTGTCAGAGTAACTGGTGTGACAAAAGTGCACAGAGACAAAACAATATACAGAATAAGACACAACCACATTTTTATGGTATACTGAAAATAGGACATAATGAGCAGGGTATCAGTCATGACTAAAAACAGACAATCAGACAGTAGTGCTGTAGCAAATAAGATATAGCGCACAGTTGTGTAGAAGAAATCTTTCATAAAGAAAGTTGTGATCATCAAAAAGTTAATGAAAAGAAAAACTGACACAAAAACTTGAACTAAAATGACCCGATCATTGATCGTGCGCGCTGAGGATTTACCGCCATTAACTGAGTTATTGGCTGCCATATATTTCCCTGTTTTAAAAAAAAAGCTTTTCAAGGGTTTTAGTCAGGGCCCAAATTCATGTACTGTAGCTCTAAAACCAGATCCAAGATTAAAGAACTTTAATGTGACTAAGCTGTGTCTGACAATGTAATCTAAAATACTGTATTTGTATAAGTTAGATGCGCGGGGTTTTTTTTGTTGCACAAAGATCAAAATATTTTCAATTTTGACAAGCTCACAGCTGCAACTGGTAGAATATTAGCTGATTAAACCAAAAGCAATACACGCAAGTATAATATCACTTGAACCCACAATAAATTTGATAGAAACACATCAACAGGCATATGCAATACCTCATATTACCAAACCATCCCTGCAGTTACAACTGTGGCACACAGTTCTATAGATGAAGGGCTTCTGCTGAGCTCCCTCTGAGAGAGGACTGTGTATGGAGACTTTATAGGTGCAGCGATGACAAATAACAGCATCATCAGTTATTTTCATCTTCAAATATTGCAAACAGTGTGTAAGAAAGTTTGTGTATTGTATATCATGTGGGTCAACGTTAGCTTAAAGGGATAGTGCACCCAAAAATGAAAATTCAGCCATTATCTACTCACCCATATGCCGATGGAGGCCCTGGTGAAGTTTTAGAGTCCTGACATTGGCGGGGGGAGCGACTAGCACACCTAATGGCAGATGGCGCCCCAGACTAATGTTCAAGAGCACAAAACTGAATCCACAAAGTATCTACATACTGCTCATCCGTGGTGATCCAAGTGTGCTGCAGCCCCGACATAAAAAAGTTGTTTAGAAAAACATCATATGACCTCTGTATTTAGCTTCACTGTAGCCTGTAGCTCTGACTGCTTCTCTGTGCTCCGCGCTCACGTGTGCGCGCTCAGGGTGATCGTGATGCACAGTCTCTGAAGAGCAGCAGTCTCGTCAGTTGCCATTGCTTTTCATTTGGAGCAACTATACCATCAGGTTTCCAGTGCTCGACTCCGGTATTCTGCGGTGGCTGCTTCGTCCAGTACTTGAGTTCCGTCCATATACTCGGGCTCAAACAAATACCGCTCAACAAAGAAATGCTGTTCCTCCTCAGTTTCAGAGTCTTCAGACATGTTGTGCTGACCTTTGCTAAAAGACCGTAGTGCAAATTATCTTTTAGCTACCGTGGTTACCGTTGTCTCCCCCTGCGGTGCACGTGTCACGTGATGTAAACACGGTTGAGCAAAGCTCATGCTTTCGCTGGTCGCGTGCAAGTGCGCACACGTGAGCACGGAGCACAGGGAAGCAGTCAGAGCTACAGGCTACGGTGAGGTTAAAAGCAGAGGTCATATGATGTTTTTCTAAACAACTTTTTATTTCGGGGCTGCAGCACACTTGGATCACTACAGATGAGCAGTATGGAGATACTTTGTGGATTCAATTTTGTGTTCCTGGATGTTAGTCTGGGGCGCCGTCTGCCATTAGTTGTGCTAGTCGCTCCCCCCGCCGATCTCCGCAAGGGATGTGAAGACTCTAAAACTTCACCAGGGCCTCCATCAGCATATGGGTGAGTAGATAATGGCTGAATTTTCATTGTTGGGTGCACTATCCCTTTAAACCTGCATTAACTGATTTTTCTTTGACTCGGGGAAAGCTTTGAACACAACACTGATAGATTGAGTCAACTTTTAAGTTGATGTACATTGGGTAGCACAGATATATGCATGCCACTTGGGTCTGTCGACCAGTTCACTCCTGCTGGACAGCAGTCACAACAATAGCATGATAAGGACAAACTTCAGTACATCAGCTGTGTCCGGCTTGGCTCAGGTTGAGTCATAAAAAATACAATGTATGTTGGGTCGATGTTGGGATTGATTGCTACTTGACCTGAGCCACACTCTACTGATCAGGTAGTGCGCAGTGGGTTTTAGAGCTTTATCACTGAAAACAACTGTCTGTTGCAGCCACTGTGAGAGTGAAACAAAAGAGTAAAGTTACAGGCCCAACAGTGAAACAGTGACCTAAACTCTATAGAAATCTCTGAAAAGCCATGGGGCAGTGTTGAGACAGAGACAAAACAAGAATCCAAGTCAAGATCAAGCCCAGCTGCACACTGCATGAAACACTTAGCATAAAATGTGGAACATGCTAAGCCATCGACACTCCTCAAATAATCTGGAAGATCCACATTCCCATAACAATACCCACTGGAAAAAATGTTTTAGATTCCTCTTAACTGACCTTTTCTATGCCTCCCTGCTGGCAATAGCTGGAGGCACTATGTTGTTTATCTATCCGGTCCATTCTTGTGAATGCAATTGTGAGCACATGGGAATTTTGTTAAATTTGGCACAAACATCCACTTGGACTCAACAATGAACTGATTAGATTTTAGTGGTCAGAGGTCAAAAGTCAAGGTATGATATCCTCTGTCTCATTCTTGTGAACATAATAACTCCAGAACACCTTGAAGGAATTTCTTTAAATTTGGGAAGAGAAAATGTCCATTTGGAGTCAAGGATGAACTGATTACATTTTGGTAGTCAAATGTCAAGGTCACTACGACCTTGCATTGGTCTCATTCTTGTGAATGCGATATCTTAAGAGGGTCTTTAAGGAATTTACTCAATTTTTTTTTCAGATGTTTACTTGGACTCAATGATGAACTGATTACAATTTATTGGGCAAAAAATAATGGTCAAGATATAATAAGAACATATGACGATGCATATCCAAAAGGTCAAAGGTCAATTTCACTGTGACACCATAATGTTCTGCAAAAACATTTTTCTGGGTGTAATTTAACACATTAACTCAGGAACAGAAGGGGAGACATTTGGTCAGACACTGAATTGGTGACACTAATCTTGGGTGTCCAACTTGAAACTGTGCTGATTGTATTGATCTGTGCTACCAGGCTGAAGTTGTGTGACACATTAATGTTTCCCTCCAAAATATGCTTAATATCTTTCATTAAATTCCTTCAAAGTCTTCACTGCTTATATCGTCTAAGTGTGAACAGACATGGACGTAAGCTGTAACTTAGCAAACAACTGTGAGGTGGTAAATCTGGTTTAGTGCAACAGGTTGTTTCTCAACTGGTGTTCATTAATCATTATGTTGAGGATACAAATTGAGTTCAAATAGTGTTTAGCAGGACAATAAACAATAAAGCTGATAGCTTTATTATGTAAACCACCCATTTAGACATGAAAGCAAAAGTAAGTTGACCTGAAGTGCTGATTTGGAGAAACTTTGCACAACTTCACAGGATCATTTGTCTATATGACAGTTTGTTTTGCAAAGTTTGCACTGTTGTTGTCTGGTCTGTTCACATAGTTACTAGCAGCAGCTAACACAGAGGCGTCTTGGGGGAATATGATGGTGACACTCTGCAGACATAGTTTGTTTTTCTCCATGTGGATTTAGACGCCAAACAGAGCAGTGATGCTAATGAGCCGATCATCACTATTCTCTTCAGGCAAATAAACTCCTGTGAAACTCATTAAGAGTTCATCACTTCATAAAAAAGTTTTTCATACTTGGAAAACTATTGACTTGTCTTGCAGTTTCTGTAATGATTCAATATTGGTATCAAAAACTATTATCAACATGCTTGTATTACATTAGATTAGATTATTTTTTACACAAATGTCCAGTTAAATTAACAGCTTTGCAACCATCACCAGAGCTGCACATTATAGAATCAAGCACATCAGCATGATGAGATGCTCACAATGAAGATGCTAGCATGTTGATATTAATCATATACTGTATAAGGTTTACCATCTTAGTCAGTAAATAGCTGAAGCAGATTGGATTAAGGGTTACACACGCTTTCAACAAATGTGATACACTGTACAAAGCTTAATAATTGTTTTGGTATGGCTGCGTCCGTGCAGACATGCTGCACCAAGATGTTGTCTGATGTCAGATTTGTGTTGTATTAAACATGACTTCAAATAAGATCAACTTGGGCTTGTCTAGTTTATTTATTTTTCATCAAAATTAGGATTGACAAGAGTTTTTCCACATCAGTAAGGAGGAGAAATATTTTTACAATTCATCTCTTGGAAACCATGAATGTCCATACAATAGCTGTTAAAGCAACACAATGGAGTGATTGTGCTTTTTACCTAACAGGGTCCCCCCACAGACGAAAAACAGTATTGTCTGTTACAACTGTTGCAAAAATCTTTCTGCGTGTGCATTTGTTGACAAGCCAACAATACCAAAGTAAGTGCGATAAAACCTCTGCCAGTCAAGCCAATACTTTATCAATACATGTGATCAGCATATATAAAGCCATATTTCAATCTGCTCTGTCTGCAGTCTCTCGTTCACCGCTATTATGATTTACAAACACTGTCGACACAAGCACATCTCGCTTGCGGTGCTAACAGCATACTGTTAAAGACAAACTAAAATGAAAGCTGTCTGTATGTAGGCTAACACTTTATCTGAAGATGTACCTGAGGCAGCCGACCTACAGACAGTAGGGTAACAGCAGTAACAGCGCCAGGTCACCATTGGTCGGGCATGCCTCCTCCTCTTTCAGCTCTCGGGCCAATATTAATCCTTGTTCAAGCTCTTGTTTAATCGCTCTCCCGTTTTCTTTTCTTTGTCTCCCTGGACAACACCTTCACCTTCTTCCTTGTCTTTGTTGCTTCAGCCATGACAACCATGTCTAACTTCATTCACTCATTGGCTACGCTACTCTAAAGAGAGGAAGGGGATATGACGTATGCCATAAAGCAGCCAAATTTTGTAGTCTTTTTTGTGTCTGGGTTCCTACCCGAACCCTGAAACTGCATAGTGCCAGTGCAGTTGAAACAGACGCTCTCAAGCCATGATGGAGGTGTCATCCAACCTATTGTGAGCTGATGTACTTTCACAAGGATCTTGGATATATATATTTTGAGGGCTCAAAAACTCAATTGTGTTGCTTTAAGATATTTTAATAAATGCCAAAAATGTCAACCTGCTGGTGGCCCTGCAGGAAATTTCAGGGGATAACTAAAGACAGTAGGATTTCTCCTGAAGAGCATGTGTTGTTCAAACATGCAATTATGAACCAAAAAGTGTCAATCTGTAATGGGTGGTGTTTGGACCCAATAGCAGCACAACAGAGACCAGAAACAGTTAGTAGTAATGTGTATTGTTATTATTTCGTAGGTACAGAGCAGGGATACAAAACAACACACGGTTCAGTTCTACACTCCGAGAAAGTCTCTTCTCAAAGTTCTTGGCAGCCCAGCTAGTTTGGCAGGCTAATCCAGGCCAAGAGGTAGGCAAGTGAGCAGGGGTGCTAGCTCAACAACAAACAGTTCAATTCAACAGTAAGCAACAGTACCATGGAGGAGCAGGCAGGTTCGTAGTTTAGGAGGCTGAAAACAGAAATCTGAGGCGCTTACTGAGAATCAGAGGAAGAAGGCAGGTCGGAGGCAGGCAGGGTCGGTGCAGTGTTTTTACTTCAACACAAAACACAGTGTACTCCTCTGAGGATTCGTCATCTGCTTTATTTCTCGCGCTTACAGAGCTTAACATTAACCAAAACTACAACAACCCAAATCTTATTCCTTCACCTCCCAGAGGTGAGGTATACTACATGCCTCCCTTCTCAGATGTTAACTCACTTGAATTTCCCTTGGGGATGAATACATTTCTTTCTTTTCTATTCTAATATCTCAGCAATATAAACATGCCTAACTATGAAACTCCATTCACACATTCTGCTGTTGATAACACATTCAACTTTCAATATGCAACATTTTTAAGTCCTCACTTGTTATAGTCTCTATATACAGACTCTACATTCAGTGAATGTAGAGTCTGTAGGTAAACCCCAGAGATCTTGCCTCTGGAAGAAGAGTGGAAGAGCCCTGGTTTCCAGTTGTAGGCTGTTTGTAGTCCGCCTGATATTGACCAATCAAGTTTGAGCCGGCTGCAGTTGTTGCCAGGTCAAACGGTCCATGCAGGGAACTAACGAGGTGGAACATAATTGGCGTCACTGCAAACTCTGAATCCATCACAATGGTTTAGCACATTTACACACATATATATAAACGGAAGTCAGAAATGGAAATTCACCTCCTCCGCCCAAATCAAACCAGAATGCTAAAAAATCAGGGGTCTGCCCCAGAGCTGTATCGCCGTCTGCCGGAAGTCAGACGCTGAATACAGCCGATGGGTTCCGAGAAAGCACTTGTCATAACTGACACTAAATACAAGTATTTACTGTAGACGTGTAGTGAATAACCATTTATGCTCAAACAGGAATTTAACCAAACTTTTTCTTCACAAAGCACCGCTTTGCTTTGCTTTGCTTTGCTTTTCTTAGAGACACATGACCTGAATGGTGAGGGGTGGACTACCCTGCCATTAAGACAATACCGTAGATTATTCTGCTCCATTATAGCAAATGTCTGTCTAAGTGACATAGTCTGTTAGATGGGCTGGCCTTCGCCTGGTTCTTTGAGGTTGGGCTCCCTGCTGGGGAATTTTATCTGTGGCCTGCATTTCAACAGGTTGGGTATGCGACCTCTCTCCATCTTTGCCAGTTGGTACTGTCCCTTTCTCTTGTTGAATCCACAGTTTCACAAATGACACATGATGGAACTTCTTCCTGCCATCCTTTACAAGATGGACTGAATTTCCTTTCCTGCGTACAATAGTGTAAGGGTCTCTCTTTGTTGCTCCTCTGACTCTGTCTGCATCAACGCATCCCTTCTCCTTTCTTGCAGCATCAGCCTGGCAAACTGCAATATCTTGATAGGTTGCAACTGACTGTTTGCTGAAAATTAGGGAAGTTTAGTTTTGATTTTGCAGTTATATAGCAGTTCTGGTAGACTGTGACCAGTGACACAGTGAGGGGTGCTACAGTAGGCCATAAGGAAAACATCAAGCTCAGTGCACCAGTGTTCACCTTCAGACTGAGCTGCACATATGGCCTTACAAAGGGTCTTGTTCTGTCTTTCAGCTTCACCATTTGCCTGAGGCCAGTATGGTGTGACATGGCAGTGTGTGATGCCATTTTCTTTGAGATATGTTTTGTTAATGTCAGTGCACTCTAGGATGCTATGAGTTGCAAATGAGTGTCTCAGACATTTTATTATGTGTGTTGAAGTGTGGTTCCTGAAAATATCTGCAGTCACCCACCTTGAATAATAGTCAGTATTAGTAGGTGGTCTCCTGTCTGCCATGGCTTGGCTTGTAGTAGGGACGTGCTGTGAATAAGAGCTGTTGAGTTGGCTGGTTTAGTAAAGTTATTTAGCACCTTTCGGAACCAAAGTTGTTTTTCTGGGTAATTAGGTGTTAATTGCAAAACAAAAAGTCCAATATACTTTCCGAAGCAGTGGACATGAGGAAATTAGCAAAATGAAATCGGATGATGCAGAATGTGTTAAAAAATTTTAGCAATAGCAATAATGATGATGAAGCAATTGGCAAGATGCTGCAATATCTGAATAAAAATGACAGCTGTCCAAAGCCCAGAATGAGGCCCAGAAGCACTTGACTCTTAAGGTCAAGTATTCGGCAGAACATGTTTTTCAGAAATTGAGCATCTTAAATGGTCTCACTCTGGGGAGAAGTCTTAGAACAGTCACAGACATTGTGATAGAAAACATTTGGAAAAAGGATGCTGGCAGAACAAAGTGTGGTGGAACACCAAGTGAGATAAACATACGAGCAAATTCTAGGAAATCACACAAAGCACACACACTCACACACACATACATGGAGAGTTAGGTATGAGTGTTAATCTGAGGAAGGGTATAAGAGTGCTTGGTAAACTGCTTTCGTGGGTTGTCTCATTGTGCGGTGTGAAACATACGCTTTGTCTACAGTAAAATCCTGCAAGGCTGCAGATGGAGCCTTTGTCATCGAGTCTTCCTTCAATAACCTCACATTAACCAAAGCACTGTTTAAACAGAAGTATCTGCTACATAATAACACGCAAATGTAACATATCCATAGCTTGCAGAAACGTTCATGGTCAACATTTTATTTTTCTGGCCAGTGGGTTGAAATGAACACATTAATCATTTCAGGTTGCAAATACCAAATGCCTAGTGGGAAGTTTGTCATGTTATAAGCGCACTTACAGCCTTCAGTATTTCAAATGAGTGAAGTCCAAGCGGCAACCTGCAAGGCTGAGAAATAAAGCTGATGAGGAAGTGCCCAAACTGCAGTTCATCAAATGGCAGAGTAAATCCCCATCGACACCCATGTTAATATGCCCAACTTTACAGCAGAAATGAACATGGTTACAGTCCACAAACCAATGGGTGATGTCACTATAGCTATACCCTTTAATTATACTGTCTATGGTAAAAAAAATCTTATTTAATTGAAGAGTTGCACCCAGTGTATTGATGCACAGCGTTGCTTTGAGCTAAATGTTAATGAAGTAGGCCTATAGGCTACAAGAGGTTGCTTCAAATGCTGGAGCATTTGAAAGATCCTACCAGCGCAGTATTGCCTGCCTGGTAGAGGATGTAAAAGCACTTTCTGGTCTTTAACCTTCATGGTAGACGGTACAGTTTTAGAACACAGCTCAAATCAACAGACTCACGGAGCCTGAGGCTGCTCTATGTACTGTATGAAACAGGCACACAACCAAAGTATGCTGCATAAGAACATTAATTTTCAAGACATTTAAACTATAAATTGTATGTTTAGTAACCGTTTGTAACAGGATTGGTGTTTCGTTTGTTGCTGATATGAGTCATATCAAATTAAAATCAATCAAGGGATGAAAAAGAGAAGGTTGTATGGGTCACTTTAATGTCAGCAAAATTACAGGGAATGGGATTGAACATTCATCAGTACAATATGATCACACATGCACATGCACAGAGAATGACATCCAGATAAACATATTTAAATATGTTATATATTATATATAGTGTAACATCATAACAATAATTCATCAATCAAATAAATGAGGATTGTTCCTTAAACAAGCCACAGAGAGCATAGCATTTCAGTGCACGAAAAAACTTTTCATCCCTGAGGCCATAAATGAGAGGATTCAGACATCTTGGAGCAAGAATAAAAGTAATGTAATTAAAGTACCTGACATTAATGTATAACCTGAAATTAATCTGAAGTACAGCAGCTTCTATGAATGGACACCACAGCTGGATGAGACAGAGCAGCAGCTGGAAAGCATGAAGAATTACTGTTCTGAGCCCTTTCCATGTTGACTTTTTATTCTCTCCTGATGCAGTTTTGGCCACTTTCATTATTTTAACATAGGAGAAAACAATAGCAATACACATAATCAAGAAGTAAAACTGACTTATAGCTGACCTAAGATGACCCTGCCACTTGTGGGAGATGAACACTTCCACAGAGCACAGTCTGCTCTTGGTATAGAGGCTGTGGGTCGTAAATGCAAAGAAAATAGAGAGGAAAACAATACAGGGTACACAGCTGAGGCCATGAATTACCAAGATACAGTGCAGAGCTCTGTGTGTGGAGCAAAACTGTCCATGACGCAGGGGCATGCAAATAGCCACATAGCGCTCCAGAGTCATTGCTGTCAGAGTAACTGGTGTGACAAAATTGCACAGAGACAAAACAATATACAGAATAAGACACAACCACATTTTTATGGTATACTGAAAATAGGACATCATGAGCAGGGTATCAGTCATGACTAAAAACAGACAATCAGACAGTAGTGCTGTAGCAAATAAGATATAGCGCACAGTTGTGTAGAAGAAATCTTTCATAAAGAAAGTTGTGATCATCAAAAAGTTAATGAAAAGAAAAACTGTCACAAAAACTTGAACTAAAATAACCTGATCATTGATCGTGCGCGCTGAGGATTTACCGCCACTAATTGAGCTATTGGCTGCCATATATTTCCCTGTTTAAAAAAAAAAACCTTTTCAAGGGTTTTAGACAGGGCCCAAATTCATGTACTGTAGCTCTAAAACCAGATCCAAGATTAAAGAACTTTAATGTGACTAAGCTGTGTCTGACAATGTAATCTAAAATACTGTATTTGTATAAGTTAGATGCGCGGGGTTTTTTGTTGTTGCACAAAGATCAAAATATTTTCAATTTTGACAAGCTCACAGCTGCAACTGGTAGAATATTAGCTGATTAAACCAAAAGCAATACACGCAAGTATAATATCACTTGAACCCACAATAAATTTGATAGAAACACATCAACAGGCATATGCAATACCTCAAATTACCAAACCATCCCTGCAGTTACAACTGTGGCACACAGTTCTATAGATGAAGGGCTTCTGCTGAGCTCTCTCTGAGAGAGGACTGTGTATGGAGACTTTATAGGTGCAGCGATGACAAATAACAGCATCATCAGTTATTTTCATCTTCAAATATTGCAAACAGTGTGTAAGAAATTTTGTGTATTGTATATCATGTGGGTCAACGTTAGCTTAAAGGGATAGTGCACCCAAAAATGAAAATTCAGCCATTGTCTACTCACCCATATGCCGATGGAGGCCCTGGTGAAGTTTTAGAGTCCTCACATCCCTTGCGGAGATCGGCGGGGGGAGCGGCTAGCACACCTAATGGCAGACGGCACCCCAGACTAACGTCCAGGAACACAAAATTGAATCCACAAAGTATCTCCATACTGCTCATCCATAGTGATCCAGGTGTGCTGCAGCCCCGACATAAAAAGTTGTTTTGAAAAACATCATATGACCTCTGTTTATAGCCTCACTGTAGCCTGTAGCTCTGACTGCTTCTCTGTGCTCCGCGCCATGACCATGGCAGCCTTTAAACCCATGCCAGGGCTGCTTTCCTTTGTTCCATGCTATGTGGATGTATCCAATGGGCAGTTACGCCAAGATACCTTTTTTTTTTTTTTTTGAACATTTTTATTGAACATTTTCAAAATTATAACAGTCCAGCACAGTACATATACCGGTTGTTTAAGATCTGTAGCAAATCCAAAATACATCCACAGCAATGATCTCAAAAGTCCTTACTAGGTCTAACATTTCAGGCAATTGCACTCTGAGTGTCCAGATACTCCAACACCTTGCCAAACTTTACTGTAAAGAGGTCCTTCAGACCGTTAATACAAAATCTTAGGCTTTCCAGAAAAATATAATCTGATATCAAAGACTTAAATAGTCTTACATTTTGGGCAGTTTGGAGAGGCCCCTGTCATATATTTACTGTACATATATGGAGAGTTGACAGGAGAGTATGGTTTGGAGAGGCTTGCTTCAATCTCAAACCATGGTGGCTTCGGTTGAGCAGTTGCCCATACTGAGATAATCCTGGTTTGCATTGCTGTTGTATAATTTGTGATGTTGGGGAGGCCACATCCTCCTTGTTCTTTTGGTAGTTGTAAAATATTTAATTTAATTTTTAGGCTTTCTGCCAGCCCATATAAAGTCAGAGAGAGCTTTATTTATATCTTTAATGTTGTTTCTCTTCAGACATATGAAGAGCAGAGATAGAGGGTAAGTAATTTTGGGGAGAATTATCATCTTAACAAGACTGATTCTGCCAAGAAAGGATGCAGGAAGCTTCTTCCAACTTAACATCTTATCCTTAATGTGTTTAATCATGGGGTTAACATTTTCAGCATGAAGTTGACTAATTTTAGGTGTTATTTTAACTCCAAAGTATGTGAATCCATCTGGTGCCCAGCAAAAGGGTATGACAAAATCAGGTTCATGCTCATTAGAAAAACCTGGAGGCATTATTTCAGATTTTGTAAAATTAACCTTGTATCCACAAATTTGACCGAACTCTTTCACACAGTTGATTAGGTATTGTATTTGATGGGTTTGTTAATGTCAGGAGGATGTCATCCGCGTACAATAGAATTTTGTTCTGTGTTGTTCCTATCATCTTTCCCTTGATATTGGAGGTTTGCTGGACAGCAATTGCTAATGGCTCTATAGGTAAAGAGTACCTCTATTAAGCTGAAATTGGGCTGAAATTAGGCCATTTGTTAAGACTAGGCAGTGGACATTTTATATAAAAGCTGTACCCATCGAACCAAATCTGACTGAAAGCCAGATCTTTTCAGCGCTTCAAGGATGTGTTTTCGCTCAGTACAATCAAATGCTTTCTCTGCATCCATCGTTACTATAGCACTTGGAGTTTGATGAAAATTATGATAATGAATAATATTAATTGAACGTCTTGTGTTATTTGATGAAGTACAGCCTTTTATAAACCCTGTTTGGTCTGCATTAGAGGCTGACATTTTCTCAGGAGTCCCACAGGTCACGTGATTCCCGTGGGATTCCCACGGGATGGGAATCGGTTTCACTATTTTTCACGTGATTGGGACGGAATGGGAAAAAAAGTCAAGGGGAGCGGGTGGGACTGGGAATCATAATTAGGCATGTCGCGATATGTGAGTTGGTTAATTGCACGGTAAATTAAAAGGGATTAATTGCCATATTCATGCGTATTTGTTTTCCTCATCTCTCTCCACCAAGGAGACTGGATGACAAGAGGGTTCACTTCCGTCCATCGTCTGGCAGCCAGGTGAGTTGGTTCATTAGTGTAATGAACATAGGGAAAGCTCTTATCGGGAACAGGACTGAAAATCCACTCCCGTGTCACCCTCTAGTCTGCATTAACTATATCAGTCACCACTCATTCTAGTCGATTAGCCACTATTTTTGAGAGTATTTTTGCATCCACCCCAAGTAGGCTAATCAGGCGATAAGAAGCACATAGTTCTGGATCTTTCCCTTTTTGGGGAATAACTATAATATGAGCTAAATACATAGATTTTGGAAGTTCATCCTCTTCCAAAGATTTGTTGAACACACGTTGTAGTAGTTTGTTAATTTTGCTCTTCATCTTTTTATAAAACTGTGCATAGAATCCATCAGCACCTGGACTTTTATTTGACTGGAGTGAGGAGATTGCTTTATCAATTTCTGTTAATGTAACAGGACCTTCCAGCAGTTTGGCTCGTTCATCTGTTAGTTGAGGCATCTTTAAGCCATCTAAAAAGTTTCCACTGGTAAGTGTATTATTGTCCAATTCTGACGCATACAGCATTTCATAAAACTTCTGAAAGCATTCATTGATCTTTGTTTTGTTTGTTTGACAGATTTGATCCTCATCAGATATTGCATAAATAGAAGTTTTTTGGGGAGAGTTTCTTGCTAGACGAGCTAAGAACTGATTTGGCTTATTCTCAAATCAGACAACCGTAGTCTTTTCACTGCCAGCATTAAATCGCTCAGTGTCCCTCAAGTGCCAGCACTTTTCATGATTTTTGGTACTTTTCAAAAGTCCATTGCATATTCTGTGTTATCAATAAAATGGCATGGAATATCCCAAATGAAAGGGTTAGAGTCTCTTCTTTCCCCAGAAAAAAAGTGAGTTCGTAGCATGTCCCACTCTTTAGTTATATTCAGTTGAATATAGCTTGCTATCCCCCAAAACTCCCTTTTTGAGAGAAAATTCAAAGAAAAACAGATTTAAAGTCCAGGGAATATTTCGAGGCAAAACTCTAATTTGATTTTAATTTTGAATTGAGTCATTACATGACATTGTACTTTATGTTTTAAATCAAATTTCATTAAAAAAGAATAAAAATAAAAACACACACACACACAGACACACCTACAGATACACACACACACACACACACACACACAGATGTGTTTCTACAAGTCCACTCTCTGATTCCAGTTCGGCATCAGAGGCATTGCTGAGAACTTTATTTCTTCTGGCTTCCTCCTCCTTTCACCTGGGGTAAACCACTGAGGAAGTGAATCGGGCCTGGACTTAGGACATCCCCTCGCTTTCTGTGAGCCCCCTATACAGCAAAAACACCACTATTAGATATACAGTTCAACACACACACAGAGAGACACAGAGAGAGAGACACACAGACACACACACAAAGACAGACACACACACATTTACCTCCACATTCAACAGGTATAGTAGGCTGACGTTGGCTTCTAGCTCTCTTTCTCCTCCTCTCCTCTCCCCTGTCCCCTGATGACTCGTCTGAGTCTACACATGCAGTACACAAACATAAAATCAATTTGGGCATATGCAACTTGCAGTACAGGCTATACATTCATTTCATCTCAAAATACTTCTTACCAATGAAATGGTCCTCATAGTTTTCTCATTCCGGGCCCTCTCTGGAGCGATCTCGTAAAGGAAACCATTCCTCATGACCCAGCTTGTCTAAATCGTTGTCGGAACCGGAGGATGGCGCAGACGTGGTGAAAGGAGACACGACATAATCACGGCGCCTCGTCACCCGCTCACTGCGACGAGGACGCACGGTTGCAGCCACATCTTGATCAGACCCGGAAATCTCGGATCCCGTGTCAGGGGCTGGCAAGCCTGCTATAGTGGCCTCATTATCAGACGGTGCTGCTGCTTCAACACGGCGAAAAAAGCCGGCATCTTCTAACGTCCGTTGTCGTGGATCGCCCGGTCCCGAATCCCGGGGTTTGTTCTTGGCCTTCCTCAGTGCCTTCTTTGGCGGCATGATGCACAAATAAACTAACTAAAATAAAATAAAACTACATCCTAGTTGGATCCTAGCCTACCTGCTGATACCTGCTAGTGCTAATCTACTAGGCTACCTTCTCTCGTTATGTGTCTCTCTTTCCCTCTCTGTCTGTCCGTCTCTAGTAGGCCTACTGTGCGCAATTTGTACTGTATTCCACTCATGCTTTGTGATCACGGGCAGGTGTTCAGCGCTGCCTTTGAAGTTGGCCAACTTTTGTTTACATCACGTGACTTGCTGGCTCACTGAGAAATGCGCTTTCATCTCAACGCCACCAAACTTAGTCACAGGGTGCAGAAGAGCGCCATCTAGCGTTTTCAGTAAAAAAGTGCATACTTGTCAAAACTCGTCATGTGGCAGTGAGAACCAAACAATGAAACTCGTCAAAACTCGTCATGTGGCAGTGAATGAGTTAAGCACGTCATCCGATTTGGATCTATGAAAATCTTCCTCTAATTTTTTGATTTTCTTTTCAATTTTTGATTGTTCTTGCATGCGCTTTCTTCATGCCTCGCATGTAAGCTTTACAAGCTTCCCACACCAATCTTGGATCAGAGTCATTGCAGTCATTTATGTCTAAATAGAAGTCTGTCTGAGTTTCCAAGAATTTGATAAAATTATCATCATGAAACAGCGATACATTAATTTTCCAAGAAAATGATCACTCTGTAGGCCTAAGAGGCTGCATTTTCAGAGTGACAGGAGCATGGTCTGAAAGGGCAATGGATCCAATATCAGACTGCTCTACTAAATGGGAGAGGTGTTCAGATATAAATATATAATCAATTCGTGAGAGTGACAATTGAGGTAAAGAATAAAATGTGTCATTTTTGCTATTAAGATTCATGTATCTCCAACCATCTAACAGGTTAAATATCTCAAGAAAAGTTTGTAGTGTTCTGCCAGATTTTGACTGGTCTTTATGATGGGGGTCTCTATCTAAAGTGGGGGAAAGATAATTAAAATCACCACCAATTATCATATTTGTACAGGTCCATTTCAGCAATTTTACTGATTAGGAAGGCAAAAAGTCCTCATCATAAACATTAGGAGCATAAATATTTCCTAACGATACTGATTCTCCATATAGTTCTCCTTTTACTAAAACTGTCCTTCCATCTTTATCTTTGTAATTATCTTTGGCTGTAAATGGCAACAATCTATGAACTAATATAATCACAGCCCTTTTATTTGTAGAATAAGATGTAAACTATACCTGTCCGACCCATTCCCTGAGATATTTTTGTGTTCCTCGTCATTCAAATACGTTTCTTGGAGGAATGCAATCTGGACACTTTCCTTTTTAAGAGTGTTTAGAACAGCTTTCCTTTTGACAACATTATTGGAACCCTTAATATTCCAAGTGCAAAACGTAATATTCAAAATAACGTAAAATTGTATCATGCTGCGTAGTCTTGTTTACCTTACACAGTGCTTCGGATATGCTTTTAATCTGAAATCCTGCCTGGACAAAAAACAAGAAACACAACAACAATCTAAGCAAAAATGAACTAAAGCTTGTACCAGACCTACCTAACGTGGCTGAAACAGAGCCAAGAAAAACATAAAACAAAACCCTTGTCATATTCTAGCTATATCAATACAGCTGAGGGGGCCAAAGAAACAAAGTGAAAAAAGATGTATGTCAAGTCTCTCCATCTCTCTCCATATCAACATCCGTGATCAACAACATAGACGCATTTATTTTTATCACAAAACTAATAAATAATCATGGTGGATTTACTGAACAGGGTTCCCGAAAAAAAAAACGCTGCACTTAATAGCTTATTGTAATTTCTCTCCATTATGTTCCGTTGTGTGTGTTTAGAGATGTTAAAACAACATATTAATGCAACTGCTATTTTTCCTGCCTTTTTTGGATAAGCAGGGAGCATAGAACCTTTTTTGTGTAAGCGGGAACATAGAACCTTTTTTGCAGGGTTAAATGGGGAACATAGAACCCGGGAACATAGGGATGACCCTAATGTTATATGGTACCCACTGTCCGTTACACAAGTCTTTCTTTATTCATTTGTATAATGCAGTCTTTTGAGGCAGATGGTACCGTTTACCTGAATACAGGTGGATTGATACAGTTATCGGGCAGTTGGGATTGTCTTCACGTTGTCGATGATTTCCCTCATTGTGGAAAGGGAGATCGGTTTTCCATTTGGAGGGAGAACCTTAATCACAGCTGGGTAAATGAAAGCGCATTTGATCCCCACTTCCCGAAGCCTTCTGCGTGCGTCTGCAGATTCTTGCCTTCGCTTCACAACCTCCGCAGAAAAGTCTTGGTAAAAAGACACCACTTGACCATCCAGCGTAACTTTGCCTTTGTTTCTTGCCGCACGTAGAATCCTCTGTCTGTCCATGTAGTCGTGAAGCCTCATCTGGAACATGTGGGGACCCTGTCTGCTGGTGGATCCCACTGGAGGTCCCGTACGGTGGGCTTGTTCTATTTTCAGCCGCTCCCCGTGCATGTCCATGCTCAAAACTTCGGGAATCCACTTTTCAAAAAACACGGGTGGATTCTTGCCTTCGGTGCCTTCTTTCAGTCCAATAATGCCTACGGGTTACATCTGTAACAGGAAACTGATGGAATTGTGAGCTGGCGATGTTTTTATTCCCACAGCTGGGGAAATCACAAGTTCGCACCATTTTGGTATTCCTCTGTTTACCTACAGCAGCTGACGAGGGTGTGTCGTGAGCCTGAGCCGATGTTTGCGCTGTAGTAGTAGGTATATATAGGGCTAGTACATCTTCTTCCTCACTAATAACAGCCTACTGGTTTTCTGTTGGAAACAGCCGATGAAGTTTTCGTTAGCCGTTGCTATCCTGCGCACCTGCACGGCATGGTGATGAACTGTCTAATTGATTTCTGTTGGTGTCTTGTGGGCCTGCACAGCAGAGTGGTACTGGCCAGAAAATAGTCCCAATTGATAGCAAGGTCTGACGTAATTCGGGGATGTTTTAAAATTATTGAAATAGTCTAACAAAACACATGCATACTTTTTTGTAACCTTTTGGTTACATGTCCCCTGTATATCTTCAGAGCTACTTTTTCTCCAGTAAGCTATTGGCCATTTCTTAGAGCAGGAGGCTCGTTGACAGTAGTGACACCGTCACATCAGAGCTACATATGGTCAGCGTTTCACACAACTTCATGTCCAAAAACCTGGACTATCACTTTGAGAGGGTCTTTAAGGAATTGACTCAATTTTTTATCAGACGTTTACTTGGACTCAATGATGAACTGTTTAGAATTTACAGGGCAAAAATTAATGGTCAAGATATAATAAGAACATATGACGATGCATATCCAAAAGGTCAAAGGTCAACTTCACTGTGACATGATAATGTTCTGCAAAAACATTTTTCTGGGCGTAATTTAACACATTAACTCAGGAACAGAAGGGGAGACATTTGGTCAGACACTGAATTGGTGACACTAATCTTGGGTGTCCAACTTGAAACTGTGCTGATTGTATTGATCTGTGCTACCAGGCTGAAGTTGTGGGACGCATTAATGTTTCCCTCCAAAATACACAATATCTTTTATTAAATTCCTTCAAAGTCTTCACTGCTTATATCGTCTAAGTGTGAACAGACATGGATGTAAGCTGTAACTTAGCAAACAACTGTGAGGTGGTAAATCTGGTTTAGTGCAACAGGTTGTTTCTCAACTGGTGTTTATTAATCATTAAGTTGAGGATACAAATTGAGTTCAAATAGTGTTTAGCAGGACAATAAACAATAAAGCTGTTAGCTTTATTATGTAAACCACCCATTTAGACATGAAAGCAAAAGTCAGTTGACCCGAAGTGCTGATTTGGAGAAACTTTGCACAACTTCACAGGATCATTTGTCTATGTGACAATTTGTTTTGCAAAGTTTGTTGTTGTCTGGTCTGTTCACATAGTCACTAGCAGCAGCTAACACAGAGGCGTCTTGGGGGAATATGATGGTGATGGTGGCAGACACGGTTTGTTTTTCTCCATGTGGATTTAGACTCCAAACAGAGCAGTGACACTAATGAGCCGATCATCACTATTCTCTTCAGGCAAATAAACTCCTGTGAAACTCATTAAGAGTTCATCGCTTCATTAATTATTTAAACTATCCTCTGTTGTTTTTGCTGAGTGGAGATGGATGACTCAACAGGTAAAAAAAGTTTTTAATACTTGGAAAATTATTGACTTGTCTTGTATTTGATTAATATTAGGTTAGATTATTTTTGACACTGTATGATCAAATTGTATTGAAATGTCCGGTTTAATAAACAACTCTGCAACCATCACCAAAACTACACATTATAGAATCAAGACTAAGTCTGCAGGGCACATCAGCATGATGAGATGCTCACAGTGAAGATGCTAGCATAAGGAAAACATCAAGCTCAGTGCACCAGTGTTCACCTTCAGACTGAGCTGCACATATGGCCTTACAAAGGGTCTTGTTCTGTCTTTCAGCTTCACCATTTGCCTGAGGCCAGTATGGTGTGACATGGCAGTGTGTGATGCCATTTTCTTTGCGATATGTTTTGTTAATGTCAGTGCACTCTAGGATGCTATGAGTTGCAAATGAGTGTCTCAAACATTTTATTATGTGTGTTGAAGTGTGGTTCCTGAAAATATCTGCAGTCACCCACCTTGAATAATAGTCAGAACTAGTAGGTGGTCTCCTGTCTGCCATGGCTTGGCTTGTAGTAGGGACGTGCTGTGAATAAGAGCTGTTGAGTTGACAAGCGTGGAATTATTTAACAACTTTAACGATCCCTTTTGACCTTTGTTTAGTTTTCACTATTCCCTGATATCCTTCATGTGCTAACATTAGCATCTGGTGTGCAGCATGTGGAATGACAATGTGAGAACCTCTCAGCACTATTTCCCCGATAGTGGAGAGCTCAGTTTTGGCAGTCTGAGAAGTTGTATCACGTTTACTCCAGTCACCAGTTTTATGCATCCCCACAAGGTAACTACTGACAAGTTTTCCAGTTTGTGTACTTGTCAATAACTTGGTCACACATAAAATTGTTTTTGTTATCACCATGTAGCTGCTAGTTTCTTCAATCTGCTCACAAAACTGTCCTCTGTCTCTCCTTGTGCCTGTTGTCCTCTAAACAAATGTATCTCATAGGGAATGTTTTTCTGGGGCATGAATTATGTATTCAACTTGGTCAATGCCAGTCCATACTCTTAATGTTCTCCCGTGTCGTCAAGTGTGGAAAAGACATTTGCACTCTGGCATCTGTTAAGTGCAGTTAGCAAAGCTCTTTACTGTGCAACATCACAAACTTCTGATGCAGTTAAATAGAGTTTGAAACTATTTACCCACCTCTGCCAGCGCATGCTCATATAAGCTAATTCTGACAACGCAACAGAAGGGGCTACTGCAGGCTATCTTACTGCCATTTTAAAGGTATAATATGTAGTTTTTCCACATAAAAACTGTCTAAAAATGACTAAACCAATATTATATATTTCGTTTAGTTGTGTACTTTGATTATCAGAAATGTTTCCAACAATTTTTTAAACCAGATAAATATGAAATACTAATAACAGTTCCGGACCTTGTCATTAGGTTGCAACGGCGACGTAACTCCAGTTACCATAGACATTAAATGAAGGAGAAGAAGAAGAAGCAAAACCGGCTGAGACGTCAGAGAATGAATGTTACTGTTGCTAGGCTAAGCTAACTCATCATGGATTGTGCAGGGTGGTAAACAACCCGTTAAAATGGAAATGTACGGATCAACCAAGCGATCCCAGAAGAATTTGGGATAAGAAGAGAGCTAAATCCAGGATGAATACTGGTGTGGCCTCTCCGAGATGGAGAGAGCTTCGTGAAAATCTAGGACTACAATTCGCCGACCTCGCGTGTGTTCTACTAGACAGGAAAGCAAACATCTGGCTGATGTTATCGAAATATTAATCATTTTCACCAGCGTATTGCAAGCACTGCTGCCCGCAAGGGCACCAGCGCTGCGGAGCGGTGTGTAGCAGAGGCTGGCTAACCACAACATCTAACGTTAACAATAGGTTTCTATAATGCTGAGCTGATGCCAGTAAATGAACTGCATTTATAAAAGAGGCAGAGAAAGGAGGAATAGCTAAACATAAGACGCACTGAACAAGAGAGAGAAGCAGAGAGGGAGAAGCCATTGCTAACTGTAAAACTAAGTAACTAGCAGTTTGCTCAAATAACTAGCAGATTGCTAACCGCTCAGCTAAAGTAAGTAGCATTTCTGAATAGAGTGTAAATAACTGAGCTTAGCGAGACAGTCGCTAAAAAAGAGAGCCATGACTTTAACACACGGAAAACCGGACATTATAATCAGTTTATAAAAAAACCCGGACACCCCGGATTGGACGTGAAAAGTGGACATGTCCGGGCAAAAGAGGACGTTTGGTCAGCCTAATAACGTTACTACTGATAGTTAGATTAGAGTTTGACGATCCGGTCCAGATCGGCTCGGGCTGCGACACTGGCCAACGAACCCCATTTGCATAAAGTGAAACATAAAGTGAATATAACTTCAGTAATATACCTCGTCCATGAGCATTTCTCTGCTGCTGAAGCTCGCTCTGCCATAAAAACTGCCACAGTCGGTTTCTCATGCTGACATTTAACTTTAAAGCTGCTCTGTGGAGTTTGTCCATTTGTGCCATCTGCCGTGTTTTTCCGAGTACTGCAACAACAACAGTCGGCATGCGCCTTTTGGTGACGTCAGCAATACGAGTGACGCTCCTGCACCGCACAAAGCTAAATGACACATCTATTTACCACCCAGTAATTTTCGTTGTTTTATTTGCTATGAACAAATATACTGTAGTGACCCTGGGGCAGTGGTGAGTGTGGTATGAGTGGAGTCAGCTGTCAGTCAGTGTGCGGGCTGGAGATTGGTGGAGCAGAGATGGGGAGGGCTGACCCGCTGGGTACTGTAAGTGAGTATGTGTGTGTAAAGTGTGTGTGCTAACGTTACGCTAGTAGAGTCAGAGTTTGGGACGGACGCTTTTACTGTTACTGTTACCCCCTGGAGTGTTACCGGAGTTTTTGGAGTGCACAAATAAACGGGCCTTTTTCCTGAATGCTACTCTGGTCTCCTGCTCGTGAGGGATTCATTATAATACAGACAGCTCGGCGGCAGAGCGGTGCGCTCTTACGCCGCGGTAACACATACACAATGAATGGGTTCGTCGGCGGTCCGCGCTTTGCGTGCTCTGCGTGAAACGGGCTTTATTTCTGCGTTTGTCTCTCTCGTTTTGCCTTTTTCCTTCTTCTGAATGTCGCCGAGGTTGGGGAGCACCAGCTGGACCACCTCCAGAGGCTTCGGAAGCTTTCCTGGGCTGTTTCTTTGGGTTTTCAGACATCTTTCGGTAGCTCCTCTGCTAGTCTCGTCGTCTCCGACATCTCCAACTGCGCATGCGCTCTTTGAACTCTACGTCAAATGTGTCATTTCCTGTGCGACAGCGCGGGAATGTCGCTCCTCAGAGGCTAAAGCGCTTCTAAGCAAACCAGAGACTGTTGTGTGGTGGAGATGCATTCAATAATCATCCTAATAACTCGTTTGGCAGTGGCTGTTATGTAACGGACAGTGGTTTATATGTAAAAACTCCACAGGGCAGCTTTAAGTGGAACCACAACAAACTAACTCTTAACCCTTCTACTCCAGAAGGTGATGGACAATACATTCGGCAACGGGAAATCATTCAGGAATGAAGAGCTGGAAAGTCTGGCAACAAGTGACTGAGAGGCATCACATTAACCAGTGTGCAATCATCAGACTTGACAATTATCACGGGAAAACTATCTTTGTTATATCAAAATAACGAGATAATTAATTCATTATCACGGGAAAACAATCTTTGTTATATCGAGATAGCGAAATAATAAGTCGTAATCATGAGATAATAGTGCACAAAAAAAAGAAATACATGGCCATTCTTGTATTCCCTACTGGACAGCTGTCTATGTAATAATATGTCGGTTATGCCCAGGTATTGAATCAAATGTGTTTTAAGACATTTTTGCTTAGTTCACCTTATTGTCCATTTGTCTCATCGTGTTTCATGGACCCGGCGATGTGAATAGTGCTGTGAATAGTAGCTCATTTCTGCTCACTTTTGAGGACTTCCAGGTCTGTTTTCCTCTGCTGAATGAAACCATGGCAACACGAAATGCGGTACCTTATTGGTGTAGCGCGATTACGTGACGGCCGTGCCACCACTCGTGTACCAAATCTCATTACGCTCAAGTGGAACTGATCATTACGCTGCGACAGAACAAGTGCCGAATCACGAACAGAACAAGTGCCGAATCACGAACAGAACAAGTGCCGAATCACGACCCTGATCACAGGACACTTGCGGGGTTATGAGCTACGCACTCCCACTGATTAGCTGAACATGTATCGATCTTTTTTATGAAGTAAAGAACATGTACCCAGATGTCGGAACAAGATGAAACAATAACTGTGTTCACCTTACAGCCTATTAGGAGGTTTGTCAGAGATCCACTGGAGTAGGATACACCATCTGACACCAAACAGAAGAACATCAAGCAGTCTGAGCATACAGGGTTTTAGATTCAGTGCAGGATGTAATCCAAGGATGCAAGACCGTGGAGTGAGATCGAGGTCCTTACCAAATATATCTGAAAAATCTTTGCAAACCTTTCTCCAGAAATTTTTAATAAAGGGACAGTCAAAGATGCAATGGTAGTATGATCCCTCTGAGATCTTGCATTTATTACAGTATTTGGAAAGTGTAGGATTAAATTTATTCCATAGCACTGGTGTAATCTGGAGCCTATGAGTAATTTTGAATTGAGATTCCTTAACTTTGTTGGTGGACAAACAGACAGATGAGCTCAGTTGCACATCACCCCACTCATCATCTGAGATACAAGTTACCCCCAGGTCAACCTCCTAGAGCAATTTAAGATGACCAGTGCCCTCTGCTGGAGGCCACAGAGCATCATAGAACCTGGTTATGAGTTTTCGGGGCTCAGGGTCTTGCAGTACCTCTTATATAGAAGAGCGAGAGAACCCACCAGGGTACAACCTTGCTTTTGAAGAGACAAAGCTACACATCTAGATAAATGTCTGTTCAATTCGCTGTTTTGTTTTTTTTTTGTGTGTTTTTTTTTTTGTGTTTTTTTTTTTTTTACATGTTTTTATTTTAAGAAATTAACATTCATCACAGATATTCAACATACATCATTTTTCTTATTCATGGGCTGATGGTACGAACAAACTGGTGAATCTGGAGATAGCGAAAAAGGTTAGAGCGCTGTAAATTAAACTTGGTGGAGAGAGCATCAAATGTGGCAAAAGTACCATTTATTGAGAGATCACTGAATTTACTTAAGCCAACCCTCTGCCACTGGGCAAAGACATGTTCTAATTTGGCTGGGAGAAAGACATGATTATTGCAGATGGGACTATAAAGAGAGATGTCTGTCAGATTGAAATTTTGTCGAAATTGTGACCAAATTTTTAAGGTGGAGATTACAATCGGACATGAGGAGTATTGTTTAGGAGAGAGGGGGAGCTTTGAGGTAACTAATGCAGGGAGTGATGATGATATACAGGCATTAATTTCTGGTTGGCACCAATCAGCATCTGGTCTTTGAATCCAGTAAAGTATTTTTTGTAGGTTTGCTGCCCAATAATAATACATCAGATTGGGCAGAGCCATACCCCCCTCTGACTTATGCCTCTGAAGGAATTCCTTACGAATTCTGGGATGTTTGTTACCCCATAGAAATGAAGACAACAGTTATCAACAAGTCTGAAAAATGACTTCAGAAGGAAGACTGGAATACTCTGAAAGAGATATAAAGACCTCGGCAATATGTTCATCTTAATACCTGCTATTTTTCCTGCTAGGGTTAGGTTTAGAACACTCCACTTCTGAAGGTAACATTTAAGATTATTAATCAGGGGAGTAAAATTTTTGTTGTACAAACCAGAGAACGAACGGGTAACATTAATTCCCAAATATTTAAATCCTGATCTAGAGAGAGTGAGGGCAAATCTGTTTCTGCAATTTGGAGGGCTAAGTTATTAATTTGAAAACACTCACTCTTTAAAAAGTTCAATTTATATCTGAAAACCTGCCAAATCTGTGTAACATATTCACAATGTCAGGGGCAGATGACACTGGGTCTGAGATGTAGAGCAATAAGTCGTCCGCAACTCCGCATATAAGGACACTCTATGTCCTAACTGTTTTCTGTAGATACCCTTAAAGCGTTGTGAGGTGTTCAGCATAATGGAGAGAGGTTCGATAGCTAAAGCGAAGAGAAGTGGACTAAGAGGACAGCCTTGCTGGGTACCCCTGGACAGTGAGAAGGATTTAGAACACAATTGATTAGTGATTACACTTGCTTTAGGTGATGCATACAACAGCCGTATCCAAGATATAAGTTTGGACACAAATCCAAATTTTCCCAATACGCAAATAAATAGGGCCACTCAACCCGATTGAATGCTTTTTCCGCATCCAGGGAGACCACCACCTCGGGAATCTTCAAGGATTAGGAGAGTGAACGACACTGAGGAGCTTGCGTATATTAGAAAAGAGTGCGACCCCTGATAAAGCCTGTCTGATCTGGCGAAATTATGTCCATCATAACAGTATCTAGCCTAATAGCAAGAAGCTTGGGTAGTATCTTAACATCACCATTTAGAAGTGATATGGGCCTATAGGAGCCACAATCAGCTGCATTTTTTCCAGGTTTTAACAAAAGTGTAATATTAGCTTCTGTGAGGGTCTGTGGCAAGGCTCCCTGATCCAGCGAATGATTAAACATTTCAAGTAACAGGGGGGTAATTTGGATGAAAATCCTTTGTAAAATTTGACTGGGTACCATCTGGTCTGGGGGCCTTACCACTTTGCATAGCTGAAATGGAGCTGATTACTTCATTAAGTGTAATGGGCTTATCCAAATCTGTCCTACTATCAGGGTTTATAGAAGGGGCATCTAAGTTATCTAAAAAATTTAGCATGTCAAATCATCCTCTGGGATTTCAGATGTGTATAAGTTTGAATAAAATGTCTTAAAAATATTATTTATTTCAACAGGGTCAACTGTTAGCTCATCAGAAGACGTCTGGATCTGTGTATGAGCTGGGCTGCCGATCTACATTTAAGTTGGTGGGCCAAAAGACGGCCTACCTTTTCACCATGCTCGTATATAAAACCTCGAGACCTGAGCAGATGTTGTTCGCTTCCTGTGTTAATATTAGGTTATATTGCATTTGTAAGGCCAGTCTTTCTTTATATAGTTCAGGGGAGGATGATATCGGCGTCTACGGTCTAAGTCAAGCACTGAATGTATGAGTTGTTCCTACGTTAATTTCCTGGCTTTGTTGCGTGCTGCTGTGTAAGATATTATTTTGCCCCTACTATTTTAATTACCACTTTCATGTCTCCCACAAGATAGACAGTGATACTGAGTCTGATTTATTTGCCAGTAAGAAATTATCTATAGCAGTGGATATCCTTTTATAAAAGTTTTCATTAGCTAGTAAAGTTGAGTCCAATCTCCAACTGGGGCGCTGAGCTTGGTTAAGGGGAAAGCCTAAATCTAGCAATACTGGTGCGTGGCCTGACTCCACAATGGCTGAATATTCACTTTTCTTAACAAAGGGTAGCAATGTTTTATCAATGAAAAAATAATCAATTCTCGAATATGATTGGTGTACATGTGAAAAGAATGAGAACTCTTTATTACGTGCGAAAAGAAAACGCCAAGGGTCTACCCAGCCTGCCTCATTCATAAATGTAGACAGGGCATGAGCCATCTTGGATCGAGACACTGACTTGGGGCTAGATTGGTCCAAGGTCGGATCCATAACACAGTTTATGTCACCGCCAAAGATCAAACGGTGAGAGTTCATGTTAGGTGAAACAGAGATGAGCCTAGATATAAAGCTGGCATCATCCCAATTAGGAGCATATATACAAGCAAGTGTAACTTGCATATTAAAGAGGGAGCCAGTCACTATGACAAATTGGCCCTGTGGGTCTGATATGGACTCCTTAAGAGTAAACTGTACGTTTTTGTGTATTAATATCGCTGTTCCTCTTGCCTTGATATTGAATTGTGAATGTAAAGTTGTCCTACCCATGGTTTTTTAAGTTTCATATGGTCTGCTGTTACCAAATGTGTTTCTTGTAAAAATGCTATTTCTGTTTTTAATTTTTTAAGGTGGGCAAAATTTTTGCAGATTTCACCGGCCCTCTCATGCCTTTTACATTCCAACTAGTAAAGCATACTGCTGAACCTCTCATTCTTACATTGCTGCCTATAAGTCAGTCATGGTCATTCAGTTTTATGGCTGTCGTGACCCAGTGACCTCATCTGAAAACCAATCATATGAAAGCATGCCATCTTATCCACAAAATCAAATTTCATTAAATAAAAAAACAAACACAAATGAATCACATAAACCGATATGACAGCACTGAACTTGAACCCTAATAGAACCCATCCTAACTGTGCCTTCGCTTCCCCAACTGAAGCAAACTGCAGTTCCCTATATAACTTGTAGATCTCCCCATAGACCATCCTCTCATTAACTAACGGGAGGGCTCCCAATCAACTTAGTGTGCAGGAATTACACTATTAATCTATAAACCAAACCAGTAACAGTGGTTATACACCGTGTCATATATGCAAATATGCTGTTTTTCAGAGCAGCATCTTAACCATAAGAGCATCATAATCAACCTCATATTAATGTGATTAGTGGCCAAGAATCAGGTTGAATTTAATTTAACAGTGCAGCTGTCTGGCTGCAGCACATTAAAGCAGAGCAACTAAACATATGGTCCTTTAACCTAAAATTATTAACATCTGGGCCTTAGATAGAAAGATAGAAAATAAAACAAGATAGGTAATTAAAATAATATGGTAGTGATCTAAACAAGACCATACACAATCCAATATTACTCGTGGATATGTGGGTAGATATTGAGAAATAAAGTAAACATATGGATTCTTGAAACTGATCTTTTGTCTTACCCACTGAGTCTCAAAGCCTGGAGAAACCAAAACCAAAAGCAGTTCATGTTGACAGAAACACCATTGTTCTGTTGTCTTTTTCTTTTCCTTATTAAAGTCAGCAGTCAGTCCCTGAACACATTGTGCACGGTTGTCACAGAATAAACAGAGTCACACAGTCATTACTTCTCTGGTCGCAGCGAGCCTGCGGGCAGATGTTTACTTTGCAACACGGCGACCGTAGAACGCCTGGGCCTCTTCTGGTGTCTCAAAAAAGTGACTTTCTCCATCAAAAGTGACTCTGAGTCGGGCTGGAAAAAGCAGGCGGAACGGCACTCCTCTCTGGTAAAGAACCCGTTTAACGCTGTTAAATGCCGATCTTTTCTTAGCGAGAGTGGTGCTGAGGTCTGGGTATAATCTCAAGGTGATGCCCTTATACTTCACTTCGTGCTGCCTGGACCATCTCAAAGCGGCGTCCTTCTCCTGGTACCGATGAAAACAGAGGATGATGGGCCATGGGGGTCGTCCTGCTGCAGGCTTAGGTCCAACTGCACGGTGTGCATGGTCCAGCTCTGGGGGGGACGGGAATACGTTATACCCCATGATGTCTTTCAGTAACTTTGAAATAAAAATAGTAGGGTCGTGGCCATCTTCACTTCCTTCAGGCAAATTCAGGATACGAAGGTTGGCTCTGCAAGATCTGTTTTCCAGGTTTTCAAGGCGATCCAGCAGGGTTGCGTTCTGGGCCTGGAGGGATTTGACAGTAGCTTCAGTGTCACAGATCCGTTGAAAGTTTTCACCCGTCAGGGTTTCTGCTGCAACGAGTCGGCCCTGAAAAGAGCTAACTTTGTCACGTAGCCCATTCACTGAAGCTTGCAGAGGCTGAACTGACTCTTGGATTAACATGGCCACATCTTCCTTAAAGTTGACCCATTGCTTAGATAGTTCTGTAATCAGTTCAGACATGGAGACAGGATCTCCGTGTTTACTGTCACCAGGTTTTTCCGTGTCGGTGGACGCAGCTGCCATTGTTGCTAGCTTGCTAGCTATGCTATGTCTGGTTTCCATTTCGCCGTCGTGAGGGTTCAGTATCTATATAAGTACAGTACTTTGCGTATAAGTAGGCCCAAGCCGCTACGATGCTGTAGGGGAAATACTTTTTTTTTTTTAGGATAATTGCACTCGTAATAATGAATTTGGGGCACCACCCTTCTCAGAAGGGAAGCGACTAATCAAATTAATAACTCCGTAAGTTACTTATTAATTCGTCAGCACGTTTATCAATAATGAATCAATCTCAATATCTGGGTTATGATTCCTCTAGACAGTGATGTCTGTTCCTGTACACAGATATATATGTATATCACAAACAACGACTTGGTGATAAATGAAGATTTAACTAAATGGATAACACTGAGTAAATGAATAGCAAATGATGATTATATAACACAACACAAATTAACAATATATAAGAATGAAATGAAAACTAACACTTGTTTGGTTTGTTTAGTTCGGCGATAGTGGGAGAGTAACACAGACGGCCTATGATAAACGGGAACGCAGTAACGCGCAAAACCATTCAATTAGACCTAATGAAACCTAAGATTACAATCGGGATAATTTAACTAAGCCTCCTGTTCAACCTCTCTCTTCAGCACATAGCGGTTAGCTCAGATTATGGAAGTTTTGGGCCTACTTTGCAGCAGCGGTTATCACCGGTGGATCTCAGTCGGGCTTCTCTGGACTGTTGCGAGCTCCGGGATTTTTCAGCAGAATGGCACAGCAGTTTCACAGCTGAGGGAGCAGATGAGTTTGCGATGTCCTGTGGGTACCCAGTGGTTGGTCCACGCTGCGGGAGGCCTTGGCTGGATGAAGGACCACTGTGGCAAGTGGTGGACAGCCGGTTCCAAGGGAATCTGGAGCGGAGAGTGGTCGACAGGTGCCGGTCTGTTTCGTTCTGATTACTCGTTTATCGTAATGTGACAACAGTATTGCTGGCCGTTTGATATTGATGTCAAATCTACTACTACGCGTTATAATGTTGAAAACACTGAAGATGGAAAAACTGGATCGATAAAATTTCAAAGTTCAAAATAACTTTGCTCGTGACCATAAACGTGTTAAAAACGTAATAAAAGCAATAATGTACTACTGAAAGGGTAAAATTGTGAACAAATACAGCAGACAAAAACGAGGGAAAAATTGCAGTAACAGTTGAAAGTTAAGAGTGTGTAACATAAGAGAAATAAACACAAAAACGAGACCAAAAAGGTAATTGCCCCTTACTTTGTTCAACACCCATTTTTTAGAAACATACATAATATTACAAAGAGGAATTGGATCCAGAGGGGCGGCCTCAATGCTAAGCCAAGTGGATTGGGCAAGCCAATTGATAATATTTAATATTCGGCAGTGACAGCCCTCCCTCTCCTAGGCAAAGTTGTAACTTTTGTAATTTCAATCTGGCCTGTTTGTTCCTCCACAAAAAGGAAGATAATGAACTATTTAGGATGGAGAGGGACTTTCTAGTCAGAAGAATTGGGACCATTTGGAACACGTAAAGCAGACGAGGAAGTATGTTCATCTTAAAAAGATTTACCCTACGTATAAGAGATAATGGAGGACTGGTCCAGCGTGCCACATCCTCTTTAATTTTATGGATTAAAGGTATAAAATTAGCTTTATAAAGACCAGAGAGGGAGGGAGTTATATGTATACCAAGATAGACGAACCCAGAAGGTGACCATTGAAAACGGGAAGCGCTAGAAGAGGTCCAGGGGGTATGAAGGGTTAGGGGCATAGCCTCTGACTTCAAATAATTTATCTTGTATCCTGAAAGCTGGACCAAGGTTTTAATAATTTCTACAATTCTGACAATAGAGATCCATCCATCCATTTTCATCCGCTTATATGGGGCCAGGTCACAGGGTCAGCAGGCCAAGCAAAGCACCCCAGACATTCCCCCTTCCCATTAACGCTTTTGAGCTCCTCCTGTGGGACCCTGAGGCATCCCAAATCCAGATGACATATGTAATCCCTCCAGCATATTTTGGGTCTGCCCAGGGGCCTCCTACCAGTGGGATGTGCCCGGAACACCTCTAACAACAGGTGCCCAGGAGTCGTCCTGATCAGATGCCCGAACCACCTCAACCGTCCCCTTTTGACTCAAAGGAGCAGTAGCTCTACTACGAGCTCCATGTGGTTGTCCGAGCTCCTTACCCTATCTGTAAGGCTGAGCGCAGCCACCCCATGGAGGAAACTCATTTCGACTGCTTGTATCATTCTTTCACTACCCAAACACAGGACCAGGGTTGGGATGTAGATGGACAAGTGAATCGAAAGCTTCGCCTTCCAGCTTACAGTAGCTCCCTCTTGACCACGACAGTTTGGTGCACTGCCTGCATCACTGCAGAAGCCGCACCACCCATCTCACGCTCGATTCTCCCCTCACTCGTGAACAAGACCCTGAGATACTTGCACTCCCTCGATTGGAGCAGTAATTCTCTCACAACATGGAGATTGGTTTCTGGCAGAGAACCATGGCCTCAGATGTGGAGGTGCTAACGAACATCCAGACTGCTTCACACTCGGCTGCAAACTGTCCCAGTGCATGCTGGAAGTGTGATGAAGCCAACAGAACCACATCGTCTGCAAAAAGCAGGAATGCAATTGTGAGGTCCCCAAACCGGACCCTGTCCTCCCCCCGGCTTCACCTTGAGATCATGTCCATTGACCGCCAACAGGATCGGTGCAAAGGGACAACCTTGGGGGTGGCCAATATCCACCGAGAATGTGTTATACTTTATGCTGAGTATGCGGATGCAGCTCTCACTTTAGTCATACAGGGACAGAATGGCTCGTAGCAGTGACTCCGGTACCCCCTAATCCCGCAGTACCCACCACAAACCTCCCCGAGGGATGAAGATGAAAGCGTTCTCCAAGTCCACAAAACGCATGTAGACTAATAATGCATTTATTTAAAGGCGCCTTTCTCACACTCAAGGACACTGTACAATAAATTTAAAAAAAAAAAGAACAAACAATGAAACCATAAGAAATACACAGTAGCAGTCTTTCTGTCGCTCAACTAAGGATAGCTAATGAGGAGGACTAACAGGAAGTGACAATGATGAAACTGGTGACCACAATTTCACATGACCTTATTTTGGGATGTTCTTGTCTTTAAAGTCACTGTGCACAGCTCCTCTCTCTCAGAAGGTTGCAGTAAGCTCCACAGAAGACCGTATTTGAACAGCATGGAGGATTTTGATGGGTAATATCCATCTTAACATCTCAGGGAAGTCCATTTTTATTGACACATATTAAATAACACTTTAATGGAATTTTGGCAGTTCCTCAAAGGCCTTGTTTAAAAGAAAAAAAAAACCCAGATATGGCTGATAACAGCTCATTGATTGGTGGTGTGTCTTTACAGCGGCAGATCAACGACCGGATCATTGTTGTGCAGCTCCTGGTGATGATTTTTCTTTGCATCAACTTTTTGCTCATCTTAACCTTTTTTCAAAAGGAGTGTTTCTACACAGCTACACGCTACATCTTGTTTGCAGTCACACTACTGTCTGATAGCTTTATATTACTCGTGTCTGATGTCCTTCTCATCTTACACTGTTTTCAAATTGTCATGCATGTTTGGTTATGCATCATTATCTCTATTCTTTTAATTCTGTATGTTATGATCACACCAGTTACTCTGACAGCAATGACCCTGGAGCGCTATGTGGCCATATGCATGCCCCTGCGTCACGGACAGTTGTGCTCCCGTCGCAACACTGTGAACTGCATCCTAATAATTCATGGCCTCAGCTCTGTACCCTGTATTGTTGTCCTCTCTACTTTCTTTGCATCAGTCTCTCTTAGCTTTTATGAACAACACAGTGTATGTTCTGTGGAGATATTTCTTGTGCACAGCTGGCAGAAACATCTTAGGTCAGCTGTTCATCAGTTTTACTTCTTGATTATGTGTATTACTATTGTATTCTGCTATGTTAAAATACTGAAAGTAGCTAAAACTGCATCAGGAGAGAATAAACAGTCAACACGGAAAGGGCTCAGAACAGTAATTCTTCATGCTTTCCAGCTGCTGCTCTGTCTCATCCAGCTGTGGTGTCCATTCATAGAAGCTGCTGTACCTCAGATTAATGTCAGGTTATTTAATACTGTCAGGTATTTTAACTACATAATGTTTAGTCTTGCTCCAAGATGTCTGAGTCCTCTGATTTATGGCATCAGGGATGAAAAGTTTTTTCATGCAATAAAAAATGTCTGCTTTGGCTTATGTACAAGACACATTTGGAAAGGTAGATTAATTATTTCTGAACAGAGAAATGTATTTAGTAAATAAAAAGCACCAGAAATTCTACTGTGCATGTTGCAATTCACCCTTGTGTTTTCTTTATGACTCGTTTATTCTTATAATCCCAACTGTGATTACATTTCTTTTTAAGCAACAATTCAACTCGGCACTGTTGTGCTTTTGTATTCTTGCATCATTGTTCATATGAGGTGACTACTTTCAGGTTTACTTTGCCCTTCATGTTAAGTTAGATGTAATATTGCATATAGGCCCTTGTTATGTTTAAACTCATGTGTACTTCTGATCAGTCTTCCCTTAGATGAGTGAGCTTCAGTTGTCCTCATTGGAATATACGCTTTATTACAACACAAATGTGATCTATAAAAAAAACGTATGGCACAGCACATGTGCAATGAGATATTCTAAAAACTTAAAGTAACATTACGTTCACTAAGCCTTGAACAGTGTATCCCAGGTCACACAGAATCACACATTCATAGAGGAGAAAAAAGCATGTTGTGTCAAGGTCCTCATCTTGACCTCTGGACACCCAGAGCCTCCTCACATAAAGTATGCCAAGTGTGAGGGACTCCAATACCAAACTATGGCAATAAACAAGTCATACATTCGTGATGACATCCACAAATCTTTATGTCTAATATTTTTCCACCACAAAAACCTAGAAACAAATTTGACATACTGGATAAAGTGGACAATGTATTACAGGAAATAAATCATATGCCACATACTTAAATTCAATTTTAAAGTCTTTTTTTTACATTTTTTTTATACATCCTTTCCAAACTAAAATATATGCTTAACTAAAAATGTATGAAGAGAAAACTCTATTAACATTTATCCATTCACACCACCACACCCCTCTTACCACTTTAGAGAACATACAGAAAATTTGTGGTACATTTACTCAAGTATAGAACTAAAAGATGCATTGCTGTAGATTTAACGACACGACAGTGTATAAAGAAGTTAATATCAGCACAAATACAATACACACATTAATGTACCTTTTAATTCAAAATATTGAATATGATGGTAAAACACTGACAGGGACAATTTTTCTGCACAATGACTACATTTACTTTTGATCCTTTAAGTATCTGATAATATTACTAGTGTAGTTGTGCAAAATTAAAGGAGTGCCAAGACTAATGGCCTTCGACTCGTGGAAGGAGCCCCAGTGCATTGGGTCACTCAGGCATCTTGGTCGTCGTCGTCCTCCTCCTCCTCCGCTTATCCGGATCCGGGTCGCGGGGACAGCAGCCTCAGCAAAGAAGCCCAGACAGTCCTCTCCCCAGCCACCTCCGTCAGCTCTTCTGCGGAAACCCCGAGGCGTTCCCAGGCCAGCCGGGTGATGTAGTCCCTCCAGCGTGTCCTGGGGCGGCCCCGAGGTCTCCTCCCGGTTGGACACGCCTGAAACACCTCCTAAGGGAGGGGTCCGGATGGCATCCTTACTAGATGCCCGAACCACCTCAACTGGCTCCTCTCGATGTGGAAGAGCAGCGGCTCTACTCCGAGGTCTCCCGGATGTCCAAGCTCCTCACCTTATCTCTAAGGCTGAGCCCAGCCACCATGTGGAGGAAACTCATTTCGGCCGCTTGTACTCGCGATCTCATTCTTTCGGTCACTACCCAGAGCTCGTGACCATAGGTGAGGATTGGAACGTAGATCGACCGGTAAATCGAGAGCTTCGCTTTTTTGCTAAGCTCCCTCTTCACCACAACGGACCGGTTAAGCTCCTGCATCACTGCTGACACCACCCAAATCCGCCTGTCAATCTCCCCCTCCGTCCTACCCTCACTCGTGAACAAGATCCCAAGATAGATCCAACCCTCACCAGGAACAGGTCCGACTTATTGCCAGCCACGCGAACCAGACTCGTGCTCCTTCGGTACAGGGACTGGATGGCTCTTAGCAAGGGGCCACCAACCCCATACTCCCGGAGCACCCCCCACAGGATGCCCCTGGGGACACGGTCGTAAGCCGTCTCCAAATCCACAAAACACATGTGGACTGGTTGGGCAAACTCCCATGCCCCCTCCAGCACCCTGGTGAGGGTAAAGAGCTGGTCCATGGTTCTGCGTCCGGGATGAAAACCACATTGCTCCTCCTCAATCCGAGGTTCAACTATCGACCGGACCCTCTTCTCCAGCACCCAGGAGTAGACCTTACCAGGTAGGCTGAGGAGTGTGATCCCCCTGTAGTTGGAACACACCCTCTGGTCCCCCTTCTTCCAAATGGGGACCACCACCCCGGTCTGCCACTCCAGAGGCACTGCCCCCGATGTCCACGCAATCTTGCAGAGGCGTGTCAGCCAGGACAGCCCTACAACATCCAGAGCCTTGAGATATCCAGGGCGAATCTCATCCACCCCCGGGGCTCCGCTGCCTCGGAGTTGTTTCACTACCTCGGCAACTTCTGCCCCAGAAATTGGATGCCCCACCCCCGATACCCCCGTCTGTGCTTCCTCACTGGAATACGTGCTGGTGGGATTGAGGAGCTCCTCAAAGTATTCCTTCCACTGCCCAACAATGTCCTCAGTTGACGTCAGCAGCTCCCCGCCCCCACTGTAAACAGTGTGAGCAAGTTGCCGCCTTCCCCCCTAAGGCGCCGGACGGTTTGCCAGAACCTCTTTGGAGCCAATCGACAGTCTTCCTCCATGGCCTCACCGAACTCCGTCCACGCCCGAGTTTTTGCCTCCGCTGCCGCTGCGCTCCGCTTGGCCCGCCAGCACCCATCAGCTGCTTCCGGAGACCCACAGGCCAACCATGACCTGTAGGCCTCCTTCTACCACCGCGACTGGCCCCAGCAGCCTTGCAGCCACAGCTCACAGCCGCCACCTCGACAATGGCAGAGCGGAACAAGGCCCATTCAGACTCAATATCCCCCTCTGCCCTCGGGATGCAGTCGAAGCTCTCCCGGAGGTGGGAATTGAAGAGCATCTGGACAGGTTCTTCTGCCAGGCGTTCCCAGCAGACCCTCACTGTTCGTTTGGGCCTGCCAGGTCTGCGCGGCGTCTTCCCCCGCCATCTGATCCAACTCACCACCAGGTGGTGATCAGTTGACAGCTCTGCTCCTCTCTTCACCCGAGTGTCCAAAACATAAGGCCGCAGGTCAAATGATATGACTACAAAGTCAATTATTGACCTGCGACCTAGGCTGTCCTGGTGCCACGTGCGACCTGCACAGAAGTCCAATAACTGAACACCACTCGGGGTCAGATTGGGCAGGCCGTTCCTCCCAGTCACGCCCCTCCAGGTCCCGCTGTCATTACTCACGTGAGTGTTGAAGTCCCCCAGCAGAACAATGGAGTCCCCGGTTGGGGCACTGTCCAGCACCCGTCCCAGGGACTCCAAAAAGGGCGGGTACTCTGAACTGTTGTTCGGCGCAGAAGCGCAGACAACAGTCAGGACCCGTTCCCCGACCCGAAGGCGCAGGGAAGCAACCCTTTCGTCTACCGGGGTAAACCCCAATGTACAGGCAGAGAGTCTGGGGGCTATCAGAAAGCCCACCCCAGCCCTCCGCCTCTCACCCGGAGCAACTCCAGCTAAGGAGAGTCCAACCCCTCTCAAGTACTTGGGTTCCAGAGCTGGAACTATGTGTCGAGGTGAGGCCGACTATATCTAGCCGGTAACGCTCAACCTCTTCCACAAGCTCTAGCTCCTTCCCCGCCAGAGAGGTGACGTTCCATGTCCCAAGAGCCAACTTCTGTAGCCGAGGATCGCACCACCAAGGCCCCCGCCTTGGTCTGCTGCCCAATCCACATAGCACGGAACCCTTCTGGACCCCTATGTATACCAAGATAGACGAACCCAGAAGGTGACCATCGAAAACGGGAAGCGCTAGAAGAGGTCCAGGGGGTATGAAGGGTTAGGGGCATAGCCTCTGACTTCAAATAATTTATCTTGTATCCTGAAAGCTGGCCCAAGGTTTTAATAATTTCTACAATTCTGACAATAGAGTGAACAAGACCCTGAGATACTTGCACTCCCTCGATTGGAGCAGTAATTCTCTCACAACATGGAGATTGGTTTCTGGCAGAGAACCATGGCCTCAGATGTGGAGGTGCTAACGAACATCCAGACTGTTTCACACTTGGCTGCAAACTGTCCCAGTGCATGCTGGAAGTGTGATGAAGCCAACAGAACCACATCGTCTGCAAAAAGCAGGAATGCAATTGTGAGGTCCCCAAACCGGACCCTGTCCTCCCCCCGGCTTCACCTTGTGTAGGAGCCGTATTGTGTCACTGGTGGATTATTCGTCTCTTGATTTGTTTGGTCTGGTTGCCACGGTGATGCACAGGGCTTGGGTCACGTGGGCACTGGGGATGATTGCCGTAGGTGATATAGGGAGCTGGTCTACCTGCACGGGGGAGGGGAGAGAGGAGTGTAGGTAGCCGCAATTTTTGTTGACCGCCTTTGTTCAGTTCATTGCTTTGTTACATATTCGCCGCCAGTGCACGTTTACCATCCTTTAGGCGTGTGTAACCTGAAAGCTGCTGAAGTAGCTGTGATGTTTTAAGTATTAAATGATTGAAACTTTCCTGGACTCAGTGTGCTTATGAACCAGCAGCAGCGCGTCACACAAACATACAGGACCTCATCCTCTCAAACGACTTTAACGACAGGCAAGTCGTTACACCTTGAGATCATGTCCATTGACCGCCAACAGGATCGGTGCAAAGGGACAACCTTGGGGGTGGCCAATATCCACCGAGAATGTGTTATACTTTATGCCGAGAATGCGGATGCAGCTCTCACTTTAGTCATACAGGGACAGAATGGCTCGTAGCAGTGACTCCGGTACCCCCTAATCCCGCAGTACCCACCACAAACCTCCCCGAGGGATGAAGATGAAAGCGTTCTCCAAGTCCACAAAACGCATGTAGACTAATAATGCATTTATTTAAAGGCGCCTTTCTCACACTCAAGGACACTGTACAATAAATTTAAAAAAAAAAAGAACAAACAATGAAACCATAAGAAATACACAGTAGCAGTCTTTCTGTCGCTCAACTAAGGATAGCTAATGAGGAGGACTAACAGGAAGTGACAATGATGAAACTGGTGACCACAATTTCACATGACCTTATTTTGGGATGTTCTTGTCTTTAAAGTCACTGTGCACAGCTCCTCTCTCTCAGAAGGTTGCAGTAAGCTCCACAGAAGACCGTATTTGAACAGCATGGAGGATTTTGATGGGTAATATCCATCTTAACATCTCAGGGAAGTCCATTTTTATTGACACATATTAAATAACACTTTAATGGAATTTTGGCAGTTCCTCAAAGGCCTTGTTTAAAAGAAAAAAAAAAACCCAGATATGGCTGATAACAGCTCATTGATTGGTGGTGAGTCTTTACAGCGGCAGATCAACGACTGGATCATTGTTGTGCAGCTCGTGGTGATGATTTTTCTTTGCATCAACTTTTTGCTCATCTTAACCTTTTTTCAAAACGAGTGTTTCTACACAGCTACACGCTACATCTTGTTTGCAGTCACACTACTGTCGGATAGCTTTATATTACTTGTGTCTGATGTCCTTCTCATCTTACACTGTTTTCAAATTGTCATGCATGTTTGGTTATGCATCATTATCTCTATTCTTTTAATTCTGTATGTTATGATCACACCAGTTACTCTGACAGCAATGACCCTGGAGCGCTATGTGGCCATATGCATGCCCCTGCGTCACGGACAGTTGTGCTCCCATCGCAACACTGTGAACTGCATCCTAATAATTCATGGCTTCAGCTCTGTACCCTGTATTGTTGTCCTCTCTACTTTCTTTGCATCAGTCTCTCTTAGCTTTTATGAACAACACAGTGTATGTTCTGTGGAGATATTTCTTGTGCACAGCTGGCAGAAACATCTTAGGTCAGCTGTTCATCAGTTTTACTTCTTGATTATGTGTATTACTATTGTATTTTGCTATGTTAAAATACTGAAAGTAGCTAAAACTGCATCAGGAGAGAATAAACAGTCAACACGGAAAGGGCTCAGAACAGTAATTCTTCATGCTTTCCAGCTGCTGCTCTGTCTCATCCAGCTGTGGTGTCCATTCATAGAAGCTGCTGTACCTCAGATTAATGTCAGGTTATTTAATACTGTCAGGTATTTTAACTACATAATGTTTAGTCTTGCTCCAAGATGTCTGAGTCCTCTGATTTATGGCATCAGGGATGAAAAGTTTTTTCATGCAATAAAAAATGTCTGCTTTGGCTTATGTACAAGACACATTTGGAAAGGTAGATTAATTATTTCTGAACAGAGAAATGTATTTAGTAAATAAAAAGCACCAGAAATTCTACTGTGCATGTTGCAATTCACCCTTGTGTTTTCTTTATGACTCGTTTATTCTTATAATCCCAACTGTGATTACATTTCTTTTAAGCAACAATTCAACTCGGCACTGTTGTGCTTTTGTATTCTTGCATCATTGTTCATATGAGGTGACTACTTTCAGGTTTACTTTGCCCTTCATGTTAAGTTAGATGTAATATTGCATATAGGCCCTTGTTATGTTTAAACTCATGTGTACTTCTGATCAGTCTTCCCTTAGATGAGTGAGCTTCATTGTCCTCATTGGAATATACGCTTTATTACAACACAAATGTGATCTATAAAAAAAACGTTTGGCACAGCACATGTGCAATGAGATATTCTAAAAACTTAAAGTAACATTACGTTCACTAAGCCTTGAAACAGTGTATCCAGTCACACAGAATCACACATTCATAGAGGAGAAAAAAGCATGTTGTGTCAAGGTCCTCATCTTGACCTCTGGACACCCAGAGCCTCCTCACATAAAGTATGCCAAGTGTGAGGGACTCCAATACCAAACTATGGCAATAAACAAGTCATACATTCGTGATGACATCCACAAATCTTTATGTCTAATATTTTTCCACCACAAAAACCTAGAAACAAATTTGACATACTGGATAAAGTGGACAATGTATTACAGGAAATAAATCATATGCTACATACTTAAATTCAATTTTAAAGTCTTTTTTTTTTTTACTTTTTTTTTATACATCCTTTCCAAACTAAAATATATGCTTAACTAAAAATGTATGAAGAGAAAACTCTATTAACATTTATCCATTCACACCACCACACCCCTCTTACCACTTTGGAGAACATACAGAAAATTTGTGGTACATTTACTCAAGTATAGAACTAAAAGATGCATTGCTGTAGATTTAACGACACGACAGTGTATAAAGAAGTTAATATCAGCACAAATACAATACACACATTAATGTACCTTTTAATTCAAAACATTGAATATGATGGTAAAACACTGACAGGGACAATTTTTCTGCACAATGACTACATTTACTTTTGATCCTTTAAGTATCTGATAATATTACTGGTGTAGTTGTGCAAAATTAAAGGAGTGCCAAGACTAATGGCCTTCGATTCGTGGAAGGAGCCCCAGTGCATTGGGTCAGTCATGCATCTTGGTCGTCGTCGTCTTCCTCCTCCGCTTATCCAGATCCGGGTTGCGGGGGCAGCAGCCTCAGCAAAGAAGCCCAGACAGTCCTCTCCCCAGCCACCTCCGTCAGCTCTTCTGCGGAAACCCCGAGGCGTTCCCAGGCCAGCCGGGTGATGTAGTCCCTCCAGCGTGTCCTGGGGCGGCCCCGAGGTCTCCTCCCGGTTGGACACGCCTGAAACACCTCCTAAGGGAGGGGTCCGGATGGCATCCTTACTAGATGCCCGAACCACCTCAACTGGCTCCTCTCGATGTGGAAGAGCAGCGGCTCTACTCCGAGGTCTCCCGGATGTCCAAGCTCCTCACCTTATCTCTAAGGCTGAGCCCAGCCACCATGTGGAGGAAACTCATTTCGGCCGCTTGTACTCGCGATCTCATTCTTTCGGTCACTACCCAGAGCTCGTGACCATAGGTGAGGATTGGAACGTAGATCGACCGGTAAATCGAGAGCTTCGCTTTTTTGCTAAGCTCCCTCTTCACCACAACGGACCGGTTAAGCTCCTGCATCACTGCTGACACCACCCAAATCCGCCTGTCAATCTCCCCCTCCGTCCTACCCTCACTCGTGAACAAGATCCCAAGATAGATCCAACCCTCACCAGGAACAGGTCCGACTTATTGCCAGCCACGCGAACCAGACTCGTGCTCCTTCGGTACAGGGACTGGATGGCTCTTAGCAAGGGGCCACCAACCCCATACTCCCGGAGCACCCCCCACAGGATGCCCCTGGGGACACGGTCGTAAGCCGTCTCCAAATCCACAAAACACATGTGGACTGGTTGGGCAAACTCCCATGCCCCCTCCAGCACCCTGGTGAGGGTAAAGAGCTGGTCCATGGTTCTGCGTCCAGGATGAAAACCACATTGCTCCTCCTCAATCCGAGGTTCAACTATCGACCGGACCCTCTTCTCCAGCACCCAGGAGTAGACCTTACCAGGTAGGCTGAGGAGTGTGATCCCCCTGTAGTTGGAACACACCCTCTGGTCCCCCTTCTTCCAAATGGGGACCACCACCCCGGTCTGCCACTCCAGAGGCACTGCCCCCGATGTCCACGCAATCTTGCAGAGGCGTGTCAGCCAGGACAGCCCTACAACATCCAGAGCCTTGAGATATCCAGGGCGAATCTCATCCACCCCCGGGGCTCCGCTGCCTCGGAGTTGTTTCACTACCTCGGCAACCCCAGAAATTGGATGCCCCACCCCCGATACCCCCGTCTGTGCTTCCTCACTGGAATACGTGCTGGTGGGATTGAGGAGCTCCTCAAAGTATTCCTTCCACTGCCCAACAATGTCCTCAGTTGACGTCAGCAGCTCCCCGCCCCCACTGTAAACAGTGTGAGCAAGTTGCCGCCTTCCCCCCCTAAGGCGCCGGACGGTTTGCCAGAACCTCTTTGGAGCCACTCGATAGTCTTCCTCCATGGCCTCACCGAACTCCGTCCACGCCCGAGTTTTTGCCTCCGCTGCCGCTGCGCTCCGCTTGGCCCGCCAGCACCCATCTGCTTCCGGAGACCCACAGGCCAACCATGACCTGTAGGCCTCCTTCTACCACCGCGACTGGCCCCAGCAGCCTTGCAGCCACAGCTCACAGCCGCCACCTCGACAATGGCAGAGCGGAACAAGGCCCATTCAGACTCAATATCCCCCTCTGCCCTCGGGATGCAGTCGAAGCTCTCCCGGAGGTGGGAATTGAAGAGCATCTGGACAGGTTCTTCTGCCAGGCGTTCCCAGCAGACCCTCACTGTTCGTTTGGGCCTGCCAGGTCTGCGCGGCGTCTTCCCCCGCCATCTGATCCAACTCACCACCAGGTGGTGATCAGTTGACAGCTCTGCTCCTCTCTTCACCCGAGTGTCCAAAACATAAGGCCGCAGGTCAAATGATATGACTACAAAGTCAATTATTGACCTGCGACCTAGGCTGTCCTGGTGCCACGTGCGACCTGCACAGAAGTCCAATAACTGAACACCACTCGGGTCAGATTGGGCAGGCCGTTCCTCCCAGTCACGCCCCTCCAGGTCCCGCTGTCATTACTCACGTGAGTGTTGAAGTCCCCCAGCAGAACAATGGAGTCCCCGGTTGGGGCACTGTCCAGCACCTGTCCCAGGGACTCCAAAAAGGGCGGGTACTCTGAACTGTTGTTCGGCACAGAAGCGCAGACAACAGTCAGGACCCGTTCCCCGACCCGAAGGCGCAGGGAAGCAACCCTTTCGTCTACCGGGGTAAACCCCAATGTACAGGCAGAGAGTCTGGGGGCTATCAGAAAGCCCACCCCAGCCCTCCGCCTCTCACCCGGAGCAACTCCAGCGAAGGAGAGTCCAACCCCTCTCAAGTACTTGGGTTCCAGAGCTGGAACTATGTGTCGAGGTGAGGCCGACTATATCTAGCCGGTAACGCTCAACCTCTTCCACAAGCTCTAGCTCCTTCCCCGCCAGAGAGGTGACGTTCCATGTCCCAAGAGCCAACTTCTGTAGCCGAGGATCGCACCACCAAGGCCCCCGCCTTGGTCTGCTGCCCAATCCACATAGCAGGGAACCCTTCTGGACCCCTCTGCGGGGGGTGGGCCTGCAGGGGGAAGAGCCCATGTAGCCGGTTCGGGCTGGGCCCGGGCAGACCCCATGGGCAAAAGCCCAGCCACCAGGTGCTCGCCCATGGGCCCCACCCCCAGGTCTGGCTCCAGGGCGGGGCCCCGGTAACCCTCCAGGCTGGGTACACAGATCCTTGCTTTTGTCCATCATGAAGGGTCTTTTGAACCGTTCTTCGCCTGACCCTTCGCCCAGAACCAATCTGCCATGGGAAACCCTACCAGGTGCAAAACGCCCCCGACAGCATAGCTCCTAGGGTCATTAGGGCACTCAAACTCCTCCACCACAATAAGGTGACGGTTCTCAGAGGAGTCATGCATCTTGGATTTTTCTCAAAAAATGATGTTTAGGTCCTAGTTGCCTCTGTCTGTGTGCTTTTGAGACGACATTGTAAAACAACCTGGGGTGTAGCTTTTTTTGTGACCATAACTTTGGCCATCAGTCAATCAATTTCATCTGGTGCCATCATCCAGTCAAAATTTAAGCTTGATTAGTACTTTGGTTTATGACTGAATACTTCCACAACTATCGACACATCAGCACTAACTAGTGCTAATTAGCAAATGCTAGCATACTAACTAATATGAATTGAGATGGCATACCTGGTAATTATTATGGCATCAGGATGATAACTTGCCATTGTGAGCAGGCTAGCATGCTGACATTAGCATTACCTTGAAGCACTACAGTGCCCAGGTTCAGCCTCACAGAGCCACTAGTCTGTCTGTACACTCTTAGCACTATTATGTGTTAGTCAAAGGTGCACATTTCACAAGGTGCAAGATACAGAACGTGCCCAGTTTTAGGGGAAATGGAATGCTAGTACCATTTTGCATTCTTACAACACAGGTAACTACAATAGATGTTTTCTAGGACCGTGGCCCCACCATCAAGTGTCAGTTTTGACTCTCCAAGGGAAAAAGTTTGGAAAGCCTTGCTTTAGAGCAGGGGTCATCAACTAAAGGGCCAGACATTTTCTAAGCAGGCACTTGGGGCCAGACTTTCAAATAAAATATGCATGTGGGTGCCTGTTTATGTTTTGAAGTAACATGAAAATATATATTATCGGTGGAGGGTCTGGGGACCCTACCCCAGGAAAAAAATTGTGATTATAACAAATTTTCTGCACTTCTACACCACCTGTACTCACCCAGATTAGTTAGCTTGATGGTGTTATGAAAATCAAGGATGTATCAATTATGTACAATATGATTGGGTGGGTCCTAAACTGAGAGTATAATCATAATAATCTGGGGAGCACCAAACAGTTACATAGCTCTATTATGTTTTTCATATATGGAAAATACTGAATCATGTTACTGTTCTAACTCTTTGTCCCCCACTCTCCAACATTATATAAGAATTAAAAGCTCCTCTTTGAACAGACTTGGTGAGTTGGTGAGGCCCTGTCTGAGAAATGCCTTGCCTGACGGTTTTGTGAGAGCATCTCCCAAGCTTATAGGCAGGCGGGCAGGGACCCTGCCACTGTGGTCCACACACACCCTACCTGCAGTGGGGCAGACTCTGAAGCCTTGTTTGGCAGGGTGAGTGTCCAGTACATATGGACAGCAGTGTCATGTTTTACACCCAGGCTGTTCATACAGTACTACTTCTTGGACATGTTGGGCTCCTTTTCAGTGTCTGTGTTCACTGGAACAACACAGAAGTGGTCAAAAGGGCTGTGTGTGTGTGTGTGTGTGTGTGTGTGTGTCATTTTGTTGCACTTCACTCCCCTTTGGGTATGATACACCTGCATGTTCCTGTGCTCCTTGATGACCTTGAGAATGTGGCATGCAGGATGTCTTTTGCTTATCTTTTGACCCTTGTAAGGTCAGGCCATGGCTCTACCTGGTTCAGTTGCATACCTGGGTTAGCTGGGGGCCCCTACTTCAGGGTCAATGTTATGTTATGACAGGGCTCCACTTCGGACTTCACCCAGTGTACCTGTGATATCCACTTGGACTCAACGATGAACTGTTTACAACTTGGTGGTCAAAGGTCAAAGATAACTGTGACCTCAAAAAACAGATTTAAGGCCATAACTCCAGAATTCATACGCTAATCATGACAAATTTCACACAAATGTTGAATTGGATAAAACGGCTGAGTGATGACATTTTCCATACAAAGGGTCAAAGGTCAACTTGTTTGTCAACTGGTGTTCATTAATTGTTAGGTTGAGGATACAAATTGAGTTCAAATAGTGTTTAACAGGACAATAAACAATAAAGCTGACAGTTTGGCCATATTATGATAAACCACCCATAAAGACATGAAAGTAAAAGTCACTTCGCCAGAAGTGCTGATTTGAAGAACTTTTCACAACTTCACAGGATCATTTGTCTATGTGACAGTTTGTTTTGCAAAGTTTGCACTGTTGTTGTCTGGTCTGTTCACATAGTCACTAGCAGCAGCTAACACAGAGGCGTCTTGGGGGAATATGATGGTGATGGTGGCAGACATGGTTTGTTTTTCTCCATGTGGATTTAGACCCCAAACAGAGCAGTGACGCTAATGAGCCGATCATCACTATTCTCTTCAGGCAAATAAACTCCTGTGAAACTCATTAAGAGTTCATCGCTTCATTAATTATTTCCACTATCCTCTGTTGTTTTTGGCTCTGAGTGGAGCTCTGATTCAACAGGTAAAAAAAGTTTTTCATACTTGGAAAACTATTGACTTGTCTTGTATTAGATTAATATTAGATTAGATTATTTTTGACACTGTATGATCAAATTGTATTGAAATGTCCAGTTTAATAAACAACTCTGCAACCATCACCAAAACTACACATTATAGAATCAAGACGAAGTCTGTAGGGCACATCAGCATGATGAGATGCTCACAATGAAGATGCTAGCATGTTGATATTAAGCACATATAAGGTTTACCATCTTAATCATAAACAGCTGAAGCTGAAGCTGGGAATGTCATTAGTTTTGCAGGCATTAAGTCTGAAACCAAATCATTGGACAACCAGTAATTTTGGTAGCATGAATGTGGTAAAATGATGGCACGACATGAACTGTGAAAAAAATGTTAAATTGTTTAATTAAAATTGAATTGTATGGATGCGTGATTTATCCATGATCATGGTTTGGTATTTTGAAAGGCCTCGGAGTTCTTCACTGTAAGATGAAGACCTTGTAGATGTTCAGACTGCAGTGTTGACAGAGTTGTAACTAAGACATCCGCTGGAAAAAAATATTTTTTTCACGGACCATTGAGAGTTAATGAGTCATTACAGACACCGCTAATGGGGCTAACAGCTAACGGTTAGCCCCGCTAATCTACGATAACCATGTTATTTACAAAACATACACACAGAAATAGTAATGTTTGTTCAATTATTGTGTTTATAGACTTTACAAACACCAGATTAGTCTAAACGGTGATATAGTGACGTGAAAAATGTGAGATATTCATATATATATGTAGCTAAACTCTGCTGGTTTTCTACCTGGAGGTATTTGTAAACAACAAGGTGATTCCCTCCGAAGGGACACTAACAACTTAAAGTACACGTCAAATAAAATGTCTCTAAACATGTTTTTTGTTATTTTAGGTAGTTATTATCACGCTAATGTATGTTCAAGTGTTCATTTCCCCTGATAAGTTGGTATTAATTCGTTATTTGATTCTATAAACACAGTTTGACCATGTCAAGCTTTTATTTTGGTACTTCCGGTGACCGGCAGTGTGAATTTGCATATTAGCTAAATATTTAGTTTCACCCAGAACATTTAGATTTAACATTAGACATTTAGATTTAGATTTAGCATTCAGATTTAGATTTAACATTTAGATTTGGATTTAATATTAAGATTTAACATTTAGATTTAGATTTAATATTTAGATTTAGATTTAATATTAAGATTTAACATTTAGATTTAGATTTAATATTTAGATTTAACATTTAACATTTAGGTGCCACATTTAATATTTAGATTTAACTATTTAATATAATTCTAAGTTAACAAATATTGCTGTAAATGTGGTAGAAGGTGACGTTAAAAAATTCACAACACTTTTTTAAACATTGTTTGAAGCTAAATGTGGCAAAATGTTGATGTTATTTTCAGTGTGAGCCACTTTACAAACAGCACCCCATAGGGACGTGCTGTGAAGAAGAGCTGTTGAGTTGACAAGCGTGGAATTATTTAACAAATTTAACTACCCCAGGCCACCATACTTTTGACCTTTGTTTAGTTTTCACTATTCCCTGATATCCTTCATGTGCTAACAATAGCATCTGGTGTGCAGCATGTGGAATGACAATGTGAGAACCTCTCAGCACTATTTCCCCGACAGTGGAGAGCTCAGTTTTGGCAGTCTGAGAAGTTGTATCATGTTTACTCCAGTCACCAGTTTTATGCATCTCCGCAAGGTAACTACTGACAAGTTTTCCAGTTTGTGTACTTGTCAATAACTTGTTCACATATAAAATCGTTTTTGTTATCACCACATGTAGCTGCTAGCTTCTTCAATCTGCTCACAAAACTGTCCTCTATCTCTCCTTGTGCCTGTTGTCCTTGTCTAAACAAATGTCTCTCATAGGGAATGTTTTTCTGGGGCATGAATTATGTATTCAACTTGGTCAATGCCAGTCCATACTCTTAGGGCCCTATTTAGATGGTCTAAAGCGGACGGCAGAGGGCGCATAATCCATGTCGCAAGTGTCATTGCTATTTAGATGCAGGCGTAGTTGTCATTTTCATGCTCTGCGCCCTCATCGTCTAACGAGCTAAAGAACTTGCGCTTCTCTGGGTGTGTTGGTCTAAAAATGAGAAGTGGTCAGGCGCAGTCACGGCGTGTTGCTAGCTAGATAACGTAAAAAGCAAATGCGCCAGTGACCAGCAAAAACCTGGTCTAAAGTCAACGGTACAGTATTTCGCTGTTAAACAAGTTAGTTATATGCGTCTCTAGGCGGGTGCACAACGCGCGTGCTCTCTGCTCAGACACACACGGAGCAGCCACACATATGCAAAAGATAACAAATAAAAATATGATTACAATGTGAAAGGTTATTATTGTGCACATTAAAATATTTATCAAAAACACATCTTAATGGTCAGTCATTAATCAGAATGATCTAATAGCAGTAATAATGATCATCATAATCCTCAGCTGTAAAACGTTCACCCTTTCCAGTTGGTAGGTCCGCCATCTAACTAGCTCTCCGCCGTGCGCTCCAAGCGCGCCTCATTTAAAGGGAATGAGAGGTGACACTCTGATTGGCTTATTGAATGATACGCTCAAAACCCATGACTAATTCACAGAGTAAGTCCAACCCTTTTAGACTCTCCGCCATGGCGCACAGTCTGAAAACGCGCTGTCTACCTAGCAAGTGACTGGGACACGCCCATGCGCCGCACGCCTGGCGCTTTGCGTTTTAGACCATCTAAATAGGGCCCTTAATCTTCTCCCGTGTCATCAAGTGTGGAAAAGACATTCTGCACTCTGGCATCTGTTAAGTGCAGTAGCAAAGCTCTTTACTGTGCAGCATCACAAATTTCTGATGCAGTTAAATAGAGTTTGAAACTATTTACCCACCTCTGCCAGCAGAGGCTGATATAAGCTAACTCTGACGACACAACAGAAGGGGCTACTGCCGCCATTACCGCCATTTTAAAGAGTAAACTCTGTCATCCTCTTCTCCATTTTCCTCTCGAGATTAAACATCAGTCTTTTACTTTGCTGGTTGGCCGTGCACAATAAGATGTCCCATTCTATACCTTCATCACCAAATGTAGTATTCTTACTTCAACACAAAACACAGTGCACTCCTCTGTGCATTCTCCATCTGTTTTATTCCTTGTGCTGACATATAACTTTAAGTGGATAACAAACTAACTCTTAACCCTTCTACTCCAGAAGGTGACGGACAATACATTTGGCAACTGGAAATCATTCAGGAATGAAGAGCTGGAAAGTCTTGCATGAGTGTCGAAGAACAGTCTGGCAACAAGTGACTGAGAGGCATATGTGCTGGCTGGGAGGAATGACGAACGGGTGTACTGAGCTGACTTGATGAGGTGGGCACGGTGGACAGACAGGAGCACAAAAAGTATAGACAGGTGATTGATTGGCAGGTAGGAGTTGTAGAGTGTCAGTGTGAGTGGAAAATTACTGACTGAGGGCTGAATGATTGTTCATGCTGAAAAGAGCAGTGACCAGGAATGCAAAACTGTGAAACAATCTGCTTGTGGTACGAGAGAAAAAGTCAACAAACTCATTAGAATATTTCGTTGGTACGTCTGAGCAAATCCAACCAATAATAGGTATTTGAGTGTGGAAAAAAAGTGGTGAACCGACTGACCGACACACCTACCAACAAACCAGCGGTGCCATTCCGTGAGCCATGCTGCCAGTATGGCTAAACAAAATGCAAAATATATTTTACTATATCCTGTACTGGTGATACATTCAGTTAGCATAACAGGTCAACTACTCAAGAAAGATGGAAGAGGGGAGAGTATTACGTGTGTCAGAACACCCAAACCCAGGGTGATGGCCCACTGGTTAAGACACATACCATGTAAAAGTCAGGGGTGTCCAAATGTGTTTTTAAAAATGGGGGCCAGATTAGACAATGTAAAATTCCCCTCATCTCTCCCTATATTTCCTGCCTTTATCTCACTGACAACCATCTATTAAACTCAAAATGCTTACGTGTGTGTCAAACAGTCCAGGGTAGAAAGTCACAGATATAATATACCATGTTTTTTTTTAATATAGTTGTGGCTGTTTCTCAGCCAGCTTGTGTACAGATGATCATGCCTGCATTTCAAACCAGGACACTTGCAGGCCTTATGCTAGGCTGTGGCTAAAAGTGATTTCATCAACAGACGGTGATTGAAACTCACTTCTTTGTTGAACCATACAACATCAACAGGTAATAGCTAAAGAAAAATGTTACTAAAAACATGTATTGGTGTCTGACTTTGAAGAGAGCACAGAAAAGTTTCACTTTAACTTTCAGTTCAGTTCGAAATAATAAGGTTTTAGCAAAAATGCATGTGTTTGGGAAGTACTAAGCGTACGACTGGTTAAATGAGACTATACTTGACAGGTTGTGTGAGTTGGGTTTTGTAAACAGATGGTTTGAAATAGTTTTGTGTTGTTAAATGTGGTCCCCAATCTATCAATTGATTAATATGTTCACCATTCTCCATAAAGGCATGTGAGAAAAAGTTTTGTTCACAAGTTCAATTTATTTGATATTTATATGGTCATTTTGTAAATGAAGTATTTCTTAGAGTCTTTCTATCTCTCCAGCTATGCATAGCTCCTGAGGGGGACTAACAGGAAGTGACGATGATGACCCTGGTGACCAAAATTTCACCTGGTCTTATCTGAGGATGTTCTTGTCCTTAAAGTCAGTGTGTACAGCTCCTTCTCTCTCTCTCTCTCTCTCTCTCTCTCTCTCTCTCTCAGAAGACTGCAGTAAGCTCCACCAAAGACATTAGTATTTGAACAGCATGGAGGATTTTGATGGGTAAAATGCATCTTAGCACTTCCGTTTCTCTTTACACATGTTTAATAAGAACAATATAGTTTGAAAAGCATGTCAGATAACAACTCACTGGCTGGTGGTGAGTCTTTACAGCGGCAGATCAATGATCAGGTCATTGTTGTGCAGCTCCTGGTGATGATTTTTCTTTGCATCAACTTTTTGCTCATCTTAACCTTTTTTCAAAAGGAGTGTTTCTACACAGCTACACGCTACATCTTGTTTGCAGTTACACTACTGTCTGATAGTTTTATATTACTCGTGTCTGATATCCTTCTTATCTTACACTATTTTCAAATTGTCATGCATGTTTGGTTATGCATCATCATCTCTGTTGTGGTACTTCTGTATATAATAATCACACCAGTTACTCTGACAGCAATGACCCTGGAGCGCTATGTGGCCATATGCATGCCCCTGCGCCACAGACAGTTGTGCTCCTGGCGCAGTACTTTAAACTGCATCCTCATCATTCATGGCCTCAGCTCTGTACCCTGTATTGTTGTCCTCTCTGCTTTCTTTGCAACAGTCTCTCTTAGCTTTTATGAACAACACAGTATATGTTCTGTGGATATATTTCTTGTGCACAGGTGGCACAAACATCTTAGGTCAGCTATAAATCAGTTTTACTTCTTGATTATGTGTATTACTATTGTATTCTGCTATGTTAAAATACTGAAAGTAGCCAAAACTGCATCAGGAGAGAATAAAAAGTCAACATGGAAAGGGCTCAGAACAGTAATTCTTCATGCTTTCCAGCTGCTGCTCTGTCTCATCCAGCTGTGGTGTCCATTCATAGAAGCTGCTGTACTTCAGATTAATATCAGGATATTTCATAGTGTCAAGTACTTTAACTACATAATGTTTAATCTTGCTCCAAGATGTCTGAGTCCTCTCATTTATGGCCTCAGGGATGAAATTTTTGTTCATGCACTAAAACATATCTGCTTTGGCTTATGTAAAAGAAACATTTGAGAAGGTAGATTAATAATTTTCAAACAGAGAAATGTATTGATTTAAAAAAAAAAAAAGCACCAGAAATTCTGCTGTGCATGTTGCAATTCACCATCGTGTTTTCTTCATGACTAGTTTATTGTTATAATCCTAAGTGTGATTACATTACTGTTTAAGCAACAATTCAAACTCAACACTGTTGTTTTTTTGTATTCTTGCATCATTGTTCATATGAGGTGACAACGTTTTTCAGGGGTTTTGCCTTTATGTTAAGTTAGATGTAATATTGTTTATAGAAACTGATGTGTACTTGAGGTCAATCTTCCCTTAGATAAGTTAAAGAATACCTCTATGAGCCTCAGTTGTCCTCACTTGAATATATAGCTTCATCAAGTCATTTTTGCTGATAATTATACTGCTCGTGTAGCCATGCCATATTGACTTCTCTCTATATGGCAGCCAAGAAGAGGACCAAGACTGATGGCCTTCTGTTCATGGAAGGAGCCCAGTGCATTGGGTCACTCACACATCATCAAAAACCATTTCAGGACAACTTTCTCTGCCACGGAGAATCTGCTGCTCTCCTTATTACACTGACTACATTTTGACTTTCTCCTGCTTCTTTAACATTTTGCTGTTTTTGCTGTCTAATAAAAATTAGGTTTAGTTGCCTCTGTCTGTATGCTTTGAAGACAGCACTGTAGAAGAACCTGGGGTGTAGCTTTTTTTGTGACAACAACATCAAGAAGATAACTTGCCATTGTGAGCAGGCTAGCGTGCTGACATTAGCATTACCTTGAAGCACTACAGTGCCCAGGTTCAGCCTCACAGAGTCATTAGTCTGTCAGTACACTCTTAGCACTATTATGTGTTAGTCAAAGGCAAGGGCGTAGGTTTCATTTCATAAAAGTGCTCCATGGCGGCGACCTGTACGTTGATGATTTTTTGATGCAATTTCTCGTCATGCGAAACTGATCACTGTTTTTTAATGCATATTTAGATATCTACACTAAATACAAGAATGTCTCGGTTAATGTATTCTCTAATGTTATCTCGAATGTCATTCTATTATCATAAACTTTTTAGTAACTACTGGAGGACAGAGAAGCGCCACCACCAAATAAAAAGGTTAGACAAAAGATGTGATACAAATCAGATTTCTTTCTCTTTTCACTCCTTGGCTGTGTGTGACTGAACTGCTGCACTAATCATTATTATAAACGACATAACAATCAGATCCTGTACTTTTCTTGAACATTTCCCACATAATTATAAATAGTATCACAGTTCTCATCACTACTTGCCACACGGAGGACAACACATCTCGACTGGCTTAGATCTAGTTTTATTAATTTAGTTTGAGTAAACTATTCTCCATTGATAAATGACATGATTAAAACAAATATATTTTGTTTTAATATTTATATTTATTTTATATTTTATATATTACTGTGAAATTAAAACCATTAAGTACATTTTATTGTCAGTTTTATTTTTTAACACATATTGAGAAAGAGAGACAGAGGGGGAGGGTGTGTTTGAGCTTATCAAAGTGAAAGTAAGCTGGAATACACATGGCCGCTTTTTGTCTTCCATTTCCGTGAAGTTTGGGGTCCACAAGTGGTGGTCGTATACTGACTACTGTGGAGAGAGTATGAGGATGAAGTTACAGAAAGTTTTTATTGTTTCCCAACCAAGGGGAGTGATAGTTTCAAGGGCTAGTGCTAAGGGGAGGAATTGGGACGTAGCGTAAGAGTGATATAATATGTACTGACTACAGTGTGTAGTTATGTATTTAACAGAAAGTAGTTATTGTTGCCATGGTATATATCCAGTGGCTGCTGCTACTACCCAAACCCTGGCACCATCAGGCCAGCAGTATTACCCCCAGTGAATCCTGTCAACCAATCACATGGCAGTATGGTACGGTCCACCAATCAAATAATAGTATACTCTGAAGGGGTGTAACTTCAGTACCAGCCTGCTGTCTGCAGTTGGGTTGGTAACAGTGATCTGAATTGATATTGATATCAGGTAAAAACATATATTATGCATGAATAAAGTTGGGATCTGGATCCGGTTCTTTTTTGGAACCAGGTCCAAAGTTCCGGTTCCGGAAGCGGTTCCATCACATTTGGAGTAACGGTTCCTGCAAACGGTTCCTAGATTGTTAAAAAAAAAAACGTCAGTTGTTTTGGTTACGGGCTATTTAGCAAGTACAATGAATATAATGTAGGAATCGGTAAGAGGAATCAGTAAGGAATCGGACCGCTAAGAAGGAATCAGTAAGAAATCGGAATCGTTAAAATCCTAACGAGTCCCAACCCCATGCATGAATCAATATTTTTACTTTCCCCTGGTCACAATGCTGAATCTCACTTTCAACATATATCCCTCAAAATTCAATGTCACCTGTGAGGCTCCAGTCTCTCCTCTATCTCCTCCTGTCTCCATTTCCTTCCGTCTCTCTTCCTGCCTCCGTCTCCTCCAGTCTCTCTACTACTTGTCATCTGACAAAAAATATATTGATGCAAGACATGTGAACAGTGGGACAATTTGAGAGACAGTCATAGATTTTGATTGTTGTGGCCTGAGGAAAACATACTGTATGTTTTACAATTGTGTAATTCATTAAACAACATCTGAATGTATATAGGCTAAAGAACAGCCATAATGTCAAGTTAGTCAGCTTCATCATGTTAAACATAAATAAAATAAATCAACAAAAATGTAAATGCTCCAAAATCATTATAATACAACTGTGTGCAAAATGTTGCACTTACACCCAGTTTCTATTACATACATATAACCCAGTGTTGGTTTTTTTACTGGGAGCAGTGGATCTCTATTCTCCTACGTCTCTCCTTCACACACCATGGATGCTGAAGACTGTCACTGAAGGAGCTATTATTTATAGTGTTTACACTTTATTTATTCAGACTGTTTTCTATCATGTCATCTTACTACAAACATTAATTTGAACTGTGTCATCACTACATGACATCTATGATTGCTGATGGAGCATGTGATGGAGTTTCATGTTCTCTGGCATATCATATTGATTTAATAGTTGCCAAACTTAGCTCAGCTAGTATTAGCTCATTAGCATCTCATTATCTAGCAAGGAGTTGCCAAGGAACGCCATTCAGTTAGCCTAACATCAACAGGTGTTTGTTTAGCTTATTTACTGAACCAACTGACTCACATCTGTTTTCTTCCTTTCCATCCAGTTCATCAACTACTGTTGTTGGTGCTTGGTCTAATGGCGTTTCATTTTTCAGCCGCAAAATCTGCACGTGTATGTTTGTAGAATGCGAATTTGAAATGTATGCTGTGCGTGCGACATATCAGGACCAACACAGATCACTGGCGCGTGTTCACACTCGTTGCTCCGGTGTGGATGTGTCGTTCCCCCACAAACTGCCGTGAACTGTACGGTGACGCGCACCCACAAAGTCAGTGGAGAGAGCGGCACTGGGGAGGACCAATCACACGTTACCAAAATAACGGTAGAGCCAATCGATGAGCAATACGAGGTTAGAGGCGGGACGTATGGTAGACACCAATGATTGTTAACCTTTTGTGTACCATATTGAGCAGACGCTGACAGTCAGTGTTTATATTGGTAGGGACAATACAGAAAGGGCTGAATAGTGGTAGGGAAGTGTCCCTACCGTCCCTACCCAATCCTACGCCTGTGGCCAAAGTTGCAGATTTCACGAGGTGCACAATACAGATCATGTATCATAGCTGGTGCTTGGCATCTCTGGTGTTACTGCCAATTCCCTTCCCTTCAAAAATTAAGACTAATTATAGGTAAAATAGTGAGTGATCAGTTGGTAACCCTCTGGAACTTTGAGACTTTTAGTCAAGAGGACAGCAGGTGAACTGGACGTTCAGTTTCCAATTATGATGTAATCATAAAGAAGTAGGTGGGCTGCGGCGACTAACCTTCAAAGAGTCAGGATCAGTGTGGCTGGGTCAATGTTATGTTATGACAGGGATCCACTTCGGGCTCCACCCAGTGTACCTGTGATATCCACTTGAATTCAATGATGAACTGATTAGAATTTGGTGGTAAAAGGTCAAAGATAACTGTGACCTCAAAAAACAGATTTAAGGCCATAACTCCAGAATTCATACGCTAATCATGACAAATTTCACACAAATGTTGAATTGGATAAAATGGCTGAGTGATGACATTTTCCATACAAAAGGTCAAAGGTCAACTTGTTTGTCAACTGGTGTTCATTAATTGTTAGGTTGAGGATACAAATTGAGTTCAAATACTGTTTAACAATAAAGCTGACAGTTTGGCCATATTATCTTAAACGACCCATTTAGACATGAAAGTAAAAGTCAGTTCGCCTGAAGTGCTGATTTGGAGAACTTTTCACAACTTCACAGGATCATTTGTCTATGTGACAGTTTGTTTTGCAAAGTTTGCACTGTTGTTGTCTGGTCTGTTCACATAGTCACTAGCAGCAGCTAACACAGAGGCGTCTTGGGGGAATATGATGGTGACACTCTGCAGACATAGTTTGTTTTTCTCCATGTGGATTTAGACTCCAAACAGAGCAGTGATGCTAATGAGCCCATCGTCACTATTCTCTTCAGGCAAATAAACTCCTGTGAAACTCATTAAGAGTTCATCGCTTCATTAATTATTTCCACTATCCTCTGTTGTTTTTGGCTCTGTGGAGATGGATGACTCAACGGGTAAAAAAAGTTTTTAATACTTGGAAAACTATTGACTTGTCTTGCAGTTTCTGTAAGGATGTAAGGATGCCTGTATTAGATTAGATTATTTTTGATACTGTATGATCAAATTGTATTTAAATGTCCAGTTTAATAAACAACTCTGCAACCATCACCAAAACTACACATTGTAGAATCAAGACTAAGGGCCCTTTTTAGATGGTCTAAAACGCAAAGCGCCAGGCGTGCGGCGCATGGGCGTGTCCCAGTCACTTGCTAGGTAGACGCATTTCAGACTGTGCGCCATGGCGGAGAGTCTAAAAGGGTTGGACTTACTCTGTGAATTAGTCATGGGTTTTGAGCGTATCATTCAATAAGCCAATCAGAGTGTCACCTCTCATTCCCTTTAAATGAGGCGCGCTTGGAGCACACGGCGGAAAGCTAGTTAGACGGCGGACCTACCAACTGGAAAGGGTGAACGTTTTACAGCTGAGGAGACGATAAATGTATCTCTATATCGACTGTCCTGTCACATCTGATGTCAGATCAAAGGGGATTGGCACCGTTTGGCACGTCTGGCACGCATAATGGAAACCCAACCTGATTTAAGTAACACAGCTGAGTTCACATCCCTCTCAGTCAGCCACAAACAGCCACAGCATCAGATAGGGAGTATATATTCAGCATCTGTCATCTTAGAAAAGACAAAAGAAAAGAAACAGAGTGAGACTGTGAGAGAGATAGAGAGAGCACACACGCACGAGAGAAACACTGTCAACAAATGAATGTAAATTATTCAATTTATTTTATTTTAACCCGGGAGGTTAGAGAGCCAGCATCCTAAGCAGTTCCGTATATTCGGACACTGCGAGCAGACCTCCTGGATTATGATGATCATTATTACTGCAATTAGATCATTCTGATTAATGACTGACCATTAAGACGTGTTTCTGATAAATATTTTAATGTGCACAATAATAACCTTTCACATTGTAATCATATTTTTATTTGTTATCTTTTGCATATGTGTGGCTGCTCCGTGTGTGTCTGAGCAGACTGCACGCGCGTTGTGCACCCGCCTAGAGACTTGTTTAACAGCGAAATACTGCGCCACTGACTTTAGACCAGATTTTTGTTGGTCACTGGCGCATTTGCTTTTTATGCCATCTAACTAGGAACGCTCCATGACTGCGCCTGACCACTCATTTTCAGACCAACACACCCAGAGGAGCGCAAGTTCATTTGCTAGTTAGACGATGAGGGTGCAGGGCGTGAAAATGACAACTGCGCCTGCATCTAAATAGCAATGACAATTGCGACATGGACTATGCGCCCTCTGCCGTCTGCTTTAGACCATCTAAATAGAGCCCTGAGTCTCCAGGCCAAATCAGCATGGTGAGATGCTTACAATGAAGATGTTAGCATGTTGATATTAAGCACATATAAGGTTTACCATCTTAGTCATAAACAGCAGAAGCTGATGGGAATGTCATTAATATTGCAGGTATTAAAGCAGCTGTGCGGAACTTTATATTTTCGTTGATTATAGTGCCCCCCTTTGGTCGAAGCGGTATGACACCCACAGCGTGTGTCGTAAAATCTCAACTGCAACCGGCAATTACCGCATGCATTTGTTTTGGAGAGCGAGAGGATAATCATAAATGTTCTGGTGGTGTAGCTCTGAAATTCTTATAAACTGAGGACAACTGCATGCTGTATATTTGTGTTCATGGTCACAGTCACAGATAATTTTGTGGCGTTTGTTGTAACGTTACTAGACAAAGCGTTTCACATCAGCTAACGTTACATTTAGCTTGCTTATAACTTCCATGTCGTCATATATTGAAGTGAAACAACGTCTAACAAGTTGCGGTATATTCTCTAAATAAAAAGGGCCAACTCGGGATCAGTTTTAAAACCTTTCAAATCTCTCAGCTCTCTCCACTTGATGAATGGCCAACCGAGGTTTACACAAGTTTGGGCTTGAGCCCTATCACTGTCCCGTTTAGCCTTCTTCTGTTCTCGCCTCGTCTCATCATCCTCCGCTAATCCGGGTCTGGGTCGCGGGGGCAGCAGCCTCAGCAAAGAAGCCCAGACAGTCCTCTCCCCAGCCACCTCCATCAGCTCTTCCACAGGAACCCCGAGGCGTTTCCAGGCCAGCCGGGTGATGTAGTCCCCCTAACGTGTCCTGGGGTGGCCCCGAGGTCTCCTCCTAGTTGGACATGCCCGAAACACCTCCCAAGGGAGGCGTCCAGAAGGCATCCTTACCAGATGCCCGAACCACCTCAACTGGCTCCTCCCGGAAACTCATTTCGGCCGCTTGTACTCGCGATCTCATTCTTTCGGTCACTACCCAGAGCTCGTGACCATAGGTGAGGATTGGAACGTAGATCGACCGGTAAATTGAGAGCTTTGCTTTTTGACTAAGCTCCCTCTTCACCACAACGGACCGGTTAAGCGCCTGCATCACTGCTGACGCCGCCCCAATCCGCCTGTCAATCTCCCGCTCCATCCTACCCTCACTCGTGAACAAGATCCCAAGATACTTCAACTCCTCCACCTGAGGAAGGACCTACCCCCCGACCTGGAGTGGGCAATCCACCCTTTTCCGGCTGAGGACCATGGCCTCAGACTTGGAGGTACTGATTGTCATCCTAGCCGCTTCACACTCGGCTGCGAACCGTCCCAGCAATAGCTGGAGGTCACTGTTCGATGGAGCTAGGAGGACCACATCATCCGCAAAAAGCAGGGACGAGATCCTCCCATCTACGAGCCTGACACCCTCCACCACTCAGCTGCACCTAGAAATTCTGTCCATAAAAGTTATGAACAGAACCAGTGACAAAGGGCAGCCCTGGTGGAGTCCAACCCTCACCGGCAACAGGTCCGACTTACTGCCAGCCATGCGAACCAGACTCATGCTCCTTCGGTACAGGGACTGGATGGCCCTTAGCAAGGGGCCACCAACCCCATACTCCCGGAGCACCCCCCACAGGATGCCCCTGGGGACACGGTCGTAAGCCATCTCCAAATCCACAAAACACATGTGGACTGGTTGGGCAAACTCCCATGCCCCCTCCAGCACCCTAGCAAGGGTAAAGAGCTGGTCCATGGTTCTGCGTCCGGGATGAAAACCACATTGCTCCTCCTCAATCCGAGGTTCAACCCTCTTCTCCAGCACCCAGGAGTAAACCTTACCAGGTAGGCTGAGGAGTGTGATCCCCCTGTAGTTGGAACACACCCTCTGGTCTCCCTTCTTCCAAATGGGGACCACCACCCCTGTCTGCCACTCCAGAGGCACTGCCCCCGATGTCCACGCAATCTTGCAGAGGCGTCAGTCAGGACAGCCCTACAACATCCAGAGCCTTGAGATATCCAGGACGAATCTCATCCACCCCCGGGGCTCCGCTGCCTTGGAGTTGTTTTACTACCTCGGCAACTTCTGCCCCAGAAATTGGACAACCCGCCCCCGATACCCCCGTCTCTGTTTCCTCACTGGAATACGTGCTGGTGGGATTGAGGAGCTCCTCAAAGTATTCCTTCCACCGCCCGACAATGTCCCCAGTTGACGTCAGCAGCTCCCCGCCCCCACTGTAAACAGTGTGAGCAAGTTGCAACCTTCCCCCCCTGAGGCCCCGAATGGTTTGCCAGAACCTCTTTGGAGCTGATCGATAGTCTTCCTTCATGGCCTGACCGAACTCCTCCCAGGCCCGAGTTTTTGCCTCTGCGACCGCCGCCACTGCGCTCCGCTTGGCCCGCTGCTTCCAGAGACCCACAGGCCAACCATGCCCTGTAGGCCTCTTTCTTCAGCCGGATTACCACCGCAACTGGCCCCAGCAGCCTTGCGGCCACAGCTGGCAGCCGCTGCCTCGACAATGGCAGGGCGGAACAAGGTCCATTCGGACTCAATGTCCCCCTCTGCCCTCGGGATGTGGTTGAAGCTCTCCCGGAGGTGGGAACTGAAGATCATCTGGACAGGTTCTTCTGCCAGGAGTTCCCAGCAGACCCTCACTGTTCGTTTGGGCCTGCCAGATCTGCGCGGCGTCTTCCCCCATCATCTGATCCAACTCACCACCAGGTGGTGATCAGTTGACAGCTCTGCTCTTCTCTTCACCCGAGTGTCCAGAACATATGGCCTCAGGTCAAATGATACGACTACAAAGTCAATCATTGACCTGCGACCTAGGCTGTCCTGGTGCCACGTGCACCGATGTTCTTCTGTTCTTTTGCTTTTAGGTGGTGCTCCTTCTTTATCCGCCATGACATTGAAAGTACAACCAAGTCCTTATAGATACATCTGGTAAAACTATTATGTGTTCAGCAATGCCCGTTGCGTACTGCTTACTCGAAGAACACTCTCTGTAAACACGGCTCTTCATCTTATCTCAATTTATTGACGGATTGCAAACAACTTCCAGGTGCATATCACCACCTACTGTACAAGAGACTACTCCCTACTACGTTATTTAGCCTGTTTCTTAAATCCTACTTGTAAACATGGCTCCTTCTTCTTCTGTGGTGTAATGGCTGCGGGTCGCTGCGGGCGTGCAGACTTACTTCCGCCTTCAGGTGCCATATTCTGGTTTGCTGATTTCCGCTGTGTCCGACCTGAGCCACGCTACGCTAAATAGCCATATAGAGAAAGGCTTTTTTGTCGCTGTTGGGTTCAAATAAATATGCAGATCTTCAAAGGGGGGGTAATATGAACTAGGGGCAGTTTTATTACTGGTAAAAAGTTCCGCACAGCTGCTTTAATTCTGAAACCAAATCATTGGACAACCAGAAATATGTCCAAATGATGGCATGACATGAAAGGTCAGCATTGTGGAAAAAAAAATGTTAAATTTTTTATTTAACATTAAATTGTATGAATGTGTGATTAATCCATGGTCATGGATTGGTACTTTGAAAGGCCTCAGAGTTCTTCACTGTCTGCTTGACAGGAGTAAGAGGCTCCCTGGTGTTAATAGGTTAAGACGCTGTAAGACGCTCTTATTTTAAATTATTTTAATTGATTTTATTGTGTACTGTGCAGTCTTTTATCCATTGTAAGGTGTCCTTGAGTGACAGAAAGGCGCCTAAGAAATAAAATGTATTATTATTATTATTATTATTATTATTATGAAGACCTCGTAGATGTTCAGACTCTAATATTAAATGGATTGGACCAAGTGGTACACATGTTTCAGACAAATGGGATAAAAGCTAAATCATTGTTTTGGTCTGGCTGCATCCATGTAGACATGCTGCACCAAGATGTTCTCTGATGTCACACTTGTGTTGTATTAGATGTAAATTCCAGTACAATCATCAAGTTTCTTTTATTATTCATCAAAATGAACAGTGACGAGAGTAAAACTTTTTCACATCAGTCAGTTTGTTTTTACAATTCATCTTTTGAACCCTGACCACCCGCCCTTCCCTCCTCTCACTGCCTTCTCCCCTGTTGACTCCTCCCACATCCTAGACGTCATCACTGCATCCAAAACAACCACCTGCTCTCTCGACCCCCTCCCTACTAGCCGGACTAAGGCCTGCCTCCCTGTTCTCATCCCCCACCTCACCACCCTTTTCAACCAGTCTCTATCCCTTGGTCATGTTCCCTCTGTCTACAAACTTGCCTCCATCACCCCCATCCTCAAAAAGCCCACCCTTGACCCAGCCAACCTCTCCAACTACCGCCCCATCTCCAACCTGCCGGTGACTGGAACGCATTGTCACAGCTCAACTCCACACCCACCTCCAGTCAAACAACCTCTACGAACCCCTTCAGTCTGGTTTCCGCCCACTTCACAGTACCGAAACAGCCCTGGTCAAAGTCATCAACTATCTCCTGACCTCTGCAGACTCCGGTGCCCTCAACATCCTGTTACTACTCGACCTCAGCGCAGCCTTTGACACAGTGAACCATTCCATCCTCCTACAAAGGCTGCGCCAACAGGGTGTTGAGGGCACTGCACTCGACTGGCTCACCTCCTACCTCACCGGCAGGCAACAGTTCATCTCCCTCTCTGGCCACACATCCACCCTCTCCCCAGTTACGCAGGGGGTCCCTCAGGGCTCAGTCCTCGGCCCCCTCCTCTTCATCTGCTACCTCTTCCCCCTTGGTCACATCATCGACCTGGACTTCCACTGCTACGCTGACGACACCCAGATCTACATTACCACCAAACCCACCCAAAACCCTCCCCTCACCCACATTGAAACCTGCAACCTGCAACCTACCCCGAACCTCCTCCACCCCACTGACTGTTCCTATACCACCTGTGTTACATCCCATCATTTCTTTTGTTCACTATGTTGTCTTCTGCTTGTTCCCCCGTCGGTCACTACCCCTTTTGTGTCACTATGTAAGCGTCTTTGGGTCATTGAAAAGCGCTATACAAAGTGAATATATTATTATCATTATTTATTATAATCCAATAAGTATGTTGCATTTCACTGTGTGATATATTTGGTCAATCTGTTTAAGATTCATCTAGTAAGGCCGCCTAACGGGAAGGGGCCAATGGGGGACTTTTCCTGGATTAAACAGCCGCCAGGTTTTTCGCCTCCATCAGTTGTATGTTGACAGATGATAAAATATGTTATCACACATTCATGTTAAGTTCATATATCACCATATCGTATGTTTTCTTATGCATCATCATATTCAAGTTCAAGAGTTTCATACATGACCATATACCAATGTTAGTAAGGAACACTGGTTATAGTATATATATATATATATATATATATATATATATATATATAGCCATATATCCTACTCATATTCACACAGACATAGACATTCATTTACTATACATTATCTCTGCAAGCAATTTATGATAAAATCATAAAGAGAAGGGACTATGTAGAGGCAGATAATGTATCCTGTTATACTAAAGATGAAAATAAGGTCAGTTACACAAGGTTTAGAAGGCAGCTAGTGAAATATGAGATCTGGCAGCAAAAAGGACCCATAAGAGGTGTTTTGATAAATTGAGTAGTTCGTGCGTAAGTCAAGCCTTGGGAGGTTAATGAGGGAGAACATTCTGGGTTAGGGTGACCTGACCGTTGGGACGGATGTGCCAAGTTTCGCAATAGAAATGGTTGTTTTTGCCAAAAAGACGCAGAAAAATACAATGTATTGACACACGAACCTCAGTTCCAGGAATAAGTAGGAAACCAGGAGAACTTAGGATTCCCAGAAAATGCGACCCAAGCGTGTTCACACACACACACACACACACACACACACACACACGAACAAGCAAACGCCAAGTATAAAAAGCGCTTGAAGGATGATTGTTCAGGGCTGTTTTCAACCGGTTTGCTGTGAAGTCCAGTATACTTTTGTATGCTAACGTTCTGCGATTAAAGTAACTCCGTTGGGGGCACAATTGACTCATTTAAAATAAAAAAACGACCATTGGACAACAGAGTGACAGTAACACGTTGCTTCTTATATTCCTTACAAATAAATTTTGCAGCTTACTCAATCAGTGCAAACAAGGGTTGCCTCCTTCATCTGGCTCAAAGCCAAAGTGTTGCCATAGTGGCACATTCTTTGATTTCTTCAAGACTAAATTGTCCGCCATTATCGACTCCCCAGGCTACAGTAGAAGCCTCGGCGCATGCGCACTCGCACCCCCTAGCTCAGTGCCTGCCCCACCCCCACTCCCCTCTCTCTCCTGCTCGCTGTGCGCTTGGTGAAGAGGCAGACACAGGTGTACTGCTCACAGACTCGGGCATAGTGGTCTCTGCGAGGACAGACTGCAGTCATTCGGGCTTCCGTAGTTGAGCATACTTCCGTGTTGTAGTTTCCTGTAAAAATGTCCGTGAAAAATCCCTGCGATGTGAAAAATACATACTGAGCAGTCTTTTGTGTGACACTGGTGCGCAGAGCGGAGTCCGCGCGGTCGTGTTTTGCGTGCACAGGGCTTGTGGATGTCCACGTCTCAAAAAAAGAAACCCGGTCCAAGACGGAGTACCGAACCGAATTGGTATTCCCGAGAACCGACCCAACCCTAGGTGACAGTGCTAACCACCACACCACCATGCCGCCCTGGTTATATATCCAATAAGCATTAACTGCTCCACAACTTAAGAAAGATGGAAGAGGACTTAAGGCCCGAACATACTCGGGCATACTATTAGCGGAGCGGACTCCACGAGAAATGTCCGTAGTCATTCAGGCTTTCATGGTCGAGCGCACTTCCGCGTTGTAGTTTCCTGTAAAAATGTCCGTGAAACACACTACATTACCCACAATTCTTGTGCGTCAATGTGAAAAATACATGCCGAGCAGTCACTGGTGCGCGGAGCGGAGTCCGCGTGGTCGTAAAATGTGAGCTTTGCGCGCACAGGGCTTGCGGACATCTGCTTTGAGTCCGCGCGGATCTCCGCAGAGTCTGTTCCGCGTATGTTCCGCCCGAGTATGTTCGGGCCTTTAATTTTCACTGCATGACTTTCACTGTTCTTATGAAGGACAGCACACAGCAACAGAGTATTATGTGTGTCAGAACACCCAAACCCAGGGTGATGGCCCACTGGTTAAGACACATACCATGTAAAAGTCAGGGGTGTCCAAATGTGTTTTTAAAAATGGGGGCCAGATTAGATAATGTAAAATTCCCCTCATCTCTCCCTATATTTCCTGCCTTTATCTCACTGACAACCATCTACTGAACTCGAAATGCTTACGTGTGTGTCAAACAGTCCAGAGTAGAAAGTCACAGATATAATATACCATGTTTTTTTTAATATAGTTGTGGCTGTTTCTCAGCCAGCTTGTGTACAGATGATCATGCCTGCATTTGAGTTCAAACCAGGACACTTGCAGGCCTTATGCTAGGCTGTGGCTAAAAGTGATTTCATCAACAGACAGTGATTGAAACTCACTTCTTTGTTGAACCATACAACATCAACAGGTAATAGCTAAGGAAAAATGTTACTAAAAACATGTATTAGTGTCTGACTTTGAAGAGAGCACAGAAAAGTTTCACTTTAACTTTCAGTTCAGTTCGAAATAATACGGTTTTAGCAAAAATGCATGTGTTTGGGAAGTACTAAGCGTACGACTGGTTAAATGAGACTATACTTGACAGGTTGTGTGAGTTGGGTTTTGTAAACAGATGGTTTGAAATAGTTTTGTGTTGTTAAATGTGGTCCCCAATCTATCAATTGATTAATATGTTCACCATTCTCCATAAAGGCATGTGAGAAAAAGTTTTGTTCACAAGTTCAATTTATTTGATATTTATATGGTCATTTTGTAAATGAAGTATTTCTTAGAGTCTTTCTATCTCTCCAGCTATGCATAGCTCCTGAGGGGGACTAACAGGAAGTGACGATGATGACCCTGGTGACCAAAATTTCACCTGGTCTTATCTGAGGATGTTCTTGTCCTTAAAGTCAGTGTGTACAGCTCCTTCTCTCTCTCTCTCTCTCAGAAGACTGCAGTAAGCTCCACCAAAGACATTAGTATTTGAACAGCATGGAGGATTTTGATGGGTAAAATGCATCTTAGCACTTCCGTTTCTCTTTACACATGTTTAATAAGAACAATATAGTTTGAAAAACATGTCAGATAACAACTCACTGGCTGGTGGTGAGTCTTTACAGCGGCAGATCAACGACCGGATCATTGTTGTGCAGCTCCTGGTGATGATTTTTCTTTGCATCAACTTTTTGCTCATCTTAACCTTTTTTCAAAAGGAGTGTTTCTACACAGCTACACGCTACATCTTGTTTGCAGTTACACTACTGTCTGATAGCTTTATATTACTCGTGTCTGATGTCCTTCTTATCTTACACTATTTTCAAATTGTCATGCATGTTTGGTTATGCATCATCATCTCTGTTGTGGTACTTCTGTATATAATAATCACACCAGTTACTCTGACAGCAATGACCCTGGAGCGCTATGTGGCCATATGCATGCCCCTGCGCCACAGACAGTTGTGCTCCTGGCGCAGTACTTTAAACTGCATCCTCATCATTCATGGCCTCAGCTCTGTACCCTGTATTGTTGTCCTCTCTGCTTTCTTTGCAACAGTCTCTCTTAGCTTTTATGAACAACACAGTGTATGTTCTGTGGATATATTTCTTGTGCACAGGTGGCACAAACATCTTAGGTCAGCTATAAATCAGTTTTACTTCTTGATTATGTGTATTACTATTGTATTCTGCTATGTTAAAATACTGAAAGTAGCCAAAACTGCATCAGGAGAGAATAAACAGTCAACACGGAAAGGGCTCAGAACAGTAATTCTTCATGCTTTCCAGCTGCTGCTCTGTCTCATCCAGCTGTGGTGTCCATTCATAGAAGCTGCTGTACTTCAGATTAATATCAGGATATTTCATAGTGTCAAGTACTTTAACTACATAATGTTTAATCTTGCTCCAAGATGTCTGAGTCCTCTCATTTATGGCCTCAGGGATGAAATTTTTGTTCATGCACTAAAACATATCTGCTTTGGCTTATGTAAAAGAAACATTTGAGAAGGTAGATTAATAATTTTCAAACAGAGAAATGTATTGATTTAAAAAAAAAAAAAAAAGCACCAGAAATTCTGCTGTGTATGTTGCAATTCACCATCGTGTTTTCTTCATGACTAGTTTATTGTTATAATCCTAAGTGTGATTACATTACTGTTTAAGCAACAATTCAAACTCAACATTGTTGTTTTTTTGTATTCTTGCATCATTGTTCATATGAGGTGACAACGTTTTTCAGGGGTTTTGCCTTTATGTTAAGTTAGATGTAATATTGTTTATAGAAACTGATGTGTACTTGAGGTCAATCTTCCCTTAGATAAGTTAAAGAATACCTCTATGAGCCTCAGTTGTCCTCACTTGAATATATAGCTTCATCAAGTCATTTTTGCTGATAATTATACTGCTCGTGTAGCCATGCCATATTGACTTCTCTCTATATGGCAGCCAAGAAGAGGACCAAGACTGATGGCCTTCTGTTCATGGAAGGAGCCCAGTGCATTGGGTCACTCACACATCATCAAAAAACCATTTCAGGACAACTTTCTCTGCCACGGAGAATCTGCTGCTCTCCTTATTACACTGACTACATTTTGACTTTCTCCTGCTTCTTTAACATTTTGCTGTTTTTGCTGTCTAATAAAAATTAGGTTTAGTTGCCTCTGTCTGTATGCTTTGAAGACAGCACTGTAGAAGAACCTGGGGTGTAGCTTTTTTTGTGACAACAACATCAAGAAGATAACTTGCCATTGTGAGCAGGCTAGCGTGCTGACATTAGCATTACCTTGAAGCACTACAGTGCCCAGGTTCAGCCTCACAGAGTCATTAGTCTGTCAGTACACTCTTAGCACTATTATGTGTTAGTCAAAGGCAAGGGCGTAGGTTTCTTTTCATAAAAGTGCTCCATGGCGGCGACCTGTACGTTGATGATTTTTTGATGCAATTTCTCGTCATGCGAAACTGATCACTGTTTTTTAATGCATATTTAGATATCTACACTAAATACAAGAATGTCTTGGTTAATGTATTCTCTAATGTTATCTCGAATGTCATTCTATTATCATAAACTTTTTAGTAACTACTGGAGGACAGAGAAGCGCCACCACCAAATAAAAAGGTTAGACAAAAGATGTGATACAAATCAGATTTCTTTCTCTTTTCACTCCTTGGCTGTGTGTGACTGAACTGCTGCACTAATCATTATTATAAATGACATAACAATCAGATCCTGTACTTTTCTTGAACATTTCCCACATAATTATAAATAGTATCACAGTTCTCATCACTACTTGCCACACGGAGGACAACACATCTCGACTGGCTTAGATCTAGTTTTATTAATTTAGTTTGAGTAAACTATTCTCCATTGATAAATGACATGATTAAAACAAATATATTTTGTTTTAATATTTATATTTATTTTATATTTTATATATTACTGTGAAATTAAAACCATTAAGTACATTTTATTGTCAGTTTTATTTTTTAACTACACATATTGAGAAAGAGAGACAGAGGGGGAGGGTGTGTTTGAGCTTATCAAAGTGAAAGTAAGCTGGAATACACATGGCCGCTTTTTGTCTTCCATTTCCGTAAAGTTTGGGGTCCACAAGTGGTGGTCGTATACTGACTGCTGTGGAGAGAGTATGAGGATGAAGTTACAGAAAGTTTTTATTGTTTCCCAACCAAGGGGAGTGATAGTTTCAAGGGCTAGTGCTAAGGGGAGGAATTGGGACGTAGCGTAAGAGTGATATAATATGTACTGACTACAGTGTGTAGTTATGTATTTAACAGAAAGTAGTTATTGTTGCCATGGTATATCTCCAGTGGCTGCTGCTACTACCCAAACCCTGGCACCATCAGGCCAGCAGTATTACCCACAATGAATCCTATCAACCAATCACATGGCAGTATGGTACGGTCCACCAATCAAATAATAGTATACTCTCTCTGAAGGGGTGTAACTTCAGTACCAGCCTGCTGTCTGCAGTTGGGTTGGTAAAAGTGATCTGAATTGATATTGAAATCAGGTAAAAACATATATTATGCATGAATAAAGTTGGGATCTGGATCCGGTTCTTTTTTGGAACCAGGTCCAAAGTTCCGGTTCCGGAAGCGGTTCCATCACATTTGGAGTAACGGTTCCTGCAAACGGTTCCTAGATTGTTAAAAAAAAAAACGTCAGTTGTTATGGTTACGGGCTATTTAGCAAGTACAATGAATATAATGTAGGAATCGGTAAGAGGAATCAGTAAGGAATCGGACCGCTAAGAAGGATTCAGTAAGAAATCGGAATCGTTAAAATCATATTTTTACTTTCCCCTGGTCACAATGCTGAATCTCACTTTCAACATATATCCCTCAAAATTCAATGTCACCTGTGAGGCTCCAGTCTCTCCTCTATCTCCTCCTGTCTCTCTTCCATTTCCTTCCGTCTCTCTTCCTGCCTCCGTCTCCTCCAGTCTCTCTACTACTTGTCATCTGACAAAAAATATATTGATGCAAGACATGTGAACAGTGGGACAATTTGAGATGCAACAGTCATAGATTTTGATTGTTGTAGCCTGAGGAAAACATACTGTATGTTTTACAATTGTGTAATTCATTAAACAACATCTGAATGTATATAGGCTAAAGAACAGCCATAATGTCAAGTTAGTCAGCTTCATCATGTTAAACATAAATAAAATAAATCAACAAAAATGTAAATGCTCCAAAATCATTATAATACAACTGTGTGCAAAATGTTGCACTTACACCCAGTTTCTATTACATACATATAACCCAGTGTTGGTTTTTTTACTGGGAGCAGTGGATCTCTATTCTCCTACGTCTCTCCTTCACACACCATGGATGCTGAAGACTGTCACTGAAGGAGCTATTATTTATAGTGTTTACACTTTATTTATTCAGACTGTTTCTATCATGTCATCTTACTACAAACATTAATTTGAACTGTGTCATCACTACATGACATCTATGATTGCTGATGGAGCATGTGATGGAGTTTCATGTTCTCTGGCATATCATATTGATTTAATAGTTGCCAAACTTAGCTCAGCTAGTATTAGCTCGTTAGCATCTCATTATCTAGCAAGGAGTTGCCAAGGAACGCCATTCAGTTAGCCTAACATCAACAGGTGTTTGTTTAGCTTATTTACTGAACCAACTGACTCACATCTGTTTTCTTCCTTTCCATCCAGTTCATCAACTACTGTTGTTGGTGCTTGGTCTAATGGCGTTTCATTTTTCAGCCGCAAAATCTGCACGTGTATGTTTGTAGAATGCGAATTTGAAATGTATGCTGTGCGTGCGACATATCAGGACCAACACAGATCACTGGCGCGTGTTCACACTCGTTGCTCCGGTGTGGATGTGTCATTCCCCCACAAACTGCCGTGAACTGTACGGTGACGCGCACCCACAAAGTCAGTGGAGAGAGCGGCACTGGGGAGGACCAATCACACGTTACCAAAATAACGGTAGAGCCAATTGATGAGCAATACGAGGTTAGAGGCGGGACGTATGGTAGACACCAATGATTGTTAACCTTTTGTGTACCATATTGAGCAGACGCCGACAGTCAGTGTTTATATTGGTAGGGACAATACAGAAAGGGCTGAATAGTGGTAGGGAAGTGTCCCTACCGTCCCTACCCAATCCTACGCCTGTGGCCAAAGTTGCAGATTTCACGAGGTGCACAATACAGATCATGTATCATAGCTGGTGCTTGGCATCTCTGGTGTTACTGCCAATTCCCTTCCCTTCAAAAATTAAGACTAATTATAGGTAAAATAGTGAGTGATCAGTTGGTAACCCTCTGGAACTTTGAGACTTTTAGTCAAGAGGACAGCAGGTGAACTGGACGTTCAGTTTCCAATTATGATGTAATCATAAAGAAGTAGGTGGGCTGCGGCGACTAACCTTCAAAGAGTCAGGATCAGTGTGGCTGGGTCAATGTTATGGTTATGACAGGGATCCACTTCGGGCTCCACCCAGTGTACCTGTGATATCCACTTGAATTCAACGATGAACTGATTAGAATTTGGTGGTAAAAGGTCAAAGATAACTGTGACCTCAAAAAACAGATTTAAGGCCATAACTCCAGAATTCATACGCTAATCATGACAAATTTCACACAAATGTTGAATTGGATAAAATGGCTGAGTGATGACATTTTCCATACAAAAGGTCAAAGGTCAACTTGTTTGTCAACTGGTGTTCATTAATCGTTAGGTTGAGGATACAAATTGAGTTCAAATACTGTTTAACAATAAAGCTGACAGTTTGGCCATATTATCTTAAACGACCCATTTAGACATGAAAGTAAAAGTCACTTCGCCAGAAGTGCTGATTTGAAGAACTTTTCACAACTTCACAGGATCATTTGTCTATGTGACAGTTTGTTTTGCAAAGTTTGCACTGTTGTTGTCTGGTCTGTTCACATAGTCACTAGCAGCAGCTAACACAGAGGCGTCTTGGGGGAATATGATGGTGACACTCTGCAGACATAGTTTGTTTTTCTCCATGTGGATTTAGACTCCAAACAGAGCAGTGATGCTAATGAGCCCATCGTCACTATTCTCTTCAGGCAAATAAACTCCTGTGAAACTCATTAAGAGTTCATCGCTTCATTAATTATTTCCACTATCCTCTGTTGTTTTTGGCTCTGAGTGGAGATGGATGACTCAACGGGTAAAAAAAGTTTTTAATACTTGGAAAACTATTGACTTGTCTTGCAGTTTCTGTAAGGATGTAAGGATGCCTGTATTAGATTAGATTATTTTTGATACTGTATGATCAAATTGTATTTAAATGTCCAGTTTAATAAACAACTCTGCAACCATCACCAAAACTACACATTGTAGAATCAAGACTAAGGGCCCTTTTTAGATGGTCTAAAACGCAAAGCGCCAGGCGTGCGGCGCATGGGCGTGTCCCAGTCACTTGCTAGGTAGACAGCGCATTTTCAGACTGTGCGCCATGGCGGAGAGTCTAAAAGGGTTGGACTTACTCTGTGAATTAGTCATGGGTTTTGAGCGTATCATTCAATAAGCCAATCAGAGTGTCACCTCTCATTCCCTTTAAATGAGGCGCGCTTGGAGCGCACGGCGGAAAGCTAGTTAGACGGCGGACCTACCAACTGGAAAGGGTGAACGTTTTACAGCTGAGGAGACGATAAATGTATCTCTATATCGACTGTCCTGTCACATCTGATGTCAGATCAAAGGGGATTGGCACCGTTTGGCACGTCTGGCACGCATAATGGAAACCCAACCTGATTTATGTAACACAGCTGAGTTCACATCCCTCTCAGTCAGCCACAAACAGCCACAGCATCAGATAGGGAGTATATATTCAGCATCTGTCATCTTAGAAAAGACAAAAGAAAAGAAACAGAGTGAGACTGTGAGAGAGATAGAGAGAGCACACACGCACGAGAGAAACACTGTCAACAAATGAATGTAAATTATTCAATTTATTTTATTTTAACCCGGGAGGTTAGAGAGCCAGCATCCTAAGCAGTTCCGTATATTCGGACACTGCGAGCAGACCTCCCGGATTATGATGATCATTATTACTGCAATTAGATCATTCTGATTAATGACTGACCATTAAGACGTGTTTCTGATAAATATTTTAATGTGCACAATAATAACCTTTCACATTGTAATCATATTTTTATTTGTTATCTTTTGCATATGTGTGGCTGCTCCGTGTGTGTCTGAGCAGACTGCACGCGCGTTGTGCACCCGCCTAGAGACTTGTTTAACAGCGAAATACTGCGCCACTGACTTTAGACCAGATTTTTGTTGGTCACTGGCGCATTTGCTTTTTATGCCATGTAACTAGGAACGCTCCATGACTGCGCCTGACCACTCCTCATTTTCAGACCAACACACCCAGAGGAGCGAAACTTCATTTGCTAGTTAGACGATGAGGGTGCAGGGCGTGAAAATGACAACTGCGCCTGCATCTAAATAGCAATGACAATTGCGACATGGACTATGCGCCCTCTGCCGTCCGCTTTAGACCATCTAAATAGAGCCCTGAGTCTCCAGGCCAAATCAGCATGGTGAGATGCTTACAATGAAGATGTTAGCATGTTGATATTAAGCACATATAAGGTTTACCATCTTAGTCATAAACAGCAGAAGCTGATGGGAATGTCATTAATATTGCAGGTATTAAAGCAGCTGTGCGGAACTTTATATTTTCGTTGATTATAGTGCCCCCCTTTGGTCGAAGCGGTATGACATCCACAGCGTGTGTCGTAAAATCTCAACTGCAACCGGCAATTACCGCATGCATTTGTTTTGGAGAGCGAGAGGATAATCATAAATGTTCTGGTGTAGCTCTGAAATTCTTATAAACTGAGGACAACTGCCTGCTGTATATTTGTGTTCATGGTCACAGTCACAGATAATTTTGTGGCGTTTGTTGTAACGTTACTAGACAAAGCGTTTCACATCAGCTAACGTTACATTTAGCTTGCTTATAACTTCCATGTCGTCATATATTGAAGTGAAACAACGTCTAACAAGTTGCGGTATATTCTCTAAATAAAAAGGGCCAACTCGGGATCAGTTTTAAAACCTTTCAAATCTCTCAGCTCTCTCCACTTAATGAATGGCCAACCGAGGTTTACACAAGTTTGGGCTTGAGCCCTATCACTGTCCCGTTTAGCCTTCTTCTGTTCTCGCCTCGTCTCATCATCCTCCGCTTATCCGGGTCCGGGTTGCGGGGGCAGCAGCCTCAGCAAAGAAGCCCAGACAGTCCTCTCCCCAGCCACCTCCATCAGCTCTTCCACAGGAACCCCGAGGCGTTTCCATGCCAGCTGGGTGATGTAATCCCTCCAGCATGTCCTGGGGCGGCCCCAAGGTCTCCTCCTGGTTGGACACGCCCGGAAGGCATCCTTACTAGATGCCCGAACCACCTCAACTGGCTCCTCTCAATGTGGAGCCAGTTGAGGTCCCTCCCAGAAACTCATTTCGGCCGCTTGTACTCGCGATCTCATTCTTTCGGTCACTACCCAGAGCTTGTGACCATAGGTGAGGATTGGAACGTAGATCGACCGGTAAATCGAGAGCTTCGCTTTTTGGCTAAGCTCCCTCTTCACCACAACGGACCGGTTAAGCGCCTGCATCACTGCTGACGCCGCCCCAATCCGCCTGTCAATCTCCCCCTCCATCCTACCCTCACTCGTGAACAAGATCCTGAGATACCTAAACTCCTCCACCTGAGGCAGGACCTCCCCCCCGACCTGGAGTGGGCAATCCACCCTTTTCCGGCTGAGGACCATGGCCTCAGACTTGGAGGTACTGATTCTCATCCCAGCCGCTTCACACTCGGCTGCGAACCGTCCCAGTAATAGCTGGAGGTCACTGTTCGATGGAGCTAGGAGGACCACGTCATCCGCAAAAAGCAGGGACGACATCCTCCCGTCTACGAGCCTGACACCCTCCACCACTCAGCTGCACCTAGACATTCTGTCCATAAAAGTTATGAACAGAACCAGTGACAAAGGGCAGCCCTGGTGGAGTCCATCCCTCACCGGCAACAGGTCCAACTTACTGCCAGCCATGCGAACCAGACTCATGCTCCTTCGGTACAGGGATTGGATGGCCCTTAGCAAGGGGCCACCAACCCCATACTCCCGGAGCACCCCCCACAGGATGCCCCTGGGGACACGGTCGTAAGCCATCTCCAAATCCACAAAACACATGTGGACTGGTTGGGCAAACTCCCATGCCCCCTCCAGCACTCTGGCGAGGGTAAAGAGCTGGTCCATGGTTACGCGTCCGTGCTGGTGGGATTGAGGAGCTCCTCAAAGTATTCCTTCCACCGCCCGACAATGTCCCCAGTTGACGTCAGCAGCTCCCTGCCCCCACTGTAAACAGTGTGAGCAAGTTGCCGCCTTCCCTCCCTGAGGCGCCGGATGGTTTGCCAGAACCTCTTTGGAGCTGATCGATAGTCTTCCTCTATGGCCTCACCAAACTCCTCCCAGGCCTGGGAGGAGTTTGGATTTGAAAATAAGGGAAATTTTTCGGCACCCACCGCGAGACTGAGATAAAAATCAACCAGCCACCCTCCTCCCCTGACAAGTCCCTCCATAAGTAAAGTGCGGTGAGGTTTGTGGGCCGTTACTGACACAAAGAGAGAAATGTGAACAGCTCGTTTCTCCTCTGACACGTCACATACCTGTGTGCCGCCACGGCTCGGTTGTCTAGGTACTCTTGGGCAGTCATGACGCCAACGAAAGAGGAAATTACTGGACCTGGAATCGGACTTCTCTGTCGCCGGTAAGCCATTATCTTGCACCGCAGAGCACTACAAGCGCAGTATTCCTGTCTATGACCCCCGTTCAACCCACAACCGCCAGGATGTCTTTCTGCTGCTGGTTGAAACATGATAATAGGGGTGCTCCAGCGCCCACTCCACTAACTTGACATGGAAATGATCGGTAGTCTAGAAAACTGTCGAGTTTTTTTTTTTGGTTTTTGTTTTTTTTGTTTTGTTTTTTGGAGGGCGCTCGTGCACCCTCACATAGATTGCGCCATGGGCGGTCACCCACATTGCCCATAACAAAAACCGTCCCTGGGTGTACAGGAAGTCTAAAATAACCACTTATCAACCAGACCCGCTGTCGACACTAACCTCGCGACAACTGCCACCCAGGCTACTGCAGGTGGCAGTTCTCGCGAGGCTAGTGACAGAGTTTAGTTTGGAGAGGCAGAGGAATGTTTTTTTTTGTTTTTTTTTAAATTATAATACATTATAATACGGGAGATTTACGGGAAAATACTAATACGGGAGGATGGCGGGAAAGAGGGGTAAAATACTTTCCCGGCCAAAACGGGAGACTTGACAGATATGCTATATGTTAGCTGTATCATTTGTTAAATAAATGTTAAATAGCTCTACATTCCGACAGCCATCACTGATTTAGAGTTTATCCATTACGCACAAAAAATCTCTGGTCTCAAGTTCCCACTTCATTCAAAACCCCACAAATGAATCTTCTGTTTGTTTGGTGACTGCTGCATTTTTTTGTGTGTGCTTATGTGTTTCTTTGCCTCCACTTTCATATCAAACCATTTACGCTTCACCTCTGACATACTCCTTTGTACTACGGAGACAACATTAACAGCATCTGTTACCTCCCTCCAGGCCTTCGCTTTGCCTGTCCCTGTCACACCACTACTAACTGAAGAAAAAAAAAAGTTTTTTCTTAAGTCCACTTCACCCAAAATTATTTCGATGTCTGCTTCGGAAAAATTCTTTTTTCTTTCTCTCTCTTTGCGCCATGACTGACAGGTCAACTGGATGCACCTACACCTCCTTATATGGTGGCCATTGGCTATTCATTTATGCTAATTGCTGATTACCGGGAGCGCGCTGTCACTTTAAGATGAATTGGCATTCATGATCATATACACGTGTTTACAATCAAATCTGAGTTTCCCGCGGCGTTCCTGAATCTGGAGTAGGTTTTAAGTAGCGTAGGCTTTTATGTGCAAATCTACACACAGATTTACTCACTTTTCATGAATGAGACCCACTGTCTGTATGTCTGAAATTTCTTTTAATGGCAATCCAGCCAATAAACTTTGCTTGTGATGACAGCGGCAGTGGATCACAGCTGGATCAGCTGTCAGGAGTTAACAGCTACAGAAAGTTTTAATGGAGTTTGTGTCTGCATACACATAATGTTATATATAATGATCCAGTTCTCAGTAACAGAGCAGCAGTGTTTTCCCTCTGTCTAACAATCACCTGCACATGAACAACAACCTGTGTTCTTTATTTTTAATCTGTCCTGTGTCCTGCTCAGAGTCACACTATGTGTTTGTGATTTATTCCTTACTATTATTGTTATTATTTGTGAGTTCATTATTTAATAACCCAGAATACAATCACGATGTCTTTCAACACTGGAAATAATTTATTAGGCCAAATGTTTCAGGGAAAATTCAAATTCTGTAACTCATCAACCTGACGCTCAGGAATGATCAGTGTAGAGGCAGATAATGTATCATTTTATACTAAAGGTGAAAATAAGGTCAGTCACACAAGGTTTGCTGCTAAATCTGATATTTACCAGATATTTATCAGTGACTTATCTTGATCATGGTTGTGCGGTGCTTCCTGGAGTCACAGCCGCTCCAGAAAGCACCGCACGACCATGATCAAGATAAGTATGATGCAACCACAAAATTCCCAATTCACACTGTGTCGAAACCCATGCCAGCATTCTCAGATCAGGTTCATTATGACCTTAAGCCATTAAGTCAAGAGCAGGTTGACGAATGAGCTAAGAGAAATCTATCTTAACAACATTGGTCTTCTCACAGGAATTTCAGAGGAATTCAAAGCCCAAGACGAGGTCAGAGCAGGGCTGGAGTTCATACTCCCACGGATAACAATTAATAAAAATGTGGCCTGGATTAACTATATTTATTACAATCAGCAGAGATATGTCAACTACACCTTTGAAGTTTTTAAGCAATTAGGTCAACAACTGCACGAGACGAGTGCCGTGGCATGGTAAAATAGGCAAACTTTAAACTGAATTTTAGCAGAAAAAGGGGGAGTATGTAAGATGTTCAGAACACTCTGTTGTACGTTTATCTCAAATAACACTTCACCGGATGGAACATTTTCTGTTGCAATGAGTAAGCTTGAAGCTCTAAAGTTTGAAATGACTGAAAATGCTGGTAAGGGCGGAAGCATGAAGTGGGATGGGCTAGAGGAAATTTTTGGAAAATGGCTAAGACAGAGATAATTATACTGATAGTACTAATTCTGTTCTCCTCATTGACATGTTGCATCGTGCCTATCCTGAAGAAATGGTGTGTGAGAGCAATGGACAAGAGGCTGAACCTCGTAACAGACATGCAGGGGGCACAAATGCTAAGTATGCTGACCCCTGAACAATTGGTGCGCAGAATTCTTCTGGTGCAGAAGGGGGAGGAAATACCAGATATGTTCCAAATCCCTGATTACATGGACAATTCAAAGGACGAGAGGAACTGTGAGAGAGAATGATGAACAATGGCTGACACTCATATTCAGTTTCTATATTCATTTTTGTGTTTTGATTTGACAAGAGGAAAATGTAATCTGATTCATACTATCCAAAATGATTTCTGTGATTCCATTATAACACATTCCAACACATCGACTTCCCCACCCATACCAAAGGCCACACTCTGGACATAGTCTGCTCCTCCTTCCTACCCATCTCTAACCCCCATACCCTCCCCTTCCCACTCTCTGATCATCTCAGCATCCTCTTCTCCACCCCTCTACCCTCACCCCATAATCCCAAAAAATGCACTATTTCTTACTGCAACATCAAGGCAGTCAACCCACCCACACTCTCCCAGCTCATTTCCTCTGCCTTCCCCCCTGACTCTGCCCCCTCTTCCCCTGACGACTATGCCATCATGCTTAACTCCATCCTTTCTGACTCCCTCGACTCCCTAGCCCCCTGAAAAACCTCCTCTGTCTCATTCACCAACCCCACCGCCTGGTACACCCCGGAACTCCGCTCCATGAAACAGACTGGCCGTCAACTCGAACGACTATACAAACGAACCCGCCTCACCGTTCACGCCGAAGCCTACAAACAACACATCTCCTCCTACCGTGATGCTCTCCAAGCTGCCAAATCGCCCACTTTTCCACCCTCATCAGCAGCACCAACCGGAACCCCTGCATCCTGTTCTCCACCGTCAACAAACTGCTCCAACCACCGGACATCAATCCCCCCTCTTCCCATGACTTCTGCAACTCCTTCCTCCACGCCTTCAACAATAAAATCTCCCAAATCAACAGCTCCCTGACTGCCGCCATCAGCAACTCCACCCGCACCACTCCCAGCCAACCTCTCCAACTACCGCCCCATCTCCAACCTGCCGTTCTCCAAAATTCTGGAACGCATTGTCGCCGCTCAACTCCACACCCACCTCCAGTCAAACAACCTCTACGAACCCCTTCAGTCTGGTTTCCGCCCACTTCACAGTACCGAAACAGCCCTGGTCAAAGTCATCAACGATCTCCTCACCTCTGCAGACTCCGGTGCCCTCAACATCCTGTTACTACTCGACCTCAGCGCAGCCTTTGACACAGTGAACCATTCCATCCTCCTACAAAGGCTGCGCCAACAGGGTGTTGAGGGCACTGCACTCGACTGGCTCACCTCCTACCTCACCGGCAGGCAACAGTTCATCTCCCTCTCTGGCCACACATCCACCCTCTCCCCAGTTACGCAGGGGGTCCCTCAGGGCTCAGTCCTCGGCCCCCTCCTCTTCATCTGCTACCTCTTCCCCCTTGGTCACATCATCGACCTGGACTTCCACTGCTACGCTGACGACACCCAGATCTACATTACCACCAAACCCACCCAAAACCCTCCCCTCACCCACACTGAAACCTGCATCTCTACAATACAAACATGGCTGACTCACAGCTTCCTCAAACTCAATAGTTACAAAACAGAGCTCCTCCTCATAGGCACTAAATCCACTCTCAACAAAACTGGACCCATCTCACTCACTATCAACACCTCGACCATTACTCCCTCCCCCTTGGTACGCAATCTCGGCGTTATCCTGGACCCCACCCTCTGGTTCAAAACTCTGCTGCCTGCCTCCTTACCTACACCCGGTCCCGTGAACACATCACTCCCATTCTCCACTCCCTCCATTGGCTCCCCATCAAACAACGCATCAACTTTAAAATCCTCCTCCTCACCTTCAAAGCTCTTCTCCACCTGCCCCCCCCCCCACCTGTCTGACCTCCTCATCCCCCACCGCCCCTCCCGAGCCCTACGATCTTCCGACACTCTCAGCCTGACTGCACCAACATCGAGACTGAAGACCTTTGGCGACAGAGCCTTCTCCAGAACAGCACCCCGACTATGGAACTCCCTCCCCCAACCTGTTCGCCACTCTTTCTCACTTCCCATATTCAAATCCCGCCTGAAAACCTACCTCTTCTCCCAAGCCTTCGACCTCCCCTACCCCGAACCTCCTCCACCCCACTGACTGTTCCTATACCACCTGTGTTACATCCCATCATTTCTTTTGTTCACTATGTTGTCTTCTGCTTGTTCCCCCGTCTGTTACTACCCCTTTTGTGTCACTATGTAAGCATCTTTGGGTCATTGAAAAGCGCTATACAAATTGAATATATTATTATCATTATTTATTATAATCCAATAAGTATGTTGCATTTCATTGTGTGATGTATTTGGTCAATCTGTTTAAGATTCATCTAGTAAGGCCGCCTAACGGGAAGGGGCCAATGGGAGACTTTTCCTGGATTAAACAGCCGCCAGGTTTTTCACCTCCATCAGTTGAATGTTGACAGATGATAAAATATGTTATCATACATTCATGTTAAGTTCATATATCACCATATCGTATGTTTTCTTATGCATCACCATATTCAAGTTCAAGAGTTTCATACATGACCATATACCAATGTTAGTAAGGAACACTGGTTATAGTATATATATATATATATATATAGCCATATATCCTACTCATATTCACACAAACATAGACATTCATTTACCATACATTATCTCTGCAAGCAATTTATGATAAAATCATAAAGAGGAGGGACTATGTAGAGGCAGATAATGTATCCTGTTATACTAAAGGTGAAAATAAGGTCAGTTACACAAGGTTTAGAAGGCAGCTAGTGAAATATGAGATCTGGCAGCAAAAAGGACCCATAAGAGGTGTTTTGATAAATTGAGTATTGTTTGCTCGGCCATTCTGGATGTCACTAACTCGGCTTCTTCTCCAGAGCCTTTGTGCTCCACTGTCTCTCAGGTTAACTCGTATTGCAGCGGTGCCTGGATAGTGTGACGTGTGTGGTTGTGCTGCTGCCGTGGTCCTGCCAGATGCCTCCTGCTGCTGCTGCTGCTGCTGCCATCATTAGTCATTAGTCATACTTCTACTGTTATTATACACACATGATTATTATCATACATGTATACTGCCAGATACTAATATATACTTTCAACATATTGTACCACAGTAGCCAGAACTATAACGACAATATTATTACTTTCATGAATGTTGTTGTAAGCTACTGTCATTACCGGGGATGTCATACAGATTATTGTATTGTGTCATACAGATTACTGTTAATTTGTTATGCTGATCTGTTCTGTACGACATCTATTGCTCGTCTGTCCGTCCTGGAAGAGGGATCCCTCCTCAGTTGCTCTTCCTGAGGTTTCTACCATTTTTTTTTCCCCGGTAAAGGGTTTTTTTTGGGGAGTTTTTCCTTATCCGCTGTGAGGGTCCAAAGGACAGAGGGATGTCGTATGCTGTAAAGCCCTGTGAGGCAAATTCTATTTGTGATATTGGGCTTTATAAATAAAATTGATTGAATTGATTGATTGATTGAGTAGTTCGTGCGTAAGTCAAGCCTTGGGAGGTTAATGAGGGAGAACATTCTGGGTTAGGGTGACCTGACTGTTGGGACGGATGTGCCAAGTTTCGCAATAGAAGCGGTTGTTTTTGCCAGAAAGATGAAGAAAAATACAATGTATTGATGCACGAACCTCAGTTCCAGGAATAAGTAGGAAACCAGGAGAACTTAGGATTCCCAGAAAATGCGACCCAAGCGTGTTCATACACACACACACACACACACAGAGACACACACACACACAGGCACACACACGCACACACATGAACAAGCAAACGCCAAGTATAAAAAGCGCTTGAAGGATGATTGTTCAGGCTGTTTTCAACCGATTTGCTGTGAAGTCCAGTATATTTTTGTTTGTTTGTTTGTTTGTTTGTTTATTTGCACTTATAAAAAAGAAACATTACACAGATAAAAAAAGAAAATAAGACAAGATGTGCAGGAGAGGTCATAAAAAACCCGAATGGGCTTACAAGCGGCCCCCCCTCCTAACAAATAACAATTACAAAACTATATAAGCTTCGGACATAGGCTTATGTCTGAGCTTACACACACACACACACACACACACACACACACACACACACACACACTCAAATTAATGCAATAAATGATATCTCAGAATCATATGATACCTCAGAATACAATTAAATAGTCCAAAGATATATTTGAATGAAATAAGAATAAAACGAAAAACACAAGTGTTAAAAAATCGTTAAACTCTGCTTCAGCCTTCTTTTAAATGCATACTTTTGTATGCTAACGTTCTGCGATTAAAGTAACTCCGTTGGGGGCACAATTGACTCATTTAAAATAAAAAAACGACCATTGGACAACAGAGTGACAGTAACACGTTGCTTCTTATATTCCTTACAAATAAATTTTCCAGCTTACTCAATCAGTGCAAACAAGGGTTGCCTCCGTCGTCTGGCTCAAAGCCAAAGTGTTGCCATAGTGGCGCATTCTTTGATTTCTTCAAGACTAAATTGTCCGCCATTATCAAATCGCCAGGCTACAGTAGAAGCCTCAGCGCATGCGCACTCGCACCCCCTAGCTCAGTGCCTGCCCCACCCCCACTCCCCTCTCTCTCCTGCTCGCTATGTGCTTGGTGAAGAGGCAGACACAGGTGTACTGCTCACAGACTCGGGCGTAGTGGACTCTGCGAGGACTGTCTGCAGTCATTCGGGCTTCCGTGGTTGAGCACACTTCCGGGGCCTTTAATTTTCACTGCATGACTTTCACTGTTCTTATGAAGGACAGCACACAGCAACAGAGTATTATGTGTGTCAGAACACCCAAACCCAGGGTGATGGCCCACTGGTTAAGACACATACCATGTAAAAGTCAGGGGTGTCCAAATGTGTTTTTAAAAATGGGGGCCAGATTAGATAATGTAAAATTCCCCTCATCTCTCCCTATATTTCCTGCCTTTATCTCACTGACAACCATCTATTAAACTCGAAATGCTTACGTGTGTGTCAAACAGTCCAGGGCAGAAAGTCACAGATATAATATACCATGTTTTTTTTAATATAGTTGTGGCTGTTTCTCAGCCAGCTTGTGTACAGATGATCATGCCTGCATTTGAATGAGTTCAAACCAGGACACTTGCAGGCCTTATGCTAGGCTGTGGCTAAAAGTGATTTCATCAATAGACGGTGATTGAAACTCACTTCTTTGTTGAACCATACAACATCAACAGGTAATAGCTAAGGAAAAATGTTACTAAAAACATATATTGGTGTCTGACTTTGAAGAGAGCACAGAAAAGTTTCACTTTAACTTTCAGTTCAGTTCGAAATAATAAGGTTTTAGCAAAAATGCATGTGTTTGGGAAGTACTAAGCGTACGACTGGTTAAATGAGACTATACTTGACAGGTTGTGTGAGTTGGGTTTTGTAAACAGATGGTTTGAAATAGTTTTGTGTTGTTAAATGTGGTCCCCAATCTATCAATTGATTAATATGTTCACCATTCTCCATAAAGGCATGTGAGAAAAAGTTTTGTTCACAAGTTCAATGTATTTGATATTTATATGGTCATTTTGTAAATGAAGTAGTTCCTAGAGTCTTTCTATCTCTCCAGCTATGCATAGCTCCTGAGGGGGACTGACAGGAAGTGACGATGATGACCCTGGTGACCAAAATTTCACCTGGTCTTATCTGAGGATGTTCTTGTCCTTAAAGTCAGTGTGTACAGCTCCTTCTCTCTCTCTCTCTCAGAAGACTGCAGTAAGCTCCACCAAAGACATTAGTATTTGAACAGCATGGAGGATTTTGATGGGTAAAATGCATCTTAGCACGTCTGTTTCTATTGATACATATTTAATAACAACAATATAGTTTGAAAAACATGTCAGATAACAACTCACTGGCTGGTGGTGAGTCTTTACAGCAGCAGATCAGTTACCGGGTCATTATTGTGCAGCTCCTGGTGATGATTTTTCTTTGCATCAACTTTTTGCTCATCTTAACCTTTTTTCAAAAGGAGTGTTTCTACACAGCTACACGCTACATCTTGTTTGCAGTTACACTACTGTCTGATAGCTTTATATTACTCGTGTCTGATGCCATTCTCATCTTACACTATTTTCAAATTGTCATGCATGTTTGGTTATGCATCATCATCTCTGTTGTGGTACTTTTGTATATGATAATCACACCAGTTACTCTGACAGCAATGACCCTGGAGCGCTATGTGGCCATATGCATGCCCCTGCGCCACAGACAGTTGTGCTCCTGGCGCAGTACTTTAAACTGCATCCTCATCATTCATGGCCTCAGCTCTGTACCCTGTATTGTTGTCCTCTCTATTTTCTTTGCATCAGTCTCTCTTAGCTTTTATGAACGTCACAGTGTATGTTCTGTGGAGATATTTCTTGTGCACAGGTGGCAGAAACATCTTTGGTCAGCTGTACATCAGTTTTACTTCTTGATTATGTGTATTACTATTGTATTCTGCTATGTTAAAATACTGAAAGTAGCTCAAACTGCATCGGGAGAGAATAAACAGTCAACACGGAAAGGGCTCAGAACAGTAATTCTTCATGCTTTCCAGCTGCTGCTCTGTCTCATCCAGCTGTGGTGTCCATTCATAGAAGCTGCTGTACCTCAGATTAATGTCAGGTTATTTAATACTGTCAGGTATTTTAACTACATAATGTTTAGTCTTGCTCCAAGATGTCTGAGTCCTCTCATTTATGGCCTCAGGGATGAAAAGTTTTTTCATGCAATAAAAAATGTCTGCTTTGGCTTATGTACAAGAACCATTTGACAAGGTAGATTAATTATTTCTGAACAGAGAAATGTATTTAGTAAATAAAAAGCACCAGTAATTCTACTGTGCATGTTGCAATCATACAGTCTATGGTTGCAATTCACCCTTGTGTTTTTTTTATGACTCGTTTATTCTTATAATCCCAACTGTGATTACATTTCTTTTTAAGCAACAATTCAAACTCTACACTGATGTGCTTTTGTATTCTTGCATCATTGTTCATATGAGGTGACAATGCTTTTCAGGGTTTACATGTAACATTGTTTATAGGCCCTTGTAGCACAAAACCTGATGTGTACTTAAGGTCAGTCTTCCCTTAGATGAGTTAAACAATAAGTCTATGAGCCTCAGTTGTCCCTATTTGAATATATATATAGATTTATTACAACATGAATATGATCAGAAAATCTTTTGGCACAGCATGTGTGCATGGACAAAGATATACTAAAAACTTAAAGTAACATTACGTTCACTCAGCCTTGTACAGTGTATCCCAGGTCATACAGAAACATGTACACGTCCATATAATTATATATAATTCCATCCAAACTGTGACTAAAACTGAAACTGTAACAAAGTAGTTTGTAGAAGTCTAAAAAAGTCACTTTCCACTTGCTAAACATTTGAGTGTTTGTTAAGAAGCTCGGCTGTTTTTCTGCCTCTCTCACTGCGCCGTCAGTCTGCTCCAACTGACAGATCAGCTGTGTGATCAGAGTTCAGGGAAGCCTAGTTCAAAAATCTGTTGGAATTTTTATTTGGCGTAATCGTTTTTGTCCAAAATAGTCAAATGTTTGTTGATGTGGGTTGCTTCAGTATTATCATCTGGTTACAAGGACTAAGTTATGAATTTTTCCCATTCCTGCAGAAAGACATGACCCAAACAGCATCCCACTAATAAAAGACAGGAATTAATTTCAGCTTTACTTATCCAAACCTCAACCAGCAAAATACGGGTTAATCAACCACCCGAACCTGACCCGACCTGAAGTAGGTCCCATTTTTGTGAACATGATATCATAAGAACGCCTTGAGGAAATTGGGCACAAACGTCCACCTAGCTTCCACCATGAACTGATGTAAATTTGGCCCTTGGTCCTTGATGATTATGTGACCTGCGTTATTACGTTTCTTGTTTGTTAACTTTTGTTGTAAATAACTTGCAATGGTTAAAGGAGGCCGCTTTGGCCTTGGATGAGTCACTCTTGTTGGTTACAGAGGAGGTAACAACTGCTTGACTTCCAGACTGTGTGCTGGAACCTGTTCTTTTGAAAAGGTATTTTTAGTTTCTGAACTCTCTTTTTGGGACATTCTGACAGTTTGTAAAGAGTATTTTTCTCTTTTTCCTCACTTTTTTGTAAATATCACTGTCTGCACTTTGGGAGGCCAGCATAATAAATCACACCATCACAATATTTTTTTTTACTACGCCTGTATTTTTCTAAGTTTTTGAGGAGTGACAGACATTGAATTGGTGACACTAATCTTGGGTGTCCACCTTGAAACTGTGCTGATTGTACAGATGGGCCGGGGGGGAACTACTGATGTTGATGAGAGACTTTCTGGCAGGACAGCAAAGGAGGGAGGAGGGCCTGTTGGCAGAGCTCAGAGGTCTGATGGCCTCTCTTCCACAGACTGAACAGTTGCCCCAGCTGGATCAAGGTATGGTCCAAGCTCTGCCCACTCCCAACCTGCCCCTTGCTGCCACAATCCCAAGCACAGTAACAGTGAGTATTCCCAGACTTGAACTGCCAACACCACTACCACAGCGTGGACACCAGGAAACCCCATCTGAGGCACACTCCATCCAGATTCAAGATGCTAGTAGCGGATCCGACCAGTCAAGGCCAGAGTGGAGGCACTATAGGAAGCCAAAAATTCCACAATATAACTGAAACACTGAAAATTATTTGTTACACTTTGACCGCATTGCCAAAACATGAAGATAGCCAGAGAGTGAGTGGGCATGTCGACTCGTTCCACTGCTGTCTGGGAAGGCATTGAAGCCTACACCGCAATAGATGAGGAAAGAGCTCACTGCTATCTAGACCTGAAGGAAGCCTTGCTAGCCAAGTGTGACATCTCTCCTGAGACATATCAACAGCTCTTCCGATCCACCACTGCCACCTGGCGAGAACCCCACAGGGATCTACCACCGCCTTAAAGGCTTCTATTGGTGTTAGAATTGACCAGAGCAGCACAACAAGGAGGAGATCAATGAGGCTATCATCTTGGAACAGCTACTTTGAGTACTCCCCTTGGAGGTGAGAACCTGGATGAAGGAGCATGAGCCAATGGAGGGAATAGGAGCTGCCAAGCTGGTTGTAGAGTATCTCAACGCTTGCAAAGGAGGACCAGCTATGCACTCCACCAATGCAGCAAACCTACCAGGACTTCAACCACCCCAGTCCAGGCCTGTCTCTACAAAGAGAGTCAACAACCAGGAGCTTCCAGGTACCTCCAGCACTACCCCAAACCAGTGAGCATCTGGTAAGGACCTTGTTTGTTTTTATTGCCAGCGGCCAGGTCACAAAGCTTCAGTGTGTCCCATATGTAAGGCTAAGGTCATGGGCACTTGCTATGCACCACGACCTGAGGTGGGGCCCACTGGTGATAAGGAAGAGAGAGTTCAACGCTATAAAACTGTGACTATCAATGGACAGCAGGTTACTGCCCTGCTGGATACTGGTAGTTTCATGTCTCTGGTCAAGCAAAGCCTGGTGCCAGTTGGCAGTGTTAATTAGAGCAGGCAAGCAGACATTTTGTGTGTTGATAGGGACAATATCCTTATCCCAAAGCTGACTTAACTGTCACCACTGATGAGCAGCCCTATCTGTTGACTGTTGGGGTGGTGGTGAACTTACCCATAGATGTCATCTTGGGTTGAGACTTATCTGCACTTATGGACTTGCTGTAGGAAAAAGAACTGCCAGTGGGAACAGACTCTGGGGAAAATGAGGGGGTGAATGTCTGTTTTTCTGTGATTACTTGAGCCCAGGCCCAAGCTGGTGTCCAACCACTCCAAGACCTTGACAGTAAAATGTGCGAGAGTGGCACAAAGGGGCCAAGAAAATGTTGTCGCCAACACCGCTTTGAGAAGTGGCTGAGGCTAACAGAACCTGAGTGTGCTGTCCAACAAGATGTGTGAAGTTGCCTAAGAACATTTCTGTGCGACAGAGGGAGGGTGAAACTCTGAAACCTTTGTTTGCTAAGGTGGTAGACAAAAAAGAGGGGAATTGTGTGGGGAAGGAGAGGTTTATTATTGATAAAATGTGTTGTATGCAGTTGATGAAATCCATAGACATCTTGTGATTCCTGCAAAATGTAGAACACTTGTTATTCACCTAGCACACAAACACCCATGAGCAGGACAGACATTCAGAGATATAGCACCACATGCCCCACATGTCAGAAAAGATGTACTGCCCGCAAGTCTGACTGAGCATTTTTGAAGCCACTCCCTGTCATCTCCATTCAATTTTGCAGTATTGCCATGCACATTGTGTGTCCACTACTGAAAAGCAGCAGGGGTCACCGGTAAATCTTGGTCATGTGCGACTATGTCACCTGTATCCCAAAGGCTTACCCCTTGTGCACCATCACTGCTTCCACAGTTCTATATGTTTTGGTGCAACTGTTTTCCAGAGTGGGAATACCAGTTGAAATCCTGACTGACCAGGGGACCAACTTATCATCAAGGTTGATGCAGCTCTTCCACAAACAACTGGGCATCTCAGCGATCAAGACCACGCCATACCACCCACAGACTGATGGCCTTGTCAAAAGGTTCAACCAGACACTGAAGAGGATGCTGTAGAAGTTCCTCAGGCCTCGACAGGTTTCTCCCCTTTCGAGCTCCTGTATGGATGGGATGTACAGGGACCACCGGATACGCTCCAAAAGGGCTGGGAGGCCCCTCTACCAATCCAAGCAACAGTGGGGGGGTTGCAATTTGTGCTTGAGATGAGGGATTGGTTGGCAAGATTCCAAGAGGAGGCAGAGGTCAACAGAAAAGCCAGAAGACATGGTATGAACAACAGGCTCTGCACAGAGAGTTCCAGCCTAGCCAGAAGGTTCTGCTGCTTCTCCCCTCCTCCAACAGCAAGTTCCAGGCAAAGTGTCAAGGACCATATGTCATAACCCGCAAGATGGGCCCAGTCACCTATGAGGTCCATCACCCAGGGAAGAAAAGGGCAGGACAAACCTACCATGTGAACCTACTGAAAGAGTGGAAAGACCGACTGACCCAGGTTCCAGGGAAGGCACTCCTCGTGAGGGAGGTGGATATCGTAGAGGAAGTGGAGACAGGACCAGAAACCTTGAGTAGGCCTTCAACTCCTATGCTCGCATATCTTGCCCCAGAGGAAGCTGCCCAGCTCCTCAAGGACTTCCAGAAGGCTTCTACCCTCTTTGCAGCCAGCCCAAGGAAAACTGCCCTTGTGGAGTATGTCATCCCTTTAATCCACCAACGTCCCTACTGTGTCCCACAATAGCTAGGGGGAAAGCTGCAGCAGGAAGTAGCAGGATGCTGAAACTTGGAGTGACTGAGCCATCCAAGTTTAAGTAAATATCAATGTCTGCATTTCTTTGACGTCTGTGTTTTTCCCAGGTTTTGAGGAGTGACAGACACTGAATTGGTGATACTACTCTTGGATGTCTACCTTGAAACTGTGCTGATTGTACAGATCTTCTGTGCTGCCAGGTTTGCTTCACCCAAAAATACACTTGATATACTTTATTACATTTCTACAAGTCTTCACTACTTATATTGTCTAATTGTGGACAGACATAAATGTAAACTGCAACTAAGGAAACAAATGTGAGGTGGTAAATCTGGTTTAGTGTAACAGATTGTTTCTCAACTGGTGTTCATGAATCATTATGTTGAGGATACAAATTGAGTTTAAATAGTGTTTAACAGGACAATAAATAATGAAGCTGACAGTTTGGCCAAATTATCTAAATCTTCCAGTTCAAGTCTAAATAGTAAGGTTTTAGCAAAACTGCATGTGTTTGGGAAGTACTGAGCATACGGCCGGTTAAATGAGACTTAGATTTCGTAAACAGTTGGTTTTGAAATACTTTTCTGTTGTTAAATGTGGTCACCAATCAATCAATCATTCTATATGTTCATTGTCATCAATAAAGGCACGTGAGAAAAACATAGTTTTCTTCACAAATTCTAGCTCCTGAGGAGGACTAACAGGAAGTGACAATGATGACCCTGGTGACCAAAATTTCAGTAACCAGTAAGCTCCACAGAAGACATAGTATTTGAACAGCATGGAGGATTTTGATGGGTCAAATGCATTTTAGCAATTCAGATAAGTCAGTTTCTATTGACACGTTTGTTAACAATACTTTAATGGAATTTTTGCAGTTTCTCAAAGGCTTTGTTTAAAAAAATGTCAGATAACAACTCACTGGCTGGTGGTGAGTCTGTACAGCAGCGGATCAATGATCAGGTCATTATTGTGCAGCTCCTGGTGATGATTTTTCTTTGCATCAACTTTTTGCTCATCTTAACCTTTTTTCAAAAGGAGTGTTTCTACACAGCTACACGCTACATCTTGTTTGCAGTTACACTACTGTCTGATAGCTTTATATTACTCTTGTCTGATGCCATTCTCATCTTACACTATTTTCAAATTGTCATGCATGTTTGGTTATGCATCATCATCTCTGTGGTGGTGCTTTTGTATATGACAATCACACCAGTTACTCTGACAGCAATGACCCTGAAGCGCTATGTGGCCATATGCATGCCCCTGCGCCACAGACAGTTATGCTCCCATCACAGCACTGTGAACTGCATCCTCATCATTCATGGCCTCAGCTCTGTACCCTGTATTGTTGTCCTCTCTGCTTTCTTTGCATCAGTCTCTCATAGCTTTTATGAACAACACAGTGTATGCACTGTGGAGATATTTCCTGGCTCATTGAGTTGTATGTGTTTTGCTTGTGAACACATTAAAACTCAGTTGCACTGATTCTTAGTGTCTCCAGTGTATCTTTGAACACCAGCCTGCTGAACCTAAGATATTACAGTCTATCCAGTGTACAAGTTGAAGTGAGGCAGAGGAAAAGAAGTTGGGAGCCATCTGGCCCTTCAAGGCCCCCACCTTTTTTACAGCTCAAGGGACCGGATGGCTCGTAGCAGCAGGCCAGGCCTGGCATCCTGTACTCCCGCAGTACCCCCCACAAGACCCCCCACAAGACCCCCCGAGGGACGCGGTCATAAATCTTCTCTGAGTCCGCATAGCACATGTAGACTGAATGGGCAAACTCCCACAACCCCTCCAGCAGCCTCACAAGGGTAAAGAGCTGGTCCACTGTTCCACGGCCAAAACAGAATCCGCATTGCTCCTCCTGAATCTGAGGTTCGATAATTGGTCGGAGCCTCCTTTCCATCACCCTGGAATAAACTTTACGCGGGAGGCTGAGCAGTGTGATACCCAGATAGTTGGAGCACACCCTCCAGTAGGGATGTCCCAATCCAGCTTTTTCACTTCCGATCCGATACCGATATTACAGCCTTGAGTTTTGGCTGATACTGATACCAATCCGATCCAAGCGTGTATTATACATATTCACTTATTTTGTTGTCAGTCATGCTAGAAAAGGTTTGATCAAGCGATATTACTCTAACAAGAACAACTACTTTATCAGGTTAGTTAGAATGATCCACAATAGTTGGTATGAGAACCTGACCTGTTTATTGTTAACAGGGTTAAATAAACAATCTTTGAACATTAACATTAAATAAAAAATATAGCTGGTTTGCTTTGGCTGCTTTGGCCCCCTAATAAATAAAAAATAGATTAACACCACAAGACATTGTTGACATTTAACAAACAATGCAGCCTTTCCTTTTCAGTTATTTCTGTAGTGTCAGTGCCAGCCTGGTGCTGCTGTTTCCTGTGTGTCTGCATGCTGGCCTGGTGGATTGATAGTAAGTGCTGGACCGGATCACTGGAATAGACTGCTTGAATTGCGGATCGCTGGGCTGGCCGGAAAAACTGGATCGGAGTTCTTGGATTGGCATTTTTCCATCCAGTCCGATCTGATGCCGATGCACGTTTTTTTGCTAATATCGGCAGCTGATACTGATCTGAATATTGGATCAGGACATCCCTACCCTCCAGTCCCCTTTTTTGAAGATGGGGACCACCACCCCAGTCTGCCACACTGCAGGCACTGTACCCGACCTCCACGTGACACTGAAAAGGTGCGACAGCCCAACAGTGTTCAGAGCCTTCAGCATCTTAGGGCGAATCTCATCCACATCCAGCGCCTTGCCACTAGGAAGCTCTTTAACTACCCCAGCAACCTCTGCCAGGAATATGGACAAGAGTTCCCCCGAGTCTTCAGGCTCTGCCTCATTCACGGTGAACATGATGGCCGGGTTGTGGAGGTACTCAAAGTCCCCCTTCCACTGCCTGACGATGTCCCCAGTTTGGGTCAGCAGTTCTCCCTCTCTGCTGAGCACAGCCTGAGACAAGCCCTGTTTTCCCTTCCTGAGTTGGCCAACGGTCTGCCAGAACTTCTTTGAGGTCAACCGAAAGTCCTTCTCTATAGCCTCTCCAAACTCCTCCCACAACCGAGTTTTTGTTTCAGCGACCAACACAGCTGCAGACCTTCTGGCCAACCGGAAGCTATCCGCTGCTTCAGGAGACCCCTGAGCCAGCCAGACTCGAAAGGCCTCCTTCTTCAACCTGACAGCCTCCCTCACCCCTAGTGTTCTTCGGTTGCCGCCAGGACAGGCATTGACAGCCTTCTGACCACAGCTCCTAGCAGCCGCCTCCACAATGAAGGCTTTGAACATGGACCACTCAGATTCAACATCCCCAGCCTCCCCCGGGATGCATGAGAAATTTTTCCAGAGGTGGGAGTTGAAGACCCCATGGACTGGGGCCTCAGCCAGAAGTTCCCAGTTCACCCTCACTACACGTTTGGGTTTACCAGGTCTGTCCAGCAGCCTCCCCCGCCATCTGATCCAACTAACCACCAGGTGGTGATCAGTTGACAGCTCTGCTCCTGTCTTCACCCGAGTGTCCAAGACACACAGCCACAGATCTGATGATACAACCACATCATTGATCTATGGCCTAGGGTGTTCTGGTACCAGGTACACTTATGAACTGTGCTTAAACATGGTGTTTGTTATGTCCAGTCCATAACTTGCACAGAAGTCCAATAACAAAACACCACTCTGCTACAGATCAGGCAGGCCGTCCCTTCCAATCACCCCCTCCAGGTTTTTCCGTCAATGTCCACGTGAGCGTTGAAGTCCCCCAGGAGAGCTATGGAGTCCCCAGCCGGCACCCCTTGCAGGACGCTGACAAGAGACCCCAAGAAGGCCTGGTACTCTGCACTGCTGTTCGGTGGGTACACACAAACAACAGACAAAGACCTTCTCTTTGCGACCAGGCCCCATGGCTGAAGGTCTGGCCACCAGACACTCACGGATGAGCTCTCCCCCCGGGTCTGGCTCCAGGAAGGGGCTGCTGAAATGGTGCTGAAGCACAATGTTTTCACGGACATGGATGTCAACTGTTACTGCAACTTGACTGGTTTGCAGAGGCATATAAGCACAAGGCACTAATTTACAATCATGAACACATGCACACACACAGCCATCTCTGTATAGCAGATGCTCAATCACAAACTTATCCAGAAAAATGAAACATATCATGTAATATAAATGCACAAGTGATCATTTTGTTTTTCATTTCTATAACTTTAACTCACACTTTACTGGAAGTGTGTGGCCTGTACCATTAACTTCTGATAGTTAACTTTGAGATGTCATAGGGGGATATTACACTGATAGTCTTGGCTTGTGTTTCATCATCAGATTTCTATTTTTTTAACATAATGATGATGATAATTAGTCAGGTAGCTGTATTCCTGTGTGTTATATTAAACTCCAGTGAAACTAATTAAGAATGATCATTAATGGCATCATTAATTATTCAAAGACTACTCTGTTGATGCTGGCTTGACTAATGAATGCATCTGTAATCCTTTGTGTCTTCACAGTTCAACATTGTTAACAAAACTTTGTACAAAATGTTTGGCTTTGATGTTGTTGTTTGTTGTTGTTTTATTTAGGTTTTCTTTTCCATTTAATGCTACATCATACCTCTACGTCACTACAGTTCAGAGGGAAATGTATGCCTTTACTCTTAACTTAATATACTGTATATTAATAAGTCTACATTCATTCAATTTTTCAATCATTTATTTTTGTAGTCACTTATCCTTTACAGGGGCACGGGGATATGAAGCCTATCTCAGCTGACACTGGGCAAGAGGCGGGGTACACAATGGACAGGTCACCAGATTACCACAGGGCTGACACATAGAGACAGACAACCATTCAGACTCACATTCACACCTACGGGCAATTTAGAGTCACCAATTAACGTGCATGTCTTTGGACTGTGGGAGGAAGCTCAAGAAAACCCACGCTGACACAGGGAGAACATGCAAACTCCATACAGAAGGGCCCCGGCCAGCCGGTGGATTCAAACCCAAACTCCTCTTGCTGTGAAGTGACAGTGCTAACCACTGCACCACAGTGCCACCTATATAATAATTCTACTGATTCAGTTTAACATTATGAAATATTATCAACATCATGGTGTGTTTTTATTGGTTGAGATGATATAAAGTGTTTTAGATAAATTCACCAGCCACCAAATAAAATTAACTCAACTTATTAAAGCAGTGTACACATGAAGGCATCATGGACTATAATCATAATGATTATTATAATAATTACATAAAATATAAATTAATCTGAAATGAGCCATTCTGCATCCTACTTTTACTTTGGTTCTTTGTGTATATTTTGATGCTAATAGATTTCTACTTTTACTTAAGTAAGTTCTGAAAGCAGGACTTTTATTTGTAAAAGAGTATTTCTGCACTGTGGTACTGTTTTTTATGTAAAGGAATACTTCACCTACAAAATAATTATTTGTATATCAGTTAGGCGCATTGGTTTTCTTGCATGGCTCCATGGAAAATGGCAAACATAATGATTTATGGTTTGATTGGGGACCACGTTTAACAGCAGCAAAACCATATGAAAACATTTGTTTACAGACTCTCACACAGCTTGTGCAGTAAAATCCAAGGCTCATTTATATGCCTGGGACTTAACAAACATATGCATTTTCACTAAAAACCTTGGTGCTGTAGTCTGGCTTTGAAGAGAGCAGTGTTTGGCAAGTACAGAGCAAACAACTGGATAAATGAGACTTGAGAGTTGTGTGAGAGTTTGTAAAATAATGTTATTATATAGTTTTCATGTCGTTAAAGGTAGTCCACAATTAATCAGCAAATTTCAGCATTTTCCGTGGGGGCATGCGAGAAGAACAAAGTTTTCTTCATGAATCTGAAGTAACATGGCATGACTACAAATGGTAATTTGTGGATGAAGTAAAACACCTGAGTACTCCTCCTACCAGAGCTGGACTGGGAGATATTTTCAGGCCAGGAGTCACACATTTAACCAGGTCACCCAGCCCACACACGCACGTTCACGCACACACATATATGCATGTGCACACAGACAGTAACACATGTTGGCTAAGGCAAAACAAATATGCACCCCAATATAGGCATACTAGTCACTAGGGCTGTCAAAATTGCTCAAAAATGACGTTTGAATATTCCTTCTAAAAATAACTCATGGGTTCGAACCATTCGCATATTTTTTTTTCGCATTATGTCCACAAGAGGGCAAACTAATATAAGGAAACATACTTGTAGCCTATATTTATTAATACAAGGAAACATAACTACTTGTAGGTATGTTTATTTCAGCATTAATGTCTTTGAAAACATTTACATACCTACAAATTAAAACACATAAAACAATTATCTATAACATTACATTATAAACGACCGCGGACCTCTCGCTCGGCCTCCGTCAGGCCATACCACCTGCGGAAGCGCTGCGAATAGCCTCCAAGTGCCGAGAAGCAAAGCAAAGCCGGCACCCATGTTAACCGATTGTGTCATCCGCACCGGCTTCAAATTTAAATTCGAATTTAGAATATTCGTTGACAGCCCTACTAGTCACTACAACACTCACTTCAATGTCACAGGGACAATCAAATAGCATTATTCCATTTCACATATGGGTATTCACCATATAACTTTGAGTTTGAACGATGCTGCGCTTTAGCCAATCACAATGGAGGGGGCGTGGCCGAGACGTGCAGGTATCCCCAGGAAATGTGTACCTACAGAAACAGCAAGCTTTGCGTCCATGCCGACCGCCGCCATCTTGTCAATGTGAAAAAATGTTTTTTTTACAGCGGATGTGTTAGTTACAACATGATTGAGCTAACTGGAGTAGTTTCATGTCGTATCCGACAACGGGAGCCTTTGAACAGATGACGTCCTGATGTTAGCTTTGCTGCTGCTGTTAGCTGTCCCTGTCAGCTGCAGCCACAGATGCTCTCTAGACATTGTGATTTCCCATAACTGAATAAATACCACACATAGCAACACAAAACTGCCACGGACCACGGACCACGGACCATTTATTGAGTTATTACCTTTTTTTTTATACAGTCTATGGTTTTTACAGTCACCGCTAACGGCTAACGTTGCCAGCTAATGGTTAGCCCAGCTAATCTATGATAACCATATTATTAATTACAAAGTGTGCACACAGAAATAGTAACGTTTGTTCAATCATTGTGGATAGACTTAACAAACATCAGATTAGTCTACATGGTGATATAGTGATGTGAAAAAGGTTTTCTACCCAAAGTATTTGTAAACAACACGGCGATTCCCTAAGGGGCACCGCTGGAAGTGGAGGGCGTGAGCGATCACTGAGGCCCCTGCACTTCCGTTAGTCAAAAAACTCTGGGCTGTGCCTCCAGAGGTAAAAGAAGAAAAAAAAGTTGTTTTTTTTGTTTGTTTGTTTTCTATTGATGGATTTCCAGATTGATGTAATATTGCTTCATTCGCATCCTCCCATGACCCTCTACCACTGTGCCAAATTTCACATGGATTGACCGAGTCAGTGAGGAGAAAAACGTGGAACAGAGACACAGACACACCCACAGACAGAGTTTTTGTCATTTTATAGTAAGAAAAGATGAAATAATCATATCCCATTTGTTGCACAAATAAATCATCTCAAAAGTAGTAAAAATGTGGCTAGTAGGTCCGTGGCTTTCAAATCTCAATCCTTATTTTAACTTCAAAACGTAATTTTTTTGATATATTTCAATGTTCGTAACAGTAAAATATTTAAAAACAACTTCTTACCTGTGGAATGTTATTCCCTTCTGCTTGGTTTTAACACTTATCTTGTTAATACACCCAAATGCAGAGCAAAAATGTGGCATTTTTGCCAAGTCTGACACAGGTCTGAACCAGTCAGAGCACCTAGGCAAGATGGTGGCGGTACTGACGCAGCCCACAAGCCGGGGTGCGGCATCTATGTATATTTTTATTATTATTATTTTTTTTTTTTATTGTGCAACACACAAAACCTTACATACAGACATACACCCATAGATACTTACAAACATACAGGGGGTGCAGATACGCACAAAGCAAGAGTAAAAAAAAAAAGACAGTCAGAGGCCTTTACAGATCACTTCCACAAAATTTCTCCATAATAGAGTATGTTTTTACTATGTTTTGCCTGTTTTGCTTTCTTATTTCTAATGTCCTTAATTGTGGCAGCATAACTGTGCAGGTCTTTTCGATAGGGTACAACGTTTTGTTTAGATTTGACCCATTTGTTTTTATGGATGTGAAATTTCCCCAAACTCAAGATCAAATGACAGAAAAAAACACAAATCTTTGTCTTGGTCATCAAAATAAATAAAAATGTGTATTTCCTGGAAACTGATCTTTCTTCCTGTTTTCTCTTGCACAAAATGTTGAACATCTTTCCAAAAAGTTCTACTGTAAGTACATTGATAAAGTAAGAGAGAGATGGTTTCATCTTCAAGTCCACAGAAATCACACACATATTCAATGTCCAGCTTAAATCTTTCAAGTGTTTTCTTTGCAGGGTAGATTTGATGTAAAATTTTAAACGAAACTTCTTTCACCTTGTTATTACGACAGAATTTGTCACCAACCAGCCACGCTTTATGCCAGTTAACCTCTCCAAATTGTGCAGTCCAGTAAATTTGACCTCTGGGCAGAACCCTTTATTGTCAAATATGTGTTAGAGCAGGATTTTTTGTAATGTCTACTTCACCCACAAAAATATCACAATTATAATTTTCCGCAACAGCAGCATTTCTTTTAGTCCCTTTAAGAAGCTGCAGCACACCTGTGGTAGTGCATCAAAAATCACAGCATATTTCTTCAACGTGACTGGCAACTGAAATTTTAACAAAAATTCTTCATAAGAAGTCTTCGTCTATTCTTCTAATATTCGGTTGTACGGTTTGAAGGAATAATGCCATTTTATCTTTGTCCAAGGGGTCAGCCAGATACAGCTTCTCATAAAAAACTTGCTACATATTGTGAAATTAGTTTTCCATCTTCACATACAGTATCATCAATTTTAAGTTTGCTCAGGGAAGATATTTCTTGATTCCTTTTTTCTAAATAGAAGAAATATTTGGTGCATTTTTTCCCCCTGTTGAAGCCATTTCCTTCTGGATCTGATGAAGGCCCGTCTAGCCTTTTCCTCATAGATCTTATCCAATTCAGTCTACAAGTAAGCCAATTCTTCTACTTCATCGCTGGTTAGGTCAGTTTTCTCTGATAATGGAATTATTTGGGTGACAAGTTGTAGTTCTTTTTCTTTATTGTAGGTGCTGATCCTTCTGCTTAATCGTATGGCTAACTTTCTTATTTCATATTTCATTAATTCCCAGTATAGTCCAAAATTCCTTAGCGTGTTTGCTTGTCTCCAGCATTTATCGATGATTTTTTGGCTTTCCTTTACAAATTCTTTATTTTGCAGCAGCGTTTTGTTTAATTTCCAATAGTCTCTATTCAGCTTCTGCCTATCAGATCCAAGGTGGAATTGAATTGCTATAGCCTTGTGATCTGTCACTATTGTGGGTTCTATTTGGATTAACTCTACCTTATTTCCTAGTTCTGCTGAATTTAACCAAAAATCTATGCAGGATTGGATTGATCTATTCTTATTGCTCCACATGTATACTTTTTCCTGTGCATATCTTTGTCTCCATATATCAATCAAGTTCTCTCTGTGGCAAATATTTTCCAGTGCAGTTATCTGTTTGGTTTTGGGAGGCCATCTGTCCACGCTTTCATCAAACACTGTGTTGAAATCTCCTCCCCATAAAATTTCCACTAAGGGAAACAATGCCAGCCATTGAGCTACCTTATTTTCAACTGTTGAGAAAATGATGTTATTGACAAGTTTACTGTTGGAAGCATATATATTGATCAGAATAACAAGAGAATGATCCATCTGCCATCCTTAACTGGATCATGCTTTATAATTTTCCCACCAAGTTTCCCCTGTAGGATGGCGACCCCTGCTGAGCGATTGCTGCCATGAGAAAACCATACATTCTGCCCTATTGACTTCTCCAGTGTGAAACATCTACCTCAGAAGAATGGGTCTCTTGGATGAAAAAAAAAACTGCACCTTTATTCTGAAGGAAATAAAAATAAGTTCTTCTTTTTCACCTCATTCTTAATATCCCTGACATTAAATTTCAAGTGAGCATTTCTAACAGGCACATCAGAAAATAGGCCTGCAGCACTGAGTCCTTTTCTAAATAAAGAGTTCAGATTTAGTCTTTGCTGTTAAGGCCTGCAGATAGACATCTCATAGACCTATAGTCTCACGGGCCTGTGGTAGCTAAAGTCTGTAACTTACATGTCCTTTGCTGTGACTCTTTTGCCGTCGATATATGCGTGTGCTCCTCTGAAACCTGCTTTCTTCCCCTCTTTCCTCGTCTGCGGCCACAGCTGGTTTCTGGGCTCCTTGGCTTCTTGTGTTTGATCCTCTAAGAGCTTTATTCTTCTCTCTTTGAGGAGCTCTGATGTTCTGGCATCCTCCCAGATCTTATCTCGATGAGATTGTGACAGAAAGTGTACTGTGAAGCACTTGTGCCCAGAGTGAGGTCCCACTCTGTGCACGATATCCACCGTGAGAGCCAGCTGGTTCGCAATATCAGGGGAGATTTGGCCGAACAGGTCAATGATGGTTTTCTTTATATCCTCCTCCTCCATCTTCTCAGGTATCTTGGCCACTCGGAGCATAAGCATCCATGTCTTGTATTTGTCCCGGAGCTCCGTGCTCGCTTTCCCAGGGTTGCAGCTTCGGCCTGGAGAGTGTTCACCTAGCCAGTCATGTGATCCACCCGCCCCCACAGAGCCAGGGAGTCTGTGACACTTTTCATCATTTTAGTGTTTTCTTTTACTGCATCTTCCAAGGATTGGAGTCGCTTATGAGACTCAACTTGCCTCTTCTCAATTCTCTCAAGTACCGTTAACGACATTAAGTCAGAGACCTCCAGCTCATCACTAACCGTTTTTTGCTCTTCTCTTCCATTCGATTTTGGCCCATTAGAAGCTTCAGGTAATTGCTCTGGAATTGGTTCACCTTCCTCGTCAGTAAGGCCATCCATGACAGTCCATGACTTAAGTTGGTTGTCCAGGCAGTTACACACACAGGAGTGCATGTCTTCCATAAAGTCTCTCCTTTATTCAATACCTGGGCAGGTTCATTGAGGCCTCAGGGTCAGGGTTTTTTTCCTGAGAGGTAAGTTTCTTTTTTCCTGAGAAGTAAGTTTCTTTTTTCCTGAGAGGTAAGTTTCTTTTTTACCTTCTTCTGATCAAATTGCAGTGCCACTTGGGCCCCAAGAGTACCCAGCTGCAGACAAGATGGCGGACAAGGGCGCCACCATATATCCAATCCATACTGGAAGCCATTTTTCCCCCCAGAAGTCAATTTTAATTCTGTCTTTTTTATTAGGGATGCACCGAATACTCGGTAACCCAATATATTCGGCCGAATATTGAAAAAAAACCACACATTCGGTATTCGGAGGAATAAGTTAAAAGCAAGGCCGAATAACAGCGGCGTGTTTTGATAATGCAATCAAACAGAGTGTCATGACAGGCGGAGTAAAATGTCGGTAGTGTGGCGATCAGTCCGTCATCACACTCGCATTTGCGACTTAAAATAGTTTTGAGCGAGCAAAACAGGCTTAAATCATTCAGCACGCTGTGTGAGTACAGATTTCAACCAGCAGCAGAAACGATAGGCGAATCCCACCGGATGTGGGTCGAATGGGGGTCACAGACACAGACAGTAATGTACCTGTCAAATACGTCAGCCATCGGCTTACCAGCAGTGATGGAGAAGTCGGATCCAATAATATCCTCTTCTTGGCGTCATGACTGCCCAGTAGTACCTGGACAGCCGAGCCAGCCGAACACAGGTATGTGGCGTGTCAGAGGAGAAACAAGCCGTTCACATTTCTGTCATTGTGGCAGGTAACGGCCCACAAACCTCACCGCACTTCAGAGACTGTTCTTTACTTGTCAGGGGAGGAGGGTGGCTGGTTGATTCTTATTTTATTTATTTATTTTATTTTGATCCCCCCGATGTTAATCACTTGTTGATGCTGTTTTTGAAGTATGAATAAGTCAATAAGTAAATTATTCCTTTGAAATATCATTGATGTATTATAGAGAAGTGATTTATCTTTTTATAAATGACAAAAGGCACATCTGCCTCATTTTTGCTGTGGTATCCTGATACTACTCAGAACTGTGATACTTTCACTGGTATCGTACTGGGTCCCAATTTTGGTACCATGACAACACTAACCTGGAGAGGGTTCATCTGCAAAAACTAATGAAAAACTAAACAACAATATTCGGTACTTGGAATTCGGCCAAGCGTTTAATATTATTCGGCTTCGGCTTTGGCCCCAAATTTTCATTTTGGTACATCCCTATTTTTTATATTATTTATTTTAGCTATACATTTACAAACTTTGAAGCAACCAACAATATATATATATATATATATATATATATATATATACATATATATATATATATATATACACATATATATTATAAAATAAATAATAATAATAATAATAATAATACAATTATTTCAACAATTATTTTAAATACAATCATGTTTTGTTTGGAATAACAATGACCTCAACAAGTTAAACCTACAAAAATTGCAGAAAATCAGCAAACACGTGAATTTTAGTTGGATTCATTTTTAACAAAGATTAAATAAGGTGAGCACTTTCATTTATTGGGCTACAGTTGCAACATGCAGATTACTATCATGTCATTCAAAACAGCTGAAAACCATGGACAACAAATGTCATACTTACTCTTACATTAGTATGGTTAATCGTAACTATTTAGCTATTATCTATTAATGAACGTAATAATTAGATTGTCATATTGTCAGATGTATTCTACTATATTTCAGGAACACATGTAAACACAACATTACACAATTGAACTGGCAACATAAAGAAGGAGACTTGGATTTCTCTTTTTTGTGAATGAGATTTTATCCCAGATATCCATATCAATATCAAAAGTAGAAAAAAAAACAAAGAAAAAAATAGAAAAACAGTATAATAATTTATTTGTTTGGTCTATAAAATGTAAGAAAGTGGTATAAAATGTCAACCACTGTTCCACAAATCACAAGATCCCAAGATGCAGCCTAAAATGTCTTGTTTTGTCCCAAACAAATATCATTACTGTAACATGTGGAAGTATATGATCTCAAACAGACACTTCTCATTAACATTCCATGGAAATGAACTGCATTTTCCGTATGGTTTTCAGGTGCCTCTGGATCGCGCTCTCATTTTTGGTTTTAAATTTGGGGCAGAGAGGACACCAAGCTCGGATGGTGAAAGGGTTGTGCGCCCCAGACTGGCTTCGTCACTCAAAATAGAGGGGTGCATCTGAAAAAAGGAGAAGTCAATCAACATTGATAGCTGGAAAACGTACTGAACATCAACCATATTTTACCGATCTAGAGGACTCATGGTGGAGGAGGCACTACACCTATTTATGTATCCACATGTGTATGTGTATTAGTGCTCTGCATTACTAAAGCACAATACAAATGTATTTTTTGCAGACACCCGGGGCTATGTATACGTTATTTATCTGACCCGGTTAACCCTCGGGGGTCGCTCATGTCGTATACCACGAGACAACTCTCGTTACTATTTTTAGAATATCTCCGGGGAAAAAAAATGTATATAACTTGATTGAGCAGCGCAGAGTTGAGGTTATACAAGCATTAATACACAAGGAGACCAGAGACCAAAAATTGGGTAAAAAATGGCTTGTGTGCAGTGAGTGTGTGCACAGATGTTTTACACCACAACATGCCAAAAAGCAGAGGAACGCATATTAACCCCGCTGCAAACTACACATTTAAATTAACAAACACATCAAGCGAGGGCAGTAATAATCTCTGGCCAACACTAACACTGTTTACACACAGACATTGATGAAAGGGAGCACAACAGACCTTGAGCAGCTCACGTTAACTTCCAATCATGCCCTTGTTTTTACACAACAGATGTAGCTAAACCCACCATGTGGTGGTAGTAATTTGTGCATGCCGAGATTACGTAGAATTGCATCTCGTGTTAAAAGATAATGAAGATGACAGCGCGTATAGACGCAGCGGCTTGGTACTCTATGCTAGTGCTAGCTACTAGCTAGTACTGGTAGTGCTAAGTGCCGAACAGAATTTCGTTGTACAATGTGCGATGACAATAAAGTTGTCTAATTCTAATAATTAAAAGACTCGTTCCCTTACCGCTCTTTCTCTTAGTCGTGCGTGTAAGTTATTGTTTGCATTCTTCTCTTCGTCTTCATTGTCTTCTTCGTCTTCTTCTTCGGTGAAAAATTAGTGATGTTACACTGGAGCCAGTTTGCTCGACAGTGTCAGTCTTTTGCAAGTGTTCCGAGGCAGTGTTTCGATCCCTGCTTCAGCACGAACACAATCACGTGCCTATTGGGGAACGAGGCCTTGTTACAGGCAGTCTTGAGGCTTTTCCAGGTCTTCCGTGTGTGTGTGTGTGTGTGTGTGTGTGTGTGTGTGTGTGTGTGTGTTACCTTCCCTCCAAAACTGGCATATTAAATTGATATTAAAACACTTTAAAACTTACACCTCAGGAGTTCTTGTCTCTTCTTGTCTTGTTCTTGTCGGGATCCTTCGGGAAACAGTGCAGGCCGGGTGCAGGGTGTTCCACTGATAGTTGTTGCAGTTAATTGCATTACCCTCTTTTCTTTTACTTTTGTCCTCCTCTCTCATTCACATCTTGCATGTTGTCTGGGCGCAACAGTCCAAGCTCAACAGTCCAAAATGGCGGCAGCGCTACCGCAGCGCCCCCAGTGGTTGTTGGCAAAAATTCAACGGCGCTTCGCCTCTTTGCTACGAATAATACACACACAGACCAACTTCCGGTATGGGCTTCCGGTATGGATTGGATATGGCGGCAAACAAAATTAAGATACCCCTGGATATTATTTTCTGTATATTAATGTATATTTGTAAATATGGTTTGCTGTGTTGAGTGCTCTGTTGTGTTCTGCGTGTATTAAAAAAAAAATAATAATAATAATAACCTGGCACAAAACACACAGACATCTTCAATCATAAATCGATTAATCATGAAACAGTGGAACATACGCGACCTCTTCCTGTGTACTCTTGAGTCTTTCTAATTAAAAAGCTTATATCACAACAGTTTTACCGCTAAGTATGACTTTCTTGACCTTAAAATTGATGTTTTAAATTCATTAAGCTCGTGGGACCTTAGATCAGAAAAAATATGAATGGCAGTGAATGGGCAGAGCAATGTTATCTTTTGGTCCCGTTTGAGTTGCAACATGAAATGATGTGTAGTCCAGGCCTGCCTCCTACCACTGTGTATTAGTAGTACTGTAGGACCCTATGTGTAGGACACAGTAGTTAATATATTACTTTAGCAAAAATGCCAAGGCCTAATGTATCAAAAATAAAAGTATCCGATGCACACACAGTGTTATAGGCTACTGTTTGTTGTATTATAGCAATAAAATATTAATGATGATGCATCACATGTAATGTAAGTAGGAATCATTTTACTGAGTAGCACGTTCAGGTGAGGCTGATGTCAATTATTTTACAGTTAAGAATCTTTGAAAATGCTTCATCCGAGATTGAAATTCATCCACACCCACTAACTACACACTGAGAGGAAAAAACGAGAGAAAGGTCTAACTATTCTTTGAAGGCCACTGAACACACTTCTCAAACCCTTCAGGACCTGACAGGTTGTTGATGAGCGCGCACACACACACACACACACACACCTACACACACACACACACGGCAGAGCACAACGTAATGTCGCGGTTTTCACCACGAGAGGGCGACAGTGTTCACTCTGTGATCGCTTCACAGCAGGGGGAACCTTTGCTCAGTGACGACGACGACGAACACTTTGTTGTGGCGGACCAACATGGCCGCGCTGAGGAGTGTGACATCTTGCTACCGTCTCCTCAGGTAGGCTGTTTATCGCTGTTAGATAACGTTATACAGGAACAATTTGTAGCTAAATTTATTTACACTGTACTAAACTAACCATCTATTTAAAACAAAAGATCCGTCTCGACTTTAATGTGATAAAATGAAGATGTTCGGCTTCACAACAGTGCTAGCATCGACAACCGGAAGTTGTCAGACTACGCGTTAAACTTGTTTTTCCTGCTGCTTAAAATTAGCATTAGCTTATTTTCTGGAGTGGGAGTGACTCTCTATATGACTAAATGGCTGTAATGTTTAACTAGCGTCAGTTTTGATCCCTTCATAGACTGTCTCAGCCTTGGTCGCTGGTTAGAAAGAGATGCAATAGGCAGTGTAACGTTACGTGACAGGGCGTCAAAACTTGAATGTAAAATCTCTGGGTTTGACCGGAGTTGTAAACTGACACCGCTTATTTTGTTTCGCTTAGGAACTCAGCTCGTGTCCTGTTAAGCAGCAGAAAGCCTGCAGTCCACAAACCGGGGAAATGGACCAATATTCTGTACACAAGTATAGCCTCTGTAGCTGTGGGCGGTGGGCTGTGTGCTATACCTTTCAGACAGGTAAGTAAGTCACACAACCAGAGATAGACGCACATGTAGAAACGACATCAGCCATCTACAGAATGTTAGTAATCTTTTCCTCTGTCTGTGTCTCTGTAGCAGGTTGAAAGCCTCTCTCATGACTCTCTGATAAAGCGAGCAGCCTCCCTGGCAACAGACAGTTCAAGCACTTTCCTTTCTCAGACCACTTTGGCCCTCATAGAAGCCATCACAGAATACTCCAAAGTAAGTTTTTATCTTGTGGTTGACATTTTTCCTACATCCTAGGATGGCAAAAAGATTATTTACAAGTATCATATCACCCATTCTTAAGACTGGGACAGATCATGTCCTACCAAATAAAGCCTTAAACGTTAAACATATCAACCAACCCATTTTATTTCTGGGGTGCAATATTGCTTTTAAAAGATTTATATGTATAAACGAATATGATTTCTAAAGTGTTATGATCTGCTTTTGTTGTTGTGTTCTTGTTTATTTCACTTTAAACTTGCCTTGTGCCGAAAACAACAGTGTCCCAGAAAAGCAGTCACAACTTCAAACCTTTAAGGCCTTCAAAATCTAAAACCAATAGTATATACTGATAACCTTGGTGTAAACGTGTACCGCTAATTCCTTTGAAAATGTATTTCTTGTGAAAATGTACACCCTTTAAAGATCCAGATTTTTGTCAACTCTGTCAGATTCCTACAAAAACCTAATTTAATCAGGCATTAAAGGAGTCAGGTATATCATGAGAACACCTGTGTTGCTTCCTAGTTTTTAAAAAGTTAGGAGTGCTGTTCAAGTACTGGTAAGCTTTTTGTTTTTTGATGAAGTCATTAAATAATATTGCTATCAGGTGTGTCTCAACCATAGCAGGTCATCTCCGCAGCCCTTCTGTATCAAAACTAAATAAAAATGATGGTTTAAAAGATATTTCAACTAACATTAGAAGGACTTTAGCAACCTATAAATACATACAACTTTCTGTCAACTCCATAAGTCATCAGCTTCATCAGATTTGACCTCTGACATCCATTATGTATGTTATTCGAGAAAAAAATAATTCACCGGGAGGTTGGCCCCTTACAAGGTTTAATAGTCAAGAGTTTTATCTTTTGAAATATTCTTTCCCGGCTGAAATGAAGAGTAAAAATCAAACCCTGGATAACCCACAACACAAAGCTGGTCATCAAGTAGTTCAGTCAAGTCTGGCTTTTCCTGTCCATCCATGAGCATGTTCATGTGAGAGCGGCCAGGGTGTTAATTAGGAGTGACATCACCAGAACCATGAATGAAATAGGCTGATTTGTATGAAGCTGTATATTAGCAGTATTTTACCTTTAAGTTAATAGTTAAAGGGGCAAAAAGCGAAATCGCTTCACCGCTAGGTTTGCTGTTGTGCGCTGCCTGTAGACCAAAACACAGTGTGTCAAGCCATACCTCCCTCTACCTCTGCTCTCCACCCCCCACTAGCCTCGTTACCTATCTGTGAAGCCGAGCAACAAAGCACCTCTACGGACTATTACATCCAGACGGTCCCGGTGTTTCCTCTGCAGGCTCCACTTCACTCACCAAGCTAGCGGAGGGTAACTGGCTGTGCTTCTCTCTGGTCCTGCTCCCAGCTAGCTTCGGTTTGTTATTCAGGTTAAGGTGGGAAGAAGCAGCGGGTCTGTCTGGCAGCTGAGTGAAGTGGAGCCTGAGGAGGAAGCACCGGTTAGCCCCGGTTTCACTACAGGCAGATTCACTCGCTACCGGTTCGAGGGAATAAAACATAAACAGCCAACTTAGTTTAGCAGTTAGCAATGTCTTTCACTCACTCTCGGTCTCTGCTGTGTTTAATCATTCCCCTGCCTACTTCAATGATGATGGTACCTGTAATAAATGTAATATATTTGCTGAGATGGAGGCGAGGCTCAGTGACTAGACGAGCTGGTAGAAGCGCTCCATAGCTGTAAGTTAGCGTTACTCCAGTAGCCGGTGGCAGCCGACTAGTGCTAACTGCCAACACTCCCGGGAGCTAATGCTAACGTTCCTACTCTTCTCCGTGAGCTGGGCTTTGGGCTGGACTTTGGGAAGAGTATGAATGTTAGCGTTAGCTCCCGGGTGGCGACAGTAGGGGAAGGTACCGCCTTTTCTGCCTCTGATTGGCTAGAAGGGCTCTCCTCCGATTGGTTATTCTCCCAGGAGCGTTAGCCAAGGGCTCCGAGAGGAAGGAGGAGGCGGCGATTTACATGAACGCGCAGCCGGACCGGCTCGTAAACAAGGGGCTGGAGATCAACACAGAGAGAGGGTGTGTGAGGTCATGCTATACTCCAGATGAAATAACACCTCTAGTTCTTCACATAGCGATTTTTTAATTCCTTCAATCTAGCGAGCCGCAGCTTCAGCTGCTCAGGTAGACAGGCTGTGTAGCCTGGTGTGTTTTTTTTGCTGATTCGGTGCTGCTTTTTTGGTTCATAGTTTTTGATTGACTTGCGATTTATTCGCGTATAGAGGGAAATATTTTTACATGCAATTACCGGGTAATGGAAACGTGGGCACAGTTATCTATATAAAAGACACAGACTAACTAACTAACTAACGAACTGCTTGACTAATATAAACAGATGAAAACTTAGCTTGCACCGTTAGCTCCGGTAAGGGAAAGCGGCTGACCGGAAGTCACGCACAAAAACACAGAAGTTGATCACTATTTACTTCTGTGTTTGAAAATAAGGTGAAAAGAGTGAGTATTTTTTGGTAATTTGTTGCATGATGACGAAACTACTCTGAATTTATCACATAAAACACTTTAAAAGGGTGGAACAGTAGCCTAGTTAATGATTGAGGAGGTCTGTCTGACCAAAATGTTGCATTTATAATAATGGAGCGAAAATTTGCCAAAGTTAAAATATTGTGAAAATCATATGTTTAGTGTTTTAAACCAGTGGAAATAGAGCCCTGGGTCATTGAAATCATTCTGCTGTTAGCTGGTCAGTATAAGTTACCACAGTGATTTATCCTGGTCAAAAGAGAACCAGCTTTAACCCAGAGTTAACCCTGAAGTTACCCCACTGACTCTAAATCTGTGATTAACGTGATTAACTCGTACAACAGAACACATATATTCATATCATTTAGGACACAGTAAAGGCGTGATATAGGTCATAGATGCACATCAACATCTAGATGCGAACAGTCATGGACGTTCACCTTAGTTCAAGGTAAAGGGATACTATAGGTCAGTGATGGACTATGTGATGACATGGAGCTGCACCAGGCAGAAATAATGGATGCAAAGAACCAGCGAGAAAAGCACAGCATAGAACAGGGACAGAGTTGTCCATGTCCAGATGCAGCATGATGTAGTGTGTAGAGACAAGCTAATGGCATGGTCTACAGATCTTTATAGATTTTATTGGGACAACCTCTAGCCCACCAAGTAGAGTGTGTGCCCCTTATAGGCTGAGTCCTTTGCAGTGCCAGGGGTTCAATTCCTACCTTCGGCCCTTTACTGCATGCCGCTAACCCTCTCCCACATTTCCCGTCCATCTTTTGCTGTGCTGTCAATTAAGACAAGAATCTGCCCAAAAAATAAAAATTAAACAGTGGATTTTGTCAAGTATGGCCTAAAATTTCAGTTCAAAGGTCAGTTCATCCAATGCACATAAAAACAAACCCTTTGTCCCACTAACATGAGACTTTTTCTGCCACTTCAATACAACAGAGATGAACGGCATTTAATTTGTGCTGCTCAAAGCATAAAAATCCATTTCTTTACAGAAACACTGTCCCGGCTAGTGGTAGAGATAATCTACAGACCTCTGTCGGCTGCTTTCATCTGAATTTATCCACTATAATAGCTTAAAAGTGTCCATACTCCAGAAAAAAAACTTCCTCTGTTCTACTCTGCCCCCAAATGTGGTCTCCAGTTTTTAGATATAAACTGTCTTTTTCTTCCCTTTGTTGCTAACAGGCTGTGCACACACTCGTTGCCCTCCAAAAACGATATTTGGACTCACTGGGAAAACTGACTCCAGCAGAAGAGGATACAATCTGGCAGGTGATCATTGGCCAGCGTTCAGAGGTTAGTTTGTGTTGCCCTCTTCTGTTAAAAGTATGTCAAAACAAACCTGAGCGTGGCATTCAGTTTTTCTGTTAATTTATTGACTGTTGTGCCATAAATATGACAGCAGGCTTACAAACCTTACAAAACAAACAGCTGTACATCTGTTTGAGGCTGACTCGGGGTATTTATAATTCTCTCTGTCCTGACAGGTTAATGACAGACAGGATGAATGCAAGCGTTTTGAGTCAACCTGGATGAGTGCAGTCAAGCTGTGTGAAACGGCAGCCGAGGCAGCGTACTCCTCAGGTGTGTAAAAGATAGTGTGAGTGCGGTTGTGATTGAATGGTTGGGATGTTATGGTTCAAGTGTCGAGGCAGGTTTTCTCAGGGCTCTTATATGATGAATAAAAGTGTTTGGCTGTGAATCATCTTCTCAAAGCTTTGTTCATCGCTGCCTGTGCCTCTTCCTATTCAGCTGCTGTCAGTGTTACACTTCGGACAGTGCCTGGATCATTTGCTGTCGCTCAGCAGGGCTTTGTGTTAAACAAAATGGAGATGATGGACAGGAGTGCCTTCCTAATGACCACACCTAATGCTTGAAGTTGAGGTGGTGCTATGTCAGCCTTTGAACTTTTTTTTTTCAACCACTTGACAGAGTGTGTGTTTGCATCTGTGTGTCCAGGAGCTGAACATGCGTGCATCACAGTGAGGACGAACGTTCAGTTGGCCCTGTCGCAGGTGGAGGAGGCACAGAAACTGTCGGCGGACGCGGATAAGAAGCTGGCCGAGACGAAAGTAATGGAGGTTGAACGGGTGGCACGACATGCCATCTCCTCAGAGAATAGTGACGAGGAAGACGTGCCTGAGGCTTATCTGAGAGAAGACTGAAATAAATACCTAAAGGTGTCAGAAAACAGAAGGAAGTATGAAAAAGATTATTTACCTTCAAAGTAAATAACCTTTTATCATCCTTTCAGTGTCTTCTCTCCTTTCCAGTCTGTCACTCGTTTGGCTCTGGGATTTGTCACTTTGATTCTGCTCAAATTTAAGTGCTTAAATCTGCACCTGAACTGCAAAATGAGGACATCATCTCCATAATTCAGCACCTCTGTTTGCGTGTTTGGTCATTTAAGCCTATTTGAATAATGACAATCACCTGCTTGTGCTGTGACAAAGATTATGTTTCCGATCTGTTGTTTATTGTATTGTGACTTGACCAGTGTCTGATTTTTGTGTTCAGTTTTTCATAATTCATTGTAATAAAGACAAAACAAAGAGGCTACATTCTGAATCTCATACCTTTTCTTTTTACTTTTAGTAGGTACTGCAGCTGTCCTTACAAAGTACGCAACATTGCATCTTGAACTTTGACCCTCTTGCTTAAATATCTATAACCTTGGAGATAAAACACCATTTGCCAAGCTCGCCAGAGACTGAGGTCAACCTGGAGAGCTCCGCTGTTGCTCTTGTTGCAGTAGCATGAGAAAATAAAACATTTCATTTCATGTTAACTGGAAGACAATTTTGTTTACTGAAGCAACCCCTGGAATTGATTCAGTATTGTGTTGCAAGGCCAGGCCTTTTTTTTTTTTGTTGTTGTTGTTATTGTTTTTAAGTACCGCAGCATTGTGCCAAATGACTGAAAACATTTAACCAGTGCTAAAAATGGAGGGAAAACAATGTGTCCACCCTAAATGGCTGCCAGAGCATGAGAGTTGTTTGAAACCAGCATTTACCAGATGTGTTTTGACTTAATTGTTGTTGTCATATGGACGTTACACATGAGAGGTATCTGTGCCAGCTATGTGAACAAAATGGCCCCTGTGGTCACCTTGGGAAATACTGTGTTTGCCAAAATGACCAGAAGCCACTTGGTAAACACTGTCAAACTCAGAGACACCACACAGTCAGCTGACTGACACAGTGTTTGTCAAGATCAGCTGATCAGCTGATAGTGCCACATCTTTTACATTCATTTTGCACATGAAGGAATTTCCCGCTGATTCCCGCTCTTGTGCCTCTGAGAACATCTTTAAGTCGGTGTTGCTTTACTTGTTATTTGTATCGCTCTCTTTCACTCGACACCTTCACCTTCTCTGCAAATTACCCATGTCCTGACTCTCCCGTAGAGCTTTTAGGCCGGTTCTCAACTCGCTCCACTCCCCAATCCCGTCATCAGTTCATCTGCAGCGTCACCTCTTTCCACACTGTCACAGGACAGAAAACAAACCGGTCTACTTCTGGTCAGAAAATGGTTGAGCTGTGACGTTTTAATGAGACTTTTCAAACATTGATAATTGGATAGTTTTGTTCCCAGCACACAAACTTATACAGATTTCTCCGACTCAGATTTAGGCTAAGCAGGTGGTCAAACTTGTCAGTGAGTTTAATGCACACTGTCCTCATTTACAGGACTTGACAGGTTGCAGTTTGTATCAATTTGGACCAGTATGCACACTGAAACATGACAGACTTGGAAAATTGTGAACCCGTTCTTAAATTCCAGCAGATGGCGATCCAAATCCATTGCAACACTTTCCCCAACAGTCCAGTGCACTGCTTTTGCTGTTTCACTCTCAGTCAGTTGAAATGTTTTTACTGTCGTCATTATTTCACATTGTCTTTAACGGATATGACCTATTTTTTTGGTGTTATTGTTTCGGTTAAACCACAGATTGTTAGAGAACCCTTAATGTGAACTTTCTGCACACTGCTGTATATGCCTACACTTGCATGTGGCATTCTGTCTCTAAACCAGCATGTGCAAATACATTTCTCATTTCAGTTACTTAATTTTCCCACTTATATTCATACCCTCACAGAGAACTTAATACTGGTGAAGTAGTGTTGAACTACACTTTAAAAATACACAGCTAACCTGCAGGTCTGTTACTAAACCTACTCGTAAAAAGCTTTATCCTTCAGTGATGCGAGCTCTGTAACAGGTACGCAGTCTTAATTGTCTTCTTGTATGCCTTCCAAAGGTCAGCGTGCACTGCAGAGGGTCATTTCAGAGGGAGCTCATTATGGGGGAGACCTGCATGCAGCTGCAAACACAAGTGTGTAGCGTCAGCAGTGAGGTGACCTCTCCCTGCTCTAGATGGTCAAGCTCTGGCAGAGGATGGGACCATGAGAGTGGCTACAGAAGGGGGTGAGGGGGGCGGGGGTTGGGGGTCGGGGAGGTTTTGAGGTGTACAAGGACCGGCTCACCAATGTGACTAGTGAGGAATGCTGTGTTTAACAAAGGCTGTTTTCACAGACTGTAAAACCAAATGTCCCAGACGGTCTGTGTGGATGTGCACCCACTGGTCACAGGGGAGGTGGTGCCAGTGCAGCTTTGCTTGCCTGGAAGAAAATGTAATAGAGCTTACTGAGAAGTATTTTTGCTGCATAAAACCTCAATGAGGTAACCACAATTACAAAGGTCATGGGCCATAAATGCTCATAAACTATTTAGTGCTACTGAGGGGGTTTTCTGCAGCATTTCTGCAGCAAAATTATGCCAGTGGTGTGAAATAATCCTCGCTGAAACTATTTCACCCAAATTGGTGATATCATTAACGGATTCAATGTTCTGTGGGAGAAAATAAGATGTGATTTATTCTCTCATAAATACAAGAGCCTCGTCACTGCTCTGACTTTACTGTTCCAATGCAAAGTGGCCCGTGAGGGGAGATTGATTGGTGAAAAGGGCAGCACTTTCACCTGGGGATTTATAGCTCTTTGAGGATATAAATAAACCACTGGAGGGCATAAAGGCAGGGGGTACGGTGCGGTGACATATCATGGGTCATGCTTTAATCACAGTGATGCTGAGCCGTAGCGCAGGAAGAGGCAGCGGGTTAAATTTTGCAGGAGATGGAGACTCCCCGGAGGGCTCACATCCCCTGATGAGGACACTAATACGGGCTATGAAGACGTCACAGCAGAGCGAAAATGGGAAGCTCAACGAGAGGGAATCACATGGAGACGAGCATTTTTTGCTTATCTTCAGTGAATAAATATGATGTCCGCCTGAAACTGCTGAGGGAGCATGTTTATCAGTTCAAGCTGCAGTGCGTGATAATAACACCGTGCTGCACACAACGCCAGATTCCTGAATGTGTAAAAGCTGTAATTATCTCACAGAAAAGAACAATGCAAGGGAGTGCTTCATTACCACTTTGTTTCAGGACGGAGTCGTCACAGTGTGCACACTTACTCAGACACAGAAATCAGTGGAGCGCTTTCTTGCATGCGACTGCTTTGTCCTTCAGTAGCAGATCTCCTGGGGTTTATATTAACTTTCACATTCACTTCCTCGTTTTTTCCCCACCGTTTCAGAATACTTTTATAACACTGGTTTCGCATTGTCTACAAAATATGTGACTGCAACATTTACATGAACCATTTCTGTGGAATTCAGCCTGGTTAGCGGTGCAAAAATGATAATATTTCTCCTCTGTGGCTGTTTATTTTCGTTGAGCCTCAATTTCTGCAAACGATAAATGTGCTTGATACACAGTGGTAAAGGTGACACTCTTATTATGCTCAAAAATGTGTATATTTTTTGATTTTTTTTTTAAAAATTTAGGAACAGAATCACTGTGCACTGAATGTAGCTGCAGCCTGGTAGCAAAGGAAGCTCTGGCTTTACAAACTTGTATTATCCTTTTTTGACTGATTGATTTTGCTAAGAGTGTGTGAGCCCAAGTGAAAGACATTATTTGAAATCTGCATATGGAAACTTGATCTATAAATAATCTGGGTCACAGGTTAGAGAGTCTGCTGTGTAACCCGTTGCAGGTCTGATCTTACAACACCCACAGAACGTGCCAGTGTCTCCTCAGTGAAGACAATGAACCTTTACCTGCTGTGAAGAAGATAATCATGCTTAAAGGTAAAACGGTTATTTGGACAATTGATGGTTTCATTGCAGTTTAGTGTGCATGTTTTCACAAGCGTGCTCTCGAAACACGGGGATTCCCTACTGATCCAACAAAATTACACTTTTATTTAGTTCCTTTTATGCATAACAATCACTTTTTTTTTGTAATCGCCATGTAAATGCTTCGCAGCTATCCACTTGTGTTCTACCCAAGGTCAGATTAACCCTCCAGGGGGCTTCTAACTGACCCTCCCACCTCTGTCTGTCCCACTTCCTAAACTGTGTATTAGAAATAAGTAATTTGTTAACTTAATTAAGCACATTTTTAAGGAAGATGCATAATGTGAGTGAAACAGAAACGGACATTATAAAGGCCATTAAACTAGCTTTTCACTCTACCAGATTCAGTGTCAATTTAGGGCCCTTAACATGGCAGTTTATGTAGTGCTTTAGTGTTACAAACCGTATTACTACACAAATGTTCAATTAATCAAATTACCTAAAACAAACTGCCACATGGGGAGCTGGGAGCCCTCAGGCCCCCTGAGGTTTTGGGGCCTCAGGGCAGCTGCTCACGATCTCCAGCTGGTAATCCCGCCTGGGTCCTGTCCAACAGCTTAAGTCATCTTTAATGTTTTTAAGAAGTCTCATGAATAACTTCCTAATAGCCAATGTTATTTTGTTTAAAGGAAAAATACTGGACTGCATGTTTTACTACACAGAAACTTTGCAGATTAAGATTTTACATACAAAACATGTGATGATGTACTTAAACAGGTTGTCAACTGAGTGAAATAGTTGCAGCTGCAGAGTAAAATGTTACTTACAACACATCATAATTGATTCGCTAACATAATATTAGGAAATAGTATAGCACTTTTGTGCATAGGATACTTTTATTTTTATACTTTATACTTTGCTAATAATACAATTTTTACTTATTAATATTTTCACTGCAAACTTTTACTTCACTGTATGCAATAGTAGAATACGTACTCGGGTCTTTTACTTAAAGGTCCAGTGTGCAGGGTTTAGTGTGACATACTGGCAGTAGTACAATATAATACAAGAGGTATGTTTTCTTTAGTGTATAATCACCTGAAAATAAGAAGGTCTGTGTTTTTGTTACCTTAGAATGAGCTGTTTATATCTACAGAGGGAGCAGGTCCTTGCCAGAGTCATGTTGCACAGCCATGTTTCTACAATAGCCCATAATTGATAAACCAATCATTGGCTCTAGAAGGGGCCATTCATGTTTTGGCGTCGGCCACCATAGTTCTATTGAGCTGAACAGCTTCGGAAAAACATTGATTTGTAACATCAAATTGTTTATTTGGTGTCTTTAGTTGAGTTATCTTGAGGTAACAGAGAAAAAAGTGGGCACACATGAGCAAGTACTGGGCTCGTGGCCTGTTTGCAACAAGCCAAACAGTGTTAGAAATTAACTGATTTGTATCATGAAACTGCTTTATTAAGTGTTTTTACTGGTTGACATCCCCTGGCCCATTTGTTTTGGAGAGGAAGAGACTCTCCAGATAATTTGGCCCCTCCCAAATAATGAACACTGAAGGAATCCTAACCAGGAGTTCACGCTCTGCACGTAGAAGTTTCAGGTAAGTGCAGTTTGCAATCCTCACCACTAGATGCCACTAAACCCTACACAGTGCTCCTTTAAACGCAGCGGTCATTATTCAGAATGGCTTATTTTAGAACAATGTAGGCTGTATCATATTACTGTATTGATGCATTCACGTATGCATCATTACTTTAATGCTGCAACTACCAAAGGTGTAGCTAGTCACAACTACTTTATATACTGCAAGGTAGTTAAATCTATACACCATCATTTATTTGTTTATCACACGTTGTATTATTAATCTGCATCTGCAAAGTAACTGAAGCTGTAAGATAACTGTAGTGGAGTAAAAAAGTACAGTAATTCCCTGCTGAGATGTGGTGGTGCGCAAGTAGAAAGTGCCATGTACAAGTACCTCAAATTTTCTCTTAAATACAGTAGGTCTACCTACGCAAATGTTAGTTGTTTATACCACTGCTAACACAGCCTACTTTCAACTCCTATCCAGTCTCTGCCATGCTATAGATTACTACCAGCGTTCCTATAAAATGGATGCATCCCTCATGGAAGTTTTCATGTTTGTTGGTTAATGTCTTTTTCACTGTATTAGATTAGAGGAGATTTAATGTGTTTTTTTGACAGTGAACTACAGAAACACTTATTTACAGGTACTGCTGTATGCAGCAATACTACCACCAAATTACCACGACATATTCTGGCACCACTTTATAACCCATTACATCTCAGAGGTGTCCAGTGTTCAAGCAGAACAATTCAAATCAAATGGGGATGATTAGGACCGTGTGTGTGTGTGTGTGTGTGTGTGTGTGTGTGTGTGTGTGTGTGTGTGTGTGTGTGTGTGTGTGCGTAGGCTACGTGTGTGTGTGTTTGTTGTCCTGCAGAAGTGGTACAGCCCACGCGGATCGGTCGCTATGGAGAGAAGCTCCCCGGGAGCTCGAGCCAGCCAGTGAGCCACAGAGAGCGAGGAGCGAGCAGGACTGATCACAGAGTGCCAGAGCGCTCTCTCTCACACACACACACACATACACACACACACACACACGGGAATCATGGAGAAAAGACCAGCGCTCAGGAGGACTTTGCCACATAACGGACTGCGACTTTTAACAGCACTTCTCGTCTTCTACGGACTTCACTGTGAGTTAACGGTTTCTTTGTCATTGTGCCCGGGCTACTTTAGAGGCCACCGAGAGAAGTTGCGGTGGAGCAGCTCGGAGTCTGTGGCGTCAGTCGCCGATTCAAAACGCCAAAACCGGCCAGTCCTCATTGTGCTGGATCGGGCTGTGTTGCGTTCAAAGCCTGCTAGCTTCATTTAAGCTAACGGTTCTTGTATGTGGGGACAGTTATCCAGCATTACGTCGGTGGGAAAGTAAGTTAGCTGCTGGCGTTAGTTCACAGTTAGCTAAACCTCGCTTGTCTTTCACATTTTAATACAACTTCGGTTCTTATTAACGTTTGTCAAGTTATAAGTTGCAATATAGAGGCACTGCTTATCACACACAAGCTATCTCAATTAGATTTTCATAGCACATCACTCCAGTCGGGGCAGGAGATAACTTTGCGCAGCTCTCATTTTCTGGGAATCATGCACGCATTTTCTAGCGAACGTGACTTCCACTATGTCACATCATCATGACTTAGCCTGCATTACTCAGGGACTGTGAGAGGGAAATACCGGCTGGTTTCTCTTCCACTCACATAGAAACTCACTGAGGAACAGCATCGATTTGAGGGGCACCAAAATAGACACGGAATGGGAGCATTGTGGGTGTCACACGGGGTGAGCCAAGAGGAGCTCCTTTGTGAAAAGTTTGCCAAGTGGTTGTCGTTGGACACAGATGGGGGATAAACGTTATGTGATACGGGAGAGGAGAGACTGGCTGCTCTGCTTTGGGCGTGAGGGGCAGCAGGGGAAATGAAGACATATTTCAAGGGAGGCACTGCAGTCGCAGAGTCTCTGGAAGTATTGACCTGCAGTTGGGCTGCATGCCAGCCACGGCACCTTCCAGCCTTTCAACTGTCCCGGGTAGTGCAGCTGGAGAGCTTTGCTGTATCCCAGACCTGAGCTGGGATTACAATACATGGCAGGGCTGCTAAGACAAAAGAAAGCACACACATTGATGGATACTAAGGTAAATAGTGTCCAGGAATGCACCATTTGTTTTTCCCTCCTGAATGCAGGGGCAGTAAAAGCATCACAGATATGCCATGGTAGCAACTCCTGAAAAAAGACCACGAAACCTTTCATGCATTTTAAACAGTAATAAGTGACACAGTCCAAAGTATGACAAAATCATTTTAAAGCTGTCATCAGCTAAAAAAATGGTTTACTATTGTTAAAGATTAAGGAAAACAACAGACATCCACATTTGTATAGCTGGAACCAGATAATTATTTGCAATTTTTCAAAACAATTATTTGATTGCTTAATTGTTGCCAGATATTTTTATGATTAGTGACGTATTGGAAACTGCAATTCTGTTTTGTTATATCCAGATAAGTACTTGATTTTTTTTAGGCTGATATAGATATCGATATTTGACAAGGTATTTCATAATGACAAAACATTTTTGCTAAGCATCACTAAAATTAGCTTTTAAATGATTTGTGACTAATGCATGTACTGAGCCATCCATTTAAATAAACTTCCCAGCACTCATTCATGGACAAACTGTAAAAGAGAGACACTGTCTCTAAATTACCTTAGACATATCTTTGGCATTTCTGTTCTGCAGTTTCTTGCTGTGTATCAGCCCACACATCAGAAACCGATTTATCTCCGATAAGATATTTTGAGGCTTATATACTGGCCCGGCAGATTCATCGGTCAAGCTCCAGTTTGTGTGTCTCTACGACTGCCACCATTGTCATCTTGGTCACGCGTACACACGCACACACTTCCTCCTCTTCATACCATACTTTCTCCATCTTTTCCCACAAAACACTGGTTCATAAATCAACACAGGGAACTCATAAACAATGCACTGTTGCAGACTAAGCTGATTAGCCTGCAAACATGTGCTACAGGTGCCATGTGTGTGCAGGTCTTCAGTCCGACTGGTCACCTCATCAGCGAGACTGGCTTATTATTAACAGAGGACACACTTGCCAGCGAAGGTTAGTTTTGGTGTCGTGTTTGGAAGAGAAACATGTAAGGGTTTTCGACTCTCTATAACATATGGTTGGAGCCCATGTGGCCCAGGCCTGCTGTTGTGTGTATAGCAGAGCACAAGTGTGCGGGGGGACTTTGTGTCAGAAACCTTCCTTGGCTGTGTCATATTGAGAGTCCCTGTAGTGTAGACGGGGTTGTGAGGAGGGGATTCATTCAAGGCGTGGCTACAGGCTGTGAGGTCTGTAATTGAAGACCGTAGTTTTGTGGTTTCTTCTCTCGGGGCCGCATGATTCATAATCTAAATAAATAATGTTGTAATGGAGCCACCGAAATTACAGACTCAAAACAGAAATAGATTTGAAAAAGTACTGCACTGACTGAGCAGATTTGTACCTCATAATGCTTCTCTGGTTATTAATTGGCAGCAAGATGTGGCCAAGAAAGAAGTTTTGTCATTAAAAATATAGCTAATTCAAAACACTCCAGCTTTGTCAGCACATAGGCCATATCAGGTCACAACATTTTTTTGGAGCTTTTGTTTAGGTAAGTGGTTGGATAACTTAGTGTCATTGTCCGTCTGAGCATTACATTTGAGATGTAGATACGTGCCAACCTTCCTGGCTCCTCTGGGAAATCAAATTACAAGTACAATGTTTTCGCACACTCAGCAACCTTTTTTAAAAGTCAATTTAACTTGATTCACTTGATACTTTTACTCTTATCCCAGTCAGGGTTTTGATTGGTAAAGTTTAGGTAAAGTCAACCAACTTGTGGTCCACTGACTAAATATGCTCGCAGATGCCAACGTTTCACTGATGCCTGGTGTTAATTATCCACACTGGTTATTTGCTCTTGGAATTATGTGCAAGAAAGGGCCTTAAAGTAAGTTTTAGTGTTTGGATTCACATCTGTGGGTCGCAGCTGTGGCATTCATCTGATCCTCTCATTTGATCTTAAATCTCAGCTGTGAAGCAGCAGACTGAAAACTCCTAATCACATTAAATGCATGCAGTGTTTTCTTTTTGAAGGAAGGCCATCAGCAGATGAGTGTGCTGCTTTATTGTGGGACATGGAGGCAGTGTGTGTGGGGATCAGGGAGCAGGCTGTGGTCACCCGCTTCTGTTGACTCCACCCGTTGCTTCCTCTTCCTCGACAGATGTGACTGACTGTCAGAGGCTTTGTATGGCAGGCTCCTCCCTGGTGGTCCATCACTTAATTCAGGGCTGTAACACCCAGTTTTAGATTATCCCGAGACTTGTCTGTACCCAGGATAAATTAAAAAGAGACCAATGTGACACTACAGTCAGTTGATGAGTACTTCAGTCTACTGCTTTCACAAGTCCACGTAGGACTGCCTGCACTGATTCCTCTAATTGAAGATAGTGTTTATTATACTCTACAATAAGGGCTCTGACGATGGCACGAATTCCTATTCCTTCCATTGAAAGTTCTCACACAACACATAAAAAAAATAAAATAAACCATACCTCTTTGTTGCTTGCTTCTGAACATAAAGGTTTTACAAATATTAAGCCTTCATGGTTTAAAAATTCTCAATACAAAGAGTCATAATTGACCTCTTCGCAGTTTGAGGTGTCAACGGTTTAACAGACATCGCTGGCTAAGGACTTCAGGCCCCAGACACACCAAAGCTACGTCAAAGAACTGGTGGCAATAAAGGCCATCTGTTGTGTCCCTTCACTTCTCCTGTCCCCCGGCCAAAAAAGTTGCACTTGAACAAACTGCAAAGACTGCAGCCAATGGCCAACTAGCACTTACACTCTGCACCTGCATGAGAGGAAATACATCTCCATACCAGCAGGCAGCGGTAGTCTGTATTTGTTGTTGGAAAAAGGAAACAGAAAGACAGACAGAGTGATTTCACTTACTGCAACACTGATTCAACACTGAATTGGCTAAAAAATAGGTGACAAGGGCCGACCAGTGCCAACGATGCGGGACAGACTGCAAAAACTAACACGACAAACATTTACTGATGGCCCCTGTAGGCTTGGTGTGTCAAGGTCCCTGTAGTACGCAGGCATTTTAAATAGTATGCCAAGAAGGGTATGGTTGGTGGTTATATATTTTTCTAATTGTCAGTAGTCCCATGGGTCCTCTTTTCCTCCCGTGGTGGGCGGCACAGTGGAGCAGTGGTTAGCATTGCCGCCTCACAGCAAGAGGGTTCCTGGTTCGAACCCAGGATGGGAGAGCCCTTCTCTGCAGAGTTTGCATGTTCTCCGGCTTCTTCCAACAGTCCAAAGACATTCAAGTTAGGTGAAATGGTGATTCTGAATTGCCCGTAGGTGTGAATGTAAGCGTGAGTGGTTGTCTGTCTCTGTGTGTTAGCCCTGTGGTCGACTGGCAACCTGTCCAGGGTGTTCCCCACCACTCGCCCAGTGTCAGCTGGGATAGGCCCCCCCGCAACCCCAACAGGATAAGTGGTTACAGAAAATGAGTGAATTAATGAATGAACATCAGTGAGCCACACCACTGCACAGGGTCACATGGCCTCCGTAGGTTATTTTGAGTCAATCCCACATACACAGTGCTGCACAAATACTAGCCAGCTAACCAAATGTGAGGTTAAGTAACCAACAATTGTACTGAACATTTAGTCCTGTCTGAGTAACATTTGATAAAAAATAGTTTTAGGGAATGTCATAGCTTCAATGAAACGTGATATTTGTGACCAAGCTTTTAAAGATTTGCATCTTCTGTAGGAATGAATGGGCTTGGGGCTGAAGTTGGAAAGCATTGAGAGACAGACTTTGTTGAATCGGGTCTTTCCATGAGATTCAGTGATAACGACACAAATATAGAATCACGCCAGCCTCAACCTTTAACCCAGCCGTCTGGTTTCCTGAGCCAATCGCAGTATTTAGGGTGGCATTCATTATTTTGTATGTACTCTCTCTCTAGGCCAACATTGAGAGTTGCCAGTCATGAGGAACACAGTGCAGGGGTAATTAGCCTTTCAAAATTGGGAGGAAAAGGGGTAACATGCAAAAAATACACAGAAAATGCTATTATTAGGGATGCTATTTCCACTGTGTGTTAGCTACTATGTCTTGTCTACTGAATAAATCTTGTATAGACAGGAATTGACTGTTTTAATCACTGACTCAAAGGAAACTGCGCTGTAAAAATGGCTTCCAGATATTTCCATGGTTAATTACCTACTGTGAATGAACACAGGGAAACCTTTTTAAAACCGCTTTTTGCCTGCTGTTTTCAGGAGTCAGGGTTTTTCCGTGAGGTTAGGGTCACTCAGATACACTGTGGCTTCACAGTCCATGTTAAAGAGGTATACATGCAGGATGTGCACAGTCAGCAGTTGAATCCCCCAGGAGGGGAGCACCGGGATTATGGGAAACAGGTGTGGCTGGCTGCTTTTCACCACTCACTCTTATTTGTTTCACTCATTCAGCTGTCAGGTGGTTATGATGTTTGGGATGAGCACACAGTCAGTTGTATACACTGACACACCCCCCTACCACCCAAGTGGGAGATTATTAACACCCACCAGTCAAATACTGGTGGGTGCTGACTATAGCAAGTAAGCTCTCAGTAGTGTGGTCTTATTTGCTTGTACACAAGGAATGGTGATATACATTATACTGTAGTTAATGGAAGGAATCCTCTTTTTCCGCTGACATTTTTGGCATATATGCAGCGTGGATCCCTCACTCACCTGCATCCCCCTACAAATTTAATCTACTCTTCTCCATCTGTGTCTTATTTCTTACCAATAAACATTTATAATCCATGACACACCTGAATGTAGCAGCGGAAACACAGAAAGTGCTGGACTTACTATCCCAGAATCACAGGTCCAAAACCACAAGTGAGCAGGAAATGTTTACTGCATGCATTATGTACAATAATGGGCTTTCCGATGAGTGACCTTCCAAAACTGTTGCCTGTAGTCATGAGGGTACAGTGTTAATATTCCTTCGGTTCAGTCGGGAATACTTACATCATTTGAAGGAGACAAAATAAATCAGATGTGACACTGTTAGCGTTCTTACTGTTTCATAAGAACCGTAGTCCAAGTTTTCTAGGTTTCAGCAGCACCCATCCTCTGCCTCCATTGTGTGCGAGATAACATCAGACACCGAAACCGAGGGAAAGAAAGGCATGTCCCCTGACTTAGAGTTCCCTGATTTGGCTCGCTGAGCAGCCCTAGTCCTTGATGCAGATATATTGCGGTAATGGCTTCAACAGGATTTTGCACAACTGTATCCCTGCTGGTATTCAGCCAAATTACTCTGTATTCCCCTGCCATCCCTGCCCCACCTCCCTGTGTCCACGTTACCCCCTATACTTCAAATTCTTCTGCTTTAGTTGCTGATGCTCTCCTAATTTGCAATAGCATCCCCCCTCTTTAATTAAAGCTGTAGCAAATAGACTGCATGTTTGTTTTCTGTTTAGTATTGATAATGAAAGGTAGAAAACATGTCTTTTTTAATGGCTAAGCTACTCTGTCACGCAAGGAAGAGGCATAGATAACTGCTCAGTGCTGACAACATTATAGTTCAATGTGGTTGCTATCTTTTGCCTCTGCTTGGATTGCGAAAAGGATCATAACAAAACAAGTGGCCAGTTCTATTTAGAGCTTAAAAACAATGTTGGAATATCAGATATTGCATGGATTGAATTACATTTTCAAGGGGAGTGCATCACAGTTAATACTCACTCTACAGAGCTGTTAGACTAACAATAAGTGGGATATTACAGCCTTTATGTACTCAAAATATTTGTCTTTTACATCCAAGTGAGCTCCATATTATGGAAACACTATTTCAAACCAGACATGTAACGTGAGTCGCAGAAGAAATACACTGGGATGTTGTCTTACTGAGTTTTTTGGAATCTCTATGGACTTCACAGTGTGGGAGGGAGGGGTGTAGTACATTGCTAAGAGGGGTGTTGACAATATTCCCCTTCGATTGAAGTCTAGACCAAGTTGTACAGCATGTAGCCTGTGGTTGGCTCAATGCTTTACATGGTAATGTTGTCAAGTACATGTAGCTGTGCTTTTCTGTGAGGTCACTATAGATGCGCTGTCATCAGCTGTGATTTTTCTTTAATCCCAAGTGACCTACGCACCTAAATCTCCTTGTTCTCACTCTTCAAAGTGGGTGGTAAGAGTAAATCAAGAGAAGCGTTTTAATCTGTTGCAGAAACAGGGTGAGAGTATGTGCCGGGAAGAGTGGGTGTGCCGGGAAAATGAACTCCCTCCGACCAGGATAATGCTGCTGAAATGCCACATTGACCAGACTACTTACTGTTTTTATTGACCACCGGGTACACACAGTACAGAGGCAAATTTTTGTTGGACTGCTGTACTTCCTTCCTTGTTGTGATGCGGTGATTGCTGACATGCAATTGCGCTGATTGCTCCACAAAGTCCAAAGCAGCTTCCTCTATCAGTGTTTTTCTGAACTGTACATTTGATATTTCTAGAGACTATATTGATGGATTACAGCTAAAGTTTAATTAATTAATTAATAAAAAAAACTTGTTAGTAAAACAGCTTAGTAAACATAGGCTAGGTAAGAAAAAAAAACCTTTGTTCTATACAAAAAGTCTCTCTACTAAATGTCTCTAGTGCTGCTAGTGTTTTTAGATGCAAACTATTTGAGCAACATATTAACTGAGCTATTTAAATAATAGTTTTAAGGACCAGTGTTAAGGATTTAGGGGATATATTGGCAGAATGGCATATAGTATAATAAGTATGCTTTCTTCAGTGAAATTAACTGAAAATAAGAATCATTGCGCTTTAGTTACCTTAAAATTATCATTCATATCTACACAGGGAGCAGGTCCTCGCTCAAGGAGTCTGCCATGTTGCACTGCTATGTTATACAGTAGCCTAGAATGGACAATCCAGACACTGACTCTAGGTGGGGCAATTTGCGTTTTCGTGGTGGCCACGGTAGTTAGCAGCGCCTCACAACAAGAGCATCTGAAAAACACTGTTTTTTTATGTTAAACTGCTTTATTCAGTGCTTTAATCAGTTTAAATCATCGGATTCATTTGTTTTTGAGAGGACCAGACCTCCACGGGTAATTTGGCTCACGGTGAAAACCCTCTGAATGTCTACATCCTAAATTATCGAAAAGGTGAGCACACATTAGGAGGTGCTAGGCTAGCAGCCCATCTCCAAACAGCGTTGGACAAACACTGAATTGTAACATGAAACTGCTTTATCCAGTGTTTTTACTGGTTTTAATCACCTGGTCCGTTTGTTTTGGGGAGGAAGAGAACTCTGTGGATTATTCAGCTCCCGGTTAAAACCTCCTGAACAATGAACACTGAAGAAAGTCTAACCAGGAGAAGTTTGAGCCGGTTGCAGTCTGCAGTCCTCACCTCTAGATACCACTAAATCCCCTTAAATCTTATATACCGGACCTTTAAATAACAAATACGAACAAATAATGACTTCCTGTGCTTCTTTTTACTCTGTTGCTATGCAATGAATGGGCAGATACAATTATGTGTTAAACATAGCAAATAATGCTTTATAACCTACAGGCCCCATTACTAAAGGTTGTTTGCTTTTAGTCTGCCCTGCATCCTACTGGATACTGTTGTATTGCTCACTGTCTGCCAGTATTCTAGCTCCATCTCTGTTACACCAGTTTATACAGTATAACAAATCTCTGCACATTCCTTACATAATACTCGTCCAGTGTGTGTAGTCTCCATGTGACAGTCCCTAGATCCCTTGAAAAAAGGTTGTTGGCAGAAGCAGGCATCATACAAGAAATCTAAAATTGGTCAATGATGGGAATCATTTTAAAGAAACAAGTCTAATTCCCTCTGGGGTCTCTGTGGCATGTGGGAAACTATGTTTCCATTATGTTAGATTGGCCTAATGAAAGTACAGTAGCCCATTTAGACCAAGTGAAGGGCAGTGGAGTCTGTCATTAGTACAGAACCCATTCTCTCTTCTCTGTAAATCCCCACCCACCACCACCACCACCACTAACAACAAGTGCCTGATCTATTTCTCTCCTAATGAATGAAAATTGAGCTCGATTTTGTAAGATTTTTTTTAAAGGAGAGTGACATGTAACTGCAGTAAAAACAGCATGTGTCTAAAAACAATACATGACTCTTGCATAATAGGCCCACAAGTCCATTTGTATGTATGTCTCTATGATTCATTGCTGAGTTCACATATAAGCATTGTTAAGAAGACTGCTATGGGTTAAAGGATATTTCATTTTAGCATAGTTGTATGGTACATGTTGTTTGCGTCTTTGCAGTGGGGATGGGAGCCCACAGATGCTACTGCTGTGAGTCAAATGCCAGTTTGCCGTTATAATGTCATTATTGTTTTTGGCAATAGGCCTACATAAGGCCAACATACAATTTATCTTTATTATGACAAAGACTAATATGGAGGGTTGGACCTCAAATTATCCTTGGTTGCCTGTCTATGCCGTCTTTGTTTGGTTCAGTGGTAGATTTTAGTGGATGCTGTGAATAATTTACTGAAATCAGTTAAACAGATACCAGGCCATCCATAAAACGCCACTTGTTCTGAAAGTGTAAAGGCGTCAGTTGTCTATGTGTGATGTCTGGCTAATTGTTTTATGTAGTAAATGTCAAAACATCCATTCATGGCTGTCAGCTTCTGAGACAAGATAAAGGTTTTGTTGAGAACACTCAGCTATCTAAAAGAGGACAGGAGCAGTAAGGATGTACTTGATGAGCAAGCAGACCCTGACACAAACAACATTTCTACCCCAGTGCAATTTTCAGCACTGCTGTGGTGTGATGGCGAGTGCAGTGCAGTCTCTATTAGCATTAACGTGTCAGGGATGTCATACACTTTTGCTCTCACTGAGAAAGACTCCCATTGTAGCTTCTCTCCTTAAAAGACAGCCTCCGAAATTAAGTTACTTTGTCACACAGCAGCTTGAAGAATGTCTTGCCTTGCTTTGTGTGACCATCTGTGACTTTTTCCAATTGTCCTAGCTGTTATAAAAAGTCACATTTTGTCGTGCATTTTCTACTTGCATGGAAAGAAGTAACACTGCTGCCCATCTCTGGATCCATAGCTCTGTGTTCACATACTGAAATGCCTCAAACCCCCACAACAAACAATAACAAATCCCACACAATAAGGCAGGATGCTGTAGGAGTGTTTGTGTTGCCGTGATACATAGTGGCAGACATTGTCCTTCATGAGTTCTACAGCATAGCTGTACTCGACTCTGATGAGAGGTTGTAACCTATCCTGACACTCTGTGTGTCAACACTATTGATCTTTTTCTTTTAAGCATGGATCTTTAATCAAATGTGACCTGGATGAGAAGGCCACAGAAGTCCACATTGCTATTGGGGGTGGGGGTGGGGGGGCAATGAGAAAGGGGTTTTGAAGAGGACAGTGACATGTGAAAGAGGCCCGGCGCCCACCCTCTTTTTAAAGGCCTGTCAGCCAGTGTTTGTCTCCGCCATGAATTAGCCCACTGAAAAAGCCTCACACCCTCACAGGATACAATGCTAGGAAGGAAGGGGGTAGATTAGAGCTGGTGTTGGGACTAATGTTTTCTTCACACTGCACAAATATTTCTTACGATAAAGACATGCCATAAAACAGGCAATACACCACTTGGCCTATCCTGTCTCTGATTGAGACTGAGTTATATGCCTCACAAAGTAAAGCAAATGTCTGGGGGCCTGTGTTAGGCATATAGGCATTGTCTGTTTGTTTTTTTTTTCCTGGTCACGTCTATAGAGAGCAACAATACCAAACAAATGACTCCACTTCGCCTATTGACTTCTTTGAGTTTCCAGTATTTAAAGGCGCAGACGGCTCTCAGGAAATGCAGGCCACAGTGGAAGATTTATTGCTAAAATCTCCAATGCTAATGCAAACTCCTAACTGGTACAACTTTTGTTCATTTTTACAAATGTCCACTTTGATGGCTTGGATCAGGTCAGGAACAGTTGCTATTGTGGTCATAAACCCACTGAGACAGACAGTAAGTGAGTAATTGTTTTACCACTTCATCTAATAGTTATATATTAATCCATATTCTAAAATTGTTATGTCTGAGGTTGGCAGAGTTTGCCACTGTCGTTTTCAAATGCAGATTAATGAACATTTTTAAATCTGACCTTGAGAATCAGATTGAAGTTTAATAGTCAGCTAATGTTTCCATTGGCGTAAACTAGACTAAGGGACTTTAGTGCCTTGAATGAGTATGAATTACTGCACTCATTAAACAGTAATGAAACACTGCCCTTCAGCCTGCGTTCACCTCCTACACACACTTGGAAATTACTGAAGCAGGGAAGAGAGGCAGGACTAGGTTAGGTTTGGCGCACTCCAGGTTGCTTGCTAACAGAGACTGATAGGGGTAGCTGACCCAGACTAATCTTCCACCAGTTGTAACATATCGTAAAAATGAACAGAAATGTTTAATTGATCTTTTAATTGTGGTACTACTTTGATTTATTTTCTCAGATTTTTGCTAGTGATGCACCAATATCAATGTTAAAAATAACAATTTGGCTGATAGGTAATACCAGTGGGGTTTTTTTGTTTATACAGCTGTTTAAAAGTCATGCAGCCCATCATTATGTCACCTTTGAATGAGCACAAATTCAGTCATACAAGTTAATGAAACAACCTTCAATATAACCTTATTTAATGGGAAAACATCTTTTTTTAAAATGTCCGCAAAGCATCTTTGCTTCATATAATAATATATAAAATTTCCCTCCCTATTATCTATCGCTGTGAAACATAAACAAATTCTCCTTCAAACCACTGCATTTACTCTTCTTGCCGTTTACGTTTCTTGCCAAAACCTAAATTGTACAAGATTACATCTGAAGACATCACCACAGTGTTATAATTTACCCTCGCTAAATTGTCATTTTTACTGAATAGAGCTTAAACACATCATAATGTAACTCCATGCAGCCTCCATAAACTTTAAATCCCAGCTACTGACTGCAAACAGCTAACCCTCACTAACTCTCCTCCTCTCTGAAGCCCTTTTTAGATAGGAATTGTGCAAATTTGCAGGAAAGCCCAATCAGTCTTTTTTCAGCATTGGCAGTATATAAAAACAAAATCGGGGAGTGCGGCAAAATGCCACCTACCTACTTTTGTTTGTACAGAATGCGCCTTTTTCGGGGCAATGGGGGACGTGAGCAAGTAACAAAATGTGTAGCTCAGCCTATGACGTGGGAGGGAAGCCGCAGCTGGTCAGTCCTTGGGCAATTCTCTCGTAAGTCGGCCTCTTCGTTTGCAAAGGCACGCAATTCCTTGTCTCCCCAGTTGCTCATCTTTACTGTAGTGTCTGTCAAGTTTGCATTTCCCTCTTGCTACTAGTACTAGCTGCTCGGTAATTCCTGCTATCAGCTGTTTCCTGTTTATCCACCACCAGTGGGTTGCACATGCAGTGTCATCAACAGCTCCTCCCACAAGTCTTCAACAGCCCCTCCCATTGCGGAAGGCCGTCTCAGTCTGTTTAAACTAAAAGGGTTCCGCCAATATGACAACCCTACGAGGTGGAAAATTGGGCACCTCGGATCAGCTCGCCAATCCAGCTCTGTGTGTCTAAACAGCTGGCCGGCAAAACAGCCCAACATTCGCGGAAAATCTGGCAGTGTAAAAGGGGCTACTGCAATAGTCAGCCGTCCAGAGTGTACACCGCCTATTCCCTACTGTCAGCTGGGATAGGCTTCAGCCCCCTGTGACCCCTAACAGGATAAGAGGGTACAGAAAAGCGTTGATAGTTAGTGTACTGCGTTCTTTCCTCCTGAGGGCGTCCCATGGATAAGCCCTGTTCATCCCAAACATGTTTTCTATTGTTCCTAGATGGGACACCATTAGTCTTGAGCCCTGCTTTTGAGCCCTTCAAAACTTGTGTGACACAACCAGAAAACATCAGCCATTGCCATTGGTGAATGTCATCTTATTTGCTGATAGGCCGATGGCAGTCAACAAGGCGAATATCAGCCAATGCCGCAGCGTTTCAGTATGAGAATATAAATGATTTAAACAATGGATACAATGGCTGAAGATGGAAAAAAGAAAAGTCTCTGAAAGAAACTTGAATTACTCTTTAAGTGGATGTTACTCTGTCATCAAAAACCCCATGACCCAAATACTGCTGAAGTCAGATAGCAGGGATCCCACAATTATAAATGCAGACTCTATAAAGTCCGCACATTTTTGCCGTCCTGTCTTCACAGTGCATAGTATACATGTGTTTCAGTACTTTTGACTCAGTGGTGTGGATCACTCTGTCAAACTGTCATTTACTACTATCAGCTTGTAAAAATGATTGATCCAGCCTTGTTATGTCCTTACACAGTTCCCTCTGTTGTTAACGTCTCTTCTTCTGTCCATCTCACTTCTGTACTCCCTCACAATAACTGCCCTATTTCTTGCTTTGTGTCCTTATTCATCCTCCCCTCACTGTATTCATGTCTGAATGCTGAGCAGTCAGAGTTTCCTCTAGCTTTAGTCCTAAACCACACTCCCTACTGCACAGATCTCATGTCTGCATTCTTCTCCTGTGAGGTCTTCAGATCAGTCCCTCATGAGTGCTGTTTGACATGATAATCTATGCACACAGTTTTGTCTACATGAACATGACATATTGTCTATTTTGTTGCTGCATGTGAATGTTTCTGGCCTTGGACCCGTCCTGTCTCACACAGGTCTGACATGCACTGCAGGCCTCATTGCGAGGATCTTTAGCCAGGAGACAGCTTCCTCCTTTGGGGAGGTCAGGGCCGAAGCTAGGTCAGGTCTGGGTAGGTGGAGATCTTGGCGCATCAAGTGGCCGACGTGGAATGTTTGAGCCGGTTGCCAGGCAAAGAGGAAGGTTTTGATTTACCATTGCGTCTTGCGAGCAGCTTGTCGCAATTAGTGATGTCAGGAGGGAAAGAAACAAATATGAAGCATTTCTTCAAAGGGCAAGCATATCCTTCCCATGAGTTCATTCTTTCCTTGGGTTTCTCAAGGAAAAAGGGGGCAAAAGTGCAGCCTATTTCTCTACGGTCAAATTAGGTTTTGCAGGCCTGGGTTCTTCCTGTTCTCAGCAGGGTGTCACATTTTGAGATGACTAAACGGGTTGCAATGTATCCAAACAGTGACACGGCATGAAGATGGTCACGGAAATATAGGTTTTCATGTTTATCCTATTAAAGTTCTGAACCATATCTGTTTACTGGATAAGATGGATAACCCGTAATGAAAGTAGTGACACTCTTGAGCTGTGCCTGTGCTTTGTAGCAGTACGCCTATTTCCTTGATGAAACAGCGTGACAGCTTTGTTTAACGCACTGCTTACATTTCATTTGCCTGCAGTATTTTAGATAATATTTCACGGAGCTCTAGTTTGCGAGCTCTGGCTGTGTTCTTCATGGTCTCAGCTAGCAGTGCCAAGTTTCCCCACTCTCCTCCTGGCTGTAGGTATCCCATGCAGAGGCCATCTGTCTCTCCTCCCGTAATGGTAAGGGTGGAGTCCTCTTTAAGCACTTCCCCCCTTTCTCTCCCTCCTTTCCTACTTACTCCCAAATGCTTACTGTAAAACAAACAGAACATAGCATGGATGGAGTCTAGTTTCTTTGTATGCTTTGACAGGCCTGAAAGCTGACTCTCAGAGATCGAGAAACTACGAACGGTAGCAGTTGGGGTGTCGTGTCAGGTAGCTACAGTATGTAGAGCATGTTAGGGAGAAGGCTGGACTGAGACACGTGTCTGCATGCATCGATGCAATGTCACGCATGCCAAGCATGTTAGTTTACCACTCCAGGGGTTGGGGTTATCAGCATGACTTTTATATTCTTAACACAGTTATTGAAATCTCTTTGCAAATGTTAATCTCACAGTCACACTTTAGTCATGGCAGTATAATTTTATTATATTTTTCCAAGCAAAAAAAAAAAAAAGAGTTGCACTAGTAAGGTGACAACAAACAGCTGTTGTGTCAGCTCAGATGACCATGGAGTGCAGAATGTAAAACCCACATGGCTCTGACCCTGATTCTCCCTCACACCAGTGCACCCAGAGGACTCCGGCAGACGCAATGCAAACACAGGGTAGCACATGCACTGCAAAGCACATTATGGCAGTATGGGCTTTTTTTAGACCAGGTCACGATGCAAGGGTGGGAAAAAGATGTAAATGGATGCCAAAATTATAGTGGAGAAATGGAATAGTAGTCCAAAGTGACTTTCCCAAGTGTCTTTTCAGGTGAATGACAAATAAGGCAGGCTCAGTGAAATACATTAGTTTAATAAGAGCCTAAATATGGTGCAGAGCTATGCTACACTGGGAACCCTACATTGATTGGGTCATGGACCCCCATGTGATCAGATTTTGCTTCAGGGACCTCCATCTGAAAAGATTTCTGTTGTTAGATATGATTAAGCACAGAATTCTATAGCTGTCAACTACAGTTGAGAAGATAACTGCAGAGGAGGTGAAACCTATAATCAGATTAGTCACTCGTATGACTCGTACTCACGTTGGCCCCACTTCTATAGTGCATTAAATAATAAACATAAACTATTCCTCATTTTTCTGGGGACCCCCTGGAACTCCCTTAAGGAACCCTGGGGGTCCCCGGACCCCTAGTTGAGAACCACTGGTGTACACAGTAAGGCAAGAAACACATGGAAAATATTTTGGAAATGTGGGTCAGCAGAGGAAAAAAAACAAACAGGAAAGCCCAAGTATTATAGCACAACATGAAACTTCACAACACAATGCAACATACATTTAGGGCTCAGCAGCCATTCAAACAAAATGCCTGACTCTTACACACATGGGAAGAGATACACATTTGGAGAGAGAAACTCTGTGTGTGTGTGTGTGTGTGTGTGTGTGTGTGTGTGTGTGTGTGTGTGTGTAATCACTAAAATTACAGGGGACGTAATGGAGCACGGGGAGCCTGAGCCTCCTTTGGCTATATTCCTCACAAACCAAGATAGCATTGCTGTGGCTTACCGCTCACATTCATGCCAAAGACTCAAAATACCAGCCAGTGGACCACTTTTATAAGCTTTACTCCATACACATCCGAGACTACGTACAAAGTGGAAATTTATGGCTCCCAAATATAACTTACTCCGACTGCAACCGTGTCAAGCAAACTGAGGGGTACTGTTTGAATAGTATGAATGAAATCACGTTTTTACGTTTTATCTACAAAACAAATATTTCCACAAAGATTTACTGTAGATCTGCTCTATAATTCACTTTTGAATTTATATAGCCTCTTAAACGTTAAAGCATACGTGTTTCTATCGGTGACTTTGTGTCATTATGCTCACAAAAAAAGCAGCCTTGGATGGATTTTTTCCCCCCATTCAGGGCTGTAGCTATAACCTGTAATTTAGGATTTATTTCAGGTCAGGTCTGCAAGATATAGCATTCGTTCCCACTGAGTTGGTTGTTTTGTTTGTTGTTGTTTTTTGCTGCTTCCAGAAGCACGTCTATCAACTGTGACATGGAGATTACTGTCCGTACAGCTTGCACATCACGACACCAAATTACTCTCTCCAATGCTGATTTCTCAAAGATAAAGATTCAGGCATTTGTTATTATCACATGCTCATCTTGTCTTTCTTTTAGAAACTACACCGTTAAATGAATGTTCAACACCAAGTTTTCATGTTGCATTAGTTTGCAATAACTTTAATTTAATAAGAAAAATCCTGCGGTGGGCTTCATGTCAAATTAAGAGCCTCGTAAAAAGAGGGCATAAACTATAAAATTGCCCGTTTTGTTTCATCTCCTTCCAGTGAATTTTTTTTTCTTTCCTGTTTTAAAGGTGCTCTGATGATTAGCAAGAGGGACAATCTGAGTGTCCTGCGGTGAAAGTGTGTTGCTTATTAAGAGGCAAAGCAGAGCACCGAGAATAATCCAGATGAAGTCTGGTCTATGTTTTTTTAACACCAAAAAAGTAGGGCTGCCACTAACGATTATTTTCATTGTTGACTAATCTGTCGATTATTTCTTCGATTAGTCGACTAATCATTTCATCGAAAAATGTGTTAAAATGTTGTAAAAAGTTGGCCTGTCTCGCCCAAACACCAAAATTACGTCTTGTTTCTTACTCACGCCAAAGGGTTTTAGTTCTTTGTCACGGGATAGTGTGTAAAGCTGCCAATATTTGAACATTAGAAGCTGCAGTAAGAGTATTTTGGGGTACTTTTATAGTACTTTTCTATGAAAAATGACTCAAACCGATTAGTCGACTACTAAAATAGTCATCTATTATTTTAATAGTCGATTAGTCATCGATTAGTCCACTAATCGTGGCAGCCTTACAAGAAAGTCTGTTGATGAGTGAAAGGAGTGAATGCGTAATGATAACATGTAGAAAGCTAATCAAGACTGTAATTTTAATTTTAATCTTATTGCTGGCACATCCCACTTGCTGTACTTTCTAGAGCTGGATTCACAGACAGTTTTCCTCCACTGTTAAACACCAGAGAACAAAAATTATACTCTCAGAATCCAGTGAAGTGACAGTGTCATGAGAAATGTATTTTTACAATTTAATTAAAGCTGCAGCGATGATGTGTTGCTTGTGTCTCTGAATCATATCTCTTTTCTTTGTCTCTCAGCAGGTGTAAGCAGCAACCAGGTGGTTGTTCCTGAGAAAGTGAACGCAGTGCTGGGGAAGAACATCACACTGAGCTGCAGGATAGAGATGGGCTCCAATCTCAATCTCACACAGAGCTCCTGGGAACGTCGTCTTCCTTCAGGCACCATTACCTTGGCAGTGTTCAACCCAGAGTTTGGAACCTCCATTTCTCAAGACTACATCAAGCGCGTCTCATTTGTTTCCCCTTCTATACGGGACGCCACCATTACCATCGAAGGAGCTAGCTTTGCAGATATCGGGTCCTACACCTGCAAAGTCGCAACGTTTCCTCTGGGCAACACACAAGCATCAACCTATGTTAATGTACTAGGTAAAGTAGAGCTCTCTCTTTTCCTTTCTCATTGCAGTGAGTGCTTCTTCACACTGTCCTATAATCTCACTTTTAAACCAGGACGTCATTGGTTGTGATTAAGCAAAGCTTCGGTGACCACAAAGTGTTTGCCCTGGAGGAACAAACTACTCCCTGAAGCTACCTAGCTTTTTAAATTACAACCTGGAGTGTGGACAGAAGATATTTAAATTTAAATCCCTCCAGGAATCTGCAGTGCAGTGTCACTCACTGTGAAAAACCTGCTATGTCAGGTTTAAATTAATCTCTCCATAAGGTCCTCCACAAGGCTACTTAAATCATAAAGCATACAGTACATATTAATACTTGTGAGGAATATAGAGATTCTCTTCTCATGTAGCAACCATGTAAACAGCGTGCAGAAAGTCCAAACAGTCCCAACTTGATGCAACTAGTTGCATGCAACAACAAGTTAATTGCAGGGTGTGATGTGGAGTAACTCTCATGACATTCACTTGCATTTAACCGCGCTGCATGAAAAAATTTCGAATGTAGCGCTGGTCTCGAGACGACAATGTGCAGCCATTTCCCTTGAGGCAGTGAGGATTGTTGTTAGTCGTCTTCACCCTTTGTCACTAATTATGAAATCATACCTCAGACTGAGTAACTGGCATTTGTGACGTTCTCACAGGCATCGAGGAAGCAGATGACAAACTTGGCAGTCTGTAGTGTAGAAAATATATAATTAAAGATGATATACTTCAGGGTATCTGCACATTTAGTATCATAATTTTCTTTTTTTGTACTGAAAACCTCTGTTGGTGCTGATAGTACATCTGCCTTTCCGTAATGACCTTAACAACCCCACAGTTTATAATAAATTATTAAAGAAATATACATCTCATCAAACACGTACTGTATCAAGATATATTTATTTCTTGCTACTCATTACCATTTTCCTGTTTATCCAAATTATTGCATACACACACTGTATTGTCTTCACACTGGTGTTAACCTGTATGTTCTACACTGTATGGGGCACATACAGTAACCCCTTCTCTGAGGATTATGACCGTTGAACTTTCTCTGTGGTCAGCGTATGTTTCAAGCCCTAAATTGGCGGTTGGATTGCACTCAGGCAGCGCTGAGAGTCGGAGATTGCACTGTAGGCAGTAGTTTCTCGTCTCACTCCAGAGACTGAGGGAGACTCTGATGACTAATGAGTGTTACATTAAGTGCTGCTGTGACAGCCACAGTGTCTGGGACCTCACAGAGTTCAGCTACACCTTGTTTTCCTCTCCGCGCAGCTTCTCACACACGTTGGGTTTTTTATGGCTCATACAAACACATACATGCACACCCAAACACAAATACATGCCTAGGCCTTCTTTACAATTCTCATGTAATTAGGGTGTGATTATGGCAGAAATATATGTTCTTGGCAATTAGGTACATGTCATGTGGGCATAGGGTGTTTATCCTAAAGAGCGCACATCACAATTACAAGACCTAAAGTCAGCAGATTTAAGTTCCCAAGGCAGCGATGAAGACTGGCGTCTTTATCTCTGCCGTCTTTTGGGTTGACTTGTGCCATTTTCACAAGAGTGTTTTGAGACCGGAAGAAGTGGCTGCATCCCAAAATTTCTGGTTAACATGTCAGTATATGGACAATATATTGTTGAACTGGAGTTTATTAAAGGGGAGCTATTATGCTTTCCTGTATTCTGTGTCTTAAATATAGTGTGACAGTGAAGGATGTTCATAAATAACATGGCCAAAGTTTCAAGTAATGAGGTCAACATGTGTAAAAGTAATCCCTGGGAGCAAAAACCTCAGGTTTCCTACTGTTTTTAACACTACGTTTCCAGCAGTTGTTTCAACTCTGGCTACGGTATGACGACATAGTGTGCCAGATTTATTACAAAGCCTGCCCTGCTAAATAAAGCTTCATGCTAAAGTCAGGGAAACATGTAAACTTGATTGCCAATGTTGTTCATTTCCCCTTGTTTTTGAAACATATTGGTGATTTTTCATGGGGAAAAGTGCCTCTTTTCATGGTGCAGTGATGGTTCAGAGACATATGCTGTGTCTCAGATCATGCACTTCTGTACTTAGACTTAATATTTTGAGTGCATAAGTGCATTCACTCTGAGAAGTATGGAAAAAATGCAGGGCACTATGAGTACCTAGATGGTGCACTCAAAATTGTCAAAAAGTTGAGTGTGGAACTATGGACACTTCTCGCCCTCAATGGTCGCCATCTTGGCTATGTAGCGGAAGGGGAGGGACCACTTTTTAAACTGGAAATAGCAGCCGAGGACTGTGCGACCGCGAACATCACTGCATTGTACAAATACATGTGTTTTTTGCACTAAGCACCACTATACTGTTGTCGTGTGTAAGCCAGCAGTATGTTTACTGGGTTAATTAAACGATAACGCAAATGCTAAAGCTAGTTTGCTAACTAGCTAATTTGCGGTCATCATTTCCGGTGAGTGTGCAACCGCTGTGTTTGGTTTGAGACAACACTATCCTGTCAAAATTCGCGCACTACGCCAATGAGTACATAGTGCACATAGTATACTACATAGAAGTGTACTAACAGAAGTATGTGATTGAGACACAGCAGTAGAGATATGGTAGACCTGGACATGCCAACCAATCAGAGTAGACTGGGCTTTTTGGGAAGGGGAGCTAAAAAAACAGACGCTAAAACTGAGTAGCTCAGACAGAGGGTGAATACAGGTGTTTCAGCTCAGACAGTGAGAGGAATTTTGTTTTTGACCATTAGAGCATGTGCATATGTCCTAGTCAAAACCTTAAATACAAGTATAAACCTGAAAATGAGCATAATAGGTCCTCGTTAACAAACTGTTTTTAGAGACAGAATATTGGTTTTTATGGTGTGTATTGTGTTTGTTTCAGTTTAAACTACTCAGCTCAAAGTTCCAAGTTTACATTTTGAGGCTGAAAAGAAAGCACTTGACTTCATTTTCATTCCTTTCAAATGAACTAAACTAAAGCGATGAAAAGGCTCAAACCCATGAATAATAGATCTAAGTCACGACACACATCATAATCATTAACAGGTGCAGCGGACATTGACTTACACTCTTGATGCGAACCTTGTCTTGTGTTTAATCATGAGACACTCGACACACAATATGTGCTTTGGCCCAACACTTTCTCGCTTTTCTTTTCACTGTGTGTCTACAGCTTCTCAGAGAAAAGGCCCGAGCATTTAAGGAACAGTTCAGCAGGAAGTGTGCTACAGTGTGTTAGCCAAAAGTCTCCACCAGTGAGCAAAAGGAAGGAACCAGAGAAGGAAAATATGACACGTAAAGTGAATGAATTAGATCGACCCTTTGTGTGAACATGCTGACAGGTGAATGGGAAAACTAATGAACAGCCATTGACTTTCTTAAACATGCACATGCATTCAGTTGGCGAGGCAGATTTTATCAATAAGCATTTGAGCTTTGTCTTTTAACCATGAACTGCATTCTCTTTTGTTTGAAGTTGTCTGTTCGTTCATGTGGCAAATAATGCAAGTTCTTTTTTGCTGAGTCACAAAATTGAGGAATCAGCCCCACAGAGGGATGGTTATAGAAGCTTACTCACTGAAGCCAAAATCCAAGGAGGATCATAGTTTTTTTATTCTTTTTTTTTTTCCTGTGGTGAGAAATGTTTCATTTCTTCTTTCTGTTTATTCAAATAATGCTGGACTTCCCCCTTTCTTTCTGTGAAGTGTCATTTTTTGCTTGCACGTTGCTGTATGTCTCATGTCTTCTTTTCTTGTTCTGGTAACAACCTTTTGCATCACAGCTTCCAAAATCTAAAACAAAAAAGATGGCTGCTATAGATCACCATACCAAACAGTAAAAATGTCAAATTAGAGGTTTTGATGATGAATTTTTACAGTAAAAGTGTCCCGATGTGATGCATGACCATTGGACATCCAGTCAATCCCCTATTTCTAGGGGTTTCCGCTGTGACGTCAGTGTTCACTGTGCATATGTGGATCAGTGTGTCCGTGGGCGGGAAAGGGCCAATGCAGCCAGTTTGCTGAAGGGAAATCGTTACCCTTTCCCCTAAAGCATTTCCACTCATCCAAAGTGTTCCCCTCCCTTCCTGACAGCAACTCCAAATTAACACGTCTCTCTGATTTAGTAATTCTGAAGCTTCGGCCAGCTTGCCTTTTAACATAGAGCAGCTACTGTTTATAGTCGGAACCCTGTAAGGAGGGGCCGGGGGAAGCAAATGAAGAATGTGAGGAGACGCCAGGTTATTTTTGGAAAAGCGGGGTGCCGAGAGTTATTTGAATTTGTTGTCGGACCTCCTGCCTGGCCGGAGGAGTGGGGTGGCAGATGTCTTAAAGGTGATGGCCTTGTCTTGTGGATTAAGCTGGTGTGTGCCCCCATGTGTCTCTTAAAACGGTCACCGTCGCAGTAAGTGGAACAGCTGTTCTTTTAGGAAGGACAGAGATGGAGGAGACGGTGCACCGCAAGAGAAAGAAGAAGACATTTACATAAGAGGGAAATTCCAGTGATTGTACATAGAGGTATAACCTGTGTAGCCAGTTTACTACACCACCCCTCCATTGTGTCCACCCCTCCCTCAGCAGACCATCTTTTATGTTTCGTCCATCCCTTTTCCTCTTTTGTCTTGCTGAACTTTCCCAAGTGTCATCTCTGACACTTTGTGATTATTAAACAGAGCCCCGTGTGTCTTTTTTTTAGGCCAGCGCAGCAGTAGACAAACAGTTTTACTGCTTTGCACAACAGGTAGAGGGGTGGTGTTATTCTGGTCACGTCCCTCTTGCATGGATCTGTTTTGCCTCTCTGTTGAGAAAAACCTTGTTCAGTCTAAACCTGCAGTTATTCTCAGGAAGCCGGTATAACATTACTCAAAGTGCTGAGAAGTGTACAGTAACTTAGCTCCTCATCTTTCAGTACAACAGAGTCAAATACAAACACACCACAGTGTCGACTGTCAGTAGCCTCTGATTCTGCAATATGAAGGGTTTTTCCCCAAAGTCATACACAAACGTCAGGCTGTGCTAGAACCATACAGTTGGACCATTAGACTCCAACAATGAAGACAGCTCAGTCTCTGAAATGCCTCCATATGATTTAATAGCGTGCTTCATCAATTTTTAATGCATATATGTGAAATGGAAGAAGTCAATTTGCTCTCTCTGGCAGTTAAGTATACTAAGGCCACTTCCCTTTGCCCATATATTACATGATGGACATTATTTATTCATATACATACACAAAAAGATCAATATTCATTTTGTAATCTTTTCTCCATTCTGTCATTTCCTCTTCTCCCCTCTTCTCTCCCTCCTCTTGGCATTCTTCATCACAGTGGAGCCAAAAGTCTACGTGTCCGCCGGCCCCACAGCTCTGCTGGATGGAGGCAACGAGTCACTGGTGGCCACCTGCATAGCAGAGCGTGGCCGTCCTGCTGCTGAGGTTTTCTGGGAGACGGAGCTGTATGGAAGAAGTGAGAGGCTAAGTCACGATGAGCTCAACGGCACCACCACCGTATACGTGCGCTACATGTGGCAACCGCAGAGCTACGCCCAGGGGAAGACGCTCACCTGTGTGGTGCGCCACCCGGCCCTGCAGACGGAATTCCGCATACCCTATACGCTAAATGTTCAGTGTAAGTGCAACATAAAACACCTCCTTGATTCCTGTGCTGTTTTTTTATTTACACTTGACAAGATAAGTCAGGTGAGCCACTACGGAAACTTAGCAATGTACTGTAATGGAATGGGGTCAGCAGTAAAGCATATTTTTATAAAAAGCCACTTAAAAAAAATCAGTATCAGTGTGGATGCTATGTTTAGAATATTTTAGCTCCTGTACCTCACTGTCAGACAACCTTTTCTTTGGCGCTACATTTCCTCAACTGTTGAACTTAAGTATACCTATGTAAAAATCCAACTGTGCCGTGCGCCACAGGTTCGAGTGTTCGGGTCAGAGAGAGCTGCTGCGCGATCAGACAGAAACAAAGCTTCACTTTTCTAAGTATTTCAAAGATGGCGCATGCTTGTGTTTTTCCTGGCTGTTCAAACGGGACCACTTATTTTCCTTCTGCAAAGTTCGTCTTCTCTATACTCTGGTTCATGGAGGTATCCTTTTGTCTCTACAGTGAATGACAATTTGTTGTTGCTGTCATAATCACTCTGTTTTTTTAAATAAATTTTCTTGCATCTATTGTCTCTTCCACAAACCGCTAAAAGTCTGACCCAAACAAAAAAGGAACACTCAGCGGTGCTGCAAGTCCATCAGAGACAGAAAATACAGTTGCAGTTTTGGACTCAGAACCTGGACAACAAAGATGTGCATGTGTACACAGATTTTCCAAATACACACCAGTGGGCAGCATCATTGCACTGGGTGATGACGAACATAGGCACTGTAGTGTACTTTGAGTCAATCCCACATTCTGCATCCTGCTGCTGTAAATACTGACCAGCTCACTAAATCCAAGGTCCCCAACAAATGAGCTATTTACTCCTGTTTCAGTAATGCTTACTAAAATCTACAATAACAAAAATATAGAATATCTGCAGCTGTAAGTTACCCCTCATAATGTTCAAAGGGACATAAATGAAACCAAATTTTAGTGTGAATGGTTTTGTGGCATCGTCCTTTTACCATCTTTTACCCGCTACACCAGATTGCTTCTGATCATGCTGCTCCCCACATTGGGTCAATGAAGAACTAGACTGCCCAATTAATTGTGTAAGATTATGCATTTATTGAACTTTTAGTTATCATCATCAATAATATGAATTGTTCCTGAAATCATAGATGAATGTTCTATGAAAGTAACGATTATTATAGCTCCAGTTGTGCAGCCCTAACAGGTACAGTGCATCTTATCGATATTAACCCATGCTGATAGCCTGATTTATGAATAACCCGCTCAGTACCTTTCCTCCTTTGCCCATAAAGGGGCCATTTAAGAGTCATCTTAATGCTATAATCATTGATGCATACTTCCTTGGCAAGCAGTACTAAGGGTTAGTCTGTGTTTGGACCGTGTGAGTGCAGGCTAATGAAGGTATTTTATGAAATATTGATCAGGCCTCAGCAGCAACACAAGAAGCAGGGGGCTACTGGGGGACAGCGCGTGGAGACGCAGTAAAAAACAAGGTTAATACAGGAAGAAAGAGGCTTCCCAGCTCTATAAATCATGTCAAATGCAGAGGCAAGGGATTTTAAGTGCAAAACAAGCACAATTTCAACGTGGAGCTGCGTGAAAAGGGTCAGTGGACACGATGAGCCGAGGCATCTTCCTGTGCACTATAATGAGTTCCTCATTTGTCCTCGAGAGAAATCAAAATGAAATATTGGATATCTAAGTCAGTGTTTGCCATGTGTTATTACAGTGGCATGTGCCTGCTTTCATTTAGGCATCCTCCTGCTTTCCTTTGTTTTGTTTTTTTTCTTTGTCATGGTGAGGCAGTAGAGTTTATTATTAGCTGCACTACATCTACTGTCGGAGTGAGTCTGTCATTTTCTAACTTTCCACCAACCCAGGGTCATTTGTTCGCTCTCTTGGCTCTCGTTCACCGGCAGATCCAGTACCCTGCTACAGTCCTGCACAGGCTTTGTTTTTGTCATCGCTCCTGTGCTTATAATGCACGCTTTGTTCCTTCTGGAAAAGCTCATTTGTCATCAGGCTGCTGGGATCACAATGACTGATTATTGAGTTCTAGTCTTTTACACGATGAAATAAAACCAAAGTACAGTTTGGTCAGCATGACCTAACAAAAACACTGCTATAAATATAAATACATTGTTAAAAAATGTGTTTTTAGTAAATAATACACATTTTATAAATCATAAGCATTTGTTTTGTTTTGTTTTACAGTTGCACCGATGGTATCAATAATCGGAATCGACAAAAATTGGTATGTGGGTCAGGACAATGTGAGGTTCACCTGTGGTGCCAAAGCCAACCCACCTGCCCGTCGCTTCACATGGACCAGGTCAGTATCACAAAAAACTTGCGTACCTTTGGAGCAGAAATACACATTTTGTCCATAGTCTCAGCAGCTGATTGTGTTCTTCTAAGGGTCCGGTTATGCAGCGTTAGGCAAACTGCCCCATCTCTGCCCCAAATTCAGGGGACACATCACTTAAATCTTATCAGTTGTTAAAAGGTGCAGTCCTTGCCAACTCATAAACTTGGAAAAACATCTGATACTTGCTGTCAGGTTGTCAGCAGCTCATGTTAAAAAAGACATTGTAGAATGTGAATAATGGAAACCAGGTGTAAACTTGTTTTAGTGCAGACAAATTAAAAGTTTATCATGTGTTCAATTAAAATCCCCCTGACACAGTTTACTGGGTTATAACAAAACTTAAATGAGTTTATCACTAGTATTTAGTTATAAGGAGTCTTTTTTTGTTTGATTGTTGTTTTGTGGATCACCAGTTTAATGACAGTCAAAAGCAACTTGTTTGTAGAGTAACTAATGTTATAGCAAACACACGTGAAACATCAGCTGCTGTGTGGCCCAGTTGTGATAAACTAAACTGGGCTCAAGCAAACTTAAAATTAAGGGTCTAAATGAAGAAGCGTCTGTCTATAAATTACCTCCAGCTTGACTTTTGGAGCCCGGACACTGGAGCTGTCAATTGCACTGCTGCACCCGTCGGGAAGACTCCCTGCTATAAATAAAAGATTCCAAATGGTTCATGCATCAGAGCAACACTGGGCTATTGGCAGCTCTTTGTCATCATCTTGCTTTGAAAACAAGAAATATGGTTTCATGTGAACTGACAGTACCAGAAAAGTCTAGACAGCCAAGCTCTTTATTTTCTTTTTTTTTTTTTTTTTGCTCTGACTTTGAAACCTTGTGTTGCTATAAAAGAGCTTTTCCCCCTCGTCTGATGGAAGTGCAGTCAGCTCAAATTATCGCAGTCATGTGATCATGTAATAGCTGCAACAGGCCTACGAGTGAGAGTCAACACAACCAGCAGAACAGTGACATCACTGCAGTAGCAACATAATGTACTTCTTTGAGTCTGTGTGTATGATTTACTGTACACTGTGAGATTTATGTAATGTTTCACTTCTGCACAGGTTGGATGGATCGATGCCCGAGGGTGTTGAGATATCAAACAATAGCTTTGCTTTCAATCGCCCGTTGGATCGCAATGACTCTGGAGTGTACCGCTGTGAAGTGCTAAACGATATCGGTCTCCGCAATCAAGATGTAAACCTCTGGGTACAAGGTACGTTTTGACTTCTTTACTCAATTTCTAAAGTGCTATTGAATTCTTTCATTTGCTTATTTAGATAAATTACATTTAACACCTCAGGTTAAAAAGAGAGCGCAATCTGCGCCTTTTGACATTCATCGTGCCCCTCTCTGATGTAAGATTACCCTCTCAGTGCGATCGGCCCTCAGCTCAACACTTCTAGCAGAGCTAAGCCTCCATATAAATGTCCCTGCCCAGATCCACTTTCACACATTCCTGGCAACAGAGGAGCTCGGAGTGCAGATAAAGAGTATCAGTACCAAACGTTTCCACTGTTGTGGTTTTGGCAACATTAGATTTCTCAGATAAGGTAGAGGGTGTTTACCCCTGCTGGTTCAGCAAAGTATGCAGCCATGTAGCCTTTGTCTTTGTTTTGTTTAAGGTCAGGTTTCACAGCGGGACATAGTAGATGGTGTTCACAGATTTGCAGTACACAGAAGTAGGTGTGTGGTTGTTATTTAACAGTGTATTGTTTTTTTTAAGTTGTGTGAAATGTGATTATTTCAGTGCTTTATAGATTAAAACTAATATCCAGAAGGGACTTCCCCCGATCATTGAAAGGGGATTCCCTGCATTTGGATTTGTTAGTGCTGTTGATTCACAGGCATAAATCCTTGTTAGAAAACTCATAGAGTATTTAACTACTCCCGTCTGCTTCCTCTGTCTGTCCATGGTTTGCTACTTGAGTTCATCATTGTAAAGTCAGGGCGTGGATCCTGAGAACTCTGCATCTCTTTTTGTTTTCATTTCTCCTCTGCTGCTTTTAATCCTTTTCCAAACAAAGCAACTGCTGCTTTTGGACACGAACTCCGCTAACACACACAATCCCTTTCGTTTCTCACTGTCGAGAGGAAAAGAGCTGGAGGAGCCCCAAAAAAGGCTGTCAGGCTCCATCTGTGTACAGGCCTGGTTTGGAGTCCTGCTCCAAACGAAAGCGCAGCTGACATCCTGTCCAGGACGGACTTGCACCGAGCAATTATCTTGCTTCTCTTGTCAAATAGTAAGACTTGGGCATGCGGCCTCTCACTTCCATCCCCTGTGGAGATAGCCAGGTTGAGCTCAGCTATATTCCCTCCCCCCTCCGTGGCTGCTCAGTGTAGCTGTTTCACATTCCCAGTTGTCTGTGCAGCCTTGTGGTTTTTGGCTGCTCGTCTCTCAGATGATCAGCTACATGGTTGCAGATGCTCATAACCCTACATGAGTTTAAAATGTCGCGCTGCAGGGTGGGATTGATAGTGACTGACGATTGCTAGTATATCAGTTCACTGACCTTGATCCGTCTCCATTATCCTCTCTCATGCTTTCACTTTAGCCCTGATCCTTCAGGCTCACACACAGTGTATAATTGCAGGTAATTAGACTCTTACTCAGTTACACAAATTGTGGAAATCATTACAGCTCCACAGGGAATCCGGTTTTGATAACTAGTACCTAAAAACCTCCTGGAGATGCAGACCTCTATTAGAGCGAGTCATTTTGCTTTGTAGTCTCCCTTTTGATGTTCCTGTGCTGAGATCGACTCATGGTATCAGGCTGCTCTTAGCCCCAGAGGCTGGAGGTCAGAATGGAGACACTTATCCTGACCTTGAGCTCCACACAGCCCGTTCCTCTCCAGCTCTGGCTGCTATCACAAACACCGGCCACCGGAGGACAAATCAGACTGCAGGAACCTCACATCGATCACACAGCGTTTCATCTTCTCACATGACTTCCCCACAGCAGGGCTTGGAAAGAAAGGGGGAGAGCCAATCACGCTCACTCAGATGCTCATGAGTGCATGTCCTCTGTCCTCCCATCCCTTGCTGTCTCTCTCTCGTGCACACACACAATGACAGTCAGCACTTAACCTCTCTCTGCCCCTCTCATTTCCTCATTTTTGCTCCACAGCGCAGCTTTCAACAGATTCTTTAGTCTCAGGAGAGGCATGTCTCTACTCCAACACTGCACAGTGTTGCTATAAATTAATCTAAGAACCATTCACACTTGCTCACCAATCGTTACAGAACATAAAGTGTGGTCTTTCCTCTCTTTATTTTTATGACTCCTCACTCAATCTGCTGTCCTTCTTCTCTGTTTAAATCTTTTCATCACATGTTCTCTCCACAGATCCTCCCCCCACCACGGCGGCCCCCAGCACCACTGCATCCCTCTTCCATGACACCTCTGGAACCGGCACTGCTGTCGACCAGCGGACAGCCCTGTTCACCTCCCCGACCCAGGCCTCCTTACCTGACAGCAGCCTGGGCACAATTGTCGGAGGGGCCGTAGGTGGAGTGTTATTCCTGATTCTCTTGCTGATCCTTGGCGGCGCCTGCTTCATGCGACAGCGTAGGACCTTCAGAGGAGACTACTACACCAAACAGTACCTGGGACCCTCCGACATGCAGAAGGAATCTCAGCTGGACGTGCTGCAGCCACATGAGCTACAGGAAGTCTACGGGGACAAGACGAGCAAAGGCAGCCAGGAGCTGAAACCCAAACTGGGTGGAGACATCATTTACCCGGACTACACCCCTGACCACAAGGATAGGGATGACTGGGCCGACAGGGGGGATGGCCACAGGGGTCACAAGGAGGGAAACTACTACCCAGATCACTACAACACCCAAAACATGCACCCCTGCGGGCCTCCTGTGCACAGCCCCATAGTGAACAACGGCTCCCCCTATCTCCCGGATGACTGCTATGACAATGGCACAGACAGCGACTATGTGTCCCACATGGACGGATCTGTGATCTCACGCAGGGAGTGGTACGTTTGAGGAAACGAGTGAAGGAAAAAAACGGACAGATGACTGACTGAGACTGATTTCACACGTGGCAGATATAAATATCATTAAAGGTGTCATTTCAGTTAAAGGATGAGTACAACTTCTCCGCTCAGTTTCACAATGAGCTCTTTGAACAATACTGCTCTGCCTTGATTGTAACCACTTAACCTTAAGGACGTGTATGTGGATTGTATTACACATTTGTAGCATTTCAAGGAGCTACAAATAAGCTGGAACAGTGATACTATCTGTGTGGGCTTAAGAGGCTTTGGCATACAGTGATGTTTCGACTGATGTGAATGAGGTTTTGTATTCTGCTTGTTTGTGTTTGCACCTGTCTTTAACAGAGGTCACAGGGCAGGTGTTGAAACCCTTATTAGTGAAGTATTTATATCCCTGACTGACTGAGCTCTGCTCCCGTAAAACCTCGCAACTTCTGTGGCATTTTCAAAACGGTCTCATGATTGCTTACGGCGTTTTCATACCGATGAGATGTTTATCATGGCTGCAACCAGTATTTAAGGCAAATTATAATGCATGCTTTCTTAAAAAAACAAGATGTATCATCAAGTTAAAGGGAAGGTTCACAAAGCACTCATGATTAAAAGGGAGAATTGCATTGTTTTGAGGGAAAAGCAAACTGACATTACAAAGAAAACCCCCGGTAAACCTTTAGTTAAGTTCTTCGGTAGCTTTAAAAAAAACTCTCAGTATCTTCTGTAAATTATTCATGAAATGGTAACCCTGAAAGACAGAGAGGCCACTCCCTGTGGAAGTATTTTTATTTTCAGCTCCACTTCAGCTTATTTATTTTACAGATATCTACATTCTTAAAGTTGTAATCCTTAAGATTTCTTTCCTGGTTGATCGGTGGCACGTGTTTACCGTAACTTGTGTATCTGTTTACAGTGCAGCCAGACGAACTGACGCTTTAACAAAGATGTCACTTAGTAATACTTTCAGCTGATGTGCATCTTGTCACCTGCAGGTGCGTGGCTGTTCCTTTTTGTTCACTTACTTGCTTGTGCAAAGTAAGAATGAGTCACTAACCCAAAAAAAAGCCAGGAATGTCTGGTCAACTGATGAGCTGGTGAGCTCAGCTCTAACCACAGTGACAAATACTTAATGCTTCCCCGTTGGTGCTTTCACAATAAAAGCCACCTGGTGTCTTGCCAGCTGAATACTTTTAATGTGAAACAGCAGCAGTAGAAAACAGCAGTAACTGATTGCAGCTCTGACTCAGTGTAAGAAGAATGCACCACAGAGACTGATAACAATAACATAAAACTGTGCCGGATTACACGCCTGCATCGTTTCCTCTAAATCCATCTTGTTTAGGATGGCAGCCTAGTGTGGGAACGGGACTCTGCCACTACCAGTAATAACTACATACTGCTTCAAATTTGACAACACAAACACACTAAATATATTTATATAAAATATAATTTATATTATAGTTTCCTTGGTAGCTGACAGGAAGTAAACAGGAACCAAAGCTGTTGCCCTAGCAATGAAACAGCAATGAAACAGTCTACAGAGATATATTTACTGCTGAAAAAATACCAATATAAAAAGTATTACACATCAGGTTTGATTTAATGAAAGTCTCAAGGATCATAACTTAAACCAAATGCACTGTTATCATTACTGAAATGTGTTAATACAGTCACTTTCTTGCAGTCAAAAAGCACAACTCCATTATTACAGTTGTCAGTGAACATCAAAGGAGGCCTACCAGGCTTCAGCCCCTTCCACTTAGCCATGATAACAGGCTGCCTCGCTGTCTATCTCATTTTCCCTCCTCTGTATCCTCTGATTTCTGTCTGCACACAAACACCAATTGGTCATTATAGTTTTTATTTTAAACATGGGATCAAAGCAACAAGTTATAAATACCAGATGCGACTATCACAGCTGTCATCATCCCACATTATGCGGCTCCATAAACCACCAACAGTTTCACTGCTCCCGCTTGACACTCCGGGGTCGTGATTCACGATGGTGAAAGCAAAACACTTGTTGAAAAAAAAAAAAGAAAGAAAGAAAGGGGGGTCAGAGAGCTCAGAAAAAGGAGCACTAATAAAGTGATCCTTCAGCTTTAGTTTGTACGCGTTTGAAGTATGATTGCGCGAATACCTCACAGCACAGTTGGAAACATTGTGAGCGGCTGACATCACTACTGATCACAGAACAGGCTATAATGTTGGGGTTTGGCTCCTCCGCAGCTCCTCTGAGGATCTACAGCGATCATGGAAACTAGAAATTTAATCCATGAGTGAAAAAATTGGTTTAAGAACCATCTAGGTTAGAGCTGTCTGTGCAATGGCTCCCAAAGGGATATGTATTTTTTTTTCTTTTCCTACGAACAACAAACCCAATGACACTCATTCAAAACAAAAGAGTTGACATCATGAATGATCTCATCTCTCACGGCTTGATTTGACCTTACACTTTTCCACTTAGTGCTCCCCCCCCTTTTTTTTTGTTTCCTCAGGATTGATACGTGGATCAAAGTGGCCTCACATGAAAGGGAAAACATAACCCTTTTTGGAAAGATCCCTGTTTAGTCAATCAGGGTGTTTGTTGCTCGAAGACGGAGCCATGTATGTGTGTTACAGTCAGGTCAGGACGAGGGGTGGGGGAACACTTTGAGGTCTCTTTCTTTCTTATTGGGGTTTTATAGATTGTGGGTGCTCTTTCTTTTTTTTTTTTTAACCCTTCTCCACCCTGCTTTTCCCATGCCAAGACTTTGGTCGAAAGATTTAGATGTCTGAAAATAATCTCGCTCTCACACTCATCGTTGTGCACACACACACACGCACCCAGCCGCCACACATCTGCCACTGCAGCCCACATTGGAGGAGCAGTCCTCACCTCAAACCTTCAGCTTTTTAATTAACTTTCTTTTTTTTTGCCTCATCGCACTTGGCAATGAAAGTGCTCAAAGTCGCTGATATATAGCACATCCGTGTCTGCATGCACACTTTTTTTTTTTTTTTGCTACATATATACAAGGCTGATTTATAGCTGCCAACTTGTTTCTTATTAGTCACTCCATGCAAACTGCTGTCTCTGCTCTAAAACTGATCTCTCAGTCTCTGTTTCATCTCTAAAGGACTGAGCTGAAGTGATGAATGTTTTTGTAAAGTTCTTTTGGATCGCTCACCAACTGGTGCATGTAAATTAAGTTATTCGCTTCCTACGACTTTCCTTATTTCTCATCACTAATGTTTATATACATGTACATAATGCTAATAGGTTAGCGTAAGATTAGCTGTTCTCTCCGTTTGATTTTTTATGCTCATGTACAGTTTGTTCTGGACTCCCCTACTGAATAGTTGGTGCCTTAGACGGGTTGAGCAATGCACAGAAACTTTGAAAAATGACAAGCGTTAATATAAAGGATATTAATATCGTTAAAGAGGAGGACTGACTGGTCCCTTAATATGTCTTCCATCTTGATATTTAAGATTTGCTGTTATCAAAAGGTCGGAGTAGACAAAAGGTTGATTGTCATGCCTTATTCACTTTGAGAGGACACATGTAACAAGTTAGTTACTGAGAAAATTGTAATAAGTAAAGTTTCACTGGGAATTTAGGCAAGCCAGATTCATAGAAAATATTATTGTCCTGTAAATATGCTGGCTGTTTTTTTTTTTTATTATTATTGAAAAAAAAAAATCTTATTTTTTTGTATGAGGTCTGTAATTTTCACAGAGTATTACTTTATCTTACGTGCGTTCGAGGAGCTCTCGTCTCATGATAACGTCGAGGGCGAGCCTGTTTTCACTGCATTTTATATTTGTTCACGAGAGTTTCAGACCCATTATTTTGTATGTTGTTGTTTGAATGATTGATGTCTCACAGGAATCAGAGATGAAAGTGTGGTAGATTGTATTTTGTTCCTTTGTTTGCAATAAAAGACCATGATTATTGCACTCGTATTTGTCGTATTTGTCCAGGGATTCTGCTTTCAGAGAGCGAGATTTTTATTTTGCTTTATTAAGTTCTTTAACTTGCATCAGATTTTTGTGTAGTATTGTGTTAATTTAATATTTTGATTGCCCATAACCATTTAAAGCTTTACAGATAGGTACAGGTATGATGGCAGACAAGGGCCATTGAGTTACAACAGCCCGTAACATTTCCATTTAGAGAAACCTGCCTCAGCTTCAGAAATGATCGCAATTTTAAAACATATGAATCCAATGCAACAGAAACATGCTGATAATGAAAACACATGCTGCAGAAAGCTACATTTACAGCAAAACGCTGCAAATACAGAAAGGAGACAGTCAAAGCCAACAAAAAAAAAACACCACAGATTTACGAGCTTGCATTAGCAACGTAAATCTGTTGGTGTTTTATGACATTGTAAAAGTCTAAGGCCAAATATAAAGAAGAATACATATATTTTTATGTTGCCACTTTATTTCAATTTTCTTACTGTTTCAAAAACAGAACATATGCTCTCGTCTGGTTTCTCTCTCTGTTGGGTCGAATGTCCAGCTGTTCATCTGAGCGCTCCCCCTATAACAGTGGTTCCCAACTGGTGGGTCTTGTCCAAAAGTGGGTTGTGGGTCCATTCTGAATGGGCTGCAAGTGACTCACGAATGTGTCAAGTTTTTACAAACTGCACTTTACTTTGAAGTACGGTGAATTTCCTGCTGTAGAATGAGTGAGAGATGTTGAACTTTGGCCAAAGTATGATGCTAAATATAATTAACTATGTGGACCTTGAACTAATGACTAAGGAAGAATCTTGCCCCCGTTGCTGGATCAGTTGGGAACCACTGCCCCAGAAGACCGGAGAACTTTCGTTGGGTTGACGCTGTGCCTGCAGCGTCTTTCTGTTGCATTTGATTGTTGTTGTTTTTTTTGTTTGCAGCATTTCTGGATTTTTGTATGTGCTTTTGAAATGGAATAGTTTCTCAGGCCTTGATCAGACAGAGTGCGTTTTGCAGGTTGCAGAATGCGAAGAGCACAGCACTGCCTTTTGTTGACACCTGCTACAGTCCAACAGAGAGTTGTTTGCAGCTTGCTACATCTTTTTTCTATCATTTCAGGGCAACCACTAAATCATCTGTCCTTAGCTTATTTCTGTACCTTAAAATCTGGATAATAATGGACATACAGAGGGCACTTTGGGGCTGAAAACAGGGAAACAGAGATCCATGTGGGTACGTGAGACCCTCAGAGAGAGGGGAAATTACAAGGAGTACTTAGAGCTGGTCCAGGAGCTTCGCCTGGATAATGGTCGGTTCAAGGCGTGTTTTAGGATAAATTTGGGGGAAAGTCTGACAGTCTGCTGTCAGCCCTAATTACTGTTGGTAAAACTTAAGTGGTTAAGGCAACAATTTGTTCAGATTTGTCTTGCAGCTCGCCGAGGGGGACAATAAAAGAGAGCTAATGTTTGCGTGACACAAGCCATGTACGCTGCTACTTGTTAACACTGCCATAGCACAGAAGGCCCACCTCTCATTTCATCTGATTGGACAATGGGGAAAAAAAGAAAGACGTCAGGCACTTCTTCCACTGTGAGTTGAGGTGTCTTCAACTTGAGCCGATCAGGGTGCTCCTGCAAGAACACGAGGTGCATAGAGCAGAACAATGCAGGGTGTTCTGCAAAATCAGCAAGCAAAAGCCTTCACTCTTTTGAAAATGACAACAAAAAGCTGCTAAAATGCACGCTGTTTGATTGGGGCCTTATTCTGCAACACGTTTCTCTTAATGGAGATGTTTGAGGCTGTTGTAGCGCATTTGCCCCTGTCAGCCATCATATACGGGGGAGGACTAAATTACATAAGTTAGTTTAGTTTCGTTTTGTTTTTTGTCTTTCAGTCAGTGTTGTTGAGAGTCTTCATGTTCCTCTTGTACCAGTTTCCTGTTTCCACATTACTTAAGTGCGTAATAATTGCAAAGTATTTAATGGCACAACTGAGAAGTGAAGTTTATTCTTGGCCTTGATGGTTGACAAAACAGTCTTACAACAAGTCCAATTAGTACCAGTTTGCAGGATGTGCCAGCTTTACCACTACTCTGCCATTCACCAAGTTTTTAAGATGACACATGGCAACTTACAGAGCTACAGAAAAGATCCCTTTTCTCCCCTCTATGTAAAGATGTTTCAGCCTCTCAGGCCAGGGGCCATCAGTCTCTGTCACCTTCAGCCTCTTCCACTGTCCACACCTGTGATAGTAACTAACTGACCCATTTCACACAGCTCTCCATCCTGTCTAACTCAGCACCCTCTTCATCACCGGCTCACAGAGTGAAACGAGTGAGGCTGCTCGGGTTTTTTATCACGCCTGCATCGACCGGACGGCTGCTGACCACCCACAACTCCCTCCTGTCACCCATCAGCCCCAAGAGTAAGATGTGTCTCTTTGAATATTGTGAACTTATCACACTGAAATTATGCCCTCCAAACATTGACACAGGAATTCACAATGGCATCCCTAATCCGAGTCCTCCCACTCTAAGTGCCTGCGTTTAATCCCCAGTGTTAACCTGGCTTTGGAGGTGACACCAACACTATCAATGCGTGTTGTTTAGCACAGTGACAGTCGCCCCCTCTGGTCCAGATTAAGAGCAGGAGGAGAAACCAGATACTTAATCCTCTGTGGCATGTTGGACAGAAATCTCCCTTCTTGGACTTCACTTTCATCACTTCAGTGTCCACGTTGCCTCGGCCCAAAAGCACTCACTCTATTATCATGGCGGTGCCTGACTGGGATAACCCCGGCCTAATCCATCACTGCTACCATCTGCATGTTTGTGCAGGCAGCGGGGGTAAATAACGCCGTGTTGGTGGGCTTAGGTTACCTCTCCTTTTTGCCTTTCTTAACTTTTTGGCAGATGGCTGCGAGGGGCATTTTTTCACACTTAATGAATCCGTCAGCAAATGTGTTTAGTTTTGTTACCTCGTAAAACAGCAGCGGGTCCTTTCAACATTCTTTAAGACCCCACCCAAAGATGTTAAAGTCAGGATGGGTTTCTGCATCAAATTCTAACCTTTGGAAAGTATTCTTGTAAAAGTGCTGGTTTTCTTCTTCACTACCAGTGTACCGCCGGTGTTGTTTTCTTTGTTACCTTTCATGATTTATTAATTCACACTGAAGAAAAGAGAGGTGGCCACTTCTATTTTGTGCTCCTACCTTCCTCCTCCTCCTCCTCCCCCTCCTCCTCTCCAAAAACACTGATTGTTAGCTAATGAACACGAACACATCACCGGGGAGCTCACTTCAAAGGCCACAGCTGACTGAGCTGAACAGACAAATTGTTTGAGCTCATGGGTTTGGAAATAATGAAATGCTGCAGAGGGTGGGAGAGTGCGGAGCAGTTACAACAAAAATGTTGTCACATGGCCTGCGGTCCTCCTGGCCCTCGTCTCGGTGTGAAGTGTGTGAGGCTTCAGGGCAGCAGCCACCTGCGGCTGAGAGAGTGGCGGCAAGTACCTGGAAAAAAACACAGCAACTCAGGTCTGTTTCAGTCAAAAGCAGTTTATATAAGAGCAGAGTGAAAAGCATATTTTTCATTGTACTTTATTGTGATTTTCTTTAGTTTTTAAATCTCACTGCAAGTTCCATGTAGTAGCTGTTTTTAAGCTTTTAATTGTATCACACAATCTTCCCTAGACAGTTTGCCCACTTGTTGTGGATGTTCAAATTCAATTTGTTTTTATCTGAGACATTTAAAGGCCTTTCAGTGACTAAAAGCTGCTATAATCAATATTTTCACATTTTGACAACAGATAAAATAACCGTAGTGTCTTTCAGTTTTTATTTTGTTTTTCTGGCCTGCGACATCTCTCTCTCTCTCTCTCTCCGCTCTTATGAACATTGTTTTACAGCAAAATATATGCCCGTACCCCACCAGATAGGCACCAAACTGTAGACAGACAAAGTTAGTAACTAGCAGGTGAACATACAGTAGTGGAGCAGTCAGCAACTAATTTCTATTGGGTGTTGGTGTAGACCAAAAACAGAGCTAAAAGTAACATGAATATTAGACTTACCCAACTCACCCTGAACGTCACCATAAGGTGAGAAAGACGCTGGACTCATATACTGGACAGATTTGGTTGACGATATTTTAAATGTCTAACGGTGTTAGATGGTGTTTCATGTTATGGAGCTCAGCTTAAGTTCAGTCAGGAAGACTGTCTTTATGCTATATCCATTCACAACTGTCCCTCTAACCCACTTGCCAATCAGCTGACTGCGGGTTTTCCCTCTCCCGGTTAGCCAATCATGCTGCTGCTACCAAACTGAAAATCCGTTCTCCTCTCTGCTCCTGTCAGCTGTCATTTTAGATGGAATCGTCACACCCTGCTCCACCCCATTCACCCCTCATGACTTTATCCAGCTCATCAAAAGCCCACTCCTCTTCACATCCAGATCCTCAGCTCCCTCTTCATCCTGTATCATTTACCACCATTTCCACCACCACCCTCTAGACTCCATGGGGGGTTCCCTAATCTACCTCAACTTTACCACCCTCCTGGAATAGAAAATAGACATCTGGTTTTGTTCTCCATACCTCTCAACTAAATGCTGTTATTCCACGTCAAGATAATATTGGCATGAGACGTTTGGAAGAGGTTGAATTTTGGTTATGCTACTTCAAATTAATGCTGGCATTAGACGTTGTCTTGACATTGAATTTAGGGTTAGGGTCACCTAATGTCACAACCTAAATTCAACCAAATATCAGTGGCCAGCTGGGTACATTCACAAGCTTGTAAGAAACTCGACTCTCAATATAATGTGCTGGACGAATAAATAAGTAGCTTTTTGGTACCAAGTTCACCATATAAACTTTAAATGTGATAATATGTCAGTGTTTACTGCTTGTTTCTGCCCACAAGTGGCCAAAAACTGTTGTAGGTTTCAGGATTCAGGTCCATAATGTGCTCAGAAAAAAAAAAAACAAAACGAAAAAACAGCATAAAGTTGAACATCTACAATTTCATGACAACAACTGTAAAAACTCCATCTGCTGAGGAACAGTGTTACCATCAAACAGCCGCTACATGGACCTCCACTGTTTTGTTTGTGTTGCTTTGTTTAGATTATGGCATAAAGCATACACACACACACACACACACACACACACACACAGACGTGTCTATATATATGTGTGTGTATATATATAAACTGTATATACTGTATATATTCTAAACAAAGACCACCCTAAACAAATAAGTATAAACAATAGGAAAAAAAAACCATTTAGAGTAAGGCTACAAAAAGCCCAGGGCCTCTGGTCTGTCTACAGACCGCTACTGTTTCGCTCTTCTTTTTGTGATTTATAAGCCACAAGTGTAGGGTTTTCATTGTTGTGTCCAATGGGAGCATTTAAATAACGCAGTGTATCACAAACATGACAGTCATATGCTTGCAGGCAGTCTTAATTATCTGCTCTGCGCTGCAGTGTTCATCTCTGAAAACCCTTTCTGTAGAATTTTCCACATGCAGAAAGAATTATCAAATGTTTCTGATTAAAAATCTCACATGAGCACAGAGAGAAACAGCTCTTATCTGATTCGGGACGTTTACAAACCCCCCTACATGTATCACCTTTAAGCAGTCACTCTGACTTGTTTGCAGCATGAATGAAGAGAGGTTGGGCACCGTGACAGACCCCTCTTTGTGCAGCGACTCCTCTGAGACCGAGGGCAAAGACAATGAAGGTTTTCATGGATGAGGCACATTGTTACTCTAGATTGCACTGAGGGCCATTTACAGATCAGATCCTGTGTTCCCAGCTCGCTCTGCCGCCGTGGAAAAGCTTGCTGCTCTGAAAGCACTGCGAGGCGAGCCTGCGTTTCTCTCTGCTGACTCAGAAAGTTTTCCAGAGACAGTTTAAAGAAAACTACTGAGAGCAGCATATCTTATTGCACAATATGAAATTAAACTGGGATGATAGAGTGGTTTTCTCTGGGGCCTAATATATAAGGTATAAACAAACAGATAGTTGTGAGGACAGTGAGAAAACAGCCAAAGGATCATTCTTACCTCTGGCAGACTGACCATCTCTGCCGTCCACCACTGTAACAGGCACCTTTAAAGACAAAAACACGCACATGTTGGAGTGCAAGGGGCACACAGCTACAAGGTTTTACATACAGGGCTCTGAGTTTTTCTTATGGATCAGCCTTTAATTGGGCTCATGGCATGCCACAGGCTCTGATCAGAATGGGTGGGCAGCCATCTTACTGGGCCGTGACAGGGGAGACCCCCACATCCCCCTGCATTGTTCTGCAGTGCTGGAGCAGATATAATCTTCAGTGAATTTTAATCCCTGCAAAACAATGCAATGTGCCCTGGGAAATGTCCGTAGGGTATATTAAAGGAAACAACAACACACAAGGGCTAGGCCAGGACTGGACTGGACATGCAACTTTATATTTATGCTGGGAAAATATGCGAGGTGCCCGGAGGAAGGTTGCATTGTGCAGTTAACAATACTAAAAGTCTGCAGCCATGCTAGCAGCTCAATGAGGCTGTGCCAAGAGTTCACAGTGACAATGCTAGCACGCTGGTGCTAAGCAGGTGTAATGTTTGCCACTTTCGCCATCTTATTTTAGTTGTGTCTTTAAAAATTTGCCATCCAGTCGCCAGAGGAAAATGTTGGCACTGTAGATTTCTAGAAACGAAAGATACGATGCATTTGTACGTGCCATACATAGGCCTGTGATATCAACATTTTGTAAAGTGACAAAGTATATGAGCTGACTTTGTCTTTCAGGGATGGAGGGGATTATGGGTGACTTAACAGCAGGGTACCAAGCTGCACGCCAAGCTTCAGACCATTCTTGGAGATCTGCAAACAATGAAACTGTCTTTTAGTAAATTATCACTGCATTGTCAGCACCTTTTTAAGACAGTAGGTGTTTTTAGTGACTCGTTGTCGTGTTTCCACAAACATTTCCACATTTTACTGAGACATCGCTACAAGATTGTGCCATGAAAACCATGTATTTCAGGCCAAAACATGATCTTTTTCTTACTATAACGGACTTGTTTTTGTGTTTAAACCTAAAGTCTGTAGAGGCTGATGCACACCTTGAAAAACTTTTGTGGACAAGTGCGTAGGAGCATGGAGTCCAGACAAAAAGAAAAAAGGCGCTCGCACACTGTCCTTTAACTTGCAAAGTACTTTAAAAAGTACTTAAGTACTTAAAGTACTTTGCAAGTTAAAGGACAGTGTGCGAGCGCCTTTTTTCTTTTTGTGTTTAAACCTAAACACAATTTAACCACAAGGTTGTTAAAATGTAATATACAAATGTAACGTATGTGTCGTTTGCAGAAACCTACAATACCAACAATTATGCTGGAGATTGGGTTGCAATTTGACCTGATGAAACTAGAGGAAAGTCAATATATGAACATTATCACAGTAATCCTCTGGGAATCATGAATACCAAATTTCGTTACAATCCATACAAAAGTTGCCCAGCCATTTCACTCTGTACCACACATGTCAACCTGCTGGTGGCGCTAAAGGAAAAGTCACAGGGTCACAAAACTCATTCAAATTCATTGTCTGGGAACTGTACAGGTTGTTGTGTTAATTCATTCGATAAATGTTGAAATATTTCATTGTGAAAGTTTTGACCTGCTAGAGGAGCGAGAGGAAAGATCAGGGAATCTTTGTAGCAAATTTCCATTTAATTAATTGTGACTGTTGTGCAGATATTTCGCTCTAAACCACAGTCTAAACCTCATGGTGGCACTGGAGAAATATTAAAGGGATCACCAAATCCATTAGGAGTTATCCTCTGGGAACTATGAACGTCTGTACAAAATTTCATTTTAATCCATCCGATAGTTGTTGAGATATTTCAGTCTGGAGCAAAGTGGTGGGCTGACTGACCGATTGACATTACATCATCCTTTAAGCCAGGCTGCTAAAACAGACTTTAAAAACAGACATAAGAATTCCACCATCTATCACTTTCAGGGACTTCTGTCCATCTGTCTATTTGTCTGTCTGCTCTTCTCTGCTCTTATTTTTAGTGTTAAAGCTCTGTTTCCTTCACCTGCTCGCGTCCGTCAATCTGCGACTACTACAAGGCCAAAGAAGCGGCCTCTAATCTGGCTGACCAGACACCCGCCACTCCCCTCTGCATGCTTTCTGTGAACAGTTGGACAGAGGGTCGTGTGGATGCAGTCTGACAGCCGGACCAGCCGTCCACTCTCTGCTCGTCTACCACCAACTGTGTGCGTTTGTGCACGTGATGGCGCTCGTCATGTGACCGCTGCCTGTCTCGGTGTCAGAGCTCGGCAGCCAGCAGACCACCACCGTGGGCTGTTGTTGTTAGTTCCAGATCCCTGGAGCAGATGAGTGGTCGTAAAACCTCACCTCGCATGAAGCCCCCGCAGACTCAGCATAGTATGAATCAGTCAGCTAGTTTGAATTTTATAATGTGTTATACATCTGTTTAGCTCTGGTTTGTGTTTGCTACCTTTGTTTCGCGGCCTTCCTCTTCAGTCTTTTATCTAACAAGGGGACCTCTGCTGACTGGGACAGATGAGCCTGTCACACTCAGCTGTTCGGCTGGATGATGTATCACCAGGGCTCAGGCTTACAGTCAGGACATGTGCTTTTTTGTTACAACAACATCAGCGTGGCCTTAACATAATCTGATTTATGGCTCTGATTTACTGCAGGGGCACGCAGAGTATTCACATATCTCAAGCAGATAGAGGCCTACATCATTATGAGGACAGCATTGTTAATTTCATGACCTGTGTTAGCCCAATTTGTTTTTGATATATTAATTATGTCCATCACTGCAGCTTGTTGTTCTTCAGGAACACCGTCTCTACTTACATCTTTTGCACATTTTGTTGTTTTTCTATAATTTTACTTACAAGTTCAGTGTTGAACTGAAAACTATGATGACATTTGTTTTTTCCATGACTAAAACAAGATAATGATGAGCTAAAAATAGATCTTGATAATAAAAACTATACTTAATTTCGTTTATGAGATGAGATGTGATGAAATGTTTGTAGTGGACTATCAGACACCGAGAACAGCCACGCTTACAATCATCTTCAAATTCCACATGAGTGACAGGCTGGTAAACTCCAGTAAATAGTCTGCACCAGGATGTTTCACTAGCCAACAAAAACACTCACACCGGGGCAGCGTCAGCTGTTGGTGTGAGTTATGAGCTGTAGTTCAGCAGTAAATAAGCAGCCATGCATGTCTGTCTGTGGATGGTGGAGCTGCTGAATTTGTTTTGGTTTTGTGGAGTTGGTTAGTTGCAGCTCCGATTATTAGCCGCTGAATGGCAGCGGAGCAAGCAGCCAACAGCTGCCGGTCTTCATGTTCTTTCCCCCGGGACTCTACTCAGTCCGGACTGTCTCAGGGAGTTTATGGTTTGATGCAGTTTGACAGACAGGTAGGAGGCTTGGTTATCTGCGAGTGTAGCTGTGCTCTCAGCATACAGTCTTAACTCAGTTCAGTTTAGACCAACAGACTAACATGTTGCAGATTAAGAGAGAACTCACACTTTAATTGCATTATTTCTCTGCTTCTTGACAATAACATCAATATGTCAGAGTTTACAATGAACCTGGATATAAATCCTAGTCGTCTCAGATTACTTATCTGGGGTGTCAGAGTTTTTGAGATCATAAATAGAGAGATGTTGAGCTTTTTAAATGATGATCAGTAAGTGTGTGCTTGTGAATCACCCCTTATATGTGTCAAAAACTCCTGGAGAAATGGAGAAATCAATGGTAGTTGTAGAGACAGAGTCTAAATGAAATGTTTTTACACCTGTCACCGTGACTAATTTCTGATACATAAAGTAGGCTGACTGGATTAGTTTAAAGATTAAAAAACATACAGAAAACATTGACTAAAAGAAGTGAAAGATGTTTTTTGGTTTTGTTTTTCTTGATTAAAACTTGACTAAAACCAAGAAGGATAAAGATGACTAAAATGTGACTAAAACTAATAAGACTGAATCTAAAATAGTGGTCAAAATTAACACTGCTAAGGTAAAACATTGTGCTTTCTCTCTCGTTTACTTTGGGAAACTGTGAAAATATGAATGCATTTATAATCTTAAAGGTCATCATAATTCTCTGGTAACATATACTTACATAATACATGTGCACAATGGGCCCCTGAGCACAAATACATTACAGGGCCCACCACCTCTCCAACATAGGAGCAAGACACAGCAGACTTTTGTCAATTTGAGTGACTCTGCAGATGAAGGCCGACGGGGCCCTGACACTTTGGGCCCCTGGGTCTGTGCCCTGTTGGTCCGATCTGATCTGCTGCTAACCTCTTACACTTTCATTTTGTGCACCACACACTCCTTTCCACTATGCTGAATGAAACCAAACACACACACACATACAGGTTCCCACTCCTGATTTATAGATGCCCCCTGAAAGAGATTCACCGTCTATAGGTCTTTCACTATTCGCTGCAGCCATTGACCATTTAATTCTTGTCAGAACTATGACCATGATGCCTACTTAATACTTAATCTAGAACATTTGCCTCACTGGTTAATATGGGTATGTGTGTGTTTAGTTGTCTCATATGTATTTTGTCACTTTTTGTCCCACACACATCTTATTTCAACATTCTTGCAATGTGTTGTATTATGATCCTTATGAAGCCCACATGCTGAAATGCATTAATCTCACAATGAAGTCAGACTGAAAACTACGCACCAACTAATACGTACACAAGATACAGAGAGTGGGAGAAACAGTGAGTCAAGGGACCTATAGCTTATTTTTGTACCAGGGCCCCATATAGGGTTAATCCGGCTCTAAAGCTACTGATAAACAGGCTTAGGCACTTTTAAACATGACCTGACCACATATTCAATAAACATGCAGTCTGGGGTCGATGTAATTACATAACCAAAACAAATGGGACTAGATTAAGAGGCTAACTGTATTATTAAGTGAATAAAGGACTGAAAAGGTCTCAAAGGTCAATTCAGAAGGAAAGGAGTGTTGTATTTATCTGCTGTTCCCTCTGTTTGTGTTGGACGTGTTTTCTCTTCCAACAATAGTTCCCTGATTGACCACTTGACTTCTTAATTATCTATGACCTCATCTAAAACAGAGGCACTTTTGGCTTAATTAAACCCAGCCACGATCATATACAGAAGCAGGGATGACAAAAGAAAATAGAGACAAAAGAAGGAGAGGAACTCCATTGTTCCACCACAACACTGGCGTGTGTTGCGGGAGAGGCGAGGATGAGGTGAAGCACAACTCGTGTCAAATCGAATAAATTACTTTCAACAAGGAGCGGCGGGAGGCTGCGGGAGGCCCATTTAGGGGCTTTTAAAGTCGAACAGCGTGAAGTCTTAATTACTGAGATTTAACACTGGCCAGTGCTGCGCTCATGCAGCGACGGTCAGGAGTTGGAGGCTGCTGCCCCCGCGGCTTCAGAGGAAGAAGAGAAGACCAAAAACTGAAGACAAAACAGAATATTTCCACCGTCAGCAGGAGGGAAAATAAAGGTTGCTTGAATTTCATTTCATTTCTGGATTAGATAAAAGTGGCTAAGTTCATCTTGTTCTCTCCTCAGTGTCAAGATGAGATGGATTTCCGACAAATTTAACTTTCTTTCCACCTTTTATCCCTCCTGTCAGACGGAACCTTCATGCACTCTCGGGTTTATTGGCAATAATGATCCCAGGTTACTCCCTGCTGACCAATCACATGTTAATGCTTGCTGTTCAGATGACGGGTGGAGGGGTCGGTTACTTGGAAAAGGACCAGAGGTGGAGTGAAGCTCTGGTTCCATTAGTTAGACGGTGTGATGGTGTGAATGATTTTAAGGATATACATGTTAACCTTTGACCTTCTCCTGAGATGTCATACTTCAAATGTGTTGTTAATGCTTCAGTTTCACTTCACAGTTTGGTGGAAAATATGGGCAGAATAACATTGAATAAGTAAACTAGAAAACCAAATTTGTATTATCTTTCAAACAGAATACAAATTGTTTATATTGACAAGTGGGCCGAAAGTCCTAAAGATCACAAAAGGTGTACCACAGTGTTGTTTAGCAGTGCCTGTTTTCTATTTAATAAACAATAAAGGTAGATTTGTTTCTATGCAGATGATACACATATCTTTACAGTCGCCCTCTGCCTAAAGCAAACTATTACCAATTTAAAACAATTCAATTTTACCACTAAAAATTATTTTAAATGTTCAAAAGGACACTAAGCTTAATATGTCCATTTTAATTTGATTATTGTAGGAATTTGGCAGTTTAGAAACCTTGATAATTATATACTTTAATTTGATAAATAGGCAATCGCCTAAATAGCACAATGGGTCTTAGTATATTTTTAGGCCAACCAAATATAATTAAATAAAGGATTCAGCAGGTCCTCAACAGAATTTTATTCCTGGCAGTTTGTAAAAGGCTTTGAAGCTTAAGCTGAGGTGTCATGTGTCAGAGAGACATTGGCTCAGGTCCTTCTCATAGTTACGGCCCTGCTACATACACAGGTTTGATCTAGCTTGCCATTTATCTCTCTGTGTTGTAACTGTAGATCACAAACTCATCATTCCAGTTTATATGTGTTGACTGGAAGGAGCTCAGTGAACAGCTATCATATGACATAATGTAGACTGAGCATCTTCAAACTGCACCCTGGATTTGAAATAATTCACATGATAAACTAAATTTTGGAACTCAGCCTCTGTATCAGTGCAGGTAAAATGTAGCAAGTCAAGTCATGTACTGAAGTCCAATTTTGAGGTATTTTACTTTGCTTGAGTATATCCACTTTATGCTACTGTGTACTTCTACTCCGCTACATTTATTTAACAGCTATAGTTACTTTACAAAGTAAGATTGTACATATAAAACAGATTAAACTGCCCCATGAAGTAGATTTAAATCAGTTCCACATCCACCAACTACAGCACTCACAGTGGCCATGTTTCTGCATTGTGTGCTTTTACTTTTGATACTTTAAGTACAACATGCTTGTGTATGTTTTTTTCAGTGTGATATAGGCTCCTATGCCTCGTAACAAATATAAGCACTTCCTTTACTGCTGCTGCATGTCAAATTTAGTCAAGTCAAGTTTAAAGGAACAGTGTGTACGATTTAGGGGGATTTAGTGACAACCAGTTGAAACTTCTCCTGGTTAGAATTACTTCAGTGTTCATTGTTCACAAGGTTTTTCCCGGGAACTGAATAATCCACACAGGTCTCTTCCTCTGCAAGTCAAACGGACCAAGTGATTAAAACTGGTAGAACTTTGTCCACTTAAAACTTTGTCCATTTTGGGCTACGGTAGAAACATCCCTGTGTAGATATAAACTGCTCATTGTAAGGTTACACAATTCTTATTTTCAGGTGATGTATAACTAAAGAAAACATACTTATTATTTCATATTCCGTTCCTGCCAGCATATCCCCCTGAATCCTACACACTAAACCTTTAAACAACATTCAAAAAATGTTTCACAAGCAATGTTACTGTTTGTCATGCCTCTCAGGTCCTATTTCATTTTATTTTATGTGAATGTTGTAAAGTAATTGTGTGTGACTGTGTGTGAATGTCTCTATGCTGCTGTTTTGACCACGTCTCTCTTGTAAAATAGATGAAATATCCCAGGAGACTTGCTGGTTAAGTTAAAGTTTAATAAATAACACCTAACAACTCCTGTGTTATCTGTTAATTTGACATTTTGTGCAGCCTATTTGCTATTACCATTTCTTATTAGGCTGTTTTATAAGAGAAGTTTTATTGCAAAATCTCACCTGATTTGAACTTTATTCTGCACAGTCAGGGCTCCTTTCTCTCCTAATTAGCTGAATAACCGGGTGTCTCCTGTGGTGATATCAGACCAAATGTCACGGCACATTCTTATTTTGGCTGAGGTGCGTGTCTGCTCCTGTCTAAGACTCACCCCGGGCTGTGTTACCTTTAGAGGTCATGCAATGGGCCTGCAGCAGCCATGAGGATCAGGGGGTAGCCGTGACGATACACTTTCATTTCAGCCAGCTAGTAATCCCACAATGCAATAAAACTGTCTGGCCCCTGCGTCTGGCTCCAGTCAGACCAACTTTACTCACAAAAATGTCCAAACCCCCCCCCCCCCCCCCCCCCCCCTCAGTATTATTAAGTGGAATGTAAATCTCAAAATAGAAGTTTAGACCTCGTTCCTCTTTTTCTTCGGAGATCGGAGTTGTCATTAAACAGCTATTGGCCAGGAAAGAGTCAGTAATTATATAGGGGGAGAGAGTCATATGTGTTATAATAAGGGAGTGCATCTCCACCAAACCAAGACACCAGCGAGGACAGAGGTCACTGCAGTCTGGTCAGGCTGTGTTTACGTTGGCGAGGGAGTTGCAGCTGTGTGCAGAAAGTGTGTCTCTGGGTTTAGACATTATCTCACAGTTGGTTTTGGTCAACTTTTCAAAGCAAACAAGTGTCTTCTGCACTCCTCTCTACTGTCATGCACGCTGTTTTGTAAAGATGAATATCAGCCTGAATCTGTAAGGGAATCAGTGCGAGGGGGAAAGAATCTTTGTTTTACGATTGGTCAGGCAATGGGACGTTGGCATCGCTGAGGTCGCTTCTGTGCAGACTCTGGCTCCAAAGGACATCACTAGGCCAAGATGGCAGCGGACATATCCAGGATATCTTGGCTTCATTTTTATACAGTGGGAGGAGGTGGACGAGCCTGCGATATGGCATTCATGTTATCATTGCTTATTTACACATCCAGCAGTTAAGGAGCAACTTTAGCCTGTTATTTATTTGGAGCTGTGTGTCTGGTCTTTTAATGAATGCATCTGAAGTCTAATATTGATTCTCCTTTCACTTTGTTTTTGGCCTCAACCAGCTCCTCGTGGAAATATCTGGCTCTTTAGCTGCCAAAGGAGGATTCCCGAATGTCTGTACACATTTCCATGTTTATCCAATCTCAATAGTTGCTGAGATATTTCAGTCTGGACCAAGCTGGTGGATACATGCATAGTATAACTTTTCATCCCTAAAAATAAAACTTGAATTCCTATTTTAATCTGTGCAGCAGTGCGTCAGAGTGTCTAATGATGAGATGCCCCACAGAACAGAAAATGTGAAACCTATTGATGACTTCAGTCTCCTTAATGCAGATCCATTTCATACACTGCGGCCTGAGTCACTGCAACCTGACCCTCATATATTAACCTTGCCTCCTGTATCACATATTCATGTGAGTTGTTGAGTTCAAAATGACCCTCTCACCTTTACATGAACTACGTCTAATTATAAGCTAGAACAGAGGGTCTTGTGAGGTAACCTTGAGGTGTAATGTATCGGACCATGTCAGATGCTCCATGTAAGGTTTTAACGGCTGTAATCATATTGTTGCTTTGTGACATTTTGGTAACATCAGTTACTTCTGAAGACTGGCCTTCATTGCATATTGGTTTCTTGCATTCAAGACAGAATTCAGGTGAGTCCATGTAATGCTTGGACATCAAAAGTGTTTTTTTATTTGTTTGATTGTTAACTTTGCCTCCTGTGCCTCGCAACTGAGTTTAAAAGGGGGAAAAAGGGCAAAATCAGTTATATTTTCCAAAGTAAAAATTGAGTTTTGACAGCAAGAACTGCAAATAATCACAAAAACGTTTTCCTTACTACACAAAAACTACATATCAATCTAAGGTTACACTATTAAAACTGATTTTATGCTTCACAATAAAGTTATAGGGCAAAACTTATTGCTCATCATTAACTTTTGCCCATTAAAAGAATCAATTAGCCTCTGATCAGCAAGTCCAGATAGTTAGGATTTATGGCCTCAGGCTTTTTAGGCCTTTAAAATATGGTTAAGAGGATGTCGGACTGATTCTTGACAAATGCCTCTCACACCCAACGGGCGTCACCGGCAGCATAATCACTTAACATTAAGCAGCAAGTGCTGAGTCAGCGCAGGTAAGAGGAAGGTCAGGCTGTGTGTTACTGGCAGCAGCAGAGAGAGAGAGCGGTCACTCAGGGACACTGAAGACACCTCCCGGCTGAAGAGTCTCATTTGAAACAGTGTCTATTTAAAAACTCCCGACAGATACAGTTCCTTCTGTTCGAGGCTCAAAGTGTGGGAATGTCTCTTCAGATTCTGTCAACATTGCGTTGAAACTTGTGTTAACATGGGCAGACCTACAGTACAGTGTGCTGCAGGAATGCACTGGTTGAGCGGACATTGCGTACACAAGAGGCGCCACGGGGATTTCTGAGGGCCCCCGTCCTCTGTGAGTGTGTGTGTGTGTATGTGGTTCATGACTGCTCACACTGGTTATTAGTCTGCAACTCACCTCAGGAGCCAATTTTATTATCATAAACTCATACTTTTAAATACTTTAATATGATGTGTGATCGTGTAAAAAAAACGTTACATGTGAAAGCCCTGCATTCAATATTTTACGTGAGTAGAGGAGCAAAGTATCAGCAGCTGATTTTAAAGTCTCATTATGCAGAGTGACCTGTTCCAAGAACTGGATTATAATGATTATGGATCAAGCATCATGTTAATGTTGCAGCTGGAGACAAATAAAGATTCATCTTCATGCATTTCTTAGCATGCATACTGTATATGTGTGCATGAGAGTTCCATGAGAAATCATCTGGACCTCTTCACGTGTGGGATTTTTTAATTTTGTTTTCAATGAGCGAACAAATACAAACAAACACTAAGGATTTGAAATCAACTTGACCATCTTTTTCCACATTCCTTTTTTTGTACAGGCAATTTAGTGATTTCCCCGCCGTTGTGAAATAAAATGCCAAGGCCAAACAAAAATGTAGCTGAGTCAGTCCGAGACCTCCAATACATGGTCTTGACACAAAGGCTGATCTCGAGCACTACAACACTGGGTAAGTGCGGCTAATTTTAACCACTTCAAATGTCTAGTGTGTAGGATTTAGTTGTATTTAGTGGTGAGGTTGCAGAACTGAAACTTTCCCTGTGTATGAAGCTTGTTGGTGGCCAATGCAAAAACGTGACTGGCCCAGTCTAATGCGAGTGTTTGATTTGTAGGTTACTGGCTTCTGTAGAAAAACATGGCGGACTCTATTGAAGAGGACCTGCTCCACTTCTTACGTAGTTATAAACGGCTCATTCTAAGGTAAGAAAAACACGATTATTATTTTTAGGTCATTTCTAAACTAAAGAAGTTGTGAATATTAGCACCATTTTTGCCGATAGATGCCCCAAAGTCCAACACACTGGACCTTTAAACACTGCTGGGTATTTTAATCCATAGTAATGCATCAGAACTTGATTCTTGATTATATTTTGGGTCAATAATCTGATCTGCAAAGTCACTAAAGCTGTCAAATAAATGTAGTGGAGTACATTTATTAAAGCATAAAGTTTAAATTGTCGAGGACAGTAAGAATATTATTAAAATAATGAGTGAATGATCTTTCCACCAGTGTCATGGGGTTGATAGTTTAATGTCCTTGAGGAAGATAATAAACCTCAAATTTCTGCCAGTGTTCAAGACAATAGACTTCTTCATTTTTCTAGAATGTTTTGCATGTAATTTTAAATTAAAGTGCATTTCTTTATCATGTATTCATATTCTTTTAATACTCACTTTATGGTTTTGGGCCTGAATACTACTATCAATTATCAGTTGTGCCCATAGATGGCAGCCATGAGTTTTGTTAAGCAGGAATCCAAAACACAGTCCTGTTGCACAAACTTTGCACCAAGCACTTTTTGTAACCTGTGCAGAGCAATGTGGAGGAGACTCAACCATAAACCCAGCTCCAACAGTCAGAATAGAGACTTCACATCAACTAATGGAAACTAATTATCTCCATCACCGCAGTCTTGATGTGTGTGAGTGTCGCCTCTCTCCTCTCCTCAGCAGCCATAAGACAGAGAGATGAATGAAAGTAGCAGAGCTAAGAAGGAACATTTAGGCATGATTCAGGTCTATAAAACAGTATTGATTTGCTGCTCGCCTTCCTGCACAGTCCCTGCCTGGCCGGTGCCAGAGTAATTTGTCCCCCAGGTCTAAGGTTGCATGTGAATTTTCTGTTGTGTCAGCTGAGTTTAGTGCGGTGCACGCTTGAGAGGAGGTGAACTCTCATTATCCCACACGGCTTTAATTAAGAGCTTGCTGTCATCGAAAGCAACATCTTTAACTCATTTATTACCTCCTGCAGTAGGCATCTGAAAAACGTAATATTTCATCTTACACAGTAGAGCGTGTGTAACTTTGTCGTGGATACATCTGCAGTAAACAAATCAGAACAGATTATGAGGGTTTTATTTAACAGAAGACAGTCAGATGTGTGTGTGTGTGGTGTGTGTGTGTGTGTGTGTGTGTGTGTGTGTGTGTGTGTGTGTGTCTGTATCCCTGCGTCCATACTGGATGATTCTACACCTCATGACCAACGTCCAGTGCAAACACAGGAAGAAGTGTTTTAGTTGCCTAACTGTACTATAACAATTTATCTTCTTTGCACCACAGTCTTTCCCTGAACTTTAAACATGCCATAATCTGGGGTTTTGCAGAATCATTCAAATTTAAATGCTGTTCTCCTGCTAATAGAGTTGCATAAAGGTCAGCCAGTGGGCCTAGAGTATCCTTGAAGATGTGCAGACTTAAAGGAGCAGCGTTTAAGATTTAGGGGGATCTAGCTGTGAGGATTGAATATTGCAACCAGTTTAAACATCTTCCAGTTAGAATTCCCTCAGTGGTCATCTTTTAGGAGGTTTTTACTGGGAGCTGAATTATCCGTAGAGGTCTCCTCATCTCCAAAACAACGGACCTGATGATTTAAACTAGTAAAACACTGAATAAAACAGTTTCATGTAAAAAAAATCAGGGTATTTCTAATGCTGTTTGCGGAGGGTCTGCTAACCACGGTGGTTGACATATAAACCCAAAAACCTAAAAACAAAAAAACACAAAAACACAAATGGCCCTATCGAGAGCCAGTGTTTGGTTTGTCCATTCTAGGCTACTGTAGAAACATACTGATTTCAGTAGAGGAGGACACACTTCTCATGTAGATAAGACGGCTCATTGTCAAGTCACAAAAACACAACAATTCTCGTATTTCAGATGATTATACACTAAAGATAAACATGCTTATTATATGATATTCCATTACATCACATTTGTATCAATTGTATGAATTAACATGATACAGGAAATAATTGCACAAACCTTAGACTTTTAGAGTGTATAGGATGTGGTTATGTAGATTAAAGGCCTGCTGTATGAAAAAAAACACACCCTTCTAGAGAACTCGATGATGTAAGAGCCAAAACTCAGGTCAACACCCTGAGCTAAAAAAGAATGAGATGGTCGCAGAGTTTCAGCTGGACAGGGATTTTTAGTTTGCCTCTAATGTAACATAGGCTATAATGTTATATGACAACACAGCATCCAGCTGCTAACGGTTAGCCTACTGTAGCGTAGCCTCTGAAACATTAACGTTATCTACCTTGTGCGTTTCCACTTACGAGTAACGTTAACGCTACTTCTACGCTAATTCTAAAACTCATCAGACATCACTGACTCCGGTTGAGTTTTAAAACTCAGGGGTTGCGTTTGACTGTCTTGGTTGTAACGTTACACTCGCTCTCCTCTTCCGTGTATCTAACGTTACCTTCCCAACGCCTACGTCTGTCATAGACGTAATGAGGACGTAATGGAGGAGGGGGGAGTAGGCCTTTGGAGGGAGGTGGCGTTGTGGATGTTCAAATTTATTCTAAGTGCAGTGTGAAATGCAAGAAAAGTAAGGCTAGCTTTAAAGCATGAATGTAGATTTTTATGTATTGGTCGTGTTTTGTACTTTTTGATATAATGTTAGCGCCATACTTCCCTACACTGTGGTAAGGGCTCAGGTGCAGGCTATAAGGCTGCCATTTTACAGATGAATAAATGCCTGATTGGACTGCACCTCACATCTGACTCAAGCCTTCTGCATGTCAACTCCAGCTGCTAAACGATCATCTCAACAAACTGTGAGTACCTCATTTTTAATCAAAATAAAACACCTACTAGGACACCCTGTTACACAGAGTTTAACGTGCTAACCATGAATGGAACAACCCCAGTTTGAGTCCAGTCGGGGACCTTTTGTTGCATGTTGTTTCCAGTCTCCCTCTCCCCTCATTTCCTGTCGTCAGATCTCAAAAAAGGCCCAAACACTTAATGCTTCACCTCTTAGAACCTGTATCCGCCCAACACTTCACAACCTGAGGAAGATGATATCATGGAAATTTGTGTTGATCTGGCAGCAGTGTTGCATCATCATTTCTGGACTTGCTGTCAGTGAAAGACAAAGAGGCCTCTATGAATAAATACATGTGCAGACTAATGCAGTGATTTAACTGAAAACATGTACATTTGGAGCTGCTGAGTTTCAACAATAAAGCTTGTGTAAGTCTTCAGTATTTGGCATGCAAGTCGTCATGAAAACCCCGCGAAGCAGCCGCTGATCGACCATTTCACATGGCCACTACTGGAAGTGGTTACAGAGGTGTGGTCCTTTGCAACAACAACAAAACATCTTTGTGGTTTGTGTGTTGAAACAAGATAAGCAGTACACAAGATTCAAATGTTACTTTTGTTTTTGGTCCTGTATTATATAGAAAGTGGTACAGGAGTCCTCAGGTACAGGAGGTCTTGATTTGGGGCTTCGTGAAGACTTTCTTTTAATATAAGTGGCTCCATTTTTATTTGGATGAACTTCAGTAGCTCACCTTCTCCCCTGATGGGACTTGTACAGGTTGCATTAGCACAGACTCACAGCCTGCTGGTTGAGGAGTCCTGTGGTGGGGGAAGCCAGGACGGGTGCCAGGTCTAGAGGGGTGCAGCCATGCTCAGCACGTCCCAAACAACCGGTGCACGAACCAGAGCCATCTGCTGTCCATTTCACTTACACTCGCACTTGATGCTCTGCCAGCAGCTAGCTTTTTCACCCCTGGAACGAGACTAATCCTCCCATCCTCACATGAGCCACCAAAGCGTCAGGTTCAGCTGGCAGGACACTCTTCTGATTTTTGCCTGAGAAAACAAAGAGCTTCACTTCCCTGAAACGTATTTCAAAGCAGTATCATTTATCACAAACCCTCTCTTCCAAGCTCCATCCTCTACTTACTGTAATGACCAGAATTGCTTCTCTGCTCTTCAAGAGCGTGTTTGAGTAATTTCCATCAACTAAATAACCATTAAGCACTCAGCACACCGACCTCAACTGTTGAAGTACATAAATGGCTCATGACCTGAACATCAGATGCATCGTCTTCAAGACTGCGGCATCACTGTTTGAGTAATTCCCATGAACTAAATAACCATTAAGCACTCAATGTCCCAGCCTCCTGTTAACGCACACAAGGGCATCAAAGAAGAGGAAGAGATTGATCAGAGAAGTTATGACTCATGGAGGCAAAGTACAAAAAAGACTTTTCCATCATTTGAAAAAGGAAGCATTTTTTTCAATGTGTGCAGCTTGCAGTTGCATAAACGTTCTATTCTTTCCTGCATCACAAAGAGTGCCAATGTGAACATGTGTAATGACCCTGCAGACGTTTCCTAACGGTTATAAGAAATTATAAGAAGCAGTATTTCGGTATGAGTCACCGTACGCTACAAAAGCAAAACACAGAGCGCACAGAAAACTATGATTCATCAAGAATCAAACTTATCACTGTGAGAAGTTTTTCTCTCTGGGTACAACTGGGTCATAATGTAGAGCGATGCATTTAAGAGGCATTAAAAGTAATGCGACTTTAGAAGGTTGTCAACAAGACATAAACATTCACGAGATGATTATGATTCATTATGGATGTATAAGGTTTTATAGGAGCTGATAAAATGCATCAGTTACCGTTATGTGCTCTTAAAAACAAGGTCAGGATGTTTTGTGAATGGATTTAAGTTGAGAGTGTCCTTAAAGGCAATGCATTACCAATCGATCCAACCTTTATACACCATCTTTTATGTGACAGGTGTAAAAGAAGAAAGAAAATGTAAAAGAACACAGGAACAAAAACTGTGAGAGACAAACTCTATCCATGAAACCAATAATGGGAAGTAACTTTTCTCAGGTACTGTAGGCTACTGTTTATACTTACTTTTTACTCAAATCCATTTTTGAATTGTTACCTTGCAGGTAAATGGTTTTCCATCCATCCAGTCTGCAGGCCGAGCAAAGTACCCCAGTACAATATAAAGTATGATGCATTTTTAAAGACTACAGCTACAGCAGTAATACAGGGAAATAATTCATTTGAATCCTTCAAAAACTGTATCCTAAATAGATTCTCTTTCAATAGGTAATGGAAGTTAAAAGTGTCAGGAAGGAATTAAGTGACCTTCAGCCTAGTTCAGATTAAAGAGCTGCGACAAGACAAAACAGTTTCAGAATCATGTTGCGGGGCAAAGTTGCAGTGATGTGAACTGACTCGTCTCAGCTTGACTCAGGCCAGCTGATGTTATTGCCTGCAACTCAGTCAGTCAAGTCGCGAGTGGCTTCTTTTACCTTGCAATCCACTACTGGGAACTCGGAGGTAAAAAACATTACATGGAAAAGTGGAGCGGTCATTAAAGTCGGAATTCCGAGCCCAAATTCACCAACATAAATAACAGGCACACACACTGAACGATGAGCAGAATTAACTTTTCATCATTTTTTATATTATGTCGTGTTTGTGGTATGAAACATGTTGTAATAACCCTGTAGCTGCCATGCAGTTGATTTGTGCTTGACAGATTTTTATGCAAAACAAATGCACACAACTACTTTATGTTGTTGTGCTGTGGTGGTTCACCTACTAGCTCGGCATCTATTTACACAATCTTTTTTGATGAGCAGGACTTCCTTTATACACCGCACTGTGGTAGTCGGTTTTGGTCCTCTGTAGATGCCTGTGAAGCTCACAAACTTGCCATACAAACATCACTTTGCTGCAGGCATCCATGTTTCCCCAGGCAGATGCACTGGGACGCATTTAGATTGGAAGCTGGGGATTCCAACTCGGCATTAACGACTTCCGACTTGCAGTGGATTGCAGCATCACAACATAAAACACATCACCTGTTTCAACATTCAGTCAGCTTGTAGCAAAGTCAACTGGCTAAGTCTGTTACAAACTGTCAGCAGGCAGCGCTTTCTGTGGCCCTCTGGCAACAGCGCTCCGTCTCATCCAGGCCTGAGTCCTTTACATCCCCACAGCTGTTGAGACGTATGTCAGTCTCCATCCTCACTGTGAGTAGGTGTCGAACAGAAGGTTGCTGCTCCTGCTGGCTGTATGTATACATGTCACACATGCAGCTATACATACACGTCAGGGTGTGGCACATAAATTCCAATATGACCTTTTTTACAGTGGCTTCATGGCTAGAGATCATGTCTGATTTGGGACTACATGTGGAAGTGGCTCAGGTCTGATTGGAGAGTTTGGATTTGTGTGTCCATACTACAGTGAGAAAAATCAGATTGTGTCACATGGGAGCACATTTGCCTTAGCCTTGCTGTTATAAAACTTCTTAAGCAAAAGCCAGGCTGAAAGGTGAGTCTTAAGGCCTAAAGATGTCTCTCTGAGTGGGTTGTTTCAACACCTTGAAGCAGAAAAGCCAAAATAATTTCAGATGAAACCCCTCATTTTACTTAATTCCTATATGTTTTCCATGTGCTGTGAAATGGGAGCCCTTCCCAGCCAGACTCTTTGTCCTTTCTCTGTGCTGCAGACCACACATGTCTGACTTCAAGATATGAAGCCCAGAGAGAGGGGTGCACGCTGATGGCACTGATATATCTATTTTTCTTTATCTGTTTTTTCCCTTTGTACGCGGATGCCAGCAGTGTCACAGGCCAAGAAAGTTATGTGACTCGGATTGATAGTGGCAAATCAATCAAGTTTTGCGTCACTGTGAAATCTGTTTATGCGCCTGTGTGTGTGTGTGTGTGTGTGTGTGTGTGTATGGGGGAGTGCTGGAGGGTATGGTGATAATTCAGCTGTAAATGAATACCAGCAGGAAGAGATGGTGCAGATGATCAGTGATTTTCCTCCTCTGAACAAAGTGATGATAAGGTTCCATGGAGTTAAGTAGGTTACCACACAGCCCTTCACAGGCAGGCTCGCCGGTGCTTTACTGCACACACATTATTACTGGCTGATCACCAAGTACCTTGTTTTTTCCAGCTGAATTTCCGCATGTGTGTCCAAAGAGAAAGTGATAAAGAGAAAGCCAGCAAGGTGAGAAGCAAGCCAGTTGTACATCTGCGAAGTCTATAAGTACCTTGTCTGTGAAATGTTAACAATTCATTGTCAGTAAAATGCATTAGCTCGCAGACAGTAGGGCACACCCGGAAAACACTGAAGGTTTTCCAGTCTCCGTCTCCAAACTTCACTCCATCTCCGCCCACACCTTCAGGAAATAAACCACCAGGTAATTTAATTAGCTGGAAAATGATAATCAGCCCCATGTTCATGTGATTACACTGGGTTTGAAGAGAGAGAGACTCCGTGTCAAGTGTTGCCCTCGACATCAAATGGTGCATGTAACCTCTGTGATCGACCGAAATGTGTTTTACCTTCCGGAGAGATACAATCATCTGCAGTCACAATCAAGTCAGAGAGCAAGACTGCAAGTAATAAGACCTTTAATCTTGCCTAGATCATGCCAACAAAACCTCTCATCTCTGTGTGCGGTTCAGAAGCTGGTTTCAATGATTTTTAAATGTAGACAGAAAATTTGCTTCCCTTCATCTTGTTATCAGTCTGCGTTGTAAAACGAAATAACTCAAGAAACACTTCACAAGAAAGGAAGATACGATTAACACTTGGAAACAAATGTCTTACAACTCTTTGAAGGTCTTTCCAATAGATAGAAAGGTGAAGCGTGCGTGACAAAAGTAATTTCAGGGGATTAAACATCTGAATTTGATCCTGAGCAGACAAAAGATAGACCCTGAATGTTGCTCCTTCCTCTGCTCTTACAGTGTAAATGACCTGGCATGTAATAAATGGTGTGCATGACTGGATATAGACTGTTGTCATTCTCACGTGACTTGTGCTAAATGATTTGCCGTGATTCTGGCCAGATTATATTAGGAGAAGCAATTGCAAGTAAACCCTCAAGTAAACCCCTCGCTCTCTCGCGAGTGACCACGTTTACATGCACAAAATATTCCAAAAAAAGACAATGTTCTTATGGACGGATTATTAGACAATGTGCCGCTGCGAACAGATATGCAAAAGGCCCCACCACCTCTCCTACACAGGAGCAAGACTTTTTTTGATGCTGTTTTGCATCTCGTCGTAGTGGATCTATGCATCTTTTAGTGATTTTGTGTCTCTCTGCAGTTCCTCCACATCTCCTTGTGGTCATTTTGAGTCTCTTCCTGGTCAATACATGTTAATTTGAGTGACGTTTTGCAGGTTAAGGCCAAGACCCAGGGCCCCTGACACTTTGGGCCTCTCTGCCTGTGTCCGGTAGGCCTGTTCAGTAATCCATATAATCCATGAATATTCCTACTAAATTGTTTACATGGCTAATGAAAATGAATATCCTGCAACCGTGCATACTCACTCTGACATGTCGTTTATCATTCTAAATATGTAAAAGTGGAACGTCTGGAGCTGTTGTGTCACTTTCTTGCATCAGATATGATTGTTTTTTTAGTTTTCCACCAGATGGCGAGTAACTTTAATTGTGCAAACACAGCCTACCTCTTTCACTCCTTCAACCACCTTCAGCGTTGCGATATTTGCACATATCCAAAAACCTGCTGATAGCCAAGTCTTTCGCAATGTTTAAAAGTTGCTGTGTATCTCCTTCTGTCCAGAAATGGGGCTTTCCTTTTGGGCAAGCATCTGTACTCCAGCTTAGCAAACTGTTGTTGAGCTAGTCTGTGTACAGTGTATCCATGACAACGCACACAGCTGACCATTAACAGGCAAAAGAGGCTGTGTGTCGCAAACTAAAAACCACAACTGAGCGCACTGTATGTCCAAAGACTGCTCCTAAAAGACGACTAATACGGGCTTCAGTGCTTCATTCAGAAAACATCCAAACATATTTGCTGTTTATATGATTCGTATCAAATTCAGAATATTGTAATAATTGTAATAATAGTGTGTATGTAAACATAATCAATGATAGGTGTGTCTAAGGGCCTTGGCCTCTTCATGCTAGTGAGGCTTTACTGTACATTCAGCATTGTAAGGGAGGTCTGTGGATGAAAAGGCATTTAAGGGATGTTTAAGCCCCTCTGAAGCTTGACTCTGCTGCAGTGTGTGTTCGTGTGTGTGTGTGTGGTAGAGAGAGAAAGAGGATGAGAGAACTACTTTCTTTGTTGTAAAACCCACTTTCACAGGCTATGAAATGTCTCACTACGACTGCCAGTTTCGTACCAGACGATTCAAAAAGCCGTTACAAACCACACGAAATCAAAATGTGTTGGCAGCATTTTTTTTTTTCTTTATTGTCAGGTCATTTCATTCACTGTCATCCTCTTGTGGTATCGATGACTCAGCACTGAAGTTGATCAACTTTAACAGGAAATAAAAATTCACACATAGACCGGCATGAAATGCTGGCAGTGCTTAGTCCCGTGAAAAACATCTTTACCTTTCTTACCCTCATTTGTGTCTGTTTGTAGTTTTGTCCTCAGCAAATGGGTCTTACTGAGGAAAACAAAAACAAAACACAGCCTCAAAGTGAATTAGAGGAACACAATGCCGTAGAGCAATACCCAGAAGTGAATGATTTCCCACACTGCAGGGCATGAGCAGCAGTAGCAAGCTGTCTCGCAGACAGGCAGTCTCTGAGTGCCCGAGCAGGGGCGGCACAGTATGAATGATGCATGCTCTTTACCACTTCCCAAGGCGCCCTGCTATATGAGGTGACTGAGTAACTGAGCAGACACATAGTGCATGGTGACTCGGAGAAAACAGAATCTGAAGTGAAAACTGAGGGAGACATGCAAATCTGATGCACAAAGGAGCCCAGTTATTGTTTCAGAAGGATGGGGGAGAAGCAGTTACACACACAGCTATTGTGTGTGTGTGTGTGTGTGTGTGTGTGTGTGTGTGTGTGTGTGTGTGTGTGTATGTGTGTGTAGGTGTGTGTAGGTGTGTGTGAGCCTGTACACATATGGGTGTATGAGCGGCGGCAAACATGCGCGCACACACAGGCACAAACGTCAGTGTCAGCTGGGTGTGTACCTCTAACCATAAACCACAGCACACACACACACACACACACACACACACTTTAAATACCCTTATGATTTACATACAGTCAGTTTAGCCAACTCTGTTTCACTCAATGACACCAGCATGGGATGCTCAGGGCTGTTGATTTTGGGTTTTGTCCTTAATGTTGCTCACTCCTCGGAAATTCTGGGTAAGTCTGCAGGGTTACAATCCGTCTGTGACTGTCAGCTGTTTATGGGCTTATTTTACTGGCCCTTAAGGTCTCGTTTAACCTGTGGCATTTACACTAAACAGGGCTGCTATGGTTTTCCTAAGTGATTAGTCCAATTATAAATGCACACGGGCAATAAAGCCACATGCCGGGCGCATCCTGAACACACTATGTAATAACTATTTCTGCAATATATTTCTGATGGCATATTGGCATTGTCACTCCGGCAGTCAGTTCATTATTATCGACCAGCGATGTCACCTAAAGCCACATTCGTTTCCTTACAGCCTTTAAAAGTTACTATACGAGGGCTGTTAAGGTTTTTCTTTGTGTAAGGGGAAAACCCTCTGCAGCCTACACTAACTTAGAGATCCTACTGTACTGTTTTAAGTCTTTGTTTCTGCCGTCAGCGTGGGACTCTCAGCTGGAGATGAAAGTTTAAACGTGTGAAAAAGCTCTGTTTTTTAAAGTCGTATTTGTTTACCACATCCCCACTCTGCAAAGGAAGAGTTGCTGTGCACCACCAGTGAATGGTTGCTGTTTGGTGAGAAAAAGAAGCCCCTGGGGCTCAGGAAATATGATGCAGTGCATGAATAACTGATTTTTTTTCCTCTCAGTTATTACTTAGTTTGTATCCTTAAGGTGTGCCTTTTCCATGCTTGGCTGACATTTATTTTGGCAATAACCTTCAAGGGCAAATGAATTATAAACCCACAAGGCATAATTGAACTGATACAGCATATTTATTTCTCTCCCTCCATGTCCTCTCCTCTTAAAAGGCTTTGGAGGCTCTCCACATTGTTTCCATTTGCTGTGATGTATAGTGAGACCAACAGAGTTTCAGCTTTTTCCCTGTTTGATGCAAACACTTCACACTGCAGCAGTATGTTCTGTGGTTTTCCATGAAGCAGTGCTGCAGCATAATTTTACTCATCATATGGCTGGGGCCGAATAGAGGTTCTTGGCTTTGGCTGGCTGATGGGGCAACTGTGTCCTCGAGTGCACTTTGATAAAGTCAGAGGAGGGAGCAGGATGAAGGGAACTTTGTATGCATTAGAGTCTGCACACTGTCCTCTTTGCAAGTGTTAAAACCTGTCAGCTTCTATTAAATGTCCTCTCCTGTGAAATCTCCCCTAATCGTGGCTGATTTCTCAACTGTGTGGAGGGAAGCGGTGGTCTGTGTTCGAGTATGGATCAGGGCGTAACTTTGGACTGTTTTCATTCCATTAATATAATGGAGTCCTGTATTAAATCTACACTGAGGGGACAAGGTTGCATTTGCCAAGTGCCATTGTGTGCTCAAAGTTTGATTCCTGTCTTAAGCCCTTTGATTATTAGAGGTCTTCTTGAACTTAAACTTTCATATCAGTTTTTAAGTTGCAGCTTTATGTTTGGTAGCCGTGCTAATGGCAACAATGGTACCGCTGGTTCGTTGTTGGGTCGGTCCGCCACTTTGGTCCAGACTGAAATAACTCAGCATGTATTGGATGGATTGCATTGAATCGACTGATTTTATACAGACATTCATGGTCTCCAGAGGATGAATCCTACTGACTTTGATCTTTCTTGTAGTGCCTGCATTTTAATTCCTGGTAAATTCTATCATCTGTAGGTTCGTCACCAAATACCTGCAAAACAATTGACATTCCCATCAGCCTCAGCTGCACTTAGTGCTAAGTGCTAACTTGCTAATGTTGGCGTGCAAATATGCAATAAGATAAGTTGCATGCTAGCATTACCACTGTAGACATGTCAGCATGCTGATATTAGCTTTTAGCTCAAAGCACTACTGTGGCTGTGGACTCTTGTTTATATTGATTAGTCATTGACTCCCTCTAATCATGATAAAATGACTGAGAACCTCATAACCACTGACCCAGTTAGTCTGCCTCATCCATCACTGTCTCTCTGAACCAGTGAAAGACAATGGGATGTGCAGAAACCACTCTCACAGGCACAATAACGTACATCTATCAACCTGCTGTCTGTCTGAATAATCACATTTTCCTCTGTAAGACATTGCTGCTCTGCTAGTGTTTGCAATTTTTAGGGCTGTTCAGTTGAACTTATAACCTCTCATTGTTATTAAAAAGTGTGTTGCTTTGTGCCTCAGGTCCCAGTGGAGAGCAAATTCTTGAGGTCACACACAACGTCACAGGAGTCCTGGGAGAGGACGTCTACCTGAGCTGTATATATCTGGGCGAGAACGACATCCAGAGCGCTGAGTGGAGACGCCAGAGTAGCTCTAAATTTAAATCCAAGCGACTGGCAGGATTTTTACATGGCAGGCCATTTAGCCGTGAAGACTTCTCCTACCCACACTCTTTGACCAACCTCACAGTTCAGATGAAGGTGTCCAGTGTGGAGGCCGAGGGAGAATACATCTGCGAGTTTGAATCAGAGGAGGAATATGATTCTGACAGCGTATTCGTCACTGTAGTAGGTAAGCTGTGTGTTATTCTCTTACAAGAGGAAATCAGCCTGATGAGGTTGCTGTCATTTAAGATGACATTTTTTACTTCTTTCACAGCTCGGCCTGACATACAGATTGTGGTGAATGCTGAGACCATAAGCGGCACTCACTTCCAGTCAGTGTCATGCTCTGCAGTTGGTGGCCGGCCTGTTCCTAGGATCAGCTGGTTGGTCGGTGGCCGTCGTCCCTCAGATGACCCCTTCACTATGAACGTGACTGAAACCACACACTCAAACGGAACCTCCACTCTGAGCAGCATCCTCCGCTTCCCCACCCACCTGCAGGACGAAGACAGCGTGACCTGCGTGGTTCAACACCCGACCCTCCCAAACCCCAAACTCACCACAGTGAGGGTGGAAACCTACAGTAAGCTCACGTTCACAGCTGAGCGTTGTCATTGTTGTTGTGAGTGTCCCTCTGTGTTGTCAGGAGGTGAGATATTGTATTGCATCACCAGTGAGAGTTTTGTAATTGTGCATCATGACTCAGCATCTCACGCTGGCTGTTCCTTCCCACTCTGCTCCATATACAACAGTGACAGACCATAAATCACATTGCACAATGTAATGCATTCATGTGGGAATGCACTCTTTTCACTGACGTCGAGCATGTGGAACACCATAATGCAGCAACAACCAACCCAGTAACTGATAACAATATCACACCACAGCGCACAGCTTGCTGTTTGGTGACTGCATTTCTCTAGTTAATTTTTTTTGGCCAATTTTAGAAGGTCTTGCTCACCATAAAATATTCAAGGTGTATAGCCTATGATCGAAGAATCTCGAATTAGAGGAAACTTCAAATCTAGCATGCTCACTTTTATATATATATATATATATATATATATATATATATATGTATTTTGTTCTATAGATGTTTTTTTGTTGAATATACAATTAAGAAGTTAATCAATATTTTTATATTATTAACAGATAAAATGACTGTGTATATAAAAAAGCAGCTGGTCATAGTGATGAGTCCACAGAGATCTAGGACCTGACTCTCCAGTTTGTCTTGAGCCAGGTCTCACTCCAAAGTCATCAAAATCCAGCACTTGGGCAGTAACGTGCAGCGTTAGACACCAACAAAAAAAGGCATCCATTAACATCAGCATGATACGGGGCTGGGTGCCATTATAGTTTAACAGTGCCTGGTAGCATCAGGGGGAAACGTGGCAGGACAAGAACGAAAGTTAAGGCGGGTGAAAGTTCAAGTGGGGCAGCCCAAAGCGGTGGTGGATGGGTCCAACAAACGTTGACTTTCACCCGAGAGAGCAGTGCTTGTGTCCTGTAAGATTCCAAAGTCAAACCCTGTAGTTTTTTCCTAAACCTAACCACATGCTTTTGTTGTCTAAACTCAACCATGTGTGTTTGGGTTAGGAAGTGTATCTTGAAAGAAGACAATGCATGTAACAAGCAAAACTTGACACGGCATCCCAGAACTTCAACAACCAACGCACCTGGCGTGCCCTGCACATCGTATGTGGACATGAAAAGTCCATGACCAAAACGTCAATACGTGGCAAGGTCGGAGTGAGAATGTGTTGAACTCTTAGCTCTACAGAGCATTTTAGCATCTTTCCAGCTCATCATTTTGGTTTTCAGGCCCATAACCTCCTGTTCTGGTTGATTAGTCTGTCTGCTACCTGTTAACTGAACACCTAACAAACACAGTTAGTGACTTGTTTAATTCTTTGTAACTGTCACTGCCTACATACTTCCATCCATCCTTTATGTTGACATCTATCCAGCTGAATCAAAAGTTACCCACAACAACAAATGAGGTGATGGTGAAGCAGGTTGTAGTAATGGACCTTTTAACAGAGGCAGCATTGTAGGTGGCGGTGATCTGTGTGTCCATTACATACATTGCAATGGATGCTAATGAGACAATACGCCAATGTTTTATTCACAATTTGTCTCTGCTGCCTCCAAGTGGCAAAAAAAATCAGATTATACAAATTTGAAATGAGCAATTATTAACATTTACCAAATATTTTTTTTTATTTAGCATAATTCATCCCAATGTGACACCTTGCACTTGTAAATGCATGCAACACAATTTATATAAAACTATAAACCAAAACTTAAGCACATACAACCCAAGCTGACATGAAACAGCTACTCACGAATTTGGTTTTGTTCTAACCTCAACTGGTTCAGCAATGTTCAAGTTCACAGCCAGCATGTTCTGGTTCCCATGTTACATGCACTGCCTCTAGCACACATGAAGTAACATAAGTGGCACAAACAGACCAAGTAAAGACTCTTTGTGTGGTGCAGCATAATGCTGATTGTCAGGACCATTTCAATTTGGTCATCAACTTTTTAATGCTCTCAAAATGTTTGTTTTCCTCTCCGCCTCTCAGTTTCAAATTGAGATGCTCCCCAGTGGGCACAGGCAGCTTATTGGCTGCCTTGCATTTAAAGCAGTTCATCGGAGTTAAGTGTTTTTTAGGCACTTTATGCAATGCAGGGCATCCAGATCCCTGCATGGATACAGTGAGTGTGCATACAGCCGGCTGTACGGTAACAATCCCATTAGCACGAGCCAGGCCAGCCAACTCATTTGTCCGTGATACTTTCACATCCCATTGAAGTAGTGCAGCTTAGGTAATTTCCGAACAGCGGCGATAAAATCTACACATTAACTGTTGGTGTTAACAGATGAAATTTTTTAAGCCAAAGTACTTTAACTCGCTTTAATTGTGCATACCCTTCCGCATCACCCAAGCTCACTCCTCTTACTCATTAGGGATGGCTGGCTATTGTATGACACCACGACTTTTATGTATTTGATAATGGACTCTGATCTCGGCTGATTCCCTGTATTAAAGCCTGCAGTTCTCTCAGCTTTGGTTGGACAGCAGCTGGGCCAGACATCTGCTCTCAGCTGCAGCCCCAGCCAACAGATGGGACAGGTGATAAGCCTAAGTCAGCACTCTCCAAAACCCAAGCAGAAGCCCCTCACGGCTTGTGTTTAGCTAACATTCAGCTCATCCGGCTCCGGCTTCCTATTCAACAAAAACACCCTGAGCCTCAACCTGATATCTGACTTTTTAATTTGCTGGAAAAAACATTAGTCCTTGTGAAAGAATAACTCTTCTCGCCTTTCTTCCTGCTCTTTAGCGAGGCCAAATGTGACCATTAAAGCAGAGATGGTACAAGAAGGAGGAAGTGAGTTGTGGGTGGTCTCTTGCATTTCATCTGGAGGGAGACCTGACGCTGACATCTCCTTGGCTTTGAACACCGACAAAGAGCTGCAGAGGGAGGACAGCTCAGACTCAGACATGCAAACGAGCTCAGTCCTCCTCCCTGTAATCGAGTATGAGGGGCAGAATGTCACCTGTTTGTTTGACCACCCCAAATTTGCACACAAGGTGTCACGAGTCATAACACTGCCATCTTTTTGTGAGTACAATCAGTGTTTCACATTTGATAAGCTCTGCTGGTGCTCATGAGGTAGACGTAGCAGAAAACAGAAATGTGGTTTCTATTCTGCAGCTTTATCCAGAGTTCAGTTGTTGAACTCAGGGCTGGAAAGCAACAGCGATGACTTCCAAGGCACTGAATTTTTGGAGCTGCAGGAAGGACAGAGTGACGTCGTCATCAGCCTGCAGATCACGGGGAATGTGCCACGTTACAATGCTACCTGCAAAAAGTAAGAAATATTAGGTGGTGTAAAGCCTGGCAACTTCTAGGATGTTATTGTCTTTTTCTCTCTCTTGGTTTTGCAATGAGCGTCTTTTTCTCTTGGAGAAAAAAGACTAAAAAGAGAAAACATATTGACAGAAGCAGGTAACATCAATACTGCTTTTTCTCTTGTGTGCATGTGGACTGAAACAAGCTACGTACATTGTGGAGGATGTGGTAAGACTTTGGTGGCACTAAACCACAAGTGATAGACAGCAGGAACCAGATTTAGACACGTTTCCTGATTGAAAAAAACAGTCATATCTTTAATATTGGTAAAACCTTAAAACTGAAGCATGTATTTCCCTCTAGAGATGATGGGCCCTTGCCTGAGGGTGTGGAGCTGGTTGGCAGTAACCTCACAGTGAAGGGTCCCCTGGAGCATCAGCATGCTGGCCTGTATGAATGTGCCTTCTCGTATCGCCATCTTGAAGCGATGCTGAAGTTAAATGTCACAGTGAAACCTCACGTTGTACAGCCTGGTGGGTGAAACTCTTTGCAGCTGTTTTCTTTCAAGACTTTCGTGGCTACATGTTGAATTTTTATGCATCATCTGACTATAAAATAGTGATGTGAAACTTTATTGTCTTCTCAGTTCCTCCCACAATACGAGTTGATTCGAAGACTGAAGATGGACACAGAGTGATTGAGTGCTCAGCATTTGATGCTGTTCCTGCAGCCAACATGTCCTGGCTTCTACCAGAGGGTGTGTCTGGAGTCTCTTGGTTCAATTTCACTTCTCATAATGGAAGCCACTCTGTCAGGGGAGTTTTACTCCTCCCTGCCTGCTCGCCTTGGGAGCTCACTGCAGAGTGTGTGATAAATCACCCTGCGTTTGAGGAGCCAGAGAACAGAAGCATAACCCTCCCTCTTTGCGGTATGTTCAACAAATCAAGCAATGGATAATTTTGTCTGAGTAGCGGACATATTTAGCTGTATGTGCGCCACAGATTTTTGTCTTTCTCTCAAAAGAAACCTTTCGCTTCCTGTAGTTTAATTTCTGTTCTCACGCAGCTCGCCCAAACATCACCATCGACTCCAGCACTGAGTGGAAAGACGGTGACGAGTACACAAAGGTGGACTGCTCTGTGACCAGTGTTGCCCCTGCAGCAAACATAACATGGCATGTTGGAAACAAAGACAACAGCATCAGTTATGTGTCAGAGACGAAAGTCCAGGCTGATGGTTTGGTATCAGCCCGTGGCTCTGCGTACTTCTTGTCCTCTTTGTATTCCGGTCAGAATGTGACCTGCATGGTGGAGCATCTGAGCCTGGAGGCACCAGAAAAAAGAACAATACACATTCTTGTGCACAGTACGTTATTTCTTTCTTTGAGATATTTCTCTCCGTGACTCATGCAGCTGCTCATTCCCTTCCTGTCACCCCTTGTTTTCTTTTTCAGAAGCCCCTGTGCTGAGTGTGTCTGTGGTGAGGCAGCAGGACTCTCCCTTCTGGCTGGCAGTGTGTGACTGCAGAGGGGAGGGTGCCGGGACAAACCTCGCCTGGGTCCTTCCCGAAAATGCCAAAGGCCAAACATCCCTGAACTCAGAGTTTGAAGGGCGTGTCCGCAAAGCCAGGCTGACTTATCAGTTTCCTCTGGCCCTTCATGAGGGACAGGACCTGACCTGTGTGTATCAGTTTGAACACGGAACCACAGAGAAGAAGACCATTCGTATTCCTAAATACTGTGAGTTTGACAGAAACAAGACTTACATGAAATGTAGTATATCACATAAATGCACTCAGATAACCAAAGATACAAACTTCTTCTTCAAAGTTCATCTGACTTTTCTGCAGATATCTCCTCCGTGAGAGTCTTAAACCACACGACTCCCCTGCAAACCCGCTACGGTGGTGAAACCATCACACACAGACTGACTCTCCAGGAAAATCATCGCAACCAGAGAGTACTGCTCCGTGTCGAAGGCAACGTGCCAGAGTACGACCTCAGCTGTAAAAGGTGGACTATCTTTTATTATCTTCCACCTAATCATCACGGGCAAGAACCTGTATGCACTGTGGGCTGCACAAAATTCAGAGTTCTCTCTATTTAAAGGAGCTAACACACTGAGAGAGTTAAGAATATCAGCCTGAAGACGTCAGCTGGATTGTTTACGTAACATTAGTATCATCCAGCATCACTTTGAGCTTAAAGTATAAGTTTAGAGATATTATATGTTTTTCAGTCATCAACAATTCCCATGAAAAGACCAAAATGAATTGATCATCAGTGTAGCCAAAGCCTGACACAACTTATTCCTCTGTACCACAGTCCCTCGTTGTATTAAATTGTAGGCACTGTTTACTTTGAATCAGTTCCACAAACACACCCTGCTATAAATACTCACTGGAGCACCGAATGCGTATTAATCCACGGCTGAAAATAGCCCCCAACCAATGCACATGTTACTTCTGGCACATGTGTAGCCTCTGCTAAAATGCACAGTGCCCAGCTGATATAGCAAATTACTGAACATTCTGCAGGGGCCAGGGTGTTGGATTTAGTGGCATCTAAAAGTGAGGGTGCACAACTGAAACATCTCCTGTGTGCCAAGCATGTAGGACAAATACGGTGGCAGACACGAGAACAGGAAAATGCAAAAACACAAGAATGTCCCTATCTAGAGTCAGTGTTTGATTTGTCCGTTCTGGGCTACTGTAGAACAACATGGCGAACCCCGTGCAAGAGGACCCGCTCCATACGTAGATATAAAAGGCTCATTTTAAGGTAAATACAACAATTCTTATTCTCAGGTTATTAAAAACTACTGAACACAAAGTTATGAAGATGATATACGATATCTACCAATGCATGCTTCTTAATTCTACACAATGGGCCTTTAATACAAACTAAATTTCATGTTTGTTGTGCAGTTTTGAACATTTATGTCTATAGGAGATGCAGATGGAGTTAGAGCAGATAGAGGAAGGAAGTCATACACTTTTGCGAGATGGACCAATAAGAAAAATACAAAATAACCCCTTGAAGACAAACTCAGTTAAAAGGCACTTGTGTTTCAGGAGAGATGGCTCATACGCTGGCTCGTACGTCCGAATGGAAGGACATGCAATGGTCTTCCAGTCAGAGCTCACAGAGGCGGATGAAGGCCTGTACACCTGCCAGGCGTCCTTCTATCACCACACAGCCACTGTCAACATTCTAGTGGAGGTCATGAGCAAGGACAAACAGTTTGGTGAGAATTTACCAACCCTGCTTATCTTGCGTTTTCCATCTGCGCTCATTCCGACATGTTTGCCGGAGACAGTCAGATCATATCAGCATGCTGACATGTTTTCTGTTTCAATATGAGAAGACCTGGTTAATATTTGTGGCTTTGACAATTTTAATTTTTGTGTGTTTCAGAACTTGTGGCCATTATCTGCATGTCTTCGGCCTTTGCAATGATCCTCATCCTCGTCGTCACCCTCTGGGTGTGCTGGTGAGTTAAATGCCTCCACAGGTGACAGGTTGGAGCGCGGCAGGTGATGTGTTGACGGGTAAATGAGGCCAACGCTGTCGGTGGCACACAATATGAGACAAACAGGATGCACAGATCGTTAACCCAACTCACCAAAACCAGTGTTATAGTCACAAACAGGAAGCGATGTGGCTGAAGCAGACAGGTGCCTCTGCCACCGCAGCCCTGCTTGTAGACAGGTAGAAAATGTTCCCTCTGTCAGTAACATAAACAGATTTATTTTCCAGTCTCCTGCTATGGCTTTTAGCAGCGTTACTTCTGGCACTCTCTGCAGCAGACTGCTGCTTGTTGGCACATTATCATCAATGCCACATTGCAATAGTGAAGGTAAAAGGTTCAAAAAGTCCACATTAAGTTATTAGTGTAATGAAATCCAAACTGCTATTCATCAGTGCGAAAAATCTACAAATCCATTTCTTAATCTTATTGCTGTTGGAAAAAATCAGTGAGTCACTCGTCTTTTACGACTGATGTGGGATATCTGTCACGATCCGAGAACTGTTTATGGTTTCTGCCTGCAGAAGTTTCCACATTTTCACAGTCGCTGCCAAATGTGACTTCTCTGAAGAATGTTTGTCAGGATCCGATCAGGCCCTGCTGTGAGTAAAGCTGCACTGTGCAGCACAGCAGAGGTTCAGAAGCTATTTCAATAGGCCTGGCTCTCCGGTCAGAACATTTGGTCAAGGTGCCATTGGTTGACAGAGCCTCGGTCCCATTATCCCTCGCTCCAGTGGGAGGGTCCTGTCAGGCTAATTTGGGAAGGTCAGTCACACAGCGTACAACAAGCGTACACAAGAAAACATGACTCCCCGGGAGAAAAGCTATTTTGGGACCAACATCAACCTCCCCTCTCCCTCCTCCAGCAGTGGGGACACTTTTTGACAACTGCAGGTCATCATTGGGGTGATGTCACTGAGGTCATAATGTGCAGTGAGCTGCTGCTTCTGACATCAGAGATCAATGATGAGGACTTGGGCCACCACTTGTCTCCATTCATATTCCCGTAACATAATGCACTCACACCTGCAACTTGCCTATTTGAGCTGAACTCATTGTCAGATTAAGTCACAGTACCATCTAGTGGTGCTGTTCAGCCCTACAAGCTGCTTTAAAAATTCAAAACAGATGATTGATACAAAAATCTCTTTTGTTTTACAGCAAAGGATGTTGCAGGAAACAACACAAGGTAAGACTAAATCCAGTTAACACGCAAGTTTACTTTCCTTTCAGAAATGTGTTTATAAATCCTGTAAAAACACCTTGTTTTTCTGGTTTCTCAACTTGTTTTATTCTCTCTATATAATCAGCAGCGGGAGTCCCTCTCAGCGTTGACATCTCTGATGCAAGAGCCCGGCTCTCCTGAGGTGAAGAAGCCAGCAGTGGAGGGTGGCGACAGTAAGGAATACGCTCAGCTGGTCAGTTACTCCATCGTCATTGATGTCAAGAGTACAGTGTGAAGATGAGACAGCTTTGGATTCAACCTTCTGCTTTACATTGTGCGCAAACTGGATATGAAGGTTTACTGAAACTGCAGCTTTTTTTTTAAACAAGTTCAGCATTAGAAGTGAAATAATCCTGTTTACATTGTTCTTTTTAAGGTTTTTTACTTTGATGGATTTGCATTATTTTTGCACTTTTTCATTTTACTTGAATTTTGTACTGTTTTTATGCACATTGTATTTTCCAGTATTTGTCAATAAAGTCACCACAATTAACTTTTTCCACAAATTTACTGTTTTGTTTAATGTGCTCCCATATGACTGAACTACAACAAACGCATAGTAGAGATGACTGACTGTGGCTGTGACTGCAACTTCCCACCATCTGCCCTTGTGATATCTTTGGTTGACTTAATCAGTGAGAGCCATCTGCTGTGACAACCGAAGTTGCTCTATAAATAAATTCTCATGTAGCATATGATCGAGATGGAGACACACTCATCTTCAGCTCATCTGCCGACATTTGGTTGCAGTGTTGTTACACCCTCTTGTGGCAAATGACACACACACACACACACACAACAGAGTGAGTCAGGATTTACCCCTTCATGTGGTGACAGAATAATCACAGAGATGAGTTCCCGACTGGGAAACTGGTTAATGGTAATAAAGTTTTTATTAATTCGCACATTGCACAAATCAAAAAATCTGATATAAAAAAATTTCAGTGTGGTTTAGTGCCACACATCTGTTCTTTACTACAAAAAAATTCAATACAATTGGTGCTCCTGTGTGTCAAACAGTCATGAGGCAGATTTGTTTTAAAAAGTTGTTTTATTTTTCAGTTTTTCTGGAGTTTAAAGTGTTTTGCAAAATAATCTTAACATTTACACAACTCGTTTTCTCATGAATTTTACCGTACTGATGACCTATTTATAAAGAGCCATCAGAACATGGATGTAGGTTTTTATTCCAACAAAACACCACACAGTGTTATATTCCTGATCAGCAAATCATAAGCCAGAGAAAGGAAACAAGGAGGGAAGGAAATCTGCACTTGGATATTGATGGCATGTGATCAGAGCCCTGTATTACATGAAAAATCTGTGAATTACAGAGGCTTTAAAGTGTATCAATACACTTACATGATACAAAAACAATACATTTAGATACAAATGTACAAATTCAGCTTCGATTACAGGAGACCAAAGCTGCACATTCACAAACACGCTATTTCAAAATGTCCCACATACAGTCATTGTCTGAAATCACACCAGTTCACCTTTTCTTATAGACACAGGGCTTCAACTGCAGTCCAAATTTCTTTATATTTTCCGGAGCGTCTCCCGTCTTCACTAATTCAAAGGAGTAGAAATGAGTATTTTCTGTGTCCTTAAAAAGAAAGAAAACACCCATCAGTCTTTGCATACAGTCACTGGGTAGATGTATTATGCACAGGCTAACCTGAGTAACTTACTGGCCTTTATGTGGCAGATTTTGATGTTTAAATGATGTTCATCTACTTTTAAATACATTTAACCAAGTCTGTTTGTTGCCAACAATGAACCAGCGTACTGAATGTTCTCTTCCACCTGAGGTTTCCTGCCCAAAGCACCACAGCCACCTGCTATAAATTATGAAAGGTGCAGCTGGCAGCTATGAACTCCCTCGCTGAGCAAACTGACTTCTTAAAAAGGGAAAAGAATTAATGACACCTGCACTGACAACAAATACTGTTGTGTATTTTTGCATGTTTAATTGAGATTGTGCAGCTGGAAACAAAAGTGTAGAGGGTTCTCATAACTGGAGTGTGAACTTATCATTTCATAAAAAAGACAAATACAAATGTGTTTCTTTGTCCCTGATGGGGGTGTACGAAAATATCGATGCACTTGAATATCGCGATATGTTTTGTGAAATTGTATCAATTTTTGGTTAGTTTAAATGCTAAGATGAAAAAAAAATTGCAATATAGTAAATTGTAACCCGCCTCATGATATGTATCGTATCATTAGATTCTTGCCAATACACAACCCTAGTCCCTGATGTCATCCTGTGTGTTGGCTCACCTTGGCTGACATCTTGAATCCCAGACTTGCCAGTGCATTGATGAAGCTCCGCACGTTCTCAAACCTGCTCGCCACTTCTGCTATTTTAAGGACACCCCTACAATGATTGTGCAAAACAGTTATACAGGCATAAATCATACACACATATAACTGCCATGAACTGAATTAATGTGACATATTTTACCCCATCTTTAAGACACGATTGGCCTCTGCCAGAAAATCTGCCAGGTTGGTCCCCATGAGCGAAAGGCAGAACACAGCGATGTCCACAGAGCTGTCACGAAGCGGGACCTGCACAGAGAGAATTTTATTTTCTAACAATCACACAATCTGTATGTGAATTTACATGCAGAGAAACAATGCACTCACGTCGGCCATGTCACACACTGTGACGAGCTCACAGGTAGCTGCCAAGTCGAAGCTGTGCACTTTGTTCTTCACGCTGCGCGCTATTTTACAGTCGCCACAACCAAAGTCTGCAACCACCAGAGAGGGAGGCCTGAAAGGGGTGACACAATTGATGTGTTTACAACCACGGGATATCAAACAAGGCAACATTTAAATTACATTTAAATTTGCAATCTACAGAGAGCAAAAGCAGATTTTAAGTTCACAGCACCACAAAATGCCAAAACTGTTGATTTTCCTTACAAACTGCTGACGGTGACGAGGCTGTCTTCTCACAGCAGCCAAATGAAGCATTAATTAAACACACACAGTGCAGCATTATCTCCTGCATTATTCCCCGCTGACACACAGTCTTCAGTAGAGTAATGGAAGGTATACACCGTATACAGCAGATAAATTATGTAGATAATGCGAGTTTTGGAAGCCCAAGAAGAAATGTCAGGGATATTTTATTCTTACAGAGGTGCCCTGTTAATGCCTTAGAAAAAACAGACACTAAAGAATAGGATTTTTCCATTGCACCTCTGGGGGCACCAAGTCAAACAATGCTGTGCTAATTTGCATTTCCAGATTGACCATCTCAGGAGTCGGGCCAAAAGTGCGCCCGAACCACCTCCAAGTGGGTGGCGGTGACGTCTTAGCAACCCCAACCATCCAATGATGAGCAGAGAGATTACAGACAATGTCTCGTCTTTGTGCTTTTCTATTCCTGAGGTACTGTAAGGAAGCAAGACAGCACTGAAATTCAGGTAGTTAATGTCAAATTAATTCTAAGTCATTACTTATTTTTGCTGTGATGAAAACTTATTATATCATCATCACACACACATTGAACTTAGCAGTGAATTTTGCAACTTAATCCTTGTAATTTAGTGTGTTTGTCCAACAAAACAAACACACTTAGTGTGTTGGACAAACACACTAAATTACAAGGATTAAGTTGCAAAATTCACAGCTAAGTTCAATGTGTGTGTGATGATGATATAATAAGTTTTCATCACAGCAAAAATAAGTAATGACTTAGAATTAATTTGACATTAACTTCTTTGTGCTTTTCTATTCCTGAGGTACTGTAAGGAAGCAAGACAGCACTGAAATTCAGGTAGTTAATGTAAAATTAATTCTAAGTCATTACTTATTTTTGCTGTAATGAAAACTTATTATATAATCATCACACACACATTGAACTTAGCAGTGAATTTTGCAACTTAATCCTTGTAATTTAGTGTGTTTGTCCAACAAACCTCAATGTAAGTGAGCAAACTGGCATCATTTTAACCCTTTTGAAACCCGAGCATATTGGCTTGATATTTTTTTTTCCAAAACATGGAAGAAGGCAATGAGCATCAAAAGTAGAAATGACCCCAAAAAATTAGCAAGAAATTGGTTAAAAAAAAGACAGAAAGACAAACAAATGACCTTGTTAGAGTGTTTAAAGATTATACCCCAGTTTAAAATATAGTGATTAGTTATGAATATTATTTCCCTCTGGTGTTTTTTCGTTTTGTCCGTATTTTCTTTTTAATTTTCTTAATTGTTTACTCACTGCCTTTTTTCCCACGTTTTTGAAAGAAACCACATCAATTTGCTCAAGGCTCAAAGGTTTAAATACTTTCGAAAGCTGTCTGAATCCAGCACAAGAAAAGTGATGTTGCTCAAGGTTTTAAAGGGTTAAAAGAGGGCTGAACTAAGCTCATAGGTCCAGTTACAAACTTTCTGTGGCTTTAAACTGCAGCCTATGGTCATCTTCAGCAAATGGAGCTGATGAAAGTATCCTCACTTTGATTTATAATTGTTGTGTAGGGGTTGTTCCTGTTATCAAGTGACACCTGACCGTGAAAGCTCCAAAAGGACCTTTGGACCTAATTTGACAAACACTCTTCTCAAAGGCCAAGATTGAACTTCCATGCCCAAACTACAAACCTTAGTTTCATGAACTGAAATGAAGGATCTCAACCAAATTGAAAATGTTGAAAAACATGCAAAAAATGACACTGTCATTATCTCACTTTTGTCGGATGTATGCGATGATGTCGTCCACTGGATTGGTTGGCCATCTCTGCACCTGCGCCGTGTAACCTCTGTGGTAGATCCCAAAGGCCTCTGGGTCCTGTCTGAACATGCGCTTCGCCTCCCCGCTGGTCGTGCTGTACAGAACTTCATTAATGTAGCGGAAACGAGCCGACTCCAGCCGCTGCTCCATGCGGGACCTGAGGGAGGCCGAGCGGTCCGGTTTCACCTCTTCTTCTTCTGGTACCGCTGGCTCCTCATTTGTCTCCGCAGGAACCTCCTGCTGGACTGTTTCCTGTCTGTGGAGCAATTTCCGTAGCTTCTCTCTTTTCAGGATCTGTTCTCTGCTCAGCTCAGGTTTCGGTGTTTTAGTGAGTGAGTGGTGCTGGTTATCTGTGATCTTCACTTCATCAGCAGAAGATCTGGCTGCAACTTTTTCAGCTTTGCCTCCAATGTGCTGCTTTCCTTCTCTAAGCGTTGTACCAGACATGTCAGTGACCTCTTCAGTCTTTTTCCTTTTCTGTGCTTTACGATCTTTTTCCTTTTTCTTGGCTGGTGTTTGACTGTTGTTGCTACTTGAATCTATTTTGACTTCTTCCTTTGGCTTGTGTTGCTCTGCAGATTCTGCTTTGCTGACTTCCTTCTCAGGGCCAGGATCATTCTGTTTGTATTTATTTTTACATTTCCTCTTGTTCTTCATTTTGTTTTTCCACTGCTGTCTGCTCAGTTTCTCTGTGTTCCCTGGTGTGTTTACATTGGCTGTTGCAGATTTGGTCATTTCTTCATCCTTTGTCTCATCTGCTGATGTGTTTTTTACCTTTGAGGCCCCTTTGGGAAGAAATACATTTTGATGTTATATTATAATCAAATTGTGTGAACATCAACACTGTTCTGTCATCAGCACTCTAAAATGCAAATGAAATGACATGTAAGCCTTTAACCAGGTCATTACTCACCAAATTTATTGTCTTTCTTCCTCTTCTTTTTCACAGGTTTCTCCTTTATATCAGTCTGACCTAAGTCGTCATTCTCCTGCTGCTCTCCTGTCGTTTCTGCTTGCTTTCGCCTTTTCCTTCTTTTCTTCTTTTTCTTACTGTGTGATGGGGCCGCTTCTGCCTCACTGTCACTGTCCTGCTGATGGTCGTCGTTCTTCCACTCTGGTACTGACCCCAGCGTCTGCAGGGTGCGCAGCAGGCTCTTCTTTCCAACAGCCTTGGCCTGAGCAGGGGATAAATCCAGATACAAGTCTTTCAACCAAAGTGTGCAGCCTAATGTTGGGCAGGTCAGTGAATACTGGATCACTGAAGATAGGCAGAGATGTTATTAAGACAGTGTGCAACTGTGGAAAATCACATTTTTAATAGCTCCCTGTGCTACAAACTGCATTTCTGAAGTTTTAGGATTTTTGATTGTCTTTTTTTTATAAGGGAAGTAGAAAGTTTGATTTTTTTTGTTGTTATGTTGCAGAATGTGTTCAGGAAATGAGCTGTAGCTTCCTATGTGTTGTCTTTCATGCATGTGTACATATATGTGCATGTACATGTTTAGGGTTTTTTGGTCACCCAGAACAAGGATCATTCAGAAAACATAACAAGCTCAGGACACTAAATAAAGCCATATTACATTGCACATTATATGGAAATACTGGTTAGCCTTGATATCAATACAACTTGCTAACAGCAGGTAACTAAAGTGACTCTTCATGTACCTTGACATTAGTGCTGCTGTTCGCCTTCTGGGTGTTTCTAAGGACAGTCTTGCTCAGGACCTGAGCGTCTGGTTCGTCACTCCAGTCTTCGTCCTCATTAAACATGTTTCCCGGAGCACTGGAAGAAACACACAAACAACTGTAAACCTGCTGCAGATGAGAAAACCTCTGCCAGTGTCACTTCTTCTCTGTCAACGTGCTAAATGCTAACTCAGCTACTCACCAGTTTGTCTCTGCAGCGGAATAATAAACTGGTTTACTTGTCAAACAGTTTGTTCCGTTACTGAAGGTGTTTGTATAAAAATGTTTCCTGTGATAAACATGTAACTACATTTAATAGCTGCTGAAATTTACTGCCAAATGCAAAAGCCACGTTGGTTTGTCTCATGTGGTTCAGGGAAGGAAAACAGAACTACAGGCGCATGTAGATGACGTAAGCACAGCAAAGGTTTGTGGGACCTGATGTTTTGTGGTAACGTTGTTACAAACCACTGTTTTTCAGGCTCTGTAGAGTACAAAATGTAACTATTTGTATCTATAATAAAACAGTAATAACAATGCTATATTTAGTAGCAGTTATCAATGTATTTTCTTGAGCATTCATAAATTAATCAATAAATAGGCCTATAAAAATAACAAACAGTAATAAATAATAGATTACTAAATTAAATTAACAACACCATATATTGTTGTTATATCATAATTCCAATAACATTATAAATGATATCTCTATATAAACATGTTGTTTTTTTTCTGTTTTATCTAAGGTCAACTTATAAACCTTGGCCACAAATAAACCCAGAATTGAAACTAGAAATTTGGAAGGGAAAAAAAGATTTCCAGCCTGTAGGGAGACCATTTTTTTATGTTATGTTATGTTTTATATTCACTTCACATTTCATAGGACTAATCATATGACTACCATGATACAATATAAAATGTGTTGTGTTTTAGGGTGGATTTTCCCTTTAGGACATGCACATGACCAGTGGTGGAAAGTAACTAAGCACATTTACTCAAATACCTTACTTAGGTACAATACGGAGGTACTTAACTTGAATATTTCCATTTTATGCCAGATACTTTTAAATTCTACCCAACTACAATTCATGAATTGCAGTGGGTGATATTTTACTTTTTGTACTTTTCACTACACTACAGCTATTTGATACCTATGAATACTTGGTTGCCTTAAAATGAACGAAGACAAGACTTAAACCGCACCTTTACCAGCTACAGCAGTCGAATAATCAACATGATGCACCATCATCATCATAATAACAAAATGTATAATAAGCCCTACACATTATTAAATGGGCCAGTGTGTAGACTGAGTACTTTACCATTTGTTGTCTGAATGCAGGACTTTTACTGACTCACAGAGTATTTCTGAGCTATAGTGTCGCTACGTTTACATAAACAAAATATGCTCCTCCGTCACTTCACACACTGTAACTTCGCTGATGCCTCTTAAAAAGTGGAATAAAAATCTGTGACCTGAGGCTGTGAATATTTTTTCCTCCTGCAGTTCCCTGTGCAGCCTGCAGGGGGCGGGGCGTTCTCTTCCTTCCATTGAACGTTACCACGTACGTACGGCGGCAGTGAGGGTGTGGACGTCCCGCAGCTTTCAATCTGCTGCACACAACACACACACACACCGCTGCTAATAACTTCTGCTCACCGCAACAGGCGACTGTACCCGGTAAGTTTATCATATTGGAGACATATTTAACATCAATTTGGACTGTTCAAACCACCAACTTATATTGTTACATGTTCACCTCAGTCAAGTCAGCGTCAAATGGGAGAGACGGAGACAGTCGGCGGCGTCAGGGCAGTTGGTTAGCTTGTTAGCCTGTGTGTCATTTTGTCAGCCAGAGGATGCTAGCTAACGTTAGCGCTAACCCAGCCACTTTCAGTTTAACGGGGTGTAATGAACGTCAGGAGCTGAATATAACCAGCTAACTTCAATGAGCTGTTCCTGTGTGTTAGCGAGATAGTGGTGTAGCTAGTCACACACTGCTGTAACTTACAGGCAGTGGGTTGCTAATGGTGGACTCATTACTGTGGCACCAGGTTGATGCAGTGTTTATGTTTAATACATGAACAGAGCCAACCTGCGCAGTGACAGTACATTAAGATGAGCTGCAGCTATAGATATGCTGTCATCTATCAACCTATTTTTAATTTGAGTGCTTGGCTTATTCAAACATGAATGACGTGTGTCTTTATGGTCATTGTAATTAGAAGTCAAAAATTGTGATCCCAGTCCTTTGCCAGTGTCATGCCACATTGTTATCCCTGCCGCGATCTGTTGTCTTCGGTAATGACCTGCAATTATGTTCTTTATTCAGCCTACACATACATTCATCATAATTCAGGCTGTATGAAATATGCGGAAGCATGTTATTTACACTTCAGTCTCTCTGTGTCTCTATTGTGTTTATTAAAATCAGACTTTAATAAAGCTGAAACTCAACCATCCTCAGTTTAGTATCACACACGACAGAGAATATACAGATGTAGGAAGCTGGCATCAAGTAGTGTTGGACTTTTTTGCTTGATAAATGACTAAACCAATTGATTGATTAGAAAAGAATTGCAGATTAATTTCCAGTCAGTCATCTAATTGATTAAATGAATAATAATTGAAGTGCTATTTCAAGTATTAAGGAAGTACAGGACTTAGTGTTGCACTGGATAAAGATATCTATCTACCCTGGTGTACTGGGTGCTAGTCACAACCAAGTGTTGTGAGTCACAGTCGGGAACAGCCACCCACTCTTAGGGGTGGATAAGATTACTCAACACTAGCTTGGTTGTTCAGCTTTGTTCGTTTTAGGTTTGTACAATTGTCTGGAATAGAGATTAAACTGATTAAAAGATGTGTTAACAGAGCAAATTCCCCCACTGTGTCCTTTTTTCAGGGTTGCCAGAGTGCTGTTTAGTATCTCTGACTGTGTCTCTCATTATCCCAGATGAGGGACTGATGCTGGCCAGGAACCTGTTGAACCCCTCGGGTCGCCTCCCTCATCTGTCCCACTTCAGTTCTGCATCTGCGATCGCGGGTGCGCCTTAAGATAAGGAGAATACACCAGTCAAAATGGATGATATCTTCACGCAGTGCCGGGAAGGCAATGCAGTGGCAGTTCGCTTATGGTTAGACAATACGGAGAATGACCTCAATCAAGGGTGAGCCAAAGTTTATTTATGAGTGTGTTTCTTTTGTCAGTAGAATGTTAATGGTATCCAGAGATCACAAATCACTTCTGCCGATGGCTCAATGCTGATTAAAAATTAACAGGCTTTTGTTGTCGTTAAAGATTTGATTCAACTTGTCCGGGAAAAATGTAAAAATAATCACTTGTTTATCTATACAGGCTCAAAAATCATCATAAAGTTAATTCACAGTTAAACAGACACTGATAGATTTTGTATCTTCACTTTTCAGCTAATGATCATTTTGACAGTTATACTTTATCTGCATGAGACCTGCCACAACATGAGTCTGTGATGCTAGATAGCGTAACTCAGAATCCCAGTTATACATACATATCAGGTACACTGTTGTGTCTTTGTCTACTTTAAATGTTGCATTCTCAAACCACATTTCTGATGCAGACTGAAAGCCCGCCTTTTCAGTCCCTAGCGAGATCCTGACCTGCGATTGAACTCATTTCCTTGTGGGCACATGTTTATGTCCAGAATGCCAGCGGAGTAATTCAAAAGCATGATGTCGGACAGGAAACCCACTGTGATGGTCGAGTTAGTCACGCTTGCAGTTTTTGCTGTAATTGACTTTGGGCTTGATGGCAATTAAAAAAAAAAAGACTGGACATGAATGCACAGAATGCTGCAGGCCTATGTACGATTTGACATGTTTATTATACAAATATAAATCTGATAGTTACAGATCATTAGTCCATCCTCAACAGCTTCTGTATCCTCAGCTGACACTGTAAAGAGAAACTTGGCCGAGCTTGCTGTCAAGTAGTGATGACCACCCATGAAGCTTCCCTTCTGGACTCCCAGATTTAGACTACCGGTATTTGTTTTCAGAGTAAACACAAAGAGACTGAATAGATCTATTTAATTATAATGACTGCTTGTATTGGAGCTGCTCTCCTCTTGTCTTTTTAACTGTTTTAGTACATTTATAGTAAGAAGGTCAAACACATTGACATCTGCTTGGATTGTTTATAACACTTACGGAGATTTGTTTGCAGTGGAAGTTTCAGAAGTGTCAGAGAAACTAGTGGCTGCTTTTTTCATTTTCTTTGAATGCTGTTGCAAAGTTATATGTAAAAATGTTCAACTAGTAGTGTGACCGTCTAATTTCACATGTAGCAATGGTGACAAAACAACTCATGGTTTTGTTTAAGAGGTGTGACTCTGATAACATTCGGAAGTAAACTAGTTATTCTGATCTATTAATAATGTGATAAGACAACCTAAGAAAACATAGGATTGTTCTATCGCCATCTGAGACACTCGTTTCCAGATGCATTTTATATTTTGGCTAAAACGAGTTGTTCACAGCTTTTAATGTCATTTTTTAAATCATAACAATATGCAAGATGTTGGCAACATGCCAAATAGTCTGTCTTTTTTGTTTTTCTGTTACTCTTATTCAATTCTCCCACTTTTGTAAAACAGTATGGTTACATCAAGCCATGGATGTGTGGATCCATGCACTCCCTACATGTGACTCGTCCATTAGCTGATTACATGTCAAGTCCACTTTTCCAGTTGATATATCTCCCTCAGTGGGTGAAACCCATTTATTCTTGTCTTTTATTTCCCTACAGAACTTGTTATTCCTCCCCTCCTATATTTCAGTAAACCCACTATATCTCAGCCTATCAGATCCTTACTATAATATTTTCTGTGCTCCTCGATGACAGTGTGTTTACACTGATGTAACCCCCATACAGAGAGTAGTTGTGGAATGCTGAATCTCCTTACAAGGAGGCCCGAGGGAAACATCTACCACCTACCAAAACTGAGAGAGAGGGGGAGGAGATTATTGTAATGGGGCAGGACTGGAAGAGTTATGTGTGACGAGACAGAGGATCTTTGTATATGTGTGTGTGTGTGTGTGTGTGTGTGTGTGTGTGTGTGTGTGTGTGTGTGTGTGTGTGTGGGGGGGGCAAATAGTGAATTTTTCAGAAGAGGCATGCACAGTAAGCCATAGCAGGTCACGTCTCCTTCCCCTCCTCCACTTATGTGTTTCCGGTATTCGTCTCCCAGTGGTATTAGATAGCTGCTATCATTTCCCCTCAACATTCCCTCCAAGTTACAAGAGTTAATTGCAAAGTTTAAAACAAATTCTCCTAAATGTTTACAATATGGTCATTCTCTATGGTCCTCTGCATATGTTTTACACCACCTCTTTGCTAGTTGGTGCAAAATGTGGGTACGAGTTATGGTTTTGTGTTGAAAATTAGCATGGAGGGTAATTTGTGGTTTTTGATTTGAAGTTACTGTATATGTAGAGCTGAAACACTAGGTCAGTTAATGGATTAGTCTAGAGCTGGAAGTTCTAGTCATTTTCTCACATAATCAATAACCATTTTGTGTATAAAATGTTAGATAAGAGATTATGAAAACAGTTGCTGGTGACAATTCTGACAATCAACTACACAACTAATCATTTCAGCAGTCCAAATTAGTCAATTGGCTAAAAATGAATCAGCAACTTTATTTTAACAATTGATTCATTGGTATAGTTTTGTGTCCTGGCCTCTCAAATGTGCGCACCTGCTGCTTTTCTTTGTCTTACATTAGAACAAATTGAATACAGTATCTCTGGATTTATGTGTGTTGGTCAGGCGACAGCCGAAGCAGACATCATCTCTGGCTCTAAGAAATTGTGATGCTGTTTTCAGCTTTTGTAGAACAAAACAAGACGGTATGTCAGTCGATATTGAAAATGATTGTTACAGCCCTAGTGGTATGAAAACAGTGTTTATTACAGGTTTAAGGGTTATGAGGCCCTTTGCCCAACCCATTCCTCAGTGCCACATTTGTGTTGTTTTTAGTCTCGGAGGACTGACTTAAGTGCTCTTGTGATTTTTTTGGCCTACGAGTGTGTAATCGTGGCTTTAATGGTGATCTGTATTTAGCTCCTCATATGTACGTCCAGAAGAGGCCCTGTATGTGTGTGAATAACAGTTTGAGGATAACACTTTCCTGATAGTTGGACAGCACTTATTTTTATGGAGTTTACCTTGTTGTTAATGTTGAGGCTTCTTTTTTGGGAAGTTGTTGGACATCAGTGTGAATACTGATTGTAACCTCTTTAGCAGTGTGGGTCTGTTGCTCTGCAGTGGGTACTGTTGCATGCAGACTGTGAACTAGAGGCTTGTTCGTGCAGGTTGTCATGATGTCAGTGATAGCAGTTTTGTGAGTCAGCCAACACTAGGGTTGCCTGATTACAGCAAAAATCATCATCATGATTATTTTGGTCAGTATTGAGCTGACTATTATTTTACACAATTACTCACAGACTTCAGAAACATCATGCTTTTATTAAGCTTGCTGTATTTAGAAGACTTGTCTTTTCAACAGAGGATTTCCTTGAACTTTAAATGGAATCATTGGTAGCCAAAATCATAATGGAAAAAATAAGTTGATTCATCACCAAGCCCTAGCTAACAGATTAGTGGGTTGTTTTTCACCACATTAGCTCTGCTTCTTGAACGGGTCCATTCAGGATTCTTTAACCATGGCGCTATTGAGCAAAGCAGCCCACTTCATCGGTTTTGAATATAACCATTGTTATCAATGATACATCATTAACAGAGGATGTTGCACAATGCAAGACGGAAGTAAATGGTAGTAGCAAGATGGCGGGTGGCGTTGACTAACTTTTATCTTTTGTTCTGTTATTGTAACAGATATTTTTTGTTATGAAAACACAAGCATGAACTAACTATCAATGAGACCACTGCACGCTCTTTTTGCTGATGGTTTCTCACCACATGCATCCCCTTACGTCTCTTTCTAATCAGTAGAAAATGTCATGCCCACTGATGTCGTTACAGTTTGCACTTCAGGTCAAATAAAAACTGCTATGTTTTAGTTCCAGCTGGGAATAAACATCTGACAGATGTAGTCTATATCTGTGTGCAGAGCATAAAGTAATTTGTTGACTTGTGATGAGATGACTGAGTAAAGACTATAAATTTCTCCAATGTCACAGTCAAAGTATTGTTGTTGTCATTCATTTGTTAGATGTTTTCGTGGATGCTGTTTTCCCTGGTCTGAGGCCTGTTACATGACCTGGCAGGGATGTCCAGGCACAGACATACAGGGTGCAGACAGGGGCTCTTCCTCTGTCTTTTCCGTCTGCCAAACTGAGCACTGTTGGCAGGTGGAAGTGCCTGAAATAAATTACCGCAGCCAGTGTGGAGGGGGTGAGCAGCAGAAAACCCTGGCACTCAAGTGCCTTTGGGTTGTGGGGATGAAGCGAGCTTAAAGGGAAAATCTATCCTATAAAAAGGTCCCCCAAATAGAAATCCACACAGAGAGAGGAGGCATGAGCCTCACTTGATGTGTCAGTAGCACATTTTTAGCAGCTGTATGTGGATTGGGGCCCTTTTTTGTCTATAATAAACAATTATCGGTGAATTACCAAATGTGGATAAACTATTATTAGGAAAAATAATCCTTAAAAATCATCTTTAAATGTCTTGTTTTGTCCAACTAAAACACCATAACTAGTTAGATTTAAGAGATAAAAGACAGAGAGGCATCAAATCCTCACATTGGAGGAGCTGGAACCAGAAAAGATGACAAAGAAAGACATGAACAAAACTGTCAGAGTAGTTGCAGTGTAATTTTATGTGTGTTGTTAATTCAAGGATTCCCATTAGAAGCCCATGAAAGTATCCAGAGCCATCCTGAAGTCCTGCACAAATTGACTGACTAATCCATGAATCAACTTCTCCTTTCACCTTTAGTTATGTGCAAATACTGAATATAAGATCATACCGATAATTTTGTGAATGTGTGCTTCAGAAGAACACAGCCATTAACTTAAAAACTCTACAACCTAAACAGGCTCGAGCTCAGCACAGAAAACTAATAAAATCATAGAAGTGAGGCTGTGGGGAGTTTCTCTCTCATAAACTTAGACTAATTAGTTTTTAGGATTTGCCCTTTTGGTCTGAGAGGAAATTGCACATAGGGCAGATCTGGTGTGACTGCAGCAGGTCACCCAGATGCACATATTGATGTGTGTTGTGGGACTGAGGGTCTCTGTGGGGCTCTTGATGCTGTTTTGAGCAGAGCTTTGCAGGATGTGTGAATACAAGCCAGTGAATTGATGGCAGGAAGGGGGGGCAGAGGGTCAGATTCCTCCAGATTTATAATACTCCCTTAGTTCTCTGATCACATTATTATGCTGTCTGCCTACTCATAACTTCATGCTGGCCTTCAGCAAGTGCATAACTTTATTATCTGGGGGATTGTGCTGTGTTTTGACACAAACAATAAAGCCCACATGAAAAAAGGAAAGTGTATGGAAAGTTGAATACATCATCAATACAGTCCAGCTGTTAAAGTGAAACTGAGAGGGAGAGTATGGATTTTACCGAGAGGACGAGGGGGTTGTGAGACTCACATGAGGGAGGACACTCTGTAATAGGGGAGGAGGTGACCACAGCCAGGCGGAGAGAGCAGAGAAATGAAGAATGACACAATCACACACAGCAGCTGGAGTGTATGCGTGTGCAGCACTGCTGAAGGAAGTCTCACTGGGCCTTATAAGGACTGCAGCAAATGCTCAGCCTACTGTTCTGTTTTTGTTTTTTTTCTAGTCTTTTCCTGATTGACTCTCTGTCACTCAGCTCTTACTGCGCCTTAATCTCTCAATCTTTATCTCTTTTTCTCTGAGGATGTATGCCATCAGTCACTCTGCCATGTCAGCGAGGCCACTGTCCTACATGTGTCGCTGCCAGTGTCATGGTGACAAAGAGAAATGATGAGCAGCAGAGGCCTGTTACGTGTTGTCTCAGCCTGAGTTGCGTTAACTTCCCTTTTCTGAGGAAGTACAAATGAACAAATTCCTCGTTAGGCGTTTTGAAAATTCATAGTTTGAGATAAATACACACATTTGCCAGTTTATTAGTAGCTTAAAAAAATACAGTCTGATACAGCAATCCTGCAGTAAATTATAGCTTTATGAAAATTATAACATTCAGTCTGTGTTGAAACTGTTATAGAGAGGTGCTAATTCAACTTAATGATGATTTTGATGGCTGTATTTTGCACTGCTGGTAAACTGTGTTATTTTTAGAGGTGTTTCTAATACTTAGTCTACCCCTATAGATATAATTTGGGTGGAGACCTAATGAAAGTAGGATTTATTACTTTTATATTTGTTGGCAGTTCAGTGGGTACACCTAATGCAGGGGGAGTGTTTGACCCAGGAACAGTGTCAGTGGCAGCTGAAAGTTTCTGATAATATTGCCAGTAACAACTTACTTTCTGTTAACTATTTTCATCATTCCATTTTGTCACAATATAAAACTTTTTTTTCTGTTTAAAAATTGTGAATGTTGGAAGATGGCAAGTACTTCTCCATCTTTAAAGTGGTTACGTCTCCCTCAAATGCAAATGATATCCTATATGACTTGTTATGTGTTTACGTGAATGAACAGTGTTTTGTTAGTGTTTTGTTTACGTGACATAACTGAAGTGCATATTTGATGGATTCAGTGTGGACAGAGACACGCTTAATTTTGACCACCCAGTTTCTCTCTAGAGTGCACACTTGTCCTTTTTTGAAATGTGTTATTTTCATTGTCAAAGCAAAACACACATGCTCCAAAAACACAGTCCCAGTCTATTATAGTTGGCCACGTGCCAGATGTGCCACAGAGTCGTTTGCGGGGGAGAACTTAATGTGGATAGCAGAGGGACTGAAGCTACTGGTATACTTTTTTCCCCCTTAAATCATATTTAAAATAACTGCAGGACAGGCTGGAAAAGTTGCGAAGTCCTTTGTTCTGAAGGCTTTTGTGAAACATGGAGTGAACATGAATTCTCCTCTCTCGCTGTAGAGATGACCACGGCTTCAGCCCTCTCCACTGGGCATGCAGGGAGGGCCGCTCCAGCGTGGTGGACATGCTCATCATGAGAGGGGCTCGCATCAACGTCATGAATCGTGGGGATGACACGCCTCTGCACCTGGCTTCCAGCCATGGGCATCGCGAAATCGTGGGAAAGGTAGGTTGCATGTAAACAGTGGGGCGAGCACACATTGATGCTTGAAAAGGTTCCTTCCTGGTTTCTTAGTCATCCTGTAACCCCACTGTAATATTGTTTCTGATGATTGTCAGAATATGAATTACCTCCATAACATTATAACACAACATAGTCTCTCTCTTTGGTCTATTTGTCAGAGTAAAGCCCAAGCTGTGAAACGGACACTAATCTCTTCTAAGCACACAGGTGCTAAAATCTATTGGTTCATAAACACAGGATATTATGAAACCTAAAATGATGACATATGAATAGCAATTACAGACAGAAGGTCTTGTCTGTTCTTGCAACTGAAGGTAGTCAGTGTCGAGGGAAAACTTAATGTTTCAATGGCTGCAAGTATGAGTATTAAACCTGCTTAAAACACGTGCAAAGGATAAAATAAGAAATTTGTGGTGTGAAAGTAGTTATTTATCTCTAAACTGATTAAATAGTCCTTCAATTATTCAATGCTTGCACATTTTAAAGATTTCTTAAACGGGATGGACAAGAGGTTAATGGCTGACTAAATGACAAATGGACTTTTTTAAATTCACAGATAATTGACCATTTAAAAGCACAATTTGTGCATAATCACTAGCTGTAATTTAACCAGCAATACAGGGATGCAGTCCGGTATATGGAGCTCACATATTGTACGTGTTTTTAAAACAGCAGCACCTGGTTGGTAAAATAGAGGAACACAAAGTGACCTGTTAGACTATTGTGTTTGCTTAAAGACATTACATTTTAGTTTCTTAAAGAATGCAAGGATGTCTTGGATCTTAGTGTACCATATGCCATAATGTGAGGCCTCTGCTCCAGGATGTCTTATTTAGAATTGCTGCCAGGCAGCTATTGAGTTTAATGTTAGGCATGTCTCAATACCTCTGGTATGTGTCCACAGGCAAGACGAACTTCCATGATTTTTGTTGGCAGCATGAGCCCTGTATACAGCCCAAACAAGATCTGACCAGCCTTGTTTTGCATATAACCCTTTGTTTCTGCTCCTCTTTCAGTTGATCCAGTGCAAGGCAGACACAAATGCAGCCAATGAACACGGAAACACGCCACTGCATTATGCCTGCTTCTGGGGCCAAGATCAAGTGGCTGAGGTTAGTGCGCCCCCTGGTGGTTTTAAAGCTGAGACTTATCTGTATGCATGTGTAACTCAATTAGCTGACACCAATCTGTCCTTTAACTCAGGACCTTGTGACTAATGGGGCTCAGGTGAGCATCTGTAACAAATATGGGGAAACCCCTCTGGACAAAGCCAAACCTCACCTGCGGGAACTCCTCAAAGGTATCCTGACTCCTCATTACCACTTACCTCATACTTAATTTCCTTTGTGTTCAGTTTTCTCATCTTAAACTATCCTTTCGACACACAGAAAAGGCTGAGAAAATGGGACAGAGCTTGACCAAAATTCCCTTCAAGGACACGTTCTGGAAAGGCACTACCAGAACTCGACCCCGTGAGTCCCACACACACATAAAGCAGTTTATTTGCTGACCAGTTTCCATCCGTCGGTTTGGTCAGAGTGCTGCATGAAAGAGAAAAAATGTTCCTAGCTGGCGTCCCAACCAGTCCTGATGTGGTGTTTGAAATTTCCACTGCCTTTTTGTCTGTATGGTGTTGTGCTAAATTTGACATGAATAGTGGGGCTTTTGTCTGAACTCCATCTTGTGTTTTTAGGCAATGGCACTTTGAACAAACATGCAGGCATTGACTACAAACAGCTCGCTCTCCTGGCTAAAATAAATGAGAACCAGTCTGGAGAGGTACTTCTGATCTTATTTTTATCACACTGAATGGTCATGCAGAATTGCTGATGAACGTTTACACAAAACATGCCATTCATGTCTGTTTCTCTGTATCTAATTCTTGTTTTTAGCTGTGGCAAGGTCGCTGGCAGGGGAATGAGATTGTTGTTAAGGTGCTAAAAGTTCGTGACTGGACCACAAGGAAAAGCAGGGACTTCAATGAGGAATATCCCAAACTCAGGTTATTATTTAATCCTGATTTTTCTACTGCCTCTGTGTTCTGTGCAGTTGTCGTCACTCATTTGTCTGTTTGCATTGAACGAGATTATTTGTATTATTTATTTTTGGAGGTGTTGTGTCTCACACAAGCCATGTGTTAATGACAAATCCTGTGTGGGTTTGCCTATTTCTGTCTGTCTGTCTGTCTACCCCGTCCCTCCCTCTTGGGCTCCATCCCAGGATATTTTCCCATCCGAATGTCCTACCCATGTTGGGAGCATGTCAGTCTCCTCCCGCCCCTCACCCCATCATCATCACACACTGGATGCCTTATGGCTCTCTCTACAATGTGCTGCATGAAGGCACCAGTGAGTACTTCTACTCTGGTTACACAGTCTGTTCTTGTCACCATTTTTAGTGGTTTGCAAGGATTTGTGATTTATGGCACTTTCACATTTCTCATTATGTTGCCATCGTTCTTTGTACAGTAGCCATTGTACCGTCATCCTCATATGTGGTGAAAGTAAGAGGGGCTGAAACCTGTTGTGATTTGTCATTCATTCTGCTGTCAGACTTTGTGGTGGACCAGACGCAGGCAGTGAAGTTTGCGCTGGACATTGCTTGTGGAATGGCCTTCTTGCACACACTTGAACCCATGATCCCTCGCCACTATCTCAACAGCAAGAGCATTATGGTAAGAGGACTCTGTGGTTTCAGCAAAACTTTGAGGGTAATGAACTGACCTGTCACAGGAAACTGTGTTGCCTGAAAAAAAAAACAAAAAAAAAACAGAAAACTGCAGAGAAGTAAGTGTCATCTGTTCAACTTTAAAGTGACATCTCAGTCGGCACTTCGTGTTTCCACAGATAGATGAAGACATGACAGCCAGGATCAGCATGGCAGATGTCAAGTTCTCCTTCCAGTGTCCTGGCAGGATGTACTCGCCGGCATGGGTAGCCCCTGAGGGTAGGCATCACTCATAAAGCACAGATCCAAAGTGACAGCTGAAACCACAGCAGCTCGAGCGTGAATGATGGATGCAGGGAACTCTAGACTGTCTCAGAACTAAATGTAATCCACAGCTGATTTCCCCTTGAGATGCAGTGAAATCAAAACATAAACTGATCACACTGTGTGAAAATAACCAGGGAACATCTGCAGCAGTGACAGACAGTAGCAGCAGTTCACAGAAAAGAGTGACATTGACAGAACAGTGTATGGATCATGATGGTGGTGACTGTATGGGGTACAGGAGACTGGTTACCATAGAAACAACCTCCATATAGTCTACATGTAATGGGCAGCGAGACATGAAATTGAGAGCACAGAGAGAATCGCTGTTGAGATGGCAAAAGTGTAAATATTTAGCTAAGATGAAGAATTTTAATAGGTCTTATCTTCAGAAAGAACTTAAAATTAATTAATTAATAAAGTAAAATTTGAATATTTGAATAAAAAGAAAAAGATTTATATGACCAGTTGGGGTGTAAATCACTAGTTTCATCATGATGCAGTATTATATTCATTTTTTGGACGATACACTATTTGCTGATATCGGCGTCCACCAATCAATTCAGGGGTTTGTGATCGATATGAGACGATATCATATGCCCATGTAACACAAGTGGTTACAAAAGAAGCTGCCACCGCTTTCTTTCTTTTTTTTCTTTTGGCCATAAAAGATAAAAACAACACATAAATAATTGTAACTGGTTAAGTGCAGTAAAGATAACTTTAAAGTGACTCCACTAACACACAAACAGCACATGGCATAAGTTAGCCTTAAGGGCCTTTGTCCAGAAATCTTTTCATTTTAACCCAAACCATGATCTTTTTCCTAAAACTTCAGGGCTGCCTGGCTTAAAGCCCTGAAGGCAAACTTCTCCCAACAGCCATAAAACATGGATGAACAACAAGATCTTTTAACAAAATGATCAAATTATAACTGTCAAGGTTCATCAACAAAACAGTTTTTTTGCTTGTTACCAATTATCAGCATAAGTACTTTTAAATTGCACAAGTTAGCCTTGCAGCTAGTGGAGTGTTCCTCTGCTCATACTTTTTCTTACTCACCACTGGGCTAAGTCACCCTGTTTACCAACACAACAGCTCAGATGAATTTCAGCCTGCGTGCACGTTTTTCCTGCTTAACACTGTTGAAACAGAGCAGCTCAGGCAGATACATCATGTTTCCTGAGTATCTTATCTCATATCGGTATTGTTTACATGGCATGTGCTTTGTGTGTTGACCTGTATTTACTCTGAAATCCAAAATATTTCCACACCGTTGATTTGCTCCTGAGTACATAACGTTATCCTGACTGTCTTTTCTTGGCTGTTTGCTATTATCTGCCTGGTGTTGTTATGTGGTGTGCCCTAAAAATGATATGATGATATGAATCGATGCTTTAATTTTTCATCAATTATATTGGGTCGTTGATCATTGAATGGATACATCAATCAAAACTGATGGATTGTTACACCTTTATTGACCAGGCTATTACCATTTATCCTCTTTCACTGTGATTTCAGACTTTTGATTTTTTTTTTTTCTGTCGTCCATATTTTTACTGTTATTGTGTAATCAATTGCATCATATCAAAGTTAAGTCCTTCACTTTATCCCCATCTGTTACATTCTGTTTCCATAACTTTATCCTACTACTGTGGGCAGTGTGGTTATCAAGTACTTCTTAGATTAGTTTACCACAGTAAATGTAAAGGCATTTTCTTTAACACTTCATGATGACCACTCACAGAGAATAGATGATTACTGAAGTCAGTGTTGTGAATTGTAAAGACACAGCACAAATGTGTGTATGTGGCTTATGGCTGTGGTCCCACAGTTTCCTGGTCATCAGTTAATGAATAGATATTTGACCTCACACATAGCATAACTGCATAACTTAACACAGTTTGTGTTCAGATAATGTTTGCACTGCATCCTATCTACAAAAAAAAACTGCTTCCAGCTTTCCATCCAGTAGTGTTAAATACATTTAGGTAATAAATCACATTCATATAGAAATTCTCCATTTTAACCTAGTAGTCACAAATGTGTGCTCAGATGTGCTTGAATATAAGTGCTTTTTGCAGAAGACAGGGGGAGGCAGTGTGTGTTTTGTGGGTTCACACACCACAGCGCTTCAGTGTGTTTGCTCTGCATGACCTTCACTTGTCGCCCTCTGTGATCTCCAGCCCTGCAGAAGAAGCCAGAGGAGATCAACCGTCGGTCAGCAGACATGTGGAGCTTTGCTATTCTGCTGTGGGAGTTAGTGACCAGAGAAGTGCCGTATGCCGACCTCTCCAACATGGAAATAGGCATGAAGGTCAGCAGAGCTATCTTTCACTCATTCCATTAGCGGCTGGGTAGCAAACGCCTGCAGGCAAAATAAACTATTACTCTGGCTTTTAATGCACTCAAGAATATCTGCTCTACTGTAACACACGTCTGTCTGTTTTGGCTCTCAGGTTGCCTTGGAGGGTTTGAGGCCCACCATCCCCCCTGGAATCTCACCCCACATTTGCAAGCTCATGAAGATATGCATGAACGAAGACCCGGCAAAGAGGCCTAAATTTGACATGATTGTGCCAATTCTGGAAAAAATGCAGGACAAGTGAAAAACCTCCTCTGCCCTCCTGTGCTGAACTGTTGAATTTGGGGACATCTTACCCCAAATATCACTCTGATATGGTGGTGTGGTGCTTACCAGTATTGCCTTAAACTCTCACTCTACCGCTGCATTCAGCTGCATTCAACGCCACTGTAGCTTCTGCTTCTGAGATGATTCAGCAGCAGTCACTTCTATTATGTTGTTGTTGTTTTTCGCAAAGTGCTATTAAGTTTTTATTAGTGTCTCCATCTTTGTCCGCCGATGCTGTCTTCGCAGGAGCTTAATATTGACTCTTCATCTTCTAAACTGTAATCATGTGGACTGAGTACAGTCTTCTTCAATCCTGTAGACTGAATAACCTGTGGAGGTCAGCATGACAGTCTGCCGCATTGCTTCAGTGGATTTAAGGCCTTATTTTTCTTATCTGGAGTAGGCTCACTATTAAAAAGTCATCCTGTAAGGAAACTGTTCCTCTGTAAATGGTGGCTCGTAATAAAACAAACGACATATTAACTTGAGCTTGTCTTGTGGGGAAAAGCTAATGTTAGCAGCAAACTGTATGCAACTGGGCAAGCATGACACGTCTGAAACCCAGCATTTAAACAAGATGTAAGAAAATGTATATGAATGAGTGGCGGCCATGAGAGTACTTAGCAGTGTTGTACCATTCAGCTTGGCTGTGTAGTGATGTGTAGAGCTTGTCCTGCGTTGAGCATTGATTTGTATCCTGTACAACCTGCTGAGAGTGATGTAAAACCAGTCATACAAACTTTATTTTTCAGTGCAGCAAAAATGGCATTTGATCATTGCGATTTTGGGAAGATTACTTTCAAAATGCATTGCAAGATCGCTGATTTTCTCATGTATTACAATAATGTAATATATTACTATAATCTAGTTTATTTTCATTAATTTCCTTACCCTTTTTTAAGCTGTACTATTCAACAAAAGTCGGTCGCTTTTTCAAGATGTCTAAAAGCGTTTCACGCTCATGTTGAATACTGGCAATCTATGTAATCCAACACTTAATACCTTCTTTTCGATGTAGTGTCAGGAATGAATGCGTCAGCCGAGCCTGTAATTTATTCATGGGAATCACAGGTACAGTTATAGTTTGTTTTGTCAAGCATGGGGCCTTGTCTTTTCTCCCAATTTCATGGCTACATCAGAAGCAGCCGCCAACAGAACGTGACTGGGACATTAAGGGTTGGTGTTAACATCCTGCAAACTGTCATATTGTTTTTTCACTTGAGATTACTAGATTACTTCTGACTTTGAATCGGTCTCATGGGTTGTTTCTTCTACCTGCATCGTCTCTGTGCCTCCACCAGCTTGCTCGTTTGTGCTGAATCACAGGTTGAAGCCAAAATCAAGAATGACTTATACAAATGTATGTATTTATATATAAGTATATTAAAAAGGAAAAATATGGGCAACATGAATGTGTGAATTTGTGGTGGGAATTGGACAATTATGAATAATTTGCATCTGCATTAAAAAGCAACATCAGTATCAGACCGATGAGATTTACCCACTGATATGTAGCTCAGTGTGTGGTAGTGCTTTTGTGATCATTTTTTAGGGTTAAGTCTCTTCTTTTAACTGTAAATGAGCATTAGAAAAGGCATAAATAATTAACTTAACATAAATTATAATAATAATATTACTTAAGGAGCTCATTGTGGCCTTATGTCCTAAAGTGGACAATGACGATCAAGTATGTAAGTAATCTGATGAAAAACTACTAAGATTTGAATATTTAATAAATCATTTAATAATGTTATATGGATCTGTTATAAGCCATTATTAAGAACAACTTGTAGGCTGCCAGGTCGTCCACAGCTAGTGAGTCAAAGTCTGTGAGTCATTGTGTGTTGTAATGTGTCATTTAAGGGTGATAAACCTCAAGTTAGTCAGAGTAGTAAAAGCTTTTCCAGAATGCACCAAATCTTTCATTTTGAATGTAAATGAATAGTTGAAGGAACTCTGGTTCAGATGTCCTGCAGCTGTTCACCAGAGGGTCAGAGGTCAAATGGTCCATTGGAGTTGTCTAATGATTTCAACAGCTGACACCACCATGGCTTACCACCAGAAAAGCATGAACACGAATGATGCGTCAACCTAAAAGTATTAAAAGTATTGATCTATTCCTGATCCATAAACCCATAATAAAAGATTCATTAACCATTACTAAAGCTGTTGATTACAACTCATAAACACACTGCCATTTAATGCAGTAGTGGAAGAAGTACTTGGATCTTTTACTTAAGCAGCAATACTGCAGTGGAGAAATAAACTCTCACAAGACCTGCATCTAAAACCGTACTTAAGTACAAAATTATTAACATCAACTTTAACTGACATACCAAAAGTAAAAGAAATCATCATGCAGAATGGTCCGTTTCAGAATAATGTATATTGTGTTCTAGATTATAATTATTGATGCATTTATACATACATCACCTTAAAGGTGCTGTAGTAAAGGTGGGGCTAGTTTAAATTACTTGCTGGGTACCATAACGTTTAATTAAATATCATAATATATTAGTTGATTTATATTTTGTATCAGTGATCTGTAAGGTAACTTGTAATTTAAGATGTCAAACAGTGTAATGAAGTAAAAAGTACATTATTTTACTCTGAAAAGGAGTAGAAGTATAAAGTACCACCAAGTAAAGTAGGCCACAAGTACCTTAAAGTTGTACTGAAGTACAGTGCCTGGCTCTGTAGTCTCCACCACTGCAAGTATCAGGCATCTTAAACGCTGCCGCTGGCACGGAAGCTATTCATTATGCTTCACAGATGATGCGGCACCGGATCAATATGTTTTCAAAAACGGAAAAGGTCCATTTTCATTTCTCTGAGCTCCTCCGGCTCTGCGCCTGGTGGCAGCTCTCTCTCTCTCTCTCTCTCTCAGGCCGTGACGTTGCTCCGTGACGCAGGTTCGCCCTCCATCACTAGTCGAGCCCACTGACAGAAAACACCTAGAAACGAAGCGAGCCCTCACGATTAATGGAAATATGTAGTTAGCTCGCACGGTACAGCATATTTCGACAACAGGGGGTTTGTTGGAGCTGGTGAGTGAAAATTATTATTATAAGCTTGATAAATCACTGCCATTTGCTGCGCTTTGATTTTCTTGTTTGGAAACGTTAGCAAGCTAGCTGAGGAGCTAACGTTAGCCTAGCTAAGATGACGGTGATGATGGCGGATGGGTCCCGTTATATCCAGCTGCAGCAATGGCATCCGATTTATATCTATGTATTTCGGTACGCAGTGTGATTTTAGAAGTGGATATTAGTTGAAAATGTGTTGACTGAATCAAAAATGATGCGTTGAACTCCTGACTGTCTTTATATTGATCTCAATACTGAACCAGAAAAGGTCGTGTTGGCAAATGGACGGTGATGCTGCTGAAGTACGTTTCACATTCGTTGGTAAAATCCAACAGTGAAAATAACCGCAGTAATACCCAACCCGGAATAGACGAACGGGAAACAAACTTCAGTGTCCAGCTTAAAATGTTGCTAGCTAGTTGCTCTGCAGCTTATGTAACTAGTATATTTTAGCGATTATTACATGGTTAACGCTTCTGGTTATATTAGTATTAAGCAGCCACAGTTAATTTCCTCCAACTCTGATGAAAAACTCTGCCTGAATCTCACAATTGTGTAACGCTAGCCTGCTAGCTAGCATGCTAACGGTGATGCTAATAGCGTAACATCTCAACCTCTTCCTCCATCAGCCTGATACATGGAAAGTTAACATGGGTGGCCATGATGATGAAGACATGCCATATGCTGTAAATAAACAAAAACAAGATGAAGAGCTGAAGAACAAGCTGAACGACAGCAGCCACTGGTGCGACCAGGAGTCCACTGGCAACAATGCCAAGTGGGTTAAAGAAGGCCAAAACCAGCTGCGGAAAGTAGCCGAGAACCAGCAGGACCAGGACCACAACTGCAATATCAGCCAGAATGGGAACAAGGATGACTTCCCTCATCAGAACACCACTCAGGAAGAACAACAGGGAAACGAGGAGCAGACCAAGTCTCCCAAAATAGCAATGACCCCTGGTCTCAATCAGGAGGAGTCCAAGAACATCCTTAATGAGCCTCTGCTCATCGACACTCTGGAGTCTACAGAGGAGAAAGATCAAGAGAGGGAAGAAGATGATAAAGACAAGGAAAAGACATCAGAGGAAGAAGAAGAGACATCAGGTGATACCAGAGGAGGGAGAGTGACAGAAGACCAGAGTAATGGGGAGTCTCACAGAGAGGGCAGTGTTGTGGGGAGAAATGCCTGCCTCCTGTTCTCCAACCTAAATGGGACACCAAATGATGAAGAGCCCAGCTGGCCTGCAGTGTCTCAGGACAACACAGCAGACAGCTCTCCAAATGGCAACAGAGGTAAATAGAAGTACATGAATATGATATATTCATGATTAGGCTTTCATTATAGACCGACTGTACAAAATTATACGTTGCACTTTGAGTCGATGAGTTCCAGATTGGATAAGAGGGCACCACTTTACTTCTGGTCCCCCTATTTATCATTTATAAACAATATACAGGCATTTAATAAGTAGTATATGACACTATAATGTCGTTTTAAGCAGGATAGTGTTTATTAGTGTTCATTAAAATGTATTTGTTAACAACATAACTATGATTAACTAACCATAAGAGGAGGCTAGTGTATAAAAAGTTAATGAATGATATTATAGTAAAACACAGTTGGAATAACATCAATTATACCTCTTTACAAGAAGTCATAATTGCTGACAAACACTGTACTTTACAAAAAACTTGTATACTGCTTATAGATGGTAAACAGGAGACAGAGAGTAAAGTGTTCATAAATGAAGCTGTCACTCTTGAAATTTCCCTCTTTTGGTCTGTTGCAAATCTGATGAACCTATCTCATGTGAACAGGTTAATATTACTTAATTTGCAAAAGCATACAGTATGCATCACAGCTGCAACTATTAATTGATTATTTGTCAACTGATTCAAGTTTTCTAGATGTGGTTTATTTTTCTGGTTTCCATCCCCTTGATAACAGTAAACTGAATATTTTTGGATTGTAGTGGACAAAACAAGACATTAGAGGATGTCATCCTGGGCTTTAGGAAACACTGATCAGCATTTTCCACCATTTTCTGACCATTTATAGACCAAACAGCTAATCAGTTAATCCTGAAAATAATCAAAGGATTAACCTACAACAAAAATTAGTATTAGTTGCAACTCTAGTATACATATTGTTTTCTAATCATTTACTGATAACAGAAAGAGCCTAAGGCTTAATAAAATAAAGCTAAATCTGTAATGTCCACTAATATATCATTATTATATTAATCTGTATGGTGAAGTGGGAAGAAACACTATATATGTGTGCTTTGGAGACAATTCCCATGCTCTGTTTTTGTGCAACATTGTTTTGGTGAGTCAGCTTAAAGAGTTTGGTTGCTGATGCCAGGAGAGTCTCATTTTATCAGTATCATTATTCAATAGTATTATTGTACAGTAGTATTTAACAAAGTGTAACTGTTAAGAATAGCAAATATTAGTTTATAGAAGCAGCTTTACAAATGCAAGACTAGATGCTGCAAACAACCTGACGTTTTGATGTTTACCTCCAACAGTGTTTGCCATAAACAGTTTCTCCTCCCGTGTTTCTCATTCACTCCCTTCCTTTCAGAGTCCTTTTGGGATTCCAGTGCGTTTGAGACAGATACAGACCTGCCTGCGGGATGGATGAGGGTGCGGGATACATCAGGCACATACTACTGGCACATCCCCACAGGCACCACCCAGTGGGAGCCTCCTTCACCCCTGGGTAAAGTTGGCGACTCCATGATGTCTTCAACTATGTCCCTGGAGACTACGCCCTGTGAGGAGACTGAGGTAAGGCCAAATACACATTGTGTACAGATTGAGGAAATTAAATGTCAGTCTGTAGTCACCAATATCTTTATTAAAATTTTCCAGGAATCCTGGGCTCATCTTTCCAGCACAGATGAAGGAGTCGGTGAAGGGGAACTTTGGAATGTAAGTTGTGGCAAGAATGTAATTTAGTGTATTTAATGATAGATGGTTGGTAGATATTTTCACATTTCGGCAACAACAAATAATTTTGGAGTGCAGTATCCGTGAAGTTAACATCTTTGAATGCGAGAAAATTTCCATTGTTAACTGTTTTTTCTTCTTGTCTGTGTCTGTAGGAGGAGGGAGAGGTTGCATCTGATCAAAGTCTGAAGGAGTTTGAAGGAGCAACTCTACGCTATGCATCCATCAACCTGAAGTACGTGCTGTTAGAGCTTTTAGACTAGTTAGTAGTTAGTATATTTTCATCTGTTCTTCTTCTCCTCTTTATGTTGCATATTCTCATCTCTCTCTCTGTCTCTCTCTCTCACTGTAGTTACAACTGCTCCCAGTCTGAGGAAGAAGAGAAGCTCGCTCCACTCAACACAGATATAGAAACCAAGGTAAAGCGGTGTTTCATGCTCATATCTCTCCAATGTGAGTAAACTCTCTGAGAGTAAATTAGGGTTTCAAAACCAGATTGAATATTGAGACAGAAGACTCGCCTCAGCACTGATCCTCGGGCGCTGCACTGACACTGAAAACTGCTCTGAAACAATTAAGATTGATATTTTCGACAGTGATTTAATAAAGTATAATTTAATTATTTTGTTCTCACCAATCATGAACTTAAAAAAGCAAAAACACTTGAACATTTTGTACTTATTATATTAGTATTATTTTTTTTATATTTTCTCTAACTCGGACATATGAATAGGTTTATTGCAGTTGCCTTTTTTTTCCCAGTTTTTCAATTTACTTAGCTTAATGAGTTTTTTTTTTTTTTTTTTTAAAAAGGAAATAATCACACCACGCATTTCCACCCTTTCCTAGCAGCATTGTTCTTCACTCTCCCTGTGCTGTCCTTTCTTGTGCTAATGTGCTGCATGTTTGTATCGTCAGTGTTTTGCAGTGCGCTCCCTGGGCTGGGTGGAGATGTCTGAGGAGGATATGGTACCTGGCAAGAGCAGTGTTGCTGTCAACAACTGCATCAGGCAGCTCTCTTATCACAAACACAACCTTCATGACACTGCTGGTATCTGGGGAGAGGTGAGAGGATGTCGACCTATAATGTTCACTTTAATGTGGATAGAAAAGAAACGTTTCCGTTGATAAATTCACATTGGAATTAAGCAGAATAACTCAAATTTAAGTGTGTATTGATGGATGCATAGATGGTTGGTTGAAATGTAGCTGCTCCTACTAAGAGTGTGTGTGTGTCCTGTCAGGGTAAGGACATGCTGATGGTCCTGGAGAATGACACTATGAACTTGATTGACCCCCTGGGCCAGACTCTGCTTCATGCTCAGCCCATTGGCAGCATCCGGGTTTGGGGTGTCGGCAGAGACAACGGCAGGTCAGTGTCCACAGAACAGGGTCGAAGTGAAGACGGCAGAACTACAAATTGTTTATTTATCTTTCTTATCTTACTATCTAACATCTTAAATTTGCTAAGTCATGCTTCAAAAAGACTTGTTTTGATCATTGGCTGAATGTATTTCATTTTGTAAATGTACTGTTTTTAATAACGTTATATTTTTCATTTGACATGTAGGAGAAAAAGGTTTTTTTTGTTCATATCCTGGTTCACAATTTGTGTGAAGGTGCTCAGTCAAAACCTATTTCTAGTGAATTATTTTAAATTTGAAAAAAAAAAAAGAAATTAAATTTTGTTTACATCTGTCAGGATTTTTCTGATTATAATAATGATATTTTTTGATAAATTTATCTTTAGTCAGTGTGAAATATCCTTCCTGACTTGTATCAGGAGAGAGAGACTCTTAGTACTTATTTGGATGTTCTGCCATGATCTTGTTGCACTGAATGGTTGACTTCCATTTGAAATAATGTACCACCTCCTGTAGTCGTGATTCATTCATGACTCAGAGGCTTTGCATTCCTAAAGAAATTTGTCATGACAAGCGCATTGCACTCCTTTGTGTACTCCTTTTATTGCACGCTGCTGCCCTCTGCTGGATTGATGAGAGCATTGCAGGCTGTTTCTGCCCGCTTCCTGCCTCACTGTGTTCTAACTATCATGTTTTTTCTTTCATGCTGCGTTTTTTCATCATGATCAGGGAAAGGTATATTACAACAATTATTATATTTAAAGTTTTATAAAATCAGTGTTTTGTGCTGGTGTGTGTGTGCTTCATGTGCCTATGTGTTTGTGTTTGATCAGAGTGGCTCACATATATGCTGTGTTACTGAGTCAGCATGTGAGTGTGACCTTTTCCATCTGACTACTTGCAGGGATTTTGCTTATGTGGCTCGAGACAACCTGACACAGGTTCTGAAGTGTCATGTTTTCCGCTGTGACTCGCCCGCCAAGAACATAGCCACCAGCCTCCATGAGATGTGTTCAAAGGTCAGCCACAATTGGATTTAATCTTATTTCATTATATGTATGTTCATTGCAAGATTGTGGTCCATGATCAACCATACATTTCTTACATTTTCTTCTTGTTAATTTGACTTTAGATAATGATGGAGAGAAAGGCGACCAAGCCAGGGGTGAGCAGGCTCAACTCTGACCCAGGTAACCCTGTGGTTGTCCCTATTGAAGGTAAAGTACCGTTAAGGCCTTTCACACTTTTTGTATCCTCATTGTGTTAAGTGTGGAATCAGATTACTTAATTATCCCTCCTTTCTTTATAGAGTTTCCTGCTCCAAAAAATGAACTCTTCCAGCGCTTCCATGTTTATTACCTTGGTTGTGAGCCTGTGTTGAAGCCAGTTGGTAAGTAGACACCTTCAGATATGCAAAGATTTATGTGATTATGTCAGCTGGTCATGCCTTGAAATATTAACTGTACTTAATGTGTCCTGATCACAGTTATGATGCTTTATGATAAGGTGAATGTGTTATGTAATTTACTCTCTGTGTGTCTCCTGTGCACATTTCTCAGGTATGGACATAATCAATGACGCACTCGAGGCAGCAGTTAACAGCAAAGATAGAAATGAGTGGACTCCTGTCTCAGTGAACATCGCACCAGCCACCCTCACAATACTCTCAAAACAGGTAACAGACACCAAACTTAACATGAATGAGAGGAGATGTGGTTATTTGAAGTTAGGGGCTAAAGTTTGATCATGATGCGCTTTTACAGGGATGTTAGCAGTATGTTATAGTGTAAACATGCATTTTCAACATTGCCTACTGTCACTCAACTTCGACTACATAGCTTTGAAAAGCCATAATTAGAGTAGATATAGTGGTGCAGGAATGAGTCCCGAGTGAGCATTTTAGCACCGGTGCCCTTGTCTTGAAGTCCATGGGTTTTCGATTAGATACCTGAAACAAGGCCTGTGGTTATCACAAGCTTAAGAGACTTTCACATTTTGTTCTTTGACATAAAATAAGTCAGTAAATACACGCTCGGGAATTTGCAAGCTTTTAGGTGTCTTTAAAAAAAAGGTAGTCATCATCAGTCTCATTGTGATGGAGACAAGTTATGTGGTTTATTGCCTAACGTTAGCTTTTTACTTCTGGCAGTTGCATTTATGCTTCAAAAATCCTAAAGTAGCGTTCATTTGTGACAGTCATCTTGCAGAACAAAATGTTTAAGTATCATCAACTTTTGTTTGCCACAGATCCTTTTTTCTGCACTAATTAAAATCCACTGGAAAATATCAACATCATACATTTTTCGCAAGGGTCTGGGAATTACATTGTGAAACTGTGAAAATACAACCTATATACCACGTAAAGAATTTAAAGCACACTTGGTTCATTATTTCACTTTAATTTCTGTTTGTAACCCCAGAGTGAGGAGGTGCTGTCAGAGTGCAGGGTGCGTTTCCTGTCTTTCATGGGTGTGGGAAAGGACGTCCACACCTTCGCTTACATCATGGCGGAGGGTCCCCGAGATTTTGCCTGTCACATGTTTTGGTGCGAACCCAATGCTGCCAGTCTGAGTGAGGCTGTACAGGCTGCGTGCATGGTGAGTCATGGATAACTACCTAAGATAAAAACCATCCAGGTGGAGAGATGTTAATGACTCGTTAATTATTTTTGAGGAGGACACTTGAGAAATGCAGGAAAGTTAAAAGCTAATTTTCTGCAGAGACTCTGCCCTCTGCCTGTATTGTCTTCTTTTCTTTGTTTTCTGTGCTTGGGATGTTACTTGGCGTGCACCTGCACAGCACTCTGGCGAGGTCGGGGCTTTACATGAAGGTGGCGACCAGGTGCCAGACTTTAAGTGGAAAGCATCCAAGAGACTCATAGCTGAAAACAACGCAAATGCAGTGAGGCAAAATGCCAATTGAGATTGAATCTGGGGTTGTCTTTCACGTTCACCGTCGCTGGCGGGGATTTTACAAACAGTAACCAACAATATAGTATATCTTTTTAATATGCGCACGCCAATGTTTGTATAGAGTCTAATCTCTGTGGCAAACCATTTATGCCGTGTCTGTTTTCTTTTTATAGCTTCGTTACCAGAAATGTTTGGATGCCCGCCCGCCCAGCCTGGCCTCCTGCCTGCCCACTCCGCCTGCTGACTCTGTGGCTCGACGGGTCAAGAAGGGGGTGCAGAGTCTGCTGGGCAGCTTTAAGAGCTACAGGTCAGGCTCTCAGTCCCCTTGAGTGGGAGCGAAGACACTCCACAGTCCATTAAACACAAGGTCCATCACCACAGCCCCTTCTCAATGTCACTCCTCCCTCTTTCATCCTTCTGCCACAGTTTCGCCTTACGACCGTCTCACCTGTCTAGTCTCTAGTCTAGTGTGTGGAGTAGTTTGTGGGAAAATGTGTGTAAAAGATTGCATATATTTCCTTTTTTTTTATCTGTTACTTTATACAACAATTTTAAACTCCCATCTCTAAACAGATGAACCCCTGGCATCTATTTTATTTTCTTTGCTGGGATTCTTTCTGTGAGTCTTAACTATTTTTGTGTTTTAACAGAAACAATGCTATGAATGTTGGATATGGATGTAATATATATTTACATGCAGACGCTAGAATTTGGTCGCTAGATTCTCTCAGAAATGGTTCCTTTTCTCTTCGGTGCAATCATCATCTCTAACACTCCTCCTTTTCTACTTTTAAGAAAGGTACTGTAACACAGTCGTCATCAGCTGGTGTCAAGTATCCTAATATTGGTTTTCTAAAACATCATCGCACCTCTCCTCCACCGTAGGTTGTAATAGAGGCGTTGCAGGCGTCTCAGTAGTGTGCCACGTGGTTATACGTCCCCGACCCTCCCAAACAATGTATTTCAGTCTTCCAAAGAACTGTATGGTCATCTGTCACATAGTGAGCAACCACTGATTTGAGTGTAGTGTGTTTCTCATACATTCTGCATGAACATTTGCAAGTTCAGTGCTAGTGTGCAATAATCAGATGTTCCTGTATGGTGTGCGGTGATGCGACGGCTGCCTTGCCATTTATTTTGTTCACTTTAATGAGAGAGTCTGGCTAGATTTGGGTGCAAGGCTAACGGAACAACAGAGCCATGTTGAAAATCATTATCTTCATCATCTTGTGATAGAAATAATAGTAATAAAAAAAAATATACAAACTCTGGGTTTTCACACAGCCGTTTACCAACAACAACTACTGAATAGTACTGTAGAAACTCACCACAAGCTGCATGTTTTGATAGCTTAGAGTGTTTAAGACCCATCAATGTATCCTGTAAATTCTTTCTCTGTGTTTCTGTATGGTAAGAGGAGGCTGGAGTTGATGTGGTGTTTCGTGTTTCATAGGCATGTCACTCTAGTTAGTATCAGTGTTTATCATAAAGCTAGCCGTAGAGAGTTAGACTTCCTGTCAGTTCCTTCAGACTGAAAAGACGAGAGCAGGTTAATGTTTGTATCTACAGTTTGTGTATATGGGAAACCTAGAGATGATTTCTCCAGTGGTTTACATTTTTATTTCTTTCCTTGGCCCCATTTTGACACGTGTGGGCCCTGGCCACTCCAGTTAATGTATTTTTTATTGTTTTCCACACATTACAATGTACACAATTAAGATGATAGTCACAATAGTTGGTTAGATTTACTTTTTATAAAGAAAACACTAATTAGCCAAGTTGTATTTTACCTTTACGTGTCTGTCAGTGATCAATACTGTATGTAGCACAATAGTAATAGTCATCTCTAATATTAAAGATGCAGTTTGTAAGATTTTTTTGGTAATGTTGACCTCTGCAGGGTATTTGTTTGACCACGCTGAGACAGTGGTAGCGACTAAAAAGATGTCCTCAGGCTAACTGACTCCGCTACGTAGAGATAAAACTAAGTCTACCATTAAAAAGAATGTGTCAGAAAATAAGAGCAAATGTATCACTCAATTAAATTACAACGAAATATTGTGAAAATGAATGTAATGATGTGCATAACAAATACAGCTTTGTATTTACAGAACATCTATGAAACAGTCATTTCTTAATGGACAACATGTCTGTGTGAGACTTAATGTTTAATGTTTGACTCTAACTGGTGCATAATGAAACATCTCTGGTCTCAAATAAAGCCATTTTTAGAATAATTTAAGTTTGATTTACCAGCCATAAGCATAGAAATGTTCACAACTTTTAAACATTGTAGATGTTTTGTTTTTTTAAAAAAAAATGTATTCAATCTTATTTTTATATTTAAAAAAATAGCCCTTAAATCAGTGCTGAAATAAGCACGGTACTTGTAAAATATATAGTCCCTAAATATAATTATCCATGTTTGAAACATATGGATTGGAATTTGAGTATAGAGAAGCGTGACAGATTTCCAGCTACAAAGCTCTCATGGAGTCTGCTCTGTCGTCTGACCTTTTGTGCGACCTTGTCACCCAATTTAGAAAATAAAGACGGTGCTTTCAGTGACCGGTCTCTCTCAAACTTCCATTCATGGATTCCTGTAGATGTTTAAAACATTTTAGAAGTTCTCACTAACACTAAAACTCTTACCAACTGCTTCTTTATATGTGTAAGATATCACACTAATGAAAATTAGACTACAGTGTCTCATATTACTGCCATGTCACGTATGTGTCACTTGAAATTATTTTTGCTTTTTTAAAAGTTTGCTGTGTCCAGTCAGTGGCAACACTAAAGCCAGATGAGTTTAAGAACATTAGCAGATTAATTTATTTCTGTTCATGTAAATTAGGTGTATAAAATGTATGTATATAAAAGTCACTGCACAATAAATGTGAACATATCATAACTGCTCATCTTGTGGTCTTTTAATATCTCTGCAGTTTTGTGGTTGTGTGAAGCTAAGTGGGTCTGAGGAGATTGGTTTCCAAAGGGCAGGTGTGGATCCTGTAGCCTGAAGATGTCTCCTTTGGTTTCTGGTTGTGGACATTTTTTCATTTCCCGTTAATGGCTTTATCTGTCATTCCCAGCTTTTTCCATTAAAATGTAAAAGAAGCCACACACACAACCTGTCTGGCTCTTTTGCATATGCATTAAACCTGCTGACACGGTTTTACCATATGTATTGACAGACCAGTCGCACAGAGCATGAACAAAAAATGCAAAACACCCCCCGCCCCCCTTTGTCACCTGTTCAGTTCATATCAACACTGCTGCCCCCACCTGGTGAGTTCAAAAGGATGGGGAGGGCTGGTTATTGTTTCCCTAAGAGATGGCTTTTGGAGATGAAAGGTGCACATCAAGTGGAATCCGCGGTGGCCGCAGACTGGTAATAATTGGCTTCACCATCTCCACACAAATATCAGCACTGCCCTGCCAGCGGGATCCCCGGAGCGGTGGGACAGATCAAGGCTCTGGCTATAATCGCTTCCTTTTGAAGAAATAGACTGAGGCCTCTGTGTGAGGTGACTTATTGACTTCAGTTTGTATAGATGAAACATATCGAAGTCCACAGTAATAGTCTGTCCTGTTGCATCATGTGTGTTAATCATATCTGGATAATTTTAAAACCAAAATTGCTGCTTCTTTAATACAGTGCTCTGGCGATGTATGTGTGAGTTTGAACCGCCTCGTGACAGATTATAGCTCATATATACACTCAGTTTTCAGTTCACATAGTTAAAAGTAGTGCAGTATATGAAGATTATCATGTTCAGTTTTTGTTCTGATTTGTTATTATTCACATTTTAATCAGTTTTTCCACACAAATTCACATAGACCACCAGCTGTGGGAAAAAATCACTTTCATCTCCCAGTGCTGAGAACAACTCTGTTAGTTCTCCTTCAGATAGAGAGGATCTCAACTCTGAATCGATACCAACACAATCTACCTCTCTCACAACTTTTAATTTACTTAAAGCTTTATTGATGAGATGAACTTCATCAATTTTCCTGCATTCTCTCTCCTGCTGTCTTCTCTAGCTTTTGGATGCTTCGTAAGTGTGTATCTTATATTTGTTTTTTTAGTCCGCATAAATGGTGGTAATTTATCTTTGTTAACCACTATTGGTTTAGCGATCATTGTTTTATTTACTTTTATGAGCATGTTCAGGTTGTTTTCTATTCTGAAATAGATTTTAAAAGTATTTAACCACTGCAAACCTGGTCATTCCATTGAAAGTGGTGCTACACGACCAGAGAAAACAGCAAAAACGGTTGTGGCACTTGCTTTTGCTCAAGAGGTAGAAAACCTACAACTACCATAACACACTTCGGTGCACTGTACCTATAAACACTCCCGCTTATTTTCCACATAAAATAATATGGCGGCCAGCTGATGACAAACTCGAATCACAATTAAATGGTAAGATAAATTATGTTTCTGAAAACATTTTTGATGTAAAACAGACAATACAGTAACATAATTTGGGGTCATATTTGATCAGCGCTGCTTAGTTTTACTATATTATTTACTACTGGGTGTGAGTCTCTCTCAGTCCTCTTCCATACTATTTGTGTCCATGGTGGTGGGCATACAAAAATATGGAAGTGCAATCTGCAGTTTAAGCAACAGCCCTAAAAACAGCGGAAATCCAAAATCCATCTGAGTTGAGAGATAAAGGATCCGGGTGCTGGTAAGATGGAGGAGCAGTTAATTTACACATACAGCCCACATTGTTGTGATACAAAGCTGGTTGACAATCAGCAAAGTGTCCCGTAATAAGTATGTTCCGATTTTTAGCCATGCCAGCGACGTGGTTTAAGGGATTGCAGTGTTAGTCCATCAGTTTGGCGCAGACTCCAGACTAAAATATGTCAACAACTACTGAAGAGACCGTCATCAAATTTGGTACCAACTCTTCGGGGTCCCCAGAGGATGAAGCCTGTCCACTTTGGTCATCTCCTGATTATTTATCTTCAGGCACCGCCAGCAAGTCAAAGTTTCCACCTGTTTCGTCAAATGTCCCGGCATTTACTAATTCGATTGGCTCCAAATTTGGTGCAGACGATCATGGTCCTCAGAGGATAAAGCCTACTGTCTTTAGATATTTTCTGAATTTTTCTGTAGAGCCCAACAGGTTAATATTTATGTTGTTGCATCAACAACTATTGAATGGATTGGTATGACATTCAGAATATATTATAACACTTGTACAGCTTCTACTTGGTCCATGTTCAGAGCATATTAGCATATGTAAGTATGCTAACACCCTAAACCAAGATGGTAAACATGGTAGCCATTTTACCTGCTACAATGATCACATTTTGTTATTGTTGTCAGCATTTATCTAGACTCAGCTGTGTCTTCAGACTCAGATAACTACTAGTACGGCTGCTCAGATCCACACTAAATACTAACTCAAAGCAGGTTTTAGTATGCAATGCACTTCCACAGGAAATGCCCTCAATAAAGTGCACTTCCAACAGTCAGTAATGTCTGAGTCTACTGTTAATGGGTCGTGTCCAGTAACTCCAGTTACATGTACACGAGTTTCATGCTTGAAGTGATCATTTTAACACAAACAGTTATATTTCCCAAACCCTAACCAAGTGCTTTTGCTTGTGGCTTAATCTAACCAGATTTTAAGCATAAAACAGCGAGATAAGAATATTTGTAGAGAGAGTTAAAAATCTAGGGTTACAATCGAGCCACAGCCCTCTTAATGGACATTTCTATCCCACAATGCAATGCACAAAGGAAAAGGAGGAGCTAATAGCAGGTGGAAAACATAGGCACAAAATTCTACATCTATGAACTATGTTTTGTAGGGGATGAAACAGTTTGAGGGACACGTCAGAAGACAGAATGACTAGTGAATTTAGTCTGTTGATTTCTTGCACACTAACTGTAAAATCAATAAAGCCCACTATGAAGCGTGGACCATCATATGTCCTGTCTGTATTATGGAATTGGGACGCAGCTTGAATTTGTTTTTATTATCCATTAATGCACAGTGTGTTTGGTCTTTCTTACCTCTGTTTCAGAGAGGTGTTTATTCAACTTTATAGTCATTTTGGGGACTGTAGCTTGTGGTGCTGTTGTTTTATGCACTTTGACTGTTTATTCCTTTAAACAAAAACATACATAAGTTGCACACAGCCTTGTATACATCATGAATACACAGTGGTGGCATGTTTACAGCCGCCCATGCCCTAAATCCGAACGCTAGGTTATTGTGCTGCAGTGTGTGTCTGTGTATCTCTGAAGCCAGATTTATGCACTCCGTTTTTGCCGGGTGTCAATCACAATTTACATAGGTCGGCCCATGGAGAAACTAATCACATTTATAATTATTCCTATAGACTAATTATGCATATGGCATTTGTTTAATGGAGATTTATTTTGAGTAATGAATGTGTAGTCTTGTGGAACATTGCTTTTCCTCTCTGTGTGGAGGAGACGACTCGCGCCTCCTCTGCCGGGCTCTTCAATCTAATCACCAATCTCAGGCTAGATAAAAGGAGCCGGTGCAAGCTCTGTCTTCAACCTGGTATCAAGGTCTGAGAGAGATGATGGGAATCCCTGTAGGGCACAGCCTTCTCTGGCTGATTCAGATTGCAAGAATACACCTCTTTGAACAAGGATTCTCATATCCTTTGCGGCCTCTATTTCAACACTGCTTACCCGTTACGATATCTGCCGCCTTTTTTGTGTGTTTTGCCCACTTCTGCAGAGATCTGTGCTTCTTGGTAATCGGGGACGACACCTATGTGTGCTGAGCTTTGGTCAGGACCACAGCAAATCAAACACAGCCACAGGATGTGTGTGAAGGCACAGAGTTGGATGAACTACAAAGAAAAACCGAAAGAGAGGATAATACTTTTTTATGCTACCACTGTAGGGAGTATTATAAGAAAACAATTCCTGCTTCCACAGTACTCTAAAACCCCACAATAATATGAGATGCATTAAAAAAAATGGAAAGACAGGTGATAGAGAATAAACGACAGACAATACAGATGCAAGGCACAAATGTTGCTACAATCTCCCGCCCTGGGTGTTTCATTTGGGGATTAAGCGGTCTAATCTCAAAATGTTCAGTAATTCATTCTCTCCCAAATAACACAGTGATTGCTTTGCCACTGGGAGCAGCCAGCAGCCCACTGGTGTCTGGATAATCATTTCTCCAGTGGTCCTCCAGCGATTCCTGCAGCTCAGGGGCGGTTAAGTAGCAGTTCAGTGCACACACCAATCTGAGAGGAATCACTGTCTTTACTGACTCTGCTGTCCTGCAGCAAGCAGCATGTGAGGATGCATGACAATATCAACCTAAACCACGAACAAAACACATCATGATCTTGCTTTTTAGAACGGGGAGATTTTCAATGCACTCAGTAAGAGCATGATATTAGCAATTACCAGTAGAGAAAGAAGTATTTAACTTCTTTACTTGCGTGATAGCATCAATACCAGCGTGTAAAAATGCTCAATTAGGGGTCAAAGCCCTGCATTCAAAAATTCACCACGCAAAAGTACATAACTGGGATGTGCTACAACACAAGAGTTTTAAAGGGAAATCATTAATGTAGTGACCACAACACAGAAGGCCGCCATGCTTGTTTCCACAACACGGTCAAAAACTGTTTGCTTCCCCATTCCACACCGGATGCTCATTACTTGGAGCCCACCTATATGCCCTCCACATGAATCCGTCTATTAATATGATCTTGAAAATCTCATTTGTATGCATATTCACTGGGGTAAAAATTAAAAAAAAAAAAAAAAAAAGATTCTTGAAAAGTAGAGAACTCCTTTCAGCAACATGCACTTAAATTATGAAAACTAAAAATACTTTAAAATGCCCTCTGTGGGAGATATATAACAGAGTACTGATACTGAGGCATTAATGTGTAACTTTATCCTGTAGTTTAATCTATGACAGTATCAATTTATAATCTGATTGTATGTTAAATATTTAAAATCATAAGTAACTGCAGGTGTCAAACTGTAGTGAAGTAAAAGAATAAAAAGAGAATAATGTAAAATAAAATAAATAATAAAATGAAATATAAAGTATCGCAACACTGTACTTAAATGGTCATTTCCAGTGTATATATTTATCAGTGTCTACTGGGCGTCCAACGATACATCAGTCTGCAGTGGTATATTTATTCAATAATCAACATTATTAATGCAAATTGAAAACATCTATACATATTGTCATTTTTAAGATACACCTTTATTTTGAAATTCCCATGGCACGTCTGGCCTCCTGTCTAAACATTCAGACAGTGCTAGTGGTCTAGCACCAGGCAGATAATGGTTAGCAGCCAAGGAAAAGACAATGAGTTTATTTACTGGTGTCTTCTCATATCAGTTGCAGGCCCCTGAACTGAATCAAAATAAAATTGTATTGTGGCAGATAAATATTGTATTGTTGATAAAATATCAACGATGCAATATTTATCGGCACGGTGGTGCGGTGGTTAGCACTGTTGCTTCATAGTTCCTGGTTCCTGGTTCAATCCCAGGAGGGAGCCCTTCTGTGGGGAGTTTGCATGTTCTCCCTGTTTCAGTGTGAGTTTTCTCTGGGTACTCCGGCTTCCTCCCACAGTCCAAAGACACGCAGGTTAATTGGTGACTCTAAATTGTCTGTAGGTGTGAATGGTTGTCTGTCTCTATGTGTCAGCGCTGTGATAATCTGGCGACCTGTCCAGGGTGTATCCTGCCTCTCGCCCAATGTCAGCTTGGATAGGCTCCAGCCCCCCCGCGACTCTCAAGAGGATAAGCGGTTACGAAAATGGATGGATGGATGATAAAATATCATATTGTAGTGAAACATGACTTTTATAGTGTTTAGCCCCACCTCCTTATTTATATAACCCTTTCACAGGAGTTACATAGTGCCATACAGAAGGACGAAAAGAGAAATATGTAATGAAAGAGACATAAAAGTCATCCATAAAAACTACAACAAAATGTATAGACCATAAAAGCTGATAATGAAGTCATAAGGAAATGGAGAAAACACCAAAGCAAACACAGGAATATTTAGACACTTGATTATTCTGTGTGAGGCGGCTCCAGCACTCCAAGCAACAACAACAACAAAAGTGCAATCACCTTAAATACCTAGTTTCCTGCTTCTCATGAGGAGGTGCTAATTTGGAGGACTCTTGAGACTTTCAGCTTGCAGGGAAACCAGATGCTCTTTGTTAACTTTGACTGTGAACTATTTATTTATTTGTAGATTTGGTTTATTAGATATTTTTTTGTTGGATTCTTCAGAGGGATAAGAGAGAGGTGCATTGTAAGGGAAAAATATGTCTGTTTGACAAATATTCCATCGATCCTCCCACCAGTTACCTCCAAATTAATCTTTTTAGAGTTTGTCATAGACCTCTTTGCAGGAAATGCATGAATGGAAATGCAGCCAAGATCTCAATATGACTCACTGACAAGCACTTTTGTTCTAAGACAAATCTACTTCTCCGGCGCACCTTGGCCCCCTCTCTCCCACCTCCAATCAGTCATCTCTATTAAAATTTGTCAAATTCCATAATAGAGTAATTGCAATGAAGAATAGCAACTGTCATCCTGGAAATGAATGGTCTTTATATTTGGTGCAAAACCATGTCACTGGAATCTTTAATCATTAAACTTGAGATGAGAGACAGCAACCAATTCATATTCATACACGGTGATGCTGGGGTTTGTCAGGCTGTAATGTTCAATGATTGGAGTTAGTGGGAAAATGACATGTCTCATTATACGTAAGGATGAAACATCCCAACAGCTAGTTACAGAGGTTGTTATCGTTTTGAATGTTTTCTCATTTCCGGATAGTCAAATAATAAACTGTCTCACATTAATCTTTTGAGCTGTGAAGGAGAATTTAAACAGTTTTGGAAGGTGCTCATTTGCTTTTTTGTTTGAGAGTTAGATGAGAGGATTGATACCACGCTCATGTCGGCACACTTAATGTGAAGCTACAGCAAGAAGCCGACTGTTAGCTTAGCAAAAGACTGGAGACAGAGGGAAACAGCTCGCCTGGCTCTGACTGACGGTAACAAATACTGTATTTCTGCCTTCCAGCACTTCATTAATACACTGTATGTGTTTTTATCTTTTCCAAAAACAGCACAGGATTTTACAGGGAAATCACTGCACCTGGCCAAGTACATAATAACCTGGGTATTTTGTACAAATGAAACAAGCCACACATAACTTGTTAATTAGAGAGCTTTAAACTGGGTTTCTAATAGACACCAGGATGCTGTTGATAGGTTTATTTATAGCGTTATATATAGCACCACTGCAACAGCAGACGGATGTCTCATACCATATCCTGTGTTACTTTGTATATAGAGTACTTATTTGTTACATCACTGACTATTCCAAGTTGCCATTTATAGGTTTTTTCATTCAACGTGAAAAGAGTGATAATTTTCATTATCAGAGGGTTTGCACTCAGTTGCTATCATGAAGAAGATAATTGAACTTCCTCCTGTCGTCTTCACTCTTAACAATCTTTTCTGGCATCAGACTGCATGAGTAAAAACATGAGCTGTCCATGCTGACACAGTCACAGTTCTGTAGTTCGCATGTCGTATCTCTGTAGCGGCTTCAGCCACAGAGGTACAACATGGGAGATACAGAGATAGCACTCTGTATCCTCAGAGCCTACACACGTAGCCACTGCAGGTACAGCATCGCCTCTTAATGCATAATTATTAAGCTTTATAGGATTTTGTCACCTTGGGACTGAGCCAGGCCAGTTTCCTCCCATTTCCAGTCATTAAGCTAAGCTAAGCTAACAGCCGGCTGACTGTAGCTTTATATTAAATGAATGGTATCAGTCTTCTCATCTGTTTCTTGGCAGTAAAGCAAAAAGGTGTGTTTCATAAAATAAAATAAATAAAGGCATAAATCCATTGACCCTCTGTGGCTGCAGCGTTGGTGCAGTCAAACCAAGCGTATGCAGATATTTAACAGTTTGTCTTACAGGTGTAGAGATTAAGAGTGAGAATAATTTACTTGCAGACGAGACTCTCTAAGAAGACAACAACTTCCAACCTGGTCTCCTGCGAGCCTCTCCACAGACCCCAGCAATCTGACGGCCTGAACCCTCCCAAGGCATACTGCAGCAAATTGCATCGTTACTTTGCAAATTTGTTCAAGCAATCAACTCAATCTCACTTGGGGTACCAATCTGACAACAGGAATGATTAGAATCCTGGGCGGCTCGCCGCTTGTCACTTGGGACTGAGATGAGAGCAGAATTACAATGAAGCCTGAAATTGCGTGCTATTGTTACCTCCCTGTGTTCCTGTCCTCTTTCTCCATCCACCCCTTTTCCACATGCCCACGTCTGTCTCCTCTATTCTATCCTTCGGAGATGTGGTAACAAGGTGTGACTGCTGGCGACAAAACCAAAGGGCAATTGTCTAGGATGGGGGACTAGAAATAGCTCCCGTCCCATCTTTTATTACAAAGCGGACCTGCCATCACTAGAGTGTAAAAACCCCTGATTTGGGACATGAAATATGCAAAATTTGTATGGAAATGCAATGGAGGACTTTAGTGGATGGTCTTTAATGTGGTAGTGCTAGACAGGAAGTGCTTTAAAATAGGAATGAATACTTCATCTTAGCGTATTTTAGCAAGGAGCTTGGGCAAGAGAAGCAGCGTAGTCTGGTTCCCTTTAGGTTTGGACAAAATACATTAAAATGACCTCAGGAATTGTGGCGAAATGCAAAGGGCAGAGGCAGGCGGCTCAACTTGCTTTATATTTATCAGTTTCTCCTCACATGTTGCCTTCGAGAGGAGGGTTGAGAGGGGGGGGAATGAAATGACCTGACGGGAGCTGAGGGGAGGAGAAGCAGGCTGTTGATTCTCATTTCACCGTTCCCATCTCCCAGCAGGATTGTCTGAGACATAGATAAATACTGCCAGCACTGCGATTTATAAGCTGTGCAGCAGACACAATTTCACCCATTACCTGACTGACTCAAAAGTCCAACACGCTTGAGTCCCCCTGCATACAGAGTGCCGTGATTTCAGCCGCTTTTGCCATTCTTCTGGCCTCCCTTTGCCTTTCCTCTAACGCTCTCTTGTCAACACCGCTGGGGGACAAGGCAGCTCTCAAACCCTGAATACTTATTTCCTCAGACACTAACAGTGATGTGCTTTGTGTAAAAATTAGTGTGTTTATCATTTGTTGCCAGTCTGGCCAAGTCTTCTGTCTGCTGTGACTGTGTGTGTTTATTCTCAGGGCTATACTTACTGTAATTATAGTATTTGTGTGACTTTGATTATCCAATCAATGCCAAAGGGTCTGAAAGTTGGCCTACGAACATATACATTGTAACATTCGCAGAAAAGTTCTAACTTTCCAGTCTTCAAAGAGAGATTGTGACTGAGACTCACATTTTAAGTCAATCTGGAAGCTATCTGGACACATTTCACAAACAAGCATTGTAGGGAGATAGAAAGGGATTCAAACCGAAATTTAGCAGCTTATTTAGCAATTTAATTTATTTGAATTTTAATTCAACAGCAGTCAGGCTGAAAACAATCTCATCCTTAAACAATTTCACTGCCTAACAACAATTTTCTCTGGCAACTTTTTATTTTCATTTTCTCGTCATAGTTGAGTTAAAGGGCCTAAACTACAAATAATTTTACTACAAAAAATTTATTTCTCCTAGTGGTACCTCATTGTGCTCATAGTTTTAACTGGCCAAGTTGTGAAATCAACCCAATTTCCAAAGCCCAATTAGTCTGAAAAATATTTTACTGGACCAAAAGCCCATTTCTCCAACAGGCCATTATCCCAAGAAAAAAGGCTTGTTGCTCCGAAGTCCTGTTTCTCAGAAAAATACCATTTTCCTGCAGTTAGTTTCCATTTCCCAGCAACATTTGAGCCACTGATCCCACGTGTTTTTACCTACTGTTCCTGCTTTTCCTGCAAGGTTTGTGCCACCAAATATGGGCTGTATGGGCTGTAGTCTCCTGGACGACTAGTCGATTATTTGGTCGCTATGCTCTCATCCGACCAAATTAGTCGAATAATCCTTGTTACTTTCATAAGGAGAGAAGAGCTAGTATTTACTTGTATTTCACAGATAAGAAACAATAAATTGTGAAAACAGTAAAGCCTCCACTACAATAGTATTTTAAGTCATGTGTGTGATTTATCCTTCAGGGATTTATCCTGGCTTCATATGAGCACAGGAAATCTCCGCTTGTTGCTAGGCTAATGTATTAGTATTATGTATTAGTTGTCTAATAGTTAACTTTTTCTTGATCTGTGCGGATGAAAAATGCAGCTTTAGTGTCAGAATTGTGTCAGGCTTGTGGAAAATGAACCCAATATTTACTTTAGTGACTATAGGGCGAAAGAATTGACCATAAATTGTGATCACATTCATTTTCTTCATTGACGACAATACATTCACAGCTGCCGCAAGTCTCCTAGATAAAGCGAGATACCCCACACAGCTCACTTCCTGATTCAGTGACATCAGCGCCACGCCCCCCATAGGAGACTTGAGGGAGAACAGGCTCTGGTTGGAGGGAGAGCTAACCACACACAGAGACAGGAAGAGTAACCGTTTTCTTAACATTGGATAAGCCTACGGTGGGGTATCTCCTTTATCCAGTATCTCTGCTTTATCCAATATCTCTGCTACAATTCCATGGTGACTGCTTCCGGGTCTACTTCAGGCTCTTCTCTGCTATTGTACACGCGGAGGTGTCATCACAGCGCGATGTGGTGAAATTTATTTATTTATTTATTTTTATTTATTTATTTTTATGTTGCGGTGAAATTAAATAATGTTCAATTTGAGCGCAGGCTGGTGCCGCAGTAACACATACACAATGAATGGGTTCATCAGCGGAGGTCTGCGCTTTGCGTGCTCTGTGTGAAAAGGGCTTTATAGTGAAGCAAATTTGTGTACTTGTGTTTGAAACTGACTCTATTAAGCCATATTTAATGTGTGTTTTTAATCAACTATATAAATAAAGTTTGATTTGAACTAAACTTTACAGCACTTAACACAGTCCTCCACCGCTGACTAGTGTCTTGGAGGTGTAACTGCAGAATGACACAGACACACCACCGCAGAAGTAAACTTTAGTCGACCAAGATTTTCTTTGGGTGACTACAGCCCTAGTTGTATGATGATCAAAACATGGTCTTTTTCTCACCATAACCAAGTGGTGTTTGTAGCTAAACCAAACCACACATTAACCACAGAGTTGTTGAAACATAAAGGTATTTGCTACATAAGAACGTATAAGTCTTACATATCCGTTTTTGCAGAAATGTACAATGCTAATATTTATATTTGTGAGTGTGTTTATTCAGTCTGAATAGACTGGTGGTGGTGGGTCATGGTTGACTCACGACTCGTGACAGAGACAATAGCAAAGCCTGATATGTAATTTTTCTGTGCCCTTGACTTCCGCTGTTGGCCGCAAACTATTAAAAACACATCAGTAAACCCGACTGTTACACTTGGTGACATGTTCCTTTATTACGGTGAACATGGGTTCACCATCCTGCTGCTGTGATTCACTAGTGAACCAAATGTGTAATCATCCGCAGCTGAAAATAGTCCCGTGTAAGCTCTTTTTTCTCCTGCTTTAGTAACGTTTGCTAAAAACCAAAGCAGTCAGCCATATTAAAAAATTACGGGGATTTTTAAAAAAAAAATTAAACTATATATAAATCTGTTTTTCAAACATTTACATTTTCAGTTGGAGTGATGGTGCTGCGACTGTCAGGGTAGTGAAAAGTGTTGAGAAACAGACTCATTCATTTTAGTGTTTGGTCTTTCAATGGGATCTGTTGACAATACAAAAGATTAACCCAAGCCCTACCCTTTGGGCAGCGATTGCTTCTAATACTGGTTGTACATTTGAACCAAAGACAACGGGGAACCAGTGACTTCTGTAGATATGCATGTTGGCTCCCATCCACCCAGTGTAGCAGTAACAGAGACCACTTGAATACAAGTTTTATTGTTGCTCGGATGAAATACTGCAGCGAAAATAAACATTATCAATCATTTGCATCCTTTAACTGTGATAATGGATTACTGTTACATCATATTAAATATGTAAAAAGGATTTAGAGATGCTGTTTGACATTAAATCTCTGGTACCAAAAGCAGCAAACAGGCTCTTTTCTGAACTTGAGGCTATTTTGTTTCCAGTGCTATTAAATACCACAGGCTTTCCTCCCCATTCTCATTCAAAGTCAAATTACTCCTTCAAGGCCTGCCAGTAATATGGGTTAATTGTTCTGGATGGCTGGATCACTTCCAAGCAGTTCATCCAATTTCCATTTAAATTGAGCTATCGGAGCGTGACATGGGCAACGCTTGGCTCGGCACTGTTGCAGACAGGCGACACCGGCGCACCGCTGGCTGGGATGCAGAGAAACCTGTTTACAGGTCATATCGGAGACTCTCAAGTGGCTGGCGACAAATGAAATGCAAGCGCACACCTTGCTGGTTCCCTCAATAGGGGCTTTAAGAGGTAGCGCAGAAGAATGTCTCATATAGTCAAACCGGTGGAGTGTATATATGTTGCTTCATTGTCAGTCTCCTGTCGGCTGTGGCTCCGATTGTGACCTGACAGTTGGAACAATAGAGGAGGACATGGTGCTCCTGATTTGTTTCTTTACCTTCTGCTCTCTGGTGATTCATTGCCTTTCGAATAGGAGCTGCACTCCTCCTCCTCCTCCTCCTCCTCCTCCTCTGTTTAGCTCTTAAAATCATCATTTTGGTATCAAGATGCTATTTTTTGTTGCTGCCCCTGCAGGATTCATGTCACAACATTTCTCATAGTATTGGACAGATTCACTGTCACAAGCACACCCCAGTGTTTTTAATCTTAGCTGCCTTTGGTTTCCCTCTCTCCCATAACATGTGGACTCTAATGAGCCCTGATTATTTCCTCCCACTGCTATTGTCATACACATCTTTGTTTTTTTTTTGTTTTTTTTTACTCCACGTATAAAATGAAGGTGGTGCATTTCATTTATCAAGGTGAATAAATCATCTTTCATCATGCACACCATGCTGATTCCTACCATTCAAAACAAACTTTCTGAATAAGAGAGGCAGTATTCATCAAATACACCACAAGACTCCTGTTATTTCACTCATTTTTTGTCCTCTTCTGAACTTGACTTTCAATACTCCCCCTCTGATTGCACATGTACAGGAGACGTATGGTGTCTCAAATCACAAAAATTAACCATCCATGTTCAGACGTTTTACCACTACACATTTTGTGGATAGATGGAGTAAAAAGATGAACAGTAGAGGGTGGTAATGCAGCATTTAACCAAATGGAATCTGCAGTTAAACAACACAAGAAAAAGAGGAAGTAATACGTAGTGTGCCATAGAAGAGTTACTGGAGCTCTCTTTTTCCACACTAATGTAGACTCCTAACAGAGAACAGTGGAAGAAGTGGGACTAAATGCATGTAATAATGTCTTTCTCAGCTGTAACAACTAGATGATAAACTACTGTTGTATGACAACAAAGAGGAAACACCAACTCCCCTTCAAGGCCCACCAAACTGACATTAAAGAACAAGTAGTGATGAAGGCTGACTGTTGCATCACCTGTTTCTAGAAGTTGCAGTTGAACACATCTCAAAGACTACAACCAACAGCTTACTAGCCAACACATTGTCACTCCTCTGACCTCATCACATATTGACGTTTTGGTCATGGACTTTCCACGTCCACATACACCATGCAAGGTACCCTGGGTGCGTTGGTTGTTGATGTTCTGGGACACCGTGTCAAGTTCTCTCCTTTCGAGATACACTTCGTTTTCACAGGAAATATAACGTTTGCATCCAAAATGAATGCACTACATCGTTACAACACTGCAAATTGACTTTTTTCCCCTTCAACAACACACACACTCAGTTGGGTTTAGGCAACAAAAGTCCTTGGTTGGGTTTAGGACAAAAGAACAGGGTTTGGCTTTATAATCTTACGGGACGTGAACACCACTCTCTCGGGTTAATGTCAATGTTTGTTGGACCCATCCACCACATATCCCACCCACCCCACTTGGACTTTTGTCACCTTAACTTTGGTCCTTATCCTGCCACATTTCCCCTGATGCTGCCAGGCGCGGATAAACTATAATGGCAATAGGCAGTGTATCATGGTGATGTTAAAGAATGCCTTTATAGTTGGTTTCTGACACCGCGAGTCACTGCCCAAGCGCTGGATTTCGATGACTTGGGAGTGAGACTGGGCTCAACTAGCACATACGCCTTGGGCCTGCTGAGAGAAAGTAACTCTCCATACCAGCAGGTGGCAGAAGTCTGTGTTCGTCATTCAAAAAGGGAGACTGGAAGACTAACAGCAGGGATTCAAGAGGCTAGTTAGCCAGTTAGCACATGAAAAACATGACCCTAGGTGAGAGAGAAAGCTAATTTTTACCATGCACTCGTGAAACAAATACACAAATAAGAGTTATGAATCATTTCTGCCAAAGAGCTTATGGCTAAAATAAATAGTCTTAGCTAGTATATAACTTTCTTTGATCTCACTCCTGCTTGACTTTAGCCATGTGTTTACTTTCCTCTCCCCCGTTTCTCCTCTTATGTACTGAACTGAGCTGCAAAACAAAAACAAAAAACAATACAGTGCCCTACGGTGCGGGACACACCACCAAGCTGGTGCGAGAGACTTTTTTCCAACAGCTGGCTTGTGGTGTCAGGGCCCTTAAACAAAGGCAAACCTGATGAAGTCTCGCCACCGACACGTTGCAGCATTAAAATAATTATTTTTGCAAGTTAGACAGTGTGCGGGAGTCTTTTTACAAGTTTTGTTCTTCTCGACCCTCTCCTACACAGTTGTTTGGAAATAGATGTTAAAATTATTCCTTTGTTTTGAGGGCCCTTGAATAGCAATATCTAGCTCCAGTTTGTGCCTCTCATTAATGAAACATTCGAGTCACTGCGAGTACCAGCTCTGCCTCTTTCAAATCTTTAAAGTTTTTCTCAAATAGAAGAAAAAAAACGTCAAGGTGTGACTGAAAAGATCCAAAAAATAGTGCCCCCTCTTTGTCTCAATGCCTAGCTTTGTGACTTCAATGTAATGGTAACTCATGAGCGGCACAAACTGTGGCTATATCGTCCACACATGACAAAGGCAGCTCCTGTGCTCAGTGGATCAGCTTGGATGGCTTGCATCAGTCATTCCCCACAGCCAATCCAGTCCAACTTCTCATAAAAACCACACCAGTCTGTATCATCGATTCGTTCCCTTCCAGAAATGGGCCCCGTGTCACACGTATTGTTTCTAGATTGAAAAGGAGTTGGCCAACATCTGCTGTAAATCATAAACTCCCATTAGCCAGAGAGATCCATTCTGCCACCAGTCATCAACACACTCCCTCTTTGTCCTGGGTCAAACCATTGTCCTGGTTTTATTTTCGCTACCATAGCAGGGCAGACCCTTCATCACTGTCCCCACCATGAGAGGGAGGACTCTGGTTTGTGAACACAATGATGTCGGGTACAACATTAAAACGTTTAACCAAGTGGCGGGGCAGCGTGACCCCACACGCTCACACCATCAGTCAGGTCAGGATGAGAAAATGGAGGTCACATAACGTACAAACACATATTATTCTAAGACACTAAATGACACCGGGAGGGAGAGAAGGTCAAATACACTTAGGCTCATATTTGACCTGTTTATCTCCGAATGTTTTTCTTTAATTGAGTTAAAGGCTCAGTTCACCCAAACCAAATTAAAACATTTTGTTACCCCCAAGTGGCATCTGGTTTTATTTACTGAGATTCAAAGGTATCTAGGTATCAAAGGTATGTAGCTTGTAATATATTCCTAAAATCACAACATATCAGACTTTATCAGGGAGAGAAATATAGAGTATCAGATTTATTTTCATTGTTGTACCTGGTGTTTCCACAACCCACCAACCCCCTCGAGACAGAAATAAGCATTCAATGTGTGACCTTTTTTTTTTTTTTTCCATAAAGAAGACTAGATTAAAAATATCAGACACCTCCAAAAGAAATCACATTATAAAAAAAGATTATTGTTCGAAATAGTTATAAATATTATGAATAGTAAATAGAATGAAATAGAAAGAGAATATTGTAAATAATAAATGGGACATCCATATTCTTTTAGAAAATTCTATCTGGCAGCAACGCACATTTGTTAACCAATATGTTCCAACCTTGAATTTCTCAACAACATTAGGTTTAGGCACAAAAAACACTTGGTTATTCTTATGAAAAGATCCAAAAGAATTACCTGCTTTTGAGGCACAAAAGTTGTTGGAAAAGCAGGGATAGGGTAGTGAGATACACCCAGGCTCGGTGGCTCAAATGCCTCGGGGAAATAATGCAATGTTTCAGTGAAAAACATGCTGCTTTTGTGGCTCAAATGCTGCTGGGAAATGCTGTGTCTGTGAACAACAGCCAGATTCGGTGCCAAAGGGCTCAAAGTGTCTCAAAAAGATATCCAGTATTGTTGTTAGATGGTCGGAGCAGTCTGCAGCTTGGCAGGCATCTCACCAAGGTAACATGCCATCTGCTATTCCCTCCACCTCCTGATGACAAAGTCAGCTTATATACTACATCTCTTTAGAAACTTTGATATGCTACATATGAACCGTGCACATGTAACATATCTGTGGTTTGAAGAAATATTTCAATGCCAACATTTTCTTTTGGTGACTGGGTCGTTGGCAGCCAGTCGTTAAAGCTTAAGGACTAGTTAATAAACTTATTTGGTGACCATGCCTGATTTTCTGCAGACTGTAGCCTTATACTGTAAGAGCCTAGTCTCACACCAAAGTCATCGCAATCTGATGCATATGCAGTGACTTGCGGCTTCAGAAACCAACGAAAAAAAGGCATCCTTTAACGTCGGCATGATACACAAGTGGTCGCTATAGTTTAAAGGCGCCCGGCAGTGTCAGGGGGAAATGCAGCGGGACAAGAACGAAAGTTACGGTGGCAAAAGTCTGACTGGGGTGGGCGGGAGTCAACAAAGACAGACTTTCACCTGAGAGGGCGGTGTTCACGTCCTGTAAGATTCTAAAACCAAACCCCGTTTTTTCCCCCCTAAACCTAACCACTTCCTTTTGTTGCCTAAACCCCACCATGTGTGTTTGTTGTGGGGAAATAAAAGTCGATTTGCGGTGTCAACAACCAACGCATCCAGGATACCTTATACGTCACATGTAGACACGGAAAGTCCATGATTAAAACATCAGTATGTGACGAGGTCAGAGTGAAAATGTGTTGACTGTAGACATTAGAATTGTATCAATCTTCTCATCTAACTCTCTGCTAGGAAGCCAAAAACCCTCTAATATTGAAACAATCTGCTTTGCTCTATCATACGCAGTGAGAGAAAATTAGTTTGTGTGTGTATGAGTTGAGTTGAGTGAGCTGACCATTTTTGAAAATTGCCTTAAGGTTCAGGGAGGAATGTGGGAATGAGAGAAATAATGCCGTGTCTGCTTCATCTGTTGTGTTGTGGCACAATTTCTTTTGTAATTGTGTGAAAATACCAAAGAAAAACCTGACACAAATATATAAAAAAAAGTGTTTTGTGTGTTCTACACACTATAATCAATGTTTGTCTACAATTTCATGCACCACAAGTTAGCCTGTGAAAGGCTAATTTTAAACCAGACTCAGGTCTCCCACATTAGCACTTCCCCTTGAGCTGCCCTTGACTTGAACGCACTGAGCCCGAGGCGCTGGGCTGAGGGCTGGGCTCCCCCCCAGGCTCCCCTCCCCCAAGGACACTCTGCAGGTTGCCTGCCTGTCTGCCGAAAAAAAAAAAAAATACATGTCCAGATACTTCTATTGTTCTGGGCTCTGATCTTCACACAGGTTGCTAAAACAAAGCCCTCTTATTAATATTTATAGCCTCTCTGATGGGACGGGATCAATGGAGAGAGGAGAAAGAGAAGAGAGAGCGTGCCTGAATAATCATCATCCATCTACTTCCAGCCCTCTCTCTCTTCTCTCCGTCTCTCTGAAGTACAAGTGATGTTTTAAAGAGGAATTCAGTGTGTGAGCGGGAGATGGAAATTTGATGAGATAGGAGAGGGGAATGGCTGTATCCGTGTTCACACACGTGTTTATTTTTTGCTTTTGCAGCTTGCTGGCTGCCACATTGACAGGGCTGTTATTGAGTTATTTTTACTCCAGTTTTTCCTTACGTTAATAACTAAATAAATGAAACAGCACACACTGTATCCCCGTTTGCCTTTATAAATATAAGTATATCCATCTGTAATGACATCTGCTTAAAGCCCAGCAGTGTTTCGCATGTTTCTGTTGACTTTCGTTTGCCTTAATTTCTCCTCCTCTCCCAGCTGAAGATGTGTGGGAGAGTGTTAGGAGTGGATTTGTAACAGACTCCTGGTGTCTTCATTGGCAGGCCCAGCATGGTGGATCTCCAAGATGAAAGTCTGACAGCCTGAGACAGTCTGCTCTGCGTCTTCAGTAGGTGGGCACGCTGCCCAGTGCTCAGTAAGCGAATTAGGTGGGCAGGACGCCCAACACTGCCCCTCTTGACTGACAGTGGCCCTGCCGAGCGGTCTTTAACTGCACAAGGAGAAAGTTATTAATCAGATGTGTTTGCTTCTTCCAGCTTTTCCTGCGAGGTGGAGGAGGAGGAAGAGGAGGAGGAGGAGGGGAGACCTGGCTTGGTGATGAATGCCCTCACTTCTACGCATTTCAAAAGTACAGTTTATCCATGAGGAATGGAGCAGCTTGTACACGGGCTGAGGGGAAATTGCCTTTTCCTTTGACCTGCAGCCAAGGGTGAGGAAGTGAATGGAAAGCGATATGAGAGTGTCTGCCCTCTGAGGTGATGAATACGGTGTAAATTAGAGGAAGAGGCCCTTCAATCTCGAGTGCTTTGGCTTTTCCCATTCTCACCGCTTTAAATTGTTTTCTGTCTTTTGCTCTGCAGCCCATTCCTGCCTCCCTTCTTTTTTCCTTAACCTTTCTTTCCTTTTTTCTTCAATTTTTACGTCTTCTCCACCTCCACCCCCTCCAGGCTGCACTGCAGCAAGGTTTCTGGGGGCGTGCGGGTTGACAGGTTGAGCTCTGGGAGGTCGAGAGGGCGAGGGCAGCATTTGCAGATTGTGGGACAGAAAGCTGAGACAGCACGGCCTTCAGTGAGAACGCAGTGTGCAGCAGGAATCGCGAGGCCATGCAGAGTCACAGAGAACCGTGACCTTGAGGCGTGAGCGGAGAAAAGAATCAACACAAATCCATTGAGTCTGGACGTGGGGCTCGCAGGCCCCAGTGCCCTGTGTATGTGTGCGCTCATTGGCATATGGTGTTTTGCTGAAAATGGATTAGACGGAGCCCCTCATGAATTATTGTGAAAGCCCAGGATATTGCAGCGCACCACTGAGAGATAAACAAATTAGTGCTTTTATCATGTCTGCCTTTAATTGATATTCATGAATGCAGTATTTCATATGCAACAAAAGGTTTGGTCCAATGCTAAATATTAAAATTTTGATTATTAATTACTGTTATAAAATTCCAGTAGATAAGTAGTGTTGGTGTGTGTGTCTGTGTGTGTATGTGTATGCGTGTGTGTATGTGAGTAATTTGAGCACATGAGGTCCATAATCTCCTGCTTTATCCTGCAGCTATGATGTGTGTGTGTGTGTGTGTGTGTGTGTGTGTTTGTGTGGCCTGCATAAATGCTCAGAATGATCCTGCAAACCCCAAAAACTACACAAACTATCCAACACAAAGCCTGTGGGACATGAATCTTTGAATCTTACGTGAGTGGAATAACAACACTGTAGCATCTATGAGAGACCGATGGACTGCTTTAAAAATACATGTGATTCCAACTGGACTCAATCTTTATTTGGACCCAGTCCTGCTGGATTGACGCTAATGCCACCCTGGGAAAAAGAGTTGGCTCTGTTGTGCTTTTTTAAAAATTCCAACCACTTTGTAGTTCAAATTATTCCACATAGAACAAGATGTTTTGGGGCTTTTGAACTGTGTTTGTAGAGTATGTGCATATATAAAATGGTCCTTCGCTAATATGATAAATTTAGCTAAAGCTCCTTTAAGGCGCATCCACAAACTTAACATTTTTAAACCCCCGCAGAGCCTTTAGCAGGTAAAACTTTACTTCATACACCCACAGAGCTCCGTTTAAATTCAAGCCAGAATACTAAGTTTCATACCTTATATATCAGGCTGAATTGTGCATCAACAAAAATCATGTAAAAGACATTTTTGCTTAATTTTGCAGCTATAAATCTTTTATATTAATGACAGAATATGTGATGCACTCACGATCTGATTTCTCATGGGAATCACTCATATCATTAGTGCAAAGATTTTTTTTTACCTTTACCTTGAGAACCATCATTTAATGCACCCAATACTGCCTAACCCTAACCCTAACCCTAACCCCATCTAAACTAATACTTAAAATTGTTGTACTCCAAAAAACACAACACAAAAACAAACAAAAACATGCATGTGAAATACAAAACACACACAGTAACATCCAGCATGTCACATAAAACATAATAAATACATTAAAAATAATAATAAAAAGCACACAGCGCACAATAAAACATTTTTATAAGGAAGCATACGGAATAATAAAACACTTTTCAGGTTCTCACCATCTTGAGGCAGGCTGTCATCAGTATCCCAGAGCCTGATGTCATGGAAGTGTTTGTTGTTGATTGGAGTGTTTTTTTTTCTTTAACTAGTTGGAAGGCGGGGCGTTTTCACCTGTGTGCAACCACTGCAGCTAGTTGCTTTCCCTTGAGTCTCAGTCTGCAGTCTGAGGGGGTCTGGATTAGTTCCTTCGTGTTTTCTGCAATAAAGAAAACAAAGTCAACCAAATGCAGTGTCTAAAAACATGACACAACAAATAAGGGGCTGTAGAATACGACATCCAGCACTGGTACGAATAGCAGAATCTTTAATTACACCAGCAGTATGACAGAAACACAATGTTATGGATGCTGACTTGAGCTTTACAACAGCTATGACATCAAAATAGTGTTGACAATAAGTGCTTTTGTTTGAGTTATTGGTAAGAGAAAAGTTAACTTGCAGCATATCCTTTAATTTCAACTAATTTAAAACTAATTTATTTCATAACTATCTTGGCTCAGACCTCTGTCGCTCACCCTACCTCAGTGGTAAGACAGGTTACTGAAAATGAAACAATAATGGCAAAACTCCACGTAAAGACAGATGGATGATTATTTTAGACTAGCAAAGTGATAAAATACTGGCCTGATTAATCTGTTAATTTGGCCAAAATCGACATCTGTTTCTTTTAATGTAGGCCTATTTTTATTTTTAATTAATTATTTAATTTTTTTTGGACTCCTCTCTGTGTGGGTGCACACATTGCCATGATTTATAATCGGTGTGTTTGTTTGCTTTTTTCCTTTCTCCTGACAAAGTTGTTATATTTAATTTGAATGTGGAGAAACGTTTTGTTCAAGTTTGTGCTCCTTTAAAGTCACATTAAGGGATACACGTATGAACTCTGGTTTATTGCTGCTTCAACAGGTGTTGTGAATCCCAATTACAAAATCAGCAGAGTCTGTTTGACCCTCACCTGCCACCATACACCACAGCAAGGCTAGCAGCTGCCAGTGTGCTCAGTGTGTGGCTCCACTGTTGTTCTTATTTGAGCAGTTTCTCAATTATAGTGTTGTTGTGCCACATCACAGCCTTGTTTGACTACCATGGGATGCTTATGAAACACAAAGCAGACTTAATTTAAAGGATTATTGCTTAAAAAAACATCAACCAGCAGCTCAGTATGGAACAGATTGTTTACCCCTCTACAAAGGAGCCTGTGGAGAGCTTTGCATCCAGATTGTCCTCCAAAAGTAAGTCAATCTCCTGAACTGAAAGGAAAAACATTTACAGGAAACTCTTTTCAGTCAAACTTCTGCCAGTTTTAGGAAAGTTTTCCAGCTACAAAGACTGACACACCTGTGCATGACCAGGCCTGCAGTGTGCATATCAGGTGTGGGGTGCAGGAGGTTAAGTGGAACATTAAACATCTCTCCACTGTGAACTGTTAATGAGGTTTTAACGTCCAGTTGGCCAGGCTTTTTCCTGTTTGGGTAAAGATTGCTTCGCCAAATGCTGCTTCAAGTGTCTCTGTTGTTCTAATCTTCAAATGAAAGCTGAACATGATCTCAAACTGCTTACAATGCCTCTCACACACCTGCTAGATGTTCTCATCCTTTAAAAGAAGCAATTAGAGGGATCCATCTTTAAAATGAAGCACCACCTCATATTATGTCGCTTAATTTCTGCCTTTTTATTTTGCAACTATTTATTAAAGTCCCCAGCTTAATTATTGTAAGAAATGGATCAGTGTTTGGTGTTTGGGAGGAGAACAGCTGCTGAGTGACTGCACTGATGTATCTTCTCCTGTCTAGTGCCACCATGATGCTGCGGCTAAGTGATACCACCACCACTCTGTGTCTGTTTAAATACGTGTCTTTTGTGGCAGCTGGCCTGAGCTCTGGCACATTGAGCAGATTCCCTTCAGTGTGTTTTTACACCAGGGAGCAGATCCATGCCGCCTGTAGCTGCTCACTTATGGATAGGCCATACTGGGAGTGAACACCATCATCAGTCTGGAGCCTGAACGAGGGCTGAAGCAGCAGTAATGATGGATTAATTGTCTGTACACAGCAGCTTCCAGTCATCACAGAGTGAGGGTTTTTCACGCTGGGATATTATGCGGGACAGTGTCTTTTTTCTTCCGCTGTTTGTTATTCTCTAACTACACCGGTAGCAGTGAGAAATGATGTACAGTCAAGCTCTCTGCTGGGTGACTACTTTCCTGGGAAATGACGCTCGTTTTCTGACTTGCATATGAATATGTGCGTAAAAAGATTGGAGGCTGATTATGATTTATGGTGAACTGGGAAGCTGCAGCTGTGGTTTTCTGAGCCTGTGCACATACAGGAGAAGTAAATGCATAAAGATGCAGCAGATTTTCACTTTGCCTTTATGTTTAATGATGACTTTAAGGAGCTTTCTGTGATTTTAATCACTTTCTTAATAATACTGTCTCTCTAACAAAGGGACAACATGCACAGTAAAAAAAAGTTTTTCAGCTCCTAAAGGAACAGAAGTAGTTTAGAAGTAGTTTTTTTTGCAAGTCACATCATATATGTCCAACATATTTAAGACTACAGCCAGCTATATTAAGGATAAAGACTGTTACTGTCAGCTGTAAAGGTGTATAGAGTCAGGCTAGCTGTTTTCCCCCGTTTCCAGTCTTTATGCTAAGCTAAGCTAACCAGCTACTGACAGTATAACAGAACAACGTATCCTCATGATATATAATATCATGTATAATAGCTAAAGAAATAGCGCCCCGCAAATGGCATCATCACACCACGTATTTAACGTAAAGTTAAAGGTTTGGGAAAAGAAAGAAGGTTGGGTGTCACGTCTCAAAATAACTTTTACATGGGACACAAACACCCGTCTCCTGGGGGACAGTCCTGTGTTTGTTTAACCAAACCACCCAAACCTGCGGACTTGTGCTCTAGATACAACTTCCTTCTATACTCCTGTCAATGCATTGGTCACTTGATGGCAGCCTTCACGATTATGTAGATTATATAGGCTATACATGGCTGGCTCATGATAACAGGGGTTATGTAAG